>CM049315.1:16637663-17938496 GCA_026874595.1 Sipunculus nudus | reverse complement strand
ATCAACAGACGTGAAATCTGACCAAAGATGGTAGTGTCTGGGTGAGAATCAGATTATCCAAATTATCTAGTACATCAATGTTAGATTATTTTGTTCTACATTGACCTTTGAAATAAAGACTGTTATTTAATTTATCAATTTAACCCCTCACACCAAGAACCTCAGTAGTACATGATAACTGTACTTTTTTACCATCCATTAATGTGGGCTGGTACTGTTGAATGTCACAAGCTGGAAGCCCGTCAATCAAATATGACAGTTCATTCTGTGTGGAGCTAGTACACAGTGATACATCGCTGTTTAAGCAGGCTGATCATAGCTGTTCCAGCCCGTGACATGGTACAAGTAAAGTGCAGCCACTGGTCATCGACCACCAGGCTAAATGACACCTTCTCCTCAGCAGCCCCCTGAAGGTGAACCTCAAGGTCATTGATTGTCATGGTGATACCAGATACTCGCTGCCGGGAGACTGGGACCCACTTGCTGAGTTCTCCATATATGTACACAGTATGCTGGCCACTGTGGAAAAAGGATATTAATATTTTAATATCTAGCTTTGAACATCTTATGACCATTCACTAATTGTTTATTTATATATTCAATTTCTTTTTTTTTATCAAATGAATTGTTTAAATTATTTCAAGGCTCAAATGTAAAAAAGTCTTGATTTTTTTGTTCAATGTCTTCAAATAAATGATTACTGTGCCTAGACAAGGTATAATTTTTTTTTTATAAATTAATTCTTTAAATTATTTAGATTATATCATAACACAATAAAATACAATGCTATATTTGCGAACAAGTACCTTGGTCAATATGATATTAAATTCTCCAGCGTTTTTTAGTAAATTAAAGAGCATTTATCATACTCTCATGGAAATAGCCAGTGTTGTTTAGTAGAGATGGAAATCTGCGTATAATACTTACATGAAAATACCTGGTGTGGTATAGTAGAGACAGAAGTCTGCTTTGGTACAGCCTGCAAGATGTAGTTTTTGTGTATCACTGAAGTCAGCAGCCATAGGACTGATGGGGTTGTAGGCAAATACTCTACTGTGTGGAAACTGCAAATGTTTGCAAACATCAAGTAAATTTATTGAATTTACATTCTTATAAATTTAAGGCAATTTAGAATGGCTCTTTATGCCTCCCCATGGGCCCTCCATCTAAGAAATATGCAGAATGTATATTCAAAGTTATAGGTTTCACAATAATCATAGAATTCTGCAGATTTGACCTTGAAGCTCAATATCAACAGTACTAAAACTCTTTTTTGAACTCAACAGAAACAAATTGTGTGTCAAATTTGAGGACAAAATATGAAAGACATAAAAATAAAATATGGCAAAAATATAATGACTAACTTTTCTATCATGTTATCAGGTGCAGCTATCCCTAAAAAAATAGACTTCCCCAAAATCAATCCTGATGATGCAGACTCACCATATCTCCAAATCCAGCATCTGTAGGACCAATATCATAGGTGTTCTTCAGGTCAGCAGCCAAGATGACACCAAACACGAGTCCCGAGATCTCCGTGTGGGTGGTCCACACCTCGCCATCAGGTCCAGAGAATGATGTGCCAAAAGCAGCCTGAAGAGCGAAGATAATGGACAAAGTTAAAACACACTCAAAGTTAGAAGCATGGGTAAGATTTTCAAAGGTGAGCTTTGCAAGGGATGATACATATAATACCAGCAGCTGGTATTAAATTCAGTTATCCATTGTTAATGTCATAGGTACATTAAGCAAAAAACACTGGCAACCCATCCTTCATCACCAACAAATAGTAAATGCTACTACTGCCAAAAATTCAGAGCACAAAATCTAGATAAAGGGGGTTTATGCAGAACATAAAATATTTGCAATTAATTTTAATTATAATTATCAGTCTGTACATGTTTCAAACTAAAGCAATATTAACTTAATATTTTGGGTATGCATCCATTGACAACTTGACCTTGCAATATGCTTGGCATCTTGCATTCTCAATATGCATAGACAACAAAAAGTCCTTACTATTTCAACTGAAAAAAATTTGGCTTATCTCCATACAGATGTCTTTATAATATATCATTGCCACAAATATCTGTGACCCTTCTCATAATGTGTACTATAACCAAGGGTGCCAGGTGTCATTCTAAGTTCTGATAAAGCTCCTAAATATGGCATGATATGGATTGATTCTTCATTTAATTTTTTATACAAGTCTTCATAAAATTAGTACTTAGGGTAGCAGCTCTGTTGTTTGGGAGAGTAATATGTCCCAGCATAAGTTAAGCTAACATGTTGATGTAATTTTGTATTAATGATATTTCCTCATAATTTTCTCAGTAGATCTGTATGAAACATTAACCTTCTTGATCTGGGCATCTATAGCTCTGGCTGGGAACATTGGTTTAAGGATCAGACCCTCTGAGTTACAGGACCTGTAATGAAAGGAAAGTTAAATATAAATCAGTCAAGTGAAAGAGGAAAATAGATCTTATCATCTAATGTTACCTGGCAACAGCATCTGCTGTACGGTACAGATAAGCTGTACCTAAAATATATTTTGTTTTTTTACTAATTTGTGATTTTTCCAGGACCTCCTTGGATGTTCAGTTAGAAGTCTCTAGGTCGAACAGTAGCCATTTGTGCCCTGCTAACAGACAGCAGACCAAATGCTATAGCTCAGCCTGACTGAAAATCAGCAGAGCTTAAAAATACAGGATCAGACTGGGGTTTATGTCAATACCTCAAAGCCTTTTTAATGGAAGAATAGAAATTTATAGCACACATTTAGGAAGAAATGAAAAAAGGTGAAAGTGGCATCTGCTACCAAATTATAGGACAATCCAAAAACATATAAGGTACTCTAATTTTAAATATATAAATATTGATATTATAAATACAAGAACTGTCAAAGTCAAATATATATATATAAAATCTCTTACCTCATGATCAGTGTGGCATTGGAGCAGCCGATCTTGTCACTGGGACCAACTGGACCTGTGCTGAGTGTGGACACTACGGCATTCAGGGCTGTGTAATTCTCCATTCTAACTGTTTAAAAAAATTAAGAGTGGTGTTCAGTCACCTGTTATCAATTCATAGTAATAAGAGTATGAACAATATTCTGAAATATAAATATAAAAGGGCAGTGCAAATTGAAGTATCAACTCACTCAGATTATGATAAGACTGGGTTTAAGCCTGGTCATAGAAAATCAGTAGGAAGGACCTGTGACCTTGACATGGTGACCTCACAAAGAACAGGAATCAATTCTAAGGCTCCTCACAATTTATAGGCCTAGAGATAAAACAACTCATGTATAAAATTTGAAGAAAAAATACTGGTGCACTACTTCAAAAGTTATAGGGGTCATATAACATCCTTATAGCCAGTGTCAAACTTGAGATGAATATTTTTGTTCTGTTATTTCTTTAAAGTTTTGTTTTATTTACACCAGTCATGTGTCAAACTAAAACAGACAGTTTATAAATTATTCTTGTAAAATCGAGAGACCAGATGTGATGGTATGGTACTCACAATATTTGTTTCCAGTCTGAACTGTTGTGGTCCAGAAGTTGTCTTTAAATGGAGCAATTCCTAAGGCTTCAGCAAATATTGATGAAACACCAATCCTCCACTGTTCATTTCCTGGCTGGTAGTCATTACTAACTCGTGCCTGCATAACATCATGTTTGATTAATTGTTCTATTGTATTCCATTGCACATACCTTTGTCAAATAAATACAACAACAATTAATTTTCTTTTAAAGTATTTTTTTCTTGTTTTTTTTATTTTACAACCTCTCTATTTGTAAATTAGGTGTGGTACTGTTCATTTTAGACAAATTTTCCTGGAAAATAATCCCAATTTTTTATTTACAGCAACAATTCATGAATGAAACATAATTTAAAGTCTTATTTACTGAACATTGAGGTCTATTGGATTTGGTATATTCAAATTTGTAGAGAAATGGGTTAAAGGTGACAATTAAAATAGAACAAAAAACAAGGGACCCATGGGTCACGGCGCTCAGCTGATCGTGATTGGACTATAAATGTTTCTCCACTGTGATACTATATCAAGTCGATAAAGCTTATGAATATTATGTACATGTTAGGCTATTATAAAGGAATGTAATGTAATATGTGAGTAAATGATAAATGAAATTACCTGACTGATGGATTAATAGAGTCAAATAAAGTGGTTTATTTTTTATTTATTTAGGAGGGGTTGAAAATTGTGATATATTTGAGCAAATATGAATGCAATGACAGCAGTAATAAGCAGTAGTAGAATGATGATAAGGCTATTTGTTGAAGGATCTAAAGTGTATGGTAGTCTGCAAGCTTTCAATTTGACAGATATGATGTTATGATTAACTATGCTGATGAAGTGATTTATGAATATGTGACTGTATGACACAATATCTCTTTAGTCTTGACAAGGTACATTATTGTGATGCCCACTATGTCTACATATTACACAATATTGACATAATTTCTGGCATGTACATAGGTACCTAAGGACAAATAGTTACACAAAATATTAAAGTATGATATATCTGATTCATCTTGTTCTTGCTTACTGAGGCTGACTTTGGGATGGGGTTCGGAGAAGGGAAAAGTGAGGGCAGCACGAAGGTGGATGTAGAAATATTCTATTGTAATGTTTTTCATTTATATAAGAATATGAAAAGCTAAGAGGAAAGGGGCCCTCCTACTTGGTTATAGTAAAGTTCTAAATATATGATTGCAAACTAATACTCTGACAAGACTGTCATGAAGAAAAACAGTAAAAGTTTTGAGATACTGTGTTGCATACGAAAATTTATAGTTGGACAGGCAAGTGGACAGAATGGACTGATACCTTTATTTCACTTTCAAGAGAATAATGCATTTAAGTTTAAATATAATCCTATTTTTTTAAGCAGATCCACTTTTTCCATTAAGAAATTTTTATCTGAATCATTTTTTTTATTTACAGGTTTATAAATTTTTAATTAAAAAACCTGAAAATAAAAGTTAAAATATTAGAATTGTTGCAAAAGTTGCAATCATTATTTATACATAGTAAAAAACATTGGGTCATATTATGCATACACATATATTTTATTATTTTTAAATCATAAATGTTTAAACTGATTTTAAAAGAAAATAATGCCACAACATGGCATCTACAAGAATATTCCTTGAATCACTATTAAAAAGTTTTGCACATTGGAGTTTTCAGGACATGCTTAATTTTATTCACCAAAATAAAATAAAAGTAAATTTGATAAAATAAAACATCTTTTCAAATAAAGTATACACACTGTTGGTTGAATGAGGGACAAACAATATCATTGTGCTAATTACTATCCCAGTTTTAATTAAATACTGGAATTAATAGTCAATTTCACACCTGGTGAAGTTTTTACTCTTCTGAAGTAAGGAATTACTTATCTCATGAACATCCACACTTTCACAGCAATACACCACTTTGTGGACACAATTAAATGTACACTTTAATCATTGTAACCCTGGTGGTACAATACAAAATCTAAAATGTAGCATGTCCAAGAATAAAATAAAATACAGAAAAATTATAACATTCATCTAGTTTATGCACCAGCTGGGGGGGGGGATAAGTGCAGGGGAAGCCTGCTAGTAGTGGCCAAGCTGGGCCAAGGTAAGCTGCCTGGGGTGGGTTACATAATACAAGTGAAGGCTGTACTACTAGGTGGGCTAGATGTAAACAACACTTGACATGGTGTATGAAAACATGAATAAAAGCTATTCATTCCAATCAATTTCTTTTGAATGTTCAGATTTTAAAAGATTAAATCCTTATGCATATATGCTGGGAAAATTAAATCAACAGTGCCAAAGTTGGACAAAATTTAAGGTATTGATTTTTTATTTATGCTAATAACTTGAAAAATTTGCAAAATTCAGATCTAATTTTGGGTAAACAATTGAATCTTGATTAAATAAAGTTATATTCCTGAAAAAAAGTCTCTAGGTTCAGCAATTCTCATGTTAGGTGAGTAAATATATTTCCTGATTTTTTTTTAAAATTGCATTATGTTTTGGCCCATAACTTCAAAATAATACCCAATACTGACCTAATTTTTGGTATGTTCATAGAAAATGTATAAAAGAATGTGATTACTAAATACGATCAAAAACAGATCAGTGGTTTTGATATTAGGCAGCCTTGAAGTGTAACAATGGCTTTTTTTATGGAAAACAGAGTTTTTTTCCTTAATATCTCAAAGGAACAAAGTCCTAATGACCCAATTTTCGGTATGGTAGGAGATTTTGGGGACATCTAAAATTATGTCAACAGCCTGGGGAGCATAGAGATGTGCACTGAATGACCTACAGTCATCAAAGTGGACTGCCTGACAATGTAAGGGAATACAACAAGAGCCTCCAAAAAAATTCAATAACTAGCCTAATTTTGCAGCTTTTATTTTCAAATTTCAGATTTTTACAGATTAAATCCTTATGTATACATGGTGTGAAAATTAAACCCACAGTACTTACAGGAAAAAAACGTGCCATGGCCAAAGTTGGGAAAAATTTAAGGTACCAATTTTATATTTTTGCCAATATTCAAAAAAAATTAACAAATTTTGATATAATTTTTGGTATACAATTAAATTTTTATTAATTAAAGTTGTATTACTGAAAAAAAAGTCCCTACCTTTAACACTTTTGGTCTTAAGTGACCAAATATCTTCCTGATTTTTTACAAAGTCCATTATGTTTGGGCCCATAACTTTTTTAAATTATATAATACTGACTTAATATCTGGCATGTACATAGGAACTATATAGAGGAATATTTATGGTAAATATGAAGAAAACCAGATGAGGGGTTTTGATATTAGGCAGTCCTGAAGTGTGAAAATAGATTTCTAATAAAAAATTGAGGTTTTTCCTTAATATCTCAAAGGAACGAAGTCCTATTGACCCAATTTTTGGCATGGTAGGAGATTATGGGGACATCTAACTGTATGCTGAAATTCAGATTCGTAGGTCCAACGGTGTCGAAACATGCCAGTCTTACGGACGGACATCCAGACGGACGGACGGACAGACAGACGGACGGACGACGGACAATGGACCATGACTATAGCTCAGATGACTTATAGTCAGCTGAGCTAAAAAACCACTCTGAAGATAAACTAATACTAGAAATGGATGCAGGTGGTTTGCTGTTCGTAAATACTCTTATATTTTAAACTAAATAAGCAGTGATGGTTGCTGGAAAAAGGGTTTGCTACTTTTGAAAAGTGGAATCTCTGCTGGGCCTCAATAGAAATATATGCACCTCTGCGAAGGATGTATATGAGCTTGTTTATATACAAGCTTTTAGTAAACATGGCATATCTGCCATGTTTACAAACAGAAAAAAAATTAAACCTATGGTGGTTGATTGTATATGAGGACATTAGCACCCTATGCAAAACATCTGGTTCATTTAACTTGCTTTCAGATGTCCTTGATGAATGTGTTTGGATTATATTTGTGGGCCCCAAAATTTTTATAAACACATGGATATATACAAAATGAATAGCCTGTGTGCAGGGGGAATGGCATTTTCTAGACTTTTTAAAAAAGGTTCAAGATGTTATCTTTCAGTTATAATTAATAGATGTAAGATATAGGCCCCTTCAAGTCTAAAATATATATTGGACAATACTTTTTCTGGCTCTCAACTGAAATTAATCTGAGAAGTACTAATTTCTGTCACAGATTATGAGGCAAATGTTATTATATTTTATGAAACGAAACAATTATTTCCAGTTTCTATAAGGTTTTGATGCATGAACATAAATGTGAAGATACTGAGATCATAAATTGCTGTGTATTTATCTAGGTCACAACAACTATTTCTAGGCTCTGTAAGACTGCCCTAGATAAAAACATGCAGTGCTGTGTCCATAGGAGTCACAACAGGTATTTTGAGGTATTTACTTGGGTTCACAACAGGTATTTTAAGGTAATTACTTAGGTCACAACAGGTATTTCTAGGCTCTGCAGGGCTGCCCTAGATGAAAACATGTAGTGCATTGTCTATGGGAGTCGCATAAGGTAATTTGGTATTGACCTGGGTCACAAATGGTATTTTTTTGTATTTACCTGGGTCACAACAGGTATTTCCAGGCTCTGTAAAGCTCATCTAGATGGAGACATTCAGTACTTTATTTACCTGGGTCACAACAGGTATTTCTAGGCTCTGTAATGCTGCCCTAGATGGAGACATGCAGTACTGGATGGTGAGGCCGTTGTTTGCTGCTCCCTCTCCCATTTCTCTCAGCCACTGACGGCCAACTCTCACATCACTGGTTGTACACTTCAGTTTGTCAAATTCAATATTGAGCCAGTCCTGAAAGTGCATCATGAACAAAACGTGTACAAGTATAGCAAGACTTTTACATTTCTGAAATAATTAATGGCTTAGAGATTTACAATCTACTTTAAGGTTTTAAGGTTCCTTGAGGACTCGAACACAAAAGTAGCACTCACCCAGGGGAGAATTAAGCCAAAAAAAAAAAAAGGTACCTCCTCCTGATGAGAGGCAAATCATCCCATAAAAAGCTGTTTCATTCAGGTATAAACTGACAAGGCAAGCATTAATATCAAGCCCTGACCTAGAAATATGGTTACTTTTCTATGACAGCCTCGGAAAAAAGCAGAATAAGGTATCACACATGTGAATTCTGGAGTCCTTAGCAAATTATATGTAGAGATGGTGACATGGTTCATGATGTTTGTTGCTTTGTCGAGTAAGAAGCTGCAGAAGTGAGTAACGACAGATCATAGAGACAATGGTTCAGTATCTACTATTTGTGCAACTATAAACAAGATGTTTGAGAAGACAATATGACATGAACATTGCTGTCTATGTCACTTCCTGTCCTACACCTAACCATGTCGCATAAACGCAAGAAAGACCCAAGAAACTTATATGATTTCACATGTTATTGGTCTGGATAAAGAAGCATACTTTCACAGCAATTCTGAAAGTATGTGTTATAAAGCAAAACACAAAAAAAGTAAGGAAAAAGTAAGTATTTTGAAGAAGTATGAAAAGGGAGGAAAAGTAAGATTGCTAGACAGCCTGCTGGTAAAAATAATCAACCTGTTCATATGTCATCAAACCCCATTTCTTGGATTCTCTCAGCAAGTCTGTCCAGAAAGCCTATAAAACAAAAAATAACACAATATAAAAGCAGGTGTCTCTTTTATCACAGCTTTCAATTCAATACAGATGATAAGTAAATAAACCTGAGATCAGAGGATAACTGAACAAAAAAGTGAGCTTTGATGACACCAACCTGAACACCATTTTCAGTATGCTATATGTTTCAAGATGAGTGGGTATTTAAATGTTTTGGCAAGTCTACAGTTCATTAACTTTCAGAATGAAATATCTAGGTTAAAAGCTGACAGTTGATATTTAATGGAGTACTTTTATTAAACTTGAAGAGTTATTCTTGAAAAGCAAATGAGCAGAAGATGGAATGGTAATTGTTTTGATGATTATAATGAATTCACTGATATACAAAGCTGCTGACAACCAACACTTCTACTTAATATATCTTAATTTTATGTTTGTTCCAACAATCAAAACAATCTAGATTTAATATTTCTTCGCTGATTAAGACGTGCATGACCTATTTAGAGGTTAACATGCTTGTTTACAGACTGTTTAAGATATTTTCATTCATAATGAATGATACATTTATAGTGTAGTACTGAACAAATCAGTAAAGCTTCAGTCATGACTGACAGTAAGCCCCATATGTTAATAGAGCTTATAGAGTGATATCAAGGCTACATCAACTGATTAGTAAATCAAAGAATCAATGCAGCTGACAACAGTGGTTCTTTACCCTGTCAATAGGCATTGACCTTTCAGGCTCGATGATGAAATCATACTTTCCACCATTAGCTTTGGCATACACTGTCTCGTTAGACCTAAAATGTTAAAAAAATAAAGATGATCAAAATATGATAAAAAACTTGGTAACTGTACATAATACACACATATTTATATGACTTGTTCACCATAATACAGAAAGTAAATGAGATCAAACTGTTAAGACCAAAGTTAAAATATAACTGTGTTACACATTTAAATATGATATTTAAATATAGTATGTACAATTTACACAAAGAATATGCTTCATACACAGAAATTAAAAAAAAATAAATCTACTTATAAAAGATTGAAAATATAACACTTCTCAATGGCAGTGTTTATATTTAAATCCCACATACCAGACAATATTGGTCATGATGTCACTCTCCTGTTCTAGTCTGTTATGAAAAACTCACTGTGCTACCACACACAGACATATCTAAAACTTCACAGTAATTATTACATTCTGGAAATTTGCACTATTCACTTACCTTGGGACACTCACATGTCTGTAAAACAGCTGAGAGGCAGTCTACCATAAAAAGTCTACATATTACTTAGCAATACTCACCACCAACGGTTATGAGCAGAGGATGGCCAGCCGGTTTGATTCCATATATATCTGCATAATATGAAACATAAGAAATGTGTACAATGTTACATAAAGTACCATTTTGAAAAACAGAGAATACTGGAAAGGTTATAGGAAAACCCTTATCACCAGGAACAATGTTGTCCACAATTAAACTGATCTTATAAAATTGTTCAAATCCACAGTTTAATGTTAAACAAAAATTATATATTTAACAGTTATCTATGGTTTATTTGTCATTTTATTTATAGTTTACTTAGACTTACTGCATTCCATCAGGGAAAATGCTGGGCATGCTGACCCATTTAACAACGCCCCCTGGTGAGCGATCCTTTGGGTACCACCATGAGTCATACTGGACATACCTGGCACACAAACCACAAAGAATTAAATCATGACCAGAGTCAAACTCAACATAACCTGTATTAAATATAAACAAAGGAAATTAGTATTCAAACCTAGGCTTATCTGTAGTTAAACACAGAAAGGCATATATAAACATCTTAATTGTTAGTTATAAACTGGACTTACCAGAATATTTATTTTTGATTCGTTAATATCACCAAATATCTGTTTTTATTTTATGTTTGTCTACATGAAAATGTTGCAGAGAAGTTTATATGTGACCTGCTTTCAGCAAACTGAAACCCTATGAGATATACCAACCCAGCTGACAATGCTTCTGAATTTTCCTGGATATTCACAGACAAAAAAAAAACACCCACTCAAAGTTAAATTTTGCTGTTTTAATAATTCTTAAGCAAAGTTTGCACCTCTGCAACATTTATTACCAGTTTGGGACTATGTGACAGGGGGGAGCACTCGCTTATTATTATGTTATTTTGTATCATGGTGTCACCTAGGTCTGGTGTTTACCGCACCTGTTGGTCCTGGACGTATAATCAACCCATTTCAACAATACCATCTCTGAAGCTTTGAGTTTACTGCAAGTAACTTATTGAAGTCAAAGACTCTTGATTTAGGTCAATAAGAAGAGATTTATTATTTGTTTATAAATGGCGTCAATGGCTTCAAAATGTATATAACATTACCCAACCTATCTGAGATAAGACCAGTATCATATTTGGATTGAGTTTGGCCTTAAATTTGGCAAATCTGATTGACAAGGGCTTAAGTCCAGCCATATATAAAAATGTATGAGATATGGGGTTTGCAAATATCAGGTGACTCTAATATAGATCTAGCCATTGCTGATGCAACTCCCTGCCAGTGAAATCGTTTTTGGAATATGTGTGAAAATATAAGTATCTTTATAATATCTTTATAACAAAGTAACATATAAGTAACCTGGTAACTGTACCTGTATGGCAAGCTCAAACTGTCTGCATATTTTTTCACATCAAGAATGGTTTGTTGGTAAGTCTTGTCCTTTTCTGTGTGGTAATAATAATAGGCACCTAAAAAGAAATAAATAATATTAACCACAGCCCACAGATTATAACACTTTTCCCAAAACTGAATGCAAACTTTATTGCTAGGGAGAAATGTTTTATACTTAAAAGGTGAGGCCAGCCATAAAATATTCAAGTCCCTGAAGGTTAATTTAGCTTTGCATTTTTCTGGTCTGATAATTCAATGCAAAACAAAACAAACATATATACACATTAACTTGTTTCTTCTTATTGTTATTATTACCATTATTATTATTATAACTAATATCATAAAAGTCCACTGACCATTATCTGTCCAATATCCAAGATAGTTAATGGTGAAGTCGCTTTCTCTGAAGGAAGAAGGCTTTTTGTAATATGTTCTCATCAACCTTCCCCATTCTTCCATAGCCTGTGAAAGAAGATTTATAAACAATTGTGTTCATGAAAAAATGAAACTTATAAAGACCAAATGGAAGACCACCATACAGTCACCTCCTGTGATCAGTTTCCCAACAATATGCACATATATCTCTCTTAATTGTGGAGAGCTGGACTTGAGGAAAGGAAGAGTAGAGTAAACATGAACTGGATCTTTATCCTGATCATGATGTGAATGCAACATATAAATATTATTTTGGATGTTTGCACTAAATTTTCCATGTTACCAACTGCTACTGGCACTGAAATCTGGTGGGGGAAATTATATACTGAGACTTAAGACTAATGGTTATGGATAAAGGAATGATTACTTGATCTAAATTTACCTTACCTTGTTTATACCACTGCTGCCATAAAACAGAATAGTGCTATATCTGAAGTCCTGTGGAATCTCGTTCACATTTCCCATAATGCCCCAGTTTGCAGTATTACCTTTAACGTCATACATCGCAGATGCTGCCATGAACTGAGAAAATGGTGACACGATCAGAACATCTGACCGATTGTCAAACAATACAAGTGGCCCACTGTCAAGTCCTGATGCAATTTTGGCATTGTCTTTTCCCCATCTAGAATAGAAAATTTAATTTTAGGAATTATATTACTTCCAATATTTTAATCTCAGATTAACTTTTAAAGGGACATAATCAGGAGTAATACGATGTCTATTCATTCACACTATCAGTTCAGTTTTGCTTTATTAAAAATTTCCAAGCAAAACCATCCTAGCACACAGTATCTCCCATATGGCTGTTTTAAATCTTGTTATGGTTGTGCATGTGAGTAAACACAGTCCACGTGTGTCTGTTTAACATGGCTGCTTGACTGGAGGTCTGACTTTATGCATGCATGACAGATCCAAAATAAGAATTCCAAAATAGTCAATACATGGACCTTCAAATCCTCTGATATATCTCTGCTGGATGAAAATTATGGTCCTTGGGCCTAATGAAAATAGAAGTACCTGGTGCAACAGATCTGTATGATAGGTCCAATTAAGGGCCCCAGCTAAAATAATACAGTCTTAGCCTGTGTGCTGGCCACAACATCAATGTTTCAGCCAGAAGGAACATGTATAATGTTGTTTGGGCCAAGTCAGTCAGGGCATCTCCTGATTGACAGGTGCTGTTGCCAAGGTGATGCACTATGTTAATGTTCATGCCTGTGAGAGTGCCCGGTCCACTAAATTTAACACTCATGTACAGAAGTAAGCCAATAGTTTTGGCAGTCACAAATTTATTTCAAAGAGAAGACACTGTTTTTTTGTGGTAATTCAACATGCACCATTTAGTCTCACAGTTGTCTGCCACAGTCATTGGCAGGGCCTATAAACACAATAATAGACCATGACTGTTTTTATTGAGTGGTTATCCTACAGGCAAAAAGCTGAGTGGCTCAGTATTGGAAACAAAACTTAGTAGTGGTAAAACTTGAAAATGAAACAGCTGAAAATGTCCAGATGACCTTAATTGGCATTATAGGCAAAATTATGTTGATCCCACTTGGGTCTTTTTTTTACTTTTCAGAAATTCCAGTTTCACTATATTCTGAGAGCAAAATGGTGACTCAATCAAGAGAGTAAAGACTGACCATAATAAAAAGGTGAGGTGAATCCTACTTTATTTTTAACTTTTAACAATATGTATCACAAAATGATGACAATTTTGCCACCAGGATTGACAATGTAATTTCATAGTTAGAATTTATTCAAAAGGATTCATATTCCTCATTATCAAATTAACAGACAAAGAAAAAAAAACAATGGCAGAGGTGAAAAGATCACCAGTATTTCACTGAATGTAATGATCTTTTGTTTTGCAGCAATTATTTCCTCTCACAAGCCAGCCTTTGACCTGAGAAACCCCATAACCTTAGTGGTTTGGAAATTTTTTAAGGTAATGTGAAATGTTTAATTTTAGGTTTCTTTGATATGTTGGGCAATAAGAACCTATTCTTTAATGAAACTTCTTCTTGAGACTTAACTGCCTGTATAATGCTATGAATACACTTTAAACTGCACTGGCTGGCCTTCATAGTTAATCAACTTACAACTTTTCCCACACTGCATTTTTAGCCAAAATATTTACCAAATTTTAATATTTTTAATCAATGAAAATAGTTGTTCATAAATAACATAGTAGGCTTGCTAAGGAATTCTTCAATGACTAGCAATGTATTGTGAAAAAATAAATTCCTTATAGGGATTTGGGGACTACCTTTTTAGGCAGGTATTCTTCAAGTGCACTGAAGCATGGAACTCTCTTGGATTTATAGCTAAAAGCCACACCCTGTCTTAATGGTAGGGTTCTGGTAGTTACAGTGCTACTCAACATTCCTAAATATCTGTACCATATCATAGAGATGTTTACAACTGAAAGGAATTAAGTATGTGCCAGGCCTTAACAAGGCTTTACTGGGCACAAGCATTCTTCTCTAATGCCCTGTCTAGGCTATACCACATAACCATACATTTTATTTGTTTGAAGGCAGAGTAGAATTTCATCTGAAATTGGATAATTGCATTATGGAGCAAGAAGTTTTGCATCATAAATGACAGGTTATGTGATAATCTGTCTTGAATATGTAGTCCTTTCGAATTTCCTAGCACCTGGAATCCTATATTTTGTTTATCTGTCCATTTATATATATTTCTCAGATTTATGTAAAGTTGTTTTGTTTATGTGAATATTATTATACTGAATAGGTTTCAGCTAAAAATGATCACACGTCATATACAAAACAAGGGACCCATGGGTCATGGTGCTCAGTTAAATTTTGTAAAATTTCAGCAAAAGCAAAATATTCTTGTTTTTGTTGTTATTGTTTTCATATGTATAAGCCCATGAAAAGCTAAAAGGAAATGGCCTTCCTATTTGGTTAAAGTATATTACTAAATATGTGATTGCAATACTATCTGACATGACTGCCATGAAAAAAACGTTAAGGTTTTGAGATTCAGTGTTGCATATAAAATATTGGCAGCTCTTGATTATTGGTCCTTTAACTATGAGTGCATCTTTTGTGTGTAACATATATATTATGATGTTACTGTTCCAAGCCATGCCCATTTCATGGACTGGTGGTAAGATGTCACTACAGAAAAGACTTGTTTCTCCTAAAATGGTTATAATTTGTTAACTGGAAAATAGTTAATTATGCATTTTCTTCTTCCTGTCTCAGGGGCAAAAAGTTAGGGCATTCTTTGACTTGCTAAAAAATAATTGAAAACAAAAACACAGGTGGACATGGGTGGTGGAACGGACTATAGTATTTGTACTTGGATTTGACTATGTATCTGGCCCCAACCCTGCAAGGCTATATATCACACAGATGAACATCAGCACTCTGTATATCGGTAGTGACATAAATCACTGTCATAAACGGCCACACGCTGTGACACAGTGTCATTATGATGTGACTGGTGTGTCACCCTCTGGTAGGGAAATGTATTATCTGACTTAAAACCAAAAAGAAACCTCACCCAGGAGATTTTGCACTGATCAACTAAAAATTTTTCAACTATTGTGAATGAGTTAACTGATGTATTCACACTTAAATATTTAGCATTCCAGACATCTATGTAATGCAACACTGTCACCACCAGGGTTCGTGCATCTTCTCTTCAAACTTACAGTCCAAAGCTCTTCCCCCTGTCACCAAACATAATCCCACCATAGGCCAGGAACCCTAGTGAGCTATTTGATGAAGTGGTGTCAAAAGTTGGGAAGCCCGATACCAGACCATCAGGGTCATCTTTCATGTTGCAGTCATTTGCCCCGGTTGGATAATTCTGCAAACACAGCCAGTTTGTGAAATATAATCACTGTCTTTGTCTTTCACTTAATTATTTTTTATAATATTTTGTGAAAACACTGTTTCTGGATATATGTATATTGAATAAGAACCTGACCAAAAAACATGTGAGTGACCATTAAGCTTGTCGAAGAAAATTTAGAATGGTAAAAGTTTTAATTAACACATTGATAATCAATTAGTTTACACATATCTTTGTTAACATGAGTACATCATCTGAAAGAATTGATTAAAATAAATTTTTTTTTCCTGCTCACTCTATAAAAGTAAATACAGTGGAACCCTACAATAACAACCACCTTTGGGACTGACTGTAATTTGGGGGTGGTCATATTTGTGAAATTCTTATTACTTAGTTACCTGAATCATATATTCAGGACCAAGAAAAGTGGTCATGATTGTGGGGTGGTCACAAAAGCAGGGTGATGGCAAGGTGGGGTTCCACTATAATCAGATTTGTATTTTTCAATTGTTAATTTCATGAATGCAAATTTGAAACAATTTTACATAATTTTACCTGACTTAAGATGAATGCATCTGGTATATCAATATATCTTTTGAATGAGGCTTGGAAGAACACAGGCTCAGCATTGGTGGCTGCCATGTACAACAGTTCTAATGACTCCCATCTACCGAGGCTGTCCTGACCTGCATCTGAAGACAAGGGAAACAAAATGAAGATGTTGCAGTGTGTTTGTACACCAGGACTAATGAAGAGTAAATCAGTATGTCTATTGGTACTATATATATATATATATATATATATATATATATATATATATATATATATCTTACCCATATCTCTGTTAGAATTAGAATTTATGATTAAGGATGTGCATACATATCCATTTGTGACCAGTTATGCAAGAATGTATCCAATTTAATCAGTTTTGAAAAAAAACTACTCTTTGATTAAATTTATTAGCTGGTACACCACCATGTATTAAATATTTCTATTGTAGTTTACTGCTGTGTGAGATTTTTTTTACAAATTGTATGTAAACCTTTATCCATCATTACTGACAAAGGTTAAAAATTTGTGGCCAGGTAATTTAATAGTTCTCTGTTATTTTCCTACATGTCCTGCCCAAAACCATATAACACATCTATACTTTGAACATGTTAATAAATGTGCAATCTTTTTCTGACTTCCTGTGATTTGTCTGGCAAAATTTCCCATAACTTTCCATGCCAAAGGTGCTCTCATACCTGCTTTTATGACAACTGTATGGTAAATCACTTGAAATTGTTGTAATTCATGTATAAGAAATGCCTGTAGCCAAAAGCCCAGCAGAACATTTTACAGGGGTGCACTGTGTTTGATTTCAACTTCTTTTTATCTTACCTGTCAAGTAAGGAAGTTTGTTTATTAAATGAAAAAATGAGTTTTTTCACCTTCCCAAATATTAATTTGGGTGTTAATGCATTACTGTTGTGAGGGCCTCTAAGGCTCAGTAGGAATTTGGCAGGTATATAACTCCCTCATAGATTTCTGTGGTCAAATTAATAAACTGCCGTATTAATTTTACATCTAGAGATTTCATAAGCCTACAGTAAACCCTCTGATTTCTAGTGGTGGGTACCTGTTGAAAATGTTATAATGATGCAACAGCATGATAGTTACCTTGAATCTTTAATTTGAAGAGTGTTACAATTTCTTTCAAATCTACAGTAATATGAACACTTAAGGGTTAAATAGTTTAAAATAAGACCACTTACATTACAATTATTATCCTTACTACCTATGCATGCTAATGGATTGATTTTCCAAACAATTCATGGAGAAATTATTTTGGAATGACTTAATTGTTACTCTGGTTGTAATATAGGAAACATACCACACTTGGTCTAATTATATAAGATTAGTTGGCTTAAGTGACTGTGACAGGGAAAAAGGCCACTGAACAGACATATAAGTAAGTCATCACTTAGAGGATGGATCAGACCGTCCATCTGCCCCTACTGGAAAAGATTCTATCAGCTGGTCTGCAGCTGGCCAATAGCAACAGTGACCTGCCCTGGGATAACAAACGGTTGATAATGTCAAATAGTGATGCATTAATTGTGCGTATACTTTTTACATTAAAGTTGAGGTTAAACAATCATTCATGAGGACCTTTGCAGAAAACAGTTTGAGCATTCCAAATTTAATGCAAAACTGGGCAGGATACCAAGTTTGATTAAAATCTAAATATCATGTTTTAGTTTCAGGCAATAGGTTAAACAAATCAAAAAGGCTGCAAAAAGCTTCTCTGCAAAACCTCAGACTTTGCAACTTTCCTAATTTGTGCATCCATATAAGAGTTGTAAAATAACAGTATCCAAGAGGAAATACACTACAAAGCATTTCAGATATGCCATTTTTCATTCCAATTTGGGTTCCAATGCATAAGGATACAAAAGGATACTAGGGATGGGTTTTGATGCTCTGCTGAATTTATTTGTCTTTAGGGATATTTTATGAACTTTTTTAAAATATGGGTCCTTTGACCAGTTTGAAGCCAACCTTTCTACAGGAGTTATCATCTATAAACTAATTTGGGAATGGATGGGCCCCTGTGACCTTAACCTTTAACCTAGTGACCCCAAAATCAAAAGTAAACTTCTCCTGTTGGCAGGTTAACCACATATGGGACAAGGAAAGTTTGCGATGAAAAGTTAGGCTTAAAATGCATCCACAATCTTTCTAAATTAGTGGGCCCAGTGATACTGACCTTTGATCACATGACCCCAAAATCACCTTTTCTTACTTTACTGGAGGGCCATATAAAGTCAAGTAAGTCATATGAGTCAAGTTTGAAACCAATATTTCATTCCAAACTGGTGTTATCATCTGGAAACTAATATGTAGATGAGTCATGGCCCCTGTGACCTTGACTTTTGATCCAAAAATCCATAAGTTTCTTCTGCTATTGGCAGGTGAGCAATATTTAGAAGATGGAATGTTTGGGATGAAAAATTTGGCTTGATTGAAATACATCAACAGTCTTTTCAGGAAATGGGTCCTGTAACCTTGACCTTTGACTTCATGACCCCAAAATGAAAAGAGTTCTTCCATTATTGGTGGTTCATATATAAGTCAAGATTGAAACCAAAATGTCAATCAAAACTGGAGTTATCCTCTGAAAACAAATATTTTGATAGTTTGCCCCTGTGACCTATAACTTTGACCTTGTGACCCCAAAATCATTCTGTTTTTTCCCTATTTGCAGGTCAGCTATATGTGCAAGATGGAAGGTTGGGGATGAAAAGTTTGGCTTAAAATGCATTCAAAATCCTCTAAAAAATGGGTCCTGTGACCTGATAGTATCAATATAATTTGGCAGTCTCAAAAATAAATGAAAAAATGCAACAAAAATAGAACAAAATACAGGTGGTGCCACAAGTCTTAAGGAACTGAAGAACCAATCATATCAATAAACATATCGGGTTTCAGGACACTGGATGAAACTACAGCTGAGAAACTGACATAAATGCTGTCATTTGATGGTTTCAAACACAGAAAGTAATTGTAAAAATAAGAAAAAAACAGGTGGCACCTCCAGTTTTCAGGAACTGACAAAACTAGCCATTGTCAATAAGCAAGGCAAGATTCATGGTAATTGATGCATTAATTATCAAGATACTGAAGGTTTTGTATAAAATTTTCAAATATTCTGGGGGGTTATTACGAGACCCATATCTCAGAGTATAAAGGTTGCAGTGACTTAATTTCATGTTTCCAAAGAGATTTTTAATTAATCTACCTCGATATTCAGTAACAATTTTCTAGGGTTAGCAGCTACAATTTTTGCCATGCTAACTGCTAGCCAGACGGATCATTCCTATAGCTCAGGTGACATTCAGTCAGCTGAGCTAAAAACAGGTGCGGAACAGTGCATCAAAAATCTAAGTTTACCTGGAAACTTGCGCTGCAGCTTCAGGCTGCCATCAGCTGTAGAGAACATCTGCTTGTTAGCTGAGATGAATGTTGGGGCACTGGCCAGCCATGTCTGTCCCGACACAAGCACTTTGTATGAACCATCTGGGCTGATCTCAAGGCCAAAAGGGTCTGACCCAAGCCTTGTGAAGGACAGAGCTGAAAAAGGATAAACTGTGGTTAGCTTCATACTTGCCTGGTTAGGATTTATATGATTAAATTTTTTTAAGTGATGTGCATGGATTAATTTGGTTTAGTTCTTGTTGTACAGGTACCTACACCTCTGTTAAGAACATGAACTGGTTTTTCACATGCAAGAAAAAAAAAGGACAATTTTCCAATTTATAATATGCAAGCAAACACTTAAAAATAACAATTTAAAGAGGTCATGATGTGCTGATGAAAGCACATGTTATACATAAGTGCTCCATAATGTGTTAATTCCCTTTTGCTGATATACTAGAATATCAGCAAAAGCTGTCAAAAGCCCTAAGCCAAAACAACAGTATTTATGGGTGGTAACAGTAACAAGTATGAAATATTTGTTCTCACATGGATGTATATCTGTACATATGTCTCTTGTTTGAGTTATAAATTTGAACTAGAGAGGTATGTGGTACCTTTGCAAGTTGCATGGCACCCTAAACTCATGCAGCACATAGAGATCAAGGCAAATGACCATACCATGTTTCATAACAATCCACCCAGTGGTATCAAGAAATAAGCTCTGTGACCTTGAAAAGAAGGTCAAGGTCACCCACCTTCAAACTTGATTGAGATTTTGTTGATGTGCATAAGCACTGGAGAAATGAAGTTCCTGTTTTGAACTCTTTAGGAGATATCCCGCTCACAAGGCCAAAGTTGAAAAGTTGGATAAAAATTGATTAAAAATCAGAAATTGTAGGTGGCACCCTTAAACTTGTGCAGTAGTTTCAGACTATCAGTTCCAAAAACCATACCACGTTTCATAACAACCCAACCAGTGGTTCCTGAGAAATAAGCTCCTAAGTTTTCTTTCTATTATAAGCTCTGTGGCATTGAAAATTTAGTCAAGGTGACCCATCTTTGAACATGTCCAAGATTTTATTGATATGCATCAGCACAGAAGAAATGAAGTTTCTGTGTTGAATACTTTTGGAGATATTCTGCTCACAAGACCAAAATTGAACAAGGCCTACAGGCCTAATGCGAACCTGTGCATTGGGAAATACACCAGGTATAATGCTTCAATGCTGGACCATTACTTTTCATGTATATGAACTATGCAAATACTAAACATTTTGAATAAGAAACAATTACACAAACATCACTGCTGAAATTCTGGCATAGGTGCACACAACACTAAAAAGATTGTAGCTGGCACCACCAGTCTTGTATACAACGAAGCTATCAGAGATATATACATACGCCCATTTCAGACTGATATATCAAACCCCTCCTGAGAAAAACTTGTGCAAAAGTCATGGTAGGTGGCGACACCTGTCTTGTGAGCGAGAAAGCCATCAAAGACACATAGACAGGTCAAAATATTAGGCCAATACATCAAACTTAACTTGAGTCTGATGCATGGGGCTGAGCAGGCTTAGGTGAGAAAGGCTGTTGCCCAGAGTGAACTATGACAAATTGCTTGCTCAGACTACTGCACTGAGTATACTGACCTGCACCTGGCCAGACTTAGTGAACTTTTGACCTGTACCTGGCTGCACTGAGTGAACTCTTGACCTGTTGCATAATCTGACACAGTTGGCAGTCTGCCAAAGCTATAAATAGAATGCAGCTACTGCACTGAGTAAACTCCTGACCCATACCTGGCTGCACTGAGTGAACTCTTGACCTGTTGCCTAATCTGATACAGTTGGCAGTCTGCCAAAGCTATAAATAGATCCAGACTGACCTCTAGTCTGTTGCCAAATCTGAAATAGTAGCCACACCATTGCATAAGCTCATGCAGGGGCCCTGCCCTGAGGGGCTTGACACCCATAAGTGATCACATGGTGCCCATGAGGTGTTCACATGTCACCCATGAGGTGATCACATGCCATGTGCTTGGCTACACTGATTGATCTCTTGACCTATATCTGGCTGCACTGAATGAACTCTTGATCTGTTCCCAAATCTGAAACAGTTGGCAGTTTCTCAACCTATTTAAAGATACAGATTCAATCTTGGCCTGTTGGTATATCTGTTTACACAAACTGAAAGACTTTGGTTAAAATTTCTTTTTTCAAGCCGACAGATTCATAAACTTTTTATCAAAATATCTAGAATAATAAAAGATGCAGTACTTTCATTGTTAAAGGTCCAATAGTTCTGCCAAAAATCATTCTAGTAAACTTGAACAAAGGCCACCTAGGAATAATTTTTGTGCAATGTTACAGAAGATATAATAGAAATAATAATTTTGTAGAAGAACACTATTGCAGTCCTCAGTTTGAAAAAGACATAATAATGGCCATAAGACCAACTTAAGCTTTTCACAACTCAACCAAAAATCAACAAACTCAGTATATTCTGATATGATTGAAAGAACCATGTCCTAGGATAATTCTTTTGAAAAAATGAACAATTCAACTTGACAGTTTCATCAGTAAGCTGAAAGAGGCTAAAATTATGAGTTTTTTTGCCCATAAAAAACAGTTCAATGTAGGTGGCACCACTAAATCTACAACTTCAAATATGAGTCATGTGACCAACATTTTCATAATACCTGGTAATGCTAGCTTCTGTCATTTCTGAGAGTACTATGTCAGTATGCTTACTTGGCTGAATGACTGTTCAAATTTGTGTAACACTACTAAAATTCATCAAATACAAACCATTTGAACAAACCTGAGAGGGCTTGCCTCTGGGATCATTTATGTAAAATATTTAACAATTTGGCTGGACCGTCTACAAGAAGACGACTTTTAAAATATTGTCAGCTTTTTCCTTATAAAATCTAAGTAAATGCAGATAGCAAAAAAATAAGCTGAATCCCACAAAATTTGATATGTGACAGATTATTGCATAAAATCTGGGAATGGTAGCTCCTGCTATTCCTGAGAAATTATGGATTAATGTACAGATGACCAATGACCCCCATACAAAAATAGGTCAATTCAGGTGGCGCCACCAATACCTGAATTTCATATATGACTCATGTGACCAACACTGGCAAAAGATTTGGTGATGATAGCTCTGGCTGTTTCTGAGACTGTCATTTTAGTATGCTTTTTTGGACAGATGACTGAGTTCAACTTCCTGATCAAAATTGAGGGAGATGGTATAAAAGATTATTTCTGTGAAATATTGAACAATTTGGCTTGAGTGTTTCGGAGGAGAAGATTTTTAAAGGTTTTTTTTAGCTTTTTCTCTATAAAATTTAAGAAAATTTTTAGATGGCTAATTTTTTGCATTAAATTTCATGATGCTAGCTCCAATCATTTTCAAAATAGTATGGGTAAACGTACAGAAGACAAACGCCGCCACACCATCGCATTAGTTCACAGGTTCACTAAAAATTAATACAGATGCATATTGAATGCAAAATTGTAATACAGATACATCTCACTGATGGCAAAATCTTGAATTAATTTGACTATGGATACCAATTATTTATAATCCATGTACAGCCGTCTTTATATACCCACAGAGAGCTGTATAGCTGTGATTGTAAACATTGCCTGGCATGAGGAATATCTAAAAATCATGAATCTACATTTTTAAAAGCTTTTAAAAAACATTCTTGTCAATATTAACCATAGATAACCTGAAATCTAAATGTCTAGAGGCATGATGTAATAAATGCTGATAAACTGGTGCCAGTCTAGATGTATCTAGATGTATCTGTGTATCTGCTTCACACAGCTAACATATATTGTAAAATGACTCAATTGAACCTTTATAGTTCAGCCAAAATTCATTCTTTGGAACCATAAAAGACAATTATTATAAGAATTATTCAGGGGATTATTCTTGTAAAATATTAAACAAATTGGCCTCAGTAGGGTCAGTCAAAAAAAATTTTACAGGTTTATAACTCATATGGGAAAATACAGCAAAATGGCTAAGTTAAGCTTCCCATAACTCAGCCAAAAATCACTGAACCAAAACCATTTGAACAAACTTGAATTATCAACATCTAAGGATAATTAATGTGTGAGATTTAAGAATTTGGCCTAGTGGTTTTTGAGGAGAAGATCTTTGTAGCCACAGAGCTAAAATGGGCTGTTACAGCATATGACTAAATTCAGCTTCCCATAACTCAGCCAAAAGTCACTGAACTTAGACCATTTGAACAAATTTCAGAAAGCACTACCCTAGGATCATTTCTGTGCGATATTAAACTATTTGGCCATATGGTTTCAGAGAAGAATTTTTTTTAGCCTTCAGTATGATACGGGCACTGATGACCCCCGTACAAAAAAGGTCTTTGCAGGTGGCGCCACCAATACCTCAATTTCAGATATGTCTCATGTGAACAACATTGGCATAACATTTGGTGATGATAGCTCCAGCCGTTTCTGAGATTGTAATTTTAGTATGCTTTTATGGACAGGTGACTAAGTTCAACTTCCTGTAACTCAGCCAAAAATCCCTGAACTTAAACCATTGGAACAAACTTGAGAAAGATTATTCCAGGAATCATTTCTGTGAAATATTGGACAATTTGGCTGAACAGTTTCGGAGAAGAAGATTTTTAAAGCTTTTTTAGCTTTTTCCCTATAAAATCTAAGAAAATGCAGTTAGCCAAAAAATAAGCAAAATCTGATATAGTTTTTTAGATGACTAATCTTTTGTATAAAATTTCGTGATGCTACCTCTTGCCGTTTTCAAGATAGTATGGGTTAATGTACAGACGATGGACGACTTATGATGGACGACGGCCGACGGACGATGCCACACCATCGCATAAGCTCACAGGTTGGCTAAAATCCTATAAAAATTCATTTAAAATAGGAATTTGTAGGTGGCGCCCCCAAACTTGTGCAGAAGTTACAGACCATCAGTCCCAGTAACAATACCAAGTTTCATAACAATCCACGTACTTGTTCCTGAGAAATAAGCACCTAAGTTATTTTCTATTATAAGCTCTGTGACCTTGAGAAGTAGGTCAAGGTCACCCATCTTCAACCTTGACCAAGATTTTGTTGATAAAGATCTGCACTGAAGAAAAAAAATTTGTATATTGATTCCTTTACAGAGGTGGTCAGACAATTATTTTAATCATCATGTCAACTTGAAATATTAAAATGCTTTGTCAAGACAAATTTTTGTAATCACCACATCAGGCTGGTTGTGTCACCAGGTTGGTTGTCAGAAAAGATTTAACCAAAAATAATTATGGAAGAGCAGATCTTACCTAGGTGTTAAAAACTACATAAAATAAGACCAGAAAATAAAATTTGCATTGCATTAAAAGGCAAATGACAAAGTTTTTAATCTAGAGCTACATAAGTCTGCATATTTTTTATTAACTTGTAAATTAATACATGAATATTATAGTCAGCTATCTGTTTCGAAAAAGACGAATGTAAATAAGGAACAGCCAGTAACTTTACATTTACAGTATCAATGTTAATCAGCTTTGATCCATCATTTGACACATCAAACTACAGATATATTGCGGGATGTGTGATTATATTCAGCTTGTCTGTGTTTGAAATCCACAGCTGTCCTTGTTATAACTCAGTGCACACCTGGTGACACCCCGCTCACTAATGTATGAACACAATAACCTATGTGCACTTTCATTTAATTCTTACAAATGCATGTTAAGCTCCTCAGCCTTGAGTCTATTTTAATAATTTTCAAGAATGATCCTGTCTCTCTAAGCTTGGGGCCTTTTAAGATAACAAGGGCATAACATTTTTTATATTGTTTCATAAACTAAGGGTATGTGATGAAGGGGGAAATTCAAGTAAACAACTTGTATGGTACATTACTAAAGGCAAAGTACATAAATATAGGTCACACCTAATTAAGGGTTTGCAAGGAAGGTTTACAAGAACTTTCTGCATAATTAGTTTGAACATCACAAGGTGTTATGGTTATAATTGGTGCTTTGCTAAGCATCACACTAATTATTAGCTGTTGTCCCTCATTAAAGGGGCCCAATCACCTATGTAGCATTTTGAATTAACACAAAAAATAGCTTCTTCCCTTTCAAATAAATTTGTACCTGCCACAATATTGCCTTGAAACCATTTGCTTAATCCTGTTTGTGAGTGTTAAAAACAGTGGATCGGGCATGATCACAGGTGTCAACATTAACACAGCACATGTATAGCCTGACCACAACACATGTCAATCAGGAGATGCACTGACTGTCTTGACCTGAAAAATGTAATACATGTTCCCGCTGTCTGAAACATTGTGTGTTGCAGCTCACAAAGGGAACCTGGTCCGGCCTTGTTATGGTAAACAGACACACGTGACTGTGTTTACCAATATGCAGAGCTATAACAAGGTGTTAAACAGCCATATGCAAGTATTGAGACTGTGTGCTAGTATGGGTTTGCTTGAAAATGTTTGTATATAATAAAACTGAACTGATATTGTGAAAAAACAGGCATAATATTGCTCCTGATTATGTCCCTTTAAGTACAGCTGACCTATAGACATGTTTCACATTTACTCTGTGCAGATTAGTGCATGATGGTTGGTAAAAAGTAATGAATTATGTTTAAAAAAACATGTTATTAAAAACAACTTTTTAGCCAAATGATATTTTGACTCATAGGAAACAGGTCAACACAGGTGGCACCATCTGCAACTTACAAACATATAACAGTCAAATGAACAATATCACGGTGAAAGTTGGAGCTGGATTCTAGCTCATGGCTTGCTATATATTCTGTGCCCATCTGACTTTAACAGTGCTAAAATCATGTTTTATTTTCCAAATAGCACTCAGAAGAGAGTTCACAGTAACCTATTTTAGGTTTCAAAGGATATTTAAGCAGGACCTTGGTGGATTTAATGTGAGAAGGTTCTAGGTCCAACAGTAATGATATGTCCCAATCTCACTTTCACAGAATATATATATATATATATATATATATATATATATATATATATATATATATATGTATTCAATCACTCATTCTCTCCCATGTAATTATCTGATACCAGGTGTGCAAACATATATGCATACACATATGTAATATTGATTGCTTTATCACACACATTTCAACTTGACAACATGTCAGTTTGTGACGACAAACTGACGACCTGCTGTGATAACATCAATTGAATATTCATCAATAAAACAATAGGACTCACTGCCAATATAGAGAGACTGTTTGATATTGGGAGCAGTCACCTGTAATCTAATTATCGATCCCTTAATTCATTCCTGCTTTGAAGTTTACTGAGATTTTAACATGGTCTGCTTATTTGATAGGTGTAGTCAGGTAAAAATTACAGAAATTACTTTTCTCGTGAGACCTAACTTGTCGTTAGGTGCGCTGTCATCTTTGCATGGCACCTTACTCTCATACAACTTTTATTGTAATTCATATTACTGATTTTATACTAATTTTATATTTTTGCAGAGATGAACCATGTAGTTAGACATAAGACAATTTATTGAGTAAAAAGTATAAAGTTATTTTGTACCCCGTCATAATTTTATTAAAAGAAATTTCAAAGTGATACCCCTAAAGGTTGACCAGTTTTTTGCTCAAAAGCAACTAATAATTGATCATTGCTTGCTGATGTGCTGTAGATGATCAAAGAAGCGACTCCAAACACTAGTATATACAGACTAACAGGCCTCTGTCTTCATCCATACCCAGTGGACTGAGTGCATACAACAGTCTACTCAGCACTTGTTGTCACCGGGTGTGTTGGATGCCTGTACATTTCCTGGTAAGTCGTCATGGTTGTTTCAGCCTGCAGTGTGCATGTGTTTCATCATCACTGCTAACTTCCTGGCCCATCTAGCTGAAATGTAATACATGCAGCTCGCAGGCTGAAACAATAGCGTGCGCAATCAGTGGTCCAGTCTTTAGGACACTCAGAGATACCCAATTAACTGGGTTACAACAAATGCTGCGCAGACCGTTGTATGAACTCCGTCCGCTAGATACATGAAATCAGAGACTGACCTCAGTCAGGGCTGTGGTTCGGTATATACTACAGAGCCATAACTGGATCTACAGGTTAAATATACCTGGTCAATACTAAATGTGTTGTTTAAGGGGAATTTTTCTTGAGGCTTCCATGTACCCATTTATGCTTTAACATTTAAATGGTTATATATTATTAAGGAGTTGCATACAATTAAAAATATATAAATAAGGGTTATACATTGAATAAATAATTTGTCTAGAGTTTTAATTACTGCCAGTTTAATCAGAGCATAATTAATTATGAAACAACAGATATTTATTACATTTAATGTAAGTTAAGCACAGCAGAAATAGCCTTGGAGAAAGAAAACCTTAAACCAATAAAGTTATCAATATAAAAAAAATTCAAATAATAATTATACATAATGGTTGATGACCTGCCATGGGAAAGGTTACATCCTTCACTTTAATGGGCCTTTACCCGGTTCTGGGTTTCATTTACCACTTGCATATATACATCTGTCGTGTTTACCGAACATGTGATATCAATACGACCCACATCAAACATTTAAACTAAAACAGGAAACTACCCTAAGTAATATTATACGTTATTTAATCAAGTGTAGGTCATTTTGGCTTCAAGTACTTCACCTGATCCGCTGTTGCTTAGCAACAGTCCAAGCTGAAACAGGACAGCAAGGGTCTTCATCCTGTGATGCTCCCGGGCCCACAAACTCCCACTTGTAAACACCGTCTGGCTCGGTGTAACGGAGTAGAACTATTCACCGTCATGTGACCCAGGGACAAAAGGTGTCGACAACTCGTGATGCGTGCAGCTGTGCAACAGTACAGTTTATTTCTTAGGGTCTCTCTTACACACACACTCTCTCTCACACACACGCATATATATATATATATATATATATATATATATATATATATATACACACACACACACACACACACACACACACACACACACATATATATATATATATATATATATATATATATCATTATATAGGTTAAGAGAAAGAGTTACACCGTTTAGATAGACTAACGTGTTTATTAACACAAGTTATAGACTATACTCTATAGAATAGTTAAATAGTTATAGAATATAGTCTGTCTAAAAGGCGTCACTCTTTCTCTTTACCAACACTTTGACTACAGCATAACACAGCTATTCCATTATATATATATATATTTGAATATATTTATATATAATATTTGTATATATATAATATTATATAATATAAATATAAAGGCCTACAATATAAATATATATATATATATAATATATATATATATATATATATATATATATATATATATATATATATATCAGGAGCAATATCATGCCTATTCTTCCACATTAGCAGTTAGTTTTTCTTTATACTTAAGTTTCCCTGTAAAACCATCCCAGCACACAGTCTCGATCAGTACCTCGCATACGGCTGTTTAACACTTGTTTTGGTTCTGCGTGTTAGTAAACATAGTCCATATGTGTCTGTTTACATAAAATGCCGCCTACCGGAAGTCCGATTGTGAGTCGCAGCACGTGATGTTTCAGCCAGCGGGAACATGTATTACATTTTTTTTGGGCCAAAGCAGTAAGAGCATCTTCTGCTTAACACGTGTTGTGGCCCGATGCATAAGCATGCGCTGCGTATTTGTTGATGCCTTTGACCCCGCTCGGTCCACTGTCTATAACACTCGTTTACAGGAGTAAGCAAACGGTTTCAAGGCAACATTTTTACGAGTACAATTTTTTAAAAGGAGAGACGTTATTATTCGTGTTAATTCAACATGCTATATAGGTGATTAGGCCCCTAAATACATGTAATAAAACTAATAATAAATAAAATCATGTTTCAAAATTATAGAACAGTCATATTTCTTTTTTAATAGTCTGATCTGATCACTGTACTAGTGGGTATACCAGAATGTGAAGGAATAATATCCATTATATTCAATTTGTTTCAATGAAATACCTGCCAATGTTAAATTGCCTATATTGTGAATTCAATACTGTCAATGTTAAATACATACAGTTTTATATAGAAAACAATAAATGCATTCAAGACTATATATATATATATATATATATATATATATATATATATATATATATATATATATATATATATATATATATGTTTTACTTTTAAGCCTTCCGTGTCGCACCTGCTTAAATACATAAATGTGTCTTCCTCATTTCAAACAATTCACTCGGCCCCAGGAAACTCCAAGCAGGCGGGTTGAAACAACATTTTTGCCGTTTGTTTTAGTACATTCATTGTGGTGAAGAAGTCTTTGAGAAACTAACCCCAAAACAAAACATATTGTCTATAATAAGGGTTAGGTTCACAGCTGAAACTTTTCAAATAAATTAAATTTACCTGCAGTACAAGCAAATACACCATTTTAGAAGGGTCGGTCCGGACGGGTCCTCACCTCTGCTATAGTGATCCATATAGTTATCTCACTGGATCATTTCGGAACATGCATTGTATTGTTTCAATCATCACATGACTTGACTATACGTCGATATTATTTTAAGGAGACTGATATGCTTCAAGCATTCCTGACCTATATATACTCACCAAGCATTTATGGTAATTATGTACATGAAAGATATACTTCTTCTTCTAAAAAATATAATGGTTTCTGTAAATATTTCTGTCTAAACTATTTTCTTAACGTAACAGTGTATATGATTGTTAATAAAATATTCTCTTTCTCTCTCATATGATACCAGTGTAAGGCTTTCTGCATGGTGTAGCAATACGAATAATCTAGGTGTCAACTCAATATGGATACTTGGATACAATAACTTCAATGAGATAACATATTATGCTTAAATTCTCATAAATAATCTTGAGTTAATTAAAAATAAGTGTCTTTGTTCAATATGAATACTTAGTATATAGCGTAATAATACATAATTACATAATAATTGAACGATCGAGTTTGGGCTAAGAGAAAATACTAAGTAAAATGTAATATTTAAGCAGCTTTGTCAGTTTATGTACACATAAAATCCTTAAAACAATTCTGCAGTTTTCCATTAAATATTAATTCTGTGTAGCATATCCATTATAAGTAGATTGGTGTAGTTTATAATTAAACACACCCACACCATTATAAATCATTATAGCCTCTGCCAGGAGGGTATGCGTTCAATCCTGTTCGTGTGTTTGTTTGTTTATTTGTTTGATTGTATACAAAACAATTCATCCAATCATGAACGGTATTTAATGAAATTTTCAGGTCAAATCGGGCATTTGCCAATGAAGAATCGATTATGAATCAAGGAATAGTCACAAATCTACAGTCAATTGTGCACGGATGAACCTGAGAATATAGACTGAATAAATGAATGGCGGAGGGTTGCAGATGTCTCCCTCCATACAGTTGTTTTACTCAAAATCATCTCTTGTGAGTCCGAGTCTGCACAGTGTGTGCAGAGTTCTGCTATGACAATTATTTTACACACACGCTTTGCGGAAGACTTAAAAGTGAACAGGTCGTCTCAGTACGTTGAATCTTGATTAATACGGTACCGGTTGTCCAGGTGGCCTCGATATTATATTGCAGTGACTGTGACAAGTGAGGCTGATGCTGCGCTTCACATTTGATATGTGGTGACATCTTTGGTCAGGTGCAAACACTAATGTTTTGGCTGATATATTAAAGCGATAGGGGCAAAGAAACACTAGATATTTCTTGGCACCTCAGGTGCCATAGTATCCAAAGACAATTACCCCCCCCCCCCCCCCCCAGCCTCGAAGAATAGGATCCCATCTTGAATTCAGATGCAGAGACTGACACTTGGCAAGCCACCATGGTTTCTTTTCAAGTTTGACCTAGCCGTTGATAAGATGCATTAAATTTGTGGGTTTGGTGACTGTACCTAAAATTCTTACAAAGTTATTCAGTTTAATCATTTTTTTTAGCAAGATGTCAATTTGATTTTGGGACCACTCTATGCCTCCCTTAGTGAGATATTAAAGTTAACATCATTTCAGCGTTATCGCCTCTGTGACCTTGAAAAATGCATCAAGGTCATCCATATTCCATCTTGGCCTAGCCCTTGATAAGATGCATCTAAACTGTAGGTTTGTTGACTGTACCACAAATTCTTTTTGAGTAATTGCTCTTATATCATTTTAGCATAATCGCTGCTGTGACCTTGAAAAAATGCATCAAGGTCATCTATGTTCGAACTTGACCTAGCCGTTGATAAGATACATCAAACATGTGGCTTTGGTGACTGTACCTCAAATTCTTACAAAGTTATTACGTAAACATCATTTTAACAAGAAAACGACACAAGGTGGCGCCACCTGTCTTCTGCAAAAGACGAAGCTATCCAAGATCTTCGGTCAATTTGATTTTTGGATCATTCTATGTATCCCTTACTGAGATAATGAAGATTTTGTGTGAATTTCACCAAATATGGGAATATTCAAGGTCAAGGCCACACTCATAGGAAAGTTCATGACCCCAATTTAAATAAACATCATCCCATAATCCATATCTATGTATATGCATAATATAAAAGAAATCTGTCCATTATTTTTTAATTTTAATGCTCACAGTACTGTCAAGTGGCAATTTTTGGGATATTAAAAGGCACGAAAACAAGTTAAGAATAATAGGTGGCGCCTCCAGTTTCTGGAACATGACAACCCTATCCATGATCTTCGATCAACTTGATTTTGGGATCAATCCATGCAAGATTTCTTGAGATATTTAAGAATTTGTGTGATTTTCCCCGAAATTGTATCTATTCAAGGTCAAGGACACTGACCTCATTTTAAATAGGCGTCGCCCTCTCACCCATTTCTATACATATACCAAGTTTGGTAAAGATCCGTGAAATATTTTTTGAGTTATCGTGCCAACAAGATTTATATGCGGCGGCGGCGGGGGGACCGGTATGAAAACATATAGTATCCCCCGACTTTGTCTTGGGATACAATAAATGAAAGTTGAACTATAACATAACAAAATGATTTTATAACACATAAGGGTAGGAATAGGTTTTACAAACATAATCATTGATTGAAAAATAAAAACGACCGATGATCTATTATTAATTGATTATTTTATGTACTTTATATGTTACCTTGAAATCTGCTGTATAATTTTACCTAAAATATTACCACAGTAAACAGTCTGACACGTATATAATATCATTTCATAATGAAACATCACTCCATCTGCATAAACATCTTAGGTCGACTTGGTTGGCTGTGCAAGGTTCCGTTTTTATGCCGTTTGTTACTTTGTGTTTGTTTATCTCTGACAGGATTTGATTCTTTGCATGTGCATGCATAATCGTTTTTAATCGATTATGCAAATATGCAACCGATTGTGAAATAAAACGACCAATCATCGATTCAATCGATTAATCGGCACACCACTAATAGCAACTTATCATTCGCTATCAAGTCTCTCACTTACTCAGTACAGTTAGACTAGCGTTTAGGCGTAGGAGGAGGGGGGGGGGGGGGGTGCAGGTGTGCGTGTGGATGTGTTACATTACGCAGGATATTCCATCTATATACACCCCTCCTTCACTCTCTTACCAATAGACACCTTTACGATAAAGAAGGCTGTCCTAAAGCTATAGATTTCAGGAAAGAGAGGCACTCGCCTATCAACCAGCGGGCCTGCATGGGGAAAGGATGAGGTAGGCCTACTGTATACTCTAGCTAAGGGTTAAGCCCCCGCCCTATATGGCACTGGGCAAGTCACTTATTTAGTAGCTTTGTCCCCGGTATGCTTAAGACCAAGGAGTTTAATATAGCAGTTTCATAATGTTAGGTTTAATAAAGTACCATGTTGAAATAAAATCTTTCCTTTCCTGAAGAAAGTTGTTACATTCAAATAAATAATGAAATTCACCACTTAACACATAGCATAATTCATATACTCTCTGGCTTCTTTCAACATCCAAAACATTCTGTAATTTATACAAATATGATCACATTCACCTTTTTTTCCTTTCCATTCTTCAAGAGCATTCTGGTAAAACATTCTTTGACCAGTAGTTTTTAAAATCTTTAGATTTCCATTTTTTTGTTTGAACCAGTATGATAACATCTGACATTCATCAAGAATTTTTTATACATATAATATTCATGGAGAGATTATTATTCCTTTTTTGTCCATTTGATATAGTAGATTATAGAAAAATTTACCGAGATGAATCTTTTTGAAAAGTAACTTAGCCCAATATGATATTATACGGTATTTGACGACTACTTGCATGGGATACCGCTGTAAATCACCGAATATCATATGCTTTGGTGTAGAGCTATTAAAAGTGCCCATTCACCTACCTTTTGAAAAAGAATTTATGCATGTGATTCTGCATGGCTTCCTCTGTGTATATATGAATGATCCAAGAGTAACTTTTGTTGTGAAAAGTTCTTATAACGCCTTCGCGAAGGATGTTTGAATTTGCTTATCAACAACATGTTTGTAAACACTGCAAAGTTGACAAACAGGAAAAACATGTTACTTAAGGTGGTAGGTTGCATATATTCGGAGGTTGAAAGGTCACTTGTTGCAAAACGCCATTTGCAAAGCGGAAAGCTGCCTTATCTGACTTGTTGCAAGATGCCCTTGTTTAATTTGTTTTGATTATTTTGTCGGACCCCGACAAAACACGAAATAAACAAAATATACTATAATATATACACGATATAAACAAAACAAGCATGCAGCCTGTGTGAGGTGATATCAAACAATCTAACAGTATTACTTACTTGGGGTTAGTGCTTAATGAAAACCTAACATGGTCGGATCACTCTGAACAAGTATGCAAAAAGCTTTCCTCTAAAGTAGGTGCCCTCTTAAGGTGCTGTCGATACATACTTCAAGACACCGCATTGAAAATGTACACTGGCCTGATTCAGCCACATATTGACTACGGCCTCACAATCTGGGGAAATGCGCTTTCTTCATGTCTTACTCCTATTCAAAGTCTTCAAAATCGAGCCGCATGTATTATAAGTCGCAATTTTAATCATGAATGTAGCATAACAGCTATCCGTCAGTCCCTTGGCATTAAATCAGTTGAACAACGACATGAATATTTGATTCGCATCCTTATGTTTAAATGTCTAAATAAAATTAACTTAAGTCTGTCCTATATGACCGACCGGTTCACGTTTGTTCGTCAAGTTCACCAACATGATACACGCAATAGCTATTCCAATAAATTATATGTACCCAAACCTCGGACAGACTACTTAAAGAAATCATTTTTATGCCGAGGTCCTATTTTGTGGAACACATTAAATCAGTCTCAAAACTGCTCCTCCTTACAGGTCTTTAAAATGAGTATCATGTAATAAACCTCTGTGCTTTATATGTCATATATTGCATGCTATTTCAAACTCTGTTATATTTCATATTTATATCACACTCATGATTGCCTTATATATAACGTTGCATGTCAGAGTTTTATATTCATGTTTAATATCACATCTTGCTGTATATTACGTTAAATGTCATAGTTATATATTTCCATGTTAAATATCCCATCTTGCTGCATAATTTTATCTTTAGTCACTTTTATTAATTCTGATTTCATTTTACATGTTTTATTCATTGAATAAACTGTATATCCAAACAGGGCCCTGTGGCAGATCAGACAATCTTGTCTGAACTGCCCACCCTGTATAAATATGTTTTAATAAATAAATAAATTAATCTACGTTTTCTGGACTTTTTTTTATAAAAGCTCCAAGGGATTACCTTTAAGCTGTAGTTTATAAAAGTCAGAAAGGTGATTGGGCACTGTTAACATTCAAGATGAGTCTGCAAATTTTCAAATGGATTTTTTCAACAAAATCTTAATCATCATTACCCCATATATATGATTAGCGCCATATAGGCCCTCTGACATTACGACCAGATTACTGGCCGTCAGAGGGCCTTTATATCTAGGTTTCAGGAACACATTATAAGACCCCATGAGGATGCAAATATTTTCGTCATTTTTGACGCCTCATGGCCTATATATATATATATATATATATATATATATATATATATATATATATATATATATATACATTGTCAATTTACATGAACATGACGAATCGTTAGCATTTTTGAGTGTACTTTCTAACAACACCAAACATGAGCGAGGAAAGTTCCGTTTTAACTCAGCATATTGGTAAATCCCTCCACACGTTTGTTAAATTTCTGACCGCATGAATACTGGCATGGCTCGTACAGGTTACTTGACACAAACAACTTGTACGTGATACAGGAAATGACTCGATACCGTAGAGACAGGGTTTCAGTATGGGTTGTGAGTTCACATGTATTTTAATTCATCATTCGTAGTATAATGATAAGATTATTGGCTGTTTACCACATTATAAATGCAACATGATGGAAGACCACAGCGATTAATTCCTCGATATTGTATGTATCACGACTCAAGTAGGATTACCAGCACAATCATTATTGCCTGAGTCGGGATGGCAGAGACCTCTGATAGCGGAGCGCGGTACTAGGTTTACTGCGCAGCTCTGTCAACGCAGGCATGCTGCCAGCGCCATCTTGGACCCGTCACATTTTCCGGCGTGATAAAGTTGGGAACCGGCGCCGACAGATTGTTGAAAATACTAGAGAAATTACCCCACCTGCAGCTTTTCTAATCAGGTCATACAGTGGACGGGGGTACAGTTGATGCAATTAAGGGTACTGGTAAGTCCAGGAGACTTTATTTTCTGTGAAATAACATCATTAAAAAACCCGCCGCGGCAGTCTGTCAGAAATTGGTGACAACGTGTGTCAAATGGTGGTGAAACACACTGAACACTTCATCGTGAAATTTGAGGGCGTCATTATTTTTTTATTATACTTAAAACAAGTACGGTTAAGCATTAAGTTTCCGGTTTTCATTCATATTACGTGTTAATTTGAAACTGTTCCGATGCGAAACTCCCTTATTTGATACTACTAGCACTGACCAGCGATCTTTGTTTTAAATTTTTATTTGGGGGGGGGGGGGGGGGGGAGTGGTGACCACTAATGCTGCGTTCGTTACCGCTCATACTGATGGTATGTACCAGCTCGTTCGTACGACTTGCAAACGTTCGGTACCCAACAAAAGACCCACTGACCGGATGTCTAGGCTGTGATAGTAAACAAAAAGAAACTGATTAATAAAATATGTTTCATGTTACATTTGTTCAACTTTATTTTTCATTTTAAACTTTTATGTTAACCAGTCAAATATTGCCATTATTGGTGTCTTTATTTGCTCCCTACATCTCGAAAAGCAGTGAATAAAGGTGAAGGTCACTAAGTGGAACAGATCGACTTGCTCCGCCAAATCCCAGTTTCCCAGTGGTATGTTCCACTTGGATCACGTGTCGAACGGGATTTCCCACTGGGAAACTCGTACGTACCATCTATTCCAGAGGTAACGAACGCAGCATTAGTATTATGTATCCTTTTTGGAACAAATATGGATGTAAAAATGCTATTTATAGGGGTATCAGTATGTACTTTATCTGCCTGTAACATTTTGTTCACCATTTTCTAGATTCTAGACAAATAAATTTCCTAGTATTACACAATTTACAAGCACATATCATATACCAAAATAAACTTCAGGTTGGGAGCATGATGAAAAATAGCTCCATAATGTCAGTTAATCTGTTGATAGAAGAAAAAACAGTAACTGTAAAAAAAAAATCTTAAGATTTTTGTGGGAAAAAAAAGACTGTTACATATTTTTCACCGAAATTCAGAGTGAAAACTTTTCCAGTTGGTTATGACCTAAGGAAAAAACTTGCTTGTCATTTTAAAGTACTGTTCGGGAGCATATAGTTAAAGGCCTTTAAAATTCTTAGTTATATATTCCAGCTCTAAAATAAACAAATAAATATGTCACTTTGAAAAGTTAAACAGGACAACATAAAATGCTTTATAAAATTGCCAATCAGCTTCCACAAAACCCTAAAAAATTGCTCACTTCTACATCAAAAGTAGGCTTGACACCTCCAGCATGTAAAAACCTCCAAGTAATGTTTAAGATAATAACCAAAATGTGCTTAGGTAAGCTTTCAAGAGAAAAAAAACACATCAGCATGTGACACAGGACACGCCAAAATTACATCAACCACAGGGACAATTTGTTTCATATAACTGAGACTTTAGTAATTAGGAAACAAATAATGGTACACTTGGTTTGGAAATGTTCTAAGCTTTCAGATGTTACAAAGATCATGCCTGTAGGGGTTCTGAGGCCATCACAGTGGAGATTTAAGTAACTATGTACGGCTTTCTTCAAAAAGCTGCCACCTTCCGAAATGTGACCTTTTATACTTTTAATAATAGTATACATTGGGACCTTTGTGTGTTATTTCTCACTCAGCCGGTTAATGAAATTAAAGATTCAAGTTTTAGTGAAATTCTGTGTTCAAAATTACACACATGCCTTATTAAAAATTTAAAACATACCAACTGACAATGGAAGTGTGGTCACATTTTTTTTTTTAATTTAGTTAATATTAATTGTGATATTGTATAGATTGGATACAAGAAAAATCATGTTTAATATAAATTATAATCCTCCAAGGCTGTACACTAAATTTGACCATTAGTGACCAAATATTTACTCTTGTCTAGAAGTTCTTTATCATCAGTCAAGCTTTTCATTTATCATTTTTTATTTTTGTTCCAGATCAGCGACAGCCATGTCGCAGGACAAGCTAACACGTATTGCCATTGTTAACGCTGACCGATGTAAACCAAAGAAATGCCGGCAAGAGTGCAGGAAAGCATGTCCTGTTGTCCGAATGGGTAAGTTCAACATGTGAAGTGTTGTAGAAATAATTATATCCTGAATATGCAGGGCTCAACTTTTATGTTTGAAAATACTTGTCCAAAAAAAATCAGTGATTGACAACACTAACACATAAATTTATTCCACATGATTATTTTGCAGCAGTAAACATGCTGAAATATTTGTTATGATTACTCCTCTTTTGTACAGTATTTGCACAGATTAACATACTGGTAATTCAATGTAGAAGTGTTACAACAGTTTCATTTCTTAAAGAGGAAAATGGCTAACTTAAGTTAATATTAATGCCTTGGGTGGAGGTTTATGTTGGACCTTCTGGTCTGACTGTCTACCTGCCCAGTCGGGCAAGTAGGAGCCCACTTTTGGTTGCCCTACCAACATTTTCTGGAAAAAAATTTCTGGAAACTTACTCTGGCAAGCAGTTAATGGTAAATGTTGAGTCCTGGCATAAAGTTCTTAATTTTCATTGCTTGCTAAAACCCTTGCAAATATAGGAGAGTAATAATCAGTAATCAGTAAATTACCATATCAAATTAAAATTATCTCACTAACTGAAATACTTTACAAGTTATATTTCCTGAAATATTTATTTGCTAGGTCTGCTTAAAGCAGTTTTATAATTTTAATCATTTTATGCTCCATTACTTTAATCTTCCATGCTGACCTGAATTGATTTTCCTCCTTATTAACTTGTTAATTTGCTGGTAATATTGGTTCTATAGACCTTTGAAATAATTTTGAAAGTCTGTATTACTGTATATATATATATACAGAGCTTTCTATAATAAACCATAACATCAAACATTTTGATAATATAATTCAATCTCAATATTCCCAATTGTTCTTGTTTGAATTTTAGGCAAGCTCTGCATTGAAGTCACACCAGCTGATAAGATAGCATTTTTCTCTGAAGATCTTTGTATAGGATGTGGAATATGTGTCAAGGTAATTTTGTTTTTTTTTATGTTGAAAAAGACCTCTGTACCCATAAGGTCTTGGAATTAATCATACATTATTTCAGGACCAAAGCTGTATAACTTAACTTTAAGTATGAGCATGCAGAGAATTTGGTCCCTAATGGTTTGAACAAATAATACATGAAATTATGGATTTTTTTATTTTAGTTTAAGGCTATAGAGTAGATCTTATTTTATTAATACACAGATTACTGCACTGACTGTACTAATGTTGAACTATATGAAAAATCATATACTTATATTATTCATAATTCATATGCCAGTTTGTTGTGCTTACTACTTACAGTTGTTTACAATATACCTTTATATATGTTTACATTTAAATGATCATTGGTCACCATTCATAAATCTGAACTGTCACAGGCCATAAGCTACATTAGAAACACTGTCATTAACAAGCCTTGTCTTCAGACCTAAGATTAGCCAAGTTATTACTTATGAAAACAGATATGGCTGAAAATTGCATTTCTTTATCAGGGTACCAGGCCAAACCAGTAGTGTCAGTGATGGGTGTTGCCAATTTATGTGAAAATGGTCTGTTAAGTCTGACATGCTTAGGCATACCAAAGGATGTTGTACCAGATTGTTTTTACACATTCAGTAGGTAACTTGAGATAGAATTGCCAAGTTTTGAGTTATATGTATATTCCATTTTTCTTTGTATTTCAGAAATGTCCTTTTGAAGCTGTGAGCATTATCAATTTGCCCAGTAATTTAGAAAAAGACACGACACATAGATACAGTGCCAATTCATTCAAATTACATAGGTAAGTGTCTTACATCATAAGTGTTCATGAGTGTTCATGAGTGTTATTATTATATTAATAAACCTCCTCCAGCCAAAAAATTACCATAGAAACACTTAGAAGATACCTCATTATTTTTTTTCTGTTATTTACATGTTAATGTCTGTATTTTCAATTCTTATATTGTTTTATTGTTTTTACTCTGCAAATATGGTACTCTTTTATATGTCACATATGTATTATATGAGACAGTATTTTTATTATACCTTTAGTTTGCCTTCTATGTCCTCATTTCAGATAATATTTGCATTTTATTTTTCAGGTTACCTATACCACGGCCTGGTGAAGTTTTAGGTCTTGTTGGAACCAATGGTATAGGCAAGTCAACAGCACTCAAAATCCTAGCAGGAAAACAAAAGCCAAACTTAGGCAGGTTCAGTGTGAGTACATTCTTCCATATTTGTATTCATTGAGACCCATGTTTGAAACAGACATGCAGTTTGCATGTTTTAAATAGCATTTGTCTGCTCGACTCTGCTGTTGTTAACAGGATTCATTAAATCTTCTTTGAATTTACAAGAAATTTTCTTTATGACAGGATGCTTCCAGATGGAAATGTCCTTAATCTTACACAATATCTGTTTATATTGTAACACACTTTTCTTGAACTTTTTTAAACTTTCAGCCTTTAAGTGTCATGGTCAGTGTATCATTCATTTACTGAAAGGATTTCACTTCTAAATTTGAACAGATCAAAGAATAAAATTGTTGATTTTATAGTCTTTTATAGATTGTAAAATGTGCATGAACAAACAATACATTTTTGTAAATCTTTATCTTAGGGATATGGGGAGTGTATGTGTTTATTGTAAAATACATATATATAATATATAAAATATAATATATATTAATTATGTGTGAATGAATCCCTCTTTTAAAGGAACCTCCAGACTGGACTGAAATCCTAGCCTATTTCAGAGGGTCTGAGTTGCAGAATTACTTCACAAAAATTTTAGAAGATGACCTTAAAGCTATCATCAAACCGCAATATGTTGATCAGATCCCAAAGGCAGTCAAGGTAAGCCAAGAATCACTGAGTGGTAATTGATAAGTGATAAGTCAGTTTATAGATATGTTTTTGTAACTGAAAGAATCACCTGAGAATGTTGTATGACTTAAACTTTGGGCCTGAACCATTTGTAGTCACTGACAAACTAAAACTAAAAAGACCCTACATATTATAATATTGTTTCTTCAAAACGTTGATTTCACTAGGCTTTTTGATATAATCTAAGGTTTGAATTGAGTTTGTCCAAACCTTCAAGTTCAGCCTGTATAAGACGTCACAGAAACTTTATTTCGTATTTCATAGAAGTCACATTGTGCAGAAAACCTGTGAGGGTATTTTCAGTGCCAGAAGAATAACCACTGCTGATTATTGAATCTGGAAATTATAGGAAGACCTACCTACATGCTGTTCATGATTCTATTTGCATCTAAAACAGTTGAAGTAAAACTTGAAGATGTTTGTCCTCCCTCTCTCTCAGTTTCAGCAAACATAGTTAATAACCCTTTGACCTGGTTAACTTAAGGGAGCATAATCAGGAACAATATTATGATTTTTCTCTCACACTAGTATCAGTTCAGTTTTGCTTTATATAAAAATTAATAATTAATCCATCCAAGCACAGAGTCTCGGTGCCTTCCATATGGCTGTTTAACACCTTGTTATGGTCCTGTGTTGTGTGTAAACACAGTCTACTTGTCTATGTTTACCATAACAAGACCTCTAGGTTGGAGGTCTGATTATGCACATGCGCCACAGATCCCATACAAGGACTGTTTCAAACTAGTCCATACATATACATGGACCTTCATGTCCTCTGATATATCTCTTCTGGATGGACATTACATCCATGGGCCAAATGTAAATTCATTGCAGAACCTGTCATAACAGACTTGTATGATAAATCCAGGGGCCTCAGCTGAAATGACACGCACAGTGTGGGGCCATCCATCTGGTCCCAGAGAAAAAAGCAGGGCGCAGTGTTTAGCCAGGGTGAACAGAATTACATTTTTATTTGCCAAGTCACCAGGGCATCTCATTGACAGATGTTGTTGACTGGGCCATACACACAGTCCCAACCGCTGTGCTTATGTTGACACCTGCGAACGCGCTAATTCACTGTTTTTTTTTACACTCGTGTACAGGAGTGAGCCTATGGTTTCAGGGCAATATTTTGGAAGGAACCAATTCATAATTTTTTAAAGAGAAAATGCTAGTTTTTGAGTTAATTCAGCATGCTTTTAAAGGTGATGGGCCCCTTTAAGTATTGAAAATGTGTGTGTGTGACTTAAAATATTGCACAATTAATTACAACCATGGGGTGGTGGTGATGATGTTGATGGTTATGATTACATACTCATTACAGGGATCAGTACAGCAGGTGCTTGATAAGAAAGATGAGATGAAGAATCAGGATGATATCTGTGAATCTTTAGGTATGTCATGTTTATTCAATATGAGTAATACAATATGATGGGATTATACAATACCAGTACCTGATGAGTAATACCTCTGTTGATGTATTTCTTGTCATTCATTCGAAATCCAAGTGCCAGGGCACAATGCAAACCCACCTTAAATTTACCGTAAAGAAAAAGAGTTTCCTCAGACCAAGAATATTGACAGTTGTCGCTTGTTTTGTCAGTAGAGGTTATTCTTGTAGAGAATCATTTTAATGCCTGCATTCAGGCCTGGGGCCAGGTAATTGTACAGATTATATATAGATATAATGAAATTTTATTCCAAGCCTTACAATTATGACAAAGTTAATGATTCCACCAAATCATTTATTTCATTGTTTCTTAAACAGTGTCCAGTTTGTGTCTTTAAATAGTGTTCTTTAAAATATAAAGCAGTCATAGCCAAGAGGAAGTCCTAAGAATAGAGGTTGCTGTGCATATTTATAGGATCCTTGAACTTAATTTTTTGTAGATCTGCTTGCTGTTCGTGACAGAAATGTGGAGGCTTTGTCTGGTGGAGAGTTACAGAGGTTCGCCATTGCAGTCGTCTGTATACAGAGGGCAGACATGTAAGGTCTTTCTGCAAGAATCTTAGTGCCTGTATATTATTATGTATGGTCTGTGTGTAAAGAGGAAAAATATTTCCAAAAATCAATATTCAAATAGCATTGTATTTCAGAGTGAGAAATAAAATGGCATGGAAACTGGCACTCTCTACAAAAAAAAACCTTGGTTTATGCTGCATTTTTTGTGATTAATGTCTTATTGAGGGATCTATAGTCTGTATACAAATTGCATTGTATTCAGTTAAGTAAATATGCAGTCAGTATATGAAATATCAGTTGGGGTTTACTTTGTTATGTTATTCCCAGCTTGGCCTATGATTAAAACCTTTGCTGTTCACATTCTGAAATCTGTGAGGAACATTGTTCTATATGAGGCCACTGTTGAAGACCCAGAGTTCTGGTGCAGGGGACTGATTATCATTTATGTGCACCAAATATATTTAAAAAATAATTAGTCATAAGATTCTGTCAGTTAATCATGTGATAAGCCTACTTACTATGTGAAGCAGAGGTTAAACTTAAAGGTTAATTGAAATCATTTATTTTACAGTTTCATGTTTGATGAGCCATCTAGTTACCTTGACGTGAAGCAGAGGTTGAAAGCTGCTCAAACGATACGTAGTCTGATTACTGCAGACCGGTACATCATCGTGGTTGAGCATGATTTGTCTGTGTTAGATTACTTGTCTGACTTCATCTGCTGTCTGTATGGGGTACCCGGGGCCTATGGTGTGGTCACTATGCCTTTCAGCGTGAGAGAAGGTATTGTTTTAACTATCAGAGGTCTTCTCCCATCAAAATCCATTCATAATATCCAAATCATGATGAAAAAATCTGCATCATTTGTATTACAGTTTTAAGGACATTGTCCTCAGTTATGTCACAATTGGCACTCCACAGATGACCATATGGTCACAAATTACAAGTCCCATTGGTAAACAGTACTGGCAAAACCCATAAACGCTCATCTTTTTTATTTAAGTGGGAATTAAATAAAAATATAATTATTTTTTACATTTAGCCACTCCCAATCTATATATATATGTCAAATTTCATTATCTTTCTGACACACACACATACAGAAATGCGCACAGAATAGTCTAAAAACAATATGCAGCTGTTTACAATAATGTAGTGTCCCTGCAGCTCTTTACCTGTGGCCAGATCAAGATGTGTGGTCCAATCCTATCCATCCATTTCAACCAAACTGTAGTGAAAGGGTCTTTAGTCTAATTTGAAATTTGGTGTTTGTGTCATGTATTCTGACGGCCAATGATTAAAAACTTGCTGTTCACATTCTGAACTTTTTGAGGAAGCATTTGTAAATATGAGGCCTGTCCAGTATACTTATAAACACCCTAAAATAAAAAATAACTGGTCAGTGAGTGGTTGCTACTGATGAAATGTAAGGGCATAAAATTGTTCTTATCTTATTCAGATACAGTAGCATTGTAGAGGAATCTGAACATGGACTTTGTAAAGGTCACTCACTGCTGTGAAGAGACAACGATAAAAGCATGTTTTAAGTGTTGTGGTAAGGAATTTAAGTTTATTTTATTGACAGTGCTTACTTTTTCTTTAATTTCAGGTATTAACATATTTTTGGATGGATTTGTTCCCACCGAGAACCTTAGGTTCCGAGAAACATCACTGGTGTTTAAAGTTGCAGAAACTGCTACAGAGGAGGAGATAAAGAGGATGTGTCGTTATGACTACCCCACGATGCATAAACAGATGGGTAAGAACTGACATAAATTTGTTTGTTATGCATGTCATCTTCCTTAGAATCAAGGATCAAGCATGCTTCAGCGAGCCCCCTATGTAACAAGATAATTGAACCAATCAGGTGGCTCGTTCATTACCAGTCTGTGCGGCAGGGAAAACTTATTTTTAGATCAGATGTCTTGCGATGGGAGCGACTTCTCATTTAGCTTGTATTGCCAGTGATTTTCTAGTGCATGTGTTCTTGTTTATGAGGTGTGTGAACAGTTTTGATTTCCATGTGCTTTTTACTGTTTTATGAATTGATTTGATGGGATGTTGTAGTATTGTAGTACTGATGTTATCCTACATTTAAAAATGTTTGAGAAGCTGTGTTATGCATATTTTTTTTACTGGGCCTATGATTAAAACATTTGCTGTTCACATTCTGAATGTTGTGAGGATCATTGTTCTATATGAGGCCTGTCTTTAAAATCAGTCAAATGAGATATTGTTATTTAAAATGAGGCTTATAAATCGTGTTTAAATGAGATGTGCCAATAAATATGAGTGCATTTAAACACACCTTTCAATTCAAGCTGGATATATTTGTCAAGCTTAAATCACACAGTCTTGTATATATTAGGTATACGCTTTGGTGAAAAGTATAGAACTTGTTTGCGTAACATTAATAGGGATAGGAGGATGAATTTACAGATGTTCACCATTTGACATGCAGGAATGGATAATGATTTTTCACATGACCTTGCTCTGTCAGTGGATTTTTACTGCTAAAGTTACATTTTTCCTTCAGGGAACACTTTCAGATTGGAAATTAAAAACAAAGAATTATAGAATGTGACCATGATCTCTTCTCTTCAGGTAAAACTTTCAGACTTGAGGTGAAGAGTGGAGAATTCACAGATTCTGAAATCATTGTCATGCTGGGAGAGAATGGAACAGGAAAAACTACATTTATCAGAATGTTGGCTGGACGGCTGGAGCCAGATAGTGGAGGTAATGAAAGCAGGGCATCTCACAGACACACCTGTCCTGTATTATCAGATATGCATCACTGTAGGGTGGGCCTGTACTCAGAGATCCAGAATTTCTGTAATATTGGCATTTCTGAGTAACAGGCAAAATCTCCGTCCCACTTGTGTATGTGGTTTGGAATTGTCTGTTTATATGATACAACGCAACCTTCATTGATAAATAGAGAAAATTATACCTGAATAAAATGTGTTAATAGAAAATTCCATTGAATATGCTTAAGTGAACAAAAAATTATTGAAATAAAATTGCTTTCAAAGGAAGTAAAGCTGTATGCCCTGTGACATGCTAAATTAATCAGTTAATATATTATTCATTTGACTAAATATTATCAAAACTCTTACACAACTTCTTTTCAGATATTTTACTCTTGCATATATATTGTAATTTTATTGCACAAAATTTATTTCACCCTGTTATTGGCACATGTTTTATCTAGAAATTCTGCAAAAATATTCAGATGAACAAGGTATTCATTTATGTTCAATTAGAAGCTTTGAAATGAACAAGCACTGCCTTTGAGTCCACCTCCCAGACAAATTATTGTTCAAAGCTAGAGGATGCAGATGTCATTTAAAGAAAAACAAACCTGAAATAATTTTAATCATGTCCTTGCAGGATACCTCCACGGATTTGTGAGCTATAAACCTCAGTAATTCAGTTCTTCAGTCTCAGGATAAGTCCTCAGCTGAATGCTAACATAAATTATGTAACCATTGATATTGTTATTCAGGCAAGGTGCCGCTGCTGAATGTGAGCTACAAACCTCAGAAAATCAGTCCAAAGTCTCAGGGCACTGTCCGACAGCTGCTTCACGAGAAGATCAGGGACGCATACATTCATCCTCAGTTTGTCACCGACGTCATCAAGCCACTACAGATTGAGCATCTGTTTGACCAAGAGGTAACTAACTGCTCACATCTGCTCATTAGCAGAAACTTGTGTATGGTCGTAGTCTGCTAAGTGCTATGTGACCTGTTATGAGTTAATTATGGTCAAATATTGATGTCCTTGCATATGCATTAGTAGCATATTTCTCAGCAACCAGTATGTGCAGGGATTGTAAATATTTCTTCCTTGGATATTTTGAAATAGAATCTTGAAATGGATATTTCATCTTTCATTTATGTATAATAAATAGGCCTATGATTATAAACCTTTGCTGTTCACATTCTGAAATTTGTGAGGAACATTGTTCTATATGAGGCCTATTTAGGAAAATAAATCCAACAAGCTGCAGCTGACAGAATTTTTTTTTGGCTTCAGCTTGGGGGACATTGATTTGGGGTTTTTCCGTCTGTCTGTCTGTCTGTTTGGCTGTCACATTTTCATTTCTGTGTGATAACTTTCCTAAATATTATCTGATTTCATTCAAATTTTGGTCACTGATTGCTTCTTGGTTGGGATTGGTTTTGGAGTGTCTGTCTGAAAATTAATTCTCACCAGCTCAAAAACAAAAAAAAATAGAATTTTGGTCCCAAATCCCACCAAAAATTATGACATATGGAGACATCTTCAGGGAGCCATGAAAACTAAAACACATCCACTATGACATGTGGAGATATCTTCAGGCCAAAATAAAACTAAAACAGACACTGAGCAATGAAAAGGCAATCATGAACAACAACAAGAGGAAGAAGGGGGGGGATTTAAATTCCACAAATTAGCTTTTTAGGTTTAGTTGAAAGTTAGTGTAATAGATAAAGACCTGAGGTATATTACCCTAAAGGTTAGACAGGTTACACATGTGCAGTAAGTATTGATCCGCCCTTTTGCAGAAAAAGGTCATGCTTTACATGCTGTGTAAAAATACTAAATGCTTTAGTACACATGGTCATTATACAGTGATCACTCATCTGGCCTCATCTACTAGAACTTGAAGTGGTGTCACTGAAAATTATGATAGTGATAAACACCTCAGACATTAAGGACTTCCTACAGGGATAGTCGTATAACCATGCTTACATTACCACATAGGGTTCCACTGATTGCGCTTAGTGTTGGGTAGGTCAGTAAAACAAATGTCTAATTCTTGGCTTGTGAGAGTTGGTCATGCTGTAAGGATGGTTTTTGTCCAGGGTTCTACTGCAATTAAATGTTAGAAATGACTTCAAGTTATTATTTACCTTCATTGTAATGTGTACAATTATAAGAAGTCACTAGGACTCCTGAACCAATAAGAGAAAACTGATTAAGCTGTCAGTGTGTTAATCCATGCAAATTCATTACCAGGTACAAAACTTGTCTGGAGGAGAATTGCAGCGTGTGGCCTTGACCTTGTGCCTAGGGAAACCAGCTGACGTGTACCTGATCGATGAGCCGTCTGCTTACTTGGACTCCGAGCAGCGTCTCCACGCAGCCAAGGTCATCAAAAGGTCTGCTTATTGAACAGTTGATATGAATTTGTGATTGGGGATTTTTTTACAATACAGAAATGTCAGATAATGGTGATGAAGAATCAGTTCCTCTGAAACAGAGGTTTCAGTGTGTTACACACAGATGCACAAATGTGATGGCCTGTTTGTAAATTTTAGCAGTTTTTTTATTTATCTGTTATGTTGAGATGATTTGAAAGATCATAAATCTTTAACATCTTAACATCAGTAAATCTGTATGGTGAATCCTTTAATTCTTCTTGCAGAGGGTTGATATGAAAATGATAGGGCCAGGTGAAAGTTCCCAAATCAATTCTTTTAAAGGAACATTGGACATTAAAAATGAACACAGTGTAGTTATATATCATACAAATTTAAAATTGTGTACAGAGATCTTGATGTGTGTATGGTTTTGGTGAACCAGTAAATGCTTTCATTTATTTAAAAAAAATGTTTAAATGAATAAGGTACAAATATAGGTGTCCTGTGGCATCGCATATTTAGAAAGGAAGAATTTTTGTATATGATTACAACAGACATTGAAATGTTTAATGAAGAGAACATCTTATTTACCTTGAGGGGGTTAATGATTAGTCTATGGATCACTGAATATTCATGAGGAAACAATTTCCCGAAAATGAAACCCCCTCGGCCGCCTGTAAAACCAGTCCAGTCACATCACTTTTAAATAGCTGCATTAATCAAACTACCCAAACAAAATGATTAAATGGCCATTTGCCGGCTGACAGAAGGGTGTTAACACACAAGTTTTATATGTGATAGAGTAGATATATGTTATGATAATTAAGACCTAACAAATGGGTTACAAACAAATGGACTTGACAGCAAGAAGACCATCTTAAGAGTTTCATTACGACTCGTGCATATATCATATTCAAATTTTTTTGTTGGTATGGGTATTAATAAATAATTCAAACACTTAACCAATTAGTGAGGCAAGTCTAATAAATAGCAGCTGTTTTGACACAGTAGTTGCACCTGTCCTGCCATAATGGGCCAGCATATCATAGCTGTAGCAGGTATTCTATAATTACTGTGACCATCACGGAACTGTATGCTAAGCTTAAAATATTAAGTAAAATAACGTTTATTTAAAGGAAAGAATTGATTAGAATTAGTTTCTTGTTTCACAAGAGCTAGTAAATCTTTTAGTTAATTCAGCCTTTCACTTCATTGATAAAAATAATGCTTTTGGCAGGTTCATCTTGCATGCCAAGAAGACGGCTTTTGTGGTGGAGCACGATTTCATCATGGCTACCTACCTGTCTGACAGAGTCGTTGTGTTTGAGGGAACACCATCAGTTAATTGTCTTGCAAACACGTAAGTAGTACAAACATGTTCTGGCTTTTATGTGTGTTTCTTGGTCTGTTGGTTATTTTGTCTATTCAGAAGTTTTACATGACGACTCTAATACTTCTCTTTATAGTAGGCCTGCCTATGTCTATGGTGTAGGCCTCCCTATGTCTTGGGTGTAGGCCTCCCTATGTCTTGGGAGTACGCCTACCTATGTCTTGGGAGACCTTGGTGGTGTCATGCTAGTCAGTGAGCAGCATCTGAGATAAATTAGTGGTCACACTCTGGCATGACAGTCTTTACATTGAAGAAATAAAGTGCTGTCAGTTTAGCTAAATTGGCCAAGAGTTTCTCCTATAGTGTCCGTATACATTCTGTTCAAAATGTTCTGATCAATTTTATATCATAAACCCTGCTACCAAGCCTATTATTATATGAAGTATCCCTCTGTGTGTGTCCACCTGTGAGAAAATAATTGACTTTGGCCGTCCTATGACCAACTCCATTTAGTAATTTCAGTTCAGCACATTCATATTAAGAATATGTATTTCACTGATGCAATATACAGTGTTTTGGTTCACTGTGAATATTTCACTGGAAACTCTGCCACAAAAGTACCTGTGATATTCTTAGGGAATGCCCAAGAATCCCGGTAGTATCAGTCAAACTGTGTAATTACTACTGAATATGAAACATTGAGACTGAAATGCTTAAAAAACGGGGCCAGTGTGAACAGCGTGGTTTGTCTTTGTTGTGTATTTCTGTGTGTAGATATATGACAATGGTTAATGATTAGTCAATGGATCACAGATTTATTCTGATGAAACAATTTCCCGAAAATGAAACCTTTGTCATTCCACACTTTTATATAAAATCTTTTAAGATAAAATCCTAGGCTACCATGATAAGCTCATGATGTTTTAATCATGTGCTGGACCAATGTATTACCTGATGCATGTGAGCACGCACATCCACCAACAAAGAAAGAATTCCAAGGAATTATTTACTTGCTGTAATGTGCACCATTACTCACTTTTATGTCTATGAATCATGAAATTTTTTGTGTTGTAGACCACAGACCTTGTTGAATGGTATGAACTCCTTCCTGAAGTCACTTGACATCACGTTCAGAAGAGATCCCAACAACTTCAGGCCTAGGATAAACAAGCTCAACTCTGTTAAAGTAAGTAATTAAATACACAAACCTCAAAGCTTCTCCCGCCAGTGGATTAACAAGATAGTTAAGAATTTACTAATAATCTCAGCAGTTTATAGAATGTAACTTTTTTGTTTGTGATATACCTTTTTCTCAGTGATACCACATGAATTATGTTTTAAAACTTACTCGTGTTCATAATATATAAATTTATTCTTTGTGGCACATGGGTAACCATTTAATAGAAAGTGGACAAGATATTTTGAAATGTAGTTTCTTTTCATTTTCCTTACATTTCTTAATTACAAACCAGTTTATGATGGGACATATTATGGTATACCTAAGGTCCATCCGTCTGTCTGTCAACTTTTAGTGTTGCCGTGATAACTTACCGGGGATTTCATGGAATTTCACGAAACTCACCATAACTACTAACCAGTAGATTATCTCGCACTGATTTCGATTATGGGCAAAATCTGTGCAAATATAATATGGTCAGAGGTCACTAGGCTATTTTGTGGTATCCCCTGGATAACTTCTGAGTAATGAGATGGATTTTGATAAAACTCAACAGAAATATTAATCAATATAATATCTCAACTTAGTTCAATTTCAAAGCAAAATTCACGCTTATTTTATGAAGTCAGAGGTCACCAGACTTTGGTGGCACAATAGTTACTTACCAGAAATCTGATGGATTTTGAGGACACTCATAAATATTTACCAACTCTAACCACAAATTACATTCTCAGTAGAATTTGTGCATATTTTATGAGGTCAGAGGTCACCAAATACACAACAGGTGTACAATGCTACATTTGTGGTGCTTTTGTTGTCCTTCTTTCAGTGGATGTGGGGGGACTTTGATTTGGGTCAGTCCGTCTGTCTGTCGCTCTGTCCGTCCATCAGGATTATTCATTTCTGTGCGATAACTTTCCTCAATTTATCCGAAGTTATTCAAATTTGAATCAGTGATTGCTCATGCATTTCTCAAATTTTGGTCAAATTTCTTAGTGTGTTTTTGTGTTCACATGCATTTGTCTCCACATGTCATAGTGCATCTGTTTAAGTCTCCACGTCATTATTTTGGTTGCTTATCAAGCATGAAAGACAACAAGAGCCCATAGCGGGAGACATTAATATCACAAATTTGCTTGTTTTTTATTGGCATGTGACAATGGTTAATGATTAGTCATTGGATCACTGATTCATTTTGATGAAACAATTTCCCGAAAATGAAACCATTGTCAAGCCATTTAAAAGGAAGAGAAACACCTGGCTGATTACTACTTTAATTCTGTACATTTTACCACTTACCAACTCGTTGCAGATGCACTTGGGTTTGCAGCTGCCATTAAGTATAAATGTCCTCTGATGAGAAAAATTAAGTCATAGAGACATGATATAGAATAATTAGTTTCTAGTTAATAATCATCACAATATTTTGTACTTTTGTCTTTCTTGCAATCTGAAAGCAAACAGTTGTTGGTTTCATACAGACACTTGTATTGTTAAAGTATATCAATGCATTATTAGTAATAATGTATTCATTTTCATGTTTTGAACTATCATTGTTTCCTGTGTTTCATTTGTCACAGTTGTATGTATTGGTACACCTGTATTAACAAATATTTCCTGTGATTGTCATAAATATTAATTACATTCTATTCACTCTTTATAATTCATGTTCACTCATAATTATTCATGTTCACTCATGATGATTCATGTTAAAGTTCACTCATGCTCATTCATGTATCAGTGCTTTGCCATTGGATGATAATCATTATCATTCCTGTTTCAGGATACTGAACAGAAGAAGTCTGGAAACTTTTTCTTCTTGGAAGACTAAAAAAATACATTACACTATATCTACTTCTGACCCTATGAGCTATCTGGACCTTTATGGACTCAGTGGATCAGAGTACTCAAATGCTTAGGAATTTTCCTGCCATTCAATATGGATGTATGTCCAGTGTGCATAATCCCCCATCTTATCACCAGATCAGTGGACCAGATGTACACAAACGTCTTCTTCTTCCTCTGTATTAATCTAGAATATGTTGTTGGTCTATTTATATTACTGACCTTGGGTCTTGTTAAGTTTGCTGCCATCCCAGTACATACGGGTTTATGAAAGTGATGGCCATTTGAGATATGACAACAATACAGATGCAGACCCGGCATTCATCAATTTATCCTGCAAACTGTGGCAGCCACCGCCCAGTTTATTGTAATCCTTGCACACAGATATGTATACATATGCTGGTATGAAATGAAAAGCAGTTGTAGAGATTAATGGAACAGTTTGGTTTAAATGGTCACCAAAAGATCTTCCTTGCTAGGATCTCAGTCTGGCCAAGTATTCACCGTGTGATATAATGGATACACTAATGTGCTGTCCAAATAGTGTGCAGGAGGTCAATTGAACGTAAAATGCTCCACAGAAAAAAGGACATTTTGGTTTTACTGATAGACTGGAATACAGAGAGGTAAATCCTAGGTGGTATGAAGAAACTATCTAAAATGGATCAACCTGAAGGGATGCTTTAAATATGTCATATTCTTTCAAGACAAGTCTTGACTATATATATGTATATTATATACCTGTGCTTTATGGCCTCATCTGTGGCATTATTTTACCCACCAGCCTGAAGTACAATAGAAACAAGTTTGAAACCAGCCTCCATATAAAGCAATTGACACCATGTAATAATATGGTTGTATTCCCACTGTGACATGCTCATTGTTAACATGTAGGTTCATTAGGATATCCTTTAAGGACTGATTAATGCCATTATTGGGAATAAAGCATATTCTTTGAAATATTGTTTTCTGTTTAATGTTTGATGGTAGATGTTGGTCCCTAACTGTAGAGGGTTACAAGCTTTAAAGGCGAACTGAAGATGTCACTAAATTATCCTTCCTTCATGGTTAGTTGAGGGATGTAAGTTCGCTGTTAAGTCCCAATGACTGTACAGGGTTCCCCTAACCCTAAAAATCATCTTTATCCTAGATATTCCCAATGCCTTCAAAAGTGCCTCGATTTCACTTTATATTAAAAATAGGGGTATACGCTAGATGCAAACTTGTGGAAATATTGTGTAACGAGGGCACACCCTTGCGGTAAAGACAGGGCCCTAAGGGTCTTTGCTTTGCAAGTCATGTGAACCTTAGCACGTGGTTTCACTGATTGATAGTGGCAAAGATCAGCACATGACAAGCACTGACATTGGTTTATGTAGCATCCCATATAGCTTTATTTTTATGTATGGATATAGGACCTCTGAACAAATTTTTTTTCACAGATCCAACGATTGCTCGCTAGGCAGCGTTTATAAATTTGACTGCTTCACCAGTTTCTTTTACCTATAAAACTCTTTGCAGTCCTAACCTACCACCAATAAAGCATCAGAGAGCAAATATGAATACAAATAATTTATTCTGAAGAGCAATAACTGCACATGCCGAACCAAATTCTAGTTCACTGGGAACTGTGTGAATATTTAATTGGCAAATGTGTTAAATGGGAATGTTACACTGTTTCCTGTCTATATGCTGCGGGCCAGTGCCTATCTGTTGTGTGCTAGCACGATAGTGTGCCACTCCTTGTTGGATCTCTTGTTAAGCAAGAATTGAAAATGGATCCTCTAAATTTTGGCACACAAGTAAATATTTAAAAATCCTCAGACTCCCTGTGGTTTTATATTATTTGAAAGAGTAAGTGAAACAAATGCACATATAAATATAAAAAAGGACATAATTTCAAATTATTTTAATATAAATCTATTAAAGCCTTGGTGTCAGTATTTAGAAGAGCAAATAATAGATTTCAAGGCCACTGCTGGCTGGTAAAAATGTACCAGTTTAAAATGACAAGACCTCACAATGTACAATTTGACATAATAAAATTTACCTGTGTGAAGCACTGGTAATTATAATACGGTATCTTTGTTTTGAAAAATCCCTATTGACCTTAACTTTAAAAATGCACTGATAATTATAATACGGCATCTTTGTTTTGAAAAATCCTTGCTGACCTCAACTTTAAAAAAGAAATTAAGTTCTAGTGCCTGATTTCCAATTCAGCTGCAAACCTAGAATTGCATTTTGCGTGGATAACGGGGGGGGGGGGGGGGGCTGTATAAGACAAACTGTCAGAAACTTTCTTGAGTAATAAATGATAATGTGTACAAGCATGTGACCAATGTGCAGTGAGCTGATGTTCTCATTCTCATGCATTTACATGCATGTGGTTATTGGAAATGTCCGACAATTCTGTGATTACTGGTAGTCCAGGAAACTTGATGTAGAAACTTGTGAACAAGGCTGATTTTGACGTGGAAACTGTTTTTCATATCTTACTTTACTGAGCTAGCAATCTATATTTAGTACTGTTTCTGGTGTGTATGCATTTGAATTTTAATTCTGTAAAAGGTAAGGAACCCTGCTGTGGCAGTTGAACAATTTTTGTAATGAGTCAAATGTTCATATGATCAACATGTTTTATGAAGTGACTCCCTACAAAATATAATTAATCTTCCAAATCACCCTATGGATCAGCTACTCAGGTCTCAGTAGAATAATGAACTACATATATAAAGACCCCAGTGTAAACAACACAAATTGGGTTAAATTTCTTTCATAAGAGAGTAGCTGTGACCGGAGGGCGACTCTGTAGACATAATCATATCAAGTAAACCATATGATATTGTAATTAGAATAAACAAGTGACCCAGGGGTCATGCATCCTCAGCTGACCAGGAAGACATTGACAAAAGTAATTTTATCATCTGAATGTCAAATTTGAATGAAATACTTTTTCCAAACTTGACCTTTTGTATAAAATCATCCAATATTCATTGGGGTACTATGGAGCTCTGTAGCATGAAGGATATGGGTAACAGACACCTATTTTCAAGGTTTACAAGATGACTTTTCAGGGGTCTCCCAGCATGTCAAAAAATAAAATTCTAGGTCCAGTTATTATGATTTGTGCCCTGTTAACAAATCCAAATGTTTATTCTGGGGGGTATTTCAAAGCCGCATAGGATGAAGGATATGGGTAACAGAGATGTAATTTCAGGTGCACAAGGAGACTTTTCAGGGGCTTCCCAGCATATCAAGAAAGGAGATTCTAGGTCAAGTCATTATAATTTGTGCTCTGTTAACAGATGACCAAATCTTTATTCTGGGGAGTACTTCGGAGCCCCAGAGCATGAAGGATATGGGTAATCCATGTAGACCTTTCATGGGCTTCCCTGGAGGTGAGGACAAGATTCTAGGTCCAGTCATTATGATTTGTGCCCTGTTAATATATGACCAAATCTTTATTCTGGGGGGTACTTCAAAGCCCCATAGCTCACAGAATATGGGTAACAGGGACCTTATTTCGGGTTTCCATGTAGACCTTTTATGGGCTTCCCTGGAGGTGAGGACAGAAGATTCTAGGTCCAGTCATTATGATTTGTGCCCTGTTTACAGATGACCAAATGTTAAAAGATCACAAAAGTAGAGAAAAAAAATCGTAAAAAATAAAAAAAATTTAGGTGGCGCCACCAATCTCCAGAAATTGATGAAACACTCCATGATCAATATCCATGCAAAGAATCATGGTGATTAATGCATTAGTTGTTCAGATACTTGAGCTTTTGTATTAAATTTTGCATTATTCTGGGGGGTACTTCAGAACCCCATAGCTCGAAGAATATAGGTCACAGTGACCTAATTTCAGGTTTACAAGGAGAATTTCCATAGACCTCCCAGGATTTCAAGTAAGAAGATTCCCGGTCTAGCGGTTACGATTTGTGACCTGTTAACAGACAGACGCCTGGATGGCCGGACGGACGACGGACAAAAGGTGATCCCTACAGCTCAGATGACTTTCAGTCAGCTGAGCTAAAAATTGAAAAAATACAGGTGGCGCCACCAGAATGCAGAAACTGATGAAACATTTCATGATCAATAGCCATGCAAAGAATCATGGTGATCAATATAATAATTGTTCAGATACTTGAGCTTTTGTATCAAATTTTCCATTATTCTTGGGGGTATTTCGGAGCCCAATAGCTCAGAGGGTATGGGTAACAGAGACCTAATTTCAAGTTTTTAAGGAGACTTTTCATGGGCCTCTCAGCATGTCAAGAGAGAAGATTCTAGGTCCAGTTGTTACGATTTGTGCCATGTTAACAGATGACCGCATCTTATGAGGTCTCAAAAATAGAGAAAAAAATTCGTAAAAATAAAAAAAAATACAGGTGGCGCCACCATACTGCAGAAACTGATGACACATTCCATGATCAATATCCATGCAAAGAATCATGGTGATCACTGCAATAGTTGTTAAGATACTTGAGCTTTTGTATCAAATTGTCCATTATTCTGAGGGATACTTCAGATGACTTACAGTCAGCTGAGCTAAAAACACTTAATGGTCAATATCCATGCAAAGAATCATGATGATCTCCGTATTAGTTGTTCAGATACTTCAGCTTTTGTCTCCAATTTTCGAATATTCTGAGGGGTATTTTGGAGCCATACAGCCTAAAGAATATGGGTAACAGAGACCTAATTTCAGGTTTCCATGGAGAATTTTCATGGGTCTCCCTGTGTGTCAAGAATGAAGATTCTAGGTCCAGTTTTTATGATTTGTGCCCTGTTAACAGATGTTCATATCTTTAAAGGTCTCAAAAATAGATAAAACATTCGTAAAAAAAACCCCGAACAAATACAGGTTGTGCCACCAGTCTGCAGGAACTGATGGAACACCTCTTGATCAATAGTTATGCCACAAATCATGACCATCAGTGATGTAGTTATTGAGATTATTGAAATTTTTGTATGAAATTTTTGACTACTCTGGGGGGTACTTTGGGGCCCCATAGCTCTAAGGATACGGGTAACAAAGACCTAATTTCTGGTTTCCATGGAGACTTTTCATAGGTCTCTCAGTGTATTGAGAATGAAGATTCTAGGTCCAGTCGTTACGATTTTTGCCATGCTAACAGATGACAGCATCCTTAAAGGTCTCAAAAATAGAGGAAGAAATCGTAAAAAAATCAAACAATATAGGTGGTGCCACCAGTCTGCAGGAACTGATGGAACATCTCATAATCAATATGTATGCCAAAAATCATGAGCATCAGTGATGTAGTTATTGAGATATTGAAGTTTTTTGTATGGAATTTTTGACTACTCTGAGGGGGGTACTTTGGGGCCCCATAGCTCGAAGGATATGGGTAACAGAGACCTAATTTCTTGTTTCCATGGAGACTTTTCATAGGTCTTCTAGTGTGTCGAGAATGAAGATTCTAGGTCCAGTCGTTACTATTTGTGCCATGCTAACAGATGACAGCATCCTTAAAGGTCTCAAAAATAGAGGAAAAAATCGTAAAAAATCGAACGATACAGGTGGCGCCACCAGTCTGCAGGAACAGATGACACATCTCATGATCAATAGTTATGCCACAAATCATGACCATCATTCAAGAAGTTAATGAGATACCGAAGTTTTTGTATGAAATTTTTTACTTTTCTTGGGGGTACTTTAGGGCTCCATAGCTCGAAGAATATGGGTAACAGAGACCTTATTTTGGTTTCCATGGAGACTTTTCATAGGTCTCTCAGTGTGTCGAGAATGAAGATTCTAGGTCCAGTCCTTATTATTGTGCCACGTTAACAGATGACAGCATCCTTAAAGGTCTCAAAAATAGAGGAAAAAATCGTAAAAAATCAAACAATACAGGTGGCGCCACAAGTCGGCAGGAACTGATGGAACATCTCATAATCAATATGTATGCCAAAAATCATGACCATCAGTGATGTAGTTATTGAGATATTGAAGTTTTTGTATGAAATTTTTGACTACTCTGGGGGGGGGGGGGGGCGCGTACTTTGGGGCCCCATAGCTCGAAGGATATGGTTAACAGAGACCTAATTTCTGGTTTCCAAGGATATTTTTCATGGACCTCTCAGTGTGTCAGGAATGAAGATTCTAGGTCCAGTTGTTACGATTTGTGCCATGCTAACAGATGACAGCATCCTTAAAGGTCTCAAAATAGAGGAAAAAATTGTAAAAAATCGAACAATAAAGGTGGCACCACCAGTCTGCAGGAAGTGATGACACATCTCATGATCAATAGTTATGCCACAAATCATGACCATCAGTCAAGTAGTTAATGAGATATTGAAGTTTTTGTATGAAATTTTTTACTTTTCTTTGGGGCTCCATAGCTCGAAGAATATGGGTAACAGAGACCTAATTTCTGGTTTCCATGGAGACTTTTCATAGGTCTCTCAGTGTGTCAAGAATGAAGATTCTAGGTCCAGTCTTTACGATTTGTGCCTTGTTAACAGATGTTTACATTTTGAAAGGTCTCAAAAATAGAGAAAAAAATTCGTAAAAAATTGAACGATACAGGTGGCGCCACCAGTCTGCAGGAAGTGATGGAACATCTCATGATCAATTAGTATGACAAAAATCATGACCATCAGTCAAGTATTTAATGAGATATTGAAGTTTTCGTATGAAATTTTTTACTTTTCTGGGGTGTAGTTTGGGGCCCCATAGCTGGAAGGATATGGGTAACAGAGACCTAATTTCTGGTTTCCATGGAGACTTTTCATAGGTCTCTCAGTGTGTCAAGAATGAAGATTCTAAGTCCAGGCATTACGATTTGTGCCTTGTTAACAGATGTTCACATTTTTAAAGGTCTCAAAAATAGAGAAAAAGATTCGTAAAAAATCGAAAAATACAGGTGGCGCCACCAGTCTTCAGGAACTGATGGAACCTCTCATGATCAATATGTATGCCAAAAATCATGACCATCAGTCAAGTAGTTAATGAGATATTGAAGTTTTTGTATGAAATTTTGGACTTTTCTGGGGGGTACTTTGGGGCCCCATAGCTCGAAGGATATGGGTAACAGAGACCTTATTTCTGGTTTCCAAGGAGATTTTTCATGGACCTCCCAGAATGTTAAGTAAGAAGATTCCAGTTCAAGCGGTAATGATTTGTGCCCTGTTAATGGACAGACGCCCGGACGGCAGGCCGGACGGACGACGGACAAAAGGTGATTCCTATAGCTCAGATGACTTCCAGTCAGCTGAGCTAAAAATGATATGTTGTAATTGATCTGGATTCAAGATTATATGCTCTCTGCTATGAATATACAGTGAAGCCTTTCCTTACAAGCACCTCTGTACTGAGGGCATCTCCTATTTATGGCTACTTACAGGCAGTCCCTTGAAAGTGGGTCCCAAAATCTATAACCTCCCTATGAAGGGCACCTCTCTATTGCAGGCAAAAGTCTGGTCCTGTCAGTGTCTGTAAATCGGAGATCCTACTGTATATAAATATCGGTAAGCAGAGTAAATCTGTACTATAAAGTCTGTTCTATAAAGTATTCATAGTTTAATTTTGGGGGCTCTGGGAGAAATAATACAAATGACAATCAGCTCCCTCATCCAACATCAGACCACATTTGACCCCAAAGTCCCCAAATAACACAGTTAAATTTGTAACAATTCTCTTTATGCAAAACTGAATGACTTGGAGGATGTTTGGATTACCATCCCCCCCACTCCCCCCCCCCCCCCCTTGTGCTGACAAAACCTGATATTCATGAGCCTTAAAATGACGAATTATCCCATACAAACAAGGCATGAGTTTTTTGTGATGATGTTAACACTGTAATTGACTCCATGTGAGATTCTTTTATGATTTATTACCGATGTGCAATATGGCATCAATGACACTACCAGTCTCACGGAGAGCTCTGATGGCAACATTCCTTTCCACGCATGACTGCATCAAAATGATGTCAATGTCTTTCTTGTTTAAATCTGACTCGTCCTCCATTTTCTCTCCAATTGCCTGGAAAAGTGCTTTGTCTTTTGCAAGCTCATTCACATTTGTCTCATTCACTAGTTTACCCTTGTGAATCAGTTTCATTTTGACGGCAGGTATTTGGACGGCATGTGCTATTGCAGCCATTACCTGTGTCCCAGTCCAGTTTACTTGTAATGTGACCACATGCTTTTCTTTATTACTTTTTACAGTCACTTTAAAAACTGGCTTTGTGACATCAATAGCGGGAAGATCGGGATTTGAGGAAGGAAGGCCAGACTGTGATTTGCTGCCTATTGATGACACACTGGAGTGTGTTGATTTGGCACAATCAGCTGAGTCAGCAAGTTTTGTAGCTGCTTGGCTTGAGTGATCACTATTGGATGATTCATTTCTTAATCTTGCAAATGCACCAGCAAAATCAACAGGTTTGTAGTGCTTATCATGTTCACTGGTTTCTGAGCTTGTATCATTTCTTGCCTCTGTAGCTAGTTCAGATGATTTGCCTGTACATTCTGATCGGTGTCTTGGCCAGTCTTGTGCTTGGCATGTTCTGGAACTGCAACAGACCATTCAATTTTGTCAAAATATAATCATCAATATACATGTATCAAAGATTCAAAACTGCCTTGGCATCATCCAAAATAATGAATTCTAGGAGAGTATAGATCAGCAGTTATCTTGATAAGAATTTAAATCTTATTATTTTAATTGTTAAGAATTGAAATAATTTATAATTGTTTAGGGAGGATAGTCATGTTTCAAATGGATTTCCAACAATGACTTAAGCCTCTCATTCTGGTGCTGAGCCTGGGACCACTTCTGTAATAGTTCATGTAATACATGTATAAACATTTTCCCAGCAAGCTCTGACCTTACTCTTACCTTTACACAGATCTTTCTGAAAGGAACATTATTGGAAGTAAGATACAGCCTTCTGGTTAAGGTGTCCTTAAGGTGTCTAGAAGTTCCTTGGAAAAACAACACCTCAAAGGAGAATTGGTAAAATCTTAATAGGTTCACCCCAATATCTTAACGACAGGTTATGACTTCTAGATTATTCCTATGCCCCATGCATATAAACCCTCAAATCCTCACATCCTCCTGATTGAAACCATGTAACACACAAACAAATGAAATATACATAGTTCCCAGGCCAACTACAACTCCTTGCTGGCCTGAGCCCCATAGACCTCCCTGATTCAAAACATGTATTGCCATGGGCGATAATGAAGGGAGATATCCATGTAACGCACAGGTCGGCATATTATGATGTGAATAACAAAGCTAATTAGATTTACCAATAAAACACAGCATGACACTTGGAACACCTCTTCATGATATGCCCCTCAGCTCTGCAAACACGACAACACACCATCTTCCATTCTGATCTGAGAGAAACAGGTACCAACGAATAATGTGCAAGATAGTTTGGAAGATTAATACCAGGTGTCGCCACCATACCCCTCACAGAATCGAGACCAGAAATAAAAAATGCAGGCATGTGTATTCATGAGTAAATTAATTATAGGCCTATCATCATTATTGTTTTTTTTTATTTTAAACTATTAACTTACATTGATTTATAGGCCTTCGCACTAGAGTAAAAAAATATTTGACTGAATGTTCTCTGTGAACCGCACGTGCATGTGTGTGCTCGATCCAGACTCCGACAAACTTTTTTTTATTGAGCGAATAACTTCTCGGTTTCGCGCATCACATTTAAGAAAAAAGCTGCAATAAACAGGGTTTTGGTAAAAAAAAGTTTACTATTTATTTATAAAATGGATTACTAAATTGAATCAAGAGAAAAAGTAGTACTCTCGATTTACATAGTTGGTCCCCATGCATTGTAAAACTTGCGCAAATCCTTTAGGAAGAGGCTTAACAGCCGGCAGCGTGCGAGTCTGCCGACAGTTAAACTGACGGTATGGTAATTGACCTTGCTGGCAGTCTAGCCCACTAGCTTAACTGCCGGCAGATAAATGTACGCTTTTTTTTCATTGTGAAACTCCGTACTTTAAATTATTATTTTTTGTGCAATGAGTTGACAGTATATATGTTGACTTACCAAATAAGGTATTTGTTAATGATCAGTCTATATATGTGAGAATTACCATTTGGTGTTGATATTTCTCGCATCATCTCACAACACAATAGGCTCAAAAGGTTTTAACTGAGTGTGGTGTAAGCTTGTTTGATTACCTTTGATCACGTAATTAGCTGATCCTTGAACCATTTATTTGACATATCCTGCATTTATTTGTTTTCACAAACTACAATTATTTGTTTGCACACTATATATAGTTTATAAACAGTCCCCGCACACACATTCACATTTTGGGGATATTTTGATAACAACATCTAAAATCTACCTACTCAACATATTTATGACATTAAGGCCAGCAAAATAACAATATTCTCTGCCGGCTTTTCAGCCTGTTGACTAAACTGCCGGCACCCTGCCGTCTTTTTAGCCACTTCGAATTTTTCTTTATTGAAAACAATTCTGTTAATAGAAGGATGAGAAGCAATCCCTGGACAGCAGCATTGAATCAAAATGGAAGGATATACTAAAGGTTTCTTTAGAAGCGTAAAAAGGAATATAATGCACAGAAAACCGCGTTAATGGGTCATTCACTGTCATCAAAGCTACGACGTGCAAAAACTCAGGTTTCATTTTAACGAATATTTCCCTTTAGCGAACGAGGGACATCAAGATCTATCAACAACACATTTAACTAATGCACTACATCGTACAAGGATATTAATGATATGGCACTCAAGTATACTTGAAATGACATTTCAGGCGCGGATCCAGGGGTGTGGGGGAGGGGGGTTGGGTTTGGGGTTCGAACCTGCCACCCTCCCCTGCTCTTAACCAACAACCTTTTTTTTTGACAAATCTTATGCATGACTGGGCGGGGGGGGGGGGGGGGTGACCACCCCCCCTCCCCCGCCCCACCCGATCTTAACCAACGACCTTTTTTTAGTCAATTTTTATGCATTATACCCCCTAGAACCCTCCCTGAAGATTAAGATGAAAATATTAAACCGTTCAAATCGTATGAATTGATAGTTCCTTTCAAATGATGTTTCCCTCTGGCATCCCAGTTTACTAAATTTCATTTGGAAAATGCTTGTGAAGCTGTCAGTGAGAGAAATGCGTGTATTGTCTCAAATTTCATCAAGCACCTGTATGTTCCCCTGAGAGGTGAGAAAAGCTACAATAATGAACTGGACAGACAGTGTGATGCCTGACTGGTATATATATATGGCTATGAACACATTTCCTTTATCTAAACTTGGATTAAATGCTTGCTAAAATTAGCAAGATATATGCACAAGTACATTTCATGTTAACTGACCAACATAACTATGAATAGAAAAAATAAACAAGGACCTGTATAATTACCAACAAGTTGTCTTAGCTAGGTCAATTCAGTACACAAACAAACTACCAAAATAATGCTAGATGTCTTTGCAGAAAATATAACATGTATATTTAATTCTCGGCTGTAGTCAGCCTGCATACTGATGTTCTGATGTAATTTCCACATTTTAAGATGTGAAAAGATACAAAAACTCAACTGGTTTACCTTATGCCAAGAAACATAGAATGAAAGAACAGAAAACGTATGTTGATGGAAGAGGCCAATTTACTAGTTTTCAAAGCACCTGAGAGAGAGAGAGAGAGAGAGAGAGAGAGAGAGAGAGAGAGAGAATTTCGTCAGTGCTTTAACGATATATTCTACTCAACCGTTTTTGTCTTACCTTAAAATTTTAAGAGAGGTAAAGGTTCTGACTGTTTTCCTATGCGCAGCATACAACTAAACCAGCCATGTGAGGCGCTGAAAGGATATTTCCTTCTATACATTGGTAACATTGCCTTACGCTTCTGACCAGCACCTCTTCACCTATATCAGGGTATATTTTAACGTGCAGTTCACTTTTATTTTGAAAATAAAAATGTGCATTTGTAATTCTATATTTGTGCAGTTTTTAAGTTTGCAGTTTTTTTTTCAGAAATGTTAATACCAATTTTATGTCCAAGAGTAAATTTTCATTTATAATACATGTATTGCTCTTATATAAATACGCTATATATCTACAAACTCGACATCAACCGGTAGTGGTTCAACATTAAATTTGAGGTCCCTAGGTTTATAACTCTTTATAGGTTGACCCTTTACTCCTCACCATGTGCTTATGTCAGGTTTTCGCAGTTCTAAACTTCTTAAAATATACCCTGCAAACTCCACTAACCTAAACCGGATTAGGAAGGTGTAATCATAGCCAAAGAAAGCTTATATAGCTATAAAATATATCTGCAGTTTCACAAAAAAAAAAAACAATTTTAAAGCATGTGTATGTGTGTCCACAGGGTTACTTAGCGATTTTCAGGTTAACAGACGACCACGTAAAACTTACCTTTATTAGTATTACAGACATTTGGCGACGGAAGAAACATGAGATGTGAATATTTTACGACGCTTTGCGTGGGTTCCATAAAGAAGACGAGCTTTTAAGTAGCAAACAAAATTTCCTTCACCGAAATAGATTAAAATTATAATTTGTGTACAAATATATACATGTAATTACTATTTAAACCCCCTCAGGTATTTCCTCGGTTATAAAAGTATCCAATGCACACAGAAACTGGAAGAATATTGTCTGTGTTGTCCGAGTTCGCAGGGGTGTAATGATTCAAAACATCCTCCTTCTTGAGAGAGAGTTCACATTTATAAAAGGAAACTCTTTCGGACCCCCCCCCCCCCCCCAGAAAAGCTCCGGCTTCAGACATTAAGCAGAACTACTGTACAGGGGCGGATCCAGGATTTAGGTTAGGGAGGGGTCCAACCCAGATGGACTTACAACAAAACCTAAAAAAAAAAAAAGGGGTGGGGGGGTGGGGTGACGAGGCCGCAAAAATTTGCCTGAAACCATTAATAAAGGTTACGATGGCATTAAAAACGGGGAGAGGATCCGGACCCTTGGACCCCCTCCCCTTGGACCCACTTCTGCAGTATAGTATCTGCTAATATTTCGTTTGCTCACTCCTCTACACATATTAAAATTAACGTGCAAAGGGCGGATCAGTGGAGCAAACCAAACACGAACCATGCAGCTTCACAAAACAAGATTTTTTTCTGCTTCCAACCGACCTTTTTTCCCTTTTGCTTTCTTTTCATTATTCTTCTCCTTGTTTGGGAGATGGTGCGCATACAGCAGCTCAAACCCCTGATCATGCAGTCTTCATATATGGTAAACAGACGCACATGGGCATTTACTCACACACAGAACCATAACAACGTATGTGAAAGTTGGGCTTGGGTGCGTTTGCCGGGATCGTTTTGCATGGCGACTTTTGTATCCAACTATCCATGCAGCCATAATGGACTAATAGTGTGCGATAATACACATGATAGTGCAAATGTTTATGTAATACGAAGATTCGGAATTGAGGTACTCTTTAATCATTTTTTTTTGCACTCGAATGCGGACTGATGCACGACGATAATACCTGGAAACTATTTTAGATTTTTTTGTTTTCTTTTTATTGCAACATATACACAGTTCTTAGAAACACATATTTTCCTTCATTCTATGGGCGCATTTTGATTTTGGGCAGGAGAACACCCCCCCCCCCCCCCTCCCCCCCTCCCTTATACTTCAACCCGGTGGGGGGTACCATTTTTTATACCCCCATATATTATGACAAATGAAAGAATGTAATGTTGCCATAAACTATGATCTCACTTCAATTCGAAAATGATAACAAGGTCTACAGGCCTAATGCGAACCTGTGCAATGGGATATACATCAGGTATAATGCTTCCATGATAACATGCTTGGAAATTTTTTAAAAAGTACTTGATTACTTTTCAAGTACATATATGACATGTAAATGTACAGTACAAATACTAAATATTTTGGACCCGAGTACAAGCATCAATTACACAAACGTCACTTCTGAAATACTGGCATGGATAGTCACAACACAAAAATGATTGTAAGTGGCACCACCAATCTTGTGTATGCGAAAGCCCCGAAATATGTGTGGACATGCAAAAATCTTCAGGCAGATACTTCAAACCACTCTTGAGCTATGTTCACAGATGTATGAAACCCAAACAATTGTCGGTTGTCCCTTAAGTATATATAACGAGACTATTCGAGATGTATGGACATGCACAGTTTCAGACTACCAGGTGAAAGCAATCCTTACACCTAAGCAGCAACAAACACTGTGCAAAAATCACCAGTGTACGAGAAAGCCATCAAAGTTGCATGGGCAGGCCAAAATTTCAGGCTGATACATCAAAAGTCTCAGTCTCTTTTTCATGCTGACATATTCATAAGATTTTGTTTATATTTTGAATAACAGATGCCTATATAAAGCAAAATCAGCATACAGATATATTTAATTCATGAATTTAGCTTAAACAAAAACTGGATATGCTTTTATACCCACAGTGCTCAGTCTGGTACTACAATAAATCTACTAGTTTTTTTTTTACAAAAGTATCTCACAGTCTTTTGACTGCCCAAAAATCACATAAAAATCATTTGAGTAAACTTGAACAAAGGCCACCTGAGAATATTTTTTGTGCAATGAAATATAATTTGAAGCAACCGTTTTGCATAAAAAGACTTTTGAAGCCCTTCTTAAAATGTAGGTTGATGCATGTGGCGCCAGAAAAAGCTCAATTCCCCAACATTTGACGTGTGACTGATTTTTACATATAATTTGTGTTACGGAACCTAATATAAACAGATCACGTATGCGTGATGAACACAAATTTTGTAACGGAGATAAAAAAATCAGATTCTGTAACACTAGGCAGCGTGAAATGTCAAGGGGAATGAATAAAGAAGTCAGTGGCTTTTTGTTAACAAATAACTATAATTTATTCTTAAAACAACCCTAACAATACAATACACTAAATCAATACAATTATACAGTAAAACAGCGGTATAACAACAAGTCAATACAATCACATAGAAAATAATGTGCACAGTACCTGAATACCAACACCATCACAACGATAAGTCCTTTAAATGTAAACTTTCGGAGAATGACAGTCCAGTGGAAAGTTCTTGCAACAACCCAGAAAGCAAACTGAAGTCCAAATGCATAAAATCCAGGAGAAGTTTTTGAAAATCTATAATTGCCGCATTCTTCGGATAAGGTCCTGACACACGCTTCTGCGTCCGCTGGAATCTGCTCTGCTGTTCACTCTCGTTCTAAAACACAGTCCCTTTATATACCTTCACACTCCAAGCCGCGAATTTTCCACTTCTCGAACAGTCTATAAGATCCTGCACAACACAGTAAGCACGCGTTTCAAGAATTCTCTAGAAAAACAGCGCTATGTATCTCTACATACCAGGGCCATCACGTGACCTCGGATAGGCGTGAAAACTCAAGGCTTACATGACAATGAGATTTCAACCAGTACAGATTAAACATAGAATGTATTACGCCCATGTCACATAATAAAAAGAGCACCTGTAACATTTGGGAATGCTAGCTTCTGCTGTTCCTGAGAAATTATGGGTTAATTTACTGATTACCGATGACCCCCGTACAAGTCGATGCAGGTGGCGCCACCAATACCTCAATTTCAAATATGACTCATGTGACCAACATTTGCTTAAAATGTTGTGATGATAGCTCCAGCCATTTTTAAGATTGTAAGTTAAGTATGATTTTTTGGCAAAATGACAAAGTTCAGTTTCCCCTAACTCAGTCGAAAATCACCAATCTGTTACCATTCGAACACAATTAAGAAAGATTGTTTCTCGAATGATTTCTGTAAATTATTGAACAATTTGGCTGGACGGTTTCGGAGAAGAAGATTTTAAAGTTTTTTTTTATTTTTTCCCCATGTAAAATCTAAGTCTTGGCAGATATCCAAAAAATTAGCTCAATCCGAAAGAGTTTGACATGTGACGGCATGGTTCTTCCATAAAATTTGGCGCTGCTAGCTCTGACGGCTTCTTAGATAGTATTGGTTAATGTAAGGACGACAGACGACCCTGCGTCATCGTATAATCTCACAGCTAGGTTCGCTAAAAATTGGGTTCCTGAATTATCAATGATTTGCTGTGACTGAAAATGACTGAAAATATGACATAGTTGAGCCATTTCCACAAATGTGCGAAACCAAACCATTAATCACACAAGTTTAATATTTCAGGCAGGTTTTAAGGATTAAAAGCAGAACTTAGTTGTTATCGGAAAACAAGAATAGTAGGGAATCAAGGAAAGCACAAAGAGCAAAGGATTATAATTCTTGATGGTTTCTGAAGCAAGAGTTCTCCCTTTTATTTTGCACCCAAATTGCATCACGATTGATTAAATTTTGAATGAAGATCGTAAAAACAATCCCCAAATGCACAAAGGGGGACACCCCTCGAACGTCAGACATGATCATATTGTATTTTAATGATTTTTTAGAGGCAATGTATGCTCAGAGACACAATGAAGATATTTATAAATTAGATTATGTTCACTAATTTGCACTCCTGCAGTGCGTCATAGAATTCCTCTATATCAGTTACTCTCATGTCATTCTCATATCACTCAAGTCACTATTCATGTTACCACGTTCCGTTTGTGCGTGTGTATCTAATTTATATTAACAGTCATTAAAAAAAAAAAAAAAAAAAAAAAAACAGTCAGGGTCAAACACTGTTACCATGATAATAAGTACTCGAAGTCGATTCGAGTGATACCTATCATTAACTATCATTAAATATTTTCATTTTAACATGTTAATGGTTCACCTTGTAAGATTGGCATGATTACCTGTATATTCCTTTGATTTCAAATTACACTAAATGAGTCCTGTAGGCTTCCCTATACTGTCATTAACAGCGTTTTTCAATAATTTAAACTGAGTATGAATATTTCAATTATTATTATTATATTTTCTGATATAGCGAATTTAATCTTTTCTACATTCAAAGCCTGTCACACAAGTGGATAAAGAATTGTTCCTTATTGGCAACTCTGCACATTACAAGATTTTTATGTATTAACATTTTCATTATATTGGATACATATACCAGTGAAGAATAACAAGGGACCTGTGCGTCACAGCGCTCAGCTGAAATTGATTATGAGAATATATGTGATAAAAACCTAATATACTAAAATGCAACATTAGTTAATTTTTTTGTAGATCATTATTTGAGAAATGTACACAACACACATAATTTAAGTAGCCTGTGTACTTCTATGGGCTACATGAAATATGCATTCGCCTCTCATTATTACATATTTGTAGAAATATCGGTATCTAAACTAAGTGAATGTAATACACATGTAAATTATAAAAAAGAAGGAAGTGGAGATGAGTTTATCAAAGAATGAGAATACACATTCAATTTATTATTTGAAAAAGGAGATTTTTAAAAAATAATAATAAAAAATAATTTTTTAACATATAGACATACAGACAAAAGGACGGATGAAATTGGATTTAAACAGTCATAATCAATAAACACATCAGGTGCTTGGATGAAACCATAGTCGAGACACTGACATAAAACTGACTCAAAAACAGAAAAGAAAATCGTAAATATTAGAAAAAAATGCAAGTAAGTGGCGCCACCAGTTTTCGGGAACTAACAACCCGAGTCATGATCAATATTCAAGGCAAGATTCATGGCAATCCATGTATTGACTAGAAAAGCACTAAGAGAGTGCAGACCTCCGCCAAAGCAACTCATATATGGTATCGTCAGAAAGAAGCATTTTTATAAATTCATTTTTTTTTAGAATGATAAGTTATAACAATTCAAGTTTCCTTTTATCATGTTTATTAAGTTAAAAAAATAACCAGATAATTTCACTTGTATAAAAAAAGTGGCATCTGTTGGTCACTCAGCGTCAAAATGTATTACTTTTCTTAACGAGCATGCACGTGCTCAGCCTTTGTGATGTATATTACGTTTGTGACGTCATAACATTGTTCAACACGTACTGTGCGCCTGTACAGAAAAGCATGCCGGTTTACGTTTACCGTGAATCGGCCCAGAATTGTTACAGTTGCGGAAAGATACACGTTTCAGTTCCGTTTTAATGACAATACACATGTGCAAGTAACCTTCGCCAACAAGTACATGTAAATTATAAATTCGGAAAGCAAGATCGGGCGATCTCGGGGTCGCGGGAACATGCATATACAACGCCTGCGTGATCTGTATAACACCGAACAATTAACAACCGTGGCCCCCCAGCTGCTATACGTTGATTTACCGACACCTTCAAGGGAAACGGTACATACACATTGAGTGATATTATTGTCCTCTGTGACGTCAAGACTCGCACCCTAAATATGGCCATTCCGTCACCTGCTTAAACAAATATGCTAAGGACAGCCTGAACACGCTAGAACTCATTTCGGGTTTATTTACGCATGGATCACCCCTAAAATGTAATACATTATTCCTGGTATCACTACCGAGCTATCCTGGAAATTTCATCACACTCCGTTGAGGGCTTTTTGTGTTATCGTGCTAACAGACACACAGACAAATATATATATATATATTATATATATATATATATATATATATATATATATATATATATATATATATATATATACACTCCTACAAACATAACTCCCTCCGCTAGGCTTGACGGAGGTTGTTATCAAGATACATGAGGTTTTGTATCAAAGTTTTATTTATTTATTTATTTATTTTTAGGGGGGGGATGTTTTTACAAGCCCCATGGCTCGGAGGATAAAGGCCACAATGACCTCATTTCAGGTTTTCAAGGAGAATTTTTATTGTTTTAGGTTTCCAGGTCAAACGGTGTCAAAACGTGCCAGTCTTACAGACAGAAAGACAGAAGGACGAACGACGGACGCTGCCAGATTACTAGAACTCAGAAGACATACAGTCAGCTGAGCTAAAAATGATTACTTACCAAATTCACATACTAACTTGTATAAGCGAGAGTATGAGCTGAAAAATGCAGACGTTAGTTATAGTAACAGAACTCTACATTCCATCTTCTCGATTTTACAAGACTTGAGTCTTCTTAATTCACTATTGTTGCAACACTTTAATGAATTTACTTATAATTATATACAGGCGCACACAAGGTGTACATACTCCTTTATATGCACCATGCCGAGCTTGTGCGTTGAGCCTCGCAACGGAGTTCGCAACGAAGGCCAAGGATACATAGGCTTATAGAAACCCATTTGTTTATCAGGGGGTAAATGTTTCGGTTAATTGTACCAAGGTGATCTTAAGTGGGTGTTGTTTGGAAATCAGTGCAAGGTTACATTATATCATTATGACAGGGAAACATTTGACTGCTGTGTTACATTCACCTGTGATAAACCATCCTTGTTTGGAAGTTTCAGGTAATTATGACTAATGTGGTCCTGTTTTACAAGGTACTCTAGGCGTCAGATCCAGAATGATTGCACTTCCACGGAAGTTTATTTCTATAAATAACCGATGATAAATAATAGGCAACCGGTAATGGTCATTGACTGCTAAACAAGATGCTAAATCAAGAATCTCGCGTCCAATCGGACGCTTGGACACTCAGAACCGAGCGTCCGTAAGAGATTCCGAACGTCAGAGATGCCTACCCCTGAAAGCCCTGAATATATATATATATATATATATATATATATATATATATATAAATGTCCTAAATTTGATTACCCTCCCTCGACTGCGAGACAACCACCCATCCCCCCTCACCAGTCATTATAAATTGACGTCACTTTGTAACAACGTGTCACATCGTGTAACTTAATGGGAACGTTTCTTAAAAAAAATGCAGGATTCGAACTAGTCCGGGACAAAATATCCAATAATCCCTAAAAAATGTGCATGATTTGAAAGCGATGATTTCATCGCCGCATAATTATCTTTTAAATGAAGGCCTACGAATCCATGTGAAATTCGGAGGATTATTGGACTTCTTTATTGAAGGACAAGCATGATATCGCTAAAGGAAGGAAAAGCATGTAACATTTTATAATCCTGACGTAACATTTACCGTGGGTGGAACTGGGATTCGAGTCTTTTACCGGGAAAATCCTTCCGGTCTGATATGACGACTGAAAGAACGGAATGCGTCACTTTCGTATTGGACGATTACCGACCGGAGCGCTTGGATGGTGGCGGCGGCCTGTGAGGCCCGATCAGTTCTAGACTAAATTCGAACCGCTCTTATTTTTTCTTTTAAAATAAAACCCCACCCCAGATACATTTTACTTATGCAAACTGATTTATTAATGCTGTAGAACCTCTGCCTGGGAAGTACACGTTTTCACACATGCTTGTTGTTGGTATGTTTGTTGTTTTTTTTCACCACAATTAAGCAAAAGTCTGCTGAACCCCGGGTCAAGATGGAGGGGCGGATCCTGTCGGATTGTTTTTGCCATTGCTTGGGGAGATATGCTCTTTACCGACTGCTGTTCTAATTATTTTCCCTTCAAGGGGTGTATAGAGAGGGGGTTGAGGGAGAAGAAAGGGCCGAATGTTTGGCAAGACAATTGGAGTATATATATATATATATATATATATATATATATATATATATATATATATATATTTATATATATATATATAATTGGGGGCTGGGGGGGGGCACCCTCTGTCCCCCGGCCTACGTTCTAGCTGCCTTCGACTTTTGTTGTTTGAGGTATGCTTGAGGGGAATCGACATACCTCTCTCTCTCTCTCTCTCTCTCTCTCTGAGACCAACATCTAGATAAGGAAACCGTCCAAATCCAGCTTTGTGTCTCTCTCTCTCTCTCTCTCTCTCTCTCTCTCTCTCTCTCTCTCTCTGAGACTAACATCTAGATAAGGAAACCGCCCAAATCCAGCTAGCTTTGTGTCTCTCCTCTCTCTCTCTCTCTCTCTCTCTCTCTCTCTCTCTCTCTCTCTCTCTCTCTCTCTCTCTCTCTCCTGACCATCACTCAGTCGCGGATCAAGGGGGGGGGGGGGGGGGGGGGGGGGTCTCGACTTACTCATAACCAACGACCTTTTTTCAGACAGGTTTTATGCATTTCACCCGTTTACCCCTGTCTGCAAAAAAGCCTGGATCCGCGCCTGAACACCCATTAAAAAGCCGCCCCACTGCACAAAATAATGTATGTATTCACTTTCTGTCAACCCTGTAAAGTTGTCAACCTATATATATATATATATATATATATATATATATATATATATATATATATATATATATATATGACAACCTTGTTTTCAGTGTATAATGAAGTTTATAAGGTATATGTATGTGTGTGTGTGATATGCCATAAATTGTAAGTTTGATGGCTAGAAATAAATTTACTTATCTAGAGTAAAAGTTCCCTATAATGTAACATATATCGAGGAGTGTATTTATAGGTTATTTATTCACAATATGTATTCTCAATTAGAACGTGGTCTACTGTTCTCTTTTTTTCAAATGCATATTTACAAAGAAGTAAATTCTTGGTAATTCTCAGTAGGTAATTGGAGCCCTGCCAGCATATGTTTCTGCACTTGGCTCTTTAATTCATAAGATGAAACAGAATTTGTTCATGAAGTACTCCGTCAACGCAGTGGGAAAGAGCAATAATACAGTCCTCTTAGTGCATGTTTTAATGAATAATTTGACAAACAATATTTCCTTCCAACTGACCAGGTGTCTTAATTGTCAAAACTTCCTCTACCCACTTTGCTCTGATGCCAGAGCATAATCCTGCATAATGATGTCAACAGCCTGCTGTATATGCTTAAATCAATCTGAACATTATAGTTTGGACAAACACCTTGCCACACAAAAAAACAAAGTTGGCCCCTGTGCCAAATGTAACAGACAACCAACGAGCATTTATAAGAGCAAGGGTGCGGGGTGTTAGCAAGCAGTGTTTCAGAAGAGACAGAGCAGTAGCACAGAGAGGTAGGCTATATTTTTAGACAAATTAATATTTTAAAGAGACTGGTTGTGAGTCATATTGCAAGAGTGTGTGATCGATCAGAGCATATATGCGCACATAAATTCAAATTCGTATACCTTATAATACTTGGGATAACATGTCATACCTAGGGATGCCTGGCGATGAAAAATTATATATTCTACGAATATGTATATCCATATTTAAAGTTGTCTGACCGGCATCAACTAGCTACATGCAAAAGCGTTGATACTTTCATTTTGGGTTACCATCCAGTGGGGTTTCTTGACTTCCTTTAGAATTTTAGTAGTAGAGCAAACTAGTTCAAATATCGGGCGACGCTGGCGGTGATATTATTTATTATTTTTAGGGACAGACTGTTGATTGTGATAAATTGGTATGACTTGAAGGGAGCTTTCTTCTCAACGGCTTGTTATATCGTTAGTTAAAACATTATGTTAAGATAAGAAGATTAGAAAACAGACGTCTGATGTGGGTAACAGAGGTGAACGGGAGTAGGCACACCGTTACTTTCACATCACCCGGGCGTCGTGTTGACGGTGATACATAATTAATATATCAATAAGGGCCCACTCGAAAATTCGGAACTGATTTCGGTTCATGAAAAAGGTTCACTGCATAAATGCGAAACAAAGATTGGTTTTGGCGAAAAGTCAGTATTGCCGTAACCGTCCACTGGATAGTCATGAAGGCGGCATTGGGCCAAATGAGTGTAATTTTGTTAATTACATGAATTTTATTAATTGATACTGTTGATGCCTGTTTGAGATAAATAAGCAATGATTGAGGTATATATTCCCTACTTTATCTCTGTATAGCTAAAGATGAGATGGACGTATCCTGTATTTCTCATGTCGTCTGACACGTGGATATGTTATAGGACACAGAATAATGGTCTCTTTTCCTAATAGTTGCAATATAAATTGGCCAGTCACAATTAATAAAGCTCTCACTGGGTCATTAAGTGCACAGACGCGGATCTCTAACTTTTGATAATATTTTTCATCATTAATTCATTTAATTTCATTGAATAATTTACGATGTTATCATAGTTTGTCTTTTAAAACCGAAACCGTCCACTTACAAATACAAGGCGAAACCATACAGATTCGATTTTCCTGTATTTGAACCTGGTTTCGTATTTTCGAGTTGGGCCTAAATTTGGACAGGAGGTTAAGTAGAATCAGATGGATAAGATTAATAGTAACATGATGAAGGTATCTCCAAGAAATCACAGCCATGAAAATTATGTCAAGATATTTATCTTAGATACACCACGCTGAGAACAATGAAGTTTAGTGCCATGAAAATTATGTCAAGATATTTATCTTAGATACACCACGCTGAGAACAATGAAGTTTAGTGCAGTATTTGTGGTCGTGTTCCTGGCGGTGGCCGTCACGTACGTCAGTCTGGGGGAAGCGAGAGCTGATCTGGAGATCGAAAGGCGGGCGTGCAGGTTCCAATGTTGGCTCAAGTGCTGCCCTCTAGGAACCACTTGTGGTGTCAGATGTGGGAGAAAGAAGAGATCTGTAACAAATGTGAGATACTTATTGATATGATGTGTAAAAATGATAATCTAGTCTAACACGAAATGTAACAAAGTAGCAAAGTAACAAATAAGTAATATACAGTAGAACGCCTGCTAACGGCCACGCCTCAATAACGGTCAATACGTCTATAACGGTAAGATTTTCCGGTCCCACATTTCCCACCGTTATATTTCAAAATCATTTTGTTGTCAATTAAGGTCACTCCTCTATTCCGTATAACGGTCAGGTCTCTCGGTCCCGCAGGCCGGGAAACGCCTCTGTAACGGTCAGGGGCAGTGACACTTAGTATGCACAATAGTAAGGCATGTGTTCCCAACTGCGTGTATCTTTGTGCCATCAGAAAAACGTTAGGCAAACTGTGGATCTTTAAACTTTTTTTTAATGTCCTTGCGAATACGTATACATCAAACGAAAACAGTGCGGCAAACATCGCACAATTTACTAATACATGAATAACTATGAATGCAAAATTAACATTGTTACATGTATGTATTACATTAAGTGACGTGATTGTAAATATTTTATTTTTTTATTGATAAAAGTTATAATACTAATACTCTGTATATACATTTATTTTGTTGATTGTAATAAAGATTTGAACTTGGTTTCGTGTTACCTTTAAACCCCCTATACTGGTCAAGTCCTGTATAACGGCCACTACTGTATTAAGGCTAATTTCATCCAGTCCCGATGGAACGTAATATAGGTGTTCTACTGTATACAACGACTAAGCCGAAGAATGACCTGATTTAACATAATATATTATATATATAAATCTAAAAAAAATGTAAAATCAATCCTATCAATGCAGTAGTAATTTTAACCTATTTACTACAGGATTACATGCCATACCCCGCCAATTTTGACAGCTATGACCAGAACAACGATGAGTTCATCAACAAATCAGAATTCCTCTCAACCCTGGAGGTTGATGAACAGTCGGGAACTGCCGCCTTGAAAATTGCCGACCAGAACGGTAGGATTATGTTAATATACACAAGACAGTCCAGTGACGGTTTCATTTAACTCGTTACTTTTCAGGACCTACCTCTTCTACTCATACCGGCGTAACGACCACTCTCAATAATCGACCTTTGACCTTATGGTAAAGCTGTGGCGTCACATAAATACTCAACGACGTGAAGACTTGTTATTATTTTGTGAACGAAACCTGACGTGTCTGCTTCAGACATGTAAATTGTGGATATTGTTGACTTTTATTTTGGGAACACTTTTATTAAATTACCCCATAATCGCTATTATGAAACAATTTAATCCTTTTCTTTTTACGGAAATAATCGCTATTATGAACAGGAATTCAGAATATAGTGTAAACAAATGTAACGTTATTGAGGTACATGGCGGAAATAAAGTTTGTGTAGTATATTGTAGTTTATTTTTGAATTCCTCATTCTGGGGATAATTTTGACTCGATAGTGACTGCTCAAATAGTATAAAGAAACACAACATGTCTGTTTAAGTTAAATTTAGGTGAAACCTATACTCTACCAATTATCAAAACTGCATATTAGATGTAATCAATGATTATACCGTGCTTTATTTATAATGTATATGATTTATGACTTCAGGTGATGCGAAGTTGGACAGAGATGAGTTTGACCAGGCCCCGTTCCTGAAGGAAAAAGAGGAGCCCGGTAACTGATGGCAAATAAAAGAACGAGAACTTCTTTCTTTTATTTGGGTGGGTAATACGTTAATTTTTAACTTAAAGTTTCATTGTGATAGATTATTTTTTCCGATACCATGTACTTATTTTATTTTACTGCGGTTACACTGTCAGAATACTGTATGAATAAAAAAAAAGGGTTATAATTAAATATATGCTCCTCTCGCAACTGTTATTCACCGCAGCCAACATTTTAAACATACAACGCTCGCTCTCGTTGGTCTGATAACACCCGTTCTGGCATATGACCAAGCATAAGACCAAAGAGAGCGGGTGTCCCATGTTTAAAATTTTGGCTTGATGCACAAAGCAATGTCACGCTCTCATTACAATTCTTTCCTCTCTCCGCGCCCTGGTGTTCGTACCCAGAGAACTTTGCCATACAAAGCAGCGGTTATACGAAAGAATGTCTGGAAGGTCTATTGAGTATAGCAGCTGCGTGAGGAGCGTAACTTAAAAACGGAAAGTTGTCACGGTCACCAAAGCTCGAAATTAGCAAAAATGTAATGCAGCAAAGTACTCGATATCACGTATAATCACCTGTAATTAATTCAGATTCAGATTCTACAATCTTCTAATTTTACGTCTCTGTCATATTTCAGATAACCCTCAAATCAACACCACTCTAAAAACCAAAACCATCTCAATATACACAAAAAGGAGAATTTGATATCAAATGAACATTAAGAGATAAGTTCTGTTCCAAGCAACAGTTGAAAGGCTGATCTACCAACTCCGAATGTAATTAAAATGACAGTTTCATTGCACGATTTGAGGTTTAATTTGGTGCACAATAAAAGTGTTAATCATTACATTGTGGTTTTGTGTTCATTGACTTCCTTTCATGTGATAATGAATGAATAGGTGAATTGATTAGTGATGAATAGATAAGATGATAACGCTGAAAGATGCCAAATGGTTGGCTGACATGTGCGTTGCATGAGGGAGTTAGTTTATAGGTGGGTGACTGGATTATTGGGAGGATGTGTTGAGTGATTGAGTGATTGAGTGAGTGAGCGAGTGAGTGGGCGGTTGAGTGAGGGAATGGGTTAGTGAGTGAGTGAATTAATTAGTAGGTGGGTTGGTGGGTGAGTGAGTGAATGAGTTTAGTGCAATTTAGGTAAAGCTGCAGTTCAGTTCAGTTAAGATTGGGTAGTGAAATGGATACCTGAAATTGCATCTTAAACCATAAAAGTGTATATTAATTATAAAATACAGGGAAGCATGAACTACAGGATAAGAGGGTCCCAACCGCATCACTCGGTCAATAATAAGATAGACTGAAGCAAAGTTAACTGCACAGAAACCCAAATGACATGTTTACATCATGGTAGTTATAGCATTATGCGATGCTTGAAAACTCACAGTATTACCAGTAAACCTATGTGACAGTTGGATTTGACCACATCACCCTGATCAATATCTATCACTCGATCTACTCAAGCCTGCCCCCCCCCCCCCCCTCCAGGCCCTGTATCGGCTCTGTTGCATAAAAAAAGGGGGTGGGGGGGGGGGGGGGCAAGATCCAAATGAATGTGCATTAGTTATTCAGATATTGGCTAGGTTGATGGCCTCATGTTAGGTTTCCAAAGAGATTTTATGCACCTGCATGGGATTTCAGTAAGAAGTTTTTAATTACGGTTAGGTAACGATTTGCGCTCTGTTAACAGGCGGACGGACAGTCGGACGGATGGTCGACGGACAAAGAGTGATCGCTATATATAGTTCAAATGATTTTCAGTCAGCTGAGCTAAAAAAAACTTTCGATGGCATTTTTTTGTTCAAGGCTGGCAACAGCGCTTCTTTTGTCACGTGTCTGCTGTTATTTGCTAAGTAAATGCATGTAAAACAAATATCGCGGGTGGATAATGATACTGGAACGCAGGTATATTTTCCTTATGATTTTGTTTTCCTTTTGCCTGCTGACCTTGAATGTAACCAAAAAATACAACAAAAAAAAAAGTTTAAAAAACATCAAACAAATGGAAGCGTACAAAAAAAATTCATTTGTGCAATCTTACATATGACTGGAACCTAAAACTAAATGAAACTGAAATGCCTCCTTGTGTTAATCATAACCCTATATTAAAGGAGTAATTGGCATTTTATTATCCTTCTTATTTATCATATATTCCATGAGTAAAAATTAACATGACTCAGGTGAACCTCTTTTTTATGATTAAAATTGCAGTTAATTTGTAAATATTGGTGAAAATAAAATTTGACCACATTTGATCTTTTGACCTTATCTGTGACCTTGATGGTCAATGGCCTCCTCGGCATCCGGGTGATTGTGAAACCTTGGACCCTCGGTGGCGGATCCAGAAATTGGAGAACGGGGGGGGGGGGGGGCACTAATATTGAAATGGCACTTGATGGGTATTATGAAAACTAAGTTAATAATTTTTTGTTTTGATATATATTTATATATATATATATATATATATATATATATATATATATATAACAGTGGCGGATCCAGAAATTCGAGAAATTCGAAAACAGGGGGCGCTAATTTTGGGTAAGCGGTTGGTCGATATTAAGCAATATATATAGGCAATATAATATTAACCATATTTATGTATATATATATATATATATATATATATATATATTAATAATGACTTTATACACAATATATTTTCAGCCTATGGTGAGAAATATAAAAAATTTGTATTTTTTTTATTTCATGTATATGAATAAAATCTAAAACCAAATTCATTTAGAACGTTAATTACAGATACGAGGGGCGGGTATGGGAGGGGGTGTCCCCCTGCCACATTGAGAAAATGTATAAAATGTAATGTAAAGAGGATAGTTTGAGGCAAATTTCATAAAAAAAAGTGTAAGGATTTTCTATTTCTCAACTAATGTTCTCTTGAAATGTCTTTGCATAACGTAGTCAAACTTCAGAGGGTGGGGTTTCACGCTTGGCTGGCAATAATATTTATATTTCTTCAAAATTTGGATATTAACTGGAAAGTCAAAACATTTAATCGTTTGTAACATGTTGATATATATATATATATGGTGAAAATGTGTATTTAAGTTCATAACTTGCAAATGAGCATTGTTCTATTGTAATCCTGATGGGAATATAATTGATATGTTCAAGTTGCATGTTAAACAGTTCAACAGTGTACAAGTCGTGAGTTCAAGTATTAGCCGATCGAGGGGCCGTGAGACTCCCTCACTCAGTATAGAAAAATAATAATCTCATGGCTGTTCGTTAATATCCTTAACTTATGAATTAAAATGCAATTAACTGTGGATACATGGATAATTTATTTGCTAGGGGCAAGAAAAGATATATAAAAAAATGAAAATTAATTACGAATAACGAATAACTGATAAAAGAAATAGATAAAATATTAGAGATGTTATTATTCACCCGGGGGGGGGGGGTTCTCACTGTTTATAATGTCTGTATCTTATTTCGTAATGCACTTCACTGTATGGAAGATATTGATAATAGCTAAATCTAGAGTCATGTTTTTATAAAAGTTGATTATATTTACATGGGGGAGGGTATGGGAGGGGGTGTCAAGCAAAAAATTCACTGATCCTTGCCGATTAACAAGTGGTTCCGAAATACATTTTCTTTTTTATTCAAACATAGTAATTCCACGTTAAAAGAAATCAAAGTACGAAATAGGCTGCATGCGGTGTCTAGTAAGAAATAATCTCATACACGGTCATTATCGAATACGTCTTATCTGTATTAACTTTTTTGTTTAAGGGCACTCTCTTATCCCTGCTCGGTGAACCCAATATGGTAATTAATATCCACTTTTATTAACTACCATACAATTTCAAAGATTGTTCAAAATAATCACCCACATTCACCAACCGCGATCATGCAGCCACTAACTATCTTACTGACTGAAGGGCGGACGGATGGACGGACGGACGCACGCACGCAATGACGGACTAACTTACTCATCCAGTTACTTACTCATTCACCAACTGAATCCCTCAACCGCCCACTTAATCACTCATTCACCCTCCCAATCAGGTACTCACCCCACAATTTAACTAAACCATGCACTCACCCTCACACTGACTCACTTAAAACACCAGTGAGCCAACCATCCGGCATCTGCCAGTGGTATCATCTTATCCATTCATCTCTTAATTAATTCATTAACATTAAGATGCAAAGTCAGTGATTACAAAATCACAATGATAAGCTTTAAACTTTTATTGTGCACAATATCAAACCTCAAATCGTGTAATGAAAATTTAATTTTAATAACTACAGGAGTTGCTACGTATTTTCGAGATGGGTCCATCATCTGTTTTTTTAAACAGATGTTTCATGAGTTTGAATAAAAAATCACAATGTAATGCTTGTAACTTGTATATTCCAGATCATTTCAATTGATGTTTGATTCTTCTACTTATGAATCTTGAGTAAGTTTGTTTTTTTTCTAGTGAAGATTATTGAGGTTTATCTGAAATAAGACAGAGACGTAATATTAACTTCGAACATTTCATCGTATTGGCGTCAAATATGAATTAATTACAGATAATTCGGAATGATATCAAGTACTTTGATGCGCTAGGTATTTGCTATAATTTCGAGCTTAGATGACCCTTAAACTTCCCGTTTTCAAGTATAAACCTGTTTTTTTTACTGTTTCTAAGTGTAACCGCAGCACAATTAAATTAGTACATAGTATCAGAACACTTTAAATTACAGCTTAAGCTTAACTTAAAAATTAACGAATTGCTCACCCAAATAAAAGAAAGAAGTTCTCGTTCTTTTGATTTTTTCATCAGTTATCGGGCTCCTCATTTTCCTTCAGGAACGGAGCCTGGTCAAACTCATCTCTGTCCAACTTCGCATCACCTGAAGTCAAACACACACATATATATATATGCCATACATGTCACAAGGTCATATGTCATACGGTATAACTGTGTATTACTTCTCAATCTCCACCAGAGATCGCTACCGATAGGTTAGAAGGTTCCAGTGGCAGTATTTATTTTTTTCTGCATGTATATCATTTAAAAAAAACTGAGGTCTATGTCTCTCTCCTTCGGAGAATTTTAAATATAAATTCTGATATTACAATTTTTTTTCTAAAATTGTATCGTTTCTCAGTTTCTCAAGCAAAGTTGGGGGGGGGGGGGGCCTTAGGCCGTGTCCGCACTAGCAAATAATCCGGATCGTGAATCGGTTTACTCTGTCCGCACTAGGTCACTAATCCGCACCAGTCCGGTTTACTGTAGTCCGCGTGAAAGGCGGACTACAGTAGTCCGGTTTACTTTAGTCCGGTTTACAGTAAGCCAGTTTCTAGTGCGTACAGGCAAACCCGCTTCTAGTCCGAATGAGTCCTGTTTCAGCGAACGGCCTTGACCGCTACCCTTGATGTTGCCCCACCATGGGTCGCGCGAGGGAGCGCTCAGTTGCAGGCCTGAATCGGATCACGAACCAAGTGCGGACAGCAAACTGAAGTTGTGATGTGTAAACCGGTTTAGGCTTTTGTAAAGCGAATTACAGTGCGGACGTAAAGCGGACTCCTTCGGGACTAAAGTAAACCGGTTTAGTATAATCCGGATTAGACGCGAACCAAGTGCGGATACGGCCTAAATGCTTTGTCAGAGCGAAGCATAACGAGGGGGTGTAGTCCCCGAGGGGGGAGGGTGTGGGAAGGGGAATCCGCCTCCCTAGGTGTGGAAACGCTCAGATCTATTTGGGAAATGGGCATTGAGTGAGCGGGATGGTCGACTTGGGCTCACCTCCTTCGAAATCATCCTACCTACCTAGGTATGTCTGATTAAATTTCATGTTTCATTCACCAAAAAAACATTGCAGTCTTGCTAACTGTGAGAGTACAGGTTCTACTGACATACAAACTAAAAGAGTCATGCTGTGTTTCTTTATATTATTCAAGTAGTCTTGTATCCAGTCAATGTTATCCCCAGAATTATAGAATTAGAAAATAAGCTACAATATACTTCACAAACCTCGTTTACACCGTGTACCTCAATTACGTTACAATTGTTCACACTGTTTCCTTAATTCCTCTTCATTATAACGATTATTTCGGTAAAAAAAAAACGAAAAGAATAAAATTTCTGCAAACGAGACACTTAAAGGAATATGTACTTAACATAAAAGCTTATGCCATGTAGAGAGTGTTCGTTACGCAGGTGTTGGTAGATGAGGTAGGTACTGAAACGTAGCGAGTTAAATGAAACAGTCCCTGGACTGTCTTGTCTTTGTATAAACATAATACTACCGTCCTGGTCGGCGATTTTCAAGGCGGCAGTTCCCGACTCTTCGTCAACCTTCAGGGTTGAGAGGAATTCTGATTTGCTGATGAGTTCATCATTGTTCTGGTCATAGCGGTCAAAATTGGCGGGGTAAGGCATGTAATCCTGTAGTAAACAGGTTAATATTTACTACCGCAGTGATCAAGGGTGATGTAAAAAGATAATGCTTAATCGTAGTTTAAAAGTATCAAACAGCTCTTAACGAAGTTGCCTGCACGAAAGCATTACACATTACACAGACATATATTATTATTATTATTATTAGTATATTATATATTATTATTTATATTATTATTATTAGAAGTAGTATTAGTGGTATACAGCTGTGTTGGTCTATTGTCGAAGTGTAGGTAAAAATTCTGTCTTTAAGACAGACAAACTTATTTATTGTCACACGAGCTTTAGAAATGCACGGTGGAAAGTGGGAACGGCAAGAGAGGCGTTTATATTCAGTTTATATAGAGTAACAATGTATACAGTCCACAATGCTTGAAACATTGTTTTTTTCTTTTTGATTGGATATTAAGTTATATATGTTAACCTTGATGGCTTATGTGGACGTTCTACACAGCAGTATACCCAACCCTCGGCCCAGGACATTCCTTACATATTTATTCTATAATGATATAAATTTTGGTTTACGCCTGTCGATATATAAAATACATATATGTATAAGTATATTATGGACAGCATCAAACGTCTCTCACATTTTGCACGGATCTCTTCTTCTTTCCCCAGTGACATCTGACGCCACAAGTGGTTCCTAGAGGGCAGCACTTTAGCCAACATTGGAACCTGCATGCCCGTCTTTCGATCTCAAGATCAACTCTGGCTTCCCCGAGACTGACGTACGTGACGGCCACCGCCAGGAACACGACCACAAAGACTGCACTAAACTTCATCGTTCTCAGCGTGGTGTTTCTAAGATAAAATGTGTTGGATTTTAGGAGATATATTCATGATATTAGATATTGATCTGTCATTACATCATATTATCCTCGAGCTTATAAAATAAAAGTTCTGTACAAGTTTGATGATAAAACACCGTCAACACGACAGCCCGGCAGTGGTGTGTTTACTGGTTTTAAAGGGACCCAATCACCTATAAGGCATTTTGAATAAACACGAAAAATAGCTTCTTCCCTTTAAAATAAATTGGTACCTGCCAAAATATTGCCCTGAAATCGTTTGCTTACTCCTGTAAACAAGTGTTAAAAACAGTGAAACAGGCGCGATCACGGGGGTTTACATAAACACAGCGGGTGTGACTCTGTGCATCGCAGGGCCACAAGACCCGCAAATCATGAGATGTCCTGACTGACTTGATCCCTAAAACGTAACCCATGTTTCCGCTGGCTGCAACATCGGTGCATGTTATGGCTCACAATCGGACCTCCGGTCACACGGTGTGACACAAGGTGTTAAACAGCCGAATGCGAGGTACTGAGACTGTCTGTTGGGATGGTTTTGCTGGAATTTTTTTTTATATAAAGCAAAACTGAACTGACTGTGAAAGAATAGACATAATATTGCTCCTGATTATGTCCCTTTAAGGTATCGGCGCGCCTGTATACCATACATGGGACCAAATCACATGTTGAATTGACATGAAAAATAACTTCTTCCCTTTAAAATTAATTTGTACCTGCCAAAATAATGCCTTGAAACTGTTTGCTTACTCCTGTAAACGAGTGTTAACAACTGTTGACCGGGCGCGATCACAGGTGTCAACTTTAACACAGCGCGTGCACTGTCCGGCCGACACTGTGTCAATCAAATGATTCCCTGACTGACTTGGCCCTCCAAACAATGTATTACATGTTCCCGCTAGCTGAAACATCGCGTATTGCGGGTCACAATCGACCTCCGGTCACGCAGCCTTGTTTTGGTTAACAGACACACGTAGACTGTGATTACCAACATGCATAACAATAACAAGCTGTTAACTGTAGGATTTTTCCCACAGATAATAGAAAACAACACAGAAATTAAGGTTTAAATACCAGAATGGCCGAATTATCTGTCCTTAACATTAAAATGCCTGTCTAATAGTAAAACGTGATAAACAGGGAACTAGAACGGTCGCGGCTGGTTAATGAACTTCGCCTTATGTCGATTATCGTTTAGCCCCTTAACACGTCTAAATGACTAAACCTAGTGCTGATCATTCAAGGACGAGAAGAAGAGTTAGATATCTTTGCGCCCGGCACTCAGGGCCAGCCTACTTTACAATAAGGTGGATTATTATTGCACCAGATTATGTCCCTTTAACCTCTGTAACCATTCACAGACAAAATAGGATTTCTAATAGAGTATTAGGACTATTTAAGGCTATACCCGTTTTATATACCCCCCCCGCAACCCCCCCCCCCCCACACACACACATACAATTGCAATAAGGTGTACCATAGTTAACAAAAAAATTAAAGTCATGATGACACACTGTACAAATAATCTTTTTCGATATTTATTTGCATATGTTTCCAGAATTTTATTGACATAGAAATTAAGAATTTTATTAGACAATATGTAATTAGGAATAAGAAATTTGGAACTTTTGATAAAACCGCGGCTCTGACAAGCACCCAAGGATATAGACAGTGCTCCTTGTATTGTATAGATCCAATCCAACAATAATCAGTAAATGGACATGAGTATGTGAGTAACAGTTAAGTTTGCTGTGAAATTTGTTTTCAATAAAAACGTTTAATTCGTCTGAATCCCTGTCATGCACTGGTCCGTACTGCAATACAGAAACGACTTACACAACTCCGAATCATGAACACATGCACCATGTATTGTCTCAGACTATTGGTTTATTATGGCTAGATACGAACATTTCCCCAGCAAATCGATCTAGTCCACCTCTCTTACGTTGTTATGGCTCTGCGTGTGAGTTAGTGCTCATGTGCGTCTGTTTACCAAATCAAGACTGCATGATGATTGGCCGAATCGTTCCCAAAGCAAGGAGAAGAAAATTTAAGAAGAAAAAGCGAGAGAATAATACCTCGATTGGAAGCAGGGATATCTTCCTTTGTGAAGTTGCATGAATCGATATCACAAGGTGGCATGCGTTTGTTTTGCTGCACTGTCCCACCCGTTTCACGTTTTTCACATGTGCAGAGGAGTAATTAAATGAAATATTAGCAGATATACAGTATTGTTTAGAAAACAGTTCATTATATATAAATATATATATATATATATATATATATATATATATATATATATATATATATATATATATATATTCAACCTACCTGGTATGTGATTAGGTTGCTTTAATGGTAGTTCTGCTCGATGTCTGGTCTTGGAGCTCTTCTGTGGGGGTGTCAGAAAGAGTCCCCTTTTATAAATGTAGACTCTCGCAGGAAGGAGGATGTTTTGACTCATTTCACCCCTGCCCACTCGGACACTGCAGACATTTTTATAACCGAGGAAATACCTGAGTGGGGTTTGAATAGAAATTATATGTCTTTATACACAAAGTAGAATTTGAACATACTTGTGTTAAGGAAAGATTGTTTATTTCTTTAAAAGCTTCTTTATGCGAGCGAATTAAAGCGTCAGAAAACATAAATAATTCATCTTTGCTTTGACATAAAAATTGTGTCTGTATAATGCTAATAAATTAAAGTAGTCGTTTGTGAACTGAATATCGCTAAGTTCAAGCTTAAGATTGCCCGTTCTGAAATTGCAGAAATGATTATAGCTAGAAAAAAGTTTTTTTTATACTAAGATTGCCCACCATCTTAATCCTGATTGGGTAAGTGGAGCTTGATGGTATAAAGATCAGGAGCGCCCTTTCCAACCAGTGGTGAATGAGTGCCGGTCAGGAAAAGGTAGAAGAATTAACAGAGGGCAGTTTGTATGTTGCATGGTTATTTTGTTCCTCCTCCACATGCAAGAAAGGAGTAAGGTTTTCTGTTTGTTGAAATTTATTGAAAGTTAACTTCAATCAGGCGCGGATCCAGGATTTTTGCAAGGAGTTTCAATGGTTTTGATTCATTAAAATGTCTGAAAAAAAAGTCTTTGGGTAAGAGCAGAGGGGGTCTCGACCCCTGAAATCTCCTCCCACCGTCACTCATAAGATTTGTCCTAAAAAATGTAGATGGTTGAAAGCGGAGGGGGGGTGGGGTGGTGTTTGGACCTCAAAAACCCCCCTCTGGATCCGCGCCTGTCAATACCGAAACGAATTACAGAAGCAGTTTTTTATATGCATAATGGCGAATTAACTTTGATGATGTACTTTCGGACTTTAAAATGCTTGTGTACATACAATGAATAACACTAACCCTTACCTTGCCAGTCATGGCTGCTATCAATATTCATGCTATTGTTTGGCCAATTAAAAGAAAGAAGTGTCATAAGCTTCAAACCACCATTATTATTTAGAATTTTAGTTAAACTACAATGTATATACATCTACTGATTTTGTTCTCTTTAGTTCTTCATCGTGGATTAAACATATATATGTCTATAAGCCCCGTGATTATACTTATAGGACTGTAATCGGCTGGAGGGCCCATGCATGCATGATAACGATCAATAGTAATGAGGCCGCATGATAATAAAGATAGGTCTGGGGCTCAAGTGATAATAAAATAGGTTTGTAGAGGGACTGAGACATATATAATGTTACTAACAACAGGTGACCTTAGACCCTCTCTTAAGTCCTATATGTAATATAAACACCAGCGTGTATTCACCTCTGGGTGCCTGAGGGCCAATAATAATAATAACAATAATAATAAATAATAATAAAAAAATATTAATATAAATATAAATAAGACATGTATACAGGGGACTTCAGGCCTCAACAAATTAATAATACGTCTCAATAAATACAATACGTCTCCAGAGGTGCTGGGGTTGCAAAGATTCCCGTCTTTGCTTTTAATTTAATCCCATTTAATTTAAACACTGAATCGATGTGGATACAATGAGGCATAGAACTAGACAAGTAAACACTTTCATGCACAACAAACCAGTCCCTGTTGGGGCCTCAGGCCTTGATTCAGAGTAACAAACTGCTTTCTGCGAAATTAAGTTGTAACACCAAATATACCTGCTTGGGCTGTATGCTCCCCATTTTAAAATATTCAGACGACAACCCACTTCTCGAAAAAGCATGTATCACCATTTAATCATTGTTTCCTTCCAAAGCTTTCATCTAGATATCATTTGTGGATCACCTTATGATAGGGGAAGAAACTTATGGACTTCGACATCACAAGATGATATCTATGATGACAAAGCATTTTAATACATCAGATGTAATGAGGCCTCTGTTGCTTGGAATCTCCACTCCTATATATCTATATGCACGATTACCACTGATTCATACCTTAGTAGCTTTGTTCATTTGTATAAATTTGTTTTGAGTCAGTTCCCTCTGTATCGGCATGTTATCAGGTATAAATATATAATTTTTTTTTCAGGCATCACTCAGGCCGTATAGGAAGTCGTTTGGCCTTTTGCGGAGTGCCCTTTCCTGATTTGGCAGTGTTCTTATTTATCTGTTATTTAATGGTTTCAGTCATACAGAAAAGTCCATTTTACATTTTCAGGTTACACCTGTCATTCCATCTTCTCGATTTGCCAAGACTCGGGTCTCCTAACTTCACTCTGTTGTTGCGACATTCAATACATATTAAGATAAAGTTATTTATTATTACATATAGTTGCACTCAGTATGCTGTACATACTTATATATATATATAAATATATATATATATATATATATATATATATATATATATATAAATATATAGTGAAACCTCGTTGTGTCGAAGTCGGAGGGACCCTCAGAAAACTTTGATACATCCAAGGTTCGACACAGATGGGGTTTTATTTGGTTATAATTTTACTATAGTTGTCCGGAATATCGAGTCTGTAACTTCGACATAAGCGGGGTCCTAGACTTAAGCAAGTTCGACACAACGAGGTTTCACTGTATATATATTTATTTCCGCCAGGAAACCTGTGCGTTGAACCTCTCAACGGAGATGATATTGAATGTCAAGGACACATATATTCACAGATCCACATGTTGGTCAGGGGGAATTATTTCGGTAAATTGTACCTTGGGGATCTTATGTGGGTGTTGACTGGCACATATATATAAATGTTACAGTATATGACTATGACAGGGAAACAACTGCTGTCATTCCACTCACCTGTCATAAACCATCCTTGTTTCGCAGTATACCAGGTCATTATGACTGCTGTGGTTCTGTTTAATAGTTGTAGGAGGAAATAACGAAGTACTCTTGGCCCCAGATCCAGATTGCTTGCACTTGACTGAAAGCTTATTTCAGAATTTTAAAATGAGTGGGTGTGTCTCTTTCACCGTCAGGATATATCATTTCATAGCGTGTCACATCATGGGAACGTTTCCTCTGATTGGGGGATCCGAACTAGTCCAGAACAAAATATCCAATAATCCCCAGAAATGAGCACCAAAGCGACGCTTACTTCGCCGCTTAGCCTAATTAAATTTTAAATGTAGGCTTCGGGCACGCTGTTCACGTGCATTTCACGGGATAAAGGGAAAAAAGGTGGGTGCACAGGCCATGTCCGCGTCAATATTATGCCCGCATAAAAATTTTTTATTTCGATTTTCAAGAGAAAAAAAATATGGCCGTTTGTGCTCCAGCCTCTCGGACGCTTGCTGTTTGCTTGTGATAATGTGCTGTTTTTGCTAAAAATGCGTGCATGAATGCGTACACGCATTTATATGATGTGCTTGTATCTGTTGAGCGTAGCAATTTTGTAATTTCATGTAATTTTCTAATAAAAAGGTTAAAAAAATAAATCGCCCTTCCTCAGTGATTCATGAAACAAGTGCCTGAAAAATATACCCCTATTTTTTTGGATAATGGAAATGTTGTTGAGGGACTGACATGGTATCGCTAACGGAAGGAAAAGCATGTTACATTTCATGATTCTGACCTAACATTTACCGTTGGTGGGACTGGGATTGGACTCTTTATCTAGGAAAAGCCTCCCGTGCTTGACCTGACTGCTGAAAGAATGGTATGTGTCACTTTCGTGCTGGGCGATGACGATGACCGGGGCCGGACTTGCGCTCACTTATCCGAGTTGTCCAAGCAGAACAACTTCATTCTTGGTTATACATTAAAAATATAAATGTATTTGAGCACACGTTTCAAAAACGCTCGGCGAACAGACACTTGACACCGTGGCTCCGAGGTGCTTTGCGCTCGACCGTGAGGTGAACAGGTGGCTTTAGGCCACTATACCTTGTCTGCATTCACTTATTTTTGCCCATATTCCAATGTTAATTCGCGCATAAGTGACCGTACATATGTAAATATTCCTTGATGATGCCCCACAGTCGAGGGCAGATGCTGGATGCACCAATACCTAATCGATTCTTGAAATTTTCATGAGATTCAGTTCATGATTGCTTGAGTTATGTTGAGAACAGACACACACACACATACACAGACACACACACACACGAACGGCAATGAACGCATACCCTCCTGGCGGAGGCATAAACATACGTTGACTGCTTGGACTAACAGAGGTGAACAATACTTTCACATCAGTAAACACCCCACACCCGGGCGTCGTGTTGGAGGTGGTACCTATTATCAAACTTGTACAACTGGTTTGGGGCCAGATAGTTGTACCTGGAACTGTACCTAGGTACACATTCAGAGTACCTGTACCTGTATCTTGCTTCCGTGAGTAGGAAATTTCTGTACATGTACCTTGAACTAATTAACTGTTCCTTGTATAAGGTACTCTAGGTACATGTGTGATACTTGAAATGGACACAATTAAGGCTTGGGTCAGTTACATGTACAACGCTGTCTCTTCTGTCAGGGAAGTAACCTCTCTACGGGTAATTGAGGTATGTAACTTGTCTGATAGAGGAGACAGCGTTGTACATGTAACTGACCCAAGGGTTTTAACAAGCATTAATCCCTTTTACCTTTGAAGCTGAGTGGGCTAGCTGGTCTAGCAAGCGTGTCAACCTCTAGCCTCTAAACAGGAAGTTCATCGTGGCATATCCAGTACAAGTAAAGGGCAACCAGCAATAGATAGTGGTCTAGTATACACAGCACACCAGTGAAGAATTAAACTTTCGGCTCAATTTGGTTTATTTTACACTTTTACTAAAGGTGGTCCAGTATATTTGCAGGGCTTGTACTTTTCCTTAAGACATAAGGAGTGATCATTTAATACTTTTAATCATATTTTCTGCCATTCTTTTATAACTTACTATCGCATATCTAGATGAAATATATGAAATTATGATTAGTTCGAATGGCTGTGAAAAGTACCTGTACCTGTTCCTAGGTACTCTTTAAAGTACCTGTACCTGGACCTAAGTACTCTACTATTGATGTACCTGTACCTGAACCTGTACCTAGCCATTTCACAAGTACCTGTACCTTGGTACTGTCACATGTACTTGGCCCCCTACTCTGTTATGCAGGACTTAAGTTTAATAAGCTCGAGGATATTAAGATTTAATTAGGCTGTCGTATGTATCATGATGAATGTAGCTTCCCAAAGAAATCACAGGAGAAATGAATTTATTTCAGATAAACCACGCTGAGAACGATGAAGTTAAGTGCAGTATTTGTGGTCGTGTTCCTGGCGGTGGCCGTCACTTGCATCGGTCTCGGGGAAGCTAGAGCTCATCTGGAGATCGAAAAGCGGGGATGCAAGTTCCAATGTTGGCCTAAGTGCTGCCCTCTAGGAACCACATGTGGCGTAAGATGTCACTGGGGAAAGAAGAAGAGATCCGTACAAAATGTGAGATACGTTTTGACATTATATGTTAAAAAAGCTAGTCTAACACGAAATGTAAGTTATAAGTAGCAAAGTAACAAATAAGTAATATATTTATATATATATATATATATATATATATATATATATATATATAAAACGCTAATATTGCTTCTACTATCTATATTGTGCGCCATGGATGCTATCAATAATATACCTACACGGGTGTGTATGTTATATACCGACAGGCTTATCCCCAGATTTGTTATAGAAAAAAAATTCTGACGACATTTCCTGGTTGGAATTCCCTGGTACCACATCCACATCAGCCAGCATGATTTATTTATTAAATATTACTTAATATCTATCCAGCATGTTAATGTACTGTTTCTTGCATTATAGACTTTATACATTGTTACTCAACTGTATATAAACACCTCCCTACCCGTCCCTCTTCGAAAGCTTATGTGCCAATAAATAAGTCTGTCTAAAAGGCATCGTTCTTTCTCTTTACCTACACTTCGACAATAGACTAACACCTCTGTGTACCATTAATAATAATAATAATAATAATAATAATAATAATCAACATCATCATCATATTTATAATACGCCTGTGTGGTATGTGTAATGTTTCCATGCAGTTAACTAAGTTAAAAAAAATGTTTGATGCTTGTGAACTACGATATAACATCTTTATTAAACATCAACCTTAAACACTGTGGTAGTTAATATTAATTAACCCATTTACTACAGGATTACATGCCCTACCCCGCCAATTTTGACCACTATGACCAGAACAAGGATGAGCTCATCAGCAAATCAGAATTCCTCTCAACCCTGAAGGTTGACGAAGAGTCGGGAACTGCCGCCTTGAAAATCGCCGACCAGAACGGTAGGTTTATGTTTATATAGACAAGACAGTCCAGTGGCGGTTTCATTTAACACGTTACGTTTCAGTACCTATACCTCTTCTACCAACACCGGCGTAACGACCACTCTCTATGATCGACCTTTCACCTAAAGGTAAAGCCGCAACGTCACATGAATACTGAAGGACGTGAAGGCTCATTATTATTTTGTCAACGAAACCTGACGTGTCTCCTTCAGTCATATAAATTGTGGATATTGTTGACTTTTATACGATACCTTCAAAGTTAGTGCACTTTTATTAAAATATCCGATTATGACACAATTTAATCCTTTCATTTTTTTACAAAAATATTTGCTATTATGAAGAGGAAATCAGAATACAGTTTAATCAAATGTAACGTTATTGAGGTACATGGCGGAAATTACGTTTGTGACGTAAACTATAGTTTATTTTCGAATTCCTCATACTGAGGATAAATTGGAATCGATAGTGACTGCTTCAATAGTATGAAGAAACACAACATGTCTGTTTTATTTAATTATACGTGAAACTTATACTCTCACGATTATATTTATGCAATATACTTTAGGTAAGTGAAACATGAAATATAATCGATATAGGCCTACCTGGGCAGGTAAAATGGCTGCAAGGAGAAGACCAACAGCCGACCCTCCTCACTCACTGCCCATTTCCCAAATAGAGAGGCAGACCCCTCGGTACATATACACTAGTATCAACCAGTTTGTTTATGCTCTGTAGAGGGCGGAGTCTCTTATTGTCTTGTGACTGGCATGTCATCCTATCCTGCATGAACGGCAGATTGTTGATAAAAAATAGGAGCAAGACCCAACATGATGTTTATGACTTTCTTCAGGTGTTAAAACAAGAATTCTTTCAAAGTGTGGACAACAGGATGCATAAAATTTGATATTATACCGTAATCAAAGACGGTTAAGCCCAGAAGATCAAAGTGCCCTGGGGTCATAGATGAAATCGAGTATTAGGAATGGATTGGCTTGCTCTATTTGGCTTTAGCCAATATTCCATGTGGCATTGACATCTCTTGCGGAGACTTAGAAGTTATCAATAATTATAACGTGATTTATTTAAAACGTACATGATATTTGACTTCACACACACACACATATATATATATATATATATATATATATATAACTATATATATTTATATACACACACAAATTCATATCTATGTGACTTCAGGTGATGCGAAGTTGGACAGAGATGAGTTTGACCAAGCTCCGTTCCTAAAGGAAAAAGAGTAGCCCGGTAACAGATCGTAAATGAAAACAACGAGACATTATTTCTTTTATTTGAGTGAGTGATACCTGAATTTTCAATCAAGGTTAAATTGTTATTAATCATTTTCCGAGACCATGTATTTATTTTATTTTACTGCGGATACACCGTCAGAATACTGTATTTGTAAAAAGACAGGTTTATAATTAAAAATAAATTATAACCGCACACTGCATTATTGTACACTGCAGCCAACATTTTAAACAAACAACGCCCTCTCTAATTGGTCTCATAACACCCGTTCTTGCATATGACCAAGAATAAAACCAACGCGAGCGGGTGTCAATTTGGATTGGATGCACAATGCAAAATCACGCTCTCATTACAATTCTTTTCCTCTTGCGCGCCCTGGTGTTCGTACCCAGAGAACCTTGCCATACAAAGCATATGTAATACAAAAGGATGTCTGGGAGGTCTATAGTGTATAACCGCTGCGTGAGGAGCAGGGTCACCAAAGCTTGAAGTTAGCAAAATGTAATGCTGCAAAGTACTCGATATCACGTGTAATCATCTATAATAAATTCAGATTTTAAGGTGATATGATGAAATCTGCTTTCTTTTAATGTTACGTCTCTATCATATTTCAGATAACCCTCAAATCAACATCACTCTAAAAACCAAAACCTTTCATGATTCACAAGAAGAAGAATCAAACATTACTTGAACATTAAAGTTTTATTTCTTTCAAAAGATGAAAGGCTGATCCGGAAAAAAAGTAATTAAAAATACATTTTCACTGTTTGATTCAGTGCACAATAAAAGTTTAAAGCATTACATTGTGAATATTTTGTTCATTGATTTTGCTTCGTCATGTTAATGAATGAATGGGTGAAATTATTAGTGGTGAATGGATACGATGATAACGCTTAAAGATTCCGCATGGTTATGGACAGGGGCGGCTAATGAATGAGTTGTAGATGGATGACTGGTTGATTTGGAGGGTGCGTTGAATGAATGAGTGAGTGAGTCAGGGAGTGGGGTAGTGGGCGAGTGCTGTAGGAAGTTTGGGAATGAGTTGGATAATAAGTGAGTGAATGAATGGGTACGTAGGTAGGTGATAGTTGAATGATTGAGTGGATGTGTTCAGTGTAATCAAGGTAAGTATTTAGTTTAGTTAGTTTTGTTTGGTTTAGTTAGAAACTAACTGGGTGGGTGAATGAATGAGTATATTTAACAATCTTTAAAATTACATGGTTAGTCACAAAATTGGATATTAATTATAGAGTATCTATAAGGTTCACCGGGCAAAGATTGGAGAGCACCTTTTCAGAACTAAGAACATACGAATATGACAAATTAGATTTATACCATCTCACCAGATACCGCATGTAGCCTATGTCGTAATTTGATTCCGTTAATGTGGGCTTTACCATGATTGAATGAATGCAGGAAATGCATTTCGAGGACCACATGTTACTCTTCGAGGACCAGTGAATTTTTCGGCCTGACTGTGCCAGTGCTACTTTTCTGCTAATGTCGATCCCTGATAACAAAAGTCACGTTGCGTAGTCTTTACAACGTCCGTGCAAACATCCTGGCCGTTTCCGAAATATAAAGGAAATAAATTTTTCACGAGAAAGTTATTTAGAATTTAATCAATTCAATTTATCATTCGTAACTTGTAATTTACAACAGAATTTTAACATACCGCAAACACACACACACCTACACACATACCTTTATATTACTTTAATTTAGAAGTGGGTGCCTCTTCAATCTGATTTGCCAGAAGTGTATGTCATTTTAAATGTTTAAAATACAAGAGTTTCTGTAATATGTGTCATAATTTATCTCAAATAATCATTTTCTTACGCAGAAATTCCAAAATGACTAGTTAAAAAATAATTGTAATGCTGATATGTAAATTAATGCGCATCAAAATATAATATAAAATCCCATTTGAAAAATTTAATATCACTGACATCGGAGCCATTGGGAGGGTCATTATTTAATCTCTTTTTTTTCAATAAATTTATACGGTCTGTTTTAAGTCTTCCCTGTATTTTACACAAAGCCCAGATAACAAAGGATATATATATAAATATAAATATATATATATATATATATATATATATATATTTATATATACAAACAGAGTGACTGAGTGTATGGAATATAAGCAAAAGGCATATAATACCCTGCATGCCCAGTGTCTGTGATATTAGTTGGTCAAGGATGGACACGTGTCTATAAACCCACGTTGCAGTGTCTGGCAGGCCAGCTTTCACCAGAATGGTGATTGTCCAGAAGAAGGTACAAACAGTACCGCTAGTCCGTCTTGCTCAACTAGCAGTATAACCCAGTACGGTGAGAGTTTACTTTACATATTGTTGGACAAAACTGTTAAAATACGTTTGGGCACATGTTTCTTGTGTATCATAAAGACACTATAAAACCCCTACATATTACCATTAATATTGAGACCAAAATTGTCCCCGAATGATCAGTAAGAACGAAATACATGGCCTCTTACTGTAAATGAAATGAGATTTTGCTTCTTCTCCACGCGGGCTCTTGGTATCATCCAGTTGTAACAGCCTATAGGAATCTGGCATGCTTGTAAAAACTGCGATGTAAGGCGGGAAGGATTTTTTTATGAAAATGAGGGTATATCCTCGAAAAGTAGCTGCTTTTGCAGGGGAGAGGTTCATTTGCATAGATTCCCCACATAGTTGTATGGACTTCCTACTGGGGTTGCCCAACCAGACGGACAAAAGATACTGTTTGTGCCTAGCCGACATGAAGTGACACAATCTCGCCCATATGTACCGGCACATTCCCACAATAGCATTACACCCTAGTGACGCACCAAATTACCACTAGGCCTATAAGTAAAGCGCTGTGTAAAGAGCGTGTTGACTCCTGTTAGTGGAGGGGAAATTGTTATTGCATCTGGCGCGATCACATTCACGTGACGTCACGGCTATTCAGAGGTCAAAGGTCGATTGTAGACAGTGGCGCGATCAGTGGCGCTAAAAATAAAAATAGTGCACACGCCACCTGGTGGCCATGCCGTGTAACTTTAAAAGTCGAGATTTTTCAAACTTCTAAAAGGTGTTTTTTTTCTGTGTTTTCTCTTCCATTGTTTCTTAAGATCAGACCTATGGTCTCGCAGTATTGGCATGATAAACATGATATATATCAGTATCGTTTGGTGCACGTTTTAAACAGAAGGTAACATTCAGTTTATTTTCAATGACATGTGCACTATATGTCTCACTATAAGTCTCATGTTGCTACACAAGAGGAGCGGGTCAGTGATCATAAATAATCACAAATGTACATGGTTTATGGCCATCAATGCATTTAGCACTATACATTAATGTGAAAACGAATCTGATGCAGTTAATGTTGTGCTATCAGCATAGTATAAGTAAACACTTACAATATCATTGTTGTCTGCCGTTCTGTCTAGCTTTCGTCTGATATCTAGTCAATACTTTAATATTTCCACAGAGACTAATGCAGGATAAAAAAAAACCGAATCAATATTAGTATACGACACTTGCAGCTTCTTGTTCCCCTAGCAGAACCTGATGTCACTGAACTAAACCAGAATGTTCAGCTGTTCAGGCGCAAAATTTATTTGTTTTACTTTGGTGTCATGCTGCTTGATATTATCAGGTAAATCAAGTATTTCTAAATCATTTACTACAATTTTAATGTTCTTGCAGTCCTTACTTGTATTCATCTATATTTTGACAGCAGGGAAATACCATCATTAAAATTTCGCATACTTCTATTTTCATGATATTCAGAAGGTACATTAAAATTAACATTTCCCCCATTCTTTTCTAATAAATTTATCAAATTTGTTATATCTTTGTTATAAATTAATCATACTTTCCATAACTTAAAAAAAAATATTTTGCATATTTATTTCACATTTAAATAAAATGTTAGTTGAAAACATCTGCAATCTGAATAAAGAATTATAATTGATATCATACTATTCATCAGCCATAGAACATTTATGAAGAAAAATAAAAAAAATTAGACAAAATTAAAAATATAATTATTTCAGTAACAAAAATTATTTCATGATTTGATTTAGCGAGATCAAATGTTGAACAATCAAATATGCTTTCATGTCGAGAGTGAAGGGTTTATTTATGAATGCATTTCTACCGACAGATGGAGCTGGTTGTCCGATCGGTTGGATGGCGTTTCAAAACTCCTGCTATTTTGCCAAAGGAGAATTCCCGGCTGATTGGCATGACGCCGACCAGAGGTGCAAAATGTATCAATCTTTACTTGTCAAGATCGAAACAGAGGCAGAAAATGAATTTCTTACGACAATGGTCAGGAAATGGGAATTTGGATGGATAGGAGGCAATGATCATGAAACAGGTCGGTAATCCTTGAGATGTTTCGTGACTTTTGTTTTCTACGATAGCCAAATATATTATAAATCATTGCAGCGTTGCAGGAAACCGTTGCAGCGTTGCAGGAAACTGTTGAATCGTCGAAAGCCCTCCGCCATGATCTTTTGCCAATTCCTACAAATTTCTTTGAATGATAATTACTATTCATAATAGTTTTTATTTGTCATCAGCCGCTCCTTAAGTTCACTTCCATATTCTACAAATTTATAGCCAACTTCTTTTCCAAATTTCCCGTATCGGCTATCTACTATAAATCAAAGACTTTAATACCACATATATATCTCACGAACCATAATTCGGCTGATTTGACCTTGTATATCAAGATCAAGTTTAACAATTTATTAGGATTCTTCCGATTACTTGGCGGAAACAACTGGTTTGTCAATTTTGAAGAAAAAATATGCAGTGCTTCCAAAGTTACGGGGATCATAAAATCCATATATTCTGAAGGTTAGGCAAAGACTGACGACGGATTCAGCGACAGATAATAGTTCTAAAAACATTGTCTCGAGCGGGGTAGGGAAGACATAATAAACAATACCAGGATTCAGGAAACCAGATGAAACCATAGGAGAGAAACTGACACCTCACTGTAATTTGGCAGTCTAAAAATGAAAGAAAATAAACAGAAAAAAATGAAAAAAATACATGTGGCGCCACCAGTCTTAAGGGAATTATGAAACTTGTCATGATCAATAAAATTATGAGGTTTCAGGACACTAGATGAAACGACAACTGAGAAAATGAAACCTTTGTGTCATTTATCATTCTTAAAATATCGCTGAAAATGTGTGAAAATAAAGAAAAAGAAAAAAAAAACAGTCTTCGGGAACTGATCCAACCAGTCATGATCGATATTAAAGGCAAGGTATATGGTAATTCGTGTATTATTGTCTGAGATAAAGAATATTTTGTATTAAAATTGTAATTATTCCTGGGTGTCCAAACACGCCCCATAACTCCAAGAATATAGGTCGCACTGACTTTATTTCAGGTTTCTAGTTCTAACGGTTACGAGTTGTACCCTGTTAGTGGACAGACAGACGGATAGATGGACGGAAGGAGAGACAGACGGACATACGACGGATAAAGAGTGATCGTTATAGCTCAGACTGTCCATCAGCTGACATCCGCATCAGCTCAGCGAAGAACTGAAGATGGACCAGTGACCTCGCCAGAAACGGCCACTTCTTAACTTTTTTAATAGCAGAACATAGTAAATCTATAAAAAATGTGTGTTTCAATTTCTCAAACACAGTCGCGTTCATGAAACAGTATTGTCGAAATGTTGTGAGTTACAAATGCAGTTATGTACACATAGCGGCGAATGAGTTATAATCTTGTCGGGTCCTGCAGCCTTCCAGGAAGTCAGTATAGTCCGGCAGAGAAGTGCAGAATACATCAGTTGATTATACAAGCACCAGATTTGGTAGGGGTATTCAATAGAATTCAATTGAAACAATTGGTATACCGCTAGTCATTTAAAAAAAAAATAACTGATTGAAGTATAAAAAATACTGTCATGATATTAATGAAACTTATTTTTTTTTAAATTTCATACAAGTACATGTATAAGCTACCATATTGCATATTGTTATTACAAAAGCAAATCATCTGGTGTGCCATCCATACTTTACATACTTTTAAATTATAAAGGAACATACATCAATATCCCAATTGTGAAAAATACAAAATTTTGGTCACTTTTTTGCATTTTAACGGACCTCTGGAATAAAAGAAAATCTACGGGCAGCTCTTATATATCAGGTTAAAGTCTGCATCTGTTTGTACCTCTGGGCGAGGGGAGCAAGAGATAACCATAACCGGGCATCACTCTTGAATTACAATTTATTTTAACTTTAGATCCCTGTTAAATATAAATTTATGAAAAAGACAATGAAAGCAATATAATTATCCTGTAAAAGATGATTTTATATATTTACCTGCAGAGGAATTCTTTTCAATAATAATATGAAGAAACTATCAACTTGAACAGATTTCTTTTCTGAATCAGATATATTCACTCATTACGTTCACGTTCAACAAGTGAGTACTGGGTATTAATTGAAAATGTACCATGTGATATGGGAAAATTCTAGTTCAGAAATGAGTTATTAATTAATTACAATTAATAACACAGGGTTAAATGTTAAGGGGCTCACATGACATCCGCGTGTATTTTTTGCTTGCCGGAAATCGAAGGTTTCTGCAAACATGTTGGTCAGTTGCGTATGCCTATGTGTGTGTTTGTTTGTCGGTTGTCTGCTGGCCACAATTATGCAGTAAAATGTCCTGGAAGGCTATTGTTTTTGGTCAACATAGGTAAAAGGTCAAGGTCATCGAAAAACTTTGAAATTTTATTTTCATCATTACTTTGTCAATATTGGTCCAATCTTCACAAACTTAGGCTCATTTTCTTCCTCTGTGCCTTCTTCATAAGACGATTCAATCATCTTGCCTCAACTTTGTGTAGCTTTTTCAGTATGTCTGTCTGTCTGTCAGTTGTCCTCCATATCGCATTCTTGCTGGTTCTTGTGTTTTTCATATAGGATTCTACAGGCCACAGCTAGCAGAAATCCTTTTGGAACTAATACATCTCATGTCTCGCACTAATATCGGAACTCATTTTTCATATGACTGCTAGGGTCCACTGCACATTGAAAACTACGTCACAACATTTTTTGGCCATATCTCGAAAACTATTAACCTTACCTACATGAATTATACCACTTTTGCTCCTCTTCAACTTCCCCATACCTTTGATAGATATCTGCTAAGCTCCGATACGTCGTTTGTCAGTATGTCTGTCTGTTTGTCAGAAGTCCTCAGTTTCGCTTGATTGTAGGCTCTTGCGTCTTACAATTAGCACTCTGCAGGCCACAATTTTGCAGGAATCACTTTGTAACTAACACGTATCGTATATAAGACCGATTTCCGGAAGCTGTTTGTGTATTTTATAGAGGTTAAAGTTCAAGTTCATCAAAACACCTCAAAATCTTAATTCCCTCATAACTTTGTCAATGTTGGTCCTATTTTCACAAACAATGACCCATTTTCTTCCTCTTCTTCATAGCACAGTCGTTTGACTATTTCTTCGTCATTTCAGACAAGCACTTGACCTCTTGGCCTCTTGTTTTTTTTTTGTTTTCAAAGATTCTGTACTTTGTAAAGAAACCAATCGCCTCGAAGTACATTTCTTTGTTTGCCATGAACGAATTTTATTAAGTCATTAAAACTTAATATTTAATGTGAAACACTACGACAATGAATTGTGTTTAAAGGTATTTACACTTGGATGACTTACTCCTGATTCAAAAAAAAAAAAAAAACTAGCAAATTTGAATTTGGTTTCTGTGTTTCAAACAAGTAACCCATGGGTCATGACGCTCAGCTGACTGATATGTTGACATTATGTCCCTGCACAGGCAACTAATTAAGATAATGTAGGTTGCTTCATCATTCATCCATATCAGCTAAAGTTCATCAAGCCATCCAGTCTTCCTGAGTGATCTGGTTACTTGTATATACTTGTTACAATATTTCTTGGGTGCTCAAACACGCCCCGTAACTCGGAGAATACTGGTCACAGTGACCTTATTTCAAGTTTCTGTGGAGAACTTTTGAGGAACCCTTAGGATGCACACTCTCAGGATGAGCCATAAGCACACATAATTTGTTGGCAATCCATCTGGGCCGGTCCTGAGGAATCAGGCAATTAGTGTGTATGTTTTAATTATTCGGGGGGGGGGGGGGGTTAAACAGCCTCCTTTACTCAAAGAATATATGTCACGTTGACCTCATTATAGGTTTCTATGCTCAATGGTTACGATTTGTGCCCTGATAACGGTCTGACGGACGACTGACAAAGAGTGATCGCTATAGCTCAGATGACTTTCAGTCAAATGAGGTAAAAATGCGTAAAATTCGAGAAAAACAGGTCGCACCACCAGTCTGCAGGAACTGATGAAACACTCCATGATCAATATACATGCAAAGAATCATGGTGATCAATGTATTAGTTATTAAGATTCAGGAGCTTTGGTATGAAATTTTCAATTATCCTGGGGGTATAGTTATAAGCACAATAGTTCGGAGAATATGGGAAACAGAACCCTTATTTCAGGTTTCCAAAGAGATATTTCAGGGACCTTCCGGGATGTCAGGTTAGAAATTTCTATGTCTAGTGGTGATGACTTGTGACCTGTTAACGGACGACCGCAACTTTGAAGGTCTCAAAAATAGAGAAATAATTGCGTAAAAAATCGAAAAGATACAGGTCGCATCACCAGTCTGTACGAACTGATGAACTAATCCATGAACAATATGCATGCAAAGACTCATGGTCAGCAATGCACTAGTTTTTCATATCCTGAAGCTTTTAGTATCAACATTTAATTATTCCCGAGGGGGAGAAGGGGGGTACCTCTGAGCTCTATAGCTCAGAAGATATGGGTAACACTAACAGTGACCTTATCTCAGGTTTCCAAGGAGATTTTCATGGACCTCCATCGATATGAAGTAATAAGATTACGATTTGTGCCCCATTCACGGACGACTGCATCATTGAAGCTCACAAAAAAAGAGAAAAAATGCCTAAAAATTAAAAATAAAAACAGGTGACGCCACCGGCCTGCAGGAATTGATTTAACGTGCATGCATAGAATCATGGTGTTCATTGCATTAGTTGTTTAGATAGTGGAGCTTTTGTATCAAAATGCTTTGTTAACGGACGACTGCATCTTTGAATGTCTCTTGTGGCCAACAATAGGCCCTGCTGAATTATTACCGATCAAATAAAGTTTGAACCCTGATGCAACATACATTTGATTGGCGACAACATGCAATATTGCAAAGTTAAACCTTAGTTAAGTTTGTCTGCAAAAGAAGTATAGTAACAAAGATGACGATAAAAGTCACGATTCTTCAGCCCAGTATAGTAAGATTTAAATTAAAGAAGAAAAAGATTTTATGTAAAATTAAATTTCTTGACTTATATATCTCAGTAGATTCTGCATATTTCATAGCAATTGTAAATATTAATGTTCATGAAGTCAAATTGTTGTACAACGGTAAAAGCCTACTGCCAAAACTTGGTTGACACTAAATACCTCATGAGGAAATAAAAATCTTAACATGTGACCCTGGTAAAAAGATACAGTTACACACCTCTGTAACACAGCTAACATAAAAATACCAAAGGGGTGTCCAGTAGACCGCATAGAGTATTACATGCAGAGTTAACATGTTAAATATCCACAGTTCTAAAAGCATACGAGAAGACAGCAAGTAGACTAAATTGTAGAATATTTGATACACGATTCTTTACTATTAAAATGATGTAATCTAAAGTATATCTAATAAATGTCAAATTAACTGTCATAGGTTCATGTAATTATTGATAGTATGTTGGTGTGTTCCCTTTTAGCATTCTTTATACAGGGGAAACACTTAAAACAAAAGCTCTACCATAAAATGCAAATGCAGATTTGACACTCATAACTTATTGTAACCTCTAATGAAAAAAAAAACATACCTATGGTAAGCAGTATCATAGCTGTCACATTTACAAGAAATATTAACAGAATGACAGACTGATTTACATATATATATATCTATGGATAAGCAGAGGTTGATAATTTTTACCCGGTGAGCACAGTTTAAGGAGACGCCTTTGCATTATAATATAATTGCTGTAATATGCATCATAGAACTTTGGGCATGACATATTTGTTATTTCAATACCTCATAACCCACTAATTGGTTTACAGATCATTAACATCTGACCACATTTGCAAAAGTTACATCAAAATGCTTATGAGAAGAGGCTAAATGGCGGCCATCTTGCAAAATAAAAATGGCAGTTATATTTGATTTTCGCCTGGCTAACGTTTTTTCTTCTAAAGGGGTCTTAAACAAACAGACATGCAAAATTTGGTTCTTATATCACCAACTGAAGTATTCTGGTCATATTTGCACTTATCTGCTGGAAAAGTACGAGGCTTCATGAAAGATAGTATCACCGAACTGCAATTAAATCCCACACGGCCGACTTGGTTCCACCTTGATAATCTACAAACCACTTACGAATAAGAAAATATCGTAGCGACCTGTCACTATATTTGCGGTTAAACAACAGTGATTATCTACGGCGATTTTGAATTGCCAATGCAGGTGTGTCGACATTGAAATCGTATAATAGGGCTATCTTACGACTGTCTGCGCTTTCCTACGACTTCCCTACAAAGGTTAAGCAGAGTTTATGTTTAAACTGCAAGATTTCATTGAATTCCACCCGACCAGGCCGAAGGTGCCCTAACACGCTTGGGTTGCATCAAATTTCCTGAAGGGAATAATAGAAAGTCGTACGAAATAACAGGAACCTTATAAGGACATCACACTGTGCTCTTCCCCGGTAAGGACATATTTTAAATGTCACAAAAAACAGATATGGCCTTGATATCTATTACTCAGTGGGGATTCTGGCTGCTTGGATAGGTGTATTTAGGAAGACGGTATTATTTTTTATGGTAAAATCGCTTAGTGTTAAAACACTGAATACCATTTAAGCTCAAGAAATAGAATGTATAGCCACTCACTTCTGCAATCCATTCTACTGCATAACAGATATACAAAGGAATTATTGACCATTGCGTTTCACGCGATGAACACAAGGTGGCATTGAGACGCAGGGACCGTTTCACAGTAATTATCAATATCAGCATTTTTGGTACCCCATGGAACTTTATGCATGATATAAAAAAACCTGAATCTTGCTATAATCAACGTGAATATTATCATAGCGTAATGTCCCACAGTTAAAGGGGCCCAATCACCTATCTGACCTTTATAAACTAAAGGTAATCCTGTGGAGCTTTAATAAAAATAGGCCAGAAAATGTTGATATCACCGCACACAGGCTGCTTGTTTTGTTTCTATCAACGTTTTATAAAATGTAGGGGCCAAATTATCGAAACAAATTCAACAAGGCATCTGGCAACAAGTCAGATAAGCCAGAGCTTTGCAAATGGCGTTTTGCAACAAGTGACCTTTTTACCCTCCGCATATATGCAACCTACCACCTTAGGTTCATGTTTTTTTCTCGTTTTTCAACATTGCTGTGTTTACAAACATGTTGTTGATAAACAAGTTCAAACATCCTTCACGGAGGCCTTATAAGAATTTTTCAAAACCTTTAGATCATTAATTTATACACAAAGGAAGCCAGAAATCACATACATTCTTTTTCAAAAGGTATTTTGTTACAGGTGCTCTTTCTATTATGTGACACGGAAGTAACTCCTGTTGTGGCACTCGTGTCTGGCCGCGTATTACATTCTATGTTTAATCCGTACTGGTTGAACTCTTGTTGTTATGCTGGCTTGGGGCGAAATCACGTGTACACCATGGTGTGTAGAGGCATGGCGATGTCTTTCTAGAGAATTCCTGAAACGCGTGTTTTACTGTGTTGTGCAAGATCTTATAGACTGTTCGAGAAGTGGACAATTCTCGGCTTAAGGTATGAAGGTATATAAAGGGGCTGCGTTTTAGAACGGAGGGGACAGAGAGAGCAGAGAAGATTCCAGCGGACGCAGAAGCGTGTGTCAGATTATAGGAACTTATCCGACTAATGCGGCAATTATTGATTTTCAAAGACTTTCTCCTGGATTTTATGCATTTGGACTTCAGTTGACTTTCTGGGTTGTTGCAAGAATTTTCCAATGGACTGTCATTCTCCGAGAGTTTACATTTAAAGGACTTATCGTTGTGATGGTGTTGGTATCCAGGTACTGTGCACATTATTTTCTATGTGATTGTATTGACTAGTTGCTATACCGCTGTTTTACTGTATAATTGTATTGATTTAGTGTATTGTATTGTTAGGGTTGTTTGAAGAATAAATTATAGTTATTTGTTAACAAAAATACACTGACTTCTATATTCATTCCCCTAGACATTTCACGCTGCCTTGTGTTACAGAATCTGATTTTTTTTTCTCCATTACAAAATGTGTGTTCATCACACATATGTGATCTGTTTATATTAGGTTCCGTAACAAGGTGAACGGGCATCTTTAAGTCCTCAGGCCTAATGATCCCAGACTCAAGTACTTCGGCTGGTGTTAAGACCTCGGGATACTCTCATTTATCGTTATCTTTATCTTTTATATTTCATTTATCTTCCAGGGGGTTTGTCCGAATAATATATCATGAGTTAAAGCATAAGAATGTTTCATTGGGTTAAATTATCTGAAAAGTATTGGAAATTACGTTCAAACTACCTCCGGGGGTAATCCAAAGCGGGGGTGATCTGTAAACGCTAATCCGGGGTTGATTTATACATGTGGAATTCATTTACAGAAGATTCATGGAAATGGTCGGATGGAAGCAAAATTGAATGGCGCAACTGGGCCCCACAAGAACCTAATGATGACGGCGAGGAAGACTGTATTCAGATTATGCCTGTAAAAGGAGGTCTCTGGGACGACGGACGCTGCTGGCAGCTCGAAGAGTACATCTGTGAGCTAACCAAAGGTTACTATGATTTTTTAACATTGTATAAAATATAATATACATTTACATTATTCAAATAAAACTTGAATGTCTGCCGGGACGGTTTATTCCACATTTTAGAGAGCTACCTCTTTTATTATACAAAACCTTTTTTTATTTCATTATTCATTTCAACAAAACAACCCTCGTTATTATAGATTTTTCATTTCTTCCGTTTATTAGTATGTAAACTGTTCTATCCATTCTACAGCTGAAACTTCGTGTTTTTTAGAGCTTCTTTTCTAAGTCTTGTATTTCTTTGCAGTTTGACTATATTTGCAATTTTCATTTCAAATATAGACTGAACTCGTTTTAAATTTCCTTCGTTTTAAGCGCTGCTCTCTATATGTAGACCGAGTTTTGCCACCGGGGCTCGGAGGGAGCATTACAATTTTAATCAGACAAATGTGAGCGTGGTATCGCATTGTGCATCATTCTCTATCAGTGTCACACCTGTAATGATGTGAACGTCCTGGTTCCTTTAAGAATCAAACAAACTGATTGAACACATACATACGTACACCTAAAAAAAAAATAAGACCTGTAATAACAAAACAATAATATATATCAGAATAAGTTACTTTAATTTTCTGGAGAGGCGCTCCTTCAACACCAGCAATGTATAATATACACATAAATAATAAATACTCAAAGTCAAATCATGACGGCAAACGGCAAAGTTCCTGATCACTCGGTTCCTAACCACTTCGGCTATCGCGCACACATATAAAAACGGGTTGTAACACCCTCCTGTATTCTCGGAGTTTCTATAATCCTCAATTTCTCGCTGTGTATACAAGCTTCACAGTTAGCGTACCGCGCACAGACTATCCTCTCTGAGCGTTAGATCGAATCCTCTCACAGATGATGTCTCCTGGAATCATAAGCACCTGGTACCAAAAAAGCTTCCACACAGCAATATCCTGTACCTGTACGGCAAAGCGTAAATACAAAGTCCTCGGTTTGTTTCTGTAAGCACTCAAAACAAATATCACCAAGCCAGATTACCATTCCGTCTGGCTTAGATTACCATTGCGTTATTTGCTGTAAAGTTCGTTGCAAAGAAATTACTCTGGCTTCCTCAGACATCGACTAACTACGTTCGTAGATACCACATCTCAGCTGCCTACACTGTAAAATATGCAGACTGCTGAACAGGCACTTCCCCCCGAATAATGTCCCACTCATTCCCTCTAAATGCTAACTGACATCACAACTCCAATTGTCCCCCGGCCAATTATTACTCCAAATTAGTCCGACCGTCAATTACTGCGCGAATATTAATTAGGAAACGCCTCTAGTAACAGTGTGTGAGAAAATCTAACTTGCACAGGTGAACTTCCTTTGATATTTACCACAAACACTAGTGATCTCCAAAACATTAGGGCTCCTTCTAAATTAAACCCTACTAATCAACTAAAGAGCCCTGAAATAAACATCAAACGAGGCACGTGATTCCTTTCACCAACGATCCCATGCTAATATCTAAACATGACACTCCATATTAATGTACAATAAATTATCAAAACAATCATCTGGTTTTACTCCCTTCTACAATATGCAACATAATATCTATGTCACAGCTCTCTGGTGACAAGAAGCAACGGTTAAAACGAAGGAGATCTGGAAGGGCCACAGTGTATAATCGCTGCAAAATGATTGTAGTAAAATGTCATTTTTTGATCATATTTTAACTGTATTTTTATGTCGTTTTAGAAAAACCAACCTTTTACCGAACAAAATTCAAGCGATTTGAGGGAATTTTCCTAAAACGGGTACCGGTTTTATCCTCCGTCACCAGTTCCGTTGCTGCGTGCACAGCTCGCTGCGCGCGCATTCCTCAATGTTTGGCCGCTAACATCAAACCAGAAGGTCGCAAGAAAATATGTGAACTACTAAATCCGCCCAAGGAGGATATGAATACAAGATTCTCTTGTCCCGGCTGTGCTTTGCTCATTAAAACATTTTATCACAAACAAACATTATCGGGCAGATTTTCTCAAATTCAGTTTTAATTTAGTTGGTCGATTTTCAGTGTCACAATTACCTACGCACACGTTCCCAGTTTATCGATCAAGATGGCGCTCTGGTACTGAGCTTTCTACAGCTGGAAATCCAAAAGGATATACTTGTTCACTTTGTGGCTTGTTGGCAGGAATATGCTGTGGCAGAATCTTGATTTACGGGTTAAGCCTTGAGAGAATAGAGGAACTAGTGGCACACAATTTACTTGTATGCTAATTGAGAGAAGAGATTGGACCGTCCGTCATCAATTTTACTTGGTTATCTCCGCGTATCTTCAGTCATCTGCTGGATTTGGTAACATCCAACATCCAGCATCAGAATATCAGATACCCGAGGGTCATTAAACCAGGCACGAGTCTTGCAATAAAACACATGGTTTTGGCAATAATTATTCATCAAACTAAGATTTAGAATATGATATTCTAGGTGCACGTTTGTGTGATTTTAAGATTTCCTGTTTCTAGGAATTAAAGAAAGTGATAAGTATTCCTATATCCCGTGTAAATCAGCCTTTCTCATTTGATTGCCACTTACAACAAACGTCAATAGTAGCACATACTTTGTGTGATTAGGTTATTTTATTATCATATGCCGTAGAAGTTGGGATGATCAATTATATATCAGATGGCTCTCTATAATATATCAGGTCTGATATAGTAGAAATGGATTTAAGACAACATGGCTAAATATGATGGGAAACCCCTGCGGGTAACTCAATGAATAAAGTGTGGATTGTCTTTTTAGTTGAAAATTTCGTATAACCACGGGAACTAAATTGCGGCGCGTTATTGGTGACGTTGTGGTGTATATGATTGTATACAATCAATACCACGTGCCACCCGGTTTAAGCACTGATGTTTTGGTAAATGGGCGTGATTCTTTAAAACGTACGTTGAATATAGTTAAGCATTTTATAGTGTCATGTGTCCGTCAGCGTTTATGTATATGGGCGTTTATATGCGTGAAAACCATCACAGGAACGATTTACACGCATAGGGTCTGCGTGAACTCTGGGATTCAGGGTAAATGACGTCACTTCACCATCTTTTTGTGGAAGGCCTGTTCGATCCACTTTACACATATATACGTCTGCCAGTTCACGCATATACGCATATACGCGCAGATGGAAACACGCCTTGACGCTTAGTACTACACAACAGTAAACATGGAATCCAAGGTATACATATACTCGAGTACTTCAGTTCGAGTTTTGTTAAGTTGTTATGTAAATTACCTGTGAAGCTAATTTGTTCCCGCATGTCCATAACAAATAACGTGTGATTAAACACAATGAAGTGGCACCTATCACGTATTTATGTTGTTACGGGATCTACATAAAAGCGGACCGAACTGTCTCGCTAGTGAAGCTTGCTTTTCTAGCATAGCGGTTGGAACGCCGGACTTGTGCGCTACCGACATGGGTTCGAATCCCGAATCGGCCCAGTATTTTCCTCTGAGCAATTTGTTTTCGTAACAATGTCCAAAACAAGCTTCCCGTTTAGCGCTACCTCAAAGGTACATTCCAATCAATAATGACTGGCTGAAAACATTGAATTGTGTATTCAACATGTGTCTTTATAACCTGTGGCTAATGGATCTGAAATTTGATTTATCTGAAACAAATTTGTCTAACAGCGTAAAAAAATGCTGCATTTATTTCATATTAACAGATAGGTGTTTATACATGTTCTTTGCCAAGAGGAAGTTTAAGCTTGATGGGGCAGAGCTCAGAGCTCCGCATGTTTGCAGGAGTATGGTCCATTTGTTACAACAATAGAGTTAATGGGATAATGATTTCTTTGACATTTTGGCATAGTAAAACGTTGTATTCACAGTTTATTGTGTTGACAATAGTTGTGATGCCCATAAGTTCATTTATATAGTTTGTTTTAAAGATTTTATTGATACATGATAGTACAAAATACACAGTGATCATGAAGTAAATTCAGAGTATCAAAGGGATTGAGCGCAAGCCTGAAGGCTTAGGTTTGCCCTTTCCCATGACATAGAGAATTATTGATTATTGACCGTATTGACAAAAGTTCACTTACTGACAGTTGTTTACACACTGATGGTAATGGTTTTGGTTATGTAGAGAGAGGATGGGATAAAAAAAAAACTGATTGGTATAATGGCACAGTGGCTTGCTGGGATGCGGAAGAGAGAATTTTTATATAGGAAGAAGAAGAAAAGGGGATAATGGATTGTTATTTCAATTGTAGAGACTAATTACAAATTGAGGTTTGCTGTGAGATTTGGCTATCGCCATTTTAATATTGTTTTTATTATAATTTAATATTTGTGTTTTGATTATTTTGCCTTAAAGCGCTTTGTTTTATCAATAAATAATAATACTTGCTCAAATTGTTTAGTGTTGTATACTTGGTCTTTTTCTACATCTCAAAATAAAAATGTTTGGACAGGTAAGTATACTAGTAAGTAGTCATTCCTTTGGACAGTAAACAGATGACATTGCAGTAAGAAGTGTTTTCATCTTCTATAGGGTTACCGCCTTGACAAGACTTGGTCTCAGACAGATGACGTAGAAATATATGATAGTTTAAGTTGCTGCATTTCATTCTGAGGAAGGCACTAATTATTTTAGAAGACCGTGATCCTGTATTATAATATTTAGGTGTTTTGATATTTCCAAGTATTTTTTTAGTGTTCTTGGTGATAATAAGTTCCTCTTTTCACTATCAAGAGAGTTCTTAAGTCTGATTGATTTGGGAAGAAATGATTCATAATATAATTTAGTCCTGACAGAGACTGGTGTAATTGTTTGCAGGTCTGTATAAGTGAAATGGTGTTGATATCAAGGTGGTGGTAGGGGCAGATATAGATATTGGGGTACTTTTTGTTGATCATTTTGCGAATATGGCATAACTGATTAGATTCACTTCTTCGTTTCAGTGTAGGCCATTTTGTGTCGATATAAAGTAATTCATGGCTTGTGCCTTTTACCGCTCCTGTAGTTATACGTGCTGCTTCTAGCTGAACCTTCTCAATCCTATCAGCAAGTCCACTTGATAAATTGGACCATACTATGTTTGCATGTTCTAAAATTGGTCTGATGTAGCTAAAGTAAATGTTTTGCAACGATTGACGGTCTAAGAGGTATTTACATTTCCGAAGTATAAGCATTCTTCTTATATATAGTTAAATGTGCTTAACAAAGGCAAATGTACAAGTATACACATGTGCATCAGTGCGCTTTAGCTGCATGTGGCGTATTTTCCTATGTTCTAACTGTACGTTCAAATAAACTTGCATTCCAGTTTCCAAATAACTGTCAACACTCGAGCATGGGCGATATACGAGCAATATATTTATTACTCTGATATCGCCCATACTCGATGTTTTCACAGTTTCTAAGCCATTTTAGTGTCGGAAGCGAGTGCAAGCATGCCTGTGTCCAAAATAGCCTCATTTATCACAAGGCTTGTTAAACGTTATTTGTTATTTATTAGCCCCATAGCTCCGACAATATGGGTGACAGAGACCTAATTTCAGGTTTCCAAGGAGACTTTGAATGGGCCTCCCCGCATGTCAAGACACAAGATTCTATATCCAGTCATTACGATATGTGCCCTATTCACAGATGACCACATCTTTAAAGGTCTCAAAACAGAGGGGAAAAAATGGTAAAAAAAAAAATGGTGCAACCAGCCTGCAGAAACTGATAAAACATTCCATGACCAATATCCATGAAAAGAATCATGGTGATCAATGCATAAGTTGTTCAGATACTTGAGCTTTTTTTATAAAATTTTCCATTATTTTTGGGGGTACATCGAAGCCCCATAGCTCTAAGGTTTTGGGTAACAGAGACCTAATTTAAGGTTTCACAAGAGAATTTTCGAGGTGTCCCTGTATATTAAGATAGAAGAATCTAGGTCCCGTTGTTACAATTTGTGTTAACAGATGACTGCATCTTTTAAGGTCTCAAAAATAGAGAAAAAAATAGTAAAAAATCGAAAAATACAGGTGGCGCCACAAGTCTGCAGAAACTGATGAAACACTCCTTGATCATTATCAATGCAAAGAATCTTGGTGATTAATGCATTAGTTGTTCAGATACTTGAGCTTTTGTGTAAAATTTTCCAATTATTCTGGGGGGGGGGGGGTACTTCGGAGCCCCATAACTCAAAGAATATGGGTAACAGAGACCTAATTTTAGGTTTCCAAGGAGACTTTTCATATGCCTCCCTGCATATCAAGATATAAGATTCTAGATGTAGTCGATAGGATTTGTGCGTTGTTAACAGATGACCGCATCTTTTAAGGTCTCAAAAATAGAGAAAAAAAAAGTAAAAAAATCGAAAAAATACAGGTTGCGCCACCAGTCTGTAGAAACTGATGAAACATCTTTGATCAATATCCTTGCTAAGAATCATGGTGATCAATGCAATAGTTGTTCAGATACTTGAGCTTTTGTATAAACAAATTCCATTATTTTGGGGGGTACATCGGAGCCCCATAGCTCAAAGAATATGAGTAACAGAGACCTAATTCCAGTTTTCCTAGGAGATTTTTTTCCATGGACCTTTCTGGATGTCAAATTAGAAGATTCTAGGTCCAGCGGTTACGATTTGTGCCCTGTTAACGGACAGACGGCCAGACGACCGGTCGGACAAAGAGTGATTGCTGAAGTAAGTCAGCTGAGCTAAAAACAACTGATAATGTAACAATAGCCAATAATGTAAACCAAAATCAACCGATAAAGTAATAATAAATTAAATGTTAATGTAAAAAAGTTCCCAAACTGTTAATGTAAAAAAAATTAAACGTTTATGTAACAAAACTTCAGCGTCCCTGAGTAATCCGTGGAAGCACCTTCTAGTCCAGTTATAATTATAAGTGTAAGATAATCCACAGGTTTCATAACAATCCTTTGCATGTTTTTATCAGCTCAGCTATAGTGATCATTCTTTGACCGCTGGGCCTAGGACTCACTGAAATACATGGAGTTCCGAGATAATCACCTTGGAAACCTGAAATTATGTCGCTCCGACCTATTTCATCCGAGCTATGAAGCTCGTAAGTACATTCCAGAAAAATGAGAAAAAAAAATCATACAATACGAAGGCTACAATATCTGAAATACTAATACATTGACTGCCATGATTCTTAACAGGCATATTGATTATGGAGGTTTTATCATTTCTTGAAGACTTGTTGGCATCCCCCTTTTTATTTTCTAATTATTACGTAATTCTATTTTTTGCTCCACTGTCAGCTCGCTATAGCGATCCCCCTTAATTCCTCCGTTAACAGCAGGGGCATCAATATAGGGGGGATGGGGGTATATATACCCCCCACCCCACTTTTTTTTTGCAAAAGGGATGATCTATTTAATCAGTAATATAAACTAGCTGCACCCGTGGAAAATCCACGGCTCTATCTGATGATGCATATTTTTGTAATGAGTTGATAGGAACTGAAGGACACATATTTTAATCCTAAGGTTTTTGCAGGAACTTTTTGTCATGTGTTTCACTTATATGAAATAAAGATTACTTCTGCTAGAATTCTCAAGGAACACCCTCCCCCAAAATATCAACATAGAAAGAAAAAATTATTCTATTCTAGAAATTACACCAAAAATAAAGTTTGGAAAGAGACGTGAGGCATATACAGGGTATACGATTTTTTATGTGAGAAGTTTTTTTCCGATAAACAACATAGGTCCGACAGCTTTATTGCTTGGAAAATCGTAGATTTAATGACTGTATAAATAAGCATTCTACCGTGAAATTATATGAAAGATGCTTTGTATTAGTTGAAGCTCAGGGGAAATCGTGAAACACGATGTTAATTCAGTGTATAGTCAGTTGAGGGTATAGTCTAAGGCATGTTAACAGACACATGCGTTATTTGTATACACATGCATATATCGTTGAAGTCTTGTACGCGAAACGTATAGCTGCCGATGTGAAAAAGATAGGCCCAGAAAAATATATTCCAGCAGTATTAAAATTTTGGTTTAAGTGCTGTAAATTGTCATGGAATAAGCAGGTCTGATGCAAAGTTGACAACACTCCCAGATAAAAAGAAAGCAGGTTGATATATTTTGATTAAAGCATTTAGCAAAAAAAATCACTTCAGCCTTGGTTCGCTGCATTGTCTTGCAGCAAATTAATGTAAAATGTAATATACAGATTTTTATATTTTTTCTTAAGTGCCATAATCACAATTCCACAATGGCTATTCCCTTGTCCCCGAGTATGCAATATGTATGCAGTTGTTCTGCCACTCGCCTGGTGAACCGATGTTTCTGAACCATGACAATGTTTTACATGAAACGTGGACGTATGAACGGACGACTGATTAGTAGAATCTGGCGGGGGTTTCAAAGTCCCCATGAGATTGAGGACCCTTAGAACTGTGTGCAACCCCCCCCCCCCCCCAGGGCTTCCTTTAGAAAAAAACTTTTTTCAAACAACCCATAAATCGGCCGAAATAAGAAAACCATGGAAAGATACTTCTGAATGTATAAAAATCAACACACCTGTAAACCTATAAAACGGTGATCATGTAAAGGGTCTCCGCTGTTTGTGTCCACGCAACGGAAAAGTGTTCCCTATTAAAAGATTCATGTGGACATGTGTTCCGCGTTTGAATTTAAAGTCTTTATTTTACTTTTGACAGAGTAAAATTCCTTAACAGGCGGTTAAATGGAAATGGGTTTCTGTGGGGATTACAGGTCGTCTCCTGAAAAAGCGTGACAGGCGAAAACCGCTTTGCCGAACATTTGTAGAGGGTTACGGTAAAGACAAAATGTCAAAATTTTGGAGGTATTACGAATCACCACAATAAATATTTTCTTATAAACCATTATGACAAAGGACTATTCCTTTGTCCCCGTGTGGAAGCCATCAATTCGTATTTATTTGTTCTGCCACTCGCAAGGTGAACAAATTCATGTGATCCCCCCACCCAAACCCCATCCATCCCAGACCCCACCCCCACCCAACCCGAATGATAATTAGGTTGTGGGGCTTCTTTTTGAAAAGAAAACTTAATAAAACACATGACTTGGCCGAACTTTTGAAACCATGGTTATCATGGAAAAATATTTATGAATGTACCTGTAACCAATAAAAAATTGTCAAAAGGTGGTCACATCTCTGGACTCAGTGCCCAGTGTTACCAAACTAAAATGCCCTCGCATTAAAAGCGGAGTCATGTGGTCTTTGGATTAAAAAACCTTTACTTCCTTTAGAGGCGTTATAATGGATATGGGGATCAATGGGGATTACAGTGGACCCGCGTATTGCACGGAATTGCCTTATGGGCAGGACATGCGCGCTGGCCACGGTCTTAACAGGCCAGTGAATAACCCCGAGGCGCCTCCTGAAAAAGCATCACAGGCGTGGAGGACCTTGCAGCGAAAAAGAAATACGGGCACCTAATTGGGAAATATTAAAATTACTAAATATTCACCTGAATAGGGCATAATCCCGCAAATGAACGGGATCAAATCAGAACGGGAGCAGGTAATCCGTGGTTTAGAAAAAACCCAACTCCGTATTAATTATATTGATCATTTATTTATATTTTGTATATTATTTATTTAGAAACCACTCAAAGGAAGGGTCATTTGTTTTGTAGGGACAAAAAGTATTTAAGATGGGAAAAGTAAGGTATAACGTGTTTTTTAGGGAGTAAATGATGAAAAAATTAAGGTGGAGAACAGCTCAAAGTAAGGAATAACGTGTTTCAGAGGGAGTAAATATTTTTTAATTTAGGTGGGAAACCAAAGTAAGGAATAATACAGTATATATGGATTACAAATTATAAACTTAAAAGTAGAAAATCACTTAAATTAAGGAAACAGGGTTCAGTTAATAAAATCTTGATAGTAGACCTGCAGGGAGGAGCCGTTTTGCCCCTGCAGCTGATTATGGGCCGGATAGTCTTTGTTGACACTGGGTCATATTCTCACATTTTGCGGTTTGATATCCACGCCTCGGTTATGTAAATTTCAACAATAAATAATGCACGATACAACTGTTTCTAGATTTGTTGAAGATGCAAACGCAAGGTGATAGTTCAGCGACACTTGTTGTGGTCATTTTAATATTATACTAAAGGATTATCTGGATGAATTTGGGGATGAACCACCATTGTATGCTGATATAAGAAATCAGTGCCAAGGGATCTCGAGTCATTTTTTTTTTAACATTTACTGACCATGCAAGTGGATCAGTGACTGGGTCATATGTCAGGCCAAACATGCTAAAATCCGTCACTGAGAGCAGGGGTTATTCATCAATGGACCTTAATCCTGCGACCGAGGCGACGATACAGCCATTCCGGTCTTTCCCGAATGCATTTCGGCTGTTTTCGGTAGTAATCGCCAAACACACATAATTCACAAGAAATGTGTACATTTAAAAATTATTTATTCTCATACCGGCGAGGTCACTGCGGGAACAAAAACCTATTAAATCACAGTGCCATACGCAGCGCCGTTTCACAGAACATGGAGCACTAAAGTGGACCAACTTCTTTTGTGAACCAATTTCTTTTTATAAGTATCAGATCAATTTTGAAACTGACAGTGTTTCTTTCGCGATAGGGATAAGTTTGTGAGTAGTCTCTCATCTGTTTAACGAGTGGCACACTGTCTTATGCCATCTCTTTTATAAGCTTTGTAAGTAATCAAGAGCGTCATTCAGCGTACGGGCCGAACGGAAAAAAAATTCTGGTTCCTCAGTCTAGATATGAAATCACGGTCTGGCGGCTTTGAATATGTTTTTCCTGTAGGAGCGGAAGCCGGTATGATGAGGACACGTAGGGTTATAACAGAACGGATGCAATCGTTGAAGGGGGTTAGAAGGGGAACAGAATCACTTGACGCTATTTATGCCAGTAAAATATATCAATGAAGCTACTTTCGATGAAGCAAAAGGTTTGCCCGCAAGATAAAAACTTCACCATTTCCAAAAGAGCGGTCTGATGAAGAAGCGCAAGTCTGTATGATGAGGAAACAGTTCTTGGCGCCAAGGAACAAGTGGGGTGTTTCAGCGGGCTATAAGCCCCCCCCCCCCCCCCCCCCTACCATATTGCATTTATACCCAGGTTACACGTTTCATACAGTAAATTATCTGCCAAGAGAATAACAGAATGAAAGTAAATTTTAAAATGTAAAATTACATCATCTGGCATGTTTATATAAAGTTTAATCACGGATCACTTATCTTCAAACCTGTTTGTTCATACGTAGAACTCTTCCCGAGGACCTCATTTCTCATGATTTCATAGGATAAACAAGAAAACGAAGGTTATGAATCATGCATCTCATATAAATATATACACACACTTTTTGATAGCTGGTGTGCTGCAACCCCAACCCCTTCTTTAAATCCTGTCTATGCCCCTGGAGGAATGAAATCTATATATTAATAGCGTAAGGCGATTTTTGTGATTTTCCGTATCTCCTCTGATACCACCGTACGGATTGCCGTGATTTTCGACATACATATGCTCTGGGTTTGTCCAAAGAGATTCCGCCCCCTTTTATTTGCAATATTTGCGTATTACGTGCATAATTAATAATTTTAATATTTGCTCCCCCGCGGGCGCCTCTTTTCTTTGTGTCTTCGGGCCTGGTAACACAATGGCCACAGAGTGTTTGATGGCGGGACAGACTTTTTCTCCGGGGGCCCTATCTGGGCTTTTCTTAAATTTGCGGTGACCGGCCCGAATTAATCCCCATTGGTGATCCTTACTCAAAAGGCAACCTCCGCGCAGCGAAAAGGTCTACTGTGCACAAGGAGATCTCGCGTGAGGAAAATGCTCAAAAGGGGGATCTTTCAAAGAATGAACATTTTCCGAGCGGTAGTGAATGCAGGGTAGTGTGTAAAACCCGAACCCCACGGTCCCCGGACCCCATAAACCTATTTCCTCATTTTCCATTATTTATACCGATAAAAACACCACTATTGTTGATGTAAGGACAGAGCAAAGTCCCTTAATGTTGCACATTTGTAAATGACCGATTCACTGAAAGATTTATAATTACAAAAAAATTTCGATGAAGACGGACCATATTTACTTGAATTTGCCGACTGTTCAATTTTGACGGACCCCAGTAACCACCGCTCATATTTTTATTTATGACTAAAAGAGGACAAAAATAGCACTCATGTCACACACTAAAAAGTAAATATAATATTTGATATTTAAATGAAAATATAATAGTGAGGACACAGTGGGGGAGATTCAATTTAAAGTGCACTAACAGTTGAGCGGACCTGAGACTGATATATCAGAGGTCTTCCTCATAACAACAGGTTTCGTGCTCCGTTCATATCAACCATGCAATTTTAAAGTTGGCAATAATATAAATACCGAAAGGAATAGTTGATTACTTGCATTTCAAGCAACTACAGGTTCCAAAATAATGATTTTATAAATGTTTTAAATTATAATACTTTTTAAAACGCTACACAAATGAAATAAATAGCAAATATAAAATTATGAATAAAAACTGAGACAGTAATGTAAAAATACAGATACTAACACAATAATAAATCACAAATGTGTCATGGCTAAACGTGATGTCAAATACATGTATGTACTAAAGAAATGGTAAAACAACGAGAAAATGGGGTCCGTGTAATCCGTGAGGTCCGTGCCCCAGGGTCCGTAAGTGTTTTTTTATCAAATTTTGTTGCAAAACAGACTATTTTTTTATGTTTTAACCAAACATTATATAAAATATGTCTTTAGATACGATTATGCTCAAATATCTGGACAAATTACCATAAGAGTTTAAGAATTACAAATTTTTCTTGGGTTCCGGGATCCGGAGTGCACTTAAAACATGAACTCGTCATTTCCCCACTAAATTCGTCAGAAATGACGAGATGTGGTCTCGTCAGAGCCCTTATCAGCCAGATGGGTCAGTCCAGACAGCGGGGGGAGGGTTAAGGGTGACGAGTTGCCTGGTCGGGCGTGCACGGCCTGAGACAGCGGGGGGCCCCTGCATGGCAGCATCTGGTCACTCTTGTGTGCTGCCATTCGCAGGCTACAGTCACGTGGCAGCATCTCATATTGATATAGACCATATTTCTTTTGGATTATAATTTGTGTATAATTCATATTAATTTCTCTATTGTCTGTATTGGTAGATCGACTGTAAATTATCTTAATCTCTTTAAAATTAATAATATTAGTTAAATTGCCTCTGCATTGATCAAAATCGCCATTCTGATTTAATGAATTGATTATGCCATAATTTATGGCTAAATCTTTTACAGAGCTCTTGTGTTTGGGTCATCCTTATGGTAGGAGGAACAAGTAAACGAATCCACATACATGGAGAAGGCGGTGGTGAACCAACTTCATATGGAAGGAAAAAATGTCTCCCTTTTGAAAATTTTGAAGGGACACATGCTGCAGCAACACACTGACGAGCACGAAAAGGTACATGATGTTGTCTAATTATTAAGGATGGTTATTATGATAATGAAACATGATTCGTTATAATTTATCCTTTTTGTCACCAATATATATGTTGCAAATAATAAATAAAACAAGGTTTCAATATTACTAAAACCCCCTGTCTAGTCTCGTGTTTTTTTGTTGTTTTTTTTTTTTTTTGGGGGGGGGGGGGGACAGAAAATATAATAATTTTATGTTCATATGTTCATATGACACAAAACATTCAAATTTTGGTATAATTCTAACATATACCTGTTTCTCATCTTTCAGATGTGATGCCTGCTTGGACCTTTGCTTTGTTCAGTTGCTGAACACAGAAAACATCAACTGGCTCATGCATGGATACTGAATAGGTACTATCATTTAAACAAGTTCAGATATTAAAACGTTATTTCACATAGAAGCTATAAATTGTAATGCAAGCGATTTATATATTCATGATTTGAATAAACTCAAGAAAAGCAAATTAAAATTATATATACAGTGGCGTCGATTTATCATTCACTGGGGGGGGGGGGGATTGAAATACCACATTTTATATATATATATATATATATATATATATATATATATTTATATATTTATATATAGATATTGAATCTTTGACTATAAAGGCAAATGACCATTATGGCATTACTTTACAAACATCTGTTATCAGTTTCATATATTATCTATACTTACTGCAAGACCATCACCTTATTCACAATTATAGTTGTTTTTACAGTTTATAATATAGTGATATGATTTTTAATTCAGTTACAGGTCAAAAGAGCCGATGCACGTGCATGATGGATTGTGGAGATATCTGGTAGAATCACACTCTGTAGGAGGAGGAAAGAAATGAAAACAAAGCGAAAGCACTCATATCAGCAGTGTGGACATTCGTACAAGTTATGATAATCTATCCGCACAGGTCTCAGATATCACTCAGATATATACTTTTTAAAACATCGTCCTCTCGTTATGAAATCCAGCTCATTACTCCAAAAGAACAAAGGACTGCTACAATTTATAACGATAATGGACTTAAGTTGACCCACACGGGTGATATGATAATATAAATGTATATATATATATATATATATATATATATATATATATATATATATATATATATATATCACAGTAACAGTGCATTTTGTGTGTTTATGTTTACGTTTACTTCGAAATCATGGATTTTAATAAAATAAATTTTTATTTAATATTGTATATGTTTATTTTATCTGCATATACAGTGCATACACACAAAATTTAGACCCGATTTTTTTAGTAAAATTGATTTGACGAGTTTCTAGTTTGACGAGTTTCCAGGGTCATCAGAGGGCATTTGACGATCCTAAAGACTCGTCATATGATGGATTTGACGAGTCAACTCGTCAAATTAGGTATACCCTTTTGACGACCCTAAACTCGTCATTTTGACGAGTTTATGTTTTCAGTGTGGGATTCGGGTTTAACACACTGACTGAACGCAGTGACTGTCTCACTGGAAAACATTATAACAGGTTCCTTTACTGGCGGATTCACGGGCGCGGAGGGCAACTTTAAATGGCGATGTTCAGCATAATATATATTTTCATATAAAAATGATTTTATTTAACATATCAAATTCTTCGAAAATTCTCCGGCCAACCTCTCGGCTTCAATTAGAGTTTTATCCATAACATCATGCATATAATGGATCTATATATTAATAGCGTAACGCGATTTGTGTGAATTTACATGTCTCCTCTGACACTACGGTTTGCCGTGATTTTTGACATACATATGCTCCGGGTTTGTCCGAAGACATTCCACCATTCGGACAAGAACGTATTCGTCCAGGTCATTTAGACTCCGACACAAGAATAACTCAGAGACAGAACACTTATACCAAATGTCGGATTCAAAGAGACAGTAACATTGTACACCCAAGACATGAAACTATGACAGACTTTTTGACATCAGAACTAAATGCTCGCCCAAAACCGTGCGTAGCACGGGTAATTGCTAGTCTATATATTAATAGTGTAAGGCGATTTTTGTAATTTTCCGTATCTCCTCTGATACCACCGTACGGATTGCCTTGATTTTCGGCATACATATGCTCCGGGTTTGTCCGAAGAGATTCCACCCATTTTTATTTGCAATATTTGCGTATTACGTGCATAATTAACAATTTTAATATTTGCTTCCCCGCGGACGCCTCTTTTCTTTGTGTCTTCGGGCCCGGTAATACAATTTCCAGATAGTGTGTGTAATTTTACGGGACAGAGTTTAACTCCGGGGGCCCTATCTGGGGTTTTCACACATTTCCCCGTCACCGGCCCGAAATAATCCCCATTGGCGATCCCTTCTCAAAAGGGGGATCTGTGAAAGTATTGTTTTGCAAGCGAAGAGGGCTCCTTCCTGCGACCTCCTTCACATGACGCTTGAGTGCACATCAACCGGGTCGCAGGAATCCATGATGGTTACACAGTCGCACGCGAAGTCCAGGGCCTTGCATGCGATTGAGGCCCTTGACAAATATTCACCAAACCATGAAGGTCTATATACTATGTACTAGATTTAACAGATGTTAAGAAAATGTTAACCAAATTCAGGTGGTGGTTGGTACAGAATGATGTGTACACGTATGGAGTGGCATCACAGTTGTAAACACATATTATTGACTTAAAATGTTTTGAAAATCGAGATTTTTCACATTACTGCAGTAACAAATGTAAAATTCCTGTAAAAATGTAAATTGAATACGTTTTACATTCATTTGCCATCTCATTTTCAATAATGTTTATGTAATACTCTTTGTTTTTTAAAGACTTTTTACTCTTTCATTCAGTATGTATGCTTATTGCGTAAAAGTCATGGCCATCATTGTTACTATATTCATGACTAGATTTGGTATTTTCGCATTTTCTTCTAAGGTCTATTCCATGGACGGTTTCTTTTGTATGTATGTGTGATATTGTTGATCTGTTTCTCATGTCACAAGTGTAGCCGAATATTTGTCAAAGACTCCCACCGCATGTTAGACACTGGCTTGGGGCGACTGGGTGCGACTGTACGCTGTTAGGAAACACGTTCCAAACGCTGTTCCGAAAGACTTATCCACAATACCATACATATAATGGATCAATATATTAAAAGCGTAACGCGATTTGTTTGTTTTTCCGTATCTCTGGATTTCCGGTGGATTTCCGATACTACCGTGCGGATTGTCGTGTTCGTTCCAAACCGTGCGTAGCAGGGGTAATTACCAGTTTATTTTAACATTACTTCTCTGAAATATTGTCGGACCCTCCTTGCTGTATTGTACCATATTTACGATCAAGATGTTGCAAAATCTGACCCAACAGCGATACTGAATTGATGTGGACAAATCCTTAAGGGAATTAAGGGAAATGATTCTAGGAATTTTATGTTTCACAAAAGACTTTTTTTTCACGGTTGTAAATGCCCGAGTGCGTACGACATTATATGCTGCATGCAAGAACTGTCTATAGTGAAGGAATAAGTGGTTTACGTATATGCTCTGCAAACGGACTGTCACATATGACACACAGTCACTCGTTCAAATCAAAATGTATGAATACAAACATTGTTTGCATGACAAGACTTTTATTCTATACAGCCACACGTATCTGCAATAAGAAGGCAGCTCTGCATCAAAGGGCAAGCCGTACGGGTTGTTAAAAAGAAAAGTGGAGTGAAAGTCGTTTAGAAATGCAATGAAAGTAAACAAAAAATAAGCCTGTACGCTGGACTTCGTTCAAGTCCTTTAATATGCGCCTGGTTTTTTTTTTGTATTTCTTACAGTCTCATTGTGACAAGAAGCCACTATATTCGTTCCTTCTCTCCCCGCTGTAGCTTCAAAGCATACAATTGACACATGCAACGTCTACCGACCAATAGCAAAATAGCACAGGTTTTAACAGAAGTTTCAGTGTCTGTCGGGTTAACCTGGTTTTGAATCACTTTGTTGAGGAATACTAGGTTTGAATCATGACCTGAACGATAATTTTGTAACTACAGCGTCTGGTGCCTCAAACGGGCGTATTATTTTGCTTCAATCAGACTCAACGACGGAGCACGAGTAGACACCATAATAATCCCGGACCCTCTCCAGAGAACTAGACAGGACTTTTGCCTTCTCGTAATCTGTAAGAGACTCCTGTGATTGTGGACATTATTCGTTGTTATGTCATCAGTAGATCTCCCGCATCGAGTATGGACTTGATATCACTCCTTGATAATATGACTCGTCTCCTTCCTCTAACACCTCATTACTCGTATGTTTGAACGCCTCCTGCAAATAAAATCAATGTTATCTTCATTGTCGTAGTTGTAGAGGTAAATATCATTATTATAACGATTAAAGGCATCACAATTTATCAATTTCAGGATCATTATTATAATGACTAAGCCAGTAGTGTCCGGTCTACCACAGGGTTTACACAGGTTAGCAATAATGGGAATTCCCCCTTTCGCCCACAAAATAAGCCAGGGTGCTGTTGAATATATATGATTTCTGAAAAAATAAAAAGGACGAGTAAATTAGAATGGTTTCAGTGAGAATGGTTTAAATTAGAAAATGGTTTAAGTTGGAATAGAAGCATGAATTCTGAGAATATGCCTTAAAAGCCTTAAAGGGGGTACCCGAGAATAAGTGTAGCAAACTTAAAGATAAAATGCTGAAGATTGTCATTCAATATTAGAAACACAGAGGTGATTAGCCTATTTTGTACAGACCTTGTATTTTGTCAGGACATGAATGATGGCTACATAAGCTTAATATTTACATATTTCAAGGAGACAGATGCACGCACAACAGTTAAGTATAACATAGAAAAAATTCTGCGAACGAATCCAAAATAATGCAGCTTTCTGGATCTAGACACGCTTTTACTGACCCGTTTGAAATGTAAAGTTGTACCCCGTCTATGTTCCCATTTTATTTTTCTTGAGCGGGTATTATTTGAATTTCAATCTGCTAAACAAGACTGACTCATCACTGAAAGACGACCGAGATGACATTTAAAAATCCTGACTGGTTTATTGGGTCTTTTTTGATACAAGCTTTTTTATATCGTCCTGTACCTTTCTTGATCAAAAGGATCCACATGAAACAGTTTTTGTCTCCGCCATGATAGTGTGTTCATCACCGTCCGTGTGCTTGTTCACAGCATAACTCTCATAACTATACACGAAATCTCATAAAATGTTTCAGGGCATATCGGGAATGGGTCAATGAAGAATTGATAAGATTTTGGTGTTAATCCGGTACATTTCCCCGATGTAGAAACATCATCAAGGGATAATAACAAATGTAGGGCCACCTCTGCACGAATTAACTTTGGAATATGGGCCGGATAAGTGAATGCAAACACGGGTCGGGGAGCATGCCACTAATGGCAAAGCTTACTTTCATTAGGAAGCAGATATCTGGTGTGGTATATTAATATAACTGAAGCTTGTCTTATACACCTTTCATGAAAAGTATACTGGGCCACAGCTTCCATTTTTTGACATTTTCAAGGACATGATCCATCATTTTTATATAAATTATTACTGATGCTTGTTGAACATGTATAGCATTTTTCTTAAACAAGGTGGCTCTGGAGATAGATTGGGGTGGGGGGGGGGGGGGGTTAGGATTACAAAAAAAAGCAGAAAAGGAATGAATAGTTGCCAGTAACAAGAGCATCTTATGACCCCCTGGAAACAAAAGCCTGGATCTAAGCCGGAATCAGACCTCCCAGCAAGAGTTTCTGGGTGTGTCAGCAGGTTCCAACCTTCGTGTTCCGGTCACTGCGAGCCAGGTCTTCTCTAAAAAGAGGGGTAAGGAATTTATCTGAAATAATATGTGCAGGTTTTGCTATCATTTTAGAAATGTAAATATATATTATGAATTGAAAAACAAAGATTTGCTATTATAACATTACTGGAATCCATATTCTTTTCATTACATTGATAAAACAGACGCATGGATTGGTGATGGACTTATCTTTTGATCAGACTAATTCATCGATTGATTTGCATATATTCTTGACTATATGTAATCTGAAAAACGATTATTCTTAGTGTGACTAGTTCTCACTTTTATTCAAGCCAAGCATGTTTTACTTACATTTTATCCCTGGCATTACAGTATTTGCAGTATTACGGATGTCACCATCAGATGTACTGCGGTTCATCGTCCCTGGAAGTGAGGACATCGTACTTCCATCAGTCAAAGAGCCACGTCATCAAGGCTATGGCAATATTTTCTTTGATCAATGTAACGTCACGTCTATGACTTACCTGGTCCCAGTCGCACCCGGTTTACAGCTGGCCGGATCCCAACATATGTACATAGGTCGAAGCTATTAACCGCTTTTACAATACAAACAAAAAATTATTAAAGCACATTCGAATTGACGTCCCCCACTCCATATATCTGAGCAAATATAATATAACAAAGGTCCTAAAGACCCAGTGCTCAGCAGTTACCAGTTTGGACATGACAATACTGGAAAAGTTGAATGATTTTATAAAGGGTATTTTTTTAAAGGAAAGGAAATAATTGCCGAGGAATTTATAAGTAACAAGGTTTTAATCTTCCGTCATGTTAAAGATGTCGGATATTATTGCAAACTTCAGTTATCATGATATATCTATCAGAGTTCTGAAGATTATGCAAGAAATTACAAAACAAGAAGATTTAAAGGAGCATGAAGCACATGTTTTGATTTTAAGATGGTATTTCAGATGTTTACGCCCTCTAGGAAAAAAAAAAAAAAAAAAAAGGGTCGAAACTGGAACAAAATGGTCTGCCCCCCCCCCTTCTGGATTACATAATATATAAGCATGGTCCCTAAACTGATAGTTCACAGATAATAAAATCTTGCGCACAAATTTTAATAAAGCTACGAAATATGTAATGTTTTATGGAATTCGAGTGACTGATGAAACAAGATGACCAGAGGTCACGCGCTTGCCGGAAATGGAAATAATACAGACAGATAGACAGAGAGTGCATGTAGAAACAGTCATATGAATGAGCAACGTTTTGGGGGCAGCAGAAACGAATAAGACGTTTATGTATGCATGCTGACCTTGAATACCTGCATACCTTTCTAGTGTAAAAGGGCCCAAGTTCAAACATTTCCATGAAATCCCGTTAATCTCGTTTGACAAGAGGCAGTGAGAAGTTTTCAGATTTGTCATGTCAAGCTGGCCAAATGTTATGAAATGCCGAAAACGAGACCTGTGTAGCTGTAAAAGTCGCTGAGTTATTAGCATTTCTGTGAAATCTCGTTTTTTATCGTTTGACGAGATATGGTGCGAGATTTAGCCTGATTTCTTTTCTGGCGTGTCAAGCTGGTTATATGTTATGAAATGCCGAAAACTAGACCTGTGTAGCTGTAAAAGTCGCCGAGTTATAAGCATTTCCTCGAAATCTCGTTTTCTCTCGTTAAACGAGATATGGTGCGAGATTTGCCAGTCTTGCAGTTTTATTATGTCAGGCTGGCGAAATGTTACGAAATGCCGAAAACCAGACCCTGCTAGCTTAAAAAGTCGCTGAGTTATAAGTTTTAACCCAAAAATGCGTAACCATGGTAACGGCAGATTTGAGTCAGGTACCCATCATATAAAAGGCCATGGAATGACGAATAAAACAAGCTATGGTTTAAGTGGCTACTACCATTTGTTACAAAGTTATGGAGCAAAAACTGTATTGTATACTTTCCATGACCTTGACCTTCATGATGCGATGTTGACCAAAAACAATAGGGTTCCAGGACTCTGGGTTGCCAATCATCTATGTAAGTTTCAAGTCGATTGCTGCAAAATTGTGGCCAGAAGAGCGCAGACAAACAAACAAACAAACAAAAAAAAAAACAAAAAAAAAAACAAAAAGAGACAAACAGACTAGACGACCAGAGGTCGAACGCTTGCCTGAATGGCCGGAAATAAGACAGCGAAACAGACCGACAGTTAATTTGCAGACACTTGGGGATCATTTGGAACTGGTCAAATGAGCAAAACCTATTGTGGGGAAAGCAGAAACAAATTTTTATGTGGAGAGCTGATTTTCCAAAGTCGCAGATAAGTTGCAGACGGGTAGACAGATATACAGAAAGACTGACGGAAAAAAAACGGCAGCGCCATCTGTAGGGTTTCTTATTTTACGATTTTATTTCTATTTTTTTATATAAAAATGACTATCCGTCAATTTCCCTGTGTCAATTTGTAATTTGTGGTTTCATGTAGTTTCCCGGAAATCAAGGGGTTTTTCAGGGCCAGATTATTTTGGCTTGAAGAAGCTGGTACCTCATAGAAACCATCTTGTCCTTCCGTCGGTCAGTCTTCCCATAAGTTCGTCAAATTAATTTTCAGATAATTCCAGTTGTACTGTATGTGGATTTCAAACTTAGCCCATATCGGTCCGTTGACTAGTAAGAAGTCTTGATTTTTAGAGTCATGAGACAGGTCAAGCTTTCACTTTCTTTTTAAAAGATTGTGTATTTATTTCAACGCACTTTATTACAAACATCCTATCACAAACATTCCATCTTACACATGTGACTGACCTGCTTATAGGTGAAGAATCTTGATTTCTGGTGAGAGGTCAGGGTTACTGGACCCACTTAAGCGTTATGAAAATCTATTGCGGAATTTGGAGGATAACGTCAGGTTTGTATTGGAAATGTTCTTATATATGTCTTTTTGAAATAGGATGCGTGGGCTTGCTTGCATGGGACTGGTTTAAGAAAAATAAGACAAAACAGTTATCAATATTTAAAATTTATTCAATGAAATGCAAGTTTATATGAAAATACGACAATTATTAATAGAGAGTTTTACATAAATAAGACTGATTTTAAACATCAGTTGGAAGTGGTGGTGGCAACAGTTCTTGTTATATTTAGAATGGCACTTTTGATGATAACACATACAATTTTTTGTGATAGTCTATAATTCATTTCACAGCCACGCCATGGAATCCGTGTTGTATAAACACGAACCTAACGTTTCAATCCACAATAATCATCCTTTTTATCGAAATGAACCATCTATTGGTGATGGGTGTCGATACTTTGCGTGCAGTGGTTTGATTGAAAATATTTCGACAGACAAGTTCGTATCAACATGAACTTCACGAATGGCGTTTTTATTATCTATGTCTAAGCAACTGGTCAGTGTAGCAGATGTTATGCCTCCATAGTGTAAACAACTGTGTATTCTTTATAACTTTTGTGTTATTTGTTGATTAAAAGTGACATTGGATGTTTACACATGCTGCGGAACCAATACAGTATCGCACAATTCCCATATTGGACTGTTTCTGGAGCGGCCTACACATGAAATGACAAGCGTGTGCCAATACAGACAGTATTTTTTTCCCGGTGTCGCTCAAATTAGGAAAGTATGATTTGGTCTGAGAAAGTTACGCTTTTGATATTATACACTGTGCCAGACAAATACACTGTGCAAATCAAAATCTTGAACCTATCATTCATGTTGGAACTTGATTGGTGGTCATGTCGTCCAAAGACGTATGATACAGGTTTATTTGCTGCTCAATATGGGATCAGTTGTTTCCGCAACACGCGTCTCCTGCCTGTATAGGCAACTTGGGGTTAGCAGAAATGCACAGGAACCTGAAAAAAAGAACACAAAACAATATTAGTAAGGCACTGTTAAGTGAGAAAACAGTCATAAGTGTAGTGAGGAGTAGCTAAAATTTGGTACATAATGGTAGAGTATTATAGTTTACAATATGGTTAAGTATTTTATATAGTCATTTATTACGGTGTTATTTTGTTTAATATTATGGTATTATTATGCTGTTTATATATATTCTGTTATAGTTATATTCCATTTGATTAAGCACCTAAATTTTCTAGATAATAATTACCTGTGGAATATGATCATATAGCTTTACGACAAAAATTAAGACAATTGTTTGCAGTAAGAAAATTCGAAGAGATTCCTTTTGAGTGAGAAATTTGAATCCTACTTATTCCGATAGGATTCTAGTATCAGTTTTATTGTTTCCCTACATTAGTATTTCCTGCACAAGTAAAACGCGGTTTCTGTTTTTAATGTTCAAGGTTAAATTTTACCAATTTTATAATTTATGGGTAAAAACACTGTTTGTGAAAGCTAGACGATATACTTACATTTTTTTTTGCGTTTTTATGCTGGAAGGGTCAGTTGCCCCCTTGATTAAGCTGGCATCTGTTTTGTCCAAGGTTCTGTTTTGTTCAAGGTTTCTACTAGGTGATCTGAAATATTTGTCTTGTACTGTAGTTCGATTTGATTTTGGTTGGCGAACGATGTTCTCATCTACGGCCCTCAGATTTGGCTCGTTCACGGTTTTTTCCTTCTGGCTGTTATTATGCATTGCTGTAATACAAATATTTGAAATAAAGTTGTATATTTTCAGGGTACACACGTACTGATGTCACTAACCGATTAATCAAACGAGTTGAAAAGGGTATGATCTATTTTATATTTCATGTTATAGTTGTGTCGGAATAGAGTAGCCAACAGTCTGAATTTAGAGTAGCCAAGAGTTGTAACTAAAGAGAAATGCTTATTTTACTGACTGCTATTTAAGCTTAAGCACAGGGCAGTATTAATCATATTGTAAATACAGAATACAGGTATTATTCAGACTGTAGGAAAAATATCTGGGTCTTAATGGGTTCTGGATTTTAACGCTAACTGTTTAGCTATGGTCACAATCCTGATCCGATAAAAGTAATATTAATTTACAGTAATACGACCCATTACATGTTTTCACTCACCTTCTGATTTCAACCACCTTCTAAATAAGTAACCTCGGTGTGAAGCTTGTCCCTTTTTTGTCACAGGAGATAGACTGGTAGGCTTATTGTATCTCGCATATTGTATCTCGCAAACCTTGTTTTGCGGATACTTTGCATTCACCAGGTTTCGGCCTCACCGCATGTCTAGGCGGAACTCCGACGAGTTGCCTGGACCAAACGGTACCAGCCTATTTATTGTGTTGCGGAAACTAATAATCGCAGATCACGTCATCGTGACGAGCACAAGCCCTTGTTACGGGGTGAAAAGAATTAGATTCCGCAACACTAGGCAGCGTGAAATGTCTAGGGGAATGAATGAAGAAGTCAGTGTTTTTTTGTGAACAACTAATTATAATTTATTCTTAGAACAATCCTAAAATTACAATACACAATCAATACAATTACACAGTATTTAAGACATAACAATAATTAAAATGTACATCACCAGAGTCCGGATCCTAGGCGCTGATTCCTGGATATAACAATTGTCACATTCCAACAAAAGTCTTAACAAATAATCCACGAGAACAGTTGAAGTAAATCCTCCCGGTGAATAGTACAATTAAATCTCGAAGACAATGTTGTAATCCAAAAGTGAAGTCCAGGTAATAACCAAAAGGCAAACTGAAGACAGTTTGTGCAAGATCTGTATAAAGTCCGTAAAAAATCTGTAACTATGCAATTTTCGGTGTAGATCCCAAAACTGACGAGAAAGTCGCATTCTTTAGTGCCTGCTGGTGTTTTCCTTTCTGCCACCTCCTTTCTGTTTCCTCTTTCTGCCACTATTTATAGCCCCCCCCCCCACCAGCCCAGAAGTTTCTAGATACGAACATTCCAATACAACAACAATACACGTGCGCCGACAGCGCATGAACAGACCCTAACCTTCTAGACTACAAAGACCGCTGTGTCTGTACACTCTGCAGGCAAGCAAGAGTTCATCAAGTGCGGTTCCCATAGCAACACACAGGGCCTAAGCCAAACAGATGCCAAGCCATGTAAAATCCTGCGCATAATAAAACATATCTGTAACAATTGTGTCACATGTTCAGAACTCGTACCTGACGAAGACTGGTGGCAACCAGTCTTGGTGCAACCAATCTATATAGTGTAGTGTATCTGTGGGTTTTGCCTGTGTTGATAATGGCAGATATATAAAGTGTGGTCCAATATATGGAGCTGAAATCATGCATGTCCATTGATCTTTGATACTTTGATCTTTGATACTTAAGTCTCATACACATGCCTGGTGATACTAAAAAAAGGTGTCATACACTAGTCTGTTTGGGCTACTTACAGTCTGTTTCTCGTAGAGTCCATACATAACGGTTTTTAGTGAAAATGCACATATCACAGGAGTGATTTGATGCTGCTGCCTGTAATTTTGCATGTTTGTACGTCATTGATATCTTTGTCGTAAACCAGATGGGTAGCCCCACCTATTTGTGAAAAACCTATTAATAAACCACCTATTATACGGTTTATAAAGAATACATTGATGCAAATTTCTCCAAATTGCTTTGACATTTCGGCCTGAAATTCTGCATGTCCAATGATCTTTGATACCTCCATCTTGATATTGGGTACCTCCGTCTTCTTTCCTTCAGACTGGTGGCGTCATCTGAAATGGATATTGCGTGGCGTCCATCCGCGAGTTTCTATGTGTAAAAGTCACTCATATCTGAGGAGAGATCTCACTGATTTTCAATGTAACCGCCTTGCATGTCTATCCATCTTGGATAGCATTGTGGTACACGTTTCGCCATAGATCTTGGATGCAATGATCTTTTACACATGCCTTGTGGTGCCATCTGCTATCTTTTCAAGTTTAGTTCATAAGTGTAGGGCTGGAATGTCATGATGATTCCATACCTCACGTTATCCATGTCTCTAATTTGAGGGATACGAGTTGTTTGTACACTCTTCATACTCTAGTGTCTCCTTCAACAAAGGTGGGTCTTCGTTGTAGTTTTGGCATACCCACTTAAAGCTTTGTCGACGTGATCGTTTGCCACTTTGTTCTCTACGAAAATATAAACATTCATACATAATAATGCAAATAGAAGTTATAATTAACAATTGTAACATTTTTAATATTAAAAACTTTGGGGGTATGCTACTCAATTTTATTAATTAATTAGTAATTTTTTTCAAATGGTTTTACCAAAATCAAAATGATCTAAAGGTTAGAAAAAAGAACAAATTTGATATTTCGGGAAAAGCAGTGCAGAAAGAAAAGAAATATCTCGAGCCAGTACATTTAGCTGCTACGTTTTGAATTATAGACGATTAAGATGAAGCAAATTTAATGAATTTAAATATTGTTTATAACTTCAAATATGCTGTAAATCGTTTACAACTTTTAGACCAAGAAAAATATTTTATTTCTTGTTCCGTTCTATCGGTGAACTGACCGAAGCAAAGAATTGGTCTGAAATGGTCAACGAGTACTGCGGGTCCGATTCCTACGAGTCCACATTAGGGAATCTCGAGCAGTTGTTGAGCGAGAGATGACGGATAACAATTTTTGATTGGTCAATTATGAATTTAATAATTTATAACCTCTGTCTATCAGGTTCTATGTACCAGCTTTGTTTTGGTACACATGGTTTATCACCGTGCCACTGTGGCTAGTCGGCTTCTTTTTGTCAATAGTTCAAATCCAATTACTTCATCAATCAAGATGTATCAAGTGTCAAATATGAGATAATAGCACGAAATCTTCGGACAATTGATCCACAGGGTTTGGTTTTGTGTGTACAACAACCCCGATTTTTTATTGTTCCACTTTGAATAGTATGATTTTATTTTCCTTTGGCTGGTAATCCAATTGCTTAGGTGGAGCGACACGGCCTGATGGGTGAAAAAATCTGGCATATTGGCTTGGGCACCGCACACCACCCACTCAGTTGTCGTGGAACAGTTTACACACGAACCATGTGTCTGTCATCCACAAGTGACCAACTGTGCCTGTAGTGTACGGCGCACGATGAGGCACTCCAGAAAGCATGGATGCCATTTTATTTATTCCAAAAGATACTTTGCCAGGATGGCCTATTCGGCACCATACGCTGATTTTCATTAGGGTCGTGAGTCCAGTGAACAATTTATACAGTTATACACAATAAAAAGGCAAATATACTTTACTCATCCTATATGGACCAGGCTTCAGAAAAGTAAGTATCGTGAACATATGTAAAAGTTTCCGTGTACCAACGTTGTGGTAAATATGGTGCATCATCGTACCTCTGTCTGTTGTAGTCTTCCTTATTATAATCTTCAAATCCATATTCCATGATCAATATAGATACTTTGCTGTCCTCCTTCTCGGTCAAATCCTCATTATTTTTTAACACTTCATTTTTCCTTTGTTGCTTTCCAAGATGTTATTAGATTTAGCAGGGACGCTCCCCACGGATCCATCCCTAGTATTTCTCTTTTCAAGTTTGATCCATTAGGTTTTTACTACGCATAATGTCATGTCGTGATCAGAAAAGTAGGTATCATGAACCTCCGAAATTATTTCTTGTGTACCAACGCTGTTGTGGTATATATGGTCTATCATAGTACCCCTGTCTGTTGTAGGCTTGTTTATATACTGTTCAAAATCTAAGTTCCTTCATCAATTTAGATATTGTGCTCTCCTGCTTGTCAGTCAAATAATCATTGAAGTCCCCCAGTACAAAAACTGGTATATCGAGTTTCAAGGAAGATATAACGGCACGGAATCTTCGGCTAAACTGTACAATAGGATATGATGGTTTCCTGTTTACAGCAACCACGACCATTTTGGATTGTTCCACTGTGAACTGTACAGTTTTTACATTCCAATGTCTGGTAATCAACTATCACTTCCTCGGGTTGTAATCTCTGCTTAACACATATCATCACTCCGTGCTGTCCATGGTGATTCTGTTCGGAAGGTACACAACGACCAAATATCTCGTACTGGTATTTTTCTGCAAAATTATCCAGATTGTGTTCATACGTTAAATAGGTTTCGATGAAACACATCACATCGGTACGATCGAAAATGGGGGCTTGTCTTGAATGCAATAGGTCCTGCATCTTGTTAAGGAAATAACGTACTTTCAAATGTCCAAGGATTGTCCACTCAGGGGATTGGTATTCCAACAGTTTCAGTTCTTCGGTTGGTACGGTATTTTGTCGTATTTTCTCCATTTCAGCTTCGATTTTCTTGTCACTCTTTATTCCAGCAGGATCAAAGTTTACTATGTACAAACCTTCAATTGTCTTTTCACGACTAAATGCAACATAAGCCTGGCCTTTCCCGAAACGCTTCGCCTTTTATGTTCACAACGATCTGGTCTACCGTTAGACCTTGACATTTATGGATAGTAACCGCCCATGCTAATGTTAATGGAAACTGTCTCCTTGCTATTTGAGCTCCTTTCTTATTTCCTTTCTCATTTTTCCCCTCATGTCTCTTGATAGGTACTCCACTTGGGTATTCCTGTTTCCAGTGACTAGTAGATATTGCATTTTTCCAACAGCCTCTTCATCAAACTTGACCAAAATTACGTCTACCAGTGGCAACTATATTCTGCACTGTTCCTTTAACACCATTGACAAGACCATCCGCTGTGTCCACATTATATGTGAGCATGACTCCGGCACCAACTGTCAAAACAAGAACGGTATGTAGTCCAGCCGTTTCTGATCACTTCTGCAAAGTGTTCATCTTTTGTAAGTTGACCTGCCCTGTTCTGTCTGTTTTATCGTCCGATGCATGAATGTAGGTAAGATTGTCTTCATTTGGTTCTAGTTCTTTCAATTTAGTCAAGTTTCTCTGATCAACGTCGCAATTGTAGGCAAACACGTGCAAAGCATCATGCGGATAATCTGGCTCGTCTTCATCAATCTGTCGGGATGCTAATAAGGATATATCAGCTTTAGTATGGTTTCCAACTCGAATGCGACAAAGCATTTCAGCAAACGCAGAATTACCCTTCTGGCGCATAACTTCGTCCAGTTCATGTAAATGGAAGTTCTCTTTCCAAAGATTCCCTTGTAGTCTTTCCACAGGATCTTTAACAGGATGGTAGATGTGGGACTGTAATACTGGAGGAAGCTGATATAGATCTCCAACTTATTGAAAACATGAAAACATGAAACATTGTAACAGTGAGGGAAAAACTCCTGAAAATATCTAAGATGATCAGTCCATGGGTAATTCCTGAAAACAAAACATAATCACAGTGAAGGAAAACTCCTGAAAATATCAAAGATGATCAGTCCATGTGTAATTCCTGAAAACATCAAACATGGTCAGAGTGAAGGTGAAATTCCTGAAATTATCGAAGATGACGAGTCCATGGGTAATTCCTGAAAACATCAAACATAATCACAGTGAAAGAAAAATTCCTGAAAACACACAAGATAATCAGTCTATGGGTAATTTCTGGAACAACAAATATCATCACAGTGAGGGAAAAACTCCTGAAAACGTCAAAGATGAAAATCTATGAGAAATTCCTGAAAACATCAAACATAATCACATAGAAAGAATAACTCCTGAAAACATCGAAGATGATCAGTCCATGGGTAATTCCTGAAAACATAAACATAATCACAGTGACGAAAATTTCCTGAAATATCAAAGATGATCAGTCCATGGGTAATTCCTGAAAACATAAACATAATCACAGTGACGAATATTTCCTGAAAATATCAAAGATGATCAGTCCATGGGTAATTCCTGAAAACATAAAACATAATCACAGTGAAGGAAAACTCCTGAAAATATCAAAGATGATCAGTCCATGTGTAATTCCTGAAAACATCAAACATGATCAGAGTGAAGGGGAAATTCCTGAAATTATCAAGATGACGAGTCCATGGGTAATTCCTGAAAACATCAAACATAATGACATTGAAAGAAATATTCCTGAAAAGACACAATCAGTCTATGGGTAATTCCTGAAAACATCAAACATAATCACAGTGATGCAAAAACTCCTGAAAACATACAAGATGATCAGTCTATGGGTAATTCCTGAAAACATAAACATAATCACAGTGAAGGAAACTCCTGAAAATATCAAAGATGATCAGTCCATGTGTAATTCCTGAAAACATCAAACATGATCAGAGTGAAGGTGAAATTCCTGAAATAATCGTAGATGACGAGTCCATGGGTAATTCCTGAAAACATCAAACATAATCACAGTGAAAGAAAAATTCCTGAAAACACACAAGATAATCAGTCTATGGGTAATTCCTGGAACAACAAATATCATCACAGTGAGGGAAAAACTCCTGAAAACGTCAAAGATGAAAATCTATGAGAAATTCCTGAAAACATCAAACATAATCACATAGAAAGAAAAACTCCTGAAAACATCAAAGATGATCAGTCTATGGGTAATTCCTGAAAACATAAACATAATCACAGTGAAGGAAAACTCCTGAAAATATCTAAGATGAACAGTCCACGGGTAATTCCTGAAAACATCAAACATGATCAGAGTGAAGGAAAACTCCTGAAAATATCAAAGATGATCAGTCCATGTGTAATTCCTGAAAACATCAAACATGATCAGAGTGAAGGGGAAATTCCTGAAATTATCAAGATGACGAATCCATGGGTAATTCCTGAAAACATCAAACATAATGACAGTGAAAGAAAAATTCCTGAAAAGACACAATCAGTCTATGGGTAATTCCTGAAAACATCAAACATAATCACAGTGATGGAAAAACTCCTGAAAACTTACAAGATGATCAGTCTATGGGTAATTCCTGAAAACATGAACAAAATCACAGTGAAGAAAACTCCTGAAAATATCAAAGATGATCAGTCCATGTGTAATTCCTGAAAACATCAAACATGATCAGAGTGAAGGTGAAATTCCTGAAATAATCGATGATGAGGCGTCCATGAGTAATTCCTGAAAACATCAAACATATTCACAGTGATGCAAAAACTCCTGAAAACATAGAGGATGATCAGTGTATGGGTAATTCCTGAAAACATAAAACATAATCACAGTGGAGGAAAACTCCTGAAATATCAAAGATGATCAATCCATGTGTAATTCCTAAAAACATCAAACACGATCAGATTGAAGGTGAAATTCCTGAAATTATCGAAGATGACGAGTCCATGGGTAATTCCTGAAAACACAAAACATAATCACTGTGAAGGAAAAAATTCCTGAAATATCAAAGATGATCAGTCCATGTGTAATTCCTGAAAACATCAAACAAGATCAGAGTGAAGGTGAAATTCCTGAAATTATCGAAGATGACAAGTCCATGGGTAATTCCTGAAAACATCAAACATAATCACAGTGATGCAAAAACTCCTGAAAACATACAAGATGATCAGTCTATGGATAATTCCTGAAAACATAAAACAAAATCACAGTGAAGGAAAACTCCTGAAATATCAAAGATGATCAATCCATGTGTAATTCCTGAAAACATCAAACACGATCAGAGTGAAGGTGAAATTCCTGAAATTATTGAGATGACGAGTCCATGGGTAATTCCTGAAAACATAAAACATAATCACTGTGAAGGAAAACTCCTGAAACATCAAAGATGATCAGTCCATGGGTAATTCCTGAAAACATGAAACATTATAACAGTGAGGGAAAAACTCCTGAAAATATCTAAGATGATCAGTCCATGTGTAATTCCTAAAAACATCAAACACGATCAGATTGAAGGTGAAATTCCTGAAATTATCGAAGATGACGAGTCCATGGGTAATTCCTGAAAACATAAAACATAATCACTGTGAAGGAAAAAATTCCTGAAATATCGAAGATGACAAGTCCATGGGTAATTCCTGAAAACATAAAACATAATCACAGTGATGGAAAAACTCCTGAAAACTTACAAGATGATCAGTCTATGGGTAATTCCTGAAAACATGAACAAAGTCACAGTGAAGGAAACTCCTGAAAATATCAAAGATGATCAGTCCATGTGTAATTCCTGAAAACATCAAACATGATCAGAGTGAAGGTGAAATTCCTGAAATAATCGATGATGAGGCGTCCATGAGTAATTCCTGAAAACATCAAACATATTCACAGTGATGCAAAAACTCCTGAAAACATAGAGGATGATCAGTGTATGGGTAATTCCTGAAAACATAAAACATAATCACAGTGAAGGAAAACTCCTGAAATATCAAAGATGATCAATCCATGAGTAATTCCTAAAAACATCAAACACGATCAGATTGAAGGTGAAATTCCTGAAATTATCGAAGATGACGAGTCCATGGGTAATTCCTGAAAACACAAAACATAATCACTGTGAAGGAAAAAATTCCTGAAATATCAAAGATGATCAGTCCATGTGTAATTCCTGAAACATCAAACAAGATCAGAGTGAAGGTGAAATTCCTGAAATTATCGAAGATGACAAGTCCATGGGTAATTCCTGAAAACATCAAACATAATCACAGTGATGCAAAAACTCCTGAAAACATACAAGATGATCAGTCTATGGATAATTCCTGAAACATAAAACAAAATCACAGTGAAGGAAAACTCCTGAAATATCAAAGATGATCAATCCATGTGTAATTCCTGAAAACATCAAACACGATCAGAGTGAAGGTGAAATTCCTGAAATTATTGAGATGACGAGTCCATGGGTAATTCCTGAAAACATAAAACATAATCACTGTGAAGGAAAACTCCTGAAACATCAAAGATGATCAGTCCATGGGTATTTCCTGAAAACATGAAACATTATAACAGTGAGGGAAAAACTCCTGAAAATATCTAAGATGATCAGTCCATGTGTAATTCCTAAAAACATCAAACACGATCAGATTGAAGGTGAAATTCCTGAAATTATCGAAGATGACGAGTCCATGGGTAATTCCTGAAAACATAAAACATAATCACTGTGAAGGAAAAAATTCCTGAAATATCGAAGATGACAAGTCCATGGGTAATTCCTGAAAACATAAAACATAATCACAGTGATGGAAAAACTCCTGAAAACTTACAAGATGATCAGTCTATGGGTAATTCCTGAAAACATGAACAAAATCACAGTGAAGGAAACTCCTGAAAATATCAAAGATGATCAGTCCATGTGTAATTCCTGAAAACATCAAACATGATCAGAGTGAAGGTGAAATTCCTGAAATAATCGATGATGAGGCGTCCATGAGTAATTCCTGAAAACATCAAACATATTCACAGTGATGCAAAAACTCCTGAAAACATAGAGGATGATCAGTGTATGGGTAATTCCTGAAAACATAAAACATAATCACAGTGAAGGAAAACTCCTGAAATATCAAAGATGATCAATCCATGAGTAATTCCTAAAAACATCAAACACGATCAGATTGAAGGTGAAATTCCTGAAATTATCGAAGATGACGAGTCCATGGGTAATTCCTGAAAACACAAAACATAATCACTGTGAAGGAAAAAATTCCTGAAATATCAAAGATGATCAGTCCATGTGTAATTCCTGAAAACATCAAACAAGATCAGAGTGAAGGTGAAATTCCTGAAATTATCGAAGATGACAAGTCCATGGGTAATTCCTGAAAACATCAAACATAATCACAGTGATGCAAAAACTCCTGAAAACATACAAGATGATCAGTCTATGGATAATTCCTGAAAACATAAAACAAAATCACAGTGAAGGAAAACTCCTGAAATATCAAAGATGATCAATCCATGTGTAATTCCTGAAAACATCAAACACGATCAGAGTGAAGGTGAAATTCCTGAAATTATTGAGATGACGAGTCCATGGGTAATTCCTGAAAACATAAAACATAATCACTGTGAAGGAAAACTCCTGAAACATCAAAGATGATCAGTCCATGGGTAATTCCTGAAAACATGAAACATTATAACAGTGAGGGAAAAACTCCTGAAAATATCTAAGATGATCAGTCCATGTGTAATTCCTAAAAACATCAAACACGATCAGATTGAAGGTGAAATTCCTGAAATTATCGAAGATGACGAGTCCATGGGTAATTCCTGAAAACATAAAACATAATCACTGTGAAGGAAAAAATTCCTGAAATATCGAAGATGACAAGTCCATGGGTAATTCCTGTAAACATCAAACATAATCACAGTGATGCAAAAACTCCTGAAAACATACAAGATGATCAGTCTATGGGTAATTCCTGAAAACATAAACATAATCACAGTGAAGGAAACTCCTGAAAATATCAAAGATGATCAGTCCATGTGTAATTCCTAAAAACATCAAACATGATCAGAGTGAAGGTGAAATTCCTGAAATAATCGAAGATGACGAGTCCATGGGTAATTCCTGAAAACATCAAACATATTCACAGTGATGCAAAAACTCCTGAAAACACACAAGATGATCAGTCCATGGGTAATTCCTGAAAACAACAAATATCATCACAGTTAAGGAAAAACTCCTGAAAACATCAAAGATGATAAGTCTATGAGAAATTCCTGAAAACATCAAACACAATCACATTTAAAGAAAAACTCCTGAAAAAGTCAAAGATGATCAGTCTATGGGTAATTCCTGAAAACATAAACATAATCGCAGCGAAGAAAAACTCCTGAAAATAGCAAAGATGAAGAATCTTTGGGTAATTCCTGAAAACATAAACATTATCACAGTGAAGCAAAAACTCCTGAAAACATCAAAGATGATAAGTCTATGAGAAATTCCTGAAAACCTCAAATATCATCACAGTGAAGGAAAAACTCCTGAAAATATCAAAGATGATCAGTCCATGTGTAATTCCTGAAAACATCAAACACGATCAAAGTGAAGGTGAAATTCCTGAAATTATCGAAGATGACGAGTCCATGGGTAATTCCTGAAAACATCAAATATCATCACAGTGATGCAAAAACTCCTGAAAACACACAAGATGATCAGTCTATGGGTAATTCCTGAAAACAACAAATATCATCACAGTGAAGGAAAAACTCCTGAAAATATCAAAGATGAAATGTCTATGAGAAATTCCTGAAAACATAAACATAATCACAGTGAAGGAAACTCCTGAAAATATCAAACATGATCAGTCCATGTGTAATTCCTGAAAACATCAAACATGATCAGAGTGAAGGTGAAATTCCTGAAATAATCGAAGATGACGAGTCCATGGGTAATTCCTGAAAACATCAAACATAATCACAGTGAAAGAAAAACTCCTGATAACACACAGGATGATCAGTCTATTGGTAATTCCTGAAAACAACAAATATCATCACAGTGAAGGAAAAACTCCTGAAAATATCAAAGATGAAATGTCTATGAGAAATTCCTGAATACATCAAACATAATCACAGTGAAGGAAACTCCTGAAAATATCAAACATGATCAGTCCATGTGTAATTCCTGAAAACATCAAACATGATCAGAGTGAAGGTGAAATTCCTGAAATAATCGAAGATGACGAGTCCATGGGTAATTCCTGAAAACATCAAACATAATCACAGTGAAAGAAAAACTCCTGATAACACACAGGATGATCAGTCTATTGGTAATTCCTGAAAACAACAAATATCATCACAGTGAAGGAAAAACTCCTGAAAATATCAAAGATGAAATGTCTATGAGAAATTCCTGAATACATCAAACATAATCACAGTGAAGGAAACTCCTGAAAATATCAAACATGATCAGTCCATGTGTAATTCCTGAAAACATCAAACATGATCAGAGTGAAGGTGAAATTCCTGAAATAATCGAAGATGACGAGTCCATGGGTAATTCCTGAAAACATCAAACATAATCACAGTGAAAGAAAAACTCCTGATAACACACAGGATGATCAGTCTATTGGTAATTCCTGAAAACAACAAATATCATCACAGTGAAGGAAAAACTCCTGAAAATATCAAAGATGAAATGTCTATGAGAAATTCCTGAATACATCAAACATAATCGCAGCGAAGAAAAACTCCTGAAAATAGCAAAGATGAAGCGTCCTTGGGTAATTCCTGAAAACATAAACATTATCACAGAGAAGCAAAAACTCCTGAAAACATCAAAGATAATAAGTCTATGAGAAATTCCTGAAAACATCAAATATCATCACAGTGAAGGAAGAACTCCTGAAAATATTTAAGATGATCAGTCCATGGGTAATTCCTGAAAACATGAAACATTATAACAGTGAGGGAAAAAATCCTGAAAATATCTAAGATGATCAGTCCATGGGTAATTCCTGAAAACATCAAATATCATCACAGTGAAGGAAAAACTCCTGAAAATAACAAAAATGATCAGTGCATGGGTAATTCCTGAAAACATGAAATATATTTACAGTGAGGGAAAAACTCCTGAAAATAACTAAGATGATCAGTCAATGGGTAATTCCTGAAAACATGAAACATTATAACCGTGAGGGAAATACTCCTGAAAATATCGAAGATGATCAGTCCATGAGTAATTCCTGAAAACATAAAATATAATCACAGTGAGGGAAAAACTCCTGAAAAAATGAAAGATGATCAGTCCATGGGTAATTCCTGAAAACATAAAACATAATCACAGTGAAGGAAAACTCCTGAAATATCAAAGATGATCAGTCCATGTGTAATTCCTAAAAACATCAAACACGATCAGATTGAACGTGAAATTCTTGAAATTATCGAAGATGACGAGTCCATGGGTAATTCCTGAAAACATAAAACATAATCACTGTGAAGGAAAACTCCTGAAATATCAAAGATGATCAGTCCATGTGTAATTCCTGAAAACATCAAACACGATCAGAGTGAAGGTGAAATTCCTGAAATTATCGAAGATGACGAGTCCATGGGTAATTCCTGAAAACATCAAACATAATCACAGTGATGCAAAAACTCCTGAAAACACACAAGATGATCAGTTCATGGGTAATTCCTGAAAACAACAAATATCATCACAGTTAAGGAAAAACTCCTGAAAACATCAAAGATGATAAGTCTATGAGAAATTCCTGAAAACATCAAACACAATCACATTTAAAGAAAAACTCCTCAAAAAGTCAAAGATGATCAGTCTATGGGTAATTCCTGAAAACATAAACATAATCGCAGCGAAGAAAAACTCCTGAAAATAGCAAAGATGAAGAATCCTTGGGTAATTCCTGAAAACATAAACATTATCACAGTGAAGCAAAAACTCCTGAAAACATCAAAGATGATAAGTCTATGAGAAATTCCTGAAAACCTCAAATATCATCACAGTGAAGGAAAAACTCCTGAAAATATCAAAGATGATCAGTCCATGTGTAATTCCTGAAAACATCAAACACGATCAAAGTGAAGGTGAAATTCCTGAAATTATCGAAGATGACGAGTCCATGGGTAATTCCTGAAAACATCAAATATCATCACAGTGATACAAAAACTCCTGAAAACACACAAGATGATCAGTCTATGGGTAATTCCTGAAAACATAAACATAATCACAGTGAAGGAAACTCCTGAAAATATCAAACATGATCAGTCCATGTGTAATTCCTGAAAACATCAAACATGATCAGAGTGAAGGTGAAATTCCTGAAATAATCGAAGATGACGAGTCCATGGGTAATTCCTGAAAACATCAAACATAATCACAGTGAAAGAAAAACTCCTGATAACACACAGGATGATCAGTCTATTGGTAATTCCTGAAAACAACAAATATCATCACAGTGAAGGAAAAACTCCTGAAAACATCAAAGATGATATGTCTATGAGAAATTCCTGAATACATCAAACATATTCGCAGCGAAGAAAAACTCCTGAAAATAGCAAAGATGAAGCGTCCTTGGGTAATTCCTGAAAACATAAACATTATCACAGAGAAGCAAAAACTCCTGAAAACATCAAAGATAATAAGTCTATGAGAAATTCCTGAAAACATCAAATATCATCACAGTGAAGGAAGAACTCCTGAAAATATTTAAGATGATCAGTCCATGGGTAATTCCTGAAAACATGAAACATTATAACAGTGAGGGAAAAAATCCTGAAAATATCTAAGATGATCAGTCCATGGGTAATTCCTGAAAACATCAAATATCATCACAGTGAAGGAAAAACTCCTGAAAATAACAAAAATGATCAGTGCATGGGTAATTCCTGAAAACATGAAATATATTTACAGTGAGGGAAAAACTCCTGAAAATAACTAAGATGATCAGTCAATGGGTAATTCCTGAAAACATGAAACATTATAACCGTGAGGGAAATACTCCTGAAAATATCGAAGATGATCAGTCCATGAGTAATTCCTGAAAACATAAAATATAATCACAGTGAGGGAAGAACTCCTGAAAAAATGAAAGATGATCAGTCCATGGGTAATTCCTGAAAACATAAAACATAATCACAGTGAAGAAAAACTCCTGAAATATCAAAGATGATCAGTCCATGTGTAATTCCTAAAAACATCAAACACGATCAGATTGAACGTGAAATTCTTGAAATTATCGAAGATGACGAGTCCATGGGTAATTCCTGAAAACATAAAACATAATCACTGTGAAGGAAAACTCCTGAAATATCAAAGATGATCAGTCCATGTGTAATTCCTGAAAACATCAAACACGATCAGAGTGAAGGTGAAATTCCTGAAATTATCGAAGATGACGAGTCCATGGGTAATTCCTGAAAACATCAAACATAATCACAGTGATGCAAAAACTCCTGAAAACACACAAGATGATCAGTTCATGGGTAATTCCTGAAAACATCAAATATCATCACAGTGAAGGAAAAACTCCTGAAAATAACAAAAATGATCAGTGCATGGGTAATTCCTGAAAACATGAAATATATTTACAGTGAGGGAAAAACTCCTGAAAATAACTAAGATGATCAGTCAATGGGTAATTCCTGAAAACATGAAACATTATAACCGTGAGGGAAATACTCCTGAAAATATCGAAGATGATCAGTCCATGAGTAATTCCTGAAAACATAAAATATAATCACAGTGAGGGAAAAACTCCTGAAAAAATGAAAGATGATCAGTCCATGGGTAATTCCTGAAAACATAAAACATAATCACAGTGAAGGAAAACTCCTGAAATATCAAAGATGATCAGTCCATGTGTAATTCCTAAAAACATCAAACACGATCAGATTGAACGTGAAATTCTTGAAATTATCGAAGATGACGAGTCCATGGGTAATTCCTGAAAACATAAAACATAATCACTGTGAAGGAAAACTCCTGAAATATCAAAGATGATCAGTCCATGTGTAATTCCTGAAAACATCAAACACGATCAGAGTGAAGGTGAAATTCCTGAAATTATCGAAGATGACGAGTCCATGGGTAATTCCTGAAAACATCAAACATAATCACAGTGATGCAAAAACTCCTGAAAACACACAAGATGATCAGTGTATGGGTAATTCCTGAAAACAACAAATATCATCACAGTTAAGGAAAAACTCCTGAAAACATCAAAGATGATAAGTCTATGAGAAATTCCTGGAAACATCAAACACAATCACAGTGAAGGAAAACTCCTGAAATATCAAAGATGATCAATCCATGTGTAATTCCTGAAAACATCAAACACGATCAGAGTGAAGGTGAAATTCCTGAAATTATTGAGATGACGAGTCCATGGGTAATTCCTGAAAACATAAAACATAATCACTGTGAAGGAAAACTCCTGAAACATCAAAGATGATCAGTCCATGGGTAATTCCTGAAAACATGAAACATTATAACAGTGAGGGAAAAACTCCTGAAAATATCTAAGATGATCAGTCCATGTGTAATTCCTAAAAACATCAAACACGATCAGATTGAAGGTGAAATTCCTGAAATTATCGAAGATGACGAGTCCATGGGTAATTCCTGAAAACATAAAACATAATCACTGTGAAGGAAAAAATTCCTGAAATATCGAAGATGACAAGTCCATGGGTAATTCCTGAAAACATAAAACATAATCACAGTGATGGAAAAACTCCTGAAAACTTACAAGATGATCAGTCTATGGGTAATTCCTGAAAACATGAACAAAATCACAGTGAAGGAAACTCCTGAAAATATCAAAGATGATCAGTCCATGTGTAATTCCTGAAAACATCAAACATGATCAGAGTGAAGGTGAAATTCCTGAAATAATCGATGATGAGGCGTCCATGAGTAATTCCTGAAAACATCAAACATATTCACAGTGATGCAAAAACTCCTGAAAACATAGAGGATGATCAGTGTATGGGTAATTCCTGATAACATAAAACATAATCACAGTGAAGGAAAACTCCTGAAATATCAAAGATGATCAATCCATGTGTAATTCCTAAAAACATCAAACACGATCAGATTGAAGGTGAAATTCCTGAAATTATCGAAGATGACGAGTCCATGGGTAATTCCTGAAAACACAAAACATAATCACTGTGAAGGAAAAAATTCCTGAAATATCAAAGATGATCAGTCCATGTGTAATTCCTGAAAACATCAAACAAGATCAGAGTGAAGGTGAAATTCCTGAAATTATCGAAGATGACAAGTCCATGGGTAATTCCTGAAAACATCAAACATAATCACAGTGATGCAAAAACTCCTGAAAACATACAAGATGATCAGTCTATGGATAATTCCTGAAAACATAAAACAAAATCACAGTGAAGGAAAACTCCTGAAATATCAAAGATGATCAATCCATGTGTAATTCCTGAAAACATCAAACACGATCAGAGTGAAGGTGAAATTCCTGAAATTATTGAGATGACGAGTCCATGGGTAATTCCTGAAAACATAAAACATAATCACTGTGAAGGAAAACTCCTGAAACATCAAAGATGATCAGTCCATGGGTAATTCCTGAAAACATGAAACATTATAACAGTGAGGGAAAAACTCCTGAAAATATCTAAGATGATCAGTCCATGTGTAATTCCTAAAAACATCAAACACGATCAGATTGAAGGTGAAATTCCTGAAATTATCGAAGATGACGAGTCCATGGGTAATTCCTGAAAACATAAAACATAATCACTGTGAAGGAAAAAATTCCTGAAATATCGAAGATGACAAGTCCATGGGTAATTCCTGTAAACATCAAACATAATCACAGTGATGCAAAAACTCCTGAAAACATACAAGATGATCAGTCTATGGGTAATTCCTGAAAACATAAACATAATCACAGTGAAGGAAACTCCTGAAAATATCAAAGATGATCAGTCCATGTGTAATTCCTAAAAACATCAAACATGATCAGAGTGAAGGTGAAATTCCTGAAATAATCGAAGATGACGAGTCCATGGGTAATTCCTGAAAACATCAAACATATTCACAGTGATGCAAAAACTCCTAAAACACACAAGATGATCAGTCCATGGGTAATTCCTGAAAACAACAAATATCATCACAGTTAAGGAAAAACTCCTGAAAACATCAAAGATGATAAGTCTATGAGAAATTCCTGAAAACATCAAACACAATCACATTTAAAGAAAAACTCCTGAAAAAGTCAAAGATGATCAGTCTATGGGTAATTCCTGAAAACATAAACATAATCGCAGCGAAGAAAAACTCCTGAAAATAGCAAAGATGAAGAATCTTTGGGTAATTCCTGAAAACATAAACATTATCACAGTGAAGCAAAAACTCCTGAAAACATCAAAGATGATAAGTCTATGAGAAATTCCTGAAAACCTCAAATATCATCACAGTGAAGGAAAAACTCCTGAAAATATCAAAGATGATCAGTCCATGTGTAATTCCTGAAAACATCAAACACGATCAAAGTGAAGGTGAAATTCCTGAAATTATCGAAGATGACGAGTCCATGGGTAATTCCTGAAAACATCAAATATCATCACAGTGATGCAAAAACTCCTGAAAACACACAAGATGATCAGTCTATGGGTAATTCCTGAAAACATAAACATAATCACAGTGAAGGAAACTCCTGAAAATATCAAACATGATCAGTCCATGTGTAATTCCTGAAAACATCAAACATGATCAGAGTGAAGGTGAAATTCCTGAAATAATCGAAGATGACGAGTCCATGGGTAATTCCTGAAAACATCAAACATAATCACAGTGAAAGAAAAACTCCTGATAACACACAGGATGATCAGTCTATTGGTAATTCCTGAAAACAACAAATATCATCACAGTGAAGGAAAAACTCCTGAAAATATCAAAGATGATATGTCTATGAGAAATTCCTGAATACATCAAACATAATCGCAGCGAAGAAAAACTCCTGAAAATAGCAAAGATGAAGCGTCCTTGGGTAATTCCTGAAAACATAAACATTATCACAGAGAAGCAAAAACTCCTGAAAACATCAAAGATAATAAGTCTATGAGAAATTCCTGAAAACATCAAATATCATCACAGTGAAGGAAGAACTCCTGAATATATTTAAGATGATCAGTCCATGGGTAATTCCTGAAAACATGAAACATTATAACAGTGAGGGAAAAAATCCTGAAAATATCTAAGATGATCAGTCCATGGGTAATTCCTGAAAACATCAAATATCATCACAGTGAAGGAAAAACTCCTGAAAATAACAAAAATGATCAGTGCATGGGTAATTCCTGAAAACATGAAATATATTTACAGTGAGGGAAAAACTCCTGAAAATAACTAAGATGATCAGTCAATGGGTAATTCCTGAAAACATGAAACATTATAACCGTGAGGGAAATACTCCTGAAAATATCGAAGATGATCAGTCCATGAGTAATTCGTGAAAACATAAAATATAATCACAGTGAGGGAAAAACTCCTGAAAAAATGAAAGATGATCAGTCCATGGGTAATTCCTGAAAACATAAAACATAATCACAGTGAAGGAAAACTCCTGAAATATCAAAGATGATCAGTCCATGTGTAATTCCTTAAAACACCAACACGATCAGATTGAACGTGAAATTCTTGAAATTATCGAAGATGACGAGTCCATGGGTAATTCCTGAAAACATAAAACATAATCACTGTGAAGGAAAACTCCTGAAATATCAAAGATGATCAGTCCATGTGTAATTCCTGAAAACATCAAACACGATCAGAGTGAAGGTGAAATTCCTGAAATTATCGAAGATGACGAGTCCATGGGTAATTCCTGAAAACATCAAACATAATCACAGTGATGCAAAAACTCCTGAAAACACACAAGATGATCAGTTCATGGGTAATTCCTGAAAACAACAAATATCATCACAGTTAAGGAAAAACTCCTGAAAAAATGAAAGATGATCAGTCCATGGGTAATTCCTGAAAACATAAAACATAATCACAGTGAAGGAAAACTCCTGAAATATCAAAGATGATCAGTCCATGTGTAATTCCTAAAAACATCAAACACGATCAGATTGAACGTGAAATTCTTGAAATTATCGAAGATGACGAGTCCATGGGTAATTCCTGAAAACATAAAACATAATCACTGTGAAGGAAAACTCCTGAAATATCAAAGATGATCAGTCCATGGGTAATTCCTGAAAACATCAAACACGATCAGAGTGAAGGTGAAATTCCTGAAATTATCGAAGATGACGAGTCCATGGGTAATTCCTGAAAACATCAAACATAATCACAGTGATGCAAAAACTCCTGAAAACACACAAGATGATCAGTTCATGGGTAATTCCTGAAAACAACAAATATCATCACAGTTAAGGAAAAACTCCTGAAAACATCAAAGATGATAAGTCTATGAGAAATTCCTGAAAACATCAAACACAATCACATTTAAAGAAAAACTCCTCAAAAAGTCAAAGATGATCAGTCTATGGGTAATTCCTGAAAACATAAACATAATCGCAGCGAAGAAAAACTCCTGAAAATAGCAAAGATGAAGAATCCTTGGGTAATTCCTGAAAACATAAACATTATCACAGTGAAGCAAAAACTCCTGAAAACATCAAAGATGATAAGTCTATGAGAAATTCCTGAAAACCTCAAATATCATCACAGTGAAGGAAAAACTCCTGAAAATATCAAAGATGATCAGTCCATGTGTAATTCCTGAAAACATCAAACACGATCAAAGTGAAGGTGAAATTCCTGAAATTATCGAAGATGACGAGTCCATGGGTAATTCCTGAAAACATCAAATATCATCACAGTGATACAAAAACTCCTGAAAACACACAAGATGATCAGTCTATGGGTAATTCCTGAAAACATAAACATAATCACAGTGAAGGAAACTCCTGAAAATATCAAACATGATCAGTCCATGTGTAATTCCTGAAAACATCAAACATGATCAAAGTGAAGGTGAAATTCCTGAAATAATCGAAGATGACGAGTCCATGGGTAATTCCTGAAAACATCAAACATAATCACAGTGAAAGAAAAACTCCTGATAACACACAGGATGATCAGTCTATTGGTAATTCCTGAAAACAACAAATATCATCACAGTGAAGGAAAAACTCCTGAAAACATCAAAGATGATATGTCTATGAGAAATTCCTGAATACATCAAACATAATCGCAGCGAAGAAAAACTCCTGAAAATAGCAAAGATGAAGCGTCCTTGGGTAATTCCTGAAAACATAAACATTATCACAGAGAAGCAAAAACTCCTGAAAACATCAAAGATAATAAGTCTATGAGAAATTCCTGAAAACATCAAATATCATCACAGTGAAGGAAGAACTCCTGAAAATATTTAAGATGATCAGTCCATGGGTAATTCCTGAAAACATGAAACATTATAACAGTGAGGGAAAAAATCCTGAAAATATCTAAGATGATCAGTCCATGGGTAATTCCTGAAAACATCAAATATCATCACAGTGAAGGAAAAACTCCTGAAAATAACAAAAATGATCAGTGCATGGGTAATTCCTGAAAACATGAAATATATTTACAGTGAGGGAAAAACTCCTGAAAATAACTAAGATGATCAGTCAATGGGTAATTCCTGAAAACATGAAACATTATAACCGTGAGGGAAATACTCCTGAAAATATCGAAGATGATCAGTCCATGAGTAATTCCTGAAAACATAAAATATAATCACAGTGAGGGAAAAACTCCTGAAAAAATGAAAGATGATCAGTCCATGTGTAATTCCTAAAAACATCAAACACGATCAGATTGAACGTGAAATTCTTGAAATTATCGAAGATGACGAGTCCATGGGTAATTCCTGAAAACATAAAACATAATCACTGTGAAGGAAAACTCCTGAAATATCAAAGATGATCAGTCCATGTGTAATTCCTGAAAACATCAAACACGATCAGAGTGAAGGTGAAATTCCTGAAATTATCGAAGATGACGAGTCCATGGGTAATTCCTGAAAACATCAAACATAATCACAGTGATGCAAAAACTCCTGAAAACACACAAGATGATCAGTTCATGGGTAATTCCTGAAAACAACAAATATCATCACAGTTAAGGAAAAACTCCTGAAAACATCAAAGATGATAAGTCTATGAGAAATTCCTGAAAACATCAAACACAATCACATTTAAAGAAAAACTCCTCAAAAAGTCAAAGATGATCAGTCTATGGGTAATTCCTGAAAACATAAACATAATCGCAGCGAAGAAAAACTCCTGAAAATAGCAAAGATGAAGAATCCTTGGGTAATTCCTGAAAACATAAACATTATCACAGTGAAGCAAAAACTCCTGAAAACATCAAAGATGATAAGTCTATGAGAAATTCCTGAAAACCTCAAATATCATCACAGTGAAGGAAAAACTCCTGAAAATATCAAAGATGATCAGTCCATGTGTAATTCCTGAAAACATCAAACACGATCAAAGTGAAGGTGAAATTCCTGAAATTATCGAAGATGACGAGTCCATGGGTAATTCCTGAAAACATCAAATATCATCACAGTGATACAAAAACTCCTGAAAACACACAAGATGATCAGTCTATGGGTAATTCCTGAAAACATAAACATAATCACAGTGAAGGAAACTCCTGAAAATATCAAACATGATCAGTCCATGTGTAATTCCTGAAAACATCAAACATGATCAGAGTGAAGGTGAAATTCCTGAAATAATCGAAGATGACGAGTCCATGGGTAATTCCTGAAAACATCAAACATAATCACAGTGATGCAAAAACTCCTGAAAACACACAAGATGATCAGTTCATGGGTAATTCCTGAAAACAACAAATATCATCACAGTTAAGGAAAAACTCCTGAAAACATCAAAGATGATAAGTCTATGAGAAATTCCTGAAAACATCAAACACAATCACATTTAAAGAAAAACTCCTCAAAAAGTCAAAGATGATCAGTCTATGGGTAATTCCTGAAAACATAAACATATTCGCAGCAAAGAAAAACTCCTGAAAATAGCAAAGATGAAGAATCCTTGGGTAATTCTTGAAAACATAAACATTATCACAGTGAAGCAAAAACTCCTGAAAACATCAAAGATGATAAGTCTATGAGAAATTCCTGAAAACCTCAAATATCATCACAATGAAGGAAAAACTCCTGAAAATATCAAAGATGATCAGTCCATGTGTAATTCCTGAAAACATCAAACACGATCAAAGTGAAGGTGAAATTCCTGAAATTATCGAAGATGACGAGTCCATGGGTAATTCCTGAAAACATCAAATATCATCACAGTGATACAAAAACTCCTGAAAACACACAAGATGATCAGTCTATGGGTAATTCCTGAAAACATAAACATAATCACAGTGAAGGAAACTCCTGAAAATATCAAACATGATCAGTCCATGTGTAATTCCTGAAAACATCAAACATGATCAGAGTGAAGGTGAAATTCCTGGAATAATCGAAGATGACGAGTCCATGGGTAATTCCTGAAAACATCAAACATAATCACAGTGAAAGAAAAACTCCTGATAACACACAGGATGATCAGTCTATTGGTAATTCCTGAAAACAACAAATATCATCACAGTGAAGGAAAAACTCCTGAAAACATCAAAGATGATATGTCTATGAGAAATTCCTGAAAACATCAAACGCGATCAGAGTGAAGGTGAAATTCCTGAAATAATCAAAGATGACGAGTCCATGGGTAATTACTGAAAACATCAAACATATTCACAGTGATGCAAAAACTCCTGAAAACACACAAGATGATCAGTCCATGGGTAATTCCTGAAAACATCAAATATCATCACAGTGAAGGAAAAACTCCTGAAAATAACAAAAATGATAAGTGCATGGGTAATTCCTGAAAACATGAAATATAATCACAGTGAGGGAAAAACTCCTGAAAAAATGAAAGATGATCAGTCCATGGGTAATTCCTGAAAACATAAAACATAACCACAGTGAAGGAAAACTCCTGAAATATCAAAGTTGTTCAGTCCATGTGTAATTCCTGAAAACATCAAACACGATCAGAGTGAAGGTGAAATTCCTGAAATTATCGAAGATGACGAGTCCATGGGTAATTCCTGAAAACATAAAACATAATCACTGTGAAGGAAAACTCCTGAAATATCAAAGATGATCAGTCCATGTGTAATTCCTGAAAACATCAAACACGATCAGAGTGAAGGTGAAATTCCTGAAATTATCGAAGATGACGAGTCCATGGGTAATTCCTGAAAACATCAAACATAATCACTGTGAAAGAAAAACTCCTGAAAACACACAGGATGATCAGTCTATTGGTAATTCCTGAAAACAACAAAATCATCACATTGAAGGAAAAACTCCTGAAAACACACAGGATGATCAGTCTATTGGTAATTCCTGAAAACAACAAAATCATCACATTGAAGGAAAAACTCCTGAAAATATCAAAGATGATAAGTCTATGAGAAATTCCTGAAAACATCAAACATAATCACAGTGAAAGAAAAACTCCTGAAAAAATCAAAGATGATCAGTCTATGAATAATTCCTGAAAACATAAACATAATCGCAGCGAAGAAAACTCCTGAAATTAGCAAAGATGAAGCGTCCTTGGGTAATTCCGGAAAACATAAACATTATCACAGTGAAGCAAAAACTCCTGAAAACATCAAAGATGATAAGTCTATGAGAAATTCCTGAAAACATCAAATATCATCACAGTGAAGGAAAAACTACTGAAAATATTTAAGATGATCAGTCCATGGGTAATTCCTGAAAACATGAAACATTATAACAGTGAGGGAAAAAATCCTGAACACATCTAAGATGATCAGTCCATGGGTAATTCCTGAAAACATCAAATATCATCACAGTGAAGGAAAAACTCCTGAAAATAACAAAAATGATCAGTGCATGGGTAATTCCTGAAAACATGAAATATTATAACAGTGAGGGAAAAACTCCTGAAAATAACTAAGATAATCAGTCAAAGGGTAATTCCTGAAAACATGAAACATTATAACAGTGAGGGAAATACTCCTGAAAATATCTAAGATGATCAGTCCATGGGTAATTCCTGAAAACATAAAATATAATCACAGTGAGGGAAAACTCCTGAAAAAATGAAAGATGATCAGTGCATGGGTAATTCCTGAAAACATAAAACATAATCACAGTGAAGGAAAACTCCTGAAATATCAAAGTTGATCAATCCATGTGTAATTCCTGAAAACATCAAACACGATCAGAGTGGAGGTGAAATTCCTGAAATTATCGAAGATGACGAGTCCATGGGTAATTCCTGAAAACATAAAACATAATCACTGTGAAGGAAAACTCCTGAAATATCAAAGATGATCAGTCCATGTGTAATTCCTGAAAACATCAAACACGATCAGAGTGAAGGTGAAATTCCTGAAATTATCGAAGATGACGAGTCCATGGGTAATTCCTGAAAACATAAACATTATCATAGTGAAGCAAAAACTCCTGAAAACATCAAAGATGATAAGTCTATGAGAAATTCCTGAAAACATCAAACATTATCACAATATAGGAAGCTCCTGAAAATATCAAAGATTATCAGTCCATGGGTAATTCCTGAAAACATCAAACATAATCACAGTGAAAGCAAAACTTTGAAACATCAAACATGATCATGGAGTTTATAAAAGTCCTGTCACCTTTTTCATTTGAGCAGATAAAGGACTCTTGACAACCAGATATCCCCATCATTTTCCAATGTGTCAGGTGATACTTTCTTTACAGGTACCCCAGCTCCAGGTCCAGATATGATACCTGCAAAGAGGCGTGATCAAGGTACAGTTTAACAGCTGGCTGGATGAGTGGAGCTGTCAAGAGAGGCAGTGCTGGCCTAGGAGTAGGTCTGGTACTGTCATACACTTGGATTCACCTTGACTGTCTCCACTGATTCCAGTATTCACACTCTTAGAAGGTTTCCGGCAGGTGATCATCCTGTAAACAGCAAGCATAACTCCTCAGAAGGTGAAACTCCTGAAAACATTAAATATGATCAGAGTGAAGGTGAAATTCCTGAAATTCTCAAAGATAATCAGTCCATTGGTAATTCCTGAAAACATCAAACATAATCACAGTAAAAGAAAAACTCCTGAAAACACACAGGATGATCAGTCTATTGGTAATTCCTGAAAACAACAAATATCATCACAGTGAAGGAAAAACTCCTGAAAACATCAAAGATGATGATAAGTCTATGAGAAATTCCTGAAACATCAAATATCATCACAGTGAAGGAAAAATCCTGAAAATATTTAAGATGATCAGTGCAGGGGTAATTCCTGAAAACATGAAACATTATAACAGTGAGGGAAAAAATCCTGAAAATATCTAAGATGGTCAGTCCATGGGTATATTAACAGTGAGGGAAAAACTACTGAAAATAACTAAGATGATCAGTCAATGGGTAATTCCTGAAAACGTGAAAAATTATAACAGTGAGGGAAATACTCCTGAAAATATCTAAGATGATCAGTCCATGGGTAATTCCTGAAGACATAAAATAAAATCACAGTGAGGGAAAAACTCCTGAAAAAATGAAAGATGATCAGTCCATGGGTAATTCCTGAAAACATAAAACATAATCACAGTGAAGGAAAACTCCTGAAATTATCGAAGATGATCAGTCCATGTGTAATTCCTAAAAACATCAAACACGATCAGATTGAAGGTGAAATTCCTGAAATTATCGAAGATGACGAGTCCATGGGTAATTCCTGAAAACATAAAACATAATCACTGTGAAGGAAAACTCCTGAAATATCAAAGATGATAAGTCCATGTGTAATTCCTGAAAACATCAAACATGATCAGAGTGAAGGTGAAATTCCTGAAATTATCGAAGATGACAAGTCCATGGGTAATTCCTAAAAACATCAAACATAATCACAGTGATGCAAAAACTCCTGAAAACATACAAGATGATCAGTCTATGGGTAATTCCTGAAAACATAAACATTATCACAGTGAAGAAAAACTCCTGACAATATCAAAGATGATCAGTCCATGTGTAATTCCTGAAAACATCAAACATGATCAGAGTAAAGGTGAAATTCCTGAAATAATCGAAGATGACGAGTCCATTGGTAATTCCTGAAAACATCAAACATAATCACAGTGAAAGAAAAACTCCTGAAAACACACAAGATGATCAGTCTATTGGTAATTCCTGAAAACATCAAATATCATCACAGTGAAGGAAAAACTCCTGAAAACATCAAAGATGATAAGTCTATGAGAAATTCCTGAAACATCAAATATCATCACAGTAAAGGAAAAATCCTGAAAATATTTAAATGATCAGTGCATGGGTAATTCCTGAAAACATGAAACATTATAACAGTGAGGGAAAAAATCCTGAAAATATCTAAGATGATCAGTCCATGGGTAATTCCTGAAAACATCAAATATCATCACAGTGAAGAAAAAACTCCTGAAAATAACAAAAATGATCAGTGCATGGGTAATTCCTGAAAACATGAAATATATTAACAGTGAGGGAAAAACTCCTGAAAATAACTAAGATGATCAGTCAATGGGTAATTCCTGAAAACATGAAACATTATAACAGTGAGGGAAATACTCCTGAAAATATCTAAGATGATCAGTCCATGGGTAATTCCTGAAAACATCAAATATCATCACAGTGAAGGAAAAACTCCTGAAAATAACAAAAATGATCAGTGCATGGGTAATTCCTGAAAACATAAAATATATTAACAGTGAGGGAAAAACTCCTGAAAATAACTAAGATGATCAGTCCATGAGTAATTCCTGAAAACATAAAATATAATCACAGTGAGGAAAAACTCTTGAAAAAATGAAAGATGATCAGTCCATGGGTAATTCCTGAAAACATAAACATAATCACAGTGAAGGTGAAATTCCTGAAATAATCGAAGATGACGAGTCCATGGGTAAATCCTGAAAACATCAAACATAATCACAGTGAAAGAAAAACTCCTGAAAACACACAGGATGATCAGTCTATTGGTAATTCCTGAAAACAAAAAAATATCATCACAGTGAAGGGAAAACTCCTGAAAACATCAAAGATGATAAGTCTATGAGAAATTCCTGAAAACATCAAATATCATCACAGTAAAGGAAAAATACTGAAAATATTTAAGATGATCAGTGCATGGGTAATTCCTGAAAACATGAAACATTATAACAGTGAGGGAAAAAATCCTGAAAATATCTAAGATGATCAGTCCATGGGTAATTCCTGAAAACATCAAATTTCAACACAGTGAAGGAAAAACTCCTGAAATAACAAGAATGATCAGTGCATGGGTAATTCCTGAAAACATGAAATATATTAACAGTGAGGGAAAAACTCCTGAAAATATCGAAGATGATCAGTGCATGGGTAATTCCTGAAAACATGAAATATATTAACAGTGAGGGAAAAACTCCTGAAAATAACTTAGATGATCAGTCAATGGGTAATTCCTGAAAACATGAAACATTATAACAGTGAGGGAAATACTCCTGAAAATATCTAAGATGATCAGTCCATGGGTAATTCCTGAAAACATAAAATATAATTACAGTGAGGGAAAAACTCTTGAAAAAATGAAAGATGATCAGTCCATGGGTAATTCCTGAAAACATAAAACATAATCACAGTGAAGGAAAACTCCTGAAATATCAAAGATAATCAGTCCATGTGTAATTCCTGAAAACATCAAACACGATCAGAGTGAAGGTGAAATTCCTGAAATTATCGAAGATGATGAGTCCATGGGTAATTCCTGAAAACATAAAACATAATCACAGTGAAGGAAAACTCCTGAAATATCAAAGATAATCAGTCCATGGGTAATTCCTGAAAACATCAAACATAATCACAGTGAAAGAAAAACTCCTGAAAACACATAGGATGATCAGTCTATTGGTAATTCCTGAAAACAACAAATATCATCAAAGTGAAGGAAAAACTCCTGAAAACATCAAAGATGATAAGTCTATGAGAAATTCCTGAAAACATCAAACATAATCACAGTGAAAGGAAAACTCCTGAAAAAATCAAAGATGATCAGTCTATGGGTAATTCCTGAAAACATAAACATAATCGCAGCGAAGAAAAACTCCTGAAAATAGCAAAGATGAACAGTCCTTGGGTAATTCCTGAAAACATAAACATTATCACAGTGAAGCAAAAACTCCTGAAAACATCAAAGATGATAAGTCTATGAGAAATTCCTGAAAACATCAAATATCATCACAGTGAAGGAAAAACTCCTGAAAATATTTAAGATGATCAGTCCATGGGTAATTCCTGAAAACATGAATCATTATAACAGTGAGGGAAAAAATCCTGAAAATTTCTAAGATGATCAGTCCATGGGTAATTCCTGAAAACATCAAATATCATCACCGTGAAGGAAAAACTCCTGAAAATATCTAAGATGATCAGTCCATGGGTAATTCCTGAAAACATGAAATATATTAACAGTGAGGGAAAAACTCCTGAAAATAACTAAGATGATCAGTCAATGGGTAATTCCTGAAAACATGAAACATTATAACAGTGAGGGAAATACTCCTGAAAATATCTAAGATGATCAGTCCATGAGTAATTCCTGAAAACATAAAATATAATCACAGTGAGGAAAAACTCCTGAAAAAATGAAAGATGATCAGTCCATGGGTAATTCCTGAAAACATAAAACATAATCACAGTGAAGGAAAACTCCTGAAATATCAAAGTTGATCAATCCATGTGTAATTCCTGAAAACATCAAACACGATCAGAGTGAAGGTGAAATTCCTGAAATTATCGAAGATGACGAGTCCATGGGTAATTCCTGAAAACATAAAACATAATCACTGTGAAGGAAAACTCCTGAAATATCAAAGATGATCAGTCCATGTGTAATTCCTGAATACATCAAACACGATCAGAGTGAAGGTGAAATTCCTGAAATTATCGAAGATGACGAGTCCATGGGTAATTCCTGAAAACATAAACATTATCACAGTGAAGGAAAAACTCCTGAAAACATCAAAGATGATAAGTCTATGAGAAATTCCTGAAAACATCAAATATCATCACAGTGAAGGAAAAACTCCTGAAAATATTTAAGATGATCAGTCCATGGGCAATTCCTGAAAACATGAAACATTATAACAGTGAGGGAAAAAATCCTGAAAATATCTAAGATGATCAGTCCATGGGTAATTCCTGAAAACATCAAATATCATCACAGTGAAGGAAAAACTCCTGAAAATAACAGAAATGATCAGTGCATGGGTAATTCCTGAAAACATGAAATATATTAACAGTGAGGGAAAAACTCCTGAAAATAACTAAGATGATCAGTCCATGAGTAATTCCTGAAAACATGAAATATAATCACAGTGAGGGATAAACTCCTGAAAAAATGAAAGATGATCAGTCCATGGGTAATTCCTGAAAACATAAAACATAATCACTGTGAAGGAAAACTCCTGAAATATCAAAGTTGATCAGTCCATGTGTAATTCCTGAAAACATCAAACACGATCAGAGTGAAGGTGAAATTCCTGAAATTATCAAAGATGATGAGTCCATGGGTAATTCCTGAAAACATAAAACATAATCACTGTGAAGGAAAACTCCTGAAATCTAAGATGATCAGTCCATGTGTAATTCCTGAAAACATCAAAGATGATCAGAGTGAAGGTGACCTTCCTGAAATTATCTAAGATGATGAGTCCATGGGTAATCATGAAAACATCAAACTTAATCAGAGTGAACAATAACTCCCGAAAACATCAAAGATGATGAGTCCATGGGTATTTCCTGGAAAGATAAACATTATCACAGTGAAGGAAAGCTTCTGAAAATATCAAAGGTGATCAGTCCTGAAAATATCAAAGATGATCAGTCCATGGGTAATTCCTGAAAACATAAAACTTGATAACAGTGATGGAAAAGCTCCTGAAAATATCAAACATAATCACAGTGAAGGAAAAACTGAAGATATCAAACATGATCAGAGCTCAGAGGAAAATTCCTGAAAACATAAAAGATGATCACAGACCAGTGGAAATTCCTGAAAACATCACTGTGAAAGTGAAACTTCTGAAAACATGAAATAGGTTCACAAGCCAGCGGAAAACCCTGAAACCATTAAGGATGATCCCAGTCAAAGGGAAATTCCTGAAAATATCAAAGATGATCAGTCCATGGGTAATTCCTGAAAACATCAAACATAATCACAGTAAAGGAAAAGCTCCTGAAAATGTCAAATATAATCAGTCCATTGGTAATACCTGAAAACATCAAACATAATCAAAATAACAGAACATATATTTGACTATGTATGTAAAAACAAGCAAGTAAAAATGATTAAACAGATAATTGTAGGTAAAGATATAATTAAAAACATTAAATATCTTAGGGGTTGTGAGTTTTTTCATTGAATATATCCCTAAGGATTCAGAAAAATAGGGCATAGCTGTATATAAATTCCTCTCCTGATACATACAGTGTTGTCAGTATAAACCTATATTTCTACGTTCATCCCAAACCTATTACATTTTTAAATGCAAGTTTAACCGATACTGACCGTTCATATGATGATGCTGCCATCTGGCCGCTGGGTGTTAAACTAATTTGCCCAACTGGTTCCCCAGTATTACTTAAGTCCCGTGCTGCCATCTGACTGTTCGGATTGAAACTAACCATCAAAAACACACTTTCATCCCCTATATTCGGAATATAATAGTTTCAATAAAACACGATTACTATCAATATTATTATTTATCAAGTATTATCAATTATTAAACATTAATAGCAATGTAATCCCGCTATTTTCCTACGTTCATTCCTACGTGTATTATAAGAAGTTGACAGTAATTTTTCAAGATTAATAGGCTGAATTTTTCTAAGAAACAACCATACGCTTTCCTCTAGCCCGATCAAATCGGACTCAATATGATTAGGCCCTGCCATATATCGAGGCCGATAGACATACAGTGAGAGTTTCTACAATATTAGCCATAGAACATGCAACGGATCCGTTTCATCTTCATTGACTGCCCGTTTACTGCCAAACAACAAGACGCAGGATTTCACCATTTACACCACAGTAATATATGGATTATATCATAACCTATGATTGACTATAGGTAAGATGTTATCTTAGATGGTGAGATTTGAGAAGTATTCTAGACCGTTACATGTTACAATGAGTTCGTTATGTGTGACGTGGCAAAGTCAGTGCTGTATAGATACGCGAGTGATTCGACATTCGGGCCCACCATTTTAATACCCTTAAGCGGCCAGAGTATAGAATCCAGTCTTCGAATTTCCAAGATGGTTCTTAACTGACTGGACCGTCTTATATTAATAGTAATCAACATAAGCCATCAGACATGCCTGATGATATGACATCGATATGCCAATTACTTCTCCATTACATGAATCCTAAACACCATTACGTCCGTCCGTAAACACCTATAACCTCGTCCATGTAGACCGGATTCCCTACTCGTTCCATGGTTTCAATAGCAACTAAAATTAAATTAGGACCACCATTTTTTTAAAATTTACTGACCTTTTAACCAGAGGCATGTCAGCGAGATTAGTAGGGACAGAGAAGAACAGTCAAATTGGCCCACTTGAAAACCTCATTTGGACTCTTGGAGCCTCGCTGACAGCTAAAATTTTGTAACATTTTGTTTCGACGGGTCAAGCTTTGAAGAGTGACGCGCTGGCACGGGGTAATAAACACCTGTGACACTGCTTACAAGGGCATTGGATGGTGTGTCGTCTTAAACTTATATTGTAGATTCTCGCACTGTGTAGCTATCGAACTCAATACACTGGCAGGGCCTAATCATATTGCATCCGATTAAATCGGGGTGGCATTCCTCCTGTTGGTTGTTGCACTTTGTTTACCTTCCGCTAATGAAAAAAAGTGCGCTGAAAAGAGTACTATGCATAGTATTGCCTGTTTCTCCTTATATAATTCCGCCTCCAGTTCACCTTAACTCGTACAGTATTCATGTATATTTCACTCATATCAGCTAGATCCAGGTATGTATACCTTTGAACAATCAGCTTCTAACGCGATTCCTCCGCACACGGCTCTACTTTAGCAGCGTAAAATGCCCGCCAAATTACAGATGTCATGGTAGCCTCATTCTGTTGTTGAAATCTTTATTCTGAATAATTCCGCAAATAATAATTATATATCGTGCTTGACCATACATTTTGCCGTGGATTGGTTCTGATGTAATTATGATCTCCTACGTATCATTTAGTATCACGATTTTTTTGGAAGATAGTGAAGAGTATACCGCGTAAGTGATTGCATAAAGGACACACTCTCCCTAAGAGACATGCAATCCAACCTCCACGCAACCACCCATATTGGCTTTTAGTGATTAATAAATATCCAGTTTCCTTGGTACAGTGAAACCCTTCTGGGGCGGACATTCACGAGACCGGACGATTTGTTCGTTATAGCGGGGTGTCCGGCCCAGAGGGTGTCTGGCCGAGGAGGTCAGGCTGAGGCCGCATGTCAAAGACCTATAAGTATGGAACTTGAACAACCATGAAATCCGGTATTTTTCCTCTAATATTTTACCTCACCGGGGTTTCACTGGAGTATATAATCTTATTTACTCATCAATATTCATTGGTCTTATGTTAAAATGTAGCGAATGTATATGCAATGTAGATGGTTCATGTGACGTGTACTGAATATATATGTAATTTTAACGATTTGGAAAATAAACAGGAAACTTATGAATACATGAAAATATTTGTACACTGTAAATATGTGAAATAAGTTTATACTGAGTTCATAACAGGTGCATAATGTAATATTAAGTAAATGCGAATTAAGTAAATGAGGCGTATTATTGAGTAAGATATATATTGTGGATTATGGATAGACTGTACAACTGTATTCAAAGAGATATATGGGACTGATACTATTTTCACACAACAGAAGCTTAAACATTTTCAATAACACAGGTAAAACATAACGTCACTTTTCAATAGTATATAGGTAAAATAATGTCACATGTTGTAATATATTGCAATTGTGTACAGTAAATGTGAACTCAGGTGTCCAGCCCAGAGCTCGCTGTTGGCCACACGCCGACTCGCTGGTCTCCTTGTATTCTCTTCCAGAATAAATCCAATCCATCCATCCATCCATTGTCTTTGATTTTCTATCCGTGGAGGCGGACCCAGCTTTAACCCCGGGCCACGTGACACATTTTCATAGCATATAATAATTCACGCGCGTACTGGGAATGCAGTTTTACAATTTTTCACTTGAAATATGAGGAAAAGGAACTTTTCATCATATATAATTAATCATGATATATATATTACTTAATCATGATGAAAAAATTGGAAGAAAATGGCCGGTATCACTCAGTTGGTAAAACTTTATATTTTCTATTGCTTGTAGGCCTATATAGCTGCGGTTTATTATGACACACCTCCTCAACGAATTAAATCGCCCTTTACTAGTCACGACAAATTTCCATAAACAAACATTAACACTAAAATATTCAAAATATTTTTATTTTGAAAATAAATCCATGTATAATTTATATTATTAAATTCTGATAACAAATAAAGGAAACATATGACGCGATATTAAATATTTTCATGTATATAGTGATGAAATACACACAAATACTTTCATGTAATTTCACTACAGACAATCATGCTCACCTTAATTTGACATACAGGTTATGTACGCATTTACTTTCGATAATATTTTAGATGAAACCTTCAACAATTGGTGAAATGACTTTCAGAGTGCTGAATATCATGTTTTTTTTTTTTTGCCCAGATACTTTTGGAAATAGGTTCAGTGACCTTATGTAGGGTTAACAAGAATATTATTACCGAGAACTCCCTATATGCTAAGTCAGAAAATTCCATGTCCAACTGCAACAGATTTTACCTGTCTGACTGCATGATAGTGTACTCAAAATCATGCTTTTGGCCCGTAGTTAACAGAATATAGGTCTCGCTGACATAATTTCAGCTTTCGTTGAAAATTTACCTAAGACCCCCCAAGATATATACAGCAAGGGGTCTAAATAATGGCTACGGCTTGAGCTTAGTCAATGCCAAGACTTATCTGAAGGTCTAAAAAAATACTAATGCAAAAAAATATTTAAAAAAAAAATAAAAAGGGTACACCAGCAGTCTTCGTGAACTGATGAAACTCTCCATAATCATGATGCATGTCAAGAATCATGACAATCAAAGCATAAGCTTTTTTTCAGTTACTAGATCCTGGAGGGTACTAACGAGCCCCATAGCTCGCGTGATATAGGTCGGAGCGACACAATTTCAGGTTTCTGAGGTGATTATCGTGGAACTCCACGGGTTTCAATGATAAGTTTCTAGGTCAAGCGGTTAATTACGACTGTGCCCTATTAACGGACGACCGGATGACGGACAAAAAAGGATCACTGTAGCTCAGATGACATTGCCATTGTTATGAAACATGCGGATGATCTCACACTTGCAAGTATAAATGGATTAAAAGTGGCTTCCACGGATTGGTCAGAGACTGAAGTGTTATTACATTAACGGTTTAATTTATTTTTACATTAACGGTTTGGCAACTTTTTTACATTATCGGTTAATTCATTATTACGTTATCGGTTAGCAAAATTTAATACATTATCGGTTGATTTTGTCTTACATTATTGGTTATTGTGTTTTTTTTACAATATCAGTAAGTATTACATTATCAGTTGATTTGTTGTTACATTATCAGTTTGTGTTACATTATTGGTTGATTTGTTATTACATTATCGGTTGATGTTACATTAAAAGTTGATTATTGCATTATCAGTCGTAACATGGCCCTAGAGTTCTATATCGTAAGGGTACCTTGGGGTCTTCCTACGGCATACTAATGGCCATCTTACGAAAATATTTTTTTCTTAAGGTGGCCGTACGGCATCCCTATGTGCAACTCACGGCACCCTCAAGTCGTTGGTAGGAAGATCTTATATGATTTTGGCACATTGGGGGGTGGGGGGGGGGGGGTATATAAGTGGGGGACGTCCATTGTTCGAGTGACCATCACATCTGCTGGAAAATTGTGGACGAGTTCCTTATTTTCAAGATGGCAATGTCTTAAAACAAAAGCACTATCCTATCCTGCAATTTTGATTTTGGATTTGAAAAACAGTTTTCTCCTCGAAAACCTTGTACACGTGCGTTTGGCTGGCTTATAAACCTAAAAACGCCACAAATGCAGCAAGAATAGCCTACGTCCGCCGTACGAGGACCTTACTACCGCCTTAAGAAAAGCCGTACGAAACTCCGTTCGAACGGCGTTCCCCGGAATGCCTTAAAGGACCCACAAGAACAACTTAATCTGTTCTTGCGGCATACTGACGGCTACCATAAGAATTATGGGTTCTTGAATGGTGTCCTGACCTTAAACAATCCACGAACACCATGCGATGTTCTTACGTTGTTCCTAAAACATTCGAACGACCGCCGTACCACGAGGGGTTTTCGTGAGTCGTTCGTAGATAATCTTGGACAAGACCATGGAACTTGCCACGAAATGGTCCAGAATCGTTCGTACCGCGTACGTAATGGTATTTGTGACCGTGGCTTAACTTAACCAAAAGCAACGACATCACACACATGACATTACGTGCTCCAAAATGTCTCTACAGGTGGCGTCATATTTGTCAGAAAGCCTGTCATCAGTTTCAAAGTCTTCTATTACATCGGCCACCTGCGAGGTATATCAACATGATCTGACGTAGCAGACATTTAAAACTGAATCATATCTGCCATGCTTATAATGCTTGAACGAATATTTAGTTTGCCATCCTGAAACAGTACGTCAAAGTCCTTATTATGGAAATAAATCACTATGAGTGTCAGAGTATTTTAAATCTCTAAAAGCTGTGGACAGATTACAATAACTGTCATCGGTCACTTGCGGAAAAATTATATTCATTCTAAATCCAGACATAAAATGTAGATTCCCTTTTCGATCATTTCTGTTCATCTGCCGGTATTCTGGACGAGGTGCTGAGATATTGTGCAGCAAACACATACTAAGGACTTCACCAACGGTATGATACTCATTTGTGTTTTTTCTCTAATAAGTATTATGACACATTTTAACGATAATGTCGACCAAGGACTGAATGAGATAAAACACTTCAATCAATAACTGTATAATTAACAATTTTCGGGCTCTTACGATGCTTGTGAACTATTGACATTGCATCTTCCATGGGTTGACAAAGTCAGTATGAGATTTTTATTCTAATTATTGTATTTTAGACACTGAACTAATTAACAACACACACATACACATATAAACATATAATATACAAGGGGGTTTGGTAGGCATTTATTTTAAATGATGCATCAAAATTTTCGTTTGATATACTATTCGTATTTAAAAATCTCCATCAAGGTTTAAAGTTTTCGCTGCCTCCTTGGACCCAACCCCCTCCCCCGTTTATGTGTGCATTTTATGGGGGGGGGGGGGGACATTTCAGGTTATTCAGGAAGTTACAAGTCGCATGACTAAATTATGAATATGAAAGTACGTTTACTCAAATTAAGAGGACATAAATACTCAAAATCTTGTACTTGGACTCCTGTATCAGACACAAGGGGGCGCTTAATGTCAAATATTACGGCCCATAATAAATACAAAATTACAAAATGAAATTCTTATTGAAATCTGACTTTCATTTTCAGACCCCCCCCCCCTTCCCCTGTACTCACACACATTCGCACGCCACCAAAAAGGGTTATCTTAATGTTAATAAAACTTGAAGACAAGTACTTTTTATAGCCCTATATATAAAAAGATTATTTTGAAAGTTCTTTTATGACACACATACAAACGGCGTGTCTGTTGCTTCTATATGATTTGTATCAATATATCGTAAGGTCATACATAAAAAATATTGTTCTATCGATTTGCCGCTCTCAACTGCTTTTGCCAACTTTTTTTGGCCTGGACAGTCGAGGGGTAAAAAGCTCGACTCTCTCCGCTGGCGACCCAAGTTCGATCCCCGGTGTGGTCATGAGTGTGGGTTGTATAGTTGCCCGTTCAAGGCCGGTGCATGGTTTTCTCCGGGTTCTCCGGTTTCCTCCACCCCTGCAGACTACCGAACGCCATCATCTGAGCCATGGAGAGTGCCTTGATTTGTTTAATAATTAATTTTACAATCCATGTGAGATTAATAGGTTTGTATTAAGTTCTGGTGCTTGGTAATGTTGCAAATGTATGCAATGGCTATCCCTAAAACTTCAGTATAAGAATTCTTAAAGATATGGGAAATGGACTGTCGTCCGGCCGTCCGTAAGCAGGGCATAAATTGTACCACTGACCGTAGCAACCTGTAACTGTATATCTTGGGAGGTCCATAGAATATCTCCTTGGAACCCTGGAATTAGGTCACTGTGACCTATATCCTCCGAGCTATGGGGCTTGTGATTACCATGCAGAATAATAAAAAAATGATATAAAACCTCCAATATCTTGATAATTAATGCATGGATTGTCATGAATCTTGCCTTGAATATTGACAATGACTAGTTTTGTTCCCGATAAGTGGTGGCGCCACCTGTATTTATTCTTATTTTACGAAAATGAGAACAATGTCAGTTTCTTAGCTGTAATTCCATCTAATGTCCCAAAACCTGGTATGTTTATTGATCACAGGTGTATGCCTTATAGTTATCACCCTGTCTGTCATTTTGTTTGTCTATCTGTCTGTCTGTCCATTCGTCCATCCAAACAAATTTGTTTCCAGATGATAACTCAAGATTGGATCGACACATGGATTTCAAACTTGACTTAAATATGGCCCACAACTAAAGCAAGAAACTAAATAATTTTTTGGTCATGAGGTCAAAGGTCATGGTCACAGGACTCACTTATTCAAAAAGATTATGGCTGCATTTTAAGCCAAGCTTTTAATCCCAAACTTTCCATCTTGCTAATTTAGCTGATTTGCCAGTATGGGAAGAGCATAGATGAATTTGGGGTTACAAGGTCAAAGGTCAAGGTCACAGGGGCCATCTGTTCACAAAATAGTTTCCAGATGATTACCCCGGTTTAGTTTGACATATTGGTTTCCAAACTTCACTTATATATGGCTCTCCACTAAAGTAAGAACCCTGTGGATTTTTGGGGTCAAAGGTCAAGGTCACAGGACACATTGCTTTAAAAGGAATGCGTATGCATTTCAAGTCAAACTTTACATCATTAAACCTTCCATCTTCAGGATATTACTCACATGCCAATAGGGGAAGATTCTATTCGATTTTGGGGTCATAGGGTCAAAGGTCAAGGTCACAGGGCCCACCATTCACAAATTAGTTTATGAATGATAATTCTACTTTGGATAGACAGATTAGCTCAGACTTGATTTATTAATGACCCACCACTTAAGTAAATTAATTTTGATTTTCAGGGTTCAGAGATCAGAGGTGGAGGTCACAGGAGCCACATCTTTAAAAAGATTGTAAATGCACTGTAAATCAAACTTTTTATCCCAAACTTTCCATCTTTTATACATGGCTTACCTGCTAAAAGTGAGGAAATCTGTAGATTTTGAGGTTACCTTATCAGAGGCCAAGGTCACTTTTTAAAAGATTGTAACAATAATTTAAATCTGCAAGTTCAAGGATAATAAGTTCTAAAATTTTTTGGTCACAGGGTCATTGGTTTAGGTGACAGGACTGTCATTCTGAAAAAAAAATTCAGCTGAGCGTCGAGGCCCATGGATCCCTAGTTGTTCGTAGAATACTTTTTTGTGGCCTTATGAATAGAGTCATAAAACCAAATCCACGTCTCACTCTACATATGTAACGCCATGTACGCCATTAACTCCTCTTTTTACCTCGTTTTATGTCCGATGAATGTTGGATATGTTAATGCCCGCATATTGTGAGTGTATTTTATCAAAATTTTAACAAAGCTGCACAGATGGTCCACCTGCTTAATCACTATCATTAGCAGCTGACAAATCTACAGGAACATTAATTCGTCATTACACAGGAATCGTGACAGGATGAGACTAAAAAATAAGGGAAAGAGAGATAGACAGATGTCTATAAATAAATAGACTTAGTAACATGAAACATATACTCTATCCCATGCATTATCCTTCTCTGAAAATGAATATTGGATTATCGGTGGTCATCGAAGTTTTACTTACACATTTTGAAAGGAAATTGGATATATATATATATATAAATATATATATATATATATATATATATATATATATATATAATATATATATATACTATATATAAAATATATATAATAAATATACCAGTACACGCATTACTGTGTCATTTTCAATCAGTATACATGCCCATTACATATCTACTGTCACTGCCACCTGTTTGTTGACAAGAATAGAATTCAAGTCACGTTATCTGTGACGTACCGCAAGGTCTGTAGGCGCCATCCTGCATATTAACTGATACCTGTATCCTGCCAAGGTGGTATATGGTCTTGGGGATATCAGGTGAGATTTTAACGTAATAAATAACGATTTTTTTTTCTTTCGAAATTCAGCAACGGAAATATATGCTTGAGTTTGTTTGATATGTTTAAGAATGGACGATATAATGTCAAAAAAATTGTTTTAAGCGTGACTTCTATAAGTTCCTTTAAAGCATTAAACTATACGATGCACTAAAGGACTCTTGACTCACAAACGTTCGTGCAAAAACTGCCAAGTCAGAGATTTAAAAATAACACCCATAGTAACAAAATATAATCTAGGGCAATAAATAGTCAACAAAGAATTTTGACACTTAAATGCCTTATCGGCCGTACTCGAAGCCTGGTTAAAATGTACTGGTATTACATTTCAATAAGGGAATTTTTCAAAAAGAACCTGCATCTCCGAGACGTAGCGGGGACAATAAAAAAATAAATGATATAGGTTTTCCTTCTAATGGCCACAGACGTAATTTATGTTAATCTGAAGGCCGTGAGAAAAAAAGATCGTAATTAAGGGTGACTAATCCCATGCGTACGGTCTGCAGTGTAATATGTTCACCCGTCGTGTACCAATTTTATGATAAGATGGTGGTTTAATAGATTTGGGTTTTACAGGAAAATTAAACATTTGTAGGCTCTCTACATTTCGGGTGGATATTGGAAGGTATCGTTTCGTCGGTAGTAGGCTGGCTGGTACTAGTCGGAAAATGTATGTTTGTACCAGATATTCACCTAACTCTTCTGTAGAATTTTTTTCATTTCTGGCGTACTAGATAGGTCCCGAACCCGTTTTAACTACAGAAATGCGCTAGCTTGGACAAAAAAGACGGCTCACTTTAGCAGATAGCATAATTTTGTGGCTCGGCTTGCGAAGCGTCGGCCGAGAAAAAAAAACTGAACTGAAAGCTCATTCATTTGACGTTTCGAAGAACCCGTTTTATTTAACTATATTTTTGTATTGGTTTTTCTCCCCTAAAAGCCAAATCGAGCTGCACAGAATCGGCTCACTTTGGCTTAATGAAATATCGGCGGCGACCGTTAATAAACTCGGCTTGGCTCGGCTTGATCTTAACTTGGCTGGCGGCGGCGCAAATTGGCAGCGGCGCCGGGCTCTGTTAAAATATGTGTAAACATATTACCGACAAGGCGGTAGGTTAGCCATGTGCGAAAGGTGAAAGGTCACCAGCTGCAAAACATATATCCTTGTTCAATGAGCTTTGTTGATTTGGCGAACAAAACGAACAGACTGTGTGATGGTGGGAACGGCCTTTCCTTGATCGGCGTTTACCCGGTTTTACCCCTTGTATAAAAGGTTAAAGGGATTAATTTTAGCTAATGAACGTCAGATTAGACCACTATAACCACAACTAAGACAACAGAAAATCGGTCGAACCATGTCCATCCAGGCAGAATGCCTTTTACATGCAGTTACAGCGGTACAACTGTGGATTTTTATGAAATATAAATATATATATATTTTATTTATTTATTTAATGAAAGAGTTATAAAAAAATATTTATTTATTTATTTATTTATTTATTTAATGAGGGAGTTATTAACAGGCCGCGAGACATCTATATTACGTATTTCTTTGTGTTTGTTAAAAAATTGAAAATCGCGGCAAAACTTCGCACAATAAATGCCACTATTGTGAAAGCATATGTCTCATCTAGTTCTAAAATATAATTAGAAAAAAAGTAGAAATACAAGTTAAAGTATGAAACAGGTTAAAACGTTAATTTCCATGCGAGAAGTTTAATATCCACGTGGGCATAATTTACAGACCCTCAGAATGTACTAAGTAATTCTTGGACTAGTGGACCCGTGACGTTCGTGCGAGATGTGAAAGCTGTGAAGTATAACTGCAAAGGCTAATAAGCTCCCTTAAAATTGAAACTTTTAAAGTGTAGACATACTATTTCCGCTATTAAGCAAAAGAAAACATAATAAAATAAGTCTGGAATATTACCGGTCGATTCAATGTCATAAAATTAAAACTTCAGGTGTCGTTTCACTTAACTGTTTAGTTTTAAGCTGCTGGGCTATAGCGATCACACTTTGTCCGTCCGTCCGGTGTTCGTCCGTCCGTCCATATCCTTGAAAACCTAAAGTTAGATAAATGTGAATTATATTATCTGAGTTGCGCGGCAGTAGTACATCCTCAGACATAACTAAAAATAAATTTGATGCAAAAGCTCAAATATTTAAATAATTATTGCATGGATTGTCGTGAATCATTGATCACGGACAACTTCATAAGAGGCTCAAGATTAGTCGCGCCACTTGTATTTTTATTACATTTTTACAGTCTCCCCTTTTATTTCTTAGACCGACAAATGACAGTAATTATGTATGTTTCGCAGCTGTAGATTGATCTAGTGACATGAAATCCAGCATGTATATCAATCAGGACGAGTGTTGTAAAGATAAAGTGACATGAAACCTAGCATATTAGTCTCTCAGCTAAGGGTTTATCTAGTGTCATGAAACCATATCTGCTTATTGATCATATATTGTTTTATTAGATTCTGGAGACTGGTGGCGCCATCTGTATTTTTTTATTTTATCGACATTTATTTATCTTTTTTTTCTTTTGGCAATAGCAATTGGTCTTTGTCTGTCACCAGTCCCAATAAATCCTAACCATCGGACCCAGGAGGTCCTTGAAAAATCTTCTTAGAAACCTGAACTTAAATATCTATTTTCTAAACGTTTGCGCATCCAATCTCTTGTTAGTAAAAATATTTCAATAATTTTTATTTTTTTTTATACTTTTTTATATATTTTCTTCAACTCCAGAAGACTGGTGGCTCCATCCGATTTTTTAACCTTTTCCCCCTCTATTTAATCAATAATGACAATTTCTCTACGGTGAATCCATCAGTTTTTCCTTAAACTTGGTATGCTTATTGATAATGACAGGTTATATCAGTTCCTGGAGACTAATGTCGCCACCTATATTAAAATAAATCACGCATATATTCCCCCTTTTTTTAGATAGACATTATTCCGTTTCTTAACTTTGCTTTCTTCTAGTGTCTTTGGGCCTCATATGTTTCTGGGCACTACATGGCCATTTTTTTTCTCTTTGTTCATGAAGACTAGGGCCGCTACTTACATCAATCGCATCAGTTTCTCAGTTGTGGTGTCATCTTCTGTCCTGAAACATATCTATTTATTGGTCATGACCAGTTATATCAGTTCTTGAAGATTGGTTGCGCCACCTGTGGCTTCTATCTTTTTTACATATTTCCCCCTCTGTATTTAAAATTGCCAACACATACAGCACTGGTGTATCTCTCTCTCAGCTGTGGTTCATTTAGTGTTCTGAAACCAGGTATAAGATAAGTGCTTTGTTTCATCAACTACTAAAAACTGTTTTCTTTTTTTTTTTTTGGCATTTGTTTTGAGAATTTCAAATGACAACAGTCGTATTCCCAATCTCTCGTATACGCGTGATCATTGATTTATTTTATCGATTGCCAAATTTAGTGCAAACAACATTTTAACTTTCAAAAACACCGTCACGCTTACATGTAAATGTGTATTGTGAAAATGCCGAAAAATCGAATTTACGGTATAAATGTCATAAATCGTTTAATAGCTTAATTAACACCATTATACGACAAAACGATTTACAACTTAAGCCTTGAAACTGTAAATCATAACTCTTTTTTTCGAAAACTAAATTCGTCAGACTACACTTGTAACTAGCCTAAATAATGTGCTCTGAGAGTCGTGATGTCAATGAGGTTTCTTTTCTTTTTCCAGGTTTACAGCTCCGTTTACAATGAAGCCGCAGTAGCTTCCTGCAGTAGCAAACGTTCGATATTCGACATTCACATGCAACATTCGGGCTAAACTATCGGCGCTCGGCTTGTCCGACAACCTGGCAAACGTGAAAGCATAGTCCATGCGTATTCGGGCAATGATGGGCCATGACCTTAGATATTTGATACGCATGCGAATATTGAATATATCACACAAATCAGCAAAATTTGGCAAAAGTAACCAAACGATCTCAGCCGTTGCCTTCATATTATAACTAGTTTTTGACCGGTGTAACAAATACTATACAGACTACAAAAACACAGCCAAGCCATGCACCCTATACTCCTCTACTGTGCCCTGCGTGTTGTTTTTCCTACATACATAAGCCTGAACCGCGAAAAATGACCAATAATATTTGATTCCCAACATTTCTGGGGGTTCATATCGAATATTAGATCAAACTTTATATTATCTATTTAATAATTAAACTAGTACTACACATTTACTTAAAATTCTATTATTATCGCTCAACACGGACTGATGTTTCGGGGGAACTTCCATAGGATATTCAATGCAGCAGGAAAATAGTTGTGGCATTATGCTTCCATGTATAATAACTACGAAGGTTTTTTTGTTTCGATTTTATTAAGAAAAATGCGGATTATCCCTGGCGAAAAACGGTGTATATTTACATACATATATATAAATTTACAGACACTCAGATTGTACCAAGTAATTATTGGGCTACTTGGTGTTCGACCTCAGATATATTTGACAAATGAGCGTAGCACAGATAGGATGTTTAAAAATATCTGACAATGGCCAAGTGGAACTACCATTGAACTGGAAATTTTAGGAATTTCGAAGAATCTTTAGTTTAAGACTTGCTCTGTACATAGCTCTAACAAATGGTCTAGTTACTTCATGAAGGGGCAGATGTGAAAAGCTTTGTTTTTTCAGTATACATTTATTTCTCTTGCAGTATACATGTATACAACTGCAGCGTATCGTACGTATAATTGCATAGTCATAATACATTGAATAGATATCTATATGTCACTATACCATAATATTATCATCAAAAACAGCATTATCGAAACATTAATCACCTCTTAATCACCTCATAGTAGCATTATTAATATAAATATATATTTTTTTCTTTCAATCCCATAATAATCACTTTAGTAACATATAGATTTACACTAATATTTATCACCATATATTGTCACGTTGTGCTTCACAATGTAGTAACATCATTATCATCATCAATATAATTTGATTATCATTACAGTAGCAGGTCATCAACATCACTATAGTTCACCTCTCCATCATCATTACAACTGTAAATCATTTATCCATGTTTTTAGTTGTTTTGTTGATTGATCTTACAAACTCAACCTTCAGATAAGTTTGAATGCTCTGATGAGAACACTGGTTTCTTTTAGTATGATTGATGATAGGGTTTGACGAAATATTAGTTTATTCATTTTTGTACCAATTTGTGCTATAAATATGGAGTATGTTATTACACTGATTCATATGTCATGAATATACTAAATACGTATTCAAATGGAACCAAATACCGTACCCTAATACTAGATGTTTCCATATCACGTTCACCTGTAGTAGACGACCAATTATTGTCAAAATTGCTTTCACCATTTTACAGTTAAAACAACAAAGGGCACAAGTCATCTTTTGTGTTACAAATATGACAAATATATGGGTTCACCTTCTATCCAATCTCGCAAACCTTGAGCTATACGGGATTAGGTTGTGCAGAAGTCTATAATTAAATTCGGCGGTTTTCTTTCAAGTAACAGATTTTACCTTTAAATTGTATATAACCTCCCAAGGGATTATACTGTAAATATTAAGATTTTTCTTCCACATTTTATTTATTGCCGGAGACATATTTTTGACAAACTTTGTTGTAAACATTGTCAGTATCCACGGGAGGAACCAGACTAATACATCATATACATTCTAATAACCGCCAGTCTGACAGTTAGCACATTTGACAAGATCAGGCGAGACAAAAACCAATGAGAGAGAGAGAGAGAGAGAGAGAGAGAGAGAGAGAGAGAGAGAGAGATTATTAATATTCTTAAAGGGACATAATCAGGAGCAATATTTTGACTACTTTTCCACACTAACAGTTCAGTTTTGCTTTATACATAAGTTTACCAGCAAAAACATCCCAGCACACAGGCTCTGTACCTCGCATACGGCGGTTTAGCACCTTGTTATGGCTCGCGTGTTGATAAACAAAGTGCACGTGTCTTTGTTTACCAACACATTCCCGCGTGACCGGAAGTCCGATTGTGAGCCGCAGCACGTGATGTTTCAGCCAGCAGGAATATGTATTCCATTTTTTGGGCCAAGAAGTCAGAAAATCACACGTGTTGTAGCCCTGCGATGCATGCGCTGTGTTTATATTTACACCTGTGATCGCACCCGGTGCACTGTTTTTTAAACTCGTTTACCGGAGTAAGCAAACGGTTTCAAGGCAATAGTTTGACAGGTACCAATTCATTTCAAAGGGAAGGGGCTATTTTTCATGTTAATTCAACATGCTTTATAGGTGAATGGGCCCCTTTAATTGTAAGTTTGATTTTTTTTTTATCCTGGAGAAACATTTTGGTTAATAGAGAGTTAATTTGTAAATGTTTAGCTTGTATACTGGTGTTTTTAAAACTTTCAATTCAAATTATTTATATGCTGTAGAACATGTTATTTTCGCATGTTATTTAGGCAAATCGCCTAATGATTTGTATTACTATGTTTGAGATTTCAAGGGAAATTATTGCATCAGCGATTTTTCAAACTAGTATCGCATTTGATTTACTCAAACCGTCGCTGCGTCCCCCCCCCCCCCCCCACACACACACACAATTAGTTGTACAATGTACCCCGGCTCCAATCCCATGAACTCTCAGTCTGAGGAGTTCCTCCAATCAGTTTTATACATTTTATTCATTTATAACCAGGAGATATGGTCATCTAAAGGTCATTGATAAAATGATTTACATGAGGTTAAATGGATATACATGTAGATATAGACTGCATGTGTTTAAGGACAGTGGTGGGGAATGAGGCTCTTTTTTTTCTGGTGTTTATCAAACGTTGGGTCTTAACGGCATATCTACACCATCCTTCTTTCAAATCACTTTTGTCACTTCCAGCCATATTCAAACATACTAAAATAATATAACTGACAACAACACGCTTATATGCTTCAGTAATTTATTTTATCAAGTTATAACGAACAGTGTGTAAGCAAAAGGAATAATGTTCGGACTTTCAAAATAGTAAAGAAGTAATGCGTCAAGATTGCTATAGTTTTATCAAGAAAGTGACAAATCTTCATGGCTCTGTTCTTTGTGTCCAGGATCCTCAGTGGATGCTCTACCCATCAACTCCTAAATCAGATATAATAAAATTTGTCCATTTATCTTAACAGATGGAATAACATAACTGAACATAACTAAAATGACTTTAACCATATTGATTCTCCTAATAAGTTTTCAAAACCTTCTTGGTTGTCAAGGTAGATCAGCTAGACTACTAATAAGTCTGCTGCAGGGTATATCTATACTTATATTTGCTTTTTGCTTCATTAATGCCTAATCAGGTGCCTCGTGGTATATTTTTAAATAGGTGACACTTTCAACTGAGCTGGGCTTACTATTAATATTTTAAGTTGTAACTGAAAAAAAAAACACTTGCAAATTTAGTTGATTCCGGGTTGTCTTGGTTACTCCTTTTCGTTAACTGAACCCTTCACAAATGGAGCAGCGTCAAATTCCTCTCTATTCAACTTTCCATCACCTAAAATGTAGATCGATTTTGGCTTAGAAAAACACCAATGGCGCAATTAATTAAACATTGGAGATAATCTGGATCACAATAAACAGTTTTTAATTCGAAGCATTAATCCCTATTGTTAGAGCGATTTAATTAAAATAGAGATATTGATCGGTATCATCGGATGGCCTCTGAATCATCCTGGCCGGGGTTGGATGTCTCCAACATCTAATTTTTAAATATCTGTATGTAAATACTTCCAATTATAGGAACATAAAGAGTCATGTAAATTTTTATATGGATGGGATGAAGTATTAATTATTGAGAGAAATAAATTACCATTCTTGTCCGCGAGCTCCACTGTGGCGTGTCCAGACAGTTCTTCCAGGTTATTTGTCTGGATAAACTCTTTCTCGGAAATGACTCCATCGTTGTTCTCGTCATAGGTTTCAAACCCTGATACAAAAGGAAGTTTTTGTATCCCTGGAACCTTAAAATTATATTATTTTAAATTTAATGTGAACTAATGAGATTGTGACAGGTATACATACATAAGTTTTATTCTGGTAATGACCAATGCTTTATACAATGTGTTAATGACAATATTATGTAACTGCTGGTAATGTTTTCCGCCTGTCTGGCTGCCCTGCTGTATTTATCAGTAAGTTTATCCTTCTATTTACAATCCTTGCATTATATTTTAAATTAGTTTATGGTATTTTAAAAAAAAAATCGTTTGCACATACTAAGGGAAAGAAATTTGGATTCAAGGGGTTGGAGATCAAAGAATACTTCATTTGTTTGTACTTTTATAAAATCCGGAAATAAAATTCTATGTTGGTCCACATGTTTTGGATATATTCAGTGCAGTTGCATTTGCAGACAAAGAATACTTGATTTCTTTCATTAAAGCGATTTGATAAAGTACCGCTATGAACTTTGTATGCGTTTTTCGAGTTCTGTCTTATCTCACTCCTACATCTAATCTAAAAGCGCAACATGTTGTTCCTTCTCCCATGTTTAAGTTATAAAACCTATTGTAATCGTTGATAACTTGCGACACATAGTGTTAATTCCGTAAATAAAAACCGACCCAGGATCTCACCTCTTCCATGCTTCTTTTCCCGCACTTCTCTTTACAATGTGTCAAGCAAAAAATGGTGAGGCACCAGCGCTCACATTCTTTGCGGCAATTTCGCTTCTCGGTTTCATGGGCAATTCTTCCTTCCCCTTTGTAAACAAAGGTGGACAGGACAAGTAGACACACCAAACAGAGCATACTGGTCTTGATGGTTGACAAGGACGGTAACCTACATTTATATAAAGAAATAAAACATAATAAAACCATAATGGCATTCAGTAGAGCAAATACCTCTGCCACGACTAGACAAACCTGCTGCAGCCACTACAAATTAGCGGCCCGTGTGTCGCCCGAATATAAAATTATTTAGAAATCGATACATTGCGTTATTTATCTGACAGATAATATTGTACATAAACAAATTTTGCCTTCTAATGCAAACTGGAAACCTACCTCCAGGAAGAATGCTTCTGCTCTCAGTTGTTATGTAAACACCTAGGCTTAGTACAGCTAGACTGTGATTTAGCAAAGGGTTGGGCACCGTTATATATACTCTTTTGCACGCGACACCAAGGAAGCTTTAACAAAGGCAGTATGCAAACATCCTGGTTGACGTCACCCAAGATTTCAGCAATTAATTGTTTTGGCAATGGTCCGAAATTTAAGCCTCGTGCGAAGGGCCCTTTTTATCATTTGCGGGGGCAACTTTTTTTTCACATTCAAACAAAACGTACATATCTACTATCATACGGTTTCTGCTCAGTACTAATTTAATAATAATAGTTACAGCTGTAAAAAAGCTTTATCGTTGAGGAAACTGTGACACTGAATCATCCTAAACCCACGCGTGAATGCGTTCTTATTTTTTTCTAGATTAGCACCGTAAATTGCTTTGGCAAAGTATAGTGAAGAATTAAGTGTATGTTTGTTAATGTTTCTGACTCCATTGGCTTTGATATGTGGTGAGTCTTATGTCTTGCTTATATGGGTAAAAATTAAAGACAGAGTATGTCTTGGTTACATGTTTACTTATTAAAATAATAATGATAATATTAATAATTATTATATATTATTATTTTTATTATTTCCGACAATCAAGCGCTAACACACAGCTACACACAGAGCACACATATCCCTCGATAGCTAATCCCTATATCTCTTTGTAACTAATCCTCCCCCCCCCCTTTTCTGAATAAAAAAGTGAAGGCAACCATTACTTCCTATGAATGTATAACCAATTACATGATACGCATCGGGGCCGACAACAGAGTACTCATCTGAAATCAATCTAATGGCATATTCTAAATCATTTTGAAAATCAATTCATTTAATTACAAATATACATGAAGGCCACAGATCAACTTTACCCCCCCCCCCCTTTAAAAGTTTTACACTTATAAATCACATAAGCGAGTTATCACAAAGATATAGCGCAAACGTGTTTAGAGATTAAGCCAACAATTTTGACGTATTGGTAACTTTGTAAAATATAACTTGTTTTTATCTAGACACTAGGCAGTCCTTTGTTTTCCTAACGTGAAACGTCCATTTCAAGTCCCATGCTTGTGAATCTGCCCTGAATCAGAACTTAGAACTTTTTTTTTAAAATTTGAATGATGTATAGTTTTTATACATATGTCGACAGATTTAATCTCTACTTTATCACAAAATCCCATGATAATACAATGCGTATCGCACAACTGTCATACATTGTGTATCTGCAGTTTTCCAATATCAGGGGTCATGTTATCCTTTGTCATAGGAATATTAATGCACAGAAAGGCATTTTTCATTTCGTATCAAGCCGTCTATCCGGTGAACTCCATGTTATAATATTGGCCTACATATTTCATACACTTTCAAATTTGTATTACAATAATATTATTTTCTTTTTAAAGGAAATCCATGTTTCCGTCGGAAACAAGACCAATACTTTTTCATCGGAAAGGCCAATATATCACAGTAGTATTCAATAAATAAATATGCTCAGCCAATGTTAATGGTTCATAACTTGAGATTGTTAGAGGCTGCTTGATTCCCTTCTTCGCTTCTTATGCTATGGTCAGACCTCAGCCTAGCCGGACTGGCCATCCTGGTAATGGTTTATAGCCAGCGGTGAATGCACCACTCAGAAGCTATGCGTGTATTCATACTGGACTGATGGGCATACTTTGATCTGACAGTCACTAGGCTTTCTTATGTTAGTAAAGCAAAGAACCTGCCATATTTAATACCATGAGTGGACGCCCTGCTTGTGCACCAAATTCCTTGGTACTCTGAAAAACGGTAACAGGGTAAGGTCCTCCAGGCCCAGTGCAATGTGTACTTAGCAGTTGCACTTAATGATTAACACCAACACTGATCATATGCATGCATACTGTGTCATATACACTACAACTGTCCACTTAAATAAAATATCAATCAAAAATTAAAATATAAAGGTTTGGCATAGTTTATCTTTTCAAAGATTCTGAAAGTGGTATAATCTAAGGATGCATTGGGTAACTTATAAAAATATTAGAAATTATTAAATAACAGGATCCATGCTTGTAGGTTATGTCCATCAATATATGTTATAACACACACATGCACACACACACTCACATTTATATAAACTATTATAAATTTTTACTTATTAAGCTTTATTTCTAAAAACAGGGAAAAAGCACATGCTTTAAGTTAATAAAGTAGGCCTACTCTTAAAACAGGAGTAACTATCGGGATAGAAATATTTCAAAATAGGTGGCAGCATTGAAGTGGCAGCTATTACCTCCATATAGGGGGCATCGTTATAAAGTGGGCAGTTTGACCGAGTCCCATGGGTGCCAACATTATACAGGTTCGACTGTAGTTACTTCGAGGGGATAAAATAATCTTTATCCTCTGATTTATATTCATGCAAAGGTAAAGTTAAAAAAATAATATCAGTACCGAATCAATCACTATACTTCTTATTTCAAAACTATTATGCTGGGATGTATTAAATTTATTTAATTCAACATGACGGTGCAAATTATTTTATTAAGCCAGGGAAATGGCACATTTAATTGTTAATGGTAATGTAACATCCATGTTGTAGTATCAAGCCAGAGAGTAAGACAAAAAATTAACATTGGCTTCAAATAGCCTTTAGTTTGATGCTGAATATTAGATATAGTCACACTGTCACTATAAAATTGTATGGACAAAATGAATATTCTAGAACACTTTCCTTTAGTCCCAATTGGTTCTCATTTGTCTAATTGACAAAACCCTTTCGGTTATGCTATTTCATTAATCCGTCCATGGGTCACTAAATGTTCATTTGTGTGGATAGTTATATGATATATACAACAAACTGTTCACCTTTCAACACATAATGGTTTAGTAAAGTAGCATTTAAAAATCATTTACGCGTGATGATTTAAGAAGCATTCTCTAATTGCATAAAAATCTGCTGTACCTAACATCTGCGTGTGTTTTAATCTTATTCAGTTCATATTCACCAAGGTTGGGTGGGCAATACCCGGCCGGGTAAACCCGGGCGTGTAAAACTCGTTTAAACCCGGGTTGGGCAATAAGTCTTAAAACCCACATGTGGGATTTATGTGCAATATGATACGGACTTTTCTGAAAACATTTCTGTTTATATATAATTTCCAAAGTATTCAAGAAGTGTGATAAAGGATATCCTGTCATATAATTACAGATTAATATTACTTTTTACATGTGACTGATTGTAAAAAAAGTCAATAACTGCTCATAAAAGTGAATTTAAATGAACAGTTTCATCAATTCTTCATCCCAGAATTCCTTATTAGGCCCATGGGAATCATCAACGTGGAAGCTTTCTTTGACATGATCAGTTTGTCTTACTTTAATGTGCATTGCTCTACCATCTAGCAGAGATGACTAGATAAGGTGCATTGGTATAGAAGTAACATTATGGCTTGCCAGTCATGGCAGCCTGACAGATTATATTTCAGTTGTATCAAAGTTACTGTGGAATCCTTCACACCCACCAGATGACTCCCTGATATCTGCATCTGAACATTTGCTAACAAGTGCACAAGTTCTCCTTTAGCCTGGCACTTAATAATGGCAACAAAAGAAGTTGTGGTTAGCACTGCACAAGCTAGGTGGCTGAATCGGTAGGTAATTGTAAAGTGTTATCTACCAGTCTGTGCTTGATCCACATTATCATCAGAGTGGGAATATGGTAGCCCTGTTATATAGAACATTTCTGGATTCTGTATTTAAGAAATCCCATATAAAGAAAAGGTTTTTACATTTTAAACTTACCTGTAAAATAACTGTTTTAACACAATATCTATTAATAGTGTAAATGACGTTCGTGTAAAAGACTGGCCAACGTTCCACATTATTAGGTCACACTGAAAAAAAAGCAAAATAAAATGATAGCCAGTAGTCATTTTTTATAGCAAGAAGCAGCTTCTACATCACTTTATCTATACACCCACATAGCAATCCACTTTCTCAGTTTTATTGAAAATAAAAGTCCTAAGAAAAATGGGTTTAGATGTGAGAACTATGACTTCACTGTCAAAAGACTCGTGATTTTTTCTCTTTTTTTTATTTCGGTTAAGTGAATCATAATTAATTGCTTTATATGTCAAGTATTGTATATAAGACAAAGCTCTTGATATTGCTTTATATTAATAAAAAATAAGTATTGAATCATATTTATGACTACACATAATCATATTCAATTTCAAATTGACACTATGCTCCCCATAAAACCTGTTTAACCCATAAATCTCGGGTTTACAAAAAACTAAAATAACCCGGGTTTTGCTCAACCTTGATATCCAGTTAAATTTTGTATCTGAATCTGAATTTTTGGGCTGTCATATTTACCACATCCACGATTTTATAAAGTGCGGCCAACTTTTTATCCTGCTAACTTCCAATGTTTAAAGTACTCTTTGGGACCCAAACAGTCGGTTATGTTTTGTCTTCGGATATACAGGAAAGCCCTTGTAGCTTCCCATTGAGATTAGTGAAAAGAAACAACATTAAGTCATCAATATATACGTTTATTAATTGCGTAGATGATAATTACATGGTCTATCTTGCATTTGATCAACCCTACAGCCTAGAGTTGCTAAACATACCTTGGTTTTAATGAAGGAGAAACACTCTACAAATTTCTGCCAATTCATCTTAAATTTGAAATAAAATGACCTTAAAATCTAAATATTGCTGGTATCCACGCACACATTGTTTTCATCTTGTAGTTGATTGACTATCACTGGTGTTATCAAACATTGCCCTCTTACATAAAACAGTCAACTTTGCAGGCCAAAGATTATTGTGAGGAAACTTTGAATGACGTCCCCCCTGTGATTTATTGTCTTATTTTGAGACTGGCGGCCTTCCAGTAACACCCTCACGTGACCACCTCACGATATCGAGAAGGACTTTACATTCACTTCTTATCTTCCCTCTGCCTCTATTAAGTGAATTCAATGAGGACAAAACACTTCAACGGCGAGTTTGGAAGAGTACTGCAGATAAGAGCTGTCATTAAAATGGAAATATCCATGCACCTACATTAAATGAGATCTAGCTCATATGCCTCGATGAATCTTTGGGGAAGTTAAAACAGTTTTGCATTTATACCCATTAGCCAAAATTATAAACCACTTAAAAAGTAGTATGCCACTTTTAGCACGGTTGTCTTCTGAGTAAGCAAACACTGAACGATAATGCGTGGTGTGTGAGTGGCAAAGATTATTTTCCTTGTTCTTTACGAGGTTATGGTAAATTTTAAAATAGCAATCTAGTAACTACACTGCGGCCGACCCGTCCTCATCCCAAATGGATACATCTACCACTGATACTGTTTTATTGAGCAAATATATGATAAGTATGGGAGATAAATCTGGTAGACCCCATTTCATTTATTTAAATTATCTTATTATCAAAGAGACCTCATTATCATCTCGTAAGAATAATAGAATGAAAAGCTAAATTGCATATTAAATAATGACATATAGACAAATGAAGGATGGGCATACAATGTAGTGGGTAAGTTGAAAAGCTAGAGATGGAATTTGTGTGAATGCGAAATGTACGTTTGATAAAACATCATATAACGGTAAATGGTGTCCATTCAGATATTGCGAGAAAAGAAAATGGAAAAAATATAGGACATGACACCCCGCCACCCACTCTTATAATTACTGGCAGTGATAGTGTCAGAATTACATTTTTTTGGTATAACAAAGTTAAATGAAAGTGCCTATTTATATTGATCAATCTGCCCATTAGGTACGTCGGTACAGTAAGCAAAGAGGTGTACGCCAGTAAACTGGAAAGTGTGCGTCAGTACATAGGTAAAGCAGGGGAAGAGGTGCACGTCAGTACAAGAGTATACTATTAAAGTAAAGAGATGACTTCACTGCTCTACAAACGTTCACATATATGTTAAAAATCAATGTATTCACGTTATACATGTAGATCTTTGTCTGTTGTTAACTCTGGAATAAATTATCCGGGAATCGCATCGATGATGATGATCATTATAAGAAAACAAAAACCCGAAATGTATGTGTATATGTATGTATATGCACATGTATATATATTATGCTTTTCCTATCAAGTAAAATGAAGTGCAATTCTAAGATAAAAAAAGAGATGTACGTCAGTACAAAGGTACAGTTAGCAGAGAGTTGCACGTCATTAGATCGGGACATTGAAACATCAGTATTACTATATCATCCCCATGGATTATTTTCTTTTCAAACAAAACTTATGAATTATATGATATGTGCTTGTTTTTAAGTATAGCGTATTTATTATACGACTTATAATAGTTGTTATTAAAATACTTATGTTTTGATATGTTGCGACTTGGGTATATGAACTATGATTATCCCAATGACGCGTCCACCTCGGATAGTTCGGCAGGTGGTGTTAGCGAGATTCTACTCTGTGTATGTCTGATATAGATGTAAAGAGTCGGAGCTATTAAAGTGAAACATGTGGGTAAAAACTGAAGGGGAAGAATATAATGTCTACACTGAATATATAAAACGATGCATACTCTTAGAGCACACACAGCACCAGAGCTGTTATATGGACACACACACTTTTCGTAGGAAGGCTAAAATACATGTATGCGGTGTTGTTCAACATAAAAAAGGTTTTAATGGATTCCTTATGTGGCACGGTTATGTGGCCATAATTGACAAAGATAATTTCGTTATTACTTGCAAAAAAGAGAATCAGTGAGATTTAGTGGCGCAGCCAGGATTTGATAATACGAGGGACGCAGCACTCAAGTGTTGCTTTCTCACGACATTTGTGACATTTAAATCGCCGTACATCTATAACATTTATTAGCCAAATAGCCACACATAAAACTGTGACATTTTTGCTCAAAGCAGACAGCTACATTAGGAATCATGGTCCATCGTTTTAGCATTGATCGATTATCACAGCGGCAGTTGATTTTTAGAGCAAAGGTTAAGAACAGATGTTCATATTGGGACAGATTTGATTATTTTCCAAAAAATGAATGCAAGTTTAATGTATATTTAATTTTACTTAAATGACTCCTTAAGAACTTAAAGTCATATAAATCAATATGTATCATTCAGAATAGTTTCACTAAAAAGCATAAACTATCAAGATGACGGATAAATCAAAAGAGAAAATTCACAGACCGAATAAGCCCATTACCTGACAAACCCAAAAATTACCAATCCGTCCAAACATAAACTGATTTAAAAAATCAAAAACTCCTCAAAGAGCTTGGAATATTGCCCTACACCTAAAATCTACACCATCCAACTGTATGGAAACCAGAAAGATTTATTCCCCAGGCTCAGATTAAAAGAATATATCTACTCACTATCAAATGAATCTGAAACGCCAAACGGAGTAATTAACGACATAAATTGCAACAAAATTTATACAGTAAAGCACATTACAAAACGATAAAGAAATTATCACCAGACCCGCTTATAAAGGAGGCGAGATTGTGATACAAGACAAAACAGATTACACAGAGGCCTACCAAGGGCGGATCCAGGATTTTACCAACGGGGGGGGGGGGGGGGGCGGCGGGCAAATCAAAAGAGAAAATTCACAGACCGAATAAGCCCATTACCTGACAAACCCAAAAATTACCAATCCGTCCAAACATAAACTGATTTAAAAAATCAAAAACTCCTCAAAGAGCTTGGAATATTGCCCTACACCTAAAATCTACACCATCCAACTGTATGGAAACCAGAAAGATTTATTCCCCAGGCTCAGATTAAAAGAATATATCTACTCACTATCAAATGAATCTGAAACGCCAAACGGAGTAATTAACGACATAAATTGCAACAAAATTTATACAGTAAAGCACATTACAAAACGATAAAGAAATTATCACCAGACCCGCTTATAAAGGAGGCGAGATTGTGATACAAGACAAAACAGATTACACAGAGGCCTACCAAGGGCGGATCCAGGATTTTACCAAGGGGGGGGGGGGCGGCGGGCAAACAAAACTTTACCAAGGACCATATGATAAATTATTTTTTAAAATATAACTACAATGTAGCGAGAATGAACAAATTTATTCTGATACATATGTAAAGTTGTATAAACCTCTGTGATCGTCTTTCTTAATGTTGTTGAGCACTTTGTGTACATGTAACATTTCTGAGGGTAGGTCACTGTAATATACAGCAATGACAGGCGTATAGCATGAGTCGCTTAATAAATAAAATTCGGTCTCATCATCAACACGTGCTAATCTAACAAACCACCTATATATTGATAATAAAGAGGCAGTACACCTTGAATCAAAACCTTTCTTTTTGTTTACATTGACTTGGTTTGAGCTGGTGTTACAGGTGCTCTTTTAATTGTGTGACACGGGCGTAACTCGTGTTGTTGTTGCACTCTCAGTTTAATCTGTACTGGTTGAACTCTCGTTGTCATGCTAGCTTGGGGCTTTCTTGCCTGGCCGAGCCGGGTCGGGCTCACGTTTGGACCCTGGTATGCAGAGACACCGCGGTGTTCTTCTAGATGATTCCTGTAACGCGTGTTTACTGTGTATTATGTTAGATTCTTTAGAATGTTCGAGAAATGGAAAATAAATTCTCGGCTTGAGGTAAAAATTTATATAAGGGGGCTGTGTTTTAAAGCCGAGAGAGAGGTGAGAAAATTTCCAGCGGACACAGACGTGTGTATGTGAGTGAGACCTATCCGATTATTTAGTAATTTCAGGGATTCTACTATTACTAACTCTATACAATTTAATGCTGCCTGCCTCAAGTTTACTTTCTGGATTGTTACAAGAGCTTTACATAGGACTGTTATTCTCTGAGAGAATTCATGTTAACTGTTCGCCGGCTTATACATTTTAAGGGACTTATTGTTGTGACAGTGGTGGGATCCAGGTAATGTGCATTTTGACTATTTTACTGTGTGATTGTATTGATTTGTTGTTATACCGCTGTCATACTGTGTTATTGTATTGATTAAGTGTATTGTAATGTTAGGGTTGTTTTAAGAATAAATTATAGTTATTTGTTGACAAAAAAACCAGTGACTTCTTTATTCATTCCCCTAGACATTTCACGCTGCCTGGCGTTACAGGGTCTATTTTTTTATATCTCCTTGACAAAATCTATGTCCATCACACATACGTGATCTGTTGATAAAAGGTTCCGTTACACTGGATACAGGTGTCACGAAATGGATCGTGTCATTTTGTTTTATTTTCATTTCTCAGGCTAAGGTGGTTGCCAAACTCAGACTTAACTTTTTTTCTATTAGGAAGTTATTTAAAACAAAATCTAAGATAAAAGTGAGACGTAGAACGCACACTGAATTTCGGAACAGAGGATATACTGTTGTGGTTGCGAGTTGATATTCCTTACAGTCATCATGTGGATGGGCGCATGCGCAGTACCATATTTTTGTATACTAAAAAGTACAAATGTACCTCATTTAATGATACAGTTAGGCCACTTTACACATACGACAAGGAAACATTTTCACATGTTTTTTTTCTTGTAAATATTTATTAAGATATACATCATCCTGACTGAAGATGGTACATTGGCTTCATTATTGAATATACAGGTATTTACCTAATTACGTCAGCATGTTTTCAAGATGCACTTGTTTATGATCTTAACTTTTACATCACGGTGAAGGTGCAGTCATGTCCCGTAAAATTTATTTTGTAAAAAAGTTCTTTCCCTGTATCGTTAAGTGAACAGGGCTACGATGTGTTATGGATGTATGCTTCGATAATCAATGAAATGAATATTCCTTTGCTCCCTGACCAAAGTGTGTCAGGTGACAACAAATGTGGTCTATATCAGCAGTTGTATGTTGCGAAGGAATAAATTTATTTACAGGTACTGCAATGCAATGAAATGCCTAGTTGCGTATGTCTGTTTGTCTTTTTGTTACTTACCGGAAATCAAGGATTTCTTGTCAGTTGTAATCAATGTCGCTTGCTTGCTGGTTTTCGCGTCTTCTACAGGCCACATTTTTTTCAGAAATGATTATATAACTTACACATATTGCATATCGGAACATTATCTTGAAGCTTTTAAACAGATCAGAGTTCAAGGTTAGGGTCACCAAACTCTTATTTCCCTCATAACCCTGAATATTGGTCCTATCTTCATTAACTATAGCTCCTTTTCTTACTCTTCTTCTTCTGTATGAAATTATCTAAACTGACCCCCTCTGTCAGTTTTTCAGTATATCTTTCCATTTGTCAGTTGTCCTCGATTTTGCCTGCTCACGCCTTTGGTCTCACAGATACATTCAAGAAGCCACATTTTTACAGAAATCACTTTGTAACTTACACACTTGGGATTTGTCAATGATTTTTTATGAGCAAGATTTTTTTGTTAAAATAGTTTAACCGATTGTTCAACCTTATATATCCTATCATATGTTCATGGAATCCATGCTGTTTGATCTGTTTTGTGAAGTTGCTTTATGATGTTATTTCTTAAGAAATATATAACAATAATAATAATAATAATAATAATAATAATAATAGATCTAACCTAAATTCATCTTCATGGACAATTTCAGGCAGATACGCATTCCAGGATCTATGGATATGCAAAATTGAATAATACATTAAACCACTCAGGAGATAAATGCATGAATGTATTCTAAAGTTACTTGATTTCATGTTTCACTTTATTTTCATTTTATTTCATTTTATTTTTTTTTTAAACGGGCAATTTAGTAAGAAAGGTTTATATGATTCTTAGATTATTAACAGGTTTATAAAACCGTATTGTCACGGCTGGTGTGGGATACACTGATAACGTGCCTCTAAACTCAGTTTGATATACGCACGAAAAGGTCAAAGATTGTCATCAGCGTAAAAAGTGTCTTTTTGTTATCATTAATATGGGCCATGAAACTTTTAAGTGTGAACGTCTTTCCAAACCTTCCTGCTTGATGCGAGTCTACAGGCCAGTTGGTACAGTCTAATAAATCAAACGGTAATAAATCAGTGATTGACAGCAGTAAATAAAGTTAGCAACTCTGTTCCCTCCTACACATGCAAGCATGCACATGCCAAGACATGCACATTGTCACGTAAAAGTAACACACGCTAATTTTACAAACACACTCTTCGTCTCAGCGTCAAACGCACAAGCCCGCACTTATTCACTAGTTCTCCTCTGGTGTACAAAAAAATCCTGATATTTTTCTTATAGGGAATTGATTCTCGGGCATACATATATCAATCAGATGAGTTTTCCGTTTTTTTATATAGAGATTGTATCCGCTACGTAGCACTATCTTGTAGCAGTGTACAGTAAATGTACATTTGGAAATTATGCGTCCATTGTGTGCAACACGGTTTCCTCATGTGGACTACCTGTAGATAGGCCGCCACAAAATATTTGAGATTTTTGAGATTCTCGCACGTCGGAGATTAATTCTAATCCTTCCTTCTCCGGCGTTCTATAAAACAACAGAAGGTACGCCGCTACAGACAAAAGTAAGACGCATCAGGTATTTTCGTATGCTTGAATATACAGACACACGCAAAAACGAAGCACAGTTGAACAGACTCATGCCCAGAATCACTTGGTATTTTTAAGCGTACACTTGTTTTTGAGTTTAAAAAAAGTCACATCAGGTATTTTCACACGCTTGAACAGGATTCGCAGACGCACGCACACACACAAACCGAGCACAGATGCACACAAACATACCCACACATCTAATCACCCAAATACCCACACCGACGCAAGCACCTCTCTATATACATACACTAAAAAAACAGACATGCAAAGCATACATAGTCGCACTCGCCCACCCACCGCCTGTACTGTTTGAAAAATATCTTTAAAATATATCCGCTTATTCTTCTTCAAGGTTTGGTTCGATTTGTTAGTGATTAATGACCTTCCTTGCCCTGGCGAGGGTCTCTTGTGCTATAGGATTAACAGAGGAAGGAAACGTTTAAGATTGCCCTTGGCATGGTGTGACATAATTCAAGCGGCTTTAGTAATTAGGTATAGCTAAAAGCCTACTAAACATTAATAAAACTGTCTAGAGCCACACGAAAAGACGCTGCGGTGGTCTTTGTCAATAGTCTATATATAAATATATAAGGGTTTGCTATATGCTAAGGGCACTAAGAAAGTATTTTTTTAATGAACAGGTAGGAAAGGAAAAGTCTACTTTGCCACTCCTGTCAGAAAGATCTATCTCACCTGTTTTTATTGCAAAACGTGTTTTGAACGAGTATTTCGTGAGTAGGTAAGTGTAGCCATTATGAGAAATATGATGCAATACATCACCAGATGGCACACATTATGCACATATATAAGATATACACATGCATGTTCGCACCCACACACCGACATAGACTCTCTGACAAGGTTTTCTTTTTTACATCTCAAAGTATAAACTCAAAGTACCTCTCCATCGTACCTGACACATGCCGAAAACACACAAATTCCATACAAACACCCAAGTATACACATACACGCATTTCCCCAACTACCCCAAACAACCGAAAAATACATTGGAATAAACCTAAGAACACATAATAAATTTGCCTGCAACACTAAAGTTTCTGCACTAGTTCGCAGTCACAACATGCTCCAATGCATCTTTCTCCGGCTGACAAACTGAATACAGGGAGGCATGGCATTACTATCAACTAATGTACAATTTTAAAAAGCATGTAAATTCTGACAATTTACTTAATAATGATTATAAAGAACAGCTGTACCTTCTGCCTTTTTCATTTAAATCTATATATTAAATAAATAAAATCTAAAGATAAAATCCTATGAGCTGTGGTTCAAAACGGGTCCCTTGTATATCTGCTATTAAGATATCTGAAACACTTTTTGAGGATTACATGATTTGGAGCAAGGTGTGATCCGCTTGTGAATAAGGCATTTTAGCCTTGGTGGAGGTAAGCGCCAGGATCGTGTTTTATTATAACAAGGCATAAAACGTTTCAGATTGTCACAGGCTTTGTAAGCTTTCAATTATCGCAAGTCAAGTGGTTGCAGTGTTCTTGAGAAGCAAAGGCCACAATAAACAGAAAAGAACTGTAAGTAGGGATTAACATAGATTGTCACCTGAAGCATCTAAGGAAAAATTCTCAGATGGACATATCCAGCAGCAAAATATTTAAATTTCATGTTGTTTAAATTTCTGGTTTAATATTATTATTGATTGGATTGAGGTCTGAATAAAGAAAACAGTTATCATGTTACAGGGAATTTGTTTTAGCGCCCCACCAGCATTTTCATTAACATTAATGGAACCATATGGGTACCCAATAACTGGCATTGTATTCTAGTGCGAAAGCTTACATAGTCCAAATTTATTTACACAGCCTTCCCATCAGATAGTTTCAAGCCTCAATCTTGTAACTATTTCTTTTTATTTCCAGTTTAATGAAGTGTGTGATGGTGTACATGCAAGAGATAGTACATGAAGATCTACCTTCGTACCAAATCAGTGTTAGGGCAGAAAGGTGTGCATTGTTATTACTGAGCATAAGACTAAAATCGTTTGGCCACAGATCTATATTCATGACCCCATTTATACGGGCTTCTTACAAAGAGAATATATTGTACAGCTGTTTAAAGAAGACTTGTGCAAAAAATGAAAGAAGCATGAAACTTGTTATAAGGGTTGTCCAGACCATACCCAATATTTTCAGATACGGGGCCAAGCGGAATTCATTCTATCTTGGTCAAACTCCAAGATGGCGGCCAGATTATAAAATATCAATAAACCCCTTTATATTTGTCCTAGAATTCATTGCAAGTGCACTTTTTACATTTTTTTTTTTGGTTCGAGAAATTCATTTTAAGGATTTCGTCTGTATGATTATTCTGTGAATAAATTCTTGTTTTGTTGATATTAAATTTTACTAAATTTGCCTTTATTTAGCAACACATCGAACAGAATATATTAGTTGTTGCGTTCTCGAAATAGTGGCATATTTTTATTCTGTAATAAAATGAATGGGTCATTTGCTTGGCTAGGTTTGTTTGTTTTGTCATGTATTTTTATTCTTGTCTTATAAACAGTATTTATTGCTATATTTCATGTTTCTTCATTTTATTTTCCCTTTATTCACATGCTTACAAATTTATACACATGCTTGTAATTGTTTTGAAGAGGTGATGGGGCCAAGAAAATTATTTGTTAAAATCCAAAATAAAGTTAGGAAATTGATATGTCTGTAAACACTGATCACTGATTTAAAACCTTCATATCTTTTGTGTAATTAGATTTTTACGATTAACTTAAATTTCATGAAATATAAAATGCCTAAATCCAACAGTGCTGATATTTAAAACACATATTGATTTTAAGTATATGAATCCTTTGTCTGTTTCAATGCAAAGAAATGGACAGTCGAATGGTAAATGGCCCTAGGCTCCTATCTCTACTGGCTCCCAAGACTGGATCAACATCGTTCCTTTTGAAATGGGTTCTAGTAGCCCGTCCAAAGTCGGTGTTTTTCTCCGTGTCCTCCGGTTCCCTTTATCCCTATTTACTATATAGTGAACGCCCCCATCCGATCCATGGGAGTGGCTTGTAATAGTAATTATATATAACTAATTGTACAATCCAAATGAAATATAAATATGAAATAAATTAAACAACCCATCTAATATAAAGTTTATCTTGCTTAAAATTCTTATATTATACTGAATGCGTGTGTGGCAGGATAAGGATATATATAAAAAATCTCCCACCTGTCTGTTTTTATAGATTCTATGCCTCCTGTATGCGTATTGAAATTGTGCTTAATTGCCTTTTTTCATCAGCACATCCAACGGTAAAATGTGCTAAAATTGGTTGAATACTGCATATTCAAATAAAGTGTCATTTGCTACGCTAAATTTTATAATATAAATATTTTTGAATTCTCCTATTTAATTTCCCTATATTTGCATGCTCAAGAATGTATTAACTGCTTTGATGGATGAAAGAAACTTGGCTACCCTGTCTGTTAGGAGCCTGAAATATCCGTGAAGAATAGTTATGATCTTTTATGATTTACAAACATGATACTTAATTTATCGATCAACTTAAATTTTATATAAACCTATGTCAGTTAATTGGGGAAAAATCAAATAGTTGTGGTGTCATTTATTATACATTTACCGGATAATTGTATTTGAACACCATGTCTGTTACAACGGAAAGACTTTTATTCATAATTTATTTAGACTACGTGTATGCATGACAGATTCCGCACATATGCAAAAAGCTCATACGTCTTTGCTGTTTAGATTCTCAGGGTGTATGCTGGCATGAAGACAGAATCAACACACATTTAGAGGCGCACATGTTGCTGTGTTACCATTGAAATATGAATGCATGCCATAATCAATATACATGTAAATACCTTTTGCAGAATTTTGCGATGTGGTGATGGTGCTGTCTTCAGGCTGTATACTCGTATGAAAGAGTCGACACGTGTCAGGAAAATATCACATCCTTTAGCTGTGATGCTTTTTTTGTGATATAAATCTTTTCTCTGACCAACGAGTTGGGATTAATTCCGCATGATATGTTGGTGTCAACAAAACACTTTAATTTGCTAATACTTGAAGATTTATGTAGTGCATGCATGTTTTATTAGAAATATTAACAACATGTATCAAAATTCATTAGTCGGTAATGCCAGTGTTCAAGCTAGGTGATCTTTCATGAATGAGAAAGAGAATGGAAAAGGAAGGCGCAAGATGAAAGGTTGAATTTACATAAAATGTATAATATTAGGTTCCATACATGCATACTGTCTTCCTCATCTTAATTACTTAAATATTCAGTACAAAAACTTGTTTTCATTGACATGATAGAACTTTTCATTGAATGCTTCTGTGCTTTCAGCTTCAGTGCTCTGGCAACCTTAAAGTTGTAAAGTTAAGTGTTTTTCTTTATATCAGCTTTATGCCCATGCAATACAGAATGCTTTGGAAAGTTGTATTTTATACCACTCATTTAATCAGGTGAACTAACATCAATGAGATTGATGAATATTATTATAACTGAATAGAACAGTTTTAAACATAACATTTTGTTAAATTGCCAGCAAATTTTTGGCCCTATGAATGAATATTCTTTTTTTTAGATTTGGTACGACAAGTGCTTTTTTTTCTGGTAAAATTCACATATGTCCAACTTACTGTCGGTTCTTCTTATTAGTCCAGCGGTTAAGCTCCGATATTTTGAGGGATTGTGCGAAAAATAAAAGAAGTATGAAAGTTGTAAAAAAGAAGTAAAAAAGTATTTTTATTGTCTGTCTTACCTCGCCTTTGCAAAGCAGTTAATACATTCGCTTGCATTCAAATAAAGGGATTTCAAACAGAGGAAAACAGATATGAAATATTTATATAATAAAAACCTACCCAAGCAAATGACACTTTCATTTAAAAGTGAGGTATTTAACAATTTTTTTCGTTGGGTATGCTGATGGAAAATGGGCTTTTAGCACCATTGTAATAGGTACACATCAGGCAGAATCTATACAGCTGACAGGTCTGTGAGGTCTGTGTCCTGCCAGGCACGCAGGTCTGTATCAGTCTGCTATAAAAGTTATTAGCAAGATAAACTTCATATTATATTTATTGTCTAATTTGTTTTATTATAATATACAGCAGACATGGGGTATTCGTATTCAGTATTCGTATTCATTGTATTCGAATACAGGTATTTTCAGTATTCGTATTTGTATTCGAATACATTTGTTTAAAGTACAAAAGTATTTGTATTCGTTTTCAAATACATTGCAGAAGTATTCACATTCATGAACACTTTTCACGAATACATGCAGTATACATTAATGTTGTTAACTTTTGTCCTTTTTCCATTTGGAAAAATGTGCCATTATTTCCATAGCGATTGATTTAGACCCACCTACCGCATGCACACTAACAATCTTATTAACACATTTTGACATTTTTTTACTTTATTCATATTAAATTAATATTAATGTGTTTATTCTGTCATGTGTATGTACATCTCCATCAGTCAGACCCTCTTTACTTCTACATATATCCTAAAGCTAAACCAAATGTTCTTTATACATACTAGACAACAGGTATCTACATGGAGCAAGCAACCCTGTCCATATCCTTTGCTCTGTACCCTTTATGTCTGATAATGCCACAATGAACTTCCTGTGTAGAAGCAGAAGGTAGCTAGGCCAGCATGCTACGAGCCCAAGTCCACTCAAGTTCAAAGGGTTGAAAGCTTAGTAATTACCCCTGCCTGGTCTAGTTAACAGCCCTGACAGTGATGACAGCTCAGTACCTTACTTGACTAACCCTGATGTCCATTCCAGTATCTTGGTAAACTTGTAATTCAAATAACTGTGAATTGTGCACCTAGATACAGGTACAAGTAACTGGCCCCGACCCTGCTCAGTGTACATACTATAGCCAACTTAAGACATGAGGCATGTAGGCAACCCTTTGTATCTATCCTTTGTTGGTAGCTGTGTACTTGTGCTGATTATAATGCTGCAATGCACTTCCTGTTTAAGAGGCTGGAGGTTGACTAGCTTGCTAGCCAGGTAGCTAGCTACAAAGGCACTAAGGATGAATGCTTTGTAATTACCCCTGCCTAAGATGGCTAACTACCCTGACAGGGGTGACAGCTTTGTACATGCAATTGACCCAAGCCTGGTGTCCATTTCAAGAACCAGTATCACATTTGTACCTGGAGTACCTTAAACCAGGTACAAGGAACTTTAGTTTCAGTTACAGGTACAAGGTACTTCCTACTCATGACAGCCAGGTACAGGTACAGGTACTCTGAATTGTATATCTATAGGTAAAGGTACAGGCATAGGTACAAGTACCTGGCCCCAACCCTAAAAGGAACATTCATTTACATATATTGTGTAACAAACCACCATAATATATATTACTCCGTCATTATGCAGTTTGGAAATCAACGCAATCACAGCGGATTACACGAATATTTTGAATTTTGGACTAAAACACATTTTGCAAGTGTGAATATATGATGATTGCAGTTAATGGTATTTAACAAAATTGATACTTGATAGTATCTTTTTGTTTAAGTAAATTGTATTTATATATATATTCATGAATACATTCATATTTGTATTCGTATTCGTATTCGAATACATTTCTGTTTTGGAGTATTTGTATTCGTATTCGTATTCGTGTACCCCTGATGTATTCGTATTCGAATACATTTCTCCTGTATTCGACCCATGTCTGATATATAGTTAATATGGATTGTACAGTTAGTTATAATTACTATTACAAGCCACTCTCACTGGCTTTGATGGTTGCGTTTGGTGGTATATAAACAGGGATGAAGAGAAGCGAAGGACAAGGAGGATCCGGAATTCACCCACCTTGGACATTATCACTGTTATTTTCAAACATGCTGTTAAATTGTATTACATAATTTAACTGCCTACAGTGACAGCTTTGAACGTGCAGTATACACGTGTTTCGAGTGGGTGTATAAATTTGTTACACTGTTGTCATAGGTTTGACCATAAATGCCATGAAGTCAACATAAGTCTTATTTTATGTCCATTGACACCACTTTTCATCATTATTAACTGTCAATGTTATTTTTTTTATATTTAGGCGGATGGTTTTAACAGGTATGGAAAAGTTCCTTGTTGGAGGCAATCGTATCAATGGTAAATATGCCAAATCCATGCATTGTAAATTTAAACCATTAATTATTTTTACCATGCTCGATAACACATTAATTTTTTTACCATGCTCGATAACACATTAATTGATTTTTACCATGCCCCATAACACATTAATTTTTTTTACCATGCTCGATAACACATTTATTTTTTTTACCATGCTTGATAACACATTAATTTTTTTTACCATGCTCGATAACACATTAATTTTTTTTACCATGCTCGATAACACATTAATTTTTTTTTTACCATGCTCGATAACACATTATTTTTTTTTTACCATGCTCGATAACACATTAATTTTTTTTTACCATGCTCGATAACACATTAATTTTTTTTTACCATGCTCGATAATTGCACATTTAAAAGCAATTTAGTTGAAGAAAGATTATAATCACTTTGCCAGATCTTAATATCTGTATTTCTAGTTAAGTATAAATGTTAATGTCTTACATGAAATAGATCTCAAGGAAATTTAAACAACATTTATCTAACTACACTTGAATCGATTTTAATCATACTGGCACTGGAGATTTAAATAATGTACATATACGTTGTGGGTATGCTGTTTAGGCGGGTTGTACAGAAACGGATCCCGGGGAGGGGGAACCGAGGTTCGGAACCCCCCCCCCCCCCACCCCCCACTTATTCTGTTGCCGCAACATTTTCTAAGGTTTTCAGCCTTTTCCGGCCCTGTTTTTTATAGGTTTCTCCTGGGTTGGATCCCCCTTTTCCTAAATCCTGGATCCGCCCCTGCCGCATTCAAGCCGAGTGCAATCACGTTTCAGAAAAAAATAATATATAGGTTTTGTCTGATAGGGCATGTATGTCAACATCTACACAGTTATACATGTTTTTATTTTAGGCCTAAAATGTGAAATCTTGGTAGTTATACGTATTGGGTTAAAAAGATAGGTGAGCACTAGTATGCATTTTTGAACAAAATTGCATAAAAGGATAATTCTGCTGAGGGATTAGTTGTTTAAATGGACAAACTAATGGCACAATTATTATGCTTAAACCTATGTTCACATTTAACAAGGATCTGAGCTCAATTGGTCTAGGTATTATACAGTTAAGAATTTTGTCATAGGCCTACTTTTCCCCGTGACAGAACCAAGAGATCAGCATGAAAAGTCGACGGTCGACTTCATTTTCATATAAAACCCATTACAATTTTAAGAAAGTAATGGTATAGTGCAGATATTATTATAATTGTTTTTAGAGCTCCATATGCTCATAGTGTACTCTAAATTAGCATAATATTTCATATTTATCTTTACAATCTGATGTATCTATGTACCGTGCACACAAGAAAATATGGACCCTTTTATCTTTTCGTCAGTATTTAGTGACCAAAGGCTTAAACAAAGGCTGTGGTACAAATAGTCACTAACCCGCCTTGTGTTTAACTTAATTCATTGAATTTCCCCGCAAAGTCGCAAACACAAGGTGCCCCACATGCAAGTATTAATCGCATGTCAGTCATTGGATGGGTAGGACTGTAAAAAAATTGGGGTAAAAAAAAAACAGCAGGGGTTTTAGAGATATTTTGTAAAAACACTGGTGAGGGACAGACGGACGGGAGGTCTGATTGACGGACCTCGACCATTTTAGTAGTCCTCTCTCCGTAAGGCGGAAAAATTAGACAATGATACTGGGTGAGATACTGGGTTCTTTAGAACAAAATTGAAGCCTAACTTTCCTGTTTGAGTATTCATCTTCATTGCTGAGTATTTATCTTTAAAGACAGTGGTTTTTTTTTCAACGTAAACCTTTCGATTTAGAGGTCACAGGGGCAAACGTCACGGCCACAGGGCCCACTCATGAAAAAGCTTGTGGACCCATATAAAGCCAAACCCTTTAACCAAAACCTTTCATCTTGGAAATATGGCTCATCCACCCATGAATGAAGAACCCTATCGATTTTGAGATCACGCGCTCAAAGGTCACGGCCACAGCGCACACTTCTTGAAAAAGCGTGTGCACCCATTTTAAGCCAACCCGTTTGACCATAACCTGTCAGTGTCATTTTGCTTATATGGCTCAACCACCCATGGATGAAACACCCTATTTAGTTTGAGGTCACAGGAGCAAAGGTCAAGGCCAAAGAGCTGCCCTCCTCATTTTTCACACTGTGTAATACATCCATTCTAATTATGCCTCGTGCGAGGGGAAGCTCCGCTTTGCGGTGCCCTTGTTTATTCCTATAATCAGTTAACAAAGAATAGTTTCATACATAATCACTGGATGTCGCCTACGTTCAGACTATTTAATATTATTAAGTCTCGCCTTACCAGAGTAACATAAACGTAGAAGCCGTCTTGTCAGAATGAATAAAACCGGTCAGCAGCTCCAGTGTAATTTTGATGTAAACTCACACGTCCATAGAAAAATCCGACACACCTGTGACAGTGGCTTTTAGCTGGACCGTCTAAGGCCGGTGGTTTTCTCTGGATTTTTTAGTTTCCTGCCCCGTATGAAATATCGACAGGACCAGCTGGACATTGCCGCGATAAGTTATCAATACTATTCATACAATCCATGTAGAATAAATAAGTTAAAAAGAAGCACCCGTATAGCTGTGTGATTAATATTAAAATCATATTTAATATTTTTACATCGCTAAATACAGAATAAAGTCATGCCATACAATTAAAAGCACAAACCCACAATAACAAGTATATACGGTACCATGAATAGTAAGAATTTAATACGATTTAAATAAGTAAGATAAAAGGCTATTTAAATGAAACTGAAGTATCGGCGCACTTGATGATGTCAGATTTAACTTGCATGCGGCTGGAGTGACTATCCTAAAATATTTTTCCCTAAACATGACAGTCCAAACCCTTATCCACAGAACACATGCAATGACATGATGGAACATATTTTATAGAAAGATCTTGTACATATTGTGGCGCTGGACTGCACAATTCTTTGAACGCACAAGAAAGAAAATTAAACTGAACCCGCCCCTTCACCGGTTTAGCCAGTGCAGTTGTTTCAGTATCGGGGTAATATGGGAAGATTTTGACTTTCGAGTCTAGCTGCCGTATTTTGTATAAGCTGAAGAGATATAATAGAATCGTTAAACTCCATGCAGCAACGCACTGTCATTGTTGTAACTGAAGGCGCCGTCGGCGGGGGACATAGAAATGAAGAGCGTCTGTCCGTCTTTCCGTCCGTCCGATATATGGTAACCAAATACAAAATTAAAAATAAAAGTATTTGAGGTACAGTTGACAAATTTGCCGTATTGATGTGACTTATCAAGGGCTAGGTCAATTTTGATTATGGATGACTTTGACGCTTTTTTAAGGTCACAGCGTGTTAAATGATGTATACGCAATAACTCGAAAAAAATTTGTTCAAGGTAAAGGCACGATACTTAAAGCATTGATGCACCTTATCAAGGGCTAGGTTAGGTTCGAACATGGAGACCTTGACATATTTTTCAAGGTCACAGCGGCTAGAATGCTAAAATGATATTAACTCAATAACTCAAACAGAATATCAGGTACATTCACCAAACTGGCAGTATTGATGCACCTTATCAAGGGCTAGGTCCAGTTAAACATGAATGATTGTGACGCATTATTCAAGGTCACAGCGGCGATAATGCTTAATGATGTAAACGCAATAACTCGAACAGAATTTCAGGTACATTCAACAAACTGGCAGTATTGATGCACCTTACCTAGGTCATGTTATATGTCTAGAATACGATTGTCATTCAACATGTGAGAATGAATTGATGACAAAACATCCCCTTTGTTAAAAAAAGAGCACCATAACTGTCCATGTGAATGTCACACATATGCAATATTATACAAATGTAAATATACATATGACTGCAGCAAACCGTGTTGTTTTGGGACGAGCATAAGATAAAAATAATAAATATTTTATTGAAATATACCTTAAAACAGTTTATCTTATGCACGAATCTCTACACATTGGTTATCAGCACCAATACTATCTGTATTTTTACTATGGTCGTGATCTCTTAAAGTATGTCGTATCACAACACTTAACCAAAATCGTTAAAAAGAGAGTCTGGCTGGTGGTTTTACAGCTTGACCACAGCGTGTTGTAACAGGTACGGCTGTGTGGCTTGTGGTACGCTTATGTCTTCTGACATAGGAGGACACTGACCAGTTGCCACTGACTGGTCATTATTGGGAATAACCTGCGGAGATGGCAGTGGTGAGATACATCTTTGAAATAAATTTTTTGACTGATTCATGTCCATGCATGTTACGGTTTTATACATGGAAGTATTTTCAGCGACTGGCGAATTATTGGATTGCGAGGGTCGTAGATCTCGAAGGCGTAACTATTCAAAATTTGTCTCGACAACACAGGAGCGTGGCTGATCGTGTATAGCGGTTACTTAAGCGGGTACAGATGTGCTGTCGATTGGGTTTCTGACACAGACACCATGACCTTCTGTAAGTGGTTGCAAGGGCTTTGCGTGTTGGCTGAATCGTTCCGCAGTTGAATATTTAATTTTCACCAATTTAATTTTCTTTAAACTAAGAGGGCAAGATGAGGATCGTTACCGTTTCACAACAATTTGTAAATATGGATTTTTAGTTCCGACGAGCCTCTCGATGTCATTTTTTTTCTTTCTTTTCTCCTTTCTTCTCTCTTATTAGGCATCTCAGACTCTGTTCTCTTTACTATATAGATTTTAAGCCCAGATTTTCAACACTGATGACCTTAAAGCAAACATAACAAGTAACAGAAAATGTGACGGGTAATACAAGTCTTTTAGAAACTTTGACATCGATAATTTGTACAGAACTTATAACAGATACCACATTGACAAAACAATACACACAAACAACAGCTCTTTTCTTCTCGATGTCATTTGGCCGTCTCAGGCGAGCTTGACAGCCAATGAAATGTTACTCATCATGCCTTTTGTGGTTTATAAATACCGTTTCAGCACTTCTGACACCATTTTATATGTCGGGCGTACGTATGTCATTCAATATGTAGGAATGAATTGATGAAGTGGCAACTTGCCAACTATGAAGCATTTTATAATGTACAGAAGCGCCGTCTAGCAAGCAAACTATAAATTACCATAAACTATAGGTGCAGTCCATGACATAACAGGTCAAGTTCAAACATGGATGACCTTGGCGCATTTTTAAAAGGTCCCGGCGGCGATAATGTTAAAATGTTGATAACGCAATAACTCGAAAAGTATTTGAGACACAGTCACAATTTTTCCAAGCTACTTCCACAACACGCGGGGGGCATACTTACGGAGCCAAGGAGACGACATGGTGAAAAATATTTATTAATTCGTGCGCACGAATAACTAATCCGTGCGCACGAATTACTAATCCGTGGCCACGAATTACTAATCCGTGGCAACGAATTACTTATTCGTGCGCACGAATTACTCGGTGTGAGTAAATAAATTTCCAAGGTGGAAAAAATATTTATTAATTCGTGCGCACGAATTACTAATCCGTGGGCACGAATTACTAATTCGTGGCCACGAATTACTAATCCGTGCGCACGAATTACTAGGTGTGAAAAATTTATTTCCAAGGTGGTAAATATTTATTTCAATAGGATAACAAGGTAGCCGTTTACGCTAATGCAACTGCTCTCCTGCATATATAAATTAAAAGAAAGTGAAAAATTAACATGAATGCATATATGTATATTTAAATGATCAGATTGGAAAAGTGCACATATATTCACACACGATAAGATATATATATATATATATATATATATATATATATATATATATATATACTTAATATACGTTAATACAGATTGACATTCCACATTAACTGATACTTATACATATATTATTACTGGTAGGCGTACGTCTCAGTCCATATCGAGCATATCAATTAGATTAAAAACATCAGTTTTTCCTATTGAAAATAGGTATTGATTTAAGTAACTGGTACCAATTCATAACCGAGTGTGGATAATTTCATGTTGACGATGATTGTCGCAATAATAACTGTATATTTCTCGAGAGGCAGGGTTTAAACAGTCACGAACATTTTCCTTAAAGGGATCGATTGAAGTAGACTTAAATATATGACACTATTCCAAAGTTTGCAGGCTATTGAAAGGAAAGGAAAGAAAACTGGAAGGAAAGAAAAGCGACAGTCTTTCCGTTTGAACCTCAGTATCTTTAGCAAATGCGATATGCTCGGACTGTATAGGGCGAAGCATGAGACAGAGTTTGAGTTAATATATAAGCAGATAATCTGATGCTAGTCCGTTAATCATTTCATAAAATGTGGATTGTATAGCCAACTCTCTTCTTATTTTTATACTTGACCATTATAGCTCTTTTACCATAGCTCCAGTGCTGGAAGTCGAGAGCGCTCCAGTACATGTTAAACATGCTTTCCGTTGTATACTCTCATATTGGTATGACTGTCTGACAGAACAATTGTTTAATATTAAAACATCATACTTCAGTACTAGATGTATTAATGATTTATACATACGACCTAAAACTTTCATAGAGAATTGGAATTTATAATTTTTTCAAAATATCCAAACGCTTATTGGCTTTCAAACATATCATGTTTATGTGTTCCTGTCAGGAAAGCGAATCCCAAATATGACATGAGAAGTTCTGTGAAGTTCATTTCACCTAGTTTATGCGTAATTTGCAATTTAGCATCACTGTCAAATGGCGATTGAGAACTGTAACTGTAGTAACTTTGTGAAGCAAAATAACTGTTAAAAATTTCAGCCTGATCGGCTTTGTCTATAATAATGTTCCCATTATGCCCGAACGATGAAATTTTCCACTATGCACGGCAACTGGATCTGTGAGTTTTATATTTATATTCTTTAAGTATCGCTTAAAGCCCTTTCCATTTTCAATATACAGAGTTCCGAATTTTCCAAGGTAGGAAGTCACGGAACTGTCGGAAGGCGCTGGGCTTCATTTTGACAACCGTGTGTGCCCGCTGAAACTGCCAGCCTGTGCCTAGACTGAGTCGATGTGTGCTTGCTTCTCATTGGCTAGTAATTCGAGCGCACGAATTAATAACTGGTACGCACGAATAAGTAGCCAATGAGCATTGAGCCAGCAACATAAGAGAGCTGTTCTCATTGGTCACGAATTCGTGGCCACGAATTACTAAATATTTTTCATCATGTCGTCTCCCGGGCTCCGTACATACTAGATCTGTTCCACAGACAAACTTTTTCCGTAACTTGCAAGGGAAAAGTGCTTGTACAAGTGCTTTGAGCTTCCTGGCATGATCGGTTTTGTAACGGAGGATTTTATCCAATAGGGGCCTACTGCGTAAATGGAAATAACATGATATTGAAATCGCACTGGTCTGCATCTCCACAGATAATTAAATGTCCCAGTGCACACCATGTAGCGGACAGTCGTGGATTGAATTACATTATACGAAATTATAGGATGCGAATATTGGGTACACGATTCAAACTCTATTTTGACTGATCGATTGATGCCTTTAGTCTTTAGTGTAACTGATTGATGTATACCTTTGGTACTCATTATAGAAAATATGGCACATATAAAAAGTTTATGGACCGTACAATTTTCTAGTCTAAACAGCGATATCTTTTTAAAGTTATATTTGATATGTTTAACCGAAAATGTAGATATTTTAAACTGCTAAATTTTTCAACGTTTTAAAACTAGATGACGCTGAGAAGCATGAGTGGTAGTCATGGTAAATAACAATGATCTTCTTCAATGGTACCCCATCGTTATTTTATCCATTTCTACTTGGGAAAATGATTTTCAACAGTGTCAACCAGGACAGACTACATACATATCTTTTAATTTCCCCTTTAATATCTCGGATCAACCAGAACCGACTCAATCTGTCAAATTTTGTCGTTGCTGAGGGAGCCAGTGTGGGCCTGATTTTCCGGAGACCTGTGACTTGCACGAGCGCCGACTTCACTTTCAGTCAGTCAGTCAGTCAGTCAAGAAAGCACGGACTACTTTCGGAGACATGTGAATGAGGAAAATTGTCAGTATATATTAATATCTTTGGATACATTTCATAAAATGTTATACCCTTCTCAAGTTAAGTGTTTCTGTCGATATCACACAAAACAGATTCATCTAAAAATGAAATAAATCGGAAATATCGCAAAATTTCAACCTTGCGTACATGAAGCTAACCAAGTTAACACGTCATAATAATTGAATCTCTGTCTTCCTCTGAGTGTAGTTTTTGATATTGTATCTCTTTGGTACAAGATATCGGAGCTTACATATACTTGAACCAAAGCAGGTCTTTCTGACCTCCTTCATGCCAAATCTGTTTTGCATATTTGTCTGGTTAAACATACCTCAAATATTTATAAGTGAATTTCATTGTGAAAAAAATGAAGGTTTTATTACATAGTTCATCTGTCTCTCTGCAAACAGCCTCAACTGGCGCTGAAAACAGTCAATAGTTAAACATGAAAGGTCACCGGAATAACTCCTGTATTTTGCGGTAATATAGATCCCTTAGCACATGTATGTTATGCCTTATATTCTTTATTTCCAGTCGCCCAAAGAAGTACCATTCCCATCCAAGTTTGAAGCCTATGACCCTGACAACAATGGTCTCATTTCTGAGAAGGAGTTCCTCAAGACCACCTGTTTTGATGAAAATTCCGGACACGATGCATTCGTACAATCTGATAAAGACGGTATCTTTAATAACACCAATATAACTTACGTTCATGACTCCCTAATAACTTATTCATTCATTTAAACATTATCAGGATAAGCGACGTTTTTTCTACCTCTGTCACATACTTAGAAATTTCTCCCTGAGATCATGCCAACTTTAGTTCTTAAGAACAAGTGTTTAAGGAAAATTATATTGGACTAAAACACATTTGTACCTGATAAATCCATTATTTCCGAAGCATTCAATTTATTTTGAAACACACACACACACACACACGAACACTTAAGTAACTAAGATTTGTGCCCTGTGTTTTGAATTACGTCAACAAAATACGGTTAACAAACCTTTATCTAGGTTCAAACTTAATGACCAATACCGCGACCTCAGAAGTCTCACCTCAAAACATCAAGATTATCAGACCAAAAAAAATCGAGGTAGGTTCGTAATATATATTTAGGTTATATTACTATCTCACTCGCTCTTTTTGTCAGGCGACGGACAGGTGGACAGAAACGAGGTTATCAAAGCTCCACTCAAGAAGGCAAATACTGGCGCCTGACGATAACTATGGAAACTGGAAGCGGTGGCCTAGTGAGTATTCGTTTTTAAATATAATGGTGTTATTTAAGATAGAAGATCAAGGGATATCTGGAATTTATATTATTTCCTGCCCTGTTTCGCTCTTTATGAGAATGTCTTAATCCATCTTCTTGCAACCATATATATCATAATATTTCGAACTGCTAAAATAAATTCTAAGAAATTTATTTGCTAATAGAGGAATACTTTATATCCTTTACATTAAATATTTAAGCTTTTCATTAATCTAGTCTTAATGGTGGCTTCTTTCCCGTTCTCATTAAATATTCACTTGGCGAGGCTGAGAGATACCAGCATATTAGAAGTAGTATCTATGTTTTTCTGCTTTCTTCCATCAATCGTAACCAAATTAATTGTGACTTATGACACACTGCATAAAATATTTCTGATAAATGCTTTCGAACATTCATCGTCTACAATAACATTTAAAGATAATTTTTTTTCACATTTTACATTAATTTTTTACTTTTCAAATTTCATTAAGAAAATCAGTGTTTTCAGCAGTTTGACCGTTTATGATACACTTAGACACCAGGTGGCGGTATGATTTCTGCTGAAAAAAGTGCGTATGATGTGACAACCAGCCAACCAGATGCTAAATAACAAACACTCGACAGGCATCCTGGCTCCGCCCATGGCTGCGCTTAAAGCGCCGCTTGATAACAGTTTATTGTTACACTTAGTATCGAATTTTAATTGCTCTTTCTGCATTCTCACATCATCGACTGATTTAATTATGACATTACGACTATGCTAGAGTAGCTATGTATCTGTTTTCTTCAAAGCTTAAACCAGCCAGCGAGATGTGCACGGAGCCTCTGTTGTTACATTTCGTTTGAATTAGAGCTCACCGGCCGGGCATCCTATATGCCCAAGGACCTGAGCAAACCACGCGTTGGATGATTCTCTCTGAGCCTGTGGCTTGTTCAAACGGGTGCCGGGGCGATGAACTGTCACACAAAACCAAAATGAACAACATTGGCTCCGTGTATTCCTCGCTTGGCTGGTTAACCGTTTTGTCTTTCAGCACAGGGTCTCATCTGATTGGACCAAAATACAGTGCTCCCCTCTGGTGTAGCGATTCAGAATACGAGGTCAAAACAAACAGCACTTACGATATAGGTAGTTGACCTATAGGTAAAGCGCTGTGTAAGGAGCGTATTTGTGAGGGAATTGACTTGCTTTGTCAACTCTCAACTTAGATGAACATAAACAGATCTTTCGGTTGACAAGGACTGGAAAATCTCATTTACTCTTCTACAGGGCTTTATGACAGGATGTTGCAACCCGCCACACCGGGAGACTAAATATATGGAGGAATTAAAAACGCATGCATTATAATTTTTCTTGTTACCCAACTGTTCCTTTGTTCTTTCTGCTTTCTGTGTTCGCATACTAATGATTTTAATTCACAATAAATGACTGAAGCATGCAAGTGCCTTACCTTTTGATATAAGTCTAAGCTGAATTATTAGGACAGTCATATCTCAATATGTTGTGACAATTATAACAGTTAAGTCTTTTTCACCTCAAAGGTCTCTTTACAAGCAATTTCATGTTAGTAATTGCACTGGTATTCGAAATCGTGGATTAGGTGACAGTACATATTTAGCACGTCAAACTATAAGCAAACCGGTTCCCATTCATTGTACATCTATTTTACAATTACTCAGCCGTTTTGTGTCCTTTTTCCTTGAAAGTGTTCCATCAGTTGGCCTTCGTGAAAATATTATTATAGAATATTATTATACCTATACTCAAAAACACAAGCATTCCTGAAATAAGAATACCCATCTTTTGACTTGTGACCTGTAATCATCAACTCATTTATTAGACATAAATGTTGCAGACAATTGAACTTGGGAATTTAATATTCATATTGAATATAGCAAAACCCAACATGTCCCTTTTTTTAAATAGCAATACTCTAACAGTCCATAAAGATGAGCGGACTATAGCTATCCATTGGTTGGTATATATAGTTTATTTTTTGGTGAAAATCCACAAAATCCGCGGAAAATTATCGCGGTGACACTTAAAGTTAATGGATGGACGCTAACCAGACCGTAATACAACTCGGCTTAGGCGGGCGTATTTAAAGAGAAATACCTCTGCGAGAGAGAGAAAAGAGAGAGAAAGAGAGCGAGAGAGAGAGAGAGAGAGAGAGAGAGAGAGAGAGAAGTCTGCCTATGACAATAAATCGTAAGTCGTTGCTCAAGCATCTCGAAGCAGTCTTGCACAGGTCTCAAACCGAACTGAATCCTTAGACCAGAAGTATTTTTTTAATAACGTGTCTCAGGATCCACATTTAGTTAATAGTATGAACATGTGAGTGTGATGCTGTTGGGATTCATAGCTTTCTGTTGTTGTTGATGGACATTGTTGATGGTTGGTGTTTAACACCTGCTGCTCTATAACTCCGCCAGGGGGCGAGAAATATTATACATTACCCTCGGTTTGTCGGTAGATTTACGCGGTAGGTAGTGTACAGAATTTTATGGAGGGTTAGGATAAAAAAAAAAACAACAAAAATCAGTGCAATTAAATTAGGAGTTAATATGATTCACCGAAAGAAAGATTTAGGTCAAATAGTTTGGTTAAAAATGCGCACTCTTGCTTTTTATGAAAATGGGAACAGTGGCCTTGCCCCTGTGACCCTGTGACGTCAAAATCAGTAGCCCTTTTTCCCTGTTTGTCCCCTTTTTGTAGGTGAGCCTTCGTGAAAGATGAAACGTTTGAGACGGGACGTTTTTGCTTTGGTTAAAAATACGTCAGCCTTTTACAGGAAACTGAAGTAAACATTTATTATGAAGATATAGTACTATAATGACAGTTACCGGCACTTTAAAATGGATATAATGAAAAGTTCCCGTATAGTAACTCCTCTCGGAGTATATACATTCATGGTAAGTTCAAATGTACTGAACATTTTCGCTGCCGTGTTTTTTATTGTATAACAAGTGAAGCATTCCAAGTTAAGCCGAGTGTTCTTGGCCTTTGTTTGGCCATCAGGTTATTTTGGGAACAAATCGTAAACCTTAGACATCAGATGCCTGAACGTGACATATGGTCCTGGTGAAATCTTATTGTATTCGTTGAAACAGACGTTCGAGAAAATTTTGCTTTCAGCCAACGCTGATATGTTTAAATATATTTAAAGATATATTTTAAAAATAATCTTTTGATTAATCTTCTTTTTATTATTTGTTTAAATAATTTAAACATCCCGTCCGATGCTAGTTAGGGAATAAAATAAATAAAATGTTAGTATTGTCAGGGACTGTAGGTCCTTTCTTTCCAAAACCCGACCCAGGTAGGGAGGGAACATAATCCCTCTCCCACTTGTGTCAAAACCAGTGATATTCTTCATGTATTGAGTGATGACACTTAAAATATTTTATCCAAACTAACACATTTTCTGCGAGTTTGAGGATTAACTATGTTAACATGAATTGTAGTTATATGTATGTATTTGCGTCTCCTTTGCACTCCATATAACAAAACCGAGGAAGGGTCATGTTTCTAAAATGTCATTTGAACCACTTTTGGTGTCCACAGAATGTTTGATATCACCGGCACTATCAGACTCAAATCTTTACAATTATTTTGACCTAGATGTGGTGTAAAAATATCGTAAAATCAACTCTTTAATTTGGATATGAATGACTCTCTACAGACCTGGTATGGCTGTCAAGTCGAGCTGATGAAAAGATTGATAGAAAATCTGTTTCTTAATCTGCTTTTTTAGATAAGCTAACTGAAAGTCATCTGAGCTATAGCGATCTCTCTTCGACCGTCGTCCCTGTGTCCTGCCGTCCGGCCGTTGACAGGGCACAAATCGTAACGGCTGGGCCTGGAATCTTGTAACTTGACATCCAGGGGGTCCATAAAATATATCCTTGGAAGCCGATATTAGGTCTCTGTTACCTATATTATTCGAGCTATGGGTCTTGTAAGTAACCCCAGAAATAATAAAAAAAAACTTTATACAAAAGCTCAAGTATCTGAATAACTAATACATTGATCACCATGATTCTTTCCATGAATATTAATCATTGAGTGATCCATCAGTTCCTGCAAACTGTTGGCGTAACCTGTTTTTTTTTCTATTTTTTAGGATTTTTTACTCCTGACTGGTGGCGCCATCTGCAATCGTTTTTTCAATGGCGTCCATCTGTACATTTGCTCATATCTCCGGAGAGATTCAAGGCATTGGTCTAAAATTTGGCATGTCCATCCACCTTGGACAATTTTCTCGTAAACCAGACAAGTGGCGCCATGTGTTTTTGTTGAATAAAGTAATGGCTTTTTCTCAAAGTTTAGTGGACTATATTCAGGAGTGGTGTGATATACCACTCAATCCGTCTCTCGCTTCACTCGAACTTCGGCGGATACACGTTGTTGCTGGTCGACCAACTGTTATTTCTCAAAAACTCCAGTAGCTGAATCGGTTTTATATACGACAGACTTCTGTTTGTTAGAAAAATCTCAACGCTTCAACCACCTGGTGAATACGTGGTGACATGCTGACATTGTCTTTATCAACCTGAGCAATCACTACAAGCTTACATCTTCAAGTGTCCTGAGGCCTAAGACTAAAAGCAAAATATTTCTGGACTGGTACATTTTTCTCCCATATGGTGACATTCTTGTACGGTCAGATGGATGATAATCAAAAGGCAAAAAAGGTGGCCTTCCTCAGTCTAGAAAACTTTAATAGAATTTTACAATTGTAATAGTCCCCGTATCCACCACTTGATTGGTCTGAGTTAGAATCACATATCAATACCTTTAAAAGATCGCCAAACCTTGACAAAATTTTATTACTTTTAGGCAACACATACGGTTATACCTCAACCCCAAATGCTTGTACCGCAGTATTATTTTATTGTTCCATATAGCCTATATTTGTATATTTTATATACAAATATTGTATACATTGTTCCATATAGCCTATGTATATTTTATACATCTACTGCTTTGGTACAATTTGCATGTGTGAATGTATGTTCGAAATATTTCAACTGAATGTGGAACCCCTTCGATTTATCCGCCCTGCAAAAAACTCGTTATTGTGTGAAATGGATATGTAATCTATGGTCAGATGTGACTGCTGTTCAGACGGCTTACCAATTTTCAAGCATGTATCTATTGATGAAGGACATTTTTTTATGAGTACCTTTTCATGAAGGACCTTTAAGTGGATGTTAACAATAAACAAACCGAATCATATAATTCAAGAAATGCATGCAGAAACGCAAAGACCTATATCAAAATTTAAGCATTGTTTCCTATCCCGGTCACTGAGTTTTATGCGGATGATTTTGTAATGGATAAACTTCAGGGTCAGTTGGATACCCTGAAAAGTAACTTCACCCTTGATGGACTCATAGATGATAAACATATTGGCAATATCATTAGGTATCTACTGTCACTGTCAGGAGGTGCTAAAACACTTCTCTCTAAAAATGTAAACTTAGCTAAATTGATCCTTGTAACGCAAGCAATGCAGGTAATGAGAGTACGTTCAGATGTCATCGACGAGTGAAAACTTACCTGCTTTCAGCCATGTATGACATTGGAGAGGTTTGATAACCAGATATTGGCTTATGTCCACAAGGACTAGGTTGACATTCTGGATGTAAATGATGTTGCAAATGACTTTGTTCAGGGGTCAGAACATAGATTCTCCCTGTTTCGAAAATTAAGCCGGCTTCACCTCTCAAGATGCCCCGTGTTACATCATGCAGTGTCTACGGAAGTATTCTAATCTTTCTTTCACATTTTCGATAGTCGTTAGTTGATCTGTGTTTCAGCGTGTGATAACAGGGCAAGATTCTTAACTGTCTATGAATTAAGCGATTCCTTTACCTGAAACATGAAAACAATAATGAGTTTTGTGAAAGATAAAGAGAGAAGTTGATTCTCGGTCTGTCATTTGATTCATGTCAGCGGAACAAATTTTGGAAACCTGAGCATTTCCTATTTTTACTGCTAGTCACATTTTTATTGTCCACGTAAATATTTTAATTTATACGTGCATAACCATTCCCAAGGGTTATTGTTGTAAACTTTCAATGATTGCAAATATGAACTGCAAAAAACTCGTTATTGTGTGAAATGGATATGTAATCTATGGTCAGATGTGACTGCTGTTCAGACGGCTTACCAATTTTCAAGCATGTATCTATTGATGAAGGACATTTTTTTATGAGTACCTTTTCATGAAGGACCTTTAAGTGGATGTTAACAATAAACAAACCGAATCATATAATTCAAGAAATGCATGCAGAAACGCAAAGACCTATATCAAAATTTAAGCATTGTTTCCTATCCCGGTCACTGAGTTTTATGCGGATGATTTTGTAATGGATAAACTTCAGGGTCAGTTGGATACCCTGAAAAGTAACTTCACCCTTGATGGACTCATAGATGATAAACATATTGGCAATATCATTAGGTATCTACTGTCACTGTCAGGAGGTGCTAAAACACTTCTCTCTAAAAATGTAAACTTAGCTAAATTGATCCTTGTAACGCAAGCAATGCAGGTAATGAGAGTACGTTCAGTTGTCATCGACGAGTGAAAACTTACCTGCTTTCAGCCATGTATGACATTGGAGAGGTTTGATAACCAGATATTGGCTTATGTCCACAAGGACTAGGTTGACATTCTGGATGTAAATGATGTTGCAAATGACTTTGTTCAGGGGTCAGAACATAGATTCTCCCTGTTTCGAAAATTAAGCCGGCTTCACCTCTCAAGATGCCCCGTGTTACATCATGCAGTGTCTACGGAAGTATTCTAATCTTTCTTTCACATTTTCGATAGTCGTTAGTTGATCTGTGTTTCAGCGTGTGATAACAGGGCAAGATTCTTAACTGTCTATGAATTAAGCGATTCCTTTACCTGAAACATGAAAACAATAATGAGTTTTGTGAAAGATAAAGAGAGAAGTTGATTCTCGGTCTGTCATTTGATTCATGTCAGCGGAACAAATTTTGGAAACCTGAGCATTTCCTATTTTTACTGCTAGTCACATTTTTATTGTCTACGTAAATATTTTAATTTATACGTGCATAACCATTCCCAAGGGTTATTGTTGTAAACTTTCAATGATTGCAAATATGAACGGGATGCACGTCCTCATTAGCGCCTTGTGGAGGTATATTCTTTATTATTATTTTAATGAAGCTTGCCAGAAAAGTTGTTATATGCTGCTATTAAGCACCCAAAATTTAAAATAAAAACACTTCTCACCTTGCGCGGTCATATTGTAGTAGTTTTAACATTCTAAACTTGGTAATGAAAATGAATTGGGCCAGATCACTTAGGGAAGTTTGAAAGAACAACAACAAGCCTGTATTGGTTAAAAAAACAGAAACTATTCTCGCACATTATCAGAACTGCGGTATGATGACCGCTAAGATATCTAAGATAATAAACAAACGTACCTAAGGCTGCACCGGTCGAGCGAAGATGATGTGCACGGCACGAACCAACTCTTGTCAAAAGAGGCCGTATCGTTTAATTATCCCCAGTTGTGTGCTATTTGTGGAAGCAGAGTAAAATACCTACTGCCTTGTGATTGACCAGGGCATAAACAGTGACTGTCATCAGGATGCTCCAAAAGTTTTAACTATTGTGGAAAATTTTGTGTTCGCAGTCTTAGTACTTCACTAACTGGAGATTTTTCTACAAGGCTTGGTAGTCTGTGTAAAGGCTGTCAGCCAGTTACCCAACCCCAACTCCCAAATGGAGAGGTAGGTTTGTCCAGTGCTCCAACAGGGGGCAGGGAATGTTCTCCCCCCACACAGTACTACCGGGGATTAGGGAGCAGCAGCCTGATAAATGCTGTTGGAGGTAATCTTTATTTGATAATATACATAATAAATTAGTGACATAAAGCCATATTATACAACATTCACAGTGGTACAATAAGTATATATATATATATATATATATATATATATATATATATGCGGTCATTTTTGTTAGAGTTTGTGCTGGCAGTCCATTAGTGCGCTTTAGGTCCATAGGATGTTAGGTTTATACTTTCAGTCCAGTTGGTGGCGCCACAAGCCTTAGCAGTTTCATAATGGATCCTGCAACAGCGTCGATAGTTTCTGGCTGCAGCGTACGTTGGCACGGGTTGCAGCGTGACTAGGTGTAGCCTAAGAGCTGGTATGGACCACGCAGGCGAGACACCACTGCTGGCTCATAATGACTTTTAGGAATAAAGAGACCACTTGTTCATGCAAGGATGGACACACCCGAAACAAAAGACAACAGCCGCAGTATCTTTTCTTTTATATACGTATGGTGATAATGATGCTATCTATTTGATGCTTGCCGGAAATCTTCGATTTCGGCAAGCATGTTGGTCAGTCGCGTATGTCTGTTTGTGTGTTTGCCAGTACATTATTTGCCACAATTTTGTAGCAATCGATCTGAAATTTTCAGGGTTGATTGAAAGTCAAAAGTTCTGGAAGCCTATTGTTTTTGGTCGTCATAGGTCAAAGTTCAAGGTCAAGGTCATCAAAATTGAAATTTTATTTTCATCATAACTCTGTCAATATTAGTCCTATTTTCACAAAATTAGGCTTATTGTCTTCCTTTGAGTCTTTTTTTTTTTAATATGGTCTTGTCGTCTTTTCCCAACTTTGTACTTCAATTTCGCCTTCTTGCTGGTGCTTGTGTCTTACATATAGCATTCTACAGGCCACAGTTTTACAGAAATTCGTTTCAAACTTGTGAATCTTATGTCTTACACTAATATCTCAAAATGAAACATTCGTTTTTGAGATATATCCGCTAGGGGACGCTGCACTTTTTTTTACAATACTTATCATTTTTTACAATATTTACGAAACTATAAACCTGAATTACATAAACTAAAGGTTATTTTTTTCTCTGAGTCTTCTCCATAACTTAATCAAGTCATCTTTTCTCAGCTTTGAGTCACTTTGTCAGTATGTCTGTTTGTCCATCAGTTGTCCTTCATTTCGCTTTCTTGCTGGTTCATGCGTTTTACATATAGCATTCTACAGGCTGGTGTCTTGCAGGAATCCCTTTAAAAACTGGTGATTCAAATGTTTCACACTAATATCTCAAAAGTGATTTTTCATTTTCGGGATATGGCCGCTAGAGGGCGCTGCACTCAAACTTCATAAATATTTCATTTTTTTTAAATATCTCCGTAACTATAAACCTGAATTACATAAACTTTATCTTAAATTCTTTCTCTGACTGTTCTCCATAAGTTGTTTTAATCATCTCGTCTCAGCTTTGTATCACTTTGTAAGAATGTCTGCCTGTCTGTCAGTTGTCCTCAATTTCGCCTTCTTGCTGGTTCTTGTGTCTTACATATAGCATTCTACAGGCCAAAGTTTTGGAACTGATACATCTTATGTCATATACTAATATCTCAAAAGTGATTTTTCATTTTTGGAAAATAACCGTTAGGGGCCGCTGCACTCAAAACAAAACAACATAGCATATTTAAGCCATATCTTAGAAGCTATAAACCTTAGTAACTACGCTCCCATGGCAGCGGAAATCTTGCGCTTCTAAAGAAGCAACTGATTTTCACGCTGCTTGCTTTGACCGTTTATGATATCTTTAGACACCGGATGGCGGTTCGTTGTCCGCTGAAATAAACGTGCGTATGATGTGACAAGCAGCCAATCAGATGCCAATAAACAAACACTCGACAGGCATCCTGGCTCCGCCCATTGCCGCGCTTCAAGCGCCGCTTGATGAGTTTCCGGTCGAATTTAAATTGCGTAAATTTGCCAGCAATTAAGCAACTTTGTAGTTCTCGAATCCTCCGGTAGGGTGAGCCCCCCCCCCCCCCCCCCCCAGGGTCATACACTGAGGAGCCCCCATCTAGCAATTCCGCAAATTGCCAGCAATTTAGCAACTTTGTAGTTCTCTGAATGCTCCGGTAGGGTGAGCCCCGGGGATCATACACTGAAGGGGCTACATCTAGCAATTTCGCTGGATAATATTTGCCGCTATTTTCCGCAATTTAGCTAACTTTGGAGTTATATGAATTGCCGATAGAGAGAGCCCCAGCCGAGATTAAAATGAAGGGCCCCTGTCTAGCAATTCCGCAAATTGCCGGCAATTTAGCAACTTTGTTGTTCTCTGAATCCTCCGATAGGGGAGGCCCAGAGGAGATTACACTGAGAGACCACCGTCTAGCAATCTCGCAAATTGCCGACAATTTAGCAAATGTAGAGTTATATGGATCCTCCGATAAGGGGAGCCCCAGTCGAGGTTGAAAGGAAGGGCAACCTTTGAGCGATTCCGCAATTTGCCGGACATTCAGTAGAGAAGATATATCTCCGGGGTTTCATAAATTAATCTGGGGGGGGGGGGGGGTTGGTCTAAAAATGATCTCTTACCCACACACCCATATATATATAAATATATATATATTTAGATTTAGATTTATATATATATATATGTCTTCATATACCTCCCTTTTCTCTCTCTCCCTCTATATATATGCGTGTGTGTGTGTGTGTCTGTAGCATACTTAAGGTCATATGATTATCCAGTGCTATAATTCCATTGTCACAGTTAATTTATATGCCTATTATTCATATTAACGTGGATGTTGGGAATATATATAATGCTCATGCCGACATCCAATGTACAGACCGGGCAATCAAAATCCTAAGCGTTAGGGTCATCCGTATCCCGGCTATACCATATATTAATAGTGACAAACAGTAACTGGAGCGTTTCATGCCCGAAGGGTTAGGGTTACCCGTATCCCGGATATAGCATATATTAATAGTGACACACACTTACTGAAGTATTTCATGACCAAAGGGTTAGCGTAATCCGTATCACAAATATAGCATATATTTTATAGTGACAAACAGTAACTGGAGCATTTCATGCCCGAAGGGTTAGGGTAACCCGTATCCCGGATATAGCATGTATTAATAGTGACATACACTTTCTGCAGTATTTCATGCCCGAAGGGTTAGGGTAACCCATATCCAGGATATAGCATACATTCGTAGTGACAAACACTACCTTGAATATTTCCTGCCCGCATGGTTAGGGTTACCAGTATCCCGGATATAGCATATATTAATAGTGACAAACATTTTCTGGTGTATTTCATGCCCGAGGGGTTAGGGCAACCCGCATCTGGGATACAGCATATATTAATAGTGACAAACACTTACTGGGGTATTTCATGCCCGTAGGGTTAGGGTAACCCGTATCCCGGATTTAGCATATATTAATCATGACAAATAGTTACTGGAGTATTTCATGCTCGAAAGGATAGGGTAACCTGTATCCCGGATATAGCATATATTAATAGTGTCAAACATTTACTGGAGTATTTCATGCCCGAAGGGTTAGGGTCACCCTAATCCCAGATACACATATATTAATAGTGACAAACACCACTGGAGTATTCATGCCCGAAGGGTTTGGGTAACCCGCATCTGGGATACAGCATATATCAATAGTGACAACCACTTATTAGAGTATTCCCTGCCCGAAGGGTTAGGGTAACCAGTATCCCGGATTTAGCATATATTCAAAGTGACACACACTTCCTGGCATATTTCATGCCCGACAGGTTAGGGTAACCCATATTCCAGATATAGCATATATGAATAATGAAAAACACTGGAGTATTTTATGCCCGAAGGTTAGGGTAACCCGTATCCTGGATATAGCATTTATAAATAGTGTCAAACAGTTAATGGAGCATTTCATGCCCGAAGGGTTAGGGTAACCTGTATCCCTGATATACCATATATTCATAGTGACAAACACTTTCTGGAATATTTCATGCCCTAAGGGTTAGGGTAACCCGTATCCCGGATGTAGCATATATAAATAGTCACAAACAGTAACTGGAGCTTTTCATGGCCGAAGGGTTAGGGTAACTTGCATCCTCGCAAAAAGCCAACCAATGATCATGGTAATAATATACATCATTGGTCACATTTAAGTGTGTGCTCGATAACTAGCTCTGGCATTGATACAATTTCACAAAACAGACTACAGTGTCACCAATAGTTAGTCTATTGAGCTTTCTTAGGGTGAACCAACTCATACTGGATAAGGTCAGAGGGCACCTGGGTAATTTGTAGTGTTGTAGAGGTAACTTAAGAGGGTATAGAAGAGTGTCCATATCAATCATTGCAATATTGAGCCACCTGATCATAATCAAACTGAGTTACAGTCATGGTCCCTTGTATGTTGTCTACTGTTATGACTGTGCATTAGTCTGGCACGTTTTAAAACTGTAAAACTCCGAAATCAAGCATACTGTTACATGTCTCAAGAACTCCTACTGCATCGGCAAATGGGTCACTGCAATTTAGTTAGTTTGATAAAATTAAGGAAAAAACACCTATTCTCATTGAAAACCCATGGATTTCAGGACTGCCTAGTATCAAAACCATGCACTCAACTGTCTTTCTTTTTATAGCCCCTTTACAGGTAATATAGAACTGCCAGAAAATAAGTCAGTATTCATTCATCATAATATTCATGCGCCCAACATATGCACCTTGTACATATACACTTGTAAACCCAAACAACAGTCCTGAATTCAGCAACTTTTTCACTGAATTTGCAGTGAGATAAAATCTGTAACTCAGATTTGGCTGTGCTACAGCCATGACATTTATTCCTGTAAGTATATAAGTCTTCACTTTCCTCGGCTGGTACGTTATAAATAATGTATCTGTTACATTCTGAAATTTGACATGTTAAAACAGTAGTGTGGCGTTTGACGTCTCGGGCAGAGGCTTCATTCATTGATTTGATCACGCAGGCCACCAACCTTTGGTCAATACAGCCCTGCCTGTGTATCCTTTTCAGTGATCCCTGTTGTCACAGGTGTACGGTTACCCTCATATCCCAGACAGCCTCATCCCCCCCCCCCCTAAATGCCCGAAATGTTATTTTTATAACCGTATTGTTGAAATGGACTGCAGTTCAAACTCCATAGTCCTCTTTAGTACCTTCTGTGCTGATTGTCGGTTGTATGTTCTTCTTTCAAAGGTGTTTACTCTTTCCTACTACCCACAAGGAATTACAGTAGATGATAGGAAGCAAGGTTTGCGTATGTGTCAGTTCCTTCACTGTGCATTCACGGTCATTTCACGTATCATTCCTGCTCTGTCCCGAGAAGTCGCAATGTATAACCACAGGCGCTTGAATTGCTATTAGTGTACAGATTTCGGTTAAATTTGAGAAATTTTGTTTAAATTTCGGTTAAACAACGGGGGCATCTTGCCTGCCTATCTCAAATATAAAGTAATAATAAAGGGATGCGAAAAAAAAACGCTAGGAAAATGTCAGATTAGTAATAATTATAATGAAATGACCCAAAAAATAAACAAATTCAACCGAAATCTACACTAATAGCAATTAAAGCGCCTGTGGTGTAATAGAGTGTACTCTAACCATTTAAGGTCAATATAATATCAAATTGTATTGTGGTTTGCAAATTAACGTGTAATACTGCAAACTATAAAAAAAATGTAGATAATTTACTACGTTGGATTGTATACGTGATATCACTAAATTTGTAACTTTGTGTGCACTGTTCATAGTCTGTTCACTTAAAAGTTAGTTATGTTGTCATGCATGACCTCGTGGAAACTGTATTGTATGCTGCATAACTTTGCCCACCAGGGGACACTGCAATTTGTGAAATTGCAAGATGGGGACCCCTCTGTATATGACCGCCGGGGGCTCACCCTACCGGCACATTCAGAAAACTACAAAGTTGTTAAATTGCTGGCAATTTGCGGAATTGCTAGATGTAGCCCCCATAGTGTATGATCCCCGGGGCTCACCCTATCAGAGCATTCAGAGATCTGCAAAGTTACTAAATTGCTGGCATTTTGCGGAATAGCAAGATGGGGACACCTCTGTGTATGACCGCCCGGGGCGTACTCTACCGGAGGATTCAGAGATCTACAAAGTTGCTTAATTGCCGGCAATTTGCGGAATTGCTAGATGTAGCCCCCTCGGTGTATAATCCCCGAGGCTCACCCTACCGCAGCAATCAGAGAACTACAAAGTTGCTAAATTGCTGGCAATTTGCGGAATTGCTAGATGGGGGCTCCTCAGTGTATGACCGCCTGGGGCGTACTCTACCGGAGGATTCAGAGAACTACAAAGTTGCTTAATTGCCGGCAATTTGCGGAATTTCTAGATGGGGGCTCCTCAGTGTATGACCGTCAGGAGCTCACCCTACCTGAGCATTCAGAGAACTACAAAGTTGCTAAATTCTGGCAATTTGCGAAATTGCTTGATGGGGACCCCTCGGTGTTTGCCCAGATGGGGCTCATTTTTACCGGAGGATTCAGAGAACTACAAAGTTGCTAAATTGCCGGCAATTTGCGGAATTGCTGGATGGGAGCCCCTCAGTGTAGGATCCCCGGGGCTCACCCTACCTGAGCATTCAGGGAACTACAAAGTTGCTAAATTGCAGGCAATGGAAAATTGCTAGATGGGGACCCCTCTGTGTTTGACCGGCGGGGGCTCACCCTACCGGGGGATTCAGAGAACTACTAAGTTGCTTAATTGTCGGCAATTTGCGGAATTGCTGGATGGCAACCCCTCAGTGTATGATCCCCGGGGCTTACCCTACCGGAGCATTCAGGGAACTACAAAGTTGCTAAATTGCCGGAAATTTGCGGAATTGCTGGATTGGAGCCCCACAGTGTATGACCGTCGAGGGCTCACCCTACCGGGAGATTCAGAGAACTACTAAGTTGCGAAATTGCCGGCAATTTGCGGAATTGCTGGATTGGAGCACCTCAGTGTATAATCGTCGGGGGCTCACCCTACCGGAGCATTCAGGGAACTACAAAGTTGCTAAATTGCAGGCAATTTGCAAAATAACTGGATGGGGACCCCTCTGTGTTTGACCGGCGGGGGCTTAACCTACCGGAGCATTCAGAAAACTACAAAGTTGCTAAATTGCCGGCAATTTGCGGAATTGCTGGATGGGAGCCCCTCAGTGTATGATCCCCGGGGTTCACACTACCGGAGCATTCAGGGAACGACAAAGTTGCTAAATTGCCGGATATTTCCACAATTGCTTGATGCGGACCCTTCTGTGTTTGACAGGCGGGGGATCAACCTACCGGGGGATTCAGAGAACTACAAAGTTGCTAAATTGCCGGCAATTTGCGGAATTGCTGGATGGGAGCCCCTCTCTGTATGATCCCCGGAGCTCAGCCTACCGGAGGATTCAGGGAAATACAAAGTTGCTAAATTGCCGGCTATTTGCAAAATTGCTAGATGGGGACCCCTTTGTGTTTGACCAGATGGGGCGTACTCTACCGGAGGATTCAGAGAACTACAAAGTTGCTTAATTGCCGGCAATTTGCGGAATTGCTAGATGTAGCCCCCTCGGTGTATGATCCCCGGGGCTCACCCTACCGGAGTATTCAGGGAAATACAAAGTTGCTAAATTGCCGGCAGTGTGCGGAATTGCTAGATGGGGACCCCTCTGTGTATAGCCGTAGTGGGCTCACCCTAACGGAAGATTCAGGGAATTACAAAGTTGCTAAATTGCCAGCAATTTGCGGAATTGCTACATGGGTACCCCTCTGTGTTTGACGGGCGGGGCTCACCCTACAGGGGGATTCAGAGAACTATAAAGTTGCGAAATTGCCGGCAATTTGCGAAATTGGTGGAAGGGAGCCCGTCAGTGTATGATCCCCGGGGGTCACCCTAACGGAGGATTCTAAGAAATACAAAGTTGCTAAATTGCCGGCAGTTTGCGGAATTGCTACATGGGGACCCCTCTGTGTTTGACCGGCGGGGACTCGCCCTACCGGGAGATTCAGGGAACAACAAAGTTGCTTAATTGCCAGCACTTTGCGAAATTGCTAGATGGGGACCCCTCTGTGTTTGACCGGCGGGGGCTCAACCTACCGGGAGATTCAGAGAACTACCAAGTTGTTAAATTGCCGGCAATTAGCGGAATTGCTGGAAGCGAGCCCCTCAGTGTATGATCCCCCGGACTCAGCCTACCTGAGCATTCAGAGAACTACAAAGTTGCTGAATTGCTGGCACTTTGCGAAATTGCTTGATGGGGACCCCTCTGTGTATGCCCAGATGGGGCTCATTTTTACCGGAGGAATCAGGGAACTTCAAAGTTGTCTGATTGCCGGCAATTTGCGGAATTGCTGGATGGGAGCCCCTCAGTGTTTGACCGGCGGGGACTGGCCCTACCGGGAGATTCAGGGAACAACAAAGTTGCTTAATTGCCAGCAATTTGCGAAATTGCTAGATGGGGACCCCTCTGTGTTTGACCGTCGGGGGCTCACCCTACCGGGGGATTCAGAGAACTACAAAATTGCTAAATTGCCGGCAATTTGCGGAATTCCTGGATGGGAGCCCCTCAGTGTATAGTCCCCGGGGCGCACCCTACCGGAGCATTCAGGGAACTACACAGTTGCTAAATTGCCGGCAATTTGCGGAATTGCTGAATAGGAGCCCCTCAGTGTATGCCCGCCGGGGCTCGCCCTACCAGGAGATTCAGGGAACTTCAAAGTTGCTTAATTGCCAGCAATTTGCAAAATTGCTAGGTGAGGACCCCTCTGGGTTTGACCAGATGGGGCTAACTCTACCGGAGGATTCAGAGAACTACAAGTTGCTAAATTGCTTGCAATTTGCGGAATTGCTGGATGGGAGCCACTCAGTGTATGACCGTCGAGGGCTAACCCTACCGGGAGATTCAGGGAACTTCAAAGTTGTTAAATTGCCAGCAATTTGCAAAATTGCTATATGGGGACCCTCTGTGTTTGACCGGCGGGGACTCGCCCTACCGGGAGATTCAGGGAACTACAAAGTTGCTTAATTGCCAGCAATTCGCATACTTGCTAGATGGATACCCCTCTGAGTTTGACCAGATGCGGCTCACTTTACCGGATGATTCGGAGAACTACAAATTTGCTAAGTTGCCGGCAATTTGCGTAATTGCTGGATGGGAGCCCCTCAGTGTATGGTCCCCGGGGCTCATCCTACCGGAGCCTTCAGGGAACTACAAAGTTGCTAACTTGCCGGCAATTTGCGGAATTGCTGGATGGGAGCCCCTCAGAGTGTGACCATCGAGGGCTTACACTACCGGGAGATTCAGGGAACTTCAAAGTTGTCTAATTGCCAGCAATTTGCAAAATTGCTAGAAGGGGACCCCTCTGTGTTTGACTGGCGGGGACTCGCCCTACCGGGAGATTCAGGGAACAACAAAGTTGCTTATTGCCAGCAATTTGCGAAATTGCGAGATGGGGACCCCTCTGTGTTTGACCGGCGGGGGCTTAACCTACCGGGAGATTCAGGGAACAACAAAGTTGCTTAATTGCCAGCAATTCGCATACTTGCTAGGTGGATACCCCTCTGAGTTTGACCAGATGCGGCTCACTTTACCGGATGATTCGGAGAACTACAAATTTGCTAAGTTGCCGGCAATTTGCGTAATTGCTGGATGGGAGCCCCTCAGTGTATGGTCCCCATGGCTCATCCTACCGGAGCATTCAGGGAACTACAAAGTTGCTAACTTGCCGGCAATTTGCGGAATTGCTGGATGGGAGCCCCTCAGTGTGTGACCATCGAGGGCTCACACTACCGGGAGATTCAGGGAACTTCAAAGTTGTCTAATTGCCAGCAATTTGCAAAATTGCTAGATGGGGACCCCTCTGTGTTTGACTGGCGGGGACTCGCCCTACCGGGAGATTCAGGGAACAACAAAGTTGCTTAATTGCCAGCAATTTGCGAAATTGCGAGATGCGGACCCCTCTGTGTTTGACCGGCGGGGGCTTAACCTACCGGGAGATTCAGAGAAGTACCAAGTTGTTTAATTGCCGGCAATTAGCGGAATTGCTGGAAGGGAGCCCCTCAGTGTATGATCCCCGGGACTCACCCTACCTGAGCATTCAAGGAACTACAAAGTTGCTAAATTGCCGGCAATTTGCGGAATTGCTGGATGGGAGCCCCTCAGTGTATGACCGTCCGAGGCTCTCCCTACCGGGAGATTTAGGGAACTACAAAGTTGCTTAATTGCAAGCAATATGCGAAATTGATAGAAGGGATCCCTCTGTGTTTGACCAGATGGGGCTCACTTTACCCGAGGATTCAGAGAACTAAAAGGTTGCTAAATTGCCGGCAATTTGCGGAATTGCTACATTGGTGCCCCTCTGTGTTTGGCCGGCGGGGCTCACCCTACAGGGGGATTCAGAGAACTACCAAGTTGCTAAATTGCCGGCAATTTGCGAAATTGCTGGATGGGAGCCCTCAGTGTATGATCCCCGGGGCTCACCCTACCTGAGCATTCAGGGAACTACAAAAATGCTAGTTGCAGGCAATTTGCAAGATTGCTAGATGGGGACCCTTTTGTATTTGACCGGCGGGGGCTCACCCTACCGGGGGATTCAGAGAACTACTAAGTTGCTAAATTGCCAGCAATTTGCGGAATTGCTGGATGGGAGCCCCTCAGTGTATGATCCCCGGGGTTGACACTACCGGAGCATTCAGGGAACTACAAAGTTGCTAAATTGCCGGCTATTTCCACAATTGCGTGACGCGGACCCTTCTGTGTTTGACAGGCGGGGGATCAACCTACCGGGGGATTTAGAGAACTACAAAGTTGCTAAATTGCCGGCAATTTGCGGGAGCCCTTTTCTGTATGATCCCCGGAGCTCAGCCTACCGGAGGATTCAGGGAACTACAAAGATGCTGAATTGCCGGCAATTTGCGGAATTGCTAGATGGGGACCCCTCTGTGAATAAGCGTAGTAGGCTCACCCTAACGGAGGATTCTAAGAACTACAAACTTGCTAAATTGCCGGCAATTTGCAAAATTGCTAGATGGGGACCCATCTGTGCTTAACCGTAGTGGGCTCACCCTAACGGAGGATTCTAAGGACTACAAAGTTGCTAATTTGCCGGCAATTTGCGGAATAGCTACATGGGGACCCCTCTCTGTTTGACCGGCGTGGACTCGCCCTACCGGAAGATTCAGGGAACTACAAATTTGCTTAATTGTCAGCAATTTGCGAAATTGCTAGAAGGGGACCCCTCTGGGTTTGACCAGATGGGGCTCATTCTACCGGAGGAATCAGAGAACTACAAAAATCCTAAATTGCAGGCAATTTCCAAAATTGCTAGATGGGGACCCTTTTGTGTTTGACCGGCGGGGCTCACCCTACATGGGGATTCAGAGAACTACCAAGTTGCTAAATTTCCGGCAATTTGCGACATTGCTGGATGGGAGCCCCTCGGTGTATGATCCCCGGGGCTCACCCTACCTGAGCATTCAGGGAACTACAAAGTTGCTAACTTGCCGGCAATTTGCGGAATTGCTGGATGGGAGCCCCTCAGTGTGTGACCATCGAGGGCTCACACTACCGGGAGATTCAGGGAACTTCAAAGTTGTCTAATTGCCAGCAATTTGCAAAATTGCTAGATGGGGACCCCTCTGTGTTTGACTGGCGGGGACTCGCCCTACCGGGAGATTCAGGGAACAACAAAGTTGCTTAATTGCCAGCAATTTGCGAAATTGCGAGATGGGGACCCCTCTGTGTTTGACCGGCGGGGGCTTAACCTACCGGGAGATTCAGAGAACTACCAAGTTGTTTAATTGCCGGCAATTAGCGGAATTGCTGGAAGGGAGCCCCTCAGTGAATGATCCCCGGGACTCACCCTACCTGAGCATTCAAGGAACTACAAAGTTGCTAAATTGCCGGCAATTTGCGGAATTGATAGAAGGGATCCCTCTGTGTTTGACCAGATGGGGCTCACTTTACCCGAGGATTCAGAGAACTAAAAAGTTGCTAAATTGCCGGCAATTTGCGGAATTGCTGTATGGGAGCCCCTCAGTGTATGCCCGTCGGGGGCTCGCCCTACCAGGAGATTCAGGGAATTTCAAAGTTGCTTAATTGCCAGCAATTTACAAAATTGCTAGGTGAGGACCCCTCTGGGTTTGACCAGATGGAGCTCACTCTACCAGAGGATTCAGTGAACTACAATTTGCTAAATTGCTTGCAATTTGCGGAATGGCTGGATGGGAGCCCCTCAGTGTATGATCCAAGGAGCTCACCCCACCGGAGAATTCAGGGAACTACAAAGTTGCTAAATTGTCGGAAATTGCAAAATTACTAGATGGGGACCCCTCTTTGTTTGACTGGTGGGGGCTCACCCTACCGGGGATTCAGAGAACAACAAAGTTGCTAAATTGCCGGCAATTTGCGGAATTGCTTGATGGGAGCCCTATCAGTGTATGATCCCCGGGGCTCACCCTACCTGAGGATTCAGGGAACTACAAAGTTGCTGAATTGCCGGCAATTTGCGGAATTGCTAGATGGGGACCCCTCTGTGTATAGCCGAAGTGGGCTCACCCTAACGGAGGATTCAGGGAATTACAAAGTTGCTAAATTGCCAGCAATTTGCGGAATTGCTACATGGGTGCCCCTCTGTGTTTGACCGGCGGGGCTCACCCTACAGGGGGATTCAGAGAACTATAAAGTTGCGAAATTGCCGGCAATTTGCGAAATTGATGGAAGGGAGCCCGTCAGTGTATGATCCCCGGGGGTCACCCTAACGGAGGATTCTTAGAACTACAAAGTTGCTAAATTGCCGGCAGTTTGCGGAATTGCTACATGGGGACCCCTCTGTGTTTGACCGGCGGGGACTCGCCCTACCGGGAGATTCAGGGAACAACAAAGTTGCTTAATTGCCAGCACTTTGCGAAATTGCTAGATGGGGACCCCTCTGTGTTTGACCGGCGGGGGCTCAACCTACCGGGAGATTCAGAGAACTACCAAGTTGTTAAATTGCCGGCAATTTGCGGAATTGCTGGAAGCGAGCCCCTCAGTGTATGATCCCCGGGACTCAGCCTACCTGAGCATTCAGAGAACTACAAAGTTGCTGAATTGCTGGCAATTTGCGAAATTGCTTGATGGGGACCCCTCTGTGTATGCCCAGATGGGGCTCATTTTTACCGGAGGAATCAGGGAACTTCAAAGTAGTCTGATTGCCGGCAATTTGCGGAATTGCTGGATGGGAGCCCCTCAGTGTTTGACCGGCGGGGACTCGCCCTACCGGGAGATTCAGGGAACAACAAAGTTGCTTAATTGCCAGCAATTTGCGAAATTGCTAGATGGGGACCCCTCTGTGTTTGACCGTCGGGGGCTCACCCTACCGGGGGATTCAGAGAACTACAAAATTGCTAAATTGCCGGCAATTTGCGGGATTCCTGGATGGGAGCCCCTCAGTGTGTGACCATCGAGGGCTCACAGTACCGGGAGATTCAGGGAACTTCAAAGTTGTCTAATTGCCAGCAATTTGCAAAATTGCTAGATGGGGACCCCTCTGTGTGTGACCATCGAGGGCTCACACTACCGGGAGATTCAGGGAACAACAAAGTTGCTTAATTGCCAGAACTTTGCGAAATTGCTAGATGGGGACCCCTCTGTGTTTGACCGGCGGGGGCTCAACCTACCGGGAGATTCAGGGAACAACAAAGTTGCTTAATTGCCAGCAATTTGCGAAATTGCGAGATGCGGACCCCTCTGTGTTTGACTGGTGGGGGCTAACCCTACCGGGAGATTCAGGCAACAACAAAGTTGCTTAATTGCCTGCGGAATGGCTGGATGGGAGCCCCTCAGTGTATGATCCAAGGAGCTCACCCTACCGGAGGATTCAGGGAACTACAAAGTTGCTAAATTGTCGGCAATTGCAAAATTACTAGATGGGGACCCCTCTTTGTTTGACTGGTGGGGGCTAACCCTACCGGGAGATTCAGGCAACAACAAAGTTGCTTAATTGCCTGCGGAATGGCTGGATGGGAGCCCCTCAGTGTATGATCCAAGGAGCTCACCCTACCGGAGGATTCAGGGAACTACAAAGTTGCTAAATTGTCGGCAATTGCAAAATTACTAGATGGGGACCCCTCTTTGTTTGACTGGTGGGGGCTCACCCTACCGGGAGATTCAGGCAACAACAAAGTTGCTTAATTGCCAGAACTTTGCGAAATTGCTAGATGGGGACCCCTCTGTGTTTGACCGGCGGGGGCTCAACCTACCGGGAGATTCAGAGAACTACCAAGTTGTTAAATTGCCGGCAATTTGCGGAATTGCTGGAAGCGAGCCCCTCAGTGTATGATCCCCGGGACTCAGCCTACCTGAGCATTCAGAGAACTACAAAGTTGCTGAATTGCTGGCAATTCGCGAAATTGCTTGATGGGGACCCCTCTGTGTATGCCCAGATGGGGCTCATTTTTACCGGAGGAATCAGGGAACTTCAAAGTTGTCTGATTGCCAGCAATTTGCGGAATTGCTGGATGGGAGCCCCTCAGTGTTTGACCGGCGGGAACTCGCCCTACCGGGAGATTCAGGGAACAACAAAGTTGCTTAATTGCCAGCAATTCGCATACTTGCTAGATGGATACCCCTCTGAGTTTGACCAGATGCGGCTCACTTTACCGGATGATTCGGAGAACTACAAATTTGCTAAGTTGCCGGCAATTTGCGTAATTGCTGGATGGGAGCCCCTCAGTGTATGGTCCCCATGGCTCATCCTACCGGAGCATTCAGGGAACTACAAAGTTGCTAACTTGCCGGCAATTTGCGGAATTGCTGGATGGGAGCCCCTCAGTGTGTGACCATCGAGGGCTCACACTACCGGGAGATTCAGGGAACTTCAAAGTTGTCTAATTGCCAGCAATTTGCAAAATTGCTAGATGGGGACCCCTCTGTGTTTGACTGGCGGGGACTCGCCCTACCGGGAGATTCAGGGAACAACAAAGTTGCTTAATTGCCAGCAATTTGCGAAATTGCGAGATGCGGACCCCTCTGTGTTTGACCGGCGGGGGCTTAACCTACCGGGAGATTCAGAGAACTACCAAGTTGTTTAATTGCCGGCAATTAGCGGAATTGCTGGAAGGGAGCCCCTCAGTGTGTGATCCCCGGGACTCACCCTACCTGAGCATTCAAGGAACTACAAAGTTGCTAAATTGCCGGCAATTTGCGGAATTGCTGGATGGGAGCCCCTCAGTGTATGACCGTCCGAGGCTCGCCCTACCGGGAGATTTAGGGAACTACAAAGTTGATTAATTGCAAGCAATATGCGAAATTGATAGAAGGGATCCCTCTGTGTTTGACCAGATGGGGCTCACTTTACCCGAGGATTCAGAGAACTAAAAAGTTGCTAAATTGCCGGCAATTTGCGGAATTGCTGTATGGGAGCCCCTCAGTGTATGCCCGTCGGGGGCTCGCCCTACCAGGAGATTCAGGGAATTTCAAAGTTGCTTAATTGCCAGCAATTTGCAAAATTGCTAGGTGAGGACCCCTCTGGGTTTGACCAGATGGGGCTCACTCTACCAGAGGATTCAGTGAACTACAATTTGCTAAATTGCTTGCAATTTGCGGAATGGCTGGATGGGAGCCCCTCAGTGTATGATCCAAGGAGCTCACCCTACCGGAGGATTCAGGGAACTACAAAGTTGCTAAATTGTCGGCAATTGCAAAATTACTAGATGGGGACCCCTCTTTGTTTGACTGGTGGGGGCTCACCCTACCGGGAGATTCAGGGAACAACAAAGTTGCTTAATTGCCAGCACTTTGCGAAATTGCTAGATGGGGACCCCTCTGTGTTTGACCGGCGGGGGCTCAACCTACCGGGAGATTCAGAGAACTACCAAGTTGTTAAATTGCCGGCAATTTGCGGAATTGCTGGAAGCGAGCCCCTCAGTGTATGATCCCCGGGACTCAGCCTACCTGAGCATTCAGAGAACTACAAAGTTGCTGAATTGCTGGCAATTCGCGAAATTGCTTGATGGGGACCCCTCTGTGTATGCCCAGATGGGGCTCATTTTTACCGGAGGAATCAGGGAACTTCAAAGTTGTCTGATTGCCAGCAATTTGCGGAATTGCTGGATGGGAGCCCCTCAGTGTTTGACCGGCGGGAACTCGCCCTACCGGGAGATTCAGGGAACAACAAAGTTGCTTAATTGCCAGCAATTCGCATACTTGCTAGATGGATACCCCTCTGAGTTTGACCAGATGCGGCTCACTTTACCGGATGATTCGGAGAACTACAAATTTGCTAAGTTGCCGGCAATTTGCGTAATTGCTGGATGGGAGCCCCTCAGTGTATGGTCCCCATGGCTCATCCTACCGGAGCATTCAGGGAACTACAAAGTTGCTAACTTGCCGGCAATTTGCGGAATTGCTGGATGGGAGCCCCTCAGTGTGTGACCATCGAGGGCTCACACTACCGGGAGATTCAGGGAACTTCAAAGTTGTCTAATTGCCAGCAATTTGCAAAATTGCTAGATGGGGACCCCTCTGTGTTTGACTGGCGGGGACTCGCCCTACCGGGAGATTCAGGGAACAACAAAGTTGCTTAATTGCCAGCAATTTGCGAAATTGCGAGATGCGGACCCCTCTGTGTTTGACCGGCGGGGGCTTAACCTACCGGGAGATTCAGAGAACTACCAAGTTGTTTAATTGCCGGCAATTAGCGGAATTGCTGGAAGGGAGCCCCTCAGTGTATGATCCCCGGGACTCACCCTACCTGAGCATTCAAGGAACTACAAAGTTGCTAAATTGCCGGCAATTTGCGGAATTGCTGGATGGGAGCCCCTCAGTGTATGACCGTCCGAGGCTCGCCCTACCGGGAGATTTAGGGAACTACAAAGTTGATTAATTGCAAGCAATATGCGAAATTGATAGAAGGGATCCCTCTGTGTTTGACCAGATGGGGCTCACTTTACCAGAGGATTCAGAGAACTAAAAAGTTGCTAAATTGCCGGCAATTTGCGGAATTGCTGTATGGGAGCCCCTCAGTGTATGCCCGTCGGGGGCTCGCCCTACCAGGAGATTCAGGGAATTTCAAAGTTGCTTAATTGCCAGCAATTTGCAAAATTGCTAGGTGAGGACCCCTCTGGGTTTGACCAGATGGGGCTCACTCTACCAGAGGATTCAGTGAACTACAATTTGCTAAATTGCTTGCAATTTGCGGAATGGCTGGATGGGAGCCCCTCAGTGTATGATCCAAGGAGCTCACCCTACCGGAGGATTCAGGGAACTACAAAGTTGCTAAATTGTCGGCAATTGCAAAATTACTAGATGGGGACCCCTCTTTGTTTGACTGGTGGGGGCTAACCCTACCGGGAGATTCAGGCAACAACAAAGTTGCTTAATTGCCTGCGGAATGGCTGGATGGGAGCCCCTCAGTGTATGATCCAAGGAGCTCACCCTACCGGAGGATTCAGGGAACTACAAAGTTGCTAAATTGTCGGCAATTGCAAAATTACTAGATGGGGACCCCTCTTTGTTTGACTGGTGGGGGCTCACCCTACCGGGAGATTCAGGCAACAACAAAGTTGCTTAATTGCCAGAACTTTGCGAAATTGCTAGATGGGGACCCCTCTGTGTTTGACCGGCGGGGGCTCAACCTACCGGGAGATTCAGAGAACTACCAAGTTGTTAAATTGCCGGCAATTTGCGGAATTGCTGGAAGCGAGCCCCTCAGTGTATGATCCCCGGGACTCAGCCTACCTGAGCATTCAGAGAACTACAAAGTTGCTGAATTGCTGGCAATTTGCGAAATTGCTTGATGGGGACACCTCTGTGTATGCCCAGATGGGGCTCATTTTTACCGGAGGAATCTAGGAACTTCAAAGTTGTCTGATTGCCGGCAATTTGCGGAATTGCTGGATGGGAGCCCCTCAGTGTTTGACCGGCGGGAACTCGCCCTACCGGGAGATTCAGGGAACAACAAAGTTGCTTAATTGCCAGCAATTCGCATACTTGCTAGATGGATACCCCTCTGAGTTTGACCAGATGCGGCTCACTTTACCGGATGATTCGGAGAACTACAAATTTGCTAAGTTGCCGGCAATTTGCGTAATTGCTGGATGGGAGCCCCTCAGTGTATGGTCCCCGGGGCTCATCCTACCGGAGCATTCAGGGAACTACAAAGTTGCTAACTTGCCGGCAATTTGCGGAATTGCTGGATGGGAGCCCCTCAGTGTGTGACCATCGAGGGCTCACACTACCGGGAGATTCAGGGAACTTCAAAGTTGTCTAATTGCCAGCAATTTGCAAAATTGCTAGATGGGGACCCCTCTGTGTTTGACTGGCGGGGACTCGCCCTACCGGGAGATTCAGGGAACAACAAAGTTGCTTAATTGCCAGCAATTTGCGAAATTGCGAGATGGGGACCCCTCTGTGTTTGACCGGCGGGGGCTTAACCTACCGGGAGATTCAGAGAACTACCAAGTTGTTTAATTGCCGGCAATTAGCGGAATTGCTGGAAGGGAGCCCCTCAGTGTATGATCCCCGGGACTCATCCTACCTGAGCATTCAAGGAACTAAAAAGTTGCTAAATTGCCGGCAATTTGCGGAATTGCTGTATGGGAGCCCCTCAGTGTATGCCCGTCGGGGGCTCGCCCTACCAGGAGATTCAGGGAATTTCAAAGTTGCTTAATTGCCAGCAATTTGCAAAATTGCTAGGTGAGGACCCCTCTGGGTTTGACCAGATGGGGCTCACTCTACCAGAGGATTCAGTGAACTACAATTTGCTAAATTGCTTGCAGTTTGCGGAATTGCTGGATGGGAGCCCCTCAGTGTATGATCCAAGGAGCTCACCCTACCGGAGGATTCAGGGAACTACAAAGTTGCTAAATTGTCGGCAATTGCAAAATTACTAGATGGGGACCCCTCTTTGTTTGACTGGTGGGGGCTCACCCTACCGGGGATTCAGAGAACAACAAAGTTGCTAAATTGCCGGCAATTTGCGGAATTGCTTGATGGGAGCCCTATCAGTGTATGATCCCCGGGGCTCACCCTACCGGAGGATTCAGGGAACTACAAAGTTGCTAAATTGCCGGCAATTTGCGGAATTGCTAGATGGGGACCCCTCTGTGTATAGCCGAAGTGGGCTCACCCTAACGGAGGATTCAGGGAATTACAAAGTTGCTAAATTGCCAGCAATTTGCGGAATTGCTACATGGGTGCTCCTCTGTGTTTGACCGGCGGGGCTCACCCTACAGGGGGATTCAGAGAACTATAAAGTTGCGAAATTGCCGGCAATTTGCGAAATTGGTGGAAGGGAGCCCGTCAGTGTATGATCCCCGGGGGTCACCCTAACGGAGGATTCTTAGAACTACAAAGTTGCTAAATTGCCGGCAGTTTGCGGAATTGCTACATGGGGACACCTCTGTGTTTGACCGGCGGGGACTCGCCCTACCGGGAGATTCAGGGAACAACAAAGTTGCTTAATTGCCAGCACTTTGCGAAATTGCTAGATGGGGACCCCTCTGTGTTTGACCGGCGGGGGCTCAACCTACCGGGAGATTCAGAGAACTACCAAGTTGTTATATTGCCGGCAATTTGAGGAATTGCTGGAAGCGAGCCCCTCAGTGTATGATCCCCGGGACTCAGCCTACCTGAGCATTCAGAGAACTACAAAGTTGTTGAATTGCTGGCAATTTGCGAAATTGCTTGATGGGGACCCCTCTGTGTATGCCCAGATGGGGCTCATTTTTACCGGAGGAATCAGGGAACTTCAAAGTAGTCTGATTGCCGGCAATTTGCGGAATTGCTGGATGGGAGCCCTCAGTGTTTGACCGGCGGGGACTCGCCCTACCGGGAGATTCAGGGAACAACAAAGTTGCTTAATTGCCAGCAATTTGCGAAATTGCTAGATGGGGACCCTTCTGTGTTTGACCGTCGGGGGCTCACCCTACCGGGGGATTCAGAGAACTACAAAATTGCTAAATTGCCAGCAATTTGCAAAATTGCTAGGTGAGGACCCCTCTGGGTTTGACCAGATGGGGCTCACTCTACCAGAGGATTCAGTGAACTACAATTTGCTAAATTGCTTGCAATTTGCGGAATGGCTGGATGGGAGCCCCTCAGTGTATGATCCAAGGAGCTCACCCTACCGGAGGATACAGGGAACTACAAAGTTGCTAAATTGTCGGCAATTGCAAAATTACTAGATGGGGACCCCTCTTTGTTTGACTGGTGGGGGCTCACCCTACCGGGAGATTCAGGCAACAACAAAGTTGCTTAATTGCCTGCGGAATGGCTGGATGGGAGCCCCTCAGTGTATAATCCAAGGAGCTCACCCTACCGGAGGATTCAGGGAACTACAAAGTTGCTAAATTGTCGGCAATTGCAAAATTACAAGATGGGGATCCCTCTTTGTTTGACTGGTGGGGGCTCACCCTACCGGGAGATTCAGGGAACAACAAAGTTGCTTAATTGCCAGCACTTTGCGAAATTGCTAGATGGGGACCCCTCTGTGTTTGACCGGCGGGGGCTCAACCTACCGGGAGATTCAGAGAACTACCAAGTTGTTAAATTGCCGGCAATTTGCGGAATTGCTGGAAGCGAGCCCCACAGTGTATGATCCCCGGGACTCAGCCTACCTGAGCATTCAGAGAACTACAAAGTTGCTGAATTGCTGGCAATTTGCGAAATTGCTTGATGGGGACCCCTCTGTGTATGCCCAGATGGGGCTCATTTTTACCGGAGGAATCTAGGAACTTCAAAGTTGTCTGATTGCCAGCAATTTGCGGAATTGCTGGATGGGAGCCCCTCAGTGTTTGACCGGCGGGAACTCGCCCTACCGGGAGATTCAGGGAACAACAAAGTTGCTTAATTGCCAGCAATTCGCATACTTGCTAGATGGATACCCCTCTGAGTTTGACCAGATGCGGCTCACTTTACCGGATGATTCAGAGAACTACCAAGTTGTTAAATTGCCGGCAATTTGCGGAATTGCTGGAAGCGAGCCCCACAGTGTATGATCCCCGGGACTCAGCCTACCTGAGCATTCAGAGAACTACAAAGTTGCTGAATTGCTGGCAATTTGCGAAATTGCTTGATGGGGACCCCTCAGTGTATGGTCCCCGGGGCTCATCCTACCGGAGCATTCAGGGAACTACAAAGTTGCTAACTTGCCGGCAATTTGCGGAATTGCTGGATGGGAGCCCCTCAGTGTGTGACCATCGAGGGCTCACACTACCGGGAGATTCAGGGAACTTCAAAGTTGTCTAATTGCCAGCAATTTGCAAAATTGCTAGATGGGGACCCCTCTGTGTTTGACTGGCGGGGACTCGCCCTACCGGGAGATTCAGGGAACAACAAAGTTGCTTAATTGCCAGCAATTTGCGAAATTGCAAGATGGGGACCCCTCTGTGTTTGACCGGCGGGGGCTTAACCTACCGGGAGATTCAGAGAACTACCAAGTTGTTTAATTGCCGGCAATTAGCGGAATTGCTGGAAGGGAGCCCCTCAGAGTATGATCCCCGGGACTCATCCTTCCTGAGCATTCAAGGAACTACAAAGTTGCTAAATTGCCGGCAATTTGCGGAATTGCTGGATGGGAGCCCCTCAGTGTATGACCGTCCGAGGCTCGCCCTACCGGGAGATTTAGGGAACTACAAAGTTGCTTAATTGCCAGCAATATGCGAAATTGATAGAAGGGATCCCTCTGTGTTTGACCAGATGGGGCTCACTTTACCCGAGGATTCAGAGAACTAAAAAGTTGCTAAATTGCCGGCAATTTGCGGAATGGCTGGTTGGGAGCCCCTCAGTGTATGATCCAAGGAGCTCACCCTACCGGAGGATTCAGGGAACTACAAAGTTGCTAAATTGTCGGCAATTGCAAAATTACTAGATGGGGACCCCTCTTTGTTTGACTGGTGGGGGCTCACCCTACCGGGGATTCAGAGAACAACAAAGTTGCTAAATTGCCGGCAATTTGCGGAATTGCTTGATGGGAGCCCTATCAGTGTATGATCCCCGGGGCTCACCCTACCGGAGGATTCAGGGAACTACAAAGTTGCTAAATTGCCGGCAATTTGCGGAATTGCTAGATGGGGACCCCTCTGTGTATAGCCGAAGTGGGCTCACCCTAACGGAGGATTCAGGGAATTACAAAGTTGCTAAATTGCCAGCAATTTGCGGAATTGCTACATGGGTGCCCCTCTGTGTTTGACCGGCGGGGCTCACCCTACAGGGGGATTCAGAGAACTATAAAGTTGCGAAATTGCCGGCAATTTGCGAAATTGGTGGAAGGGAGCCCGTCAGTGTATGATCCCCGGGGGTCACCCTAACGGAGGATTCTTAGAACTACAAAGTTGCTAAATTGCCGGCAGTTTGCGGAATTGCTACATGGGGACCCCTCTGTGTTTGACCGGCGGGGACTCGCCCTACCGGGAGATTCAGAGAACAACAAAGTTGCTTAATTGCCAGCACTTTGCGAAATTGCTAGATGGGGACCCCTCTGTGTTTGACCGGCGGGGGCTCAACCTACCGGGAGATTCAGAGAACTACCAAGTTGTTAAACTGCCGGCAATTTGCGGAATTGCTGGAAGCGAGCCCCTCAGTGTATGATCCCCGGGACTCAGCCTACCTGAGCATTCAGAGAACTACAAAGTTGCTGAATTGCTGGCAATTTGCGAAATTGCTTGATGGGGACCCCTCTGTGTATGCCCAGATGGGGCCCATTTTTACCGGAGGAATCAGGGAACTTCAAAGTAGTCTGATTGCCGGCAATTTGCGGAATTGCTGGATGGGAGCCCCTCAGTGTTTGACCGGCGGGGACTCGCCCTACCGGGAGATTCAGGGAACAACAAAGTTGCTTAATTGCCAGCAATTTGCGAAATTGCTAGATGGGGACCCTTCTGTGTTTGACCGTCGGGGGCTCACCCTACCGGGGGATTCAGAGAACTACAAAATTGCTAAATTGCCGGCAATTTGCAAAATTGCTAGGTGAGGACCCCTCTGGGTTTGACCAGATGGGGCTCACTCTACCAGAGGATTCAGTGAACTACAATTTGCTAAATTGCTTGCAATTTGCGGAATGGCTGGATGGGAGCCCCTCAGTGTATGATCCAAGGAGCTCACCCTACCGGAGGATTCAGGGAACTACAAAGTTGCTAAATTGTCGGAAATTGCAAAATTACTAGATGGGGACCCCTCTTTGTTTGACTGGTGGGGGCTCACCCTACCGGGAGATTCAGGGAACAACAAAGTTGCTTAATTGCCAGCACTTTGCGAAATTGCTAGATGGGGACCCCTCTGTGTTTGACCGGCGGGGGCTCAACCTACCGGGAGATTCAGAGAACTACCAAGTTGTTGAATTGCCGGCAATTTGCGGAATTGCTGGAAGCGAGCCCCTCAGTGTATGATCCCCGGGACTCAGCCTACCTGAGCATTCAGAGAACTACAAAGTTGCTGAATTGCTGGCAATTTGCGAAATTGCTTGATGGGGACCCCTCTGTGTATGCCCAGATGGGGCTCATTTTTACCGGAGGAATCAGGGAATTTCAAAGTTGTCTGATTGCCAGCAATTTGCGGAATTGCTGGATGGGAGCCCCTCAGTGTTTGACCGGCGGGAACTCGCCCTACCGGGAGATTCAGGGAACAACAAAGTTGCTTAATTGCCAGCAATTCGCATACTTGCTAGATGGATACCCCTCTGAGTTTGACCAGATGCGGCTCACTTTACCGGATGATTCGGAGAACTACAAATTTGCTAAGTTGCCGGCAATTTGCGTAATTGCTGGATGGGAGCCAATCAGTGTATGGTCCCCATGGCTCATCCTACCGGAGCATTCAGGGAACTACAAAGTTGCTAAATTGCCGGCAATTTGCGGAATTGCTGGATGGGAGCCCCTCAGTGTGTGACCATCGAGGGCTCACACTACCGGGAGATTCAGGGAACTTCAAAGTTGTCCAATTGCCAGCAATTTGCAAAATTGCTAGATGGGGACCCCTCTGTGTTTGACTGGCGGGGACTCGCCCTACCGGGAGATTCAGGGAACAACAAAGTTGCTTAATTGCCAGCAATTTGCGAAATTGCGAGATGGGGACCCCTCTGTGTTTGACCGGCGGGGGCTTAACCTACCGGGAGATTCAGAGAACTACCAAGTTGTTTAATTGCCGGCAATTAGCGGAATTGCTGGAAGGGAGCCCCTCAGTGTATGATCCCCGGGACTCTCCCTACCTGAGCATTCAAGGAACTAAAAAGTTGATAAATTGCCGGCAATTTGCGGAATTGCTGGATGGGAGCCCCTCAGTGTATGACCGTCCGAGGCTCGCCCTACCGGGAGATTTAGGGAACTACAAAGTTGCTTAATTGCCAGCAATATGCGAAATTGATAGAAGGGATCCCTCTGTGTTTGACCAGATGGGGCTCACTTTACCCGAGGATTCAGAGAACTAAAAAGTTGCTAAATTGCCGGCAATTTGCGGAATTGCTGGATGGGAGCCCCTCAGTGTATGCCCGTCGGGGGCTCGCCCTACCAGGAGATTCAGGGAATTTCAAAGTTGCTTAATTGCCAGCAATTTCCAAATTGCTAGGTGAGGACCCCTCTGGGTTTGACCAGATGGGGCTCACTCTACCAGAGGATTCAGTGAACTACAATTTGCTAAATTGCTTGCAATTTGCGGAATGGCTGGATGGGAGCCCCTAAGTGTATGATCCAAGGAGCTCACCCCACCGGAGGATTCAGCGAACTACAAAGTTGCTAAATTGTCGGCAATTGCAAAATTACTAGATGGGGACCCCTCTTTGTTTGACTGGTGGGGGCTCACCCTACCGGGGATTCAGAGAACAACAAAGTTGCTAAATTGCCGGCAATTTGCGGAATTGCTTGATGGGAGCCCTATCAGTGTATGATCCCCGGGGCTCACCCTACCGAAGGATTCAGGGAACTATAAAGTTGCGAAATTGCCGGCAATTTGCGAAATTGGTGGAAGGGAGCCCGTCAGTGTATGATCCCCGGGGGTCACCCTAACAGAGGATTCTTAGAACTACAAAGTTGCTAAATTGCCGGCAGTTTGCGGAATTGCTACATGGGGACCCCTCTGTGTTTGACCGGCGGGGACTCGCCCTACCGGGAGATTCAGGGAACTACAAAGTTGCTTAATTGCCAGCACTTTGCGAAATTGCTAGATGGGGACCCCTCTGTGTTTGACCGGCGGGGCTCAACCTACCGGGAGATTCAGAGAACTACCAAGTTGTTAAATTGCCGGCAATTTGCGGAATTGCTGGAAGCGAGCCCCTCAGTGTATGATCCCCGGGACTCAGCCTACCTGAGCATTCAGAGAACTACAAAGTTGCTGAATTGCTGGCAATTTGCGAAATTGCTTGATGGGGACCCCTCTGTGTATGCCCAGATGGGGCTCATTTTTACCGGAGGAATCAGGGAACTTCAAAGTAGTCTGATTGCCGGCAATTTGCGGAATTGCTGGATGGGAGCCCCTCAGTGTTTGACCGGCGGGGACTCGCCCTACCGGGAGATTCAGGGAACAACAAAGTTGCTTAATTGCCAGCAATTTGCGAAATTGCTAGATGGGGACCCCTCTGTGTTTGACCGTCGGGGGCTCACCCTACCGGGGGATTCAGAGAACTACAAAATTGCTAAATTGCCGGCAATTTGCGGGATTCCTGGATGGGAGCCCCTCAGTGTGTGACCATCGAGGGCTCACAGTACCGGGAGATTCAGGGAACTTCAAAGTTGTCTAATTGCCAGCAATTTGCAAAATTGCTAGATGGGGACCCCTCTGTGTTTGACTGGCGGGGACTCGCCCTACCAGGAGATTCAGGGAACAACAAAGTTGCTTAATTGCCAACAATTTGCGAAATTGCGAGATGCGGACCCCTCTGTGTTTGACCGGCGGGGGCTTAACCTACCGGGAGATTCAGAGAAGTACCAAGTTGTTTAATTGCCGGCAATTAGCGGAATTGCTGGAAGGGAGCCCCTCAGTGTATGATCCCCGGGACTCACCCTACCTGAGCATTCAAGGAACTACAAAGTTGCTAAATTGCCGGCAATTTGCGGAATTGCTGGATGGGAGCCCCTCAGTGTATGACCGTCCGAGGCTCGCCCTACCGGGAGATTTAGGGAACTACAAAGTTGATTAATTGCAAGCAATATGCGAAATTGATAGAAGGGATCCCTCTGTGTTTGACCAGATGGGGCTCACTTTACCCGAGGATTCAGAGAACTAAAAAGTTGCTAAATTGCCGGCAATTTGCGGAATAGCTGTATGGGAGCCCCTCAGTGTATGCCCGTCGGGGGCTCGCCCTACCAGGAGATTCAGGGAATTTCAAAGTTGCTTAATTGCCAGCAATTTGCAAAATTGCTAGGTGAGGACCCCTCTGGGTTTGACCAGATGGGGCTCACTCTACCAGAGGATTCAGTGAACTACAATTTGCTAAATTGCTTGCAATTTGCGGAATGGCTGGATGGGAGCCCCTCAGTGTGTGACCATCGAGGGCTCACACTACCGGGAGATTCAGGGAACTTCAAAGTTGTCTAATTGCCAGCAATTTGCAAAATTGCTAGATGGGGACCCCTCTGTGTTTGACTGGCGGGGACTCGCCCTACCGGGAGATTCAGGGAACAACAAAGTTGCTTAATTGCCAGCAATTTGCGAAATTGCGAGATGGGGACCCCTCTGTGTTTGACCGGCGGGGGCTTAACCTACCGGGAGATTCAGAGAACTACCAAGTTGTTTAATTGCCGGCAATTAGCGGAATTGCTGGAAGGGAGCCCCTCAGTGTATGATCCCCGGGACTCTCCCTACCTGAGCATTCAAGGAACTAAAAAGTTGATAAATTGCCGGCAATTTGCGGAATTGCTGGATGGGAGCCCCTCAGTGTATGACCTTCCGAGGCTCGCCCTACCGGGAGATTTAGGGAACTACAAAGTTGCTTAATTGCCAGCAATATGCGAAATTGATAGAAGGGATCCCTCTGTGTTTGACCAGATGGGGCTCACTTTACCCGAGGATTCAGAGAACTAAAAAGTTGCTAAATTGCCGGCAATTTGCGGAATGGCTGGTTGGGAGCCCCTCAGTGTATGATCCAAGGAGCTCACCCTACCGGAGGATTCAGGGAACTACAAAGTTGCTAAATTGTCGGCAATTGCAAAATTACTAGATGGGGACCCCTCTTTGTTTGACTGGTGGGGGCTCACCCTACCGGGGATTCAGAGAACAACAAAGTTGCTAAATTGCCGGCAATTTGCGGAATTGCTTGATGGGAGCCCTATCAGTGTATGATCCCCGGGGCTCACCCTACCGGAGGATTCAGGGAACTACAAAGTTGCTAAATTGCCGGCAATTTGCGGAATTGCTAGATGGGGACCCCTCTGTGTATAGCCGAAGTGGGCTCACCCTAACGGAGGATTCAGGGAATTACAAAGTTGCTAAATTGCCAGCAATTTGCGGAATTGCTACATGGGTGCCCCTCTGTGTTTGACCGGCGGGGCTCACCCTACAGGGGGATTCAGAGAACTATAAAGTTGCGAAATTGCCGGCAATTTGCGAAATTGGTGGAAGGGAGCCCGTCAGTGTATGATCCCCGGGGGTCACCCTAACGGAGGATTCTTAGAACTACAAAGTTGCTAAATTGCCGGCAGTTTGCGGAATTGCTACATGGGGACCCCTCTGTGTTTGACCGGCGGGGACTCGCCCTACCGGGAGATTCAGGGAACAACAAAGTTGCTTAATTGCCAGCACTTTGCGAAATTGCTAGATGGGGACCCCTCTGTGTTTGACCGGCGGGGGCTCAACCTACCGGGAGATTCAGAGAACTACCAAGTTGTTAAACTGCCGGCAATTTACGGAATTGCTGGAAGCGAGCCCCTCAGTGTATGATCCCCGGGACTCAGCCTACCTGAGCATTCAGAGAACTACAAAGTTGCTGAATTGCTGGCAATTTGCGAAATTGCTTGATGGGGACCCCTCTGTGTATGCCCAGATGGGGCTCATTTTTACCGGAGGAATCAGGGAACTTCAAAGTAGTCTGATTGCCGGCAATTTGCGGAATTGCTGGATGGGAGCCCCTCAGTGTTTGACCGGCGGGGACTCGCCCTACCGGGAGATTCAGGGAACAACAAAGTTGCTTAATTGCCAGCAATTTGCGAAATTGCTAGATGGGGACCCTTCTGTGTTTGACCGTCGGGGGCTCACCCTACCGGGGGATTCAGAGAACTACAAAATTGCTAAATTGCCGGCAATTTGCAAAATTGCTAGGTGAGGACCCCTCTGGGTTTGACCAGATGGGGCTCACTCTACCAGAGGATTCAGTGAACTACAATTTGCTAAATTGCTTGCAATTTGCGGAATGGCTGGATGGGAGCCCCTCAGTGTATGATCCAAGGAGCTCACCCTACCGGAGGATTCAGGGAACTACAAAGTTGCTAAATTGTCGGAAATTGCAAAATTACTAGATGGGGACCCCTCTTTGTTTGACTGGTGGGGGCTCACCCTACCGGGAGATTCAGGGAACAACAAAGTTGCTTAATTGCCAGCACTTTGCGAAATTGCTAGATGGGGACCCCTCTGTGTTTGACCGGCGGGGGCTCAACCTACCGGGAGATTCAGAGAACTACCAAGTTGTTGAATTGCCGGCAATTTGCGGAATTGCTGGAAGCGAGCCCCTCAGTGTATGATCCCCGGGACTCAGCCTACCTGAGCATTCAGAGAACTACAAAGTTGCTGAATTGCTGGCAATTTGCGAAATTGCTTGATGGGGACCCCTCTGTGTATGCCCAGATGGGGCTCATTTTTACCGGAGGAATCAGGGAATTTCAAAGTTGTCTGATTGCCAGCAATTTGCGGAATTGCTGGATGGGAGCCCCTCAGTGTTTGACCGGCGGGAACTCGCCCTACCGGGAGATTCAGGGAACAACAAAGTTGCTTAATTGCCAGCAATTCGCATACTTGCTAGATGGATACCCCTCTGAGTTTGACCAGATGCGGCTCACTTTACCGGATGATTCGGAGAACTACAAATTTGCTAAGTTGCCGGCAATTTGCGTAATTGCTGGATGGGAGCCAATCAGTGTATGGTCCCCATGGCTCATCCTACCGGAGCATTCAGGGAACTACAAAGTTGCTAAATTGCCGGCAATTTGCGGAATTGCTGGATGGGAGCCCCTCAGTGTATGCCCGTCGGGGGCTCACACTACCGGGAGATTCAGGGAACTTCAAAGTTGTCCAATTGCCAGCAATTTGCAAAATTGCTAGATGGGGACCCCTCTGTGTTTGACTGGCGGGGACTCGCCCTACCGGGAGATTCAGGGAACAACAAAGTTGCTTAATTGCCAGCAATTTGCGAAATTGCGAGATGGGGACCCCTCTGTGTTTGACCGGCGGGGGCTTAACCTACCGGGAGATTCAGAGAACTACCAAGTTGTTTAATTGCCGGCAATTAGCGGAATTGCTGGAAGGGAGCCCCTCAGTGTATGATCCCCGGGACTCTCCCTACCTGAGCATTCAAGGAACTAAAAAGTTGATAAATTGCCGGCAATTTGCGGAATTGCTGGATGGGAGCCCCTCAGTGTATGACCGTCCGAGGCTCGCCCTACCGGGAGATTTAGGGAACTACAAAGTTGCTTAATTGCCAGCAATATGCGAAATTGATAGAAGGGATCCCTCTGTGTTTGACCAGATGGGGCTCACTTTACCCGAGGATTCAGAGAACTAAAAAGTTGCTAAATTGCCGGCAATTTGCGGAATTGCTGGATGGGAGCCCCTCAGTGTATGCCCGTCGGGGGCTCGCCCTACCAGGAGATTCAGGGAATTTCAAAGTTGCTTAATTGCCAGCAATTTCCAAATTGCTAGGTGAGGACCCCTCTGGGTTTGACCAGATGGGGCTCACTCTACCAGAGGATTCAGTGAACTACAATTTGCTAAATTGCTTGCAATTTGCGGAATGGCTGGATGGGAGCCCCTAAGTGTATGATCCAAGGAGCTCACCCCACCGGAGGATTCAGCGAACTACAAAGTTGCTAAATTGTCGGCAATTGCAAAATTACTAGATGGGGACCCCTCTTTGTTTGACTGGTGGGGGCTCACCCTACCGGGGATTCAGAGAACAACAAAGTTGCTAAATTGCCGGCAATTTGCGGAATTGCTTGATGGGAGCCCTATCAGTGTATGATCCCCGGGGCTCACCCTACCGAAGGATTCAGGGAACTATAAAGTTGCGAAATTGCCGGCAATTTGCGAAATTGGTGGAAGGGAGCCCGTCAGTGTATGATCCCCGGGGGTCACCCTAACAGAGGATTCTTAGAACTACAAAGTTGCTAAATTGCCGGCAGTTTGCGGAATTGCTACATGGGGACCCCTCTGTGTTTGACCGGCGGGGACTCGCCCTACCGGGAGATTCAGGGAACTACAAAGTTGCTTAATTGCCAGCACTTTGCGAAATTGCTAGATGGGGACCCCTCTGTGTTTGACCGGCGGGGCTCAACCTACCGGGAGATTCAGAGAACTACCAAGTTGTTAAATTGCCGGCAATTTGCGGAATTGCTGGAAGCGAGCCCCTCAGTGTATGATCCCCGGGACTCAGCCTACCTGAGCATTCAGAGAACTACAAAGTTGCTGAATTGCTGGCAATTTGCGAAATTGCTTGATGGGGACCCCTCTGTGTATGCCCAGATGGGGCTCATTTTTACCGGAGGAATCAGGGAACTTCAAAGTAGTCTGATTGCCGGCAATTTGCGGAATTGCTGGATGGGAGCCCCTCAGTGTTTGACCGGCGGGGACTCGCCCTACCGGGAGATTCAGGGAACAACAAAGTTGCTTAATTGCCAGCAATTTGCGAAATTGCTAGATGGGGACCCCTCTGTGTTTGACCGTCGGGGGCTCACCCTACCGGGGGATTCAGAGAACTACAAAATTGCTAAATTGCCGGCAATTTGCGGGATTCCTGGATGGGAGCCCCTCAGTGTGTGACCATCGAGAGCTCACAGTACCGGGAGATTCAGGGAACTTCAAAGTTGTCTAATTGCCAGCAATTTGCAAAATTGCTAGATGGGGACCCCTCTGTGTTTGACTGGCGGGGACTCGCCCTACCGGGAGATTCAGGGAACAACAAAGTTGCTTAATTGCCAGCAATTTGCGAAATTGCGAGATGCGGACCCCTCTGTGTTTGACCGGCGGGGGCTTAACCTACCGGGAGATTCAGAGAACTACCAAGTTGTTTAATTGCCGGCAATAAGCGGAATTGCTGGAAGGGAGCCCCTCAGTGTATGATCCCCGGGACTCACCCTACCTGAGCATTCAAGGAACTACAAAGTTGCTAAATTGCCGGCAATTTGCGGAATTGCTGGATGGGAGCCCCTCAGTGTATGACCGTCCGAGGCTCGCCCTACCGGGAGATTTAGGGAACTACAAAGTTGATTAATTGCAAGCAATATGCGAAATTGATAGAAGGGATCCCTCTGTGTTTGACCAGATGGGGCTCATTTTACCCGAGGATTCAGAGAACTAAAAAGTTGCTAAATTGCCGGCAATTTGCGGAATTGCTGTATGGGAGCCCCTCAGTGTATGCCCGTCGGGGGCTCGCCCTACCAGGAGATTCAGGGAATTTCAAAGTTGCTTAATTGCCAGCAATTTGCAAAATTGCTAGGTGAGGACCCCTCTGGGTTTGACCAGATGGGGCTCACTCTACCGGAGGATTCAGTGAACTACAATTTGCTAAATTGCTTGCAATTTGCGGAATGGCTGGATGGGAGCCCCTCAGTGTATGATCCAAGGAGCTCACCCTACCGGAGGATTCAGGGAACTACAAAGTTGCTAAATTGTCGGCAATTGCAAAATTACTAGATGGGGACCCCTCTTTGTTTGACTGGTGGGGGCTCACCCTACCGGGAGATTCAGGGAACAACAAAGTTGCTTAATTGCCAGCACTTTGCGAAATTGCTAGATGGGGACCCCTCTGTGTTTGACCGGCGGGGGCTCAACCTACCGGGAGATTCAGAGAACTACCAAGTTGTTAAATTGCCGGCAATTTGCGGAATTGCTGGAAGCGAGCCCCTCAGTGTATGATCCTCGGGACTCAGCCTACCTGAGCATTCAGAGAACTACAAAGTTGCTGAATTGCTGGCAATTCGCGAAATTGCTTGATGGGGACCCCTCTGTGTATGCCCAGATGGGGCTCATTTTTACCGGAGGAATCAGGGAACTTCAAAGTTGTCTGATTGCCAGCAATTTGCGGAATTGCTGGATGGGAGCCCCTCAGTGTTTGACCGGCGGGAACTCGCCCTACCGGGAGATTCAGAGAACAACAAAGTTGCTTAATTGCCAGCAATTCGCATACTTGCTAGATGGATACCCCTCTGAGTTTGACCAGATGCGGCTCACTTTACCGGATGATTCGGAGAACTACAAATTTGCTAAGTTGCCGGCAATTTGCGTAATTGCTGGATGGGAGCCCCTCAGTGTATGGTCCCCATGGCTCATCCTACCGGAGCATTCAGGGAACTACAAAGTTGCTAACTTGCCGGCAATTTGCGGAATTGCTGGATGGGAGCCCCTCAGTGTGTGACCATCGAGGGCTCACACTACCGGGAGATTCAGGGAACTTCAAAGTTGTCTAATTGCCAGCAATTTGCAAAATTGCTAGATGGGGACCCCTCTGTGTTTGACTGGCGGGGACTCGCCCTACCGGGAGATTCAGGGAACAACAAAGTTGCTTAATTGCCAGCAATTTGCGAAATTGCGAGATGCGGACCCCTCTGTGTTTGACCGGCGGGGGCTTAACCTACCGGGAGATTCAGAGAACTACCAAGTTGTTTAATTGCCGGCAATTAGCGGAATTGCTGGAAGGGAGCCCCTCAGTGTATGATCCCCGGGACTCACCCTACCTGAGCATTCAAGGAACTACAAAGTTGCTAAATTGCCGGCAATTTGCGGAATTGCTGGATGGGAGCCCCTCAGTGTATGACCGTCCGAGGCTCGCCCTACCGGGAGATTTAGGGAACTACAAAGTTGATTAATTGCAAGCAATATGCGAAATTGATAGAAGGGATCCCTCTGTGTTTGACCAGATGGGGCTCACTTTACCAGAGGATTCAGAGAACTAAAAAGTTGCTAAATTGCCGGCAATTTGCGGAATTGCTGTATGGGAGCCCCTCAGTGTATGCCCGTCGGGGGCTCGCCCTACCAGGAGATTCAGGGAATTTCAAAGTTGCTTAATTGCCAGCAATTTGCAAAATTGCTAGGTGAGGACCCCTCTGGGTTTGACCAGATGGGGCTCACTCTACCAGAGGATTCAGTGAACTACAATTTGCTAAATTGCTTGCAATTTGCGGAATGGCTGGATGGGAGCCCCTCAGTGTATGATCCAAGGAGCTCACCCTACCGGAGGATTCAGGGAACTACAAAGTTGCTAAATTGTCGGCAATTGCAAAATTACTAGATGGGGACCCCTCTTTGTTTGACTGGTGGGGGCTAACCCTACCGGGAGATTCAGGCAACAACAAAGTTGCTTAATTGCCTGCGGAATGGCTGGATGGGAGCCCCTCAGTGTATGATCCAAGGAGCTCACCCTACCGGAGGATTCAGGGAACTACAAAGTTGCTAAATTGTCGGCAATTGCAAAATTACTAGATGGGGACCCCTCTTTGTTTGACTGGTGGGGGCTCACCCTACCGGGAGATTCAGGCAACAACAAAGTTGCTTAATTGCCAGAACTTTGCGAAATTGCTAGATGGGGACCCCTCTGTGTTTGACCGGCGGGGGCTCAACCTACCGGGAGATTCAGAGAACTACCAAGTTGTTAAATTGCCGGCAATTTGCGGAATTGCTGGAAGCGAGCCCCTCAGTGTATGATCCCCGGGACTCAGCCTACCTGAGCATTCAGAGAACTACAAAGTTGCTGAATTGCTGGCAATTTGCGAAATTGCTTGATGGGGACCCCTCTGTGTATGCCCAGATGGGGCTCATTTTTACCGGAGGAATCTAGGAACTTCAAAGTTGTCTGATTGCCGGCAATTTGCGGAATTGCTGGATGGGAGCCCCTCAGTGTTTGACCGGCGGGAACTCGCCCTACCGGGAGATTCAGGGAACAACAAAGTTGCTTAATTGCCAGCAATTCGCATACTTGCTAGATGGATACCCCTCTGAGTTTGACCAGATGCGGCTCACTTTACCGGATGATTCGGAGAACTACAAATTTGCTAAGTTGCCGGCAATTTGCGTAATTGCTGGATGGGAGCCCCTCAGTGTATGGTCCCCGGGGCTCATCCTACCGGAGCATTCAGGGAACTACAAAGTTGCTAACTTGCCGGCAATTTGCGGAATTGCTGGATGGGAGCCCCTCAGTGTGTGACCATCGAGGGCTCACACTACCGGGAGATTCAGGGAACTTCAAAGTTGTCTAATTGCCAGCAATTTGCAAAATTGCTAGATGGGGACCCCTCTGTGTTTGACTGGCGGGGACTCGCCCTACCGGGAGATTCAGGGAACAACAAAGTTGCTTAATTGCCAGCAATTTGCGAAATTGCGAGATGGGGACCCCTCTGTGTTTGACCGGCGGGGGCTTAACCTACCGGGAGATTCAGAGAACTACCAAGTTGTTTAATTGCCGGCAATTAGCGGAATTGCTGGAAGGGAGCCCCTCAGTGTATGATCCCCGGGACTCATCCTACCTGAGCATTCAAGGAAATACAAAGTTGCTAAATTGCCGGCAATTTGCGGAATTGCTGGATGGGAGCCCCTCAGTGTATGACCGTCCGAGGCTCGCCCTACCGGGAGATTTAGGGAACTACAAAGTTGCTTAATTGCCAGCAATATGCGAAATTGATAGAAGGGATCCCTCTGTGTTTGACCAGATGGGGCTCACTTTACCCGAGGATTCAGAGAACTAAAAAGTTGCTAAATTGCCGGCAATTTGCGGAATTGCTGTATGGGAGCCCCTCAGTGTATGCCCGTCGGGGGCTCGCCCTACCAGGAGATTCAGGGAATTTCAAAGTTGCTTAATTGCCAGCAATTTGCAAAATTGCTAGGTGAGGACCCCTCTGGGTTTGACCAGATGGGGCTCACTCTACCAGAGGATTCAGTGAACTACAATTTGCTAAATTGCTTGCAATTTGCGGAATGGCTGGATGGGAGCCCCTCAGTGTATGATCCAAGGAGCTCACCCTACCGGAGGATTCAGGGAACTACAAAGTTGCTAAATTGTCGGCAATTGCAAAATTACTAGATGGGGACCCCTCTTTGTTTGACTGGTGGGGGCTCACCCTACCGGGGATTCAGAGAACAACAAAGTTGCTAAATTGCCGGCAATTTGCGGAATTGCTTGATGGGAGCCCTATCAGTGTATGATCCCCGGGGCTCACCCTACCGGAGGATTCAGGGAACTACAAAGTTGCTAAATTGCCGGCAATTTACGGAATTGCTAGATGGGGACCCCTCTGTGTATAGCCGAAGTGGGCTCACCCTAACGGAGGATTCAGGGAATTACAAAGTTGCTAAATTGCCAGCAATTTGCGGAATTGCTACATGGGTGCCCCTCTGTGTTTGACCGGCGGGGCTCACCCTACAGGGGGATTCAGAGAACTATAAAGTTCCGAAATTGCCGGCAATTTGCGAAATTGGTGGAAGGGAGCCCGTCAGTGTATGATCCCCGGGGGTCACCCTAACGGAGGATTCTTAGAACTACAAAGTTGCTAAATTGCCGGCAGTTTGCGGAATTGCTACATGGGGACACCTCTGTGTTTGACCGGCGGGGACTCGCCCTACCGGGAGATTCAGGGAACAACAAAGTTGCTTAATTGCCAGCACTTTGCGAAATTGCTAGATGGGGACCCCTCTGTGTTTTACCGGCGGGGGCTCAACCTACCGGGAGATTCAGAGAACTACCAAGTTGTTATATTGCCGGCAATTTGAGGAATTGCTGGAAGCGAGCCCCTCAGTGTATGATCCCCGGGACTCAGCCTACCTGAGCATTCAGAGAACTACAAAGTTGTTGAATTGCTGGCAATTTGCGAAATTGCTTGATGGGGACCCTCTGTGTATGCCCAGATGGGGCTCATTTTTACCGGAGGAATCAGGGAACTTCAAAGTAGTCTGATTGCCGGCAATTTGCGGAATTGCTGGATGGGAGCCCTCAGTGTTTGACCGGCGGGGACTCGCCCTACCGGGAGATTCAGGGAACAACAAAGTTGCTTAATTGCCAGCAATTTGCGAAATTGCTAGATGGGGACCCTTCTGTGTTTGACCGTCGGGGGCTCACCCTACCGGGGGATTCAGAGAACTACAAAATTGCTAAATTGCCGGCAATTTGCAAAATTGCTAGGTGAGGACCCCTCTGGGTTTGACCAGATGGGGCTCACTCTACCAGAGGATTCAGTGAACTACAATTTGCTAAATTGCTTGCAATTTGCGGAATGGCTGGATGGGAGCCCCTCAGTGTATGATCCAAGGAGCTCACCCCACCGGAGGATTCAGGGAACTACAAAGTTGCTAAATTGTCGGCAATTGCAAAATTACTAGATGGGGACCCCTCTTTGTTTGACTGGTGGGGGCTCACCCTACCGGGAGATTCAGGCAACAACAAAGTTGCTTAATTGCCTGCGGAATGGCTGGATGGGAGCCCCTCAGTGTATGATCCAAGGAGCTCACCCTACCGGAGGATTCAGGGAACTACAAAGTTGCTAAATTGTCGGCAATTGCAAAATTACAAGATGGGGATCCCTCTTTGTTTGACTGGTGGGGGCTCACCCTACCGGGAGATTCAGGGAACAACAAAGTTGCTTAATTGCCAGCACTTTGCGAAATTGCTAGATGGGGACCCCTCTGTGTTTGACCGGCGGGGGCTCAACCTACCGGGAGATTCAGAGAACTACCAAGTTGTTAAATTGCCGGCAATTTGCGGAATTGCTGGAAGCGAGCCCCACAGTGTATGATCCCCGGGACTCAGCCTACCTGAGCATTCAGAGAACTACAAAGTTGCTGAATTGCTGGCAATTTGCGAAATTGCTTGATGGGGACCCCTCTGTGTATGCCCAGATGGGGCTCATTTTTACCGGAGGAATCTAGGAACTTCAAAGTTGTCTGATTGCCAGCAATTTGCGGAATTGCTGGATGGGAGCCCCTCAGTGTTTGACCGGCGGGAACTCGCCCTACCGGGAGATTCAGGGAACAACAAAGTTGCTTAATTGCCAGCAATTCGCATACTTGCTAGATGGATACCCCTCTGAGTTTGACCAGATGCGGCTCACTTTACCGGATGATTCGGAGAACTACAAATTTGCTAAGTTGCCGGCAATTTGCGTAATTGCTGGATGGGAGCCCCTCAGTGTATGGTCCCCGGGGCTCATCCTACCGGAGCATTCAGGGAACTACAAAGTTGCTAACTTGCCGGCAATTTGCGGAATTGCTGGATGGGAGCCCCTCAGTGTGTGACCATCGAGGGCTCACACTACCGGGAGATTCAGGGAACTTCAAAGTTGTCTAATTGCCAGCAATTTGCAAAATTGCTAGATGGGGACCCCTCTGTGTTTGACTGGCGGGGACTCGCCCTACCGGGAGATTCAGGGAACAACAAAGTTGCTTAATTGCCAGCAATTTGCGAAATTGCGAGATGGGGACCCCTCTGTGTTTGACCGGCGGGGGCTTAACCTACCGGGAGATTCAGAGAACTACCAAGTTGTTTAATTGCCGGCAATTAGCGGAATTGCTGGAAGGGAGCCCCTCAGAGTATGATCCCCGGGACTCATCCTTCCTGAGCATTCAAGGAACTACAAAGTTGCTAAATTGCCGGCAATTTGCGGAATTGTTGGATGGGAGCCCCTCAGTGTATGACCGTCCGAGGCTCGCCCTACCGGGAGATTTAGGGAACTACAAAGTTGCTTAATTGCCAGCAATATGCGAAATTGATAGAAGGGATCCCTCTGTGTTTGACCAGATGGGGCTCACTTTACCCGAGGATTCAGAGAACTAAAAAGTTGCTAAATTGCCGGCAATTTGCGGAATGGCTGGTTGGGAGCCCCTCAGTGTATGATCCAAGGAGCTCACCCTACCGGAGGATTCAGGGAACTACAAAGTTGCTAAATTGTCGGCAATTGCAAAATTACTAGATGGGGACCCCTCTTTGTTTGACTGGTGGGGGCTCACCCTACCGGGGATTCAGAGAACAACAAAGTTGCTAAATTGCCGGCAATTTGCGGAATTGCTTGATGGGAGCCCTATCAGTGTATGATCCCCGGGGCTCACCCTACCGGAGGATTCAGGGAACTACAAAGTTGCTAAATTGCCGGCAATTTGCGGAATTGCTAGATGGGGACCCCTCTGTGTATAGCCGAAGTGGGCTCACCCTAACGGAGGATTCAGGGAATTACAAAGTTGCTAAATTGCCAGCAATTTGCGGAATTGCTACATGGGTGCCCCTCTGTGTTTGACCGGCGGGGCTCACCCTACAGGGGGATTCAGAGAACTATAAAGTTCCGAAATTGCCGGCAATTTGCGAAATTGGTGGAAGGGAGCCCGTCAGTGTATGATCCCCGGGGGTCACCCTAACGGAGGATTCTTAGAACTACAAAGTTGCTAAATTGCCGGCAGTTTGCGGAATTGCTACATGGGGACCCCTCTGTGTTTGACCGGCGGGGACTCGCCCTACCGGGAGATTCAGGGAACAACAAAGTTGCTTAATTGCCAGAACTTTGCGAAATTGCTAGATGGGGACCCCTCTGTGTTTGACCGGCGGGGACTCGCCCTACCGGGAGATTCAGGGAACAACAAAGTTGCTTAATTGCCAGCAATTTGCGAAATTGCTAGATGGGGACCCTTCTGTGTTTGACCGTCGGGGGCTCACCCTACCGGGGGATTCAGAGAACTACAAAATTGCTAAATTGCCGGCAATTTGCAAAATTGCTAGGTGAGGACCCCTCTGGGTTTGACCAGATGGGGCTCACTCTACCAGAGGATTCAGTGAACTACAATTTGCTAAATTGCTTGCAATTTGCGGAATGGCTGGATGGGAGCCCCTCAGTGTATGATCCAAGGAGCTCACCCTACCGGAGGATTCAGGGAACTACAAAGTTGCTAAATTGTCGGAAATTGCAAAATTACTAGATGGGGACCCCTCTTTGTTTGACTGGTGGGGGCTCACCCTACCGGGAGATTCAGGGAACAACAAAGTTGCTTAATTGCCAGCACTTTGCGAAATTGCTAGATGGGGACCCCTCTGTGTTTGACCGGCGGGGGCTCAACCTACCGGGAGATTCAGAGAACTACCAAGTTGTTGAATTGCCGGCAATTTGCGGAATTGCTGGAAGCGAGCCCCTCAGTGTATGATCCCCGGGACTCAGCCTACCTGAGCATTCAGAGAACTACAAAGTTGCTGAATTGCTGGCAATTTGCGAAATTGCTTGATGGGGACCCCTCTGTGTATGCCCAGATGGGGCTCATTTTTACCGGAGGAATCAGGGAATTTCAAAGTTGTCTGATTGCCAGCAATTTGCGGAATTGCTGGATGGGAGCCCCTCAGTGTTTGACCGGCGGGAACTCGCCCTACCGGGAGATTCAGGGAACAACAAAGTTGCTTAATTGCCAGCAATTCGCATACTTGCTAGATGGATACCCCTCTGAGTTTGACCAGATGCGGCTCACTTTACCGGATGATTCGGAGAACTACAAATTTGCTAAGTTGCCGGCAATTTGCGTAATTGCTGGATGGGAGCCAATCAGTGTATGGTCCCCATGGCTCATCCTACCGGAGCATTCAGGGAACTACAAAGTTGCTAAATTGCCGGCAATTTGCGGAATTGCTGGATGGGAGCCCCTCAGTGTGTGACCATCGAGGGCTCACACTACCGGGAGATTCAGGGAACTTCAAAGTTGTCCAATTGCCAGCAATTTGCAAAATTGCTAGATGGGGACCCCTCTGTGTTTGACTGGCGGGGACTCGCCCTACCGGGAGATTCAGGGAACAACAAAGTTGCTTAATTGCCAGCAATTTGCGAAATTGCGAGATGGGGACCCCTCTGTGTTTGACCGGCGGGGGCTTAACCTACCGGGAGATTCAGAGAACTACCAAGTTGTTTAATTGCCGGCAATTAGCGGAATTGCTGGAAGGGAGCCCCTCAGTGTATGATCCCCGGGACTCTCCCTACCTGAGCATTCAAGGAACTAAAAAGTTGATAAATTGCCGGCAATTTGCGGAATTGCTGGAAGGGAGCCCCTCAGTGTATGACCGTCCGAGGCTCGCCCTACCGGGAGATTTAGGGAACTACAAAGTTGCTTAATTGCCAGCAATATGCGAAATTGATAGAAGGGATCCCTCTGTGTTTGACCAGATGGGGCTCACTTTACCCGAGGATTCAGAGAACTAAAAAGTTGCTAAATTGCCGGCAATTTGCGGAATTGCTGGATGGGAGCCCCTCAGTGTATGCCCGTCGGGGGCTCGCCCTACCAGGAGATTCAGGGAATTTCAAAGATGCTTAATTGCCAGCAATTTCCAAATTGCTAGGTGAGGACCCCTCTGGGTTTGACCAGATGGGGCTCACTCTACCAGAGGATTCAGTGAACTACAATTTGCTAAATTGCTTGCAATTTGCGGAATGGCTGGATGGGAGCCCCTAAGTGTATGATCCAAGGAGCTCACCCCACCGGAGGATTCAGGGAACTACAAAGTTGCTAAATTGTCGGCAATTGCAAAATTACTAGATGGGGACCCCTCTTTGTTTGACTGGTGGGGGCTCACCCTACCGGGGATTCAGAGAACAACAAAGTTGCTAAATTGCCGGCAATTTGCGGAATTGCTTGATGGGAGCCCTATCAGTGTATGATCCCCGGGGCTCACCCTACCGAAGGATTCAGGGAACTATAAAGTTGCGAAATTGCCGGCAATTTGCGAAATTGGTGGAAGGGAGCCCGTCAGTGTATGATCCCCGGGGGTCACCCTAACAGAGGATTCTTAGAACTACAAAGTTGCTAAATTGCCGGCAGTTTGCGGAATTGCTACATGGGGACCCCTCTGTGTTTGACCGGCGGGGACTCGCCCTACCGGGAGATTCAGGGAACAACAAAGTTGCTTAATTGCCAGCACTTTGCGAAATTGCTAGATGGGGACCCCTCTGTGTTTGACCGGCGGGGCTCAACCTACCGGGAGATTCAGAGAACTACCAAGTTGTTAAATTGCCGGCAATTTGCGGAATTGCTGGAAGCGAGCCCCTCAGTGTATGATCCCCGGGACTCAGCCTACCTGAGCATTCAGAGAACTACAAAGTTGCTGAATTGCTGGCAATTTGCGAAATTGCTTGATGGGGACCCCTCTGTGTATGCCCAGATGGGGCTCATTTTTACCGGAGGAATCAGGGAACTTCAAAGTAGTCTGATTGCCGGCAATTTGCGGAATTGCTGGATGGGAGCCCCTCAGTGTTTGACAGGCGGGGACTCGCCCTACCGGGAGATTCAGGGAACAACAAAGTTGCTTAATTGCCAGCAATTTGCGAAATTGCTAGATGGGGACCCCTCTGTGTTTGACCGTCGGGGGCTCATCCTACCGGGGGATTCAGAGAACTACAAAATTGCTAAATTGCCGGCAATTTGCGGGATTCCTGGATGGGAGCCCCTCAGTGTGTGACCATCGAGGGCTCACAGTACCGGGAGATTCAGGGAACAACAAAGTTGCTTAATTGCCAACAATTTGCGAAATTGCGAGATGCGGACCCCTCTGTGTTTGACCGGCGGGGGCTTAACCTACCGGGAGATTCAGAGAACTACCAAGTTGTTTAATTGCCGGCAATTAGCGGAATTGCTGGAAGGGAGCCCCTCAGTGTATGATCCCCGGGACTCACCCTACCTGAGCATTCAAGGAACTACAAAGTTGCTAAATTGCCGGCAATTTGCGGAATTGCTGGATGGGAGCCCCTCAGTGTATGACCGTCCGAGGCTCGCCCTACCGGGAGATTTAGGGAACTACAAAGTTGATTAATTGCAAGCAATATGCGAAATTGATAGAAGGGATCCCTCTGTGTTTGACCAGATGGGGCTCACTTTACCCGAGGATTCAGAGAACTAAAAAGTTGCTAAATTGCCGGCAATTTGCGGAATTGCTGTATGGGAGCCCCTCAGTGTATGCCCGTCGGGGGCTCGCCCTACCAGGAGATTCAGGGAATTTCAAAGTTGCTTAATTGCCAGCAATTTGCAAAATTGCTAGGTGAGGACCCCTCTGGGTTTGACCAGATGGGGCTCACTCTACCAGAGGATTCAGTGAACTACAATTTGCTAAATTGCTTGCAATTTGCGGAATGGCTGGATGGGAGCCCCTCAGTGTGTGACCATCGAGGGCTCACACTACCGGGAGATTCAGGGAACTTCAAAGTTGTCTAATTGCCAGCAATTTGCAAAATTGCTAGATGGGGACCCCTCTGTGTTTGACTGGCGGGGACTCGCCCTACCGGGAGATTCAGGGAACAACAAAGTTGCTTAATTGCCAGCAATTTGCGAAATTGCGTGATGCGGACCCCTCTGTGTTTGACCGGCGGGGGCTTAACCTACCGGGAGATTCAGAGAACTACCAAGTTGTTTAATTGCCGGCAATAAGCGGAATTGCTGGAAGGGAGCCCCTCAGTGTATGATCCCCGGGACTCACCCTACCTGAGCATTCAAGGAACTACAAAGTTGCTAAATTGCCGGCAATTTGCGGAATTGCTGGATGGGAGCCCCTCAGTGTATGACCGTCCGAGGCTCGCCCTACCGGAAGATTTAGGGAACTACAAAGTTGATTAATTGCAAGCAATATGCGAAATTGATAGAAGGGATCCCTCTGTGTTTGACCAGATGGGGCTCACTTTACCCGAGGATTCAGAGAACTAAAAAGTTGCTAAATTGCCGGCAATTTGCGGAATTGCTGTATGGGAGCCCCTCAGTGTATGCCCGTCGGGGGCTCGCCCTACCAGGAGATTCAGGGAATTTCAAAGTTGCTTAATTGCCAGCAATTTGCAAAATTGCTAGGTGAGGACCCCTCTGGGTTTGACCAGATGGGGCTCACTCTACCAGAGGATTCAGTGAACTACAATTTGCTAAATTGCTTGCAATTTGCGGAATGGCTGGATGGGAGCCCCTCAGTGTATGATCCAAGGAGCTCACCCTACCGGAGGATTCAGGGAACTACAAAGTTGCTAAATTGTCGGCAATTGCAAAATTACTAGATGGGGACCCCTCTTTGTTTGACTGGTGGGGGCTCACCCTACCGGGAGATTCAGGGAACAACAAAGTTGCTTAATTGCTAGCACTTTGCGAAATTGCTAGATGGGGACCCCTCTGTGTTTGACCGGCGGGGGCTCAACCTACCGGGAGATTCAGAGAACTACCAAGTTGTTAAATTGCCGGCAATTTGCGGAATTGCTGGAAGCGAGCCCCTCAGTGTATGATCCCCGGGACTCAGCCTACCTGAGCATTCAGAGAACTACAAAGTTGCTGAATTGCTGGCAATTCGCGAAATTGCTTGATGGGGACCCCTCTGTGTATGCCCAGATGGGGCTCATTTTTACCGGAGGAATCAGGGAACTTCAAAGTTGTCTGATTGCCAGCAATTTGCGGAATTGCTGGATGGGAGCCCCTCAGTGTTTGACCGGCGGGAACTCGCCCTACCGGGAGATTCAGGGAACAACAAAGTTGCTTAATTGCCAGCAATTCGCATACTTGCTAGATGGATACCCCTCTGAGTTTGACCAGATGCGGCTCACTTTACCGGATGATTCGGAGAACTACAAATTTGCTAAGTTGCCGGCAATTTGCGTAATTGCTGGATGGGAGCCCCTCAGTGTATGGTCCCCATGGCTCATCCTACCGGAGCATTCAGGGAACTACAAAGTTGCTAACTTGCCGGCAATTTGCGGAATTGCTGGATGGGAGCCCCTCAGTGTGTGACCATCGAGGGCTCACACTACCGGGAGATTCAGGGAACTTCAAAGTTGTCTAATTGCCAGCAATTTGCAAAATTGCTAGATGGGGACCCCTCTGTGTTTGACTTGCGGGGACTCGCCCTACCGGGAGATTCAGGGAACAACAAAGTTGCTTAATTGCCAGCAATTTGCGAAATTGCGAGATGCGGACCCCTCTGTGTTTGACCGGCGGGGGCTTAACCTACCGGGAGATTCAGAGAACTACCAAGTTGTTTAATTGCCGGCAATTAGCGGAATTGCTGGAAGGGAGCCCCTCAGTGTATGATCCCCGGGACTCACCCTACCTGAGCATTCAAGGAACTACAAAGTTGCTAAATTGCCGGCAATTTGCGGAATTGCTGGATGGGAGCCCCTCAGTGTATGACCGTCCGAGGCTCGCCCTACCGGGAGATTTAGGGAACTACAAAGTTGATTAATTGCAAGCAATATGCGAAATTGATAGAAGGGATCCCTCTGTGTTTGACCAGATGGGGCTCACTTTACCAGAGGATTCAGAGAACTAAAAAGTTGATAAATTGCCGGCAATTTGCGGAATTGCTGTATGGGAGCCCCTCAGTGTATGCCCGTCGGGGGCTCGCCCTACCAGGAGATTCAGGGAATTTCAAAGTTGCTTAATTGCCAGCAATTTGCAAAATTGCTAGGTGAGGACCCCTCTGGGTTTGACCAGATGGGGCTCACTCTACCAGAGGATTCAGTGAACTACAATTTGCTAAATTGCTTGCAATTTGCGGAATGGCTGGATGGGAGCCCCTCAGTGTATGATCCAAGGAGCTCACCCTACCGGAGGATTCAGGGAACTACAAAGTTGCTAAATTGTCGGCAATTGCAAAATTACTAGATGGGGACCCCTCTTTGTTTGACTGGTGGGGGCTCACCCTACCGGGAGATTCAGGGAACAACAAAGTTGCTTAATTGCCTGCGGAATGGCTGGATGGGAGCCCCTCAGTGTATGATCCAAGGAGCTCACCCTACCGGAGGATTCAGGGAACTACAAAGTTGCTAAATTGTCGACAATTGCAAAATTACTAGATGGGGACCCCTCTTTGTTTGACTGGTGGGGGCTCACCCTACCGGGAGATTCAGGCAACAACAAAGTTGCTTAATTGCCAGAACCTTGCGAAATTGCTAGATGGGGACCCCTCTGTGTTTGACCGGCGGGGGCTCAACCTACCGGGAGATTCAGAGAACTACCAAGTTGTTAAATTGCCGGCAATTTGCGGAATTGCTGGAAGCGAGCCCCTCAGTGTATGATCCCCGGGACTCAGCCTACCTGAGCATTCAGAGAACTACAAAGTTGCTGAATTGCTGGCAATTTGCGAAATTGCTTGATGGGGACCCCTCTGTGTATGCCCAGATGGGGCTCATTTTTACCGGAGGAATCTAGGAACTTCGAAGTTGTCTGATTGCCGGCAATTTGCGGAATTGCTGGATGGGAGCCCCTCAGTGTTTGACCGTCCGAGGCACGCCCTACCGGGAGATTTAGGGAACTACAAAGTTGATTAATTGCAAGCAATATGCGAAATTGATAGAAGGGATCCCTCTGTGTTTGACCAGATGGGGCTCACTTTACCCGAGGATTCAGAGAACTAAAAAGTTGCTAAATTGCCGGCAATTTGCGGAATTGCTGTATGGGAGCCCCTCAGTGTATGCCCGTCGGGGGCTCGCCCTACCAGGAGATTCAGGGAATTTCAAAGTTGCTTAATTGCCAGCAATTTGCAAAATTGCTAGGTGAGGACCCCTCTGGGTTTGACCAGATGGGGCTCACTCTACCAGAGGATTCAGTGAACTACAATTTGCTAAATTGCTTGCAATTTGCGGAATGGCTGGATGGGAGCCCCTCAGTGTATGATCCAAGGAGCTCACCCTACCGGAGGATTCAGGGAACTACAAAGTTGCTAAATTGTCGGCAATTGCAAAATTACTAGATGGGGACCCCTCTTTGTTTGACTGGTGGGGGCTCACCCTACCGGGAGATTCAGGGAACAACAAAGTTGCTTAATTGCCAGCACTTTGCGAAATTGCTAGATGGGGACCCCTCTGTGTTTGACCGGCGGGGGCTCAACCTACCGGGAGATTCAGAGAACTACCAAGTTGTTAAATTGCCGGCAATTTGCGGAATTGCTGGAAGCGAGCCCCTCAGTGTATGATCCCCGGGACTCAGCCTACCTGAGCATTCAGAGAACTACAAAGTTGCTGAATTGCTGGCAATTCGCGAAATTGCTTGATGGGGACCCCTCTGTGTATGCCCAGATGGGGCTCATTTTTACCGGAGGAATCAGGGAACTTCAAAGTTGTCTGATTGCCAGCAATTTGCGGAATTGCTGGATGGGAGCCCCTCAGTGTTTGACCGGCGGGAACTCGCCCTACCGGGAGATTCAGGGAACAACAAAGTTGCTTAATTGCCAGCAATTCGCATACTTGCTAGATGGATACCCCTCTGAGTTTGACCAGATGCGGCTCACTTTACCGGATGATTCGGAGAACTACAAATTTGCTAAGTTGCCGGCAATTTGCGTAATTGCTGGATGGGAGCCCCTCAGTGTATGGTCCCCATGGCTCATCCTACCGGAGCATTCAGGGAACTACAAAGTTGCTAACTTGCCGGCAATTTGCGGAATTGCTGGATGGGAGCCCCTCAGTGTGTGACCATCGAGGGCTCACACTACCGGGAGATTCAGGGAACTTCAAAGTTGTCTAATTGCCAGCAATTTGCAAAATTGCTAGATGGGGACCCCTCTGTGTTTGACTTGCGGGGACTCGCCCTACCGGGAGATTCAGGGAACAACAAAGTTGCTTAATTGCCAGCAATTTGCGAAATTGCGAGATGCGGACCCCTCTGTGTTTGACCGGCGGGGGCTTAACCTACCGGGAGATTCAGAGAACTACCAAGTTGTTTAATTGCCGGCAATTAGCGGAATTGCTGGAAGGGAGCCCCTCAGTGTATGATCCCCGGGACTCACCCTACCTGAGCATTCAAGGAACTACAAAGTTGCTAAATTGCCGGCAATTTGCGGAATTGCTGGATGGGAGCCCCTCAGTGTATGACCGTCCGAGGCTCGCCCTACCGGGAGATTTAGGGAACTACAAAGTTGATTAATTGCAAGCAATATGCGAAATTGATAGAAGGGATCCCTCTGTGTTTGACCAGATGGGGCTCACTTTACCAGAGGATTCAGAGAACTAAAAAGTTGCTAAATTGCCGGCAATTTGCGGAATTGCTGTATGGGAGCCCCTCAGTGTATGCCCGTCGGGGGCTCGCCCTACCAGGAGATTCAGGGAATTTCAAAGTTGCTTAATTGCCAGCAATTTGCAAAATTGCTAGGTGAGGACCCCTCTGGGTTTGACCAGATGGGGCTCACTCTACCAGAGGATTCAGTGAACTACAATTTGCTAAATTGCTTGCAATTTGCGGAATGGCTGGATGGGAGCCCCTCAGTGTATGATCCAAGGAGCTCACCCTACTGGAGGATTCAGGGAACTACAAAGTTGCTAAATTGTCGGCAATTGCAAAATTACTAGATGGGGACCCCTCTTTGTTTGACTGGTGGGGGCTCACCCTACCGGGAGATTCAGGGAACAACAAAGTTGCTTAATTGCCTGCGGAATGGCTGGATGGGAGCCCCTCAGTGTATGATCCAAGGAGCTCACCCTACCGGAGGATTCAGGGAACTACAAAGTTGCTAAATTGTCGGCAATTGCAAAATTACTAGATGGGGACCCCTCTTTGTTTGACTGGTGGGGGCTCACCCTACCGGGAGATTCAGGCAACAACAAAGTTGCTTAATTGCCAGAACTTTGCGAAATTGCTAGATGGGGACCCCTCTGTGTTTGACCGGCGGGGGCTCAACCTACCGGGAGATTCAGAGAACTACCAAGTTGTTAAATTGCCGGCAATTTGCGGAATTGCTGGAAGCGAGCCCCTCAGTGTATGATCCCCGGGACTCAGCCTACCTGAGCATTCAGAGAACTACAAAGTTGCTGAATTGCTGGCAATTTGCGAAATTGCTTGATGGGGACCCCTCTGTGTATGCCCAGATGGGGCTCATTTTTACCGGAGGAATCTAGGAACTTCGAAGTTGTCTGATTGCCGGCAATTTGCGGAATTGCTGGATGGGAGCCCCTCAGTGTTTGACCGTCCGAGGCTCGCCCTACCGGGAGATTTAGGGAACTACAAAGTTGATTAATTGCAAGCAATATGCGAAATTGATAGAAGGGATCCCTCTGTGTTTGACCAGATGGGGCTCACTTTACCCGAGGATTCAGAGAACTAAAAAGTTGCTAAATTGCCGGCAATTTGCGGAATTGCTGTATGGGAGCCCCTCAGTGTATGCCCGTCGGGGGCTCGCCCTACCAGGAGATTCAGGGAATTTCAAAGTTGCTTAATTGCCAGCAATTTGCAAAATTGCTAGGTGAGGACCCCTCTGGGTTTGACCAGATGGGGCTCACTCTACCAGAGGATTCAGTGAACTACAATTTGCTAAATTGCTTGCAATTTGCGGAATGGCTGGATGGGAGCCCCTCAGTGTATGATCCAAGGAGCTCACCCTACCGGAGGATTCAGGGAACTACAAAGTTGCTAAATTGTCGGCAATTGCAAAATTACTAGATGGGGACCCCTCTTTGTTTGACTGGTGGGGGCTCACCCTACCGGGAGATTCAGGGAACAACAAAGTTGCTTAATTGCCAGCACTTTGCGAAATTGCTAGATGGGGACCCCTCTGTGTTTGACCGGCGGGGGCTCAACCTACCGGGAGATTCAGAGAACTACCAAGTTGTTAAATTGCCGGCAATTTGCGGAATTGCTGGAAGCGAGCCCCTCAGTGTATGATCCCCGGGACTCAGCCTACCTGAGCATTCAGAGAACTACAAAGTTGCTGAATTGCTGGCAATTCGCGAAATTGCTTGATGGGGACCCCTCTGTGTATGCCCAGATGGGGCTCATTTTTACCGGAGGAATCAGGGAACTTCAAAGTTGTCTGATTGCCAGCAATTTGCGGAATTGCTGGATGGGAGCCCCTCAGTGTTTGACCGGCGGGAACTCGCCCTACCGGGAGATTCAGGGAACAACAAAGTTGCTTAATTGCCAGCAATTCGCATACTTGCTAGATGGATACCCCTCTGAGTTTGACCAGATGCGGCTCACTTTACCGGATGATTCGGAGAACTACAAATTTGCTAAGTTGCCGGCAATTTGCGTAATTGCTGGATGGGAGCCCCTCAGTGTATGGTCCCCATGGCTCATCCTACCGGAGCATTCAGGGAACTACAAAGTTGCTAACTTGCCGGCAATTTGCGGAATTGCTGGATGGGAGCCCCTCAGTGTGTGACCATCGAGGGCTCACACTACCGGGAGATTCAGGGAACTTCAAAGTTGTCTAATTGCCAGCAATTTGCAAAATTGCTAGATGGGGACCCCTCTGTGTTTGACTGGCGGGGACTCGCCCTACCGGGAGATTCAGGGAACAACAAAGTTGCTTAATTGCCAGCAATTTGCGAAATTGCGAGATGCGGACCCCTCTGTGTTTGACCGGCGGGGGCTTAACCTACCGGGAGATTCAGAGAACTACCAAGTTGTTTAATTGCCGGCAATTAGCGGAATTGCTGGAAGGGAGCCCCTCAGTGTATGATCCCCGGGACTCACCCTACCTGAGCATTCAAGGAACTACAAAGTTGCTAAATTGCCGGCAATTTGCGGAATTGCTGGATGGGAGCCCCTCAGTGTATGACCGTCCGAGGCTCGCCCTACCGGGAGATTTAGGGAACTACAAAGTTGATTAATTGCAAGCAATATGCGAAATTGATAGAAGGGATCCCTCTGTGTTTGACCAGATGGGGCTCACTTTACCAGAGGATTCAGAGAACTAAAAAGTTGCTAAATTGCCGGCAATTTGCGGAATTGCTGTATGGGAGCCCCTCAGTGTATGCCCGTCGGGGGCTCGCCCTACCAGGAGATTCAGGGAATTTCAAAGTTGTTTAATTGCCAGCAATTTGCAAAATTGCTAGGTGAGGACCCCTCTGGGTTTGACCAGATGGGGCTCACTCTACCAGAGGATTCAGTGAACTACAATTTGCTAAATTGCTTGCAATTTGCGGAATGGCTGGATGGGAGCCCCTCAGTGTATGATCCAAGGAGCTCACCCTACCGGAGGATTCAGGGAACTACAAAGTTGCTAAATTGTCGGCAATTGCAAAATTACTAGATGGGGACCCCTCTTTGTTTGACTGGTTGGGGCTCACCCTACCGGGAGATTCAGGGAACAACAAAGTTGCTTAATTGCCTGCGGAATGGCTGGATGGGAGCCCCTCAGTGTATGATCCAAGGAGCTCACCCTACCGGAGGATTCAGGGAACTACAAAGTTGCTAAATTGTCGGCAATTGCAAAATTACTAGATGGGGACCCCTCTTTGTTTGACTGGTGGGGGCTCACCCTACCGGGAGATTCAGGCAACAACAAAGTTGCTTAATTGCCAGAACTTTGCGAAATTGCTAGATGGGGACCCCTCTGTGTTTGACCGGCGGGGGCTCAACCTACCGGGAGATTCAGAGAACTACCAAGTTGTTAAATTGCCGGCAATTTGCGGAATTGCTGGAAGCGAGCCCCTCAGTGTATGATCCCCGGGACTCAGCCTACCTGAGCATTCAGAGAACTACAAAGTTGCTGAATTGCTGGCAATTTGCGAAATTGCTTGATGGGGACCCCTCTGTGTATGCCCAGATGGGGCTCATTTTTACCGGAGGAATCTAGGAACTTCAAAGTTGTCTGATTGCCGGCAATTTGCGGAATTGCTGGATGGGAGCCCCTCAGTGTTTGACCGGCGGGAACTCGCCCTACCGGGAGATTCAGGGAACAACAAAGTTGCTTAATTGCCAGCAATTCGCATACTTGCTAGATGGATACCCCTCTGAGTTTGACCAGATGCGGCTCACTTTACCGGATGATTCGGAGAACTACAAATTTGCTAAGTTGCCGGCAATTTGCGTAATTGCTGGATGGGAGCCCCTCAGTGTATGGTCCCCGGGGCTCATCCTACCGGAGCATTCAGGGAACTACAAAGTTGCTAACTTGCCGGCAATTTGCGGAATTGCTGGATGGGAGCCCCTTCAGTGTGTGACCATCGAGGGCTCACACTACCGGGAGATTCAGGGAACTTCAAAGTTGTCTAATTGCCAGCAATTTGCAAAATTGCTAGATGGGGACCCCTCTGTGTTTGACTGGCGGGGACTCGCCCTACCGGGAGATTCAGGGAACAACAAAGTTGCTTAATTGCCAGCAATTTGCGAAATTGCGAGATGGGGACCCCTCTGTGTTTGACCGGCGGGGGCTTAACCTACCGGGAGATTCAGAGAACTACCAAGTTGTTTAATTGCCGGCAATTAGCGGAATTGCTGGAAGGGAGCCCCTCAGTGTATGATCCCCGGGACTCATCCTACCTGAGCATTCAAGGAACTAAAAAGTTGCTAAATTGCCGGCAATTTGCGGAATTGCTGTATGGGAGCCCCTCAGCGTATGCCCGTCGGGGGCTCGCCCTACCAGGAGATTCAGGGAATTTCAAAGTTGCTTAATTGCCAGCAATTTGCAAAATTGCTAGGTGAGGACCCCTCTGGGTTTGACCAGATGGGGCTCACTCTACCAGAGGATTCAGTGAACTACAATTTGCTAAATTGCTTGCAATTTGCGGAATGGCTGGATGGGAGCCCCTCAGTGTATGATCCAAGGAGCTCACCCTACCGGAGGATTCAGGGAACTACAAAGTTGCTAAATTGCCGGCAATTGCAAAATTACTAGATGGGGACCCCTCTTTGTTTGACTGGTGGGGGCTCACCCTACCGGGGATTCAGAGAACAACAAAGTTGCTAAATTGCCGGCAATTTGCGGAATTGCTTGATGGGAGCCCTATCAGTGTATGATCCCCGGGGCTCACCCTACCAGAGGATTCAGGGAACTACAAAGTTGCTAAATTGCCGGCAATTTGCGGAATTGCTAGATGGGGACCCCTCTGTGTATAGCCGAAGTGGGCTCACCCTAACGGAGGATTCAGGGAATTACAAAGTTGCTAAATTGCCAGCAATTTGCTGAATTGCTACATGGGTGCCCCTCAGTGTATGCCCGTCGGGGGCTCGCCCTACCAGGAGATTCAGGGAATTTCAAAGTTGCTTAATTGCCAGCAATTTGCAAAATTGCTAGGTGAGGACCCCTCTGGGTTTGACCAGATGGGGCTCACTCTACCAGAGGATTCAGTGAACTACAATTTGCTAAATTGCTTGCAATTTGCGGAATGGCTGGATGGGAGCCCCTCAGTGTATGATCCAAGGAGCTCACCCTACCGGAGGATACAGGGAACTACAAAGTTGCTAAATTGTCGGCAATTGCAAAATTACTAGATGGGGACCCCTCTTTGTTTGACTGGTGGGGGCTCACCCTACCGGGAGATTCAGGCAACAACAAAGTTGCTTAATTGCCTGCGGAATGGCTGGATGGGAGCCCCTCAGTGTATGATCCAAGGAGCTCACCCTACCGGAGGATTCAGGGAACTACAAAGTTGCTAAATTGTCGGCAATTGCAAAATTACTAGATGGGGACCCCTCTTTGTTTGACTGGTGGGGGCTCACCCTACCGGGAGATTCAGGGAACAACAAAGTTGCTTAATTGCCAGCACTTTGCAAAATTGCTAGATGGGGACCCCTCTGTGTTTGACCGGCGGGGGCTCAACCTACCGGGAGATTCAGAGAACTACCAAGTTGTTAAATTGCCGGCAATTTGCGGAATTGCTGGAAGCGAGCCCCTCAGTGTATGATCCCCGGGACTCAGCCTACCTGAGCATTCAGAGAACTACAAAGTTGCTGAATTGCTGGCAATTTGCGAAATTGCTTGATGGGGACCCCTCTGTGTATGCCCAGATGGGGCTCATTTTTACCGGAGGAATCTAGGAACTTCAAAGTTGTCTGATTGCCGGCAATTTGCGGAATTGCTGGATGGGAGCCCCTCAGTGTTTGACCGGCGGGAACTCGCCCTACCGGGAAATTCAGGGAACAACAAAGTTGCTTAATTGCCAGCAATTCGCATACTTGTTAGATGGATACCCCTCTGAGTTTGACCAGATGCGGCTCACTTTACCGGATGATTCGGGGAACTTCAAATTTGCTAAGTTGCCGGCAATTTGCGTAATTGCTGGATGGGAGCCCCTCAGTGTATGGTCCCCGTGGCTCATCCTACCGGAGCATTCAGGGAACTACAAAGTTGCTAACTTGCCGGCAATTTGCGGAATTGCTGGATGGGAGCCCCTCAGTGTGTGACCATCGAGGGCTCACACTACCGGGAGATTCAGGGAACTTCAAAGTTTTCTTATTGCCAGCAATTTGCAAAATTGCTAGATGGGGACCCCTCTGTGTTTGACTGGCGGGGACTCGCCCTACCGGGAGATTCAGGGATCAACAAAGTTGCTTAATTGCCAGCAATTTGCGAAATTGCGAGATGGGGACCCCTCTTTGTTTGACCGGCGGGGGCTTAACCTACCGGGAGATTCAGAGAACTACCAAGTTGTTTAATTGCCGGCAATTAGCGGAATTGCTGGAAGGGAGCCCCTCAGTGTATGATCCCCGGGACTCATCCTACCTGAGCATTCAAGGAACTACAAAGTTGCTAAATTGCCGGCAATTTGCGGAATTGCTGGATGGGAGCCCCTCAGTGTATGACCGTCCGAGGCTCGCCCTACCGGGAGATTTAGGGAACTACAAAGTTGCTTAATTGCCAGCAATATACGAAATTGATAGAAGGGATCCCTCTGTGTTTGACCAGATGGGGCTCACTTTACCCGAGGATTCAGAGAACTAAAAAGTTGCTAAATTGCCGGCAATTTGCGGAATTGCTGTATGGGAGCCCCTCAGTGTATGCCCGTCGGGGGCTCGCCCTACCAGGAGATTCAGGGAATTTCAAAGTTGCTTAATTGCCAGCAATTTGCAAAATTGCTAGGTGAGGACCCCTCTGGGTTTGACCAGATGGGGCTCACTCTACCAGAGGATTCAGTGAACTACAATTTGCTAAATTGCTTGCAATTTGCGGAATGGCTGGATGGGAGCCCCTCATTGTATGATCCAAGGAGCTCACCCTACCGGAGGATTCAGGGAACTACAAAGTTGCTAAATTGTCGGCAATTGCAAAATTACTAGATGGGGAACCCTCTTTGTTTGACTGGTGGGGGCTCACCCTACCGGGGATTCAGAGAACAACAAAGTTGCTAAATTGCCGGCAATTTGCGGAATTGCTTGATGGGAGCCCTATCAGTGTATGATCCCCGGGGCTCACCCTACCGGAGGATTCAGGGAACCACAAAGTTGCTAAATTGCCGGCAATTTGCGGAATTGCTAGATGGGGACCCCTCTGTGTATAGCCGAAGTGGGCTCACCCTAACGGAGGATTCAGGGAATTACAAAGTTGCTAAATTGCCAGCAATTTGCGGAATTGCTACATGGGTGCCCCTCTGTGTTTGACCGGCGGGGCTCACCCTACAGGGGGATTCAGAGAACTATAAAGTTGCGAAATTGCCGGCAATTTGCGAAATTGGTGGAAGGGAGCCCGTCAGTGTATGATCCCCGGGGGTCACCCTAACGGAGGATTCTTAGAACTACAAAGTTGCTAAATTGCCGGCAGTTTGCGGAATTGCTACATGGGGACACCTCTGTGTTTGACCGGCGGGGACTCGCCCTACCGGGAGATTCAGGGAACAACAAAGTTGCTTAATTGCCAGCACTTTGCGAAATTGCTAGATGGGGACCCCTCTGTGTTTGACCGGCGGGGCTCAACCTACCGGGAGATTCAGAGAACTACCAAGTTGTTATATTGCCGGCAATTTGAGGAATTGCTGGAAGCGAGCCCCTCAGTGTATGATCCCCGGGACTCAGCCTACCTGAGCATTCAGAGAACTACAAAGTTGTTGAATTGCTGGCAATTTGCGAAATTGCTTGATGGGGACCCCTCTGTGTATGCCCAGATGGGGCTCACTTTTACCGGAGGAATCAGGGAACTTCAAAGTAGTCTGATTGCCGGCAATTTGCGGAATTGCTGGATGGGAGCCCTCAGTGTTTGACCGGCGGGGACTCGCCCTACCGGGAGATTCAGGGAACAACAAAGTTTCTTAATTGCCAGCAATTTGCGAAATTGCTAGATGGGGACCCTTCTGTGTTTGACCGTCGGGGGCTCACCCTACCGGGGGATTCAGAGAACTACAAAATTGCTAAATTGCCGGCAATTTGCAAAATTGCTAGGTGAGGACCCCTCTGGGTTTGACCAGATGGGGCTCACTCTACCAGAGGATTCAGTGAACTACAATTTGCTAAATTGCTTGCAATTTGCGGAATGGCTGGATGGGAGCCCCTCAGTGTATGATCCAAGGAGCTCACCCTACCGGAGGATACAGGGAACTACAAAGTTGCTAAATTGTCGGCAATTGCAAAATTACTAGATGGGGACCCCTCTTTGTTTGACTGGTGGGGGCTCACCCTACCGGGAGATTCAGGGAACAACAAAGTTGCTTAATTGCTTGCGGAATGGCTGGATGGGAGCCCCTCAGTGTATGATCCAAGGAGCTCACCCTACCGGAGGATTCAGGGAACTACAAAGTTGCTAAATTGTCGGCAATTGCAAAATTACAAGATGGGGATCCCTCTTTGTTTGACTGGTGGGGGCTCACCCTACCGGGAGATTCAGGGAACAACAAAGTTGCTTAATTGCCAGCACTTTGCGAAATTGCTAGATGGGGACCCCTCTGTGTTTGACCGGCGGGGGCTCAACCTATCGGGAGATTCAGAGAACTACCAAGTTGTTAAATTGCCGGCAATTTGCGGAATTGCTGGAAGCGAGCCCCACAGTGTATGATCCCCGGGACTCAGCCTACCTGAGCATTCAGAGAACTACAAAGTTGCTGAATTGCTGGCAATTTGCGAAATTGCTTGATGGGGACCCCTCTGTGTATGCCCAGATGGGGCTCATTTTTACCGGAGGAATCTAGGAACTTCAAAGTTGTCTGATTGCCGGCAATTTGCGGAATTGCTGGATGGGAGCCCCTCAGTGTTTGACCGGCGGGAACTCGCCCTACCGGGAGATTCAGGGAACAACAAAGTTGCTTAATTGCCAGCAATTCGCATACTTGCTAGATGGATACCCCTCTGAGTTTGACCAGATGCGGCTCACTTTACCGGATGATTCGGAGAACTACAAATTTGCTAAGTTGCCGGCAATTTGCGTAATTGCTGGATGGGAGCCCCTCAGTGTATGGTCCCCGGGGCTCATCCTACCGGAGCATTCAGGGAACTACAAAGTTGCTAACTTGCCGGCAATTTGCGGAATTGCTGGATGGGAGCCCCTCAGTGTGTGACCATCGAGGGCTCACACTACCGGGAGATTCAGGGAACTTCAAAGTTGTCTAATTGCCAGCAATTTGCAAAATTGCTAGATGGGGACCCCTCTGTGTTTGACTGGCGGGGACTCGCTCTACCGGGAGATTCAGGGAACAACAAAGTTGCTTAATTGCCAGCAATTTGCGAAATTGCGAGATGGGGACCCCTCTGTGTTTGACCGGCGGGGGCTTAACCTACCGGGAGATTCAGAGAACTACCAAGTTGTTTAATTGCCGGCAATTAGCGGAATTGCTGGAAGGGAGCCCCTCAGAGTATGATCCCCGGGACTCATCCTACCTGAGCATTCAAGGAACTACAAAGTTGCTAAATTGCCGGCAATTTGCGGAATTGCTGGATGGGAGCCCCTCAGTGTATGACCGTCCGAGGCTCGCCCTACCGGGAGATTTAGGGAACTACAAAGTTGCTTAATTGCCAGCAATATGCGAAATTGATAGAAGGGATCCCTCTGTGTTTGACCAGATGGGGCTCACTTTACCCGAGGATTCAGAGAACTAAAAAGTTGCTAAATTGCCGGCAATTTGCGGAATTGCTGTATGGGAGCCCCTCAGTGTATGCCCGTCGGGGGCTCGCCCTACCAGGAGATTCAGGGAATTTCAAAGTTGCTTAATTGCCAGCAATTTGCAAAATTGCTAGGTGAGGACCCCTCTGGGTTTGACCAGATGGGGCTCACTCTACCAGCGGATTCAGTGAACTACAATTTGCTAAATTGCTTGCAATTTGCGGAATGGCTGGATGGGAGCCCCTCAGTGTATGATCCAAGGAGCTCACCCTACCGGAGGATTCAGGGAACTACAAAGTTGCTAAATTGTCGGCAATTGCAAAATTACTAGATGGGGACCCCTCTTTGTTTGACTGGTGGGGGCTCACCCTACCGGGGATTCAGAGAACAACAAAGTTGCTAAATTGCCGGCAATTTGCGGAATTGCTTGATGGGAGCCCTATCAGTGTATGATCCCCGGGGCTCACCCTACCGGAGGATTCAGGGAACTACAAAGTTGCTAAATTGCCGGCAATTTGCGGAATTGCTAGATGGGGACCCCTCTGTGTATAGCCGAAGTGGGCTCACCCTAACGGAGGATTCAGGGAATTACAAAGTTGCTAAATTGCCAGCAATTCGCGGAATTGCTACATGGGTGCCCCTCTGTGTTTGACCGGCGGGGCTCACCCTACAGGGGGATTCAGAGAACTATAAAGTTGCGAAATTGCCGGCAATTTGCGAAATTGGTGGAAGGGAGCCCGTCAGTGTATGATCCCCTGGGGTCACCCTAACGGAGGATTCTTAGAACTACAAAGTTGCTAAATTGCCGGCAGTTTGCGGAATTGCTACATGGGGACCCCTCTGTGTTTGACCGGCGGGGACTCGCCCTACCGGGAGATTCAGGGAACAACAAAGTTGCTTAATTGCCAGCACTTTGCGAAATTGCTAGATGGGGACCCCTCTGTGTTTGACCGGCGGGGGCTCAACCTACCGGGAGATTCAGAGAACTACCAAGTTGTTAAATTGCCGGCAATTTGCGGAATTGCTGGAAGCGAGCCCCTCAGTGTATGATCCCCGGGACTCAGCCTACCTGAGCATTCAGAGAACTACAAAGTTGCTGAATTGCTGGCAATTTGCGAAATTGCTTGATGGGGACCCCTCTGTGTATGCCCAGATGGGGCTCATTTTTACCGGAGGAATCAGGGAACTTCAAAGTAGTCTGATTGCCGGCAATTTGCGGAATTGCTGGATGGGAGCCCCTCAGTGTTTGACCGGCGGGGACTCGCCCTACCGGGAGATTCAGGGAACAACAAAGTTGCTTAATTGCCAGCAATTTGCGAAATTGCTAGATGGGGACCCTTCTGTGTTTGACCGTCGGGGGCTCACCCTACCGGGGGATTCAGAGAACTACAAAATTGCTAAATTGCCGGCAATTTGCAAAATTGCTAGGTGAGGACCCCTCTGGGTTTGACCAGATGGGGCTCACTCTACCAGAGGATTCAGTGAACTACAATTTGCTAAATTGCTTGCAATTTGCGGAATGGCTGGATGGGAGCCCCTCAGTGTATGATCCAAGGAGCTCACCCTACCGGAGGATTCAGGGAACTACAAAGTTGCTAAATTGTCGGAAATTGCAAAATTACTAGATGGGGACCCCTCTTTGTTTGACTGGTGGGGGCTCACCCTACCGGGAGATTCAGGGAACAACAAAGTTGCTTAATTGCCAGCACTTTGCGAAATTGCTAGATGGGGACCCCTCTGTGTTTGACCGGCGGGGGCTCAACCTACCGGGAGATTCAGAGAACTACCAAGTTGTTGAATTGCCGGCAATTTGTGGAATTGCTGGAAGCGAGCCCCTCAGTGTATGATCCCCGGGACTGAGCCTACCTGAGCATTCAGAGAACTACAAAGTTGCTGAATTGCTGGCAATTTGCGAAATTGCTTGATGGGGACCCCTCTGTGTATGCCCAGATGGGGCTCATTTTTACCGGAGGAATCAGGGAACTTCAAAGTTGTCTGATTGCCAGCAATTTGCGGAATTGCTGGATGGGAGCCCCTCAGTGTTTGACCGGCGGGAACTCGCCCTACCGGGAGATTCAGGGAACAACAAAGTTGCTTAATTGCCAGCAATTCGCATACTTGCTAGATGGATACCCCTCTGAGTTTGACCAGATGCGGCTCACTTTACCGGATGATTCGGAGAACTACAAATTTGCTAAGTTGCCGGCAATTTGCGTAATTGCTGGATGGGAGCCAATCAGTGTATGGTCCCCATGGCTCATCCTACCGGAGCATTCAGGGAACTACAAAGTTGCTAAATTGCTTGCAATTTGCGGAATGGCTGGATGGGAGCCCCTCAGTGTATGATCCAAGGAGCTCACCCTACCGGAGGATTCAGGGAACTACAAAGTTGCTAAATTGTCGGCAATTGCAAAATTACTAGATGGGGACCCCTCTTTGTTTGACTGGTGGGGGCTCACCCTACCGGGGATTCAGAGAACAACAAAGTTGCTAAATTGCCGGCAATTTGCGGAATTGCTTGATGGGAGCCCTATCAGTGTATGATCCCCGGGGCTCACCCTACCGGAGGATTCAGGGAACTACAAAGTTGCTAAATTGCCGGCAATTTGCGGAATTGCTAGATGGGGACCCCTCTGTGTATAGCCGAAGTGGGCTCACCCTAACGGAGGATTCAGGGAATTACAAAGTTGCTAAATTGCCAGCAATTCGCGGAATTGCTACATGGGTGCCCCTCTGTGTTTGACCGGCGGGGCTCACCCTACAGGGGGATTCAGAGAACTATAAAGTTGCGAAATTGCCGGCAATTTGCGAAATTGGTGGAAGGGAGCCCGTCAGTGTATGATCCCCTGGGGTCACCCTAACGGAGGATTCTTAGAACTACAAAGTTGCTAAATTGCCGGCAGTTTGCGGAATTGCTACATGGGGACCCCTCTGTGTTTGACCGGCGGGGACTCGCCCTACCGGGAGATTCAGGGAACAACAAAGTTGCTTAATTGCCAGCACTTTGCGAAATTGCTAGATGGGGACCCCTCTGTGTTTGACCGGCGGGGGCTCAACCTACCGGGAGATTCAGAGAACTACCAAGTTGTTAAATTGCCGGCAATTTGCAGAATTGCTGGAAGCGAGCCCCTCAGTGTATGATCCCCGGGACTCAGCCTACCTGAGCATTCAGAGAACTACAAAGTTGCTGAATTGCTGGCAATTTGCGAAATTGCTTGATGGGGACCCCTCTGTGTATGCCCAGATGGGGCTCATTTTTACCGGAGGAATCAGGGAACTTCAAAGTAGTCTGATTGCCGGCAATTTACGGAATTGCTGGATGGGAGCCCCTCAGTGTTTGACCGGCGGGGACTCGCCCTACCGGGAGATTCAGGGAACAACAAAGTTGCTTAATTGCCAGCAATTTGCGAAATTGCTAGATGGGGACCCTTCTGTGTTTGACCGTCGGGGGCTCACCCTACCGGGGGATTCAGAGAACTACAAAATTGCTAAATTGCCGGCAATTTGCAAAATTGCTAGGTGAGGACCCCTCTGGGTTTGACCAGATGGGGCTCACTCTACCAGAGGATTCAGTGAACTACAATTTGCTAAATTGCTTGCAATTTGCGGAATGGCTGGATGGGAGCCCCTCAGTGTATGATCCAAGGAGCTCACCCTACCGGAGGATTCAGGGAACTACAAAGTTGCTAAATTGTCGGAAATTGCAAAATTACTAGATGGGGACCCCTCTTTGTTTGACTGGTGGGGGCTCACCCTACCGGGAGATTCAGGGAACAACAAAGTTGCTTAATTGCCAGCACTTTGCGAAATTGCTAGATGGGGACCCCTCTGTGTTTGACCGGCGGGGGCTCAACCTACCGGGAGATTCAGAGAACTACCAAGTTGTTGAATTGCCGGCAATTTGTGGAATTGCTGGAAGCGAGCCCCTCAGTGTATGATCCCCGGGACTGAGCCTACCTGAGCATTCAGAGAACTACAAAGTTGCTGAATTGCTGGCAATTTGCGAAATTGCTTGATGGGGACCCCTCTGTGTATGCCCAGATGGGGCTCATTTTTACCGGAGGAATCAGGGAACTTCAAAGTTGTCTGATTGCCAGCAATTTGCGGAATTGCTGGATGGGAGCCCCTCAGTGTTTGACCGGCGGGAACTCGCCCTACCGGGAGATTCAGGGAACAACAAAGTTGCTTAATTGCCAGCAATTCGCATACTTGCTAGATGGATACCCCTCTGAGTTTGACCAGATGCGGCTCACTTTACCGGATGATTCGGAGAACTACAAATTTGCTAAGTTGCCGGCAATTTGCGTAATTGCTGGATGGGAGCCAATCAGTGTATGGTCCCCATGGCTCATCCTACCGGAGCATTCAGGGAACTACAAAGTTGCTAAATTGCCGGCAATTTGCGGAATTGCTGGATGGGAGCCCCTCAGTGTGTGACCATCGAGGGCTCACACTACCGGGAGATTCAGGGAACTTCAAAGTTGTCCAATTGCCAGCAATTTGCAAAATTGCTAGATGGGGACCCCTCTGTGTTTGACTGGCGGGGACTCGCCCTACCGGGAGATTCAGGGAACAACAAAGTTGCTTAATTGCCAGGGAACAGGCTGATTCGTCCCCAAATTTATTTCGTTCTCGTCTTTTCGTACTCCCCCCTGTTTCTCCATAGGTCCGGTTCGCCCCCAGGAATGAGGTCCTCGACCTGTTCGTCCTCATATTTGCAAAAATGGTGCCAATTCGTCCACAGTATTAAATACCTATGTCTAAACAAAACGGTATATCTGATCCCCGATACATATGACGGGTATACATTTCAGGTATTTATCGATAATTATAAATGCATTTTAGCGGATATTTCTTTTCGAGAATTGATCTGGAGATGCGTAGTAATACGCATATTCGTTCACCTAATGTGATGTCCCATGGTGAGTTTTAAGAACCGGCCTGTACGGTTATTCCAAAATCAGTCATGTCTGGACAGAAGCAGCGAAAACAGCGACGGCCGGCATTTACGGTGGAAAGTACACGATTCCCTGCTTCACGGACGTGATTCCGGGTCAGAATGTTTCGGAGATTTATACGAAAGCGATGGCGGTAAGAAATATATATTAAATGCAATTATAGGGTATTTTTAGGCTGAGTAAAATCCAGTAAAATCCAGCACGTAGAGAGAACAAGGTGGGATACATCACGCTTGAAGTGTCGGTTCGAGATAACGAGGTGTGAAGTCGTTCAGTTTTATGACCCCGCTTATCAGTCAAGTAGCAATTGGCATTACAATGACACGTGGCCACGGCATTTACTGTACAATAAGTAAATCATGTGATGGTTTATATATGATCAAATGGGCACAGCACTGCTTATCAGCTATTACGAAAGCGGTGTAGAAGAAATAAATCATCGCTGAATGATATATATATATATATATATATATATATATATATATATATGACGTTGTTTAATATGGTTGTATATTGTATTTGATATACTTAATGAGGAATATATTTAAAGAAACATATATAAAGCTACATGCAATTGTTTTAACTAACATGTGAAATATTATGTTATTTTGTGATACAAGGTTTTTGTGTTCGCTGTAATATGTTGATTCATTTATATGTATTGTATGAATCACTATCACATTCTATTTAATTATACTCTATTATACTACATAATGCATCAAATGTTAAGGAATATGATTATTTAATTAGACATAAAGGTATGAGGTTATAACATGTTTATATTAATCAGATTATATTTTATTGTGTAGTATATCTGATGTATTTACCAATATATGTTATTAATATATTTTTATATATGTATATATATTAATATCGCAGATATCCAGATAATCATAATGTAAATATAAATACTGATATCATTATACATGATAATCATAAGCATAAACATAATACTATTTTATAATATTTGTTATATCAACTCCATATGCATCGTGTAGTATTCTGAAGCAATAATCTATATATTTAATAAATGCTGTATACATGTATTTGAAAAACATTTATATAATGTGGACGAGTCACGTTCATTTATAAAACAATGGCTTATTTAAGTATTTGATGAAACAAGTGCGGATGCTATTAACAGTGGGCTTGTTATATTAAGGTGTATAAACTTCCTCTGCGAAACAAGGACGATTTATGGGGGGACATTACGTCGCCTCCAGGTCTTGTTTGTATAGCACTCAGGAAGCAAAACAAGGACGATTTATGGGGGAATTACGTCGCCTCCAGGCCTTGTTTGTATAGCACTCAGGAAGCACAATAGACTCAAGCCGTTGGTCGTATATAGCACTCGAACAAATATTGAAGCCAATTATATATACCATAAATCATGATATATAATTGTGGACGTGTTGTCTTTGTGGTTACGTTCACGTGAAACGGTAAATGATATAATTATTTTTAATCTATAGCTGTTATTGAACCATTTTACACATATTGTCAGTTTGTTCGGATTGATCACTTAAAAGATATAGTGCGTTGACAATTTAACGTATGCACATGTGGGGATGAACACATCCTAATTAAATCCAACAGGAGAGCAAAACGAGATGATTTATTCTGAAATAAATATTGTTCACTGACCTTTTTTAGTAAGAATATTGAAATCATTCTACATGAAATGCTATTAATTGTCTTACTATAGTAACATACTAATCTTCATTCAATCTTCACCGTTTCTGTTGAACAGTTGAACACATTTAAATTCATCCTTCATGACATGCTATTAATTGTTTTACTATAGTAACATTCGTATCTGAATTCAATCTTCACAGTTTTTGTTGAACAGTTATAAAAATTCATTTATCTGTAATGTATACTTTAGCACCTTGCGTTTTTTTTAATTTGTGTTGTCTACAGCACAGCAAAAATCTTCATGTAATTATTGCATTTAAAACAATCTGATTTGTATTATTCATTTACATGATATTTAATAATCCATATATAAATCTTAAATCTCTAATACTTCAATCCACAGTAAAGTATGTACTTATAAATCTTGGTATTCTTGTATCATGTATCTCGGCGAAAGAATACAATACGTTTTGAATTCTATAAAATATGGTTACATCAATGCTACTTTTATGATCCATACAATGATGTAAAGGAACCTTCTAGGATAGACCGTAGCAACATTTATCCAATGAGGAACAAGAATGCCTTACAGGGAATTCCCCTTCCAAAGTTACAGTGAGTTATTACTCACATAATGTCATAAAAATGTCACGTTCTGCAATTATGCAATAGGCTGGGTATTTTATGAAATAACACCCCCTTGAGGAAGACCCATATATCTATAATTAATCAGGAAATATATTGAAATGGACCAGGAAGTTATATCGACCGATGAACATTAATCTCCATTTCCTCACGGAAATAACTGTTTCATAACATCCCAAGCCTATTGAAAATCACGAAAGCGTAATTTATATGTCATATTTTTTTAGAAATATTTAACAATAACGTTAAGAGGGGGGTTTTGAGGAAGTTTTGCCATTGTGTTATATTTACTATAAAAGGGAGAGCCAACCGATAGATGCTATTATTTGAAGACAGAATTCCAGATCGAATTCAGCTGTTCAACAAATCTTACACAGGTAGGCTGATTTCATATTATCTAAAGTGTGTTCATGCATGCAGCGAAATGACACGTTATTACTGCTCCACGCAAGCTGTTCTCAGGTTCATCAACGTGGACGCCTGGCGTGTAAATTCGCCCCTGCCGTTTCATACAATCAACGAAATTGAGTTCGTAGCATTTCTGAGTGCATTATCAGATATCTTGTGGTTGACAAAATCGCTACTGAGACAGATGAGACGATACGACCTCTTAAGCCATGCGTTCAGTGATACCGACATCGATCGTTTATACACACATCAAGACGTACGACGTCTAATCAGAAGTCTGTACGTGAACAATTCAATCAGAACATTTAAAAATCTGTTACTACTCAGACTTTGCGTTCAGGTGGTCAGACAGAGGCGTGCTGATAATTTCATTCGTATGTTTCTGCCACCACAATTGGACTTTCGAATAACAGGAAGACAGCGGAACCGAAGTGAAACAAATAACTCACTACACGACACAGGTCGCCTGACTGATGATTTGAGGACCCATGATTCGAATAATGCACCAATGGTCTCAAATGATCTCGACATCAGGGTACGACTGGAACAAGCCAACAATGAAATCGCACGTCTGAGATCCGTCAACGAACAAGAATTGTTTATGTGCAAAATCTGTCTGACAGAGGTTGTTAATTGTGTATTAAAAAAATGTGGACATGCATATTGCCGTGACTGTCTTATAGAAAATTTAAGTAGCAGCACTTCTGCTGGAATTAAGTGTCCGAAATGCAGAAAAAACACAAGACGTGGTGACATAATTACGTTGTACATATAATATTGTAACAGTATGCATGTATTCTGTTGATAAAAAAAATCACATAGTGATCAATATATGATTATGTGGCTCGGATTTAATGTATTGGTATCGAGCTGAACCCATGCACTGGTTATAAAATGTATATCAAACAGGAATATTTATATACTCTCATGTAGTTGATGTATATTCAAATACGTTTCATTTTATTTAACAATGTATAGAACTAGATATTATATGTCTCAATACCAAGATAGATGTTTATATATTACAGTCAATGTGTAAAATAATTCAATTCATAAAGTATCTGAAAATCTCAGTCGATTTCCGAATTATCTGATGATCAAACACTTATAAAATGACTGAAAATATCAGGCATTTTACAAACTGGCTGAAAAGCAGTCGGTTCATTTTGACATTGACTGAAACGATATTGACTACTTTGTTTCTTCATATCTTATTATTATTAAACAGACGGTGTTGTTTAGTATAACCAGCTAATTGTATGTAAATGCCTTTCTTTTTTTCCAGTTTAAATATACAAAGAATACTGATTACGTAATAAGATTTAAGCACACAGACTGATGAGGGGCAACTAGAGAAATATAGTTGCAATATGATCAAATAATGTAATATGAATACTGTATGTTATACATTATATGGCTATATTTTTGATTTTGATAGAAAGAGAATCAAGTCAGATGGAAGCTGTTTTTTAGATAAAATACGCAAAGGCATTACAATGTGCAATAACACGTGGAATGAATGATGTAGATTGTAAAATGTTGATGGATAACGACAGTTACATGTTTTTGTTTTGATGTCAAATACATGCTTAAGATATCGTTACGTCAGTTACAAAGGGTAGCGTATCCTCACAATTATACAAACTGTATTGGTTACGTTTAATACGTTTGTCATCCATATGCTTTGACTAGAGCCAAACTGTGATGGAGCTCGTAGTATTATATGTAATTTGATTAAAATCATGTGTTTTAAAATCATTGATTAAATCCTGATTTACATCAGTCCAGGTTTCCACTACTCTTTTGAGCTACTTGGGTAACCATTTCAGTATGCATTGATTAAAACTCGCATAGCAGCAGTTGCTTCAACAGTGCCGAAACCACTAGAGTCCCCATTGATCAGGGTTTTAGCATAATCATTATTTAAATAACAGTTTACAATACTTATCAGTAGTAATTTAAATGAGAATTATAAAATTGCCAATACAAATATATAAAAATATAACTGATATTGTGGCTTCCATTGATAGTGTTTAAAGTGTATACTAAATATTCTGATTCATTCACATTCAAAATAATGTAGCTGTTTTTTTGTTTGTTTGCTCTTGCGCAATCCCTATTCGTTAAATATTTAAACATTTGCCTACACCTGTATATTACAAGTTAATTCGCTCTTATTTAAGCTCAAAGTCTGTGGAACAACTGATATAGGTCACCTTGGAATTAAGAATATTATATGTATTATATATGCGCATTTTAAAATTAAAACAAAATATTTATATCATAGCTTTTAGCATTATATTTAAATGAACGTCATTGGTGGTATATTTAACAGATTGTACAGTTTAACGTTTGATTAATTGCTAAAGCTGATTTAAAGGAAACATTTGAGTCAGTCTCAGAATAAAATATCCTGGTAAAATATTATTGTAATATTTAAAATAAAAATAAACACTCGTACCTTTTCTCTTTTGCCTGCAAGGAATATACACGTGTAGCAGCTCATAGCTCGATATTGTCAAAATGGCATGTAGACTGGTCCAAATAGTAGCGGAAAACTGTTTGTACCAGGATGGTTAATAATATATAATAGGAAATAGCTCGCTCGCTCGGAACAAGTAGCCTGCTGCAATCACTAAAACCACACAGTTCTGTTTGCTGAATGGATTTATGTTTGTGTAAATACGCCGGGGCCAGCTATTATTCTCACTGATATCAGTAATTACTGCCTGAACAAGTCTGTACGTATTTACACAGCTGTTGAGCGCCTATGTTATCAGATGCAGTTGATAAGATAAAGTTATCTAAGGACGTGCTGATAAAGGGACCTATTCCCATAACCTTCGCAAACAATATTGCCTTTTTTCTTGTATATATATATATATATCCATTTGTATATATCGATAATGTTTAAAAATGTATATTCCAGATATTAAAGGAAACAATGTATTTGATCAAGAACGTGTTTGTAAACAAAACAAATGTTGACACACGTGATATACATATTATCTAAGTGGAGGTCGATAGAACACTCGTTGCAAAACTCTCCAATTGTATAGATGTGCCAAAGAATGCCCTTGTCAATTCGTGTTTATTGTTAAGGCAGGTCCTTACATGTTATCAACATATTGTTTGTTAGGAAACAAAACAACCTTTGTGTGTGTGAGAGATGTCTTTATTTTACCAGGATCTTGTATGACCGTTCCAAAGGATTACGTTTAGATTTTGAAGGTCAGACATGTGATAGGTCTCCTTTAAGTTCGGATATCGAGTATACATGCTGCCATCTGGTGTGAAATAATGGAATTATTCCTAGGACACGTGTTATATGTTATATGCTAAGACACACGTGTAGGATGATCGTAGCTACATAAACTATAGCTCATTTTATTCGTCATCGAATGCTCTTACTTCTTGAGGTAAAACCGTCTCATTCTGTGGTTTCCATTGTAACACAATTGGGGGGGGGGGCATAATGGAAATTTCACATTTTTTAAAAAAGTATTTTTGTTACTTCGCTATTTTTAAGTTAGCGAGGTCTAGTTTTTGGCAATATGTAAAGTTTAATTAGAATTTGTTCGGTTGTCTGAAGATTTTCGAATATGACCACCCGGGGGCGCTGTACGACATTTTGGGTAAATTTCATTTATTATGGCCTAGAGGCCCGCATTTTGAAGTAATCACTTTGAAACTCGTACATAATATGTTAAACAGAAATATCTCGAGAAAAACAAATTTACATGTTTTGAATATAGCCAGCAGAGGGCGCTGCAACTAAAGCAGGTCAAAGTATGATTTTGTTCTAATAGCTTCACAACTATAAAATATGTCATCATTTTTATTTCATAATCTGAAACTATTATCAATACTCTTATTCGTGGATACACTTGACCTAATTCTTCGGTGGCCATGGTGACCTATATTAAGTACAATTCTTGGCATTTTACCTTATCTTTTGAACTATGTCATTTTTTTACGCTAGAGGGATGTAGCTTTTTGCATCAGGTAGAGTTCAGTCAGTGTTACAAGATCATATTGTAATGTTTGCAAGATGACCAACAGGGGGCGCTGCAGAAGCTTTTTGCGATATCTCACTAAATGATGCCTTACATGCCTCAGGTTTGCAGCAATCATTTTCAAACTAATATATATTATGTTTTACAGTAATATCTACAAAAACAATTTTCATTTTCGGTATATGACCTCCAGGGGGCACTGCATTGACAACATTGTAATATCACATTATTGTGTCATATCCGAAAAGCTACAAATGATATTATAATTTACATTACTGCACCTGAAACTAAAAAACATGGCCTTATCCTTCTGCAGATTTGGCCATATTTCGCCATAATCATGTTGACCTAATTTCGGATAAAAACTTATAAAACTTAGAAATATTCAAATATTTCCATATCTGGCACAGGCCCACGTTTGATGCGATCGCTCTGAAACTTATACCAATGGTAAATATCTATTACCATCAGACCCCTTTGTTTCCTTTTTAAACATTGGGTTAAAGGTCATATGCCAAGGCCACAAACATGTCCTAATATCGTATTTCCTTCCTAATTTGTTTATAAATTATCGCATCCACATATAAAATTGCTCGTTTTAGTCTCCTGTTCATTTTCATGATATCAAAGAATAATGTGACCTTGACCTATTTCTCTTTCAACTTCCGGCAAGCGCTCGACCTATGGTCGTCTAATCTGTTTGCTGATGCTCTACTGGCCACAAAGTTTCAGCAATCGCTTTCAGACGTACAGAAAAAGGGTATAATTTAGTTAAACTCTGATCCTATTGTTTTTCGGCCATGATCAGTGAAAGGCAAGGTCAAGATCAACAGAAGTATACAAAACGGTTTTTTCTTCATATCTTTGGCACTATAAGTCGTATCTACTTCAACAGCAGTTTATTTTAATCGTCATTCCAAGGCCTTTCTGATGATGTGTAGCTGACTCAAATTTTCTGTTACCATGGTAACGCCTTTTTGGGGAATAATGATTCTATTTGAAAATCCAATGGACTAATTTGTCTATTTTAACGCTAGAAAGATCTAGTGATTTGCATTAGGTAGCATACAATTAGAAATACAAGATATTATTAAAGTCTCGCAATATCTCGTAAAATATCTCGTCAAACTAAACATTTCGAGATTTCATTCATCTTACCCTGGAGGCCATATTGTGACAGGAATCTCTTTGGAACTGACATACTGTATGTCCTACATTAGTATCTCGAAATTGTTTTTTTTTTTTCTTTGAATACGGCCACTAGAGGGCGCTGGATGTGAACCTCCCACACATATCATGTTTTGGCCATATCTCCAAAACCGTAAGCCTCAATTACATAACCTATAGCTTATTTTCTTCCTCTGAGTCTTTTCCATAACCTGATGTACTCATCCTGTCACAACCGTGTGTCACTTTGTCAGTGTGTTTGTCTGTTCGTAAGTTGTCCACAAATTCGCCTGCTTGCTCTTGCGTCTCACATATAGCATTCTATAGGCCACAGTTTTAAAGAAATCCTTTTGAAACTAATATAACTTATGGTTGACTCTAATATCTCGAAAGGTATTTATCATTTTCCGAATATGGCCACTAGGAGGCGCTTTACTCAAACCTCACCGACGTATCATGTTCTGGCCATATTTTCAAAAACTATAAACCTCCGTTACATAAACTATAGCTTATTTTCGTCAACTGGGTCTCTTCCATAACCTGAGTCATCTGGTCTCATTCTTGTGTCACCCTTGTAAGTATGTTTGTCTGTTTGTCAGTTACCCTAATTTTCACATGCTTGCTGGTTCTTCCGTCTCACATATAGCATTGTACAGACCACAGCTTTGCAGAAATCCTTTTCAAACTGGTACAGCAGCTAGCCCGTATCAGTCGAACTATGTTTATAATCCGCGCATGTGCTAAGACTGTCACAAATCCGGATTATTTATCGTACGTGATAGTCAAATACCAACATTTTCCCCACTCGTACCAGTATAAACATCTCACAATATGCCTATACTCGCTCCCATAACGTGTAGATATTTCGTATGATAGGTATATTCTATACGTCTTGCATATCTTTCTAATCATTGTACAGACGGGTGTATTTCCGCCAACTGTGCAACCTGGCTAACAGGCTGGTTAATGTACATTAATATGGGGGCGTCAATTCTTTAAATAGCCAATCATCCGTCCGTCATCTGTTTTCATTCCATACATTTCCGTGACTCAACGAGACGGCTCATGCTCCGTCATGTCTGAGATTCCGGTCAACAAACAGGTCGGGCGCAGGGGTTTTCAAGGTCGTTGTTTGGATAACGCTGACACATATGTCAAAAAATGCTTGTTTACCCGACGATGCACAGTCGCGTCACAGAACACATACTTGTTTTGAATATTTACAAACGCACAACACCATGCATGCCATATAATCATGACGTTGAACCATGTCAATTTCGTTTTATTGATACATATAACACGACACATGTTTGCATGGATACCATATTGTATTGTGTTATGATACAGTACAAGGGATCCACTTTTTTTGGTCCAGTAATCAACAATACATTCATGTATATGTCAAAACATAAACAGTAAAAAATAACATGTCAACCAGATCTATCTACGTTTTCACATTTCACAACGTCCAAACAATGACACCTTTAAATGTATCAGTATTAATCAAAGATATATGATCCATAAACACGTATATATGACACGTATATATATATGAATATGCATATATTGTACAGCTTCAGTTTCTACAATCACATTAGCAACATGTGTAACACGTGTTACATTAATCCTCCCTGCGTCATCACAATTCTGTGTCGCTGTCTGTATCACTGTCTCCAAATATGTTGTTCCCATGATGCATAAAGGAACAAATGATCCCTTTCCGGGCTATTCAGACCAATTCCCTTTTTTTATATCCTCACCGTATGTCCCGCACCAAATGCCTGAATACTAATCATGAATAGTCCTGTGCGCTTCTGTTGAAAACAGGTTGGTCGAAAAGGTTATAAAAATTATCGTATACCTCATGGATGCGTAAAGCGATAGCGTCACCTATTTCGTGCAGTTCTTGTATGGCGGCGCGAAGGACGTATACAGCACCACGGACTATTCTGTTGTCGACCATGTATGTGATTGACATGACGTTTACTCTTCAGTGTGTCTTTATATTGTTATATATAAAATGTTATTTATCTATTTATACCTTTTGTTGATGACGCAATTCCAGCACAGACAGGAAACGTGGTATCACACGCACCAGTTTAACGAAAGAGAATTTTGGATGGATTGCTGAATAAACCAGCTGACGAGTTAGAAGACGTCGTGGTGACAGTCTTGTTAAATGGCGAAACGAAAGTCGTACTCGCGTTGAAAGGCTGACTGAATATCGGACGTGACGTTTGTGGTGAACCAAATACCGTACTCGCGTTGAAAGGCTGACTGAATATTGGACGTGAAGTTTGTGGTGAACCAAATACCAATGAAGGGAACGTCACAGCTGCGTTAGATGATGTACCCAATGTGGCATCTGCGTTCGATGATGTGTTGCGTGTCGCTTCAGTGTTGATAGGTGTACCCCAGGTGGAATTTGCATTACCAAAGGACGCATTCTGACCAAACGAAAATCCCGCCGTAGATTTACCATCACTAGCGAAGTTAAATGCAGGCGTAGTCTCTGGTTTATTTTCAGGTACGCGTGCCGGGCTATCAGCTACCCCTGGTTTTTTATCCAGTCTCATCGCCACGCAAATGTTTCCGATGTATTGTCCATCCACGGGGAACTGACTGAATCCATCCCCATCTAAAATCCTCATTTCCACGTTACGCTTTTGGCACAGTTTTTGTGGCAGTAGTGCGATCAAGCGTGCTTTGATTAACTCTTGGGTGCTGGTGTCTTTTCGGGCGGCTCGGACCATGTCAGCCACAGTTGTGTTATTGCACACGAGTATCCGTTCGTCTTGGTAGTTGTACCTCACGGCGGGTGTCCCAACCAAAGGTTTGTCACCTCCATTACTCACGGGTACAATAAGATCTGGCATGTGGCGGGGCTCGGCGTATACGAGAAACACGAAGAACTGGTCATCGCAAGATAGCCATTTCATGTATTTAGCCTTGTAATAACAATCCTCCATTGTATAGTAAAACGATGACAGTCCTGCATTAACGACCATGTGTAACGTCGTTTCTTGTGGCACGGCCACGTTGTGCTCTTGAGTATCGTTTGCCATCATGTTGCCAACTGTCTAGAGTGTAGACAAACGCACCATTATTATATATCTCTTACGCAGGCACGTGATCGGTATTGACAAATAGTTTGGTGTCACATGAACCCAATATTTGATAAACAGATTGTAAAGAAAACAACATGTATTACTGGGATTTAAGGCATTTATAAAGATCGTCTGTGACGTCACACTTTCCATCAGCCAATCAAATCAAGGAATAGTACCTGTTCATGATAACAGAAGAAACTCATGTACAAAAAGCATGTAGTCCCTGTGGCGCAATCGGTTAGCGCGTCCGGCTGTTAATCGGGAGGTTGGTGGTTCGAACCCACCCAGGGACGTTATACATGTTTTATGTCCCTATGCCACCCGTTCCTGTTTTTCTTCGTCCAGAGTCTTGCCTGCGAACAAACGGGGAGTAAGTGCACATGGTGCCAGACAGGTCCCTGAGTGGGTAGTCTTCGATAATGTACCCAAGCAACTTTGAAACCTGCCAAGCCGCCAACGATATCGTTGTCGCAGTGTCGGTTTGTATCTTAGCAACGTACCCGCAGGCTCCGACATCAACATGTTTTAAAGACCCGTAAAACGTGACTGTCCCATCAGGATGCATTGACAAGTGCAAAACATGGTCATCGTCACAAACCCACCGTTCATAGAGAAACATTGCGGTGACGCTGCGGTTTTCTCGTTGAGCAATCAACAGCAAAGCGTTGAGATTGCTACTCAGAAATTCGTCCTCAAACATGACTAGCATACCCGGCACGTTTAACACATTGTGACTTTCTGTCTCACATTCGTAACTTTCACGGGCACCCGTCTTCGCCTGTCGCACTGCCTGTTCTCCTACCATCTTGTGTTCACAAGACACAGCAGGAGGCCTCCATGGCGTGCAGATAAAGCATACTTTCTGGTAATCGGATATCACGTTATCCAGAAGCTGGCACAGTTCCACTGTTTTCAGGGAGATCGCGGTTTCGTGGTCAACCACAACGTCTCCCTTAAATGATTCGTTGTTCTTGTCTAAGCGCGCGTGGAACGAGACTGTTCCAAATGTGTCCATTGTGATATGCACAGATTCACCAAGTCCCTCATCAATGTCGTATATCCAGCCTGTAACACTGCCGCCTACTTTTTGGGCCTCATTGAGTAACAGGTCTAAATATTTGGCAAGTTTTTTCCACACGAAAACCCAACCTCCGACGTGTACGTGCTCTGTGCCTTGTTCCAAAATTACAGTATCGCCTCGGACGGCCCACGGCCTCCATTTGAAACATTTGCCCTGCCCTACTTGATATGTTATAACCTTTGCGAACTGTTCCGTCAGTTCCGTCTCGTCACACGTGGGGCAGTACCACTTGAATGTGACACGGTCGTCGGGGACTGTAATGCCCGGAGATGTTTGACATTTCTGGCACGCTCTCACAAGTATGCGTTCTCGCCATTGCAATCCCATCTCTCGCAACCTGTCCTGAAAGTACATCCCGTCTGACGGTTCGTATCTCCCCGGGTTGCGGGGCCGACCTGCGTCAGGACTCGGGATCTCCGGGGAACTGCATCGGTCTCCACATGTATTCCCCATCTTGTCTGAACGGCTGTGCCTGGAACGCCGTTTTATATACGTACCGTCTCCTCAGCAACCAGCACCTCCCCCCCCCCTTTGATACCCATGTGTGTTTGTTATTGTACGTGCCCCGTGTATCACCAGAACAGCGGGTGGCATGACGGATATATGTTTGTATATGTACAAACGTGTACGGTACCTGCAGGTTCCGATAACACGTCCGGGGTATGAAATCATATGACAACATTCCGCGTTTTTAACTGACCTCATCCATCTGCCCTTCTTCGTACTTTTCAACCTCAGTTTTCTCAAGGAACAACCGAGGATAAGTGTACATCGTACCCGACAAATCTATCGGCGGGTAGTTACTGATCACACACTCCAGTAATGATACAACATCCCATGCCTTGAGCGGTATCGCATTCAAAGTGTCGGTTTGTATCATCGTCTGTATCTCGTCGCGGAAGTTGATATACAGCGTTTCCAAAGGTCCATAAAACGTTACGGTACCGTCTGGGTCCATCGAGATGTGAAGGTCGTGCACTTGATCATGGTTTATCCGATTATAGCGGAACACTGCGTTCATACGACAGTTTTCCTTTTGAGCGGCCAGGAGCAAAACGTCTAAATCGCCGGTCAGAATATTATCCTCCAACATGGCGAGCATTCCTGGTACTTGTACCTCGTCTTCTGTTACGAGCGTGACTTTGTCTTTGAAACGCAGATACGGTTTCCATCTAAGGTGTATCCACCAATCCCAGGGGGGTTTGCAGTATACCCAAATCGAGGTGTCGGTGCCATGCGGTAGGAAGCCGATTGTTCTCTCACGTGTGAACAGATACTCCAACTCACTCTGGTCGCATATAGGGCAGTATTCCTGTACGCCATCAAACACATTTTCATAATCCGGGTTGCACGTCTTGCAGGGAATCACTATCATCTTCTCGCGGTCGTAAAACATATCATACCCTCGTACATTATCTCGAAAGAACATGCCGTCAGAAGGTACGACACCGTCTGATGGTCCGCCCTCACTGTCAACACCAGCTTCAGTAGTATCACCCGTGTTCGCGTGGGCATGCTGCCCTGGGGATTCCGTCACTGTGTCTACGATGTTGTCATAAGACACCGCCGGAGGTTTCTTGCCGTAAATGACTACATTCTGGTAATCGGTGATAACGTGCTCCAACAGCTGAAACAGTACTTCTGTCGTCAGCGATATCGCTATCTCCTTGTGGACCGCCACCTGCATGGTGAAACACGCGTCGTCCTTGTTAATGCGGTCGAAGAATGACACAGTGCCGTAGGGGTCCATCTGGAAATACAAGGACTCACAGATACCCGGAAAACGTCGGTATATCCAACCGGTCACGCTGCGGTTCGCTTTTTGAGCCTCGCATAGAATCATGTCGAGATGTCCAACCAGGGCCCGCAACACGGAACCGAAGCCTTCCACGTGGATTGTCTTGTCTCCGTGTCGAAACAACACTGTATCTTCTCGACGTAACAACGGTCTCCACGTAAACGTTATCCCTTGCCCCAAATCGTAGGTTTTCTCGTTTGTGAACAGTGCCATCACTTCTGTCTCTTGACACGTGGGGCAATATATCCTTGCATGGTCGTGGTTGGAACGGTAAAGGTAATCGTCTGCACACATTGAGCATTTGTCTATAATTATTTGTTGTTCCCGCTACTGACTCCCCTTTGTCGTAACACGTTACCAAAGAAAGCCCCGCCGGATGGCGCGAAATGGTAAGTGTTACCCGGAGGACCAGTGAAAATACTGATAACCTCCTGGCGATGGCGTGTGTCTGCACGGAGGCCCCCCATCGTATATGCCCAGCGCTGCCTGGGACAGCGTTTATATACGTGGCGTCTCCTCAACAACCCGCTCCACTCTCCAACTCAACATCACTGTCCCGCCGTCACTAAATATATAGACCTCGTCATATGTGAGTCACGTGCTCCAGAGTTGTTCCACATAATCTGCTGACACATGTGGTTCACGACACGTCTCAGATTACGCAAGGCCTCACCTTCACCTCCGATGAACCGTCTGCCGCATGCTGTGTAACATATTTCGTGTACACAAATGTGTACATTACATACTGGTTCCGATATGACTTCTCCCCGTGATTAATGGTCTTCATTTATCTCCTCATCATCGTCAGCATCGTCATCATCCATCTGCTCTTCTTCGTACTTTTCAACCTCAGTTTTCTCAGGGAACAACCGAGGATAAGTGTACATCGTACCCGACAAGTCTCTCGGCGGGTAGTGCCTGATCATTGTGTTAAGTAATGATACAAGATCCCAGGCCTTGATCGATAGCGCATTCAAAATGTCGGTTTGTATGGTCTCCTGTACCCCGTCGGTGTCGAAGATATACCGCGTTACCAAAGGTCCATAAAACGTTATCGTACCGTCCGGGTCCATCGAAAGTTGAAGGTCGTGCACTTGATTATACCTTTTTCGATTATAGCGGAACAGTGCGTTTATGCGGCAGTTTTCCTTTTGAGCGGCCAGGAACAAAACGTCTAAATCACCGGTCAGATTATTATCCTCCAGCATGGCGAGTATTCCTGGTATTTGTACATCTTTGTTCTGTCCTATCAACCCTACCCTGCCCTTGAAACGCCTGTACGGTTCCCAGAGAAAATGTATCCAATCAGATTCGGGAGTGGAAGACGGTAGGAAGTTGAAGAATTCCTCACATGTGAACAGATACTCCAACTCACTCTGGTCGCATATAGGGCAGTATTCCCGTACGTCATCAAACACACTTTCGTAATCCGGGTTGCACCTCGCGCACTGTATCACTACCATCTTCTCGCGGTCGTAAAGTATGTCATATCCTCGTACATGACCTCGAAAGAACCTGCCGTCAAAAGGTACGACACCGTCTGATGGTCCCGCCACACTGTCAACACCCGCTTCAGTAGTATCACCCGTGTTCGCGTGGGCATGCTGCCCTGGATATCCCGGCACTGCGTCTACAATGTTGTCATAAGACACCGCCGGAGGATTCCAGCTGTAAATGGTTACATCCTGGTAATCGGTGATCACGTGCTCCAACAATTGGAACAGTACTTCTGTCGTCAGCGATATCGTCTCATCCCTGTGGGCCGCCACCTGCATTATGAAACGCGCGTCATCCTTGTAAATGCGGTCGTAGAATGACACAGTGCCATACGGGTCCATCTGGATATGCAAAGATTTACATATACCGGAGACATTAGGGTATATCCAACCGGTCAAGCTGCGGTTAGCCTTTTGAGCATCAGACAGCATCCTGTCGAGATGTCCGACCAGGGCCCGCAACACGGAACCGAAGCCTTCCACGTGGATTGTCTTGTCTCTATGTCGAAACAACACTGTATCTCCATGACGTAACAACGGCCGCCACCTGAACGTTATCCCTTGCCCCAAATCGTAGGTTTTCTCGGTTGTGAGCAGTGCCCTCAGTTCTGTCTCTTGACACGTGGGGCAGTATAACCTGCCCCGTCTGTTGTGATGGTACAGGTAATCGTCTGCACACATTGAGCATTTGTCCACAACTATGTGTTCTTCTCGCCACGTCACCCCCCTCCGTCGTAACCGGTTACTAAAGAAATTCCCGTCGGAAGGCGCGTAACCGTAACTGTTACCCGGTGGACCAGTGAAAAGACCGACTACATCCCGGCGATGGCGTGAGTGTGCACAGCGGTCCCCCATCGTGTACGCTGGACGCTGCTTGGCAATTAACAATCGTTGTCGATCACGCAGAGCCTGACACCAGACCGTGGATACTTATTAACCCAAATAATGTTACATATATGAGACACGGCAGGGCTTGAATGACATGTGTGAGTCACGTGTGCCCACATAGTTCATAAGAAATACGATGACGCATTCCTTGTTTTTTTGTTTCATGTCCCTTTTATTACATAAGTGTCATAATGTCCGGGTCTGATGTGAAAGTCCCCGTGGCGTAACGGGCTAATTCAAACTTTCCTACCTGGACCAATAGTTTGTACTTGCAGTTCCGGCAAGGTTAAGTTCGGATCCGGGTTCGAATCCCGGCGGTGACATTCACTTTTGTCTAATATATTTCATATACGTGTGTGTCGGTTGAAATTAATGTTTATGAGGTAAATATACAAAACATCCCTCACGTATCTGCAAGATCAACAACAGATATTTCGTGGTGTTACGATTATGTATATAATATATAATAATATGTAAATATATATATATACATATCTCATTGTGTTCAGATGACAACAGATAAGGCGACCCGGGACGAACCCGAGTTCACATGACTCATCAATACGTGTTATCCAACCGTCACTTCCTGTCGTCTGACCCCATGTGACCCGGCACTTCCGTTCACGACCCCTCACACTTCCTCACTTCCGGTCCAACACCACCCTACGTACCCGCACCGGAAGTCCCATTTACTCAATGGTTAAGCGTGACCCTAAAGTGTGACCCCGATCACGACTGCCGGGTGTAAAGCAAACTTCCGGTACATGCGCTGTTAGTTCATTGGTCAGATCAGGTCACGTGGTGTGCATTCAGTCCGCCCATTGGTCAGGTCTCATTCACAACAATCAAACACGCGCTGTCCACGTGGTCTATTGCATCATCCCCGACCCATTCGTCCACACATTTCAAACCTGTTTTTAAACCTTTTTCTCTCACGTTTTCTTCCGGATTGGCATCATATCCCACTTTACTCACATAACTGAACAATTATGCAAGATTTCACCATCATCGCCTTATTAACATCACTACCACAACTCATTTAAATCCTGAAGCGGTGCACAACCGGAAGTACTATTCTACCGGAAGTTGGGCACACCCGCACCCGGCACCTCGACCCTCGACGCTTCGCCATGAATAAATTTGTGTGTGCGATTTCGGGCCCGCGTGCCGGGGAGGGTGGTGCATGTGTGTGAGCGATGATACGGGTGTTTGATTTTTTACCCCCCCCCCGGGTAAAAATTTTCAAGATGGTGGATGGATGTATGTGTAAGGAGAGCGTTGATTGGTTGGGGAGATGTGAGAAGTGATTTGATTGGTTACGCAGTGGAGTGACGTCACAGTAAGCGGAAACCAACGGGGATGTAAAATAAGGATGTATGTGTATCCGGCGGAAACGAAGGGGGGTGGTTTGTTTGAAACGATGTGTGTGACGTCACAGGAGAAATAAGGTATATAAGGAGGTAGTTTGGACGGAGTAAAGTCAGACTCTGGTTTTGACTGGTACTAGTACTGGTAATAACTACAATTTGGATATACAGAAGCCGTCGTTGTGTTATATAGAAGCCGTCGTTGTGTTGAGAGACAAACAGCTACAGAAAGCAAGTTGAAGCAAAGATTTGAAAGTTTGTTGAAGATTTGAGTTTGTGACAAAACAACAATACCGGTAGGTGTATTTTGTAATTGGTGTTGTTTTTGAACAAAAATAATGTCACACCCACTGGCCAGTAAGGTAGGCCGGGGGTGAATTTTTCTGTTGAGGGAGTGAATTTTTTAGTTTGTATTTGAGAGGGCCCCAGTAACGAAGGGTCCCTAATATTTGGTTGTTGGCAGTAACAGATACAAAAAACTAAAATGTGACCAGTAACGAAGGTCATTGGGAGGTTGGGATGGATGAGAGGGGGGGGGGGAATTATGTTTTTGTTTTGGTTGTTGTTAGAAAACTTAGGACACCCACTGGCCAGTAAGGTAGGCCGGGGTTACATTTATTTTGTGTATGGTTGTGTACACAACGGACTGACATCACTTTAAAAACCCCCCAGATGCGCAGGAGTTAGATAAAAGCCATGTTTATAAGACCTGACCAGTAAGCAAGGTCGGGTGACGTGTTTTTCCCCTGATAAAAAAAAAACTATCAAACCCCTGACCAGTAAGCAAGGTCGGGTGACGTGTTTTCCCCCCCCATCCATCCATCCAACTCGGAGCGGTTCGGTTTTTTGCCACACAAGTGACACAGACTAACCGTAACGACGATTAAGTAATGTTGTGACATAGAAACGGGAAGAGAATTTGTATTTTTTTAACCATTAACAAAAGAAAATAACAGACACGCGGACCTTTTAACAAAAAATGTAGAGCAAAAAGGTATTGCAATTTTTTTTTTTTTCGGAAGGACAATGAGAAACACTATAATTCTGTAACTGATAAAAAATAAGTAGGTAATTACTGTGAACCAAAAAAAAAATGCATTTAGGATAAAAATAATAATAAACAAAAGGTTATGAAGCAGAGCGCCACTTTGCGTGACACCTTGCATGAATGTAATATGTAACCTCGTCACGGATATCAGTCCCTTCACGTTTATTGTATAACATGACCTCGTTAGTTTAGTAAACAACTACAACGGGAAAAAAAAACGACATTTCGACACACGACCAATCACAAATGTCGATTGAGGAAAGAGGAGTAAGGAAGGTGGGGAGGGGGGGGGGGGAGGTTATTTTTAATATTTTTGTTTGGTACATCAAAGTATAACCCTAAACAACACAGAAAAAAGTCCTATAGCGAAAAAAGCTGTTTGTTTAAGACGTTGTTATAAGACGTCCTTGTGACTTACAGGGAAACATGATGATGAACGAGCACTACGAACGTGAACTGGAGGAGTTGGTAAATGTGCAAGGCCAGGCCATACTTCGCTACGTTCAAAATATTAAATCGTCGTCGCCTGAGACGTATTTCGCAATGCAAGGCGACGACGAATATTTCGATCAGTTAGTCGATGGACTAGTGCACAAGTACGAAATGTTAATGCACATCCCCAGTGAAGAACTAGAAATATGTATCAGAGAAAAAAAGAACCTGAAAGAAATGGTGCGCGTTGCATCCAATGTTCTGCTCCTGGCGCAGGCTATTGATGAAATTGTCCTACGCTGCCACAATATATACAGAGATATAGTTCAAATATACCGCGGTGAGGCCCCACCGGCCGCAACCAAAAGCCATCACATCCGGGCGTGTTCCCTTCTAACATCTCATTTAAGAATAGTCGCCAGGAAAGCACATGTGCAAGCAGAGCGCCGGTGGGCAAGTAAGATGATCACACATGAGGAAGAATAAACTTTTATTTTACAATATATGCAACTAGTATAGGGGGTGGCAATTGTATTTTGTAAATACATTATACATAGTGTACATATGGTTTTTAGGTCGAGTCGTATACGTGTGTCAATATTTTTTTTATTAACTCACGGCCACGGAAAATTATGTAATTAAATATATCAGGAATAAAACATTTTTTATCTTAGCGAAAAAGCTGTTTGTTATAAGACGTCCTTGTGACTTACAGGGAATCATGATGATGATGATGAACGAGGAGTTTGAATGTGAACTGGATGCAGCCATAGTTGCTGTGCCGAAACAAGGAGAGGCCATACTGAATGTCATAAAAAAGTTACAAACGTCGCCTGATACGTATTTGAAAGAACCAAGGGACGGGGACGAATTTGATAAATGTTTAACACCTCTTCTCGATGTGCATGATCACTTCACGGCCAAGACTGGTACAGAACTTTACAAATACATTTATTTGGATGCGGATATCGCTGAAGCCACGCGCATCGCAGTCCTCATGGATAAGGTTATGCGCCTTACGGAGGGCATCGACGATATTGTCCTCCGTTGTAAGGAACTCTACGATATTATCGTAGAAGAGTACCGCCCTAATGTGACGCCGGCCGTCCACAGTCGCCACCTCGCCCGGTCGTCTTCACTTTTCACGGCGCATGTGTTAATAGAGGACATGCAACAATATGTACAGTTATGCAAGAAACGTGCTCTGAAGAAGATGCAAACTGTATAAACGTTTTATCGGTCAAAGTACCAAAGACTTTTTTTGACTTTTCCATATTTAGATATATCGGCTGTGTAAAACATTGCTAATCCTCACTTGCAGAGGTCGTGTAAGAAAACACACGTTTATGTATAGATATATATATGTCATTGGTATTCTTTTTCCCGCCCAATATAGGGGTGGCGATTGTATTTTGTAAGTATATCAGGAATAAAACATATTTTAGTAACATAATAACTGCTTTATCGTGTCTGTTAACACACAAAAAAAGAGAGAGGTGATGCATGTCAAGATGACTGGAAAGGTTATGCGTGGTGTACAAACACTGGAGATATGTTTAAGACCTGTCCTCCCTTTATGCGGTTGATAAGTATTTGTAACGTAAACATACAGACCGACACAATAAAATAGTCCTTTCTGCTCGTTTGCTGTCCAACATGGACTCAAACCTGTCAAAAGAATTTGACCATGCATTGCTGGTAGATATTCCAGCTAAAACACGTGAGCTAAATGACTGTATTAAGTCGTTCCTGTCCACACCAGACAGATTTTTCGTTGACAGCGACAGAGTGTTTCAGCTGACTCTGAAAGCACTGGTCGACGAAGACTGGTGGTGGAACGCGCGGATTCTCAAAGGACTTATGTTAGCGAAAAAGATATGTTTACAAAAGCGGTGCCAGACGGAACAGACATTAATTGCCGTGCGGATGGCGAAACTGTTTACAGAGTGGTTGAAGGATACCTATGACGTAACACTCAAACATACGGCAGACGCATACACGCGAGTTGTGCAGCACTACCAAAGTCACAGTCGGTTTAAAGGCCCTGTGCAGAAGAGGCACCACCAGAACAAGCAATCCATAGCCTCGTTTCAGTTTCTGCTTTGGAAACACAGGCAAAATTTGGCTTTCGAGCTGGGACAGTTTAACAACGATGGCTTGCACACACAAGTGACAAACGCGGACAGCAGCTCGTCTAAATAAGTCGGAATACGTGCACTGTATGTCCCATCATCAACGTGTCCTAGTGTAAATCTTCAGTCTGTTCACGAAAGGTGGCGTCCAGTACAGGACACACACGCACGGACGGACGGACGGACAGACGAATATGATTGGCTTTTAAAAGAGCTCTGTTTCAGTACAGAAACGGATGTAGGATTTGAACTGAATTCGTTAAATCTCACTGTCGCTGTGTAACTCCTCTGCATTTGTGACACCAGTATATTATGTAACGGCTTCGCATACCATATATCTTGCCAAATTGAAAACATTTGGTTACATCAATTCGTACTTGTGAATTACAGGAATAATGCAGAGTGTTACATTTGATAACCCGTGTAATTGTTTGAGACATGGGAGAATGTACAGATAACATAACAACACTTTCACGACTGTATTTGAATCTCATGTGATAAATGTGCAAAGCAACTGAGTGGTGGTGGAACCAGTCTGAGGACAAGATGATGCGGACGGACATGATACATGAGAAAACACCAGAAACAGCAAACATGGACGTCTACTGTCTGCCGTAGAGGAGTACAGGGGGGTATTATTGCAGCAGCAGCAGCAGCAACGTCCCATCAGAAGACACATGAAGACAAAGATGCACTAAATATGTACAAATGGACAGATCGACTGTGGTTGGATGACACTTGTTTCTTTGTTTGTATTACAGAAACCCGTCATCCTAACCAATGGAGCCAGAATTAGTTTACCACTTTGATGAGAAGGCGTGCGGAGAAATACAAACGTGGATGGCACAGTTGCAGAGGCACATATGGAATTACCGACATGATAATAACTCTTTTTTCGCCGCGAAGGACAGGAGGTTCGTGCGGCATGTCACGATGATGCACCATGAGATCGATTATTGGATGAGGACATGCACCATTGGGCTGGAACGAGCACGAAAAGTGTGTTTGGAAACGGGGCACACGACAGAACGGTCCGATGCGGCGTATCACCTGGCTCTCATAATGGTTAAACTCTTTGAGAAAATGAGCACAGACGATATACCTGAAATATACAAAAGATACAGACACGCGTTGCAGGTGTACGAAGCGCACAGGATGTTCGGAAAGAGGGTCTACGCCAGGCACCGCGACAGGTATTCTTCAATAGGAGACCTGAACCTGATGCTGATCTCGAACATTCTAAAATTGCAGATGGAACTATACTATTTTGATTCTGCCGGTTTCTTTAGAAAACCAAACTTCTAACGTGAAACCGCGGGAGCCTTACTGTACAGATGTATATATTTGTGGACTTTCCTATAACCGAAATAGACGTTTTTTCAAGTTTATGTTATTTTCCACACAGATACCCAAACACTACTGTACTCCAGAAGAAGATAGAAGAAATCAAAACTGCAAAAGGTAATTCAATCTTTATTTTTATTCCAAATTGTTTTCGCCGACATCATGTAAATGGTTTACCCAGTGTACAGGTACACACTAACGGACCGACCCAACCGCTTTTTCTGTTTCAATTCTGAGACGTCCGTACCAGTACAGGTACGGATTCAAAAACACTTAAGGTATTTGTCGTGTACATCCGGAAAACGATAATCCATGTTTTGTGCGAACTGTAGATGGCGTCCAGTACAGGACTCGCACACTAACAGACAGACGGAAGTGCTGAGCGCTTTTCCACTTTGAAATCGTCTGTCCCAGTACAGGCACGGAAAAACGACGTATAATGTCTCGTTAGGTGAATCCCACAAAGGATAATCCAGCTTCCTGCGTTGGCCCAATGTGTCGTCCAGTACAGGACACACACTAACAGTCTGACGGAAACGCTCGGTCATTTTTCCCCCTGTTTTGTAAGCGTCCGTACCAGTACAGGTACAGATTCGACAATTGATGTTTGGTCGAGTAAATCTGAAAAACGAAATTCAAGTTTATGGTGAACTCCAATGTGGCGTCCAGTACAGGACACGTACACTCACTAACAAAAGCGCTCTGTTTTGATCACCTTATATAGACGTCCGTACCAGTACAGGTACGGAAACTGATTTACGTAAAAAAACCTTCTCATATATTCCACGAACCTAAATGTGGCGTCCAGTACAGGACACAGACAAAATATTGCCAAGTTCATATCCGTTTTTCGCTCTGGTTATGGTATCGTTCAGTGCTGCTGCTGCTCACGTTAGCCCGTTTGGTCTCCAACGAGACCAATTGCACTGTTGCCAAACGTCTCCTTATATACATAATTCCGCCTGTGACGTCATTCTATCAGACTCCATCACCTGCATCTGGTAGATACACAGTGTGTTTCCGGAATGTATATTCAACATGATATATATATATATGTATATTATGTCTTTTTCGATATTGATAATACGTTTAGCATGTTGGCTAGGTACCAGTGATTCTGCATTGGATGTACCATATGTTCTTATAGAAGCACCCGTTCATGGCTCCTGTACTACAGGCACAATATTATATGTTTGATGTTCATGTTGCTTTGTCCATGTTGCTTTAGATTGTTTATGTAATTGTATATGTACCAGTATTCAGTTGTTGTTGTAATACATGTTACAGTCATGAGGGGGGGGGGCCTCGGTGACGGGACTGGTATACAACACTTGTAACAGTAACAGTCGGTGCAAATTATGTTTCTAGGAGTTACTGCATGTCCCATGGCAATATATGTGTGCATGTCAATCTTTCGTACCATGTACATAACAGAACAGACAGCAGATACGATAAACACTGCGTTTCGGTTTTTTATGTATCATAAGGTGGGACCTGCATCAGATGCATCATTTGTGCAAGGCATCTCCGGTCTAGTTGCGTCCTGCCCCCCCCCCTCCTTTTTTTTTAAATGATTTTACACTCTCTCCAAGTACAAGGGGAGATGTATTTCGCTTGGACAGTTAGCGTTGCGCTGACAGTAAAGGTGGATTTTGCGCTCGTTTCAGACCAATGATGCTGAGTGAAAAGACAAAAATAAACCCTGTGTACAATCCTAAACCACTGTACACAATGACAAAGGAATACTTATGCGAGCGGTACAACCCGCAGATATTTTGGTTGACCGTGCCGGACATAATATTAGACGAGTTGATAGAAACAGCTTCGACGACTCAATTTTGCAGGAAGTGCAACGCTAAGTGCACCGGCGAGGAATTCATACGCGACATGTGCAAGGAGCCTCCCGTGCTGAGGTGCACAAAGTGCAAGGTCATAACGAGAGATATGCGTTTGCACGCGTCGTTTCACCGAGACGTCGACCTCGAACAATATAAGACAATATCCGAGTGGCCCGACATGATTTGCTGGGTGCATAGAGGTGCCCTTTACGTGTCCAGGTATTGGGGACCGACCCGGCCTCACGAGATCATACAGCAGCTGTGGTGCCGTGTAGACTTGCCCGACAAATCAAAGGACGTGAACAGACTTGTCAAACAGGGGAACTGTGTTTGTGCAACAGTACCTTGGCAGTTTGGTGTTTATGAGGCATATACAGATGGTGGTATGAGTGCACGAAGGAGGGTGACATGTCGACGGCCTCCGAAAGAATATTTCGGTGAAAGGGGGATAAAGCGCGCCAGATTACGCGTTAACCCTTTACAATAAACATTTTCTGGAATAGGAGGTGCCGCGTGTATATATTTTGTAAAATGAAGAACCATATGTGGTACGAGCAGCAACTGTATGAACATGTGTTATAACCATATTTGGAAAGGTGACGATGGACAATTGATTGAAGATATGTCATTGTTTTGTTTTTTCTAGAGCAGATATTGCATCAAAACAATCGACCCGCAGACACCGCTGATGTAAGTATGCACATTTGACATTTTTACCTTTGTGTACGGTTTGTGGTTGTTTTATGTTTTCAATCAGAATATAATGATCGGGTACAAATGGGCTGATAACGAGACGGAATGGCAGACGAAGGAACACACATCTGACAACAATTAATTATTGTAGTTTTTTAGTCTGCGTCCCTGTACTGGGCCGTAATAATGATATGTTTTTTGATGTGAAAGAAAAGCTTGTATAATTATATTTATGTATCTGATATATGTATCTGATATTGTTGCATAATCAGTTTATGTGATTAACCAATTACCACTGGCTCGTGGTAACCTCCAGTTATGGTATATACGTGTGATAAACAGGGATTAACGTCAGTAAAAAATTAATGCATGGCATGCATATCTTCTCTATCCTATTTAAATGAGACATAGAGAGAGAGAGAGAATTTGTATGATCTGTTTATGAGAGTTTGTGTTTCGTTTGTAGAAAGATGACATACTACAACGTAACTGTTGATGGCATCGGGTGCAAGCATTTCATCCTGGACACAGAGAGTCCAATCTCTATGGTTGACATGAAGGTGTTTCTACCACAGAACTTCTGGTACACCCCGATGTGGGACGACATTCTGCACAAAGCATTATTAGTGCGAGAGCCGTGCAGAGCTTGTGGGGGTGCCCACAGAGGGGCCGCAGTACACCCATATAAAAAAAGAAACGTACAAGTGCTCTTCGAGGACGCACTGGGGCAATGTTTCTATAATAATGTGGACATGAACATTGTCCATGATTGGAAATTCCCCAGTGCGTCAGGTGTACTGGGACGGGATTTTATTGGGAAATTCATCTTCACCCCTCATGTAAAAAGACCCGCCTTGTACCAGAAAAGGAAATTTACAGAGCGTTGCCCGGACGTGTGGGGGGTGATTGAAAATTGGGGTTAAAGTGTAAAAAAAAAAAACTTATGAACTGTGGTAAACTTTAATTGAACATTGGGTTGGAAATGTCAATAGACTTTGTAAAAACTTTGTAAACTTTAATTGAACATTTTAAATTGATTGTATATATCATCTCTATATAAATATTGTACAGGAGTAACATGTATATATTACAGTTTATCCGTATAAAAAAAAGACACATACAAATGCTCTTCGAGGACGCACTGGGGCAATGTTTCTATAATAACGTGGATATGAATGTTGTATATGACTGGAAATTCCCCAGTGCGTCGGGTGTACTGGGGAGGGATTTCATTGGTAAATTTATCTTCACCCCGCATGTGAAAAGACCTATATTGCACCAAAAACGTAAATTCACAGAACGTTGCCCGGAATTATGGGGGGTGATTGAAAATTGGGGTTAAAGTGTAAAAAAAAATATGAACTGTGGTAAACTTTAATTGAAATTGGGTTTGAAATGTAAATAAACTTTGTAAAAACATGGAAAACTGTAATTGAAAATTGGGGTTGATAATACCAAAAACGTATTAAAAATTGGTAAACGTTTCATCTCCTGTACAATGAAACGTTCAATATTTCAAATGTTTGTATATGTCATATTTTATAGCTTTTTCTGTATATATTGTATACACCAGATCTGTGTATCTGTTATGTTATCAGAATAAAGGTCATTGTATATTTGATACAGGGTATGTTATTTTGTTTACGTGTGTGTAAATGGACAATCCTTTTAACATGTGGTTGATGCTGAAGGAATCCAAAGGGCCGGCGGCGGGCTGGCAGACGCCCTTGGGTTTCTTCACCATCACCACAGATCACCAAGCAAGCAGCAATTATCCAAGACGTCTAAAAGATGACAAGAAAGCTGGAGCCGGAGGGCGGGCGGGCAGATGCTCCGGCTTTCTTGTCATCTCTCAAAAAGAACCCAGAACGAGTGTCGGAGTGATGGTCCCCGCCGCCCTCACCGGCTGAAACCATCGCCGGATGTTCAGGTATGCTGTGTTTTTTTTTTTGCAGTGCATGTACGTTTTTCATCAGGATATGTAGTCATGTTTGTGTACAAAATAATATGTTCTAAGATACGTACAGCGCTGTCGGTGTGTTTCTGTTGTAAAGAAACAGTAATTATGTTTTATCTTAGTTTGTATTGACTTGTCATCTGTTCTCTTCTGTTTACGTATGATGCTATGTCATCACAGGCAACATTACACATACATACCATGTACACCCCCCCCCCCCCCCTCTTCTTTTGCCATAACACGTCTCATGTGTGTTTCCTTATCATTTCAGAGCGATGGAACAGACTGAACATTCCGACAGTTCGTCCATAGAAGAGGAGGACGTTATATACATCGGCACCGAACGCCAGCGGAACGAGTCGGAAGCGTTAAGCATCAGAGGCTTGTTTCTGAACTACATGGAGGTTGAAGATGCTCTGAGCCTCCGTGTTGATCTCCTCGCTTTAGCCACAGACGTCAATCTGATAGATCTGCCTACGCTGCTGCCACACAGGGATGACCTCAAGTACGTGCAGTCGTATAGGGAAAGTGGAAAATCGGAAGCGCGCTCCATTACCACTGCTTTATACGTGAACTGTTCTTTGTTCAATGTAAACATATTGGAGCTATACCACAGGCTCTTCCAAAGAGGCATGTCCGACGCATGTGCCCTGTTAAGCGAGGTATTTGAAATCGGCATATTACAAGACTGTTTCAACAATGTGGTCCCGCACCGTTACTACCCGATCGTGTTGGTGTCTGATGACGATGAACACATCATGCGGTTTACACAGTGTGAAGAAGAACAATTCATGCCGGGAGACGGATACAATGACGTAACACGTCCTGAGCCGCATGCGCAGCAAGAAGGAGGGGCGGAAAATGCAGACCAAGCGGACGAGGGTGAGGAAGGTTTGGATGCGCGGGAGGTTTCAACAGAACGTGAATACCAACGCGTACGTGAGGCTGTTTTAGCGTATATCGAGAAAGACGTTTGGTATGAGCCGGAGTTCAGGATCGCATACACCCTGTTTGATGCCACGCAATGGGACAGCTTGGTGGCCGACCTTGTCGGAAGTATACGTTTAACTAGGCTTTTAATGAAATTACTAAAAAAACACGGTATGATAGACGCCTCCTTGAGCAAAACTGAAGTCGAAGACATCTATAAGAAACAGGACGTCCGACGCGTGCTTGGTCATATCTATCGCCCTGGGGAGACAACACGGAGGAAAGCATTTAAACGCCTGTTACTCCTGAGGTTTTGCGTCCAGGTGGCGAGGCAGACAGATGCCGATAGGTGTCTCCAGGATTTCCTGCCGGCAGAGATGGACTTTAATCAACCAGGTCGTGTTTCAGGGATCACCGGTTCACATAAATGCAACGTAGCGTTGCATCCTGACATGAATTGGAATGGCCGCTTTCCCAGGAGAAAAAGGCGATATACCACAAGGCCGTCATCACCCGCCCCGTCTTCGACCTCGTCACAATCGCGTACTGAGAGCCCGTTTGATGCAGGTCGGGAATTATTGCAGTTGATGAATTCCATAACAGCAACCAACCCGCCCCAAAATGTCGCTGACGACACAGACGCCTCTGATCCATTGACTTCTGAACGTCGACCTCCCGTGGACCCTGCGCCTTCATCGGAACATGATACATCAACCCAGGGAGGTCAGACCCGATCTGATAACATTTTGCCTGCACCCAAAAGGTTAAAGCTTCGACACGTCAGGACGGGCGCCACCGAAGCAGCGATGTTTCCTCCATATACGGGTGGCAATGCGGAAACAGTTTCGGCAGCACCTGACACATCAATCCGTTCGGCGACAGTTTCTACATGCAGAGGTTCGGCAAACGTTTCAGATCCAGGCGTTGTCGTTTCCAGTGTGGAGGAGCAGCTCGCACACGCTCAGACCATGATTGCCCAGCTTCAAAGTAATGAAAGGGATGCCCAGGAAAGGCTAAGTCGCTTCCGGTGTCCAATTTGTTTGGAGAACACCGTGGACTGTTTCCTAAAAAAATGCGGACACATGTTTTGTCACAGATGTATAATGGCGGTGTTCTCCTACAATGAAAATAGAAACGGCTTTCAAGCGTTGATAAATCGCTTGCGCGACAACATGTTCCGTTCCACGTCCCGTTCCACGTCCCGCGAGGAGGTCCATTGTCCGACATGCAGGGTACCCAACAAACGCACTGATGTGGTGAAGATATACATCTGGTGGGTGGCGTGTCGTTTTGTAAATATGTTTTGACCGTCCATCTGTCTGTATGTGTGTTGGTGTTAATATACTTGTTGTATATTGATATATATATATAAATATATATAAATATATATATAAACAATATATATATGTTGTAATATGATAGTGTTGTGTCGTTATACATATGTGTTTATTTATTTCAGGGTCAAATGGGACATTCCATCCGAGCATCTGGCAATGTTTCACATGTTTGCATGATTTGCTGCCCCCCCCCACAGGTTTTGTTCTTCTTCTTATACAAGTGTACTTTTACATTATCATTTGCTTATGTTCCAGATGAACCCAAAAGCGATATGCAGATGCTACATGTCAACGCGAAGAGAGGGGCTGAAAGTATGCATTCGGTTAGATGGCCGAATTGATAAATGCCTTAAAGTGAGACTGGAGCGTATACAGTCACCTTGCCGGATTGACAAATGCCTGAGAGTGAGGCTGGAGCGTGTACGGGCACCTGGTACAAAAAAACACAATCATACACCCGAGCGACAGTTCATGTTCACATCTGATATGCAACGGAAAATTCATCCAAAGCTGCGCTGGAAGCCTGCAGAGTTGTTAGGTTTTCTTATAAACCTGTACCCGTGACCATTTCCACGCACGTTGTACAAACAACATTTTATCGAAAAGGTACATATATATATTTATTATATATATATATATTGTGGAACAATTCGCTGTCGTCTGTCACGCTGGCCACGCTTCTGTATATTGTGGGACAATTCGCTGTGACTACACATGACCTTTATGACATTTGCACGCTTGCCATGTATGTTTATCGATGATATGAAATATATCTGATATATGTAAACCTGTATAAATGTAAAATGTTTACGTGAACGGAATATATTTATGTATACCTGACAACATGTCTCATTATTTATTTCATGTTTCCGTGTGTATGCAGATGTATGTGTGTGCGTTTATGTGTAAAATGTGCTTTGCTTGCGGTGTGTTGGGGTATGTTTTACGATCGCCCTCATCACCTGAAGACATATTAGAAGATTACCAATCCTTTGTGCAGATATATACGTGTGTGCTTATATGTAAATGTGTGGTTTTGTAAGCTGGTGTACAGTGTACGTTGTTATATTCCACATAGCCTCAGGAAATATAAAAACGTACCCGGCCTTAATATCAGACATTGAACGACACTATCCCTTTGAAAAAAACAAATTGTAACACGAGGAAGACAGACATCCAACATACGCGAAAGACAGACATCCAACATACGCTAAAGACAGACATCCAACATACGTGAAAGACATACATCCAACATATGGTTTTCAAACAAAAAATAAAAACATCGGCAAGGGTGCATATACTGCCATCTGGCGGTGACTGTGCTATATAAACAGACACGACACGCCAAGTAGATATAACGCAACAAAAAAGTAATGCCGAGTGGATTGTCTTTTATGAACACGAACAACTGACGTGATAGACAAAACTTACACAAAGAAAATTGTATAGATGACAAACAGACGGAGAAAAATGTATCATGAAGGTGCTGGCGGGATTCGAACCCACAACCCCTGGCTTCGGAAACCAGTGCTCTATCCATTGAGCCACAACACCCACATCAATGTGCTCACACATGACGTAACATGTACATACGGATGGCTGACGAAACCAGAAGGTTATAAATGTTTATGTTAAAATAACAATCAACTGCGCACATTTCTTACAGCGACAATGTTCCGGATTTGGGAAGACGGGGGGAGAGGGGAAAGGGGGGGGGGGGGGCAAGTGTGAAACGGAAGACGCCGAGAGAAGGAGTTGTTATGTAACAATCATAATCATAAACAACAAACACACCTGCACATTCATGTCCGTTTTATTTGAACTTTGCCTGATGTAAGCTGTGTATTCCCCAAGACAAAAAAAAAAAAAAACGGATCGACATATTCATCTTTCTCCCGCAAACCAGGTGCCGTTTATAACAACGGATACACCCCTCCCTTGTAAAAGGGGCGCTCAATGTCCAACTCTGACCTCCAGTCTGTGAACAAACATGTGACCCGATGTTTGACCTTTGACCACGGTGAAAAATCCACATCTGGCAATATTATCTGCAATTCCGCCATCAGCGACTCCATCAAATGCCATCGCGCCATTGGCGCATTTGACACGAAATCTGCGAAATCATGAAATGTCTCCACATCGTTGCCGCAATTTACAGGCAGGTACTTCTCCATAAGGGGAGCTATTGCATCCTGTTTGTCCAGTTCGTCATATAGCTGAACAGAACGTTCACACGAGAAAGCGTCTTCAAAACGTTCACTCATGTCATATGTTGTTTCCAATGAACAGTCACAGCAGTGGCCATCCACGCCTTTACAGTCACTGTCACAATCGCATGTCACGTGAAGCAAGCACTTGCATTTATCACAGTATACATCGTTGCTACTTTGACCTGGACCTTTTGTGACACATGCATCCATGGTTCCTTCGTCCATGTACAGGAGTCCGTCACACAGCCCCATACACAAGTATCTATCATCAGTACAAATAGATACACGTTCACATCGTCACGTCGCTTCATCGTATTTATCATCATCATTGCAGTGAGAAAGTTTGTGTGATATGAGGCGGGCGACCAGTCGGTGAATGCAAGATTGTTATAACGGAAGGGGGCAAAAGGGGGGGGGAGGGAGGGGGAGGTGGTGGTAGTGGCAGAATCCATATTTTGTGACACGAGGACAACCGTCTCACACATTCATTAACACGTATACGTGTAGACGAGAATGACACATATGTAACATGTACCATAAACGTTTATTTCAGGTTATTACATACCAAGCAGTGGTTTAATCACTTGTGCATATATGATCATGAATGTTCTGTTATCGCCACCAAGCAGAAACGTATCATAACAACCAATTACGAATGTTTATATGAACATTTCCCACATTCCAAGCAGAGGTTTATTCACATGTGCATATAAGGTCACGATTGTTCAGATAACAACGTACGGGTTATTTTTTTCCGGTTACTCTGCAGGAATGTGATGTAATCGGGAAACAAGACCTGCACGCCTGACAAACTGAGACCACGTTCGATTGTTCCACCTATCTGTCCGTATCCTGCCTCGCGAAAGATAACCGCCAGTTTGTTCCAGTACCACAGCGGAAGTTTTTCAAGGTAAGTCAAAAAAGTCAAGCGCCTTTTAAACGCTAATCCGGTGATGAGAAACAGTTTATCCCTTTGAAACTGGTTCATTATATGCAAGTCTACGCACAAACGCGTAACGACACAGGACTCGTCCATGCACAGGATGTCATCCCGGATAAACAGGGGACGTATATATACAGCCATGAGGACACCAAGGTCTTTCTCGCCGCCTGTGGATGCTCTTGGACATGTGTACCGTCGGGAATGAAAGAATGCCTCCAGCCGAGACAGTTTTTTACTGTAAGCAGGATCTTGTACTGTTTTATTCATCTTATGATCCGCAGTCGGGGCCCGCGGCAGGCTCTGTATGGCGTGTCGCATGACCACGTTCCAAAAAAAATAATACACCTGCGATTCACCGGTTTTGCAAAATAGCTTCATGGCCTCGTCCATTTTTTCTAAAGGGAACCGCCCTGCCAGATGACTAAGCAGCATGACGCCGCGTACTTTGGCACGTTTTTCTTGCATGATGTTTTCAAACATCGTACGATCAAGGAAACCGAGCTGCAACATTATATTCCAAAGGGGGGATGTCACCTTCGTGTGGATTTTCTGAGCCAGTGTGGGTATCTGACGTCCCATGTACCTCATTACAGCTTCGTTGTTCGCATACACCTCAGACCGGATATGGGCCATCTGTGACAGAACAGAGAGAGATAGATAGAGATAGAGAAATTACAGACAGGGTATCATGTAAAAATGACCATCCGACCTTGCACGCCAACATTTCAAACCCTGCGTACAGGCACATCCATACCGCAGTTTCGCCGGCAAAACTCCGATTCTTGCATGCGATACATAAAAAAGGAGACGGTAGTGAAAGTTACATCATTTATTCCGAACTAACTGGTACAAGAATATCTACTGCGCTATCATCCAAACTGTTACAAACAATATATATCAAAAACTGTCTTATAAACTATGAAACCGATATATGTAAGGCATACACGGACAAAATATTTACAGTAGGTACACATTAAACAAAATACATATCAAGTGCGATCTATGATAAAAATAAGACAAGTTAACTAAACCATAACATGTACCTTGATTGTACGTACGTGTCATTAACAAATGGGTATTAAAATGCGATCATATAACAAAAGTTCTCTTGGTCAAAGATACCACATATATCCTGTACACCACACAGTGTGTACCGCCCTTCACAGGGGCAAAAAATGTACATTTCTTGGTTGAAATGATTTTCTTTACTTTGTGTTCCTTTTTTTGTTCCTTTTTTTGCCACGCATCTTGCGTTTCTTGATGACGCGACCTGTTTTAACTGTTGTGGTTTTAGGTTGATCCTGCGCAGTAGAAGTCACGCGGCGTTTTTTCTTCCTCGCTATTTTTTCCGCTTTTTCTTCTGCAATACATATGGCCTCATCATTTAACCATTTCAAATAATCCGCGAGCCTGTCCCAGTTCAAGCGGTGGTCCTGCAGAGCTTCATATGGTACCCATTTGGTCGTATTATCCAGTGTGTCAATCATATCAATATAAAGGGTCTCCACCCAATCCATGTACCCTGACAGTTTACATAGAGCTGGGTACACCAGATCCTGGCACGGCATGTCTGTCAGTTCGTCGACGGTTTCATACATCTGCATATACGTATTCCAGTATTCCCTATCGTGCACAAAAACGTCTCTTTCGTTTCGTTCATCCCAGGATTCTTCCTCGAATTGTTTGATGTACCCTGGATACCGCGACATGATATCAACCAACAGCCTCGTCTTTAATGAGAAATCTTTCAAAACCTGGCACTCTCCTTCTTCATCGGGTGATTCTAGCACACGTTTTTCCGCATCATTGGCCAGTTTTAGGAGCGCCTCAGTGTTTTTCTTTAACGCTTCTCTAGCTGACGTTTCGTGCATCAGTCGGTACTTGTTTCGGGTTTCTTCATCAGATGAGTCATCCGACGAGTCATCCCATGAGTCATCCGATATGTCGGAATCTGGGGTGTTGGCTTTTACTTGGTAGTTGAGTGAACAGTCTTGGTGGTCTGGGTCGTCCGTTTGATGGCGCGGGGCGTCCACCATGTCAGTCATTGTTTGGTCGCACACTTCTGTCGTTTCCATTTTCGTAACGGGCGTGCTGCAATATACACAAACGCATTAAGGGCAGGGTATCAGGAAAATGACAATCCAAGCTAGCACGCCAACATTCAAACTTTCTGCACAGTGAAACATTCATACCACAGTTTCGCCGGCAAAACTCCGATTCCTACATGCGATACATGAAAACGGAGACGGTAGTGAAAGTTACATCATTTATTCCGAACTAAACTGTTACAAACAATATATATCAAAAACTGTCTTATAAACTATGAAACCGATATATGTAAGGCATACACGGACAAAATATTTACAGTAGGTACACATTAAACAAAATACATATTACGTGCGATCTATGATAAAAATAACACACACAATCTCAGTTAACAAAAACCATAACATGTACCTTGATTACACGTACGTGGCATAAAAAAAATGGATATTAAAATGCGATTATATAACAAAAGTCCTCTTGGTCAAAGATGCCACATATATATCCTGTACACCACACAGCGTGTACCGCCGTTCACAAGGGTCTAGTTGACGCGACCTGTTTTAACTGTTTTGGTTTCAGGTTGATCCTTCACGGTAGAAGTCACGCGGCGTTTTTTTGCTATTTTTTCCGCTTTTTCTTTTGAGACACATATGGCCTCATTATTTAACCATTTCAAATAACACGCGAGCCTGTCCCAGATTATGCTGTGGTCATGCACCACATAATATGGTATCCTTTTGGTCGTACGTTCCAGTGTGTCAATCATATAATTATAAAGGGTCTCCACCCAATACATGTACCCAGAAAGTTTCAATAGAGCTGGGTACACCAGGTCTTGGCACGGCATTTTTGTCAGTTCGTCTACGGTTTCAGACATCTGCTTAAACGTACCCCAGTATTCTCTATCGTTCACGGATACTTCACTTTCGTTTCGTCCATGACAGGATTCTTCCTCGAATTGTTTGATGTACCCTGGGTACCGCGACATGATATCAACCAACAACCTCATCTTTAATGAGAAATCCATCAAAACCTGGCACTCTCCTTCATCGGGTGATTCTTGTACACGTTTGTCCGCACCATTGGCCAGTTGTAGTAGCGCCTCAGTGTTGTCCTTTAACGCTCTTCTGGCTGACGTTTCGATAATCTGTCCCCACAGATTTCGGGTTTCTTCATCCGACGAGTCATCGGATGACGACGAGTCATCCGATATGTCGGAATCTGGGGTGTTGGCTTTTCCTTGGTAGTTGAGTGAACAGTCTTGGTTGTCAGGGTCGTCCGTTTGATGGCTCGGGGCGTCCACCATGTCAGTCATTGTTTGGTCGCACACTTCTGTCGTTTCCATTTGTAACGGGCGTGCTGCAATATACACAAAACGCATTAAGGGCAGGGTATCAGGAAAATGACAATCCAAGCTAGCACGCCAACATGCAAACTCTCTGTACAGTGAAACATCCATACCCCTGTTTCGCTGGCAAATCTCCGATGCTTGCCTGCGGTACATTAAAACGGAGACGGAAATGAAAGTTACATCATTTATTCCGACTAAATGTTACAAAGAATGTTTATGCCGATGGTTATAAAAATTAACAAACAGTCTCATCATCACCTAACAAAACATACACCAGAAATCAAATACATCACAAAATTATATGTTACATTTTTTTGGTGGTTATATGAATATCAAACAACCTAACGCTTACATTATACATCAAACCTACTTCTATGAGGCACATATTGTTAAAATATTTACATCAGGTACACACATGTAACTGTACGAAATATGTTGAAAATACAACAAAATATATGTAAGCAAAATATTATATGTAAACAAAACTGTAGCAGACTCTTGGATTACAGGTACGTAGCAGTAAATATGGACAAAAAAAGAAAGAATTACATTACAAAACAGTTCTGTACAAAGGTATTTATGCATCGGGCAGTCTTGGTGTGAAAAAGTTGGCTACATATTCACATCAGACCACACACTGAGTTCTGTCGTTTACGATCACGCATACTTTGTTTCCTTGCACGAGCAGCAGCATCTCGACCTCGACGTTTCTGTATCTCACACCATAAACCATCCTTACATTTACGCAGCATGTTGCACTTATACAATATTTTCTGCAGATCTCTTTGAGTATTCCGATTGTGTTGCAGCTCCTTTATTAAACAATTGTATTTCTGCTGTACACGGGTAAAGTACCGATGCAATAGCAGCAATGCAGCGACCACGAAGCCATCGCAACGTGCGTCTTGCTTGTACAGTCTTCCAGAAATATAATTAAACAGCGTGTGATATGTGGCCTTAAACCAGCATCTATCGCTGAGGTACAAATCAGGGAGGCCGTGAAGTCCTGTCGTGTCGAAGATACGCACGTACACCTCTAACATTAATGCAACCCGGCGGCAATCAAACATGTACATCTTATGTATAGCTGATGTAGACCTTTTGGCACGTCTTTCGTAGATATCCGCCAGCCGTCTCAACTGTCGGCAGACCCGTCTATCAAATATATCCTGTATGTCCGTCATCGTGCCAACACAAGCTGCAAACAGATACGATACCATTTACTGATAATGTCAATGTATACAACAAAATCACGAGAGCAAAGGAAATATTTGTACATGTCTTTGTTGAAATATGTCTTTGTTGATGAAAGTTTTTCTTTTGTTTACTTTTTGTTATTTTTTCGGCCACGCCTCTTGCGTTTCTTGTTGACGCGACCTGTTTGAACTGTTTTGGTTTTGGATTGATCCTGCACGGTAGACGTCACGCGGCGTTTTTTCTTTCTCGATTGTTTAACCATTGCCTCTTGTACCTCATCTGATACCTCATGATCTAACCATGACTGACATCGCTCGAGTTTTTCCCAGTTCCAACTGTGGTACTCCCGCACAAAACACGGTGCCACTAGTACCACAGGAAGTTCCCCTTCGGGTATGCAGTCACGCAGCCTGTCCTGCATGTCTGTGTAAAGGATCAGGATCGCCTCTATGTAAAAAGATAATATACCGAATGCATCATACACCAGATCCGGGCACGGCGTTTTTCTCATTGCGTCGATGATAGCTTTCATTCTCTTGTACGTCAGTTTGTATGCACCGTCTTTCACGACGCGTTTCCCATCTGTTGGTCCAACCATGGCATCTGCCTCAAACTTTTGTATATGTCCAGGGAACTTTGATATTACATCAATAAGATTTTTGGTCTTATCAGCAAAGTCCTTTAAACCCCTACACTCTTCCCTACACTCTTCATCATCATCAGGCGATTCTATGATTCGCTTTTCGGCAATGTCTACCAGATCCTTGAGTTCTTGTATGCGGTCCTCCATTTCTTTTTTGACCCACATTTCGTGCTTCTGCCGGAAACTCATTGGAGGGTCCTGATTGGCTGGGTCGTCCCCTGGAGGGTCAATTTTCTGTTCCTCTTGTGTTTGGCCGATAATTAGACTGTCCTGGTTGGCCTGCCCATTCATTGGAGGGTCCGGGGCGCTAATCTTTTGGGGGCTCATCTCTCCGCTAACTTCTGTCGTTTCCATTATCGTATCGGGTGTGCTGTAATAATCCATAAACGCCATTAAGGGAAGGGTAGCAGGAAAAATACCATCCAACTTAGCATGCCAACATTCAAACTCTCAGCACAGTGAAACAACCATATCACGTGATTCATGAAAAAAACTAAAAGACATTAATACAACTTACAATCATTTATTCTGATGAGATAATACAAAACTTGAATAATACAAGATACGACAATCACGTATTCTAATTGAGGGAATACGGGGATATTAAGATCGATATACTGATCACACTATCTACTGTCACTTACAAAAACCAAACATCTGCAATGGGTAAATATATTGGCATATTTACATGTTTATCCACAAGTCCGTTCAGCCATAAGTCCTTTTGTAAACATAACACTGTTACTTTCTTCCATTTTCGTCCGCTGCAGCCTTCTTCTCTAACCATAAAGCCCAACCTAATATTAACACCCCCTGTGCGAACTCCTCCCAATGGTGATGGTGCCACATCATTTCAGATGGTATCGACTTACAGTGAACCATGCTCCTACGTATGTAAAGGGTCCTGACCCATAACATGTACGCCGACAATTGACATAAGGCCAGCCACAATATATCACTGCATGACCTGCGACGCATTACGCCGACGATGGAATACATCTTCTTGAACGTCTTTACGTATCCGCGATCTATTACGAAGCCGTTATGTTCTTGTTGTCCATCCCTTGCCTCAAAGTTTTGAATGTACCCAGGGATCTGAGATATTACGGCAATCAGATCCTTGATGTATGTAGCGAACTCTTTTAAAGCCATACCCTCATCTTCATCATCGGATGATCGCTGTTCTGTATCCTTGACCAGTTTCGATGATCGCTCTTCCGCCTCCTTGGCCAGTTTCGCCATGTCGTCTAACATTTGTTTGCCCACTATTTCATGTTTCTCTGGGTCGTATTCATCTGGGGAGTCATTCACGTTCATTCTTAATGAGTTCATCTTTTCGCAAATGTCTGTAGTTTCTATGAATGTATCGCGCGTGCTGCAATAATTATAACGCGACCTGAGTAATGATGACACATATAACCCCTATGTAACAAATACTAAACCAATGTCACTGTCTATTACGTCGAGTCACAGTATTAATTGGTTCACGTCGTGCCGGCCATGATTATTGGATACATGTAACAAAGTCCGGATATGTCTGCCACAAATCAGCCAGCAAGCAATGTGTCATCTGGTTCATTTCTTGGCATTGCAGTTTATGCTCATCAACGACACATGCTAATGTTTGCATGTTTTCTATAACGAGTACGTATCTCCGGTGTACAGCGCACAACCGCTTATACACCGCCCAAAGTGCTTTCACAACAAGCTCAGAACATGACAACGATAGCACGTTATTTGCGATACACGACAGGTCCGCAAGTATTTGATCCATATCCATATTACACACGGATACGTTTGGTATGATATGACACACCCCAACAATTGATCAAAGCACTGTTGGAACATAGAAATACATTCTACATATTGCTTTAACGTCGTGTCATTGTCGCTGTTTGGAGTAATACGTAGACACGTTTCTGCAGTTAATTTCAACTTTCCAAGTACATCTTCCACAAGAATATCGTTGTGTTCCATTGTCAGAACTACAATTACATACAAACGACATCATCACGACGTCCTGCACAATTGTCCATGTGTTATGTCTATATCGTGTTGATGACCGATATTTACATTCAGTTGTAGGATGTTGAATCTCTTGTTTTACTTGATGCAGGTACGTGTAGTAACACGTCAATATTCCGCCGCCGTGTAAATTATACTGTGCATGATTACGTAGTAACAGGATGTCGTTCGATTACCGTCACCATATAAATATGACTGAGTATTATTATAGTACTATTAATATTTGTTTGTCAACATTATTTACAAACTGTCAGAAATACGGTCTGTACAATAAGATTTCATAAACAATATTGTACTCACATTTAGCTGTGATATCCGGAACGATTTGTGTCTCTCTTCTTTATATGTCTTCGCTTTGCTCTGCAATAAAACAACAACACCGTAAGAACACACAGTCACCATTGATAATCTACAACAGGAAACGACAACCACATATGGTGAATGCCAGTATCCCTATCACAAACCATATTCAAATCATTACATTTATCAACTGCCCCCTGAAATATAAATGACAAGGTACTCTTCCAATGCTGGTCAGCACAAACAAAACGATAACAATGAAAAGAAAAACAAATATAAAGCAACAACTTAACAGCAACTGCAACTCAACAGGCATCAAGGCGTGTGCCTCACTGACCTGCCAGCATCGATTGGAAATATGCGCCGACAAACGTGTTAACCAGGAAATGAAACAGCATTATGTGGGTTTCTCTGTCCGGCCGGTTCCGGTTAAGAATGTTCCTGATGAACACCAAGATGTGATCTCCTGTCTGCCTGGGGTTGCTGTTCGGGGTAGGGTCGAACACGTGTGACGTGTAAGGGAATAATGACATGAATAATGTCACAGTTGTCGTCAGTAGCTGGCGCATCTGGTCCGACATCTGAACATTCCCTTGAATCATACGTTCCAGGTACGTTTCTGGCCTGTACGGCACCAGAGGCAGGTTTCGGCGAAAGTTCACCGGTAAACCGTCAACATGCTGTTGCGCATTATACTGCGCACCCACGGGCAACAAAGGCGACCACTGGCCTTGTAAGGTACCCGGAACATAGTTGCCTTGGGGTCGGGCTGGTGCGCCGTTCGGGGGCTGTGCCACTACAACCAAAGGCAACACTGGTTTTACAAAAACCGTTGTCATATATCACATATGACATTGCCGAACAGTTGGATCAGAATGTACATCAATAAGAGATGAACACCTTTTACAGTGAACTAAATGTGTTGAACGATAAAATAAATGTACTCACTTTTGATTTCTTGCTCGCTTTCTGTTGTGAATATTATCTTTATTCTTCACTCGCTTCTTCTGTCTATCCTTCACGCCTGTAAATTGCTTCAGTGAAGTCCTATACTGCTTCTATACTAGTATCCGTGTGCTACGGTATAAGTCCCTTGCTGCTGTTCACTTGCAGTGGTATGTCTCTAAGCGAGAGTGATTGCACTGTTGCGAGTAGGGTCCTTATATACACAATTTAGCTTGTGACGTCACACATACAAAGAGCCAGAGTGACATCCGGTGAAACCCTAAATGGTTCCGGAATGTGCACAGACCTACGTATTATTGTGTTTGTTGATATTATATAAATATATGAATATATATATCGGCATGTCTGGTCGGTAAGTGGTTCACGTGACAAAGAGGTAACGTGTATGTCTACTTCGGATGTACAACACGTGGTATCATAAGAAGCATGCTTTCAGAGCTTCAGTACGCCAGGCAGAACAGACACAATGACCAATGCTCATATGTCTTTGATTCCCGTTTGAATGAAGGTTTATAAGTGTACATGTCTTCAGACACATCGTGACATGTGGTCGTCTACCCATCAAAAATATGAACGGACATGATTCGCAGACGGATGCCGGTACCAAGCTCATAATAAAACCCACTTCTATCAGTCGAGGGATGCAGCCGGCGTGTGTGTGGATTTCTTAATGGGCTCACAGCCACACATAACAGTCAAGGATGAATAACAAATTTTATAATGGACACATATCCTGAGCTGCGACGTACATCAGATGCAACATGAGTGCAGCACACGTCTTGGTAGCAAACACCCCCCCCCCCCTCTTTTTTTTCGCTGTTTGTCAAGCTTTCTCATAAATCTCGATCATTAGTAACACGTGCATGTCTTTGGTGTCTAAGTGCATTTGATATAGCCCAACGTCAATGAACGAACGTGTTTGGCAAGTTAAAGCACACAGAAGGCCTAACTGTCGCACGTCTAATACTGAGATTTCCAATTCAATATATTTGTCAATATGCGTCGCGTGTTATCTCCGCTCATGTGTTTCTCTGTGTGTTCTGGCAGCGTCAGCTGACCTCATACGTTCTCATAATATACACCTTCACCTGTAATAAAAGAAACACTCGGTCATACGTTATCTTTACTCATATAACACTCTGTAAAGTTTTATCAATAATATACTTCATAACAAAATGTGCACACGTATGATCACGGCTTGCTAAAGTCATACCCTTCTTATATCAGTACTGGCACATCTTTTTGTTCTATGGAAACTGTGGAAAAGCTCGGTAACATGGCATGTACAAACCTTTTATGCATCCGATACATGTTGCACGATGGTTGCTTGCGAATGCTTCCACCTGACGGATACCGATTGCCTCCCGGCGTGTCCGTCTTGTGCAACACATACTCTTTTCGTCCCACGCGACCCTCGCGTATGCATTTGACCTCGTCCGGCCAGTCCTTTTTGCACTTTTTGATTCTGTTCATATAAATAGATAGTCGCCGAGGACAACCAACACCAGATTTGTATTTGTCGAACAGCTCGACCGTTTTCACTACGCTCGCTACATACACGTCAGGGTTCATCACTTCACGCGGAGAGAACGTTGCAGCGGTTTTAACGATGTGTACCCTGTCCCACAGACCGACGTCTTTTCCGGGAGCCAATGTGCTGTAAAATCGCACGTATGGGTCCATTCTGGTATGCCTCGACATGATATTTTGTCTCAAGCTGACATCCCAGACATGATGCACGTTTGCAGCCCAGTCAATCGATGTGGGAGGTTCCCCGGAAATACGCACGTCATTATCTTGAGAGTCGTGCAGGGTTGCGATAAGTGTGACAGGGTGGTCTCCGTCCAAACTCCGTTTCAGCTTTACACCACCGGGCGGTGTACCTCTCCACTCGTACTTTTCAAGTACGGTAGTTCCGCGTCTGAGGCCCTCGGGAAAACTGGCATCTGACCAGACGGTGTATTTTCTCCCTGTGGCCCGTTCACGCTCCACCCAACAGTGGCCCAAAGCCCATTTGGGTTCAACTGCTCCGAATACTGCCCGCAGGCGCGAACGCTCAGGAAAGCAGGTCATCGCAAAAGACATCAGACCTTCCATGTCCAGGTATTCACAGAAAACCCGCCCTCCCGCGTCCGTGCACTGCACCGGAGCGTCCTGGTAGTACGCCATTGGAGGCTGCCTTTTGAGCCACGACCAAGCAGAATCTCTTTTGACCACCCCTTCCGGATCCCAACCAACGTACACCACGTTTAGTGCCACTGCATAAGGCGTCACGTAAAACGGTCTAAGACTGGCGGGCTCCATTGACGACCTCGATGCACGAACGGGCACCCAAACTAAGGCCAATCCGTGTTCGCATTGGATGTAACGTCCCACCATGAGGTGAACCTCCCCGCCTGCGTGATCGATTTCCTGTCGCCAGTCCCTTATGTCGAAAACAAACTGTGAAACTCGTCCTTTGCCGTCCGTGCAAACCCAGTACGTGTTAAACGTGGCGCCGGACAGTTTGAAAAATACAGTCTCGTGGAAGAGTCGGGGGACGCGATCTGACGGGTCAGTGTCAAAAGAGACCACCGCTCCGTCCTTGTGCGACATCCCGAAATATGTACCCATGATGCCGTCGGGCCCTGTGTCATGAACAGCAAGATCGACCGGAGGCCACATGTCTGACATGTCTGACTCGTGTAATGGCAATACAAAGAAAACTGCAATTAATAAATGGACACGCGTCACATCATTACGTCACATGATCCGCACAAATAATGGACACGGTCGTCCAGTCACTACATCCGTCTATGTACAAAAAAGGTCACTCACGTTTTATTCGACTGGCACGCAATCCGTACGAATGATCAGTGTATGTGTCAATGGGTCCACCCAGTTGCTGTATTCGCTTCGCCAGCATCAGGCAGTGTGCAAGCAACGCTGCCCTGCAGCCCCTTATATACGTTATCTTGTTATGTCACGTGACTGACACATACACTGCTGACATGAGCGTGCGAGCGTAATTCATCCCGTTTTGGTGCACACGTGATTGACACGTTCAGGGAAAACAACATATCTCGTTACAAACTGAGTCACGACACATGGGGTCACGGCGTGTCTACAGTAAAGTTGCGCAATACCATCGAATGTTAATCATACAGCCCGCTTCCTTTACTCTATCATTTGTTTTTAGTGATTTTTTTTCGTAACGATTCCATGTACTGGTATTGGATGTATATATGTATAGTTATATGTATTTACGTAAACATGAGCAGTCTGTATGTGGCAACGTGTATGACACATAACATCTAAAAAAAACCACCTGACAATACAGCAGTCCTGCATCACACACATCAGGAAACACTCACGCAGACAGCCCCTGTCACGCTCAGACGTACCAGCACAGTCACGAGACGTGAACCTGTTACACCAAGAGTAAAATAACACAAACGCTATGCCTTTTCTAGTTACACAGACGTTTATTGAATGTACAGAAAGTGATGACATACGATATGTCATGTACAATATATATATAATATATGTATATATGAAATATATGGGTATATATAATATATGTATATATGAAACGAAACCAGATATGGAAGATATATAGCTTATACATGCATATCTACACAGCATATGTCAGTCAGAATCATATACATCAGTATGCGCCGTCTGAATAAATCAATCAAACAAAAAAAAAACATATGATACAAGTACGTGCTTATACAAGTGGTACTGCTTTGCATTTGTGCAGATTCCCGGCAGAGAACGTCGACAGAGGAAAAAAGCTTCCAACATCATGTGCAGCACATATATCGTTAACTGATATGGAAAAAAAAAAATGAAATAAGGAATCCAAGTTGAAAACATTAGACATTAACACCTATATATATATGTATATACATCTTTCTATCTACAGATATCTGTCAATCATATATTTACATTCATGAACGTCAACCCATAAACATAAGCAGGTACATGTTACCACATCGCATATTCTATATAGAAACTGTGATGTCCCTTAACAAAACAGAACGAGGTATAATAATGTATAGATATGTGGCAGTAACGAAAATGTTAAACATACCACTCGTATTAACTAAAGAGGAAAGGGGTTTACAGAACAACGGATTCACCGTTTAGCGATAAGACATATATGATAAACATACAAACAAAAGAACGTAATTTGAAATAAAAGCAAAATAATCTGTGGCACGTGTGATCCTTGTTAGGGATGGATGAGACTATTATTCGTCTGACTTCTACCCGTGTGACCTTTCTGGCATGGGTGTCCCTCAATATAGATAAAATCTACGCCAGCAGAGCTCACAGGGTCATTGAAGTACACAAGCTCCCCTACCACGGCAAGGTTATAGTCTCGGCAGGGGAGTAATATGTTTTATTGTTATCATAAAAGATACATGACAGAAAAAAACGAAGCGCAGGTTTGACCGTGTCAGTCTGATGAGAACAAGGGACATAGGCACAGCAGACACTGCGCCCATCATATATACATACAGGGAAAACTATGTATGGGTAAGCAACATTAGCAAATAGAAAGGATGGAAGGGTTCACAAAAGAGTTGTAAACAAAAATATAAAAAATGGTGAGTACCATATTACAAAACAAAGCATTATATTGCTCCAAACACAGGAAAGGGATTGGGAATAAACAACTGATAGGCAACAAGAGTATAAGTTGAGAAAACAATTCTTTGGTAAGTAAAAAATTATGCATGACCTGAACCATGAGAAACGTGTAATGGGTATGTAAGACCAAGAGACAGGCTGGAAGTATTATCATAACTATAACGGTACGACAGCCCACGAACATACACCTTTCAAGGTAAGCATGACGGAAGGCAAAATGGAAAAGGGCACGCAAGGACAAAATGTTTGGTAAGAAACAAATATCAGCTGGAAGGATTTGGCGATCATTACAGAAGGCTAAAAAAAGACAACGACATATCTACCCACAGATTGTGCGTCGGACACATATATGACCAAACAAAAGAGGTCCGTTTTATAGGACGACGGATGATGTTCACGGATAGCATTCAAAGCAGCACATTGCCCATGAAAAAGGAAAAGTAATATGATAGCAACATGCCAACAGATCTGAAAATAAAATCGGGTAAGTAATACTCTACGAGGTAAAGACAAAATCTGATGGCGCCATGTTACATACGTAAATGTAGTGTTTAGGGTTCGGGGTAATTATATGTGGATGTACTGAATGCACTATATATAATATATATATATATATATATATATTTATATATGTATATATATTTATATATACAAAGAAACAAACTGCTTGGGAACAAGAGAAACAGGCATCAGCGACCTTCGTTAGCTGATGGATGTTTAATACCTGCAACAACATGCAGCGGCCTTCTAACATGGAGATTATCTTATATGACTTTGTGGAAGATACCTGACGGTCTTTGCAGAAAGTATCACAAACATGCAACTGGGAAATAAATCGACTTTTTTTATGTTAAATGTAAAGAATTATGTAGTGTGTGCTGAGAAGGACACTCTCACGGTGCTAATGCCGATCGTTACCAGATTCGTTTACTACATTATAACAACTGGAGGAGAGCGTGTCAGAACTGTAACATTGCTGCATTATGGGAAGAACCAATACCACCTGTATTTTGCACCGCATGCCGGTCAACACAACAACTACAGAAGAACCTATAACACCCTAAACAATTTGGCTTGGAAGGAGAAGCAAAAAGGCCTACACGCGAAAGGGGATGGAAGAACAATCACTGTGACTGGCAGACAGTTGGATTCAGTGAAGCAACAAAGGATAAACAGTGAACCAACATGGAAGGTAGCTGTGAGATGGACAAGGTACAGGCTGTAAGAGACCCGGAGGACCTGAGCTATGCCAACACGCCCTCAGAAGAAAAACTGCCAATGTCTCATGCGTTCCGTTATATTCGTATCCAACAATACCAAGATATCTGAGAACGGAACAGATATTATCGCTTACGAGAGAAGCAGATGAAAGGAACAACAGCAGCAACAACATCGTTAGCGATTCACATACATGAGGGAGTAAACAAAACACATAATAGTTTTTTTTGTATCAAACATGTCCAGGGAGGAAACCTGGAAAACACAAGGAAGAAACACAGTTCAAGGGAAGGTTGGGCGAAGGAGACAATGGGAAAGAAAACAAAGAGGCACAGGTGTGTGTCCAGACAAGTAGGATCATAAAAAACGGAGACGCTTTCTATCAACTCGTTAAGCGGCGGTGAAATGTGAGAGGAAATGCAGTTTGAACTTTGCAATTGGTATTTTCTATTAACATCAGGATATATATATATTTATATACATGAACATATTTATATATACATACTTTACATAAGCATATATACACAGTTGTATTTGGTAATAATTTAACTAGAGTTGTCCGGAATATCGAGTTTTTAACATAACGAGTTTCCACCGTATTATATTTGTGTATATATATAAAAGAAATCGATACATAAAGTATCGAGTGACTGTAATACCGGAACCGATTATCCTATTCCCAATACCGATAAAAGCATCCTTTGTAAATTAAAGGAAATAACACCAGCAAGAAATAAGCCACAGGACAGTGACGATTATGTGACATAATCATCCAGTGAAGAAGACGTAGAAGGGTAAAGGATGAATTACAATGTTGCGGGGAGGCAGAAGACAAAAAACACTAGTGCCGACGGAATATGATCAACTGGCTTCATGAAACGATTTTTAGTTGGTTTCAGGAGCTCTCATCGAAAACCTAGTACTTGATGAAGTCTCGATAAGTGGGATGGAGAATACAATAACCAGCCTTTGAGAACTGGACATTTATTGGAAGCATATATGGAACACCGTGTCAGTCGAATAGAAGATGGATTAAAAAGGACTTACGAAATCCTGCGACACACATTGACAAACATAGGAGAAAAACCATCAAAGTGCGGATCATAAGGGGAGACAGAAAAGAAAAGTCAAACCACACGTGCAGTTACGACAACCGTTCGGTAATCGACAATTACTGTCGGTTTATATTGAGAAGGGGACCTTTTCACATATCGTCATCTTGAGAAGGGATATTCCTCATAGCGTCAACATCCAAGGCAAAACAGAAAAGGAAGACCGGCTCGTCCCTAAAATCAATCTATATTGAGAGTGAGACCAAGAACATACACAGCATGACATTTAAAAAAATACTCTGAGCAAAATAATGTTGCGATTAGTTAAGGTCATCGCAGAGTCCAACCTGCAGTACCATGGGAGAAATTGTAAGTATAATCAAACAAATCAGTACACACGACCCGGTAAATCATACGAACGATATCACGACCCAACATGCAGGACGCTAACAATGAAAAAGTGTTACGTGGGGTAAGTAAAATAAGGCAACAAATTGCAAGTACCATAACTGAAACAGAAGAAACCAACTGTCCGGGACATTGCCTTAAAAAAGAATATGAAACCGAACTGGGGAGAAAGGGAACGTACCAACAATCGCTTTGTTTATATACGTCATTGAAGAGATCGAGAAGTGCAAGCAGATCAGAACACTAACACAGAACCAGAAACTGTCATAACATTAAGTGTAGGTAAGAAACGTCGTCTGTAAGAGGTGGGAAAATCGGGAACAATAACAGGGGATACACATTATACAATGTCGCAAATAAAGATGTGAGGATCACTAACCCTCACACAAGAAAACAATATATATATTCAGGGCTCGACATTAACTTTTGAAAGTATTTGCCTGACCGGGTAAGTAACATCTAGCTATTACTTGCCCTACATGAATGTTTACTTGCCTTACAAATATGAATGATTGTATCGAAAAACACAAAGACGTTTTTGCATGCCTTAGGTAAAGTTTTTCTGTTGGACCGATTGGTCCAGTCGGGCAAGTAGGAGGGGACTTCTAGTTGCCTTACCACTATTTCAGGAACTTTTACTGTCCCCGTGCAAGCGGTTAACCGTAAATGGCGAGCACTGAGATATGACATGTGTGTGTGTGTATATATATAGAGATATATATAAATATGTGTGTGTGTGTGTGTGTAATATACAAATGCCTAGGAGGTATGTTTGCAATAGTAAGATCAAATCGACAAGAGGAACATGTGGAGAAACTGGCTAAAGATGACCTGTAAGTAAATGCCTTGGGAATCTACAGGTAAGGCGTCACACAAGGAACAATCCATCTATACGTGTAAAAAATGTATATGGATATCATTGACACTATGAAAGGATATGAAGAAACAAGAGTGGATGGAAGAGGAATTTAACAAGAGAAAACCCAACAAGAGGTAAGAGGAAGGAATGTCAAACAGGCAACATAACGTGAAGTCGGAGAACGATGTACGGTACGTCATATCACGATAACGCATCCTGATGAAAGCCCGTAACATATATGATCTGTAGATATATATATATATATATATATTGTATCTATATGTACAATTATTTACACATTTACACTTAACACACAATTATTTCCTATGTGTCGGGACAAGAAAATGGTCGTAATGGTTCAATTACGTAATTGCGGGATGGTTACAAGACGGAGTTCCACTGTATATATGTATATATATATATATATAAATGTGCATGTCTCTATGAACTGCTGGCATGTTTCATCGCACAAGGGAATGGACAGAGCTACAGGTAAGTATCGTAAGAGGTGTGACAGTAGATCAGCAGATATTTAAAACATTACTGACAAATACTTAGATACCAGTTATCAGCAAAAAAAAACAAGTTTTAGGATTATGACGAAATAAAACGGTAAGTATGAGAATATCACGACCATACATACAGGTCGCTTACAAGAAATAACATAAGATTACATGCCACGCTTTACATGATATGCCAATAAGGAACTCTCTGTACCAAAAACTGTAGTTCTACCAAATAAATATCTGATTAACAGAAAGGGTGCATATACGGTAGTGTTTTACTGAACACATTTGTGTTCCTTCATTAAATTAGAAATATTAACCTATATCACAAAACTAACATACTGATATCGATACTTTATCAATTTTTGTAAACAGGTAATTAAACAAGGACAAGTATACACAGTCGACACAAAAACATGTTATAATACAGAAAGAATGTTATACTTCGAGCATTAAAGTATATACAAAAAAGTATATCCGCTATAATACAAACATATGGAAAAACAACAAGAGATCTGATATCGATCGCAATGATATAGCGGATGCGTGTGATATGGATACTTGCATATATATACATATATATATATATATATATATATTATATATTATATATCTATATATGTGTGTGAGAGTGTGTGTATGTGTGTGTGTGTTATGGATGAGTGTTTTATTTGAATACTGTCGTCATGCTAGAACAAATAACAAAAAATGCAGCGTATAGCTGTAGCACTATCACATTGCATACAGACACCAGGAGAGTCATAAATGGTTCTGCATCAGGATGAAGAAGTCTGTATCACATCTTTTGGCTGGAGATCACATCATCGAACGTCATCAAACCGTCAGCGAAGTGTCCTTAGGCCATCATGTATCAGAGCGATGTGGTCATCATGGCCGTGTCCGAGCGATGTGGTCATCATGACCGTGTCCGAGCGATGTGGTTATCATCACAATGTCCGAGCGATATGGTGGTCATGTAACAGATTATTACATGACACATTACATATGTTTGATGTAACGGTTTTCACCAAATGAAAATCTTCTGGTTTGTTGTATAATTATGAATAGTCCGCTGAACAGTATCATATTAGATATTTCATATAATGGTACGTGTCTGGTTCTTCACTGTTTCACAACAAAAAAGATATCGACCGGGTCTATTGTCACTAAACAAACTTACAGGAAGGCGCCGTATATATGCAACAATTCCTGAAAGGGCAGTCTTTATAGTCTATTTCACATCTGGCACTCTACTGTTATCACAGAAACAGACACCGGTTAAATGTTCGTTGTATTACCAGATGATACCAGAATTCAAACAATAACTCTCAAATCACAGTTTGCAGCACATTTAGATACGACTGTTCAGTTAATGCGTTCAACTCACCATACCATTTATGGCACAAGCTCTTAACTGAAAGTCCATCCAGCCAGCCAGTTCCAAAAGTATACTGATATTTGACGACGTGTTGTCTGTACAAAATTCAAATCGTAATGTGGAGAGCACCCTCAGACAACTCGCATTTGTCAAATCTTGACGTGGCAGGAAACACACAGCTGCTTACATCAGACGACAAATTTAATCTGACCACGGGTGAAATGAGCAGTAACATTCATACTGATCATGTTGGGTTTTCATCAGGACGGGAGATCATTGGAGAGAAATATGTGAGCACATATTGGAGTCTGCAGATCAGTAGTTGTGTGATATAAATCAAAATAATGTTTACATACCACTCAAACGATGTCCCATTCGACTGAGGTTACGGCAATTGCACAAACCCACGTATGTTTATAAGATAAAGACAGACACACTGTTTTGCACCATTGTTCCCCACCTTAAATAATGCACACGCCACCCAGTTCTGAACGCAGAGGGAAACGGGTCATTAATCCGCAAGAAATATTTCACTGAGATAGCTGTTTTCTTCACGCAGGGAGATCATTGGAAAATAAATGTAAGCACGCCTATAGCTGTATACAGATGAACTGTGGTATACCATAAACAAGGCATATTAGCAAACCATATCATATGATATCAGAAGTGACTGAGATCACACGAAATGCGCAAATACGCCTTGGTGTATGAGACCAAGACGGATACATAGTTTTGCACCAAGACACCCCCTGTGAAATAATGCACACGAAGTCTGCAGGAACTCCGGATGTGACCAGAGGAATACAGGGTTCGGTGACTGTTTTCAAATACAGTGGTCCAGATGACGCTGTGTTATAAACAACTAGGTGTCTTCGTGTATAAACCAGATTACCCCCTTAAATGTATCATTGGCCACGTTTATTAGTTTATAATACCTTTTCCATATACTGACAATATGATGAACACTGAAGATAGTTGTTTAATGATCACACATCACCTACATCATGAATGTGACGTGTTGTATCGAATCGGAAAATGCATGTACGATATCTGAACACACGATCTGACTTTATTGTGACTCGTGTCATGTGATGACTGTATGTTTTTCTAAGGGAATATCATGAAACAATGAATCGCGCAGCGTTTCCCAGATATGTTATACATCGCTGTCTGTGCAAACACGAGTACTGATTTAATGTATTTATTGTTGATCATACACATATACTTACTGTTGCAAAAAGCTAAAACATTGCTATCAATACAAATATAACAGAAGTCATACATCACGGTCCATTTTGATTGCATTACTCGTCACAGATATTCGAACACCCCCCCCCCCCCTCCCCTCCCCATACGATTACTCAATGATAGAGCGTTCGAACTCTGCTGTGTGTTGTCCCCATCGAACCCACACGTTCGGTACACAGATAGCATGGAAAACCACGTCCAACATACCTGTTCCAACAAGTGAAATAAACGGTATACTGATGGATTTACATGAGGATATTTTGTATAGTTTATGAGGATATTCGTATGGACAAAATGCCTCAACATAAATGTGTTTTTTCGAATATTTGCCCTGGCGGGTACAAGAAATATCAGCTATACTGTAAGCACGTGGTGTGTTTGCACTGTGTCGTGACACATTTTCTCCCGTACGGACTGGAGGAAGCAAACAATCTGACCCGTCTGAAATATATATGCAGGTTGATCCGTTGCCCGAAATGTCGACGGAAGAAATTGTGAAATATAGGGTGAGTTAATCCTTTTCCTGTGTTACACATTTATTGCATAGACAGAGTTATACGCACAGTTAACTCATAATACAGGTATTCATTCTACACAGGCATCACTTTGCATTACAAAACTATGACATGAGAAACACACAAGGTCATATGTTTGATCTTTATTTTATTTGTAAAATATGATATTTGCAAAGCGTTTTTTTACTGATATATGTTACAAATATCATCGCTGAATTCATGCTGCACGTACGAGCATGTGTGTATCATAATAACAGTGTATGTCTTGACATATTAAGGCAATATGAACACCATATATTTGAATACGATTGGTCCGAGCGTCAATCCGTATCAACAAATCTCTGGTTACACACTTGAATTAGTGTGTCTATAAGTTTTTATATTATATTATGTTACTTTCCGTGTAATATTAAATTGATTCTGTAAATGCGCAATGTCTTGTTCTTCACCTGATCTTTGTATTGTCACTTCGCAGGTGTTTATCTAACGTCCTTCTGGTAACTCCAAAATGTTGTCATTACATGCAGACTGTGACAATGCCTCCGCCTTTAGGTCGGCCTGAAACACGTGCTTTCACCCAGTACATGACATGTGTACATTTTGTATCATAATTATGTAAAATATTGTGGTATGATGCCAATGTAACACGTATCATCTAGCGTCCGTCTAATGACACAACTGGGTCATGTGATTTAATACAGGACGTCATACTGCTCGCTATTCTTTCTACACCCGTTGTCGTTGCACGCAAACGTGATTCATAATCTGTTTGTGGAATCTCAGCAGATGGTCCGGCCTGAACCGTAAGATCTTTTCGGAATCCCAGTAACATCCAAAGCACGTACAGTTCCCAATAAACATGAAATATTTGACGGGCTCAGTTGTTAGTGACTCGCCGTTTGCTAAGAGGTTTCCCACAACATCCCCGGGATCGACATGCTCTGCTGGCCAATATTTCGATATCACGACAGTAGAATGTATGACAAAACCGATCATACCGGGCCACTCGAATAATATCTTCACGGCGCATGGTGTATGACCAGGTCCCTTATGGAGCGCTGCGTGCTCCATATATTTCGATGTGATGACACCACACAGTTTACAACGCAATATCGGGTCGCTGTCGTAGGAGTCGATCACACAGTGTTTAGAGGCGCAACAGCTGATTCGAGACGCCGTAAGCAGGGTTGTACACTGTTGACAATCGCCGTTGTTTTTATACATCTCGATCAAACGTTGGTACAGTTCAGTAGGTAGCAGCCAAAAGAATGTATGCGGTATATACCGCGACGTTAACCACCGCGTGCATATGTCGAACAAAGTACCTGGTTGTTTCCGTTCCATGATATCACACCCCGATTCGGTCGTATACCAGACACGTACTACAGGATAGTGCTATGTGCACAGACCTTTATATGTTGCAGGCCAACATTAACTCGAACGAGTTATGGCTGGTACAGCGGACTTGTATCAACATTTTTTTCAGGCGCTCCGTCATTTAAATGTGTCATACTGTCCGCACTGTCGTATACTAAACCGAAACCATTCCATCATCGCATATTCTTTGGTTATTAGTATCACGGACGCCTTCGGACAATAACGCGCTGACTATTCGCGAACAGATGTCTGGGAATTTCGATCATCTGCTTGTAAAAAGACACACGTTCAGGATAAGAAAAACTTTATTGTGCCTCGGATAAGTTTCCGGCATGTCGGGCAATTCCTAATGTCTGATGCACAACCCATACATGATACAATATGTCCGCATGGCAAGAAAATGATTTGACGAATTTGGTCCAAACAGATTACACACATAGTCTTGTCTTGTAACAACTGCTTTTCTTGTATCAGGGCATCCACATCTGAAATTAACAACACACGAACTGATTGTAATGCAAAGCGATGTATACCTTAAATAACCGTTATGTAATCATAGAAATCAGCATACGACTGTAATCTACAACGTTATATTACGGACACCGATCTATATTTGTTACATATACATACTTCAGCAAATACAATGCTTTGTTCACTGTCATTCAAATGAGGACGTAATTGCCATTGTGTGTGTGTGTGTGTGTGTAATGAAATGACCGTATCGTTGAATTGACCAAATGATTACTTTGTTTGTTTGTAGGTCCACCGTCACTCCCGTTTGACTGCTGCATTTCGCCAACGAGCGGTTTCTCTTCCGCTTCACGTGCGGCTGGAGTGCTGGCAGCAGATGTTTCATATGAATCCATCACAGCAGCTAGTAAACATTCAGCGGATTCAAACGCCTGCCCTGTCGTACGTAGCTTGTTTTCTATGACGGACGCCACTCTGTCACGGGGAATCCCCGTTTTGAGGACTAACTGGACTCTGTCCGTGCTCATTTGTGCCGCCAGGTGTCGGGGGTCGTACTCTGATGTCGGCCATTTGAAACAGCACACAATATATGATAATATATGTGAATGAGTCCGAACGACGTGTTGAATATCAATACGTTTCTGAGAATATTTATAATGTGGACAATGAAGCTACACCTCACAAATTATTACCAGTATGAATATGCATGATATCAACACAGAATATCAATGGCTCCGATCTCACTTGCCAAACAACGTATCTCAACAGTATAACGGCTTGGGTATTATGGCTCTGATCAGAAAGAGTCCTAAAATCTAGCCGAGACGTATTAATGACTATATGAAACATTTGATGTGTATGTGAAAGTGAAACGGAAAATAAGTTTTTCATCACATGACTGGACAGCTCTTGCATAAAAATATCAGTCATTGTGTGAATATACTGACATGACATAAGTCCTGAACAGAAATATAACGTAATGTTACATATTTGGCATATATTATATATATGTTCTGACCTTAGAAACTCAAGTACAACATTAACAGCAAAACCACATACCTGATCGTTCGGGCGTTTCGCTCCTGCTTTCTAAGTAACGTTTGGTCCTAACTTTGGCGTTGGTACCCTGTAACAGATTCATAATATGTTTGTGTACACACGTCATCACGAATATTTCCTTATATAGTGATACAAAGTGGTTTCGTATGTTCATATCTTAAACAAAACGCATTACTGAATATATTGTATTGACTGTCGTTAAAGGATAATGCGTGTCTGATGCTTTTTCTGTGTGATCATGTAAAATGTGTGTGATAAGTAAAGAATAATCACCAATGTCTCGCTTTTAACCATAGTTGCATTTCTGTTTGCCTCGTGAATGAATTCAGGTCCTTTGGACTGCATAACAAAACCACATTTTGGGAACCAACGTGCATGCTCAGCCCATGGTTCATCTCCCGGTTCCCAGGCACGAAGCCCTCCATCACAGTAAAAACACCGGCAACAATCATGTTCACCTGCAACACAAAATACGTATCATCTGTTATGAACATAAATGCGTATCACATTAATTAATACATACCACTGTAATCAGTGACCGAAGTATTATCTTCTGTTGCAAAAAAAAAGAATCAATACGCGTCTCATAATTATTCATCTGAAATTGTTTCTTGGTCATGTGCCAAACAATATACAGTTATCGTCTCACAGCCTGCAAATGCAGGATAGAACCGTTTCCAATGACTGATGCGATATCTACAGACATATTATATTTTATACGAGATGATATACTCCGTTGGTCGGACTTACAAGAACGAACTAAAACAATCAAACACGTTTATTTAGGTGAAAGAAATGGTGTCGTTTTTCTAACTACAAATGTAGCGAGCATGTATTACCTGTGTAGTAAAACCCGGCTTCGGCCAGTGATTCGGGAGTCTGTTCTTTACCCACTGGCCATTCACGGAACGTCGCTAGTCTGTTTTGCTCTGTAGCCAGTCTTGGCCTTCGAGGTCTCTTTGTAATTATGCCCAACCGTTCCTTCAGGATATCCTTGTAGAAAGACGTTCCTCCAGTTTTGTTTGCAAGGATCGGGCTATTGTCGTCAGGAAGTGGTACGTTATTCGTTGGTTCCCCGCGAACAAACGCACACCGGTCTCCGTAATACCGGAAATGTTCCTCGTCTGGATCATCCCCTGTCTCCCAACCCATCATAGCACCTTGACAGAAGGCACATTTTACTTTATCACGTGGTCCGACAAAGTATAAACCCGCCGCCGACATCAGCCTCGGCTCGATCAAGTCCCTTTTCGGCCATTGACGGTAGCTATCCAGTCTGTTTTTTTCAATCCACATCGCCGAAGCCGATAGCCGTTCGCCCATTTTGTCTATGAGCGTTTTCAGATGACTTTCACTATATGCATTTTGGCCATACGAAATAGCTCTTTCTGGGTTTTTATATTATGCAACGTCACTCTCGCAGTGCCCGCGTCCCTGCACTATCTGTTTCAACCGATGCTGATGTGTATATAACTGTATCTGAAGTGGAGTATTAGTTCGGTCACATGACTACGGGTACAACGTCTTAACTCGGAGTACCACGTAGTCGTATGTTTACAGCAGCTCTTTGCAGATCAAACAGAGCAGACAGTAATGCATGTCGGACTCTATATATATAGGCCGCGTGCTGTTCCGCATAGGATCCTATTACAAATACACTGTGAAACTGATACCACAATGTATTATCTTGGACGAAAGCTGACACACGTTATCTTGCGATACTACATCATATGCAAGATTCCGATGTCCCAGCACCTGTACCGACCAATCAGCAGGCAGTGAGTCATACCTGTCCTATCACAATGTGTATATAATATTTGGCGTGTGCTTACCCTCATTCAGTCACAACCTCACTCCCACAACGTGGCACCTCACGACTGACTGGTGTCTACCGCTGATTGCGAGGACAGGATGTCCGCGTCTTGGGCAGAAGTGTTCAGACGATGCCGCCCAGAGTTGTTGGCTAACCTGACGGTGGACGAGATGTTATGTGCTATCCTGAAGAGCAGAAACGTGTTGTCACCGTACCACGCTTACGCACGTAACACCACCCCTTTTGCAAAAGCAACATCCTTGATCGACCATATATCAAAGAACGACAGTCATGTGAAACATTTCATCACTGCTCTTAAGGAAACAGGGCAGCCGCACGTGGCTCTCTTGTTGGAAAAGCAAAAGCGGAAATGCGAGGAAGAGGCGAAGCAGAGATGTAAAGAACAGACAAGACAGTGGTGGGAGGAACTGGTACCACCAAATGGCGCACAAGCCCACCGACAGGCCGACCCATGCGGTGGTCCCGATTGGACAGGCCTGTTTGCGTTCTTGTCTTGCTCAGATCAACACGACAACGCTCCGTTCGATCAAAACAAAGACAAGAAGTTCAAAGAAAAGATTGTGCCGCTGTTTCGAATCTTGGCACAGATACTGAACTCAATGAACGACAAGTTGCTCTTCATGATGACGTGTGTGTCAGCAAAAATCGTCAAGATGGCAGAATGGCACCAGATATGGGAGCAGACAGACAATGACACAGCCAACAGTTTGCTACAAGCTTTGGAGGGAGAAACATACGTGCAATGGAACTACTTCAGCCTGATATGCCGTACAGCAGACTTGAAGGCCGCCGCATACATCATCGACGACGCCTTGACGACAGCTGGAGTTACATCGCTCTACTCCATCATGGTTTCGGGATCCCCGTGCGGGTAGAAAACAAGGGAAGTCGCAAGGACCTTCACTGTGTATATACCGTTTTGTAGCACTGTATCATTGAACTTATATCTGCTTTATCACAAGTATCCGACTCTAGTCAGAATAAAAAATTTTGTTTTTGGTATACTGTAATGACGCCGGACTCTGGTTTATTTTTTTTCCAGTTATCGGTATGACGTATGTAGGCGTCAAGTTTCGTGTGGTCACACATACGACGACCGTGTACGGACTATCAAGATCTGCATGCGTATTTTTTTTTCGATTTGGTTGTATTATGGATATGACTGGAATGTATAAATATCACATGTAACTCAAATGATCTGATTTCTTGTTTTGTTTTTGTCATACCAGACCTTCCATAAAAACACTCACACATTTAATACACAAAGATGCACAAGACGCAATACTCTCCTCAACGTAACATTTTAATACATCGGCCAATACAGTACATACGACATACGCTAGTTACAAACGGCAAACATACATTCTTCAAAAGAAAGGTATCTGATTAACTAATAAAAACGTATGCAAAGGCTACCATCTTCGCTGGATGAAGAAGACGATGTGCGTGTACCGCCGCTGTCCAAAGAAGAGTCAGAAGACCTTCGATCCGTGTAATAAGTAGCAGGTGGGTCTCTCCTGAATACTTCATCGTCGTCAATGGAACTGGCCAGAGACGAATAAGGACACGATACGTCGTCATCCTCGCTGGTCAGAACAGAGTCTGGAGACCGTGGTTCAGTGTCAGGAGAGGCAGGGGGGTCTGTGTATCTGATTACGTCGCTAGTCAAAGCATCCATATCATTGGCGAAATCCTGACCGGTGTCATCATTATCGCTGGCCTGAGACCTGTAACGAGACGATATGTTATCACCGTCGCTGGCCATAAAGGAGTAAGGAGACCGTGGTTCCGGGTCAGGAGAGGCAGGGGGCTCTGTGTACCTGATAACTCCATCACTCATAGCATTCCTCACATTGGCGAAATCATGACCGGTGTCGTCATTATCGCTGGCCTGGGACATGTAACGAGACGATATGTTATCATCGTCGCTGGCCAGAAAGGAGTAAGGAGACCGCGGTTCCGCGTCTGGAGAGGCAGGGGGGTCTGTGTACCTGATAACTCCATCACTCATAGCATTCCTCACATTGGCGAAATCATAAACATCGCCGTCATCGCCACTGGCCATCTCAACACTATCATTCTCATTGACGCCCATAGCACTCTGTGTGTCGCTGTCATATGCACCTTCACCATACATGACGAAATTGGTTCCCCTCATCATTCGCGCGCACTTAAGATTAAGTGCAACGTCGGGTATATATCGCACAAGCCTTTTCCATTCCGACTTGTTCAAAGTCACACATACTTTTTGAGTGACGACACCGTTTTCGGTGTCAACGTACTTGAATGTTACCTCGTAGTTATCAGAGCCATGTGGACATTGCTTGGCGTACATGGTCAACCGTTTTCCGCGATACTCTTCCAGGATCAGTTTCACCTGATTATGAACCGCTATTGCTCGTGTAAACTCGGCTGCGCGACCTGATAACTGCTTCCACGCGATATAACTGAAGTAGATCACACGGCGCTCAAACCCAGGTGCAAGGCCTTTCACAAGGAAGATACCCTGCTGATCAATATACAACCCCGCACGGTCATCACACTCACGAACGCCTTCGTCCGAAATGGTTTGCCAGAGAGGTACCGTCCACATGTCATGGCCAGTAGAACCAGCTGTCAGGTTGATCGGTATCCGAACTGTATACACGTTCATATAGGTGTCACCTGAACCATCGGTGGTCCGTTCACTTTCACTGTCCCGGTCATCCATCACGGGCCCTTCTAATGAATGCTGTTACATGAAATCGGGTCGAACAATGCGATACTGGCTGTACGTATGGCTACAGGTCCGTTGTACGATGTGTTAATCGGTGTACACACACACGCACAAATGAGTATATCGGAAATATATCCCCATACAAATACTGTTTACAGCTCCATTGGGTACCAGTGACATTCAGACACTGAAAACACACACACACATATTCGAACACACACATACGACACAAGACGAAAGGTAATGAAGACAGACAAATAAAATCAGGTTTGTTACCATTATACATAAGGTTTATTGTCAAAAGCCGTACATGTCTATTAAGCAGTTATGTGTGTATATATATATATATGAATCATACATACATGTTTTTACAAATGAAAAAGTGTACAGGTCTAATCATATTACTAGTTGCTAAAACACCAACGTCATCAAAGTTCTCAATCAGAATGCATCTGTATCGTTTACATATAGCAATCTATGACATCCTCCAGGGGGCAACGGCACCTGACACATGTTTTATCGTCCTTCGCTATAACATGCCACGCGCATTGGAAACAGCAGACGAAGTGACCGCATGGAACAAACACCGTCTTCCTTTTATTCTCCATGCACACTATACAACAACTGAGCTCTGACCCGGATTCGTCACGAACGTCCTGTCCCCGTTTTTTATTGAGCATGTCCCGTGTGATCTGCCACCGTCCGACACGAGATATGTTCTGCGCTTGGGAGAGATGACCCTTCAGCCGGTGCACGGTATCGTTGATACGTGAAGCTGCCTCATGATTCAGAGAGGAGAGAAGAACCGTGCGCGCCTCGCACTGACCATGAGAGCCAAGCAAGTTGATAAACGCGAGGAGATGCCGTAGACCCCGCCTTTTGAGGACGGACAGCAATTCATCGTTCTTCTGTGAATTGGTCGGCCTTGCCTGTATGCTTTCCACATGCTCTTGAAGCAAAATGTTGTTTTGCAGCAGGGCGACCATAAGCTTCTCGTTTGGGTCCAGCGTGTTCTGTAAATGGATTGCAGCAGAATTGATCACGTCTGCGACAGGAACCGACGGATGGTTTGACATGTAAGCACTTACATCCAATTGACATTCCTTGTCAGTCATGTTTGTGTTGCAGGCGATCCGGAACACGGTTAGCTCACATCAAATGCGTCGGGTGAAATAAGCCAGGAGACGCGCACAGGCGCCTCTTATACGTGCAAGTGAACGGAAGGTAGGTACAATCCTTTTTGATTTTTTTGGTGCTGCATGCGTAGTCCTAGGTAACGTTTTGTGTTATGGCGTATCACGTGATTCACGCAGGTTTGTGATATAATACTGAGTCACTGTACACACAATAAATATACGTGTTTTCCTTGCGCATGATATCGATGGTTGTTATCATGTATAGGCAGATGTAGACACAATCCTACGCCTTTCTTTACCCGTGTATTTGCACTAACGATAGCTGCAATATGTACGTGTGCAAAGAGCTCCACTTGACGACATTCTTGCTGCAATTTCACGCGTACATGCTTCAAAATTAAGAGCGCGCACTATCTTGGAGTGCGCCACCTCATTATCAAATATTTGCAACAAGTTGATAAATGTTACCAGTCTCTGAACGTCCCAATGCTCGAGTACACACAGCAGCTCCCCGTTCCTCTCGATAGACGTCTCCTTCGCTTTGATACGATCCGCTTGAACAGAGTCGATTAGGCCTCTGTTGACCATGACGTCATACAGCAACACGTCGACATCAAGAGAGGTAACCAACTGAGGACGTATGTCACCGATAATGCTTCCGCCCGTGATCGGGGGTTGTATAGACAAGTAATATTCCATTGGCTCTACATCTCCGCTGTACATGATGTATCCGTAAGGAGTTCTGTTCAGTAGGGTGGTTGGCAATGAAATGATGCATTTATACAGCAACTGTCTATTTATATGTGTGCCCCTCCCCATATCCACACATCCACATCCTTGACCCATCTGTTTGCTACTAACGATGGCAGCATAATGGACATGTGCAAAAGGCTCTTTTGCGCCTAACTGCTTCCAAATTAAGAGCGTCCACTAGTCTGGAGTGCGCCACCTTATTATCAAATATTTTCAACAAACTGATAAATTTTACCAGTCTCTTCACGTCCCAATGCTCGAGTACACACAGCAGCTCCCCGTTCCTCTCGATAGACGTCTCCTTCGCTTTGATACGATCCGCTTGAACAGAGTTGATTAGGCCTCTGTTGACCATGACGTCATACAGCAACACGTCGACATAAAGAGAGGTAACCAACTGAGGACGTATGTCACCGATAATGCTTCCGCCCGTGATCGGGGGTTGTATAGACAAGTAATATTCCATTGGCTTTAAATGTCCGCTGTACATGATGTATCCGTAAACGAGTCCTGTTCAGTACGGTGGTTGGCAACGAAATGATGCATTTATACAGCAACTGTCTATTTATATGTGTGCTCCTCCCCATATCCAGATCCTTGACCCGTCTGTTTGCACTAACTATGGCTGCAATATTGTACGAGTGCCAAGGACTCCATTTTCCTAGTTCTTTGATGCAAGGTTGCGCGTACATGCTTCACAGTTAAGAGCGGCCAGTAGCAGGAAGTGCGCCACCCTATTACCAAACATGTTCAACAAGCTGATAAATATTACCAGTTTCTCAACGTCCCAATGCTCGAGTATACACAGCAGCTCCTCGTTCCTCTCGACAGACGTCTCCTTCGCTTTGAGACGACCCGCTTGGTCAGAGTCGATAAGGCTTTTGTAGAGCATGGTGTCAACCAACAGCACGTGGACATCAAGAGTGGCAACCAACCGGCCACGTAGTGTACCGATAATGCTTTCGCCCGTGATCGGAGGTTGTATTGACAAGTAATATTCAGGTGGCTGCATCACATCTTGGAAGTACATGATGTATCCGTAAACGAGTCCTGTTCAGTACGGTGGTTGGCAACGAAATGATGCATTTATACAGCAACCGCTTATTTATATGTGTGCCCATAGCCCCCCCCCCCCCCCTCCTCCGCATCCTACACTAAAAAAGCATAAAAAACGTTTTTGACAATCCATACTGCAAGATACGATGACATGCGCCAACTGGCATTCTTATCCTTTTTTCGAACCGCCCGTTTGCACAGACGACGGCTGTAAAATGGTATGTGTACCGATGACGCCAGTCGGGGAGAAGCTACATCCGTCAGCAAAGCGCTTCCATGCTGCTCGATTCAGACATTTCACGAGCACGACGTGCGGCCCGGACCGGTTGCAGGTTTTGAGCAACTCGATAAACGTGACAACTTGTTCAAGCCCCAACTCCATGATGATAAACAGCAGCATCTTGTTCTGATCGATGACGGTATCTTCCCCGGTGATACGTGCGGCTTCGTCCTGACTTATAAGACCTTTCTGGAGCAGAGTGTCAATCAGCGAAGGATCGACGTCCAGGCTGGTCACCAACGTGCGCCACTGTGGCCGGAGGATGCTCGCGCTCGAAATCTCAGGTCTGACAGACAAGTAAAAATTCAATGGCTGCAACGTATCGACCCGGCCCATGGTGTATCGGTTAGACACTCCCGTGCAGTACGGCGGTCGGCGATGAAATGATGGATGGATACAGCGACCGGTACTTTTGTAACCACGCCACAAGCAATGACATATAAAAGGACATATAAAATGAAAGAGAACGGGATTCGACACACACGTTTGAAGTACCAAATCGTTACCCCCATGGAGTTACGCCACATGATAGTCGGGAGGTCGGAGGCTGATTGCATCACACAGAACAGAACATCATACAGAACGCAGTACGAATATACAAACATCACAACGACACACTGACACACACGCACCTAACCGGGAGAGCGTTCAGAACAGGTTCCCCACATCCGTCATACAGTACACGTTGTACAGAAGAATACGTTTAAATATATACACTACATTTTATTCATTTGTTATTCATTTATACAATAACAAAGGTGCGATTACGAAACACAAATGCGCAAAGTAAGATATATACACAAGTTTGAATCATCAATAAAGAACGTGTCAACGTATGTATGTTATAGAGAGTATCAATACAAAAACAGTTCACTTATCGTATATACAGGCACTTACGCGTTTCACTGTGTGAGCTGGGGCAGGGGAAGCAAAAAGAGTTCCTTATGGTACGTCCTGTTAGGTTCACATGAAACAGGGTTTGATATCTTCTACCCGGTTTCTGCATGTTATACATGTCATATCCTCGTTCTCGCTGCACCTCAACGCACATGTGAAACAGCACCTTATGTGACCGCAGGGCAGAAATATCGTCTTCCGTTTGTTGTCCATACACACTACACAGACTTGTTCATTGGGATCATCTGGAGTCACCGATACGTCGTTTTTCTTTTTCGCACATAGCATATCGCGCATGCGCCTCCACCGTTGACCAGAAGAAACCTGCCCATCCGCCTCGCTTAACGTTCCATTGAAAGGTTCGACCTCGTGACGGGTCGGTTGCTCGACCGTGTTCGTTGTTAGCGATCGTCCGACACGTCCAGCCTGCTTCGGGAAAGCGTGTGCGTTCAATGATTTCACCAGGATATCTCGCGGAACGGGCTGATCATACACCTTCAGCAATCCAATAAACCTGACCAAATTAGGGAGACCCCGCTGAGCGAGGATGTCCAACAAGGCTGTGCTTTTCGCATATTTGTGACACTTGCGGAGTATGGTTTCGGCATTGAACCTGCTGATGATGCCTTCTTCGACCATCGCCTCCTGCAGCAGCGGGTCAACGTCCAGGCAATTAGCCAGCGCAACCCGGTCTGAATTGATAACACTGCGTATCGTAATAGCGGGACTGACAGACATGTAAACGTCGAGTGGATGCAAACAGTCTGGCTGACGCGAAGAAACATGTACACCCGAGCTGCCGCATTTTCCAGTGTGGGGGTCGGCCTGACTGCTTGACGGTTTCCCGGCTGTGTTCCCAGTAAGGGTACCTCCGCCAGGGACACCCTGCTTCCCGAAAGCGCATGCGTTGAGTGATTCCACCAGGATATCCCGGGGCACGGGTTGATCATACTCTTCCAGCAAACCGATAAACCCGATGAAGTTTCGAAGACCGCGCTTCAGAAGGATGGCTATCAACTCACTGGCTTTCCCACTCATAACAGGGCTGTTGTCTAAAAGTTCAGCGTGGCCCTTGCATATGATGCCTTCCTGGACCATGGCGTTCTGTAGCACAATGTTGACGTCCAAGTACATCAACAGCTTGATACGGTTTCCTTTGATCACATTTGATATATCGATAGCGGGACGGACAGACAAGTAAACATCGACTGGATGTAGTGTACGTGACATCTCAACACTTTCAAATTTGGGTAGAGGTAACACCGAACAGAACTGCTGCTGGTACTGGTCTGATGTAAGCCCACCAAGTTCTGCTTTATGTAGCTGCCAGACAAGTCATCTGATCGGCAGGAGTTCACTGTGCGCATGTCGAATATATGTATATATACATGGGAGGGGCGTGTTTCAGACGTAGGTCCATCACTCACGGAATTGACGTTCAAATGATGTCCTTGAACAAACACGTGCATCCCTATTATCGTATTGCGTAAAAAGCAGGCCACATAATAGCTTGTTTTAGACTGTCTGATCATCCATTAACGTTTGGTACGTTTAGTAAACCAGTATTAATCATGACCATATGTACAGAAAAAAAACCAAGACAAAAATGACAAACTTAACGCTGGTGCATCGCTGATACATAACAGCTACGATGTTAACCTCACGTGCCACCTGAACTCCAGTCTTTACTCCGTCTGTGCCGCATCATTACCTCTAGACACCGGTTCAGTCGACAGATACGTTTCCTCTGTGGACTCACTGGTTGCGTCGCACTCACTGCAATCGAGACATCTGAAACATGTTTCACAGTACGGCCGATTTTTCAGGTAGAGGCCGTGTCTCATATCTGCAGGTAAACGCCGGTATAAATCCTTCATTGAATCATTCAGATATTTTAGTTCATCATACACATCCTTGCACCGAGACGGGTCAAACATAAAACCCCAACATCCGTACAGCATCATGTCCACCGTGTTGAAAAGTTCAATGAATTCCGTACGGTAAGATATTTCCGACCCGTCCGAGGTGGCCATTACTCTTTATTCTTCTCTTATGTCTTGGGATACTGGTCCAGTTTAAAGGAACGATATATATGCACGCGATACGGATGGGGCACCGACGTATAGAAGGACTGTTCTACAGCGGCTTGACCACCTCAAGTGCGCGTGTGTCTGACGAACGAAACTGTGTCATTGAAACGTGACTTGTATCACTGAAATGGTAAAGCGCAATTAAAGGTCATATAAAACAGCATGTTTACACTGACGACCCATTTACGTTTGGTACGTCTGGTAAACAAGTATGATTCATAACCACATTATTACAGCAAAATATAGACGGCCTTGACGCTGGTGCTTAGCTGATACATAAAAACCAGGATGTTATCGCGTTCATGCTGCTGTGACTAACCGCTCAGGACATTGACCGAATGCTTGCGGTCTGGTTTTTCCGATGTTTGCGCAGTTGTTTTGACACATTTGTCCTTGAGTCACAGTCTGGGCAACATGTCTTATCTCCTGTAAAAAGTTGTTTGCGCAGACGTACATTGACACGGTATGACGTGATTTCTCTAGAAAAGGAAGTGAAAACAAAACTTGCACCGGGTGCACTGCTGATTCGTACATCTGATTCGTGGAAACTATATATAAAAAATTGTTATTCCCATGTTACGGCCGTGACTCATTTACCGACAGGACGTTGACCCAGTTACGTTTGGTACGTCTGGTAAACAGGTATGATTCATAACCACATGACTACAGTAAAAAATAGACGGCCTCGACGCTGGTGCTTAGCTGGTACATAAAAACCAGGATGTTATCGCTTTCATGCTGCTGTGACTAACCGCTCAGGACATTGACCGAATGCTTGCGGTCTGGTTTTTCCGATGTTTGCGCAGTTGTTGTGACACATTTGTCCTTGAGTCACAGTCTGGGCGACATGTCTTATCTCCTGTAAAAAGTTGTTTGCGCAGACGTACATTGACACGGTATGACGTGATTTCTCTAGAAAAGGAAGTGAAAACAAAACTTGCACCGGGTGCACTGCTGATTCGTACATCTGATTCGTGGAAACTATATATAAAATATTGTTATTCCCATGTTTTGGCCGTGACTCATTTACCGACAGAACGTTGAACCGGATGTTTTCGTGTGGGTTTTCCATAGCTTTTAACGATTTTGTTTTGACACGTTTGTCCTTGAGTGAAAGTATCGCGGTTATCAGATATATGTAAAAAGTTGTTTTGTTCATGTTGGAATTTCCACAGTATTACGTAATGTCTGGGTTACTGGCTATAAAAGCTCAGCAGTACCAAACATTCAGCAGAACCTGCCACGCACTGCTACCAGCCGGTTGAAACTGCTGCTGCTGTTGCTATTCTCTACATTACAAAAGCAGTCTTCAGCGACATGGGCTCTCGTTCGAAAACGGCAGATATGTCCGCTCGTTCAACGAAGAGAAACTCGCAACCATTGGCGAACTACAGTGGTGGTGATGTGTTCGCGCCGCTTCTATCAGGCGTAGAATGCAAAGAGAAAAGCCGGATCTCTACAATGACGGCGCCTCTGATGAACGACAACATACTCACCGTGCGCAGCATTGGACTGACGGTGAGGAAATGTTCCGACAAGGGTAATCCGGTGAACAGGCGTATCACGCCCGAGTTATTCGACGACTGTTGCGATCTGGCCTGGCTGCGCACGCTCATCTATTACGGGGAGCTGTTGGGAGCGAGCCTGGACGACTGGAGCCGGTTGTACATGTTCTTCATATGCGACCTCGCCCTGTGTCAATCGGACAAGTCCCTGCCCGCGTTTCCATGCTTTATGAAGAACACGGCGGACATGTTCCTGCGTTTCCGATACAATCACTTCCCCTACCTGATGACCGACAACGAGGAGCTGTTTCCGGATTTCCACCGATCCCAATCCATCTCAAAGCTCTTCGGTTTGGAGTATTTCGTCACGGTGCTCACCACAGAGGAACGGCACCTTTCTCTGGCTGAAAATTTCCGCCGGACATTGCGTGGAGATGATCACATTTTGAGCGAGGCCGACGCAGACGAAAGCAAGCTTCTGTGCAATGCGATCGGCGAAGCCATCCGCTGCGTGACAGACAGACTCATCAACAGGGAGCAAAAGGGCAGCGATTTGATCCCGCTGCAAGAGGACATCAACCGCGTGGCAAAGGAACTGTGCCGCTCAACAGTTTTCGCACACGAGCAGGCCTTGCATGACCTGTATGTGCGTGTACATTCTTGCCTCAAGAAAATGGAGAAAGCAGCCAAAAGCCCTCCCACATACGGCCTGTACACCGGTAAATCGCGCGAACGGTGTGTCCTGAAAAGCTCGAAGAAAGGGGCGATACCGTTTACGCTGGTGCCGTATGGCCTGCAAGACGATGCGGGTACGTTTGATCAGGGAGCAACAACAGCCAGTGTCACGGATGATACCGCCGACCCCGTTTCCTCTGAACCGTCTGCAGCTGTCGATGCCGCCACCCTGAACGTACAAGCTGAACAGTGGGTGAAAGAAAATGCCGGTCATACGACAGTTGAAGTCCAGGATCAACAGGGGAGTCCCGACGGTGCGACAACAGGAAGAACTCACGCCGAGCTCGGGAAGCGGAAACGCGGTCCGTGTCACGCTGCTGACGGTCAACCAAGGTTCAGCGCCCCGAGGAAGCGCATACGCATCGATGATACGCCATTTTCACCCATAGGCGGCGGCGACTGCGCAACGCTGTACCCTCCTATTGACAGCTCGCCACAATCGCCCGGCACAGACGCTGACAGGCCGACCGCACACGGGGCGACGAATGGCTCAAACCTGATCCTGAATTACGAAGGGAATGCGACAAACTCCACGTCACAGGAGGAGGAAACGACCCTCAAAGCGCCTACGGTAAACGGGCGCCGACCCACCATACCAGACCCCTACGAAATATCTCTTAATACACCCGCAATGCCGGCCTTGTTGAACATAGATACACAAGACCTGGTATTGCCAGACGAGGTGCGTGACGAAGACGAGGACGGAAGTGTCCGTTTGCACCTCAATCAATCGGGCCCGGCGCAAGAGGGAGATGCGGGTAACGCTTTGGAGAATGAGGTGTCTATCGCCCGCTCAGCAACAAGTCAACGAGACAAAAGCGCGCCACCGTCTGCAGTGGTTGGTGAGCATGAAAGTCCTTATTCTGATATATCAGACGACGAAATGGACAATACCGGGTTACCTGTGGGGGGGACACAACAACATATGGGTACACATTACGATCACATGCACAATGCAGGGACGGACTTGGGACACAGCACTCATTCACCCTTCACGGGACAATTCATGCCGTCTCCCGGCGTGGTCAAAGCCAATGCGCCCGTTTACGCCTGTGCAGGGCAACGGCCGATTGCTGGCGTCACAGTCAATGCGCACTTGTATGACGGGACGGGACTGCAGCAGCAAGGTACGTCCGTTGCAAGCGACCCAAACCCGATGAACATTCTGTACACCGTCGCCCAGCAACTGTCAACATGTGACGTGAATACACAGAATTATATATACACTCCAGCTGCACCTATCGTCGCAACGCCAAACAATGCAACTGCGCATAACTACGCCTCAAACACGGCCGCCATGGATACGCAGGAACTTTTGAATGTGACGAACACGATGACGGACAAGCTGCACAGGGCCATCAGCAGCTTTCAACAGTCGATGGCCATGCTGGAAGACGTCAAACAGAACTTTCAACAGTTGCAGCAACAAGTACTCCTAGTTTTCCCACGGGGATCAGCATAAACTGATACTTTCCACGTAAAACGTAATGTGGTTCTGTGTCATTGTGACAAAGCGAGCCAACACGAAACTCAAAATGCTTGACTGTTTATTGTGTATGGAGATGTAAATATATGCTAAAGGTTATGTTTAAAGTTGATTACTGTTGATCATGTAAAATGTCAAAATGAAATGTCGAAATGAAATGTCAAAATGAAATGTTAAATGAAATGTCAAAATGGAATGTCAAAATGAAATGTTAACATGATATGTCTAACTGTGCATGTTTCAAAACAGCGATCACGGATGATATATATATTATTATACGGCTTAACAATATATGCTTGTCTCATACGTCACCCGACGTTATGCTAAAAGATGATTACTGTTGATAATGTCAAAAGTAAATGAAATGTCAAAATGAAATGTCAAAATGAAATGTTAACATGAAATGTCTAACTGTGTATGTTTCAAAACAGCGATAACGGATGATATATATATTATTATACGGCTTAACAATAGATACTAGTCTCAAACGTACGGCTTGTTGTTTTCTGAAAAGGACATTGTATGACAGCGTCTGTATGGTATGTGATATAACGTAAAAAACCACTATTGATCAGAGTTTGGGATTGTGGATACTTAATACATAATATTAAATAAATATGGCTTTATATTTTCGGTACGCCCATTTTACATGCCATCATTAAAAATGTCTATATATATATATATATATATATATATATATATATATATATGTAAACATGATAGACTCCATGCTATCGAAACATATTTCACGATCCACCAAGATGCCAGCATTCAGTCATTCTAAGTCTGACTCAGATATTAAATCTGTTACACATATCTCCTCTGTGGACATGGTTAAAATAGTTCCGGTAACATACGATAGGGGGCGCTGCCTCATACAGCACTGGTCAACACAACAAAATAGCCCTTTGCCGGACAACGGTCTACATGACATTTACGAAATACCTGCTAAAATTTTAGGAAAAATATGCCTCAATCATTCCACGAGTAACACACACACCAAAGATTAAATGTGTCTACAACCCTACTATATAAGCAGGCCGGCTCTATAATACTATCAGTTGAGAGCGCTCTATGGGCGCTTTTTGGTCCCAGACGGCTCCCCTGTGTCTGTGACGTCACACTTTCCATCAGCCAATCAAATCAAGGAACAGTACCTGTTCATGATAACATAAGAAACTCACGTACACAAAGCATGTAGTCCCTGTGGCGCAACGGTTAGCGCGTCCGGCTGTTAATCGGAAGGTTGGTGGTTCGAGCCCACCCAGGGACGTTATACCTCTATGGGCGCTTTTGGCTCCCAGACGGCTCCCCTGTGGGGGAGGGGGGGACTTGAGGGGGGGAGGGGGCGGCCCCTCCCTCTGCCTTATGTCAAGAAGTAATAGAGTTGTGGGCTTGTGGCCACCAGGGGTCGGTTGTGTGGTTCAAGTCAGAAGTAGACCAGTTGTAGGTTTGGGGATCGCCGGCAGGGGGGGGGGGGGGGAGAAGAGTCGGTAGGATGTGAAAGGTCGGTCTGGGTCGTCGAGGTTAGAGATGAAAGGTCAGTAGGGTTTACCGGGGGGGGACCAGGGGAGTTCTGGGTGGGATCGCCTGGCGGGGGGGAACAGGGGAGTTCTGGGTAGGATCGCCCGGCGGGGGGGAACAGGGGAGTCCTGGTTGGGATCGGAGACCCATGTGAATGGTTAAAGAGTGTTCATCGGATATCATCGGTACTGGAAAAACCACAGGTGTGCAACGCATGTCAAAGCACTAGGGGATCGTTCAGATCCCGACAGAGGGTCTCCACTGGGGCCGAGGCCCCTATAGAAATTTCTCCACAGGGCTCGTGGTGGGGGCTTCGCCCCCGGGAATAATACTTTATGGGGGATCGATCCCTAAAAAGAATATACACCGGGGGCGAGGCCCCCATAAGGAAATATATGGAAGGCCCGTGGTGGGGGCCTCGCCCCCAGGTGATAATACTTTATGTGGGATCGATCCCTAAAAAGAATATACACAGGGGGCGAGGCCCCCATAAGGAATTACATGGAGGGCCCGTGGTGGGGGCCTCGCCCCCGGGAATAATATTTTATGGGGGATCGATCCCTAAAAAGAATATACACAGGGGGCGAGGCCCCCATAAGGAATTACATGGAAGGCCCGTGGTGGGGGCCTCGCCCCCAGGGGAAAATACTTTATGTGGGATCGATCCCTAAAAAGAATATACACAGGGGGCGAGGCCCCCATAAGGAATTACATGGAAGGCCCGTGGTGGGGGCCTCGCCCCCAGGGGAAAATACTTTATGTGGGATCGATCCCTAAAAAGAATATACCCCGGGGGCGAGGCCCCCATAAGAAAATATATGGAAGGATCGTGATGGGGGCCTCGCCCCCGGGAGAATACTGTATGGGGATCGGGGCGCCGAAGGCGCCAATACACAGATGTATGTATGGAGGGCGCCTTCGGCGCCTCGATCCCTAAAATGAATATTCCCGGGGGGCGAGGCCCCCACCACGGGCCCTCCATCTAAATCCTTATGGGGGCCTCGCCCCCAGTATATGTTCTTTTTAGGGATCGATCCCACATAAATTATTATCCCCTGGGGGCGAGGCCCCCACCACGTGCCTTCCATGTATTTCCTTATGGGGGCCTCGCCCCCAGTGTATATTCTTTGTAGGGATCGATCCCAGATAAAGTATTATCCCCTGGGGGCGAGGCCCCCACCACGTGCCTTCCATGTAATTCCTGATGGGGGCTTCGCCCCCTGGGTGTATTCTTTGTAGGGATCGATCCCACATAAAGTATTTTCCCCTGGGGGCGAGGCCCCCACCACGGGCCTTCCATGTAATTCCTTATGGGGGCCTCGCCCCCAGTATATATTCTTTTTAGGGATCGATCCCACATAAATTATTATCCCCTGGGGGCGAGGCCCCCACCACATGTCTTCCATGTATTTCCTTATGGGGGCCTCGCCCCCAGTGTATATTCTTTGTAGGGATCGATCCCAGATAAAGTATTATCCCCTGGGGGCGAGGCCCCCACCACGTGCCTTCCATGTAATTCCTGATGGGGGCTTCGCCCCCTGGGTGTATTCTTTGTAGGGATCGATCCCACATAAAGTATTTTCCCCTGGGGGCGAAGCCCCCACCACGTGCCTTCCATGTATTTCCTTATGGGGGCCTCGCCCCCAGTGTATATTCTTTGTAGGGATCGATCCCACATAAAGTATTTTCCCCTGGGGGCGAGGCCCCCACCACGGGCCTTCCATGTAATTCCTTATGGGGGCCTCGCCCCCTGGGTATATTCTTTGTAGGGATCGATCCTACATAAAGTATTTTCCCCTGGGGGCGAGGCCCCCACCACGGGCCTTCCATGTAATTCCTTATGGGGGCCTCGCCCCCTGGGTGTATTCTTTGTAGGGATCGATCCCACATAAAGTATTTTCCCCTGGGGGCGAGGCCCCCACCACGGGCCCTCCATGTTATTCCTTATGGGGGCCTCGCCCCCTGTGTGTATTCTTTTTAGGGATCGATCCCCCATAAAGTATAATCCCCTGGGGGCGAGGCCCCCACCACGGGCCCTCCATGTTATTCCTTATGGGGGCCTCGCCCCCTGTGTGTATTCTTTTTAGGGATCGATCCCCCATAAAGTATTATCCCCTGGGGGCGAGGCCCCCACCACGGGCCCTCCATGTAATTCCTTATGGGGGCCTCGCCCCCTGTGTGTATTCTTTTTAGGGATCGATCCCCCATAAAGTATTATCCCCTGGGGGCGAGGCCCCCACCACGACCCCTGTGGAGAAACCTCTGTGAGATTCTGTGGTGATCGGAGCGATCCCATTGTGCTTTGACGTGCGTTGCACACCGTTGGCTTTCCCAGTACCGATGATACCCGACGATCACTCTTTAACCATTCACATCCGTATACGAACCACCTAGGACTCCCCTGTTCCCCCCCCCTTGTGACCCCTGTTGACCTTTCACCTCCGACCCGATCACACTCACAACTCCCCTGTTCCCCCCCCCCCCCCAGGCGACCCCTGCTGACCTTTCCCCTTCGACCCGATCCCATCCAGAACTCCCCTGTTCTCCCCCCCCCCCGGCGACCCCTGTTGACCTTTCACATCCGACCTCGACGACCCCAACCGACCTTTCACATCCAACCGACCCTTATTCACCTCCTGCCGGTGATCCCCAAACCTACAACCGGTCTAGTTCTGACTTGAACCACACAACCGGCCACAGACCCACAACTCTACTACTTCTTGACATAAGGCAGAGGGAGGGGCCGCCCCAAACTGGAAAATATATCACGAATGTCACTCGTTGAACGTTTGAGGCATATTTTTACTAAAATTATTGCAGGTATTTCGTAAATGTTGTGTAGACCGTTGTCCGGCAAATGGCCATTTTGTGTTGCTGACCAATATGACGGTGTCAGTATCGCCACCTGCCGACGACAAGTGGAACTATATCAGATAGACAACGGATTTATCTAATTAAGTTGCACACATGAAACAACATTTGTGCGGACTGCATACTTTAATTGAACTGGATGTTTTGTGTGCCTTTATGTATTTATAAAATGTATCAGAAAATGATCATGAATCACATATGCGGATGATCATGGCATAAAGAAGACCGTGAAACTTTCATATTTTATTCATTATATAAGTTCCGTCTTATGAGTTCCACAGGTATTGTGACGTAGATTCAGGCAAAACATTGTTGAAAATAACGAGTACATCAAGTTTTTATACATATTTTTGAAATATTGTCACATATGCATTTATTTAAAACTTCGTTTTCTGAGTTTGGAAGTATCAAGTGATATCAACATCTATTAGTATGTTTGTCGTATCTGGTTGATCAGATCCATATAACATCTGGTTGTTCAAACGATTTTCGTGCATTCGCATTGGATGTGCCTAAAATATACATCTGGGTGACGAATGGTTTTGATGTACCCGTCTTCTTCTTTTTAAAAAATGTATATAACGTGAAAGTACACCTCGGCGTGCAGGGTTTTCTGTATCGGGTGTTTAATCTGAAACCGATCGCCAACGACAAAACTAATTTATGAATACATGCAAACACGCAGACAGTTATCGAGCAGCGATGAAAAAGCAGATTACCAGCAAACGTATTAAGATCATACCAGGGACGAACCCTGTTTAACCACATTTCAACCCGTCACCCCTCATATACATATATATATATATTCATGTGAGCTTGAGAAGCCGTCACCCCTTGTTTCATGGCGGGTGAGACCTTCCGAATACATGCATCCCATTCAAGCCACGCCCACGCAACACATTGTGTTTGACGTACCCAACAGTTGCGGACGTGTGCTCATTCTTGATTATACTTCGGACACAGCGTGATGCATTCGCTCCCAGCCGACGACCAGTTAACCAGCAGGTTGTGCGACAAGAACGAAATGACATATCTGATGGACAATTTGATGGGTCACGCGGAGCTACTTTTGAAGAAGATCAAAGTCCTTGACGACAGATCAACTGATGTATTTCCCAGATCGTGGCAGTGCGTGGAACTGGTTGACGGCGTGGACCCGTGGCCACCCAGCCTCTGCTTGAGTATGATAACTGATATCGGGAGAGGGTACGGGATCACACTTGATGAGGCTACTTTGACGGCTGTGTATAAAACGGAACCGTGGGTCAGCTGGCACAGGATATGCCCTTCGATCACAGTGAACCTTACACGCATGGTCCCGACGGCTGAAGCCCGATGCCTGGCTGTGTACATATTGTACTGCTTCTTTAGCAAAGAGTACCGAGTGTCTCACGCTGACAGCGATTTTCACAGGGGTCTGCTGTGTTTAAATTACTGCCCATGTAGCCGATACCAAACGAGGAATGTAACCTCTCGTTGCTGTTGTGTGTCACTTGGTTCTTTCTCGTGAAAGCGTCATTGTGTACCCGATATCTGACAGCGTACGTCACACACAATAACACCAGTGCATACATCTCCTCATGGTGTTTTTATATCTATATGTGTTCATGTCGCGTGGGATAATGCATCTCAGAAACGTATCTGCGCTCATGCAGTGGACTGACCTTGGAGTGAGGCCATTTTTTTTGTTAAGTCACATGAGCCCTGCCGTTACTCACATCTGAATTTGGTAAACAATTTTGAGCCTATCCCGTCAACCGCCAGGCATGCGCACTGCCTGGATGTACATGTTCGAAAACACATAAAAGCAGCGGTGATGTCTAGTTGCCAGGCACAATTCATGTTGGAGCCCTACCACGACCATGGCTTGTTCTTCACATTGGCACGAGGCGTTTTACGGCATACTGCCCCGTTTGGCATCTGCATTGTACGTGAAACAGAGTCTGCTGCCTGACGAGCTGTTGGCAGAGGGGTTTCTCGACAGGGACGAGCTGGATAATGTCAGGGCGAAGATGACTAATTCGGAACAAGCCGAACTGTTGCTGCACACACTGGCGGATACGAACACTCCCAGAAGGCTTGACAAAGCTATGAAAATTATAGGGCGTCATCACCCAGACGTTTTGCGGATGTATCAAGATCGCATGAAAGCACTGAGTCGGGATGAGAAAAAGGCTCGACCACATGGTTCGCCTCCGGCTAAGGTGTCTTCGTCTTGGAACGACAGTTTTTACAAAATACTTCCCGGTATGGCCGACAAATTAGACGTGCTGCATAGCGACGTAGTTGATGTACTTGCTGCGCGAGGGTTTATCAACGACAACATGGTCGAGCAGATACGTGTTCACAGGATGAACACGGCCCAAGCCAGAACACTCCTGTACCTCCTTCTTGATAACAACGGTGTATATGAACTTGATGCTGCCATGGAGTTGCTGCGCGGCCATTACCACGCGCATGTGTCGGATTTTTATAAACAAGGTATGAAACATCTCGATCGTCCCATGCTGGTGGACAACGTGAACAACCGTTCGTAAGCATGTACGCCCCGTCTGAGGCACTGTATATACACATCAAACGCTGGAAGTGTTGGAGGTCCAGATGCTGATATTAACTCGTGTATTCGGGATTTTTCGAAGGAACTGATTGTTTGGTATTTGAGCATACGCAACGATGTAGCATTTTTATACAATGCACGCATATATATGACTGTTTGAAACGTGGGATTAACGTACGGGACGTGTTTCATAACGGACCTAACGTCACAGCCAGCTCTCCAGGCAATAAGGTTTTGTATAACAGGTTGTTGTGCATGTGATTTGTTTTTGTTTATACTGTAATCTATATGACACGTAATAAAAAGGCATAAATTAATTGCATCCTGTATTGTATCAGAGTATGATGGGCTTTATGCTATGTGTGTGTATGTAAGTGCGTGTGTAAACAAATTATCTATAAGATACCATGTGATCTGGTACACGCACTATCTGAAATAACAGGATGGTAACAGAGTTCTCACTGGATGGCACCACATGTTTTCAATTTTGTTTGTCCCCATCACGGTCTCTTAGATGATATCCACATTTAACCGTGCAGCTCTGTCACAACGCGTTGCATCAGGGTTCCCCTTAAGTATTTGTTCTACTCCTCCGGTTTATGTATGAAACTCGGCAACGGCAACCGTCCAACTATCTTCCGGAACGAAGTTGATACCAACTGGCCCGCATGTTGATCCGTGTGCGTCATCACAGATTCAGAAAAAATTATATTTGGATACGCGCAATGTATGCTTGCTGATGGTATTATGTTAACGCTTCTGCCACACGTGTGTAATCTTCCCCCTTCGCGTGTATACGTCATCACACGTGACTATATAACCACCATTGGGCAGCATGAACGCCACATGCGCACAGTCTTCTGAGAAGGACAGGCATGTGTGCCGCTGCTGGTGACTGGATAACGTGTTCGCAGATGTTTGCTACCCGTTTGGTCCTTTCGTTTTATTGATGGGGTGTATCCGCCGGCTTTTTGTACTTTGGGTACTGTACAGTGATTTCTGTCTGGCAAACTCTTTGACTCAGAGTTCTGCTGCCCCTTCTCCGTACCATGCATTCAGATTCTTCGACATCAATCTGACAAACAGCGAGGCCCAGTATGGGTGCGGTATGTTACAGGATGGCAGGTGGTACCTGCCTGCACCGGATGACAGCCATGACGGGTTATCGTTCCACACAGAATTGACTGCTTTCATGAACAGTGCTGGTATTTCCGAAGCGTGGATTTCGCTGAAAGGGAACAAGCTAAACGAATGGCGGGTGTCCGGGACGAATTCTTTCAAAGGCACGGTACAACATAATGGGAAACAACACAGACACTGCGCCAGGATACAATCTCATTATGAAGCTGCTGTGAGTGAGTCGTGTAATGACGACGTCAAAATGTTTATATGCGTTGTGCCGTCTTCCAGCCACCTGTTCTTCAGTAATCTCTGCAACGGACAGTACGGACCGTGCTACGCGATTATGCGTGGCGCCGCAAGTTGGTTTGCAGCTAAAAGTATGTGCGTTTACATAGGGGCACGCTTGGCCGTCGTTCATAATGAACAGGAAGCTAAAGCCCTGAGTAAGTTCATAAAATATAAGATATCCGGTGCAACGGAATATTGGGTGGACCTGGTGAACTACGTTTGGAAATACCGTCTGCGCGGAAACAGGACTGCGGTTCCCGACATGTACTTTTGGTACAGACAACGACCTGATACCGGGAAAAACTGTGCCGTAGTAAGGAAATATCCAGACGGATATTTCTGGGAAGCTGTGGACTGCGACAGCCGCCATCAAATCGTCTGCATGAGTCATCGTTCTTTATCGACAAGAAGTGATGGCGCAATGGTCAACGTGCCTACACGCTACCCGCACAACGCATCGGATACTGCTACTGAGATATATTCTTCCGCGTCATCATACCGCTCTATATCGCACGCCGTTATCATACGTATGTGTCTATCACTGTGCGTCAGTATCATTACGTCCATCTAAAACATCAGACTGAAGGGTTATGCAAAAACAATACGCCCCCGTATGGGAAGTCTCATGCACGGAAGATCTGTATACATTATATCTGGTTTGCTGATCAAACATCGTTTTTGTGTTGTTTTCGTTTGTGTGCCAGTGATGCAGAAGTAACATGACCCAACGTGACGCATGTAAATCGCTTGCTTATCAGATATGTCCTCTTTATTTTTTATTCTCCTCCCCCCGAGTGTATACGTCATCACACGTGACTATATAACCATCACCGGGCAACTTGAACGCCACATGCGCACAGTCTTGTGAGAAGGACAGGCATGGGTGCCGCTGGTGGTCACTGGATTTCGTGTTCGCAGAGGTTTGCTTACCATCTGGTACTGTTTTTTGTATTGATGGGGTGTATCTTCCGGCTTTCTGTATTTTTGTTACTGTACAGTGACCTATGTCTGGCAACCTCTGTGACTCCGAGATCTGCTGCCCCTTCTCCGTACCGTGCATTCAGATTCGTCGACATCAATCTGACAAACAGCGAGGCCCAGTATGCGTGCGGTATGTTACAGGATGGCAGGTGGTACCTGCCTGCACCGGATGACAGCTATGACGGGTTATCGTTCCACACAGAGTTGACTGCTTTCATGAACAGTGCTGGTATTTCCGAAGCGTGGAGTTCGCTGAAAGGGAACACGCTAAAAGAATGGCGTGTGTCCGGGACGAAACCTTTCACCGGTGAAGTGCAAGAAAACGGGATACGACCCAAACACTGCGCTCTTATTAAGACCAGATATGAAGCTGCTGTATCTGTAAACTGCACTGAAGACAGGAATGATGGCTTATGTCAGGTATCATCCTCCAGCCGGTGGTTCTTCAGTCGTCTGTGCACGGGGCAAAAAGGACAGTGCTATGTGATAATCCGTGGCGCCCCCGATTGGTTTGCGGCTAATAGCATGTGCGTTTACATAGGGGCACGCTTGGCCGTCGTTCATAATAAGAATGAAGCAAAAACTCTGTCTTTGTTCCTTAAGAAGAAATTTCTACCAGGCAATTATTTTGTGGACCTGGTGAACCACGTTTGGCAATATCGTCTGCCTAGAAACCGGACTACGGTTCCCGACATGTACTTTTGGTACAGACAACAACCTGCCACCGCGAAAAACTGTGCCGTAGTTAGGAAATACCCAGATGGATATTTCTGGGAAGCTGTGGACTGCGAAAGCCGCCATCAAATCGTCTGCATGAGTCATCGTTCTCTATCGACAAGACGTAATGGCGCAATGGTCAACGTGCCTACACGCTACCCGCACAACGCATCGGATACTGCTACTGCTACTGGGACATATTCTACCGCGTCATCACACCGCTCTATATCGCACGCCGTTATCATACGTACATGTCTATCACTGTGCGTCAGTATCATTACGTCAATCTAAAACATCAGACGGAAGGGTCATGAAAAACAATACGCCCCCGTATGGGGATTCACATGCGCGGAAGATATTACCCAGGAAGTAACATGACACAACGTGACGCATGTAAATCACTTGCTTATCAGATATTTCATTTTTTTTTTTTTGGTGAAGCGGATGTTTTAACATTCCTGCTGTTGTAACGAAAATTAAACCTGGTTTTTCCCGAAACATTCCCGGGGTGTAACATGACGCAATGCCACGAACTTGACCCGACGACTGTTGCATCACGCAGCTATATAAAGACCAGGTCTGCCGGAGATTTGAATCATATTCGCCCAGTCTTCACAGCAGCCTGGTGTTCCGTCGGACCGAAGCCTCTGTTGCAGTAAGTGTTGTTACGTGTTACGCTTGTTCTATGCTAGAACAAGTTCTCTCAGTGTGTGAATGCTGTTCAGTATCATCATGCTGCGTTTCCATCTGCTGTATCTGTTGTTGCTCGTCACCACGTCTGCTGGCCGTCCAAATCCCGCGTTCCGTTCTCTCCAATTGTCTTTGACAAACGCTGAAGCCGGGCACGCGTGCAGTATCTTAGGAGGGAAGACGTGGGCCCTGCCTGTACCCGATAATGTGTCAGACGCTGTAACGTTTCATGAAAGACTGACTGACTTCATGAGCAGCGCTGGTGTTACGGAATCATGGATCTCTCTGAAAGGGAAGAAGCTCAATCAGTGGCGCGTGTCTGGCCGTTCCCGTTTCTGCGGTACTATACACCAGGTGTACAATATGCAGGGGCAACATTGCGCTCTGTTGAGACCTAGGGGGAAGACCCTCCTCCCCTTCTACTGCAATGGACGCGACGTAGATTTTGGTTATGTCTGCGAACTGCCAACCGCTACCGGGTGTCCTCTGTGGTTTTCAGGACATTACTGTGAGTGCAAACACCAGAACGGACCTTGCTACATATTCGGACCTGGTGTCAGCAGTTGGTTTGAGGCTAGGAATCTGTGTGTTAGCATAGGAGCGCGGTTGGCTTCGGTCAAGAACGAAAAAGAGATAAAGGCATTGTCCGGAGTGCTCTACAAGTCTGTTTTAGCGCGTCACGTGTACTGGCTCGATGTTGTGGACCACGTTTGGGAATACCATTTCTCAGGCAACCGGTCTGCTATTGCAGACATTTACTTTTGGTACAAAGACCAACCTAAGCCAAATAAAAACTGTGCCATCGTCAGGAAATTCCCCAAAGGTTTCTTGTGGAAGGCTGTGCCGTGCCACAGTCGCCACCAGGTGATTTGTATGAACACAATCAAACGGCACAAGAGCGTGACTTCTGTGAACGATTTGTCTGTCAGCCCGGCACAGGATACTGGCACCTCCCGGTACCCGCTCCGTATTCCTCATCAGCTGCACGTACATGCGTTTGCCGATCCCTCAGGACTGTCTGCACGTCATCCAGGTGTATGCCAAGACGCAGACATGTCGTCAGGAGACAACTCTGAACCAAGCGCTCCGTATATACTATTTTCAGGCAGCAGCCCTGCACCTAGCACTGTTTCTCCTATATCCAACAACGCAAACGAAGACGGCTATGTTAATGTACGTTCGTTGACAAGTCCCAGTCCCATGATACCCGTCGATCCACAGCCCTTTATTCCCACAGTTGCCCCCACACACGCAATGAGAAATCTGTCTGCAGGTTTTCGAAAGCCGTTTGCAGACACATCACTGCTGCTGTCCATAGTCATTAATGCTTTAAACGTCTGCATACGTTAAGATTTGCTGCAGTCGAGGAGGGTAAAAAGGAAATAGGACTGTTCTGTCGCATTCGGACGACTAGCTCTGTATATACTTAGACCATGTATAGTATAATCAAGATGTTTTCTTTTGTACAGTTGTTAGTGTCATGCAGTTTGTGTGTTATGATATATATTTGGAATTGTACAGTGTTTCATACGTGTTAACCACCCCATTTATCTGTGTGGGTAGGGTAAGGCAAGGGTGACCGTATACATCGTGTGACGTGAAGCTTTATACAATAAACACATTTGTACTATGTCAAGGTTTTGTTTTGTTTTTATCTCTCATGCTCAAACACGAAATGATTGTGAACCCACTTGTGAATGACTGTTTGTGAATCCACAAAACCTTTATTCTTTTTTACCGTGACACTAATGTTTTGTTACGGTAGATTCAACAACATCACTTTATAAACACATAACACATCGATTTGCATTTTATACAAACATTCGATTTAACACAGGCCCTCCATGTTCACAGTGCGGGTGCGTACACCCTGGCGCATTGCTTCAACAGTTGGTCGGGTGACAGGGCCCCTTCCTGGTATTGTGCCCACAGCTCGAACAAGCGACCTTGCATGTCCCTGTACAGTGACCGTTGGTAGCGGGCGACTTTATGTTCTGGCAACAGCTGCACCTGAACTCTTATGTTTAAGGCCTCCTCGTACAGGAGGGCTATCAACAGGTACAGAGAAATATTTGTCCTTTTCACCCGGCTTTGTATCCTGCGGTGCCACCCTTCACAGTCATTGTTGGTTCTCACGCTCTGCATGAATCCGGACCAGGCGGCGGGAGGCCACGTTGTAGAGTTTATCCACGTCTTCCGCACGTAGCGGGTCAACCTGCGCAGTGACTGTTTGAGTGTGGCGTTTTCCAGACGGTTGAAAGCCCCTGGTATCTCCGATGCTGGTAGGAAAGGCAGTGCTAGCAACCGTCGGCATGTCTTGTGTACCAGGTTGTTGCGGGTGTAGGCCGACTGCAGGCCCAGGCTTTGCACATGCCTCCATACGGCTTGGGTCCAGTGGAAAGCGCATCCTTTTAACCGGACGCTCGGCATGACCTTCCTGACGGCGTTCCATACAGCCTTCTCGAAGTCCAGCATTATTTCTTGTACGCACGTGGTCGGGGGCAGCAACCCCATCAAGTGTTTGAAAACGTCAACGTAATCCTTTTCACGTTTCCCGGACATCAACACGAACACCAGTGGGACCTGTTTGTAAGTGTCGTTGCGGCGTATGAACACGTGCACGCTGTACAACTGGGTGAAAGGTTGTTTCACGAGCTTGAAGGTGCCGTCCATGTACCACCGTTTCGCTTTGGCGAGCAGTTGCAGCATGTTGCGTGTTGCAAACACGAGGTGCCTCTTGCCGTCGGTGTGTATGTCACCGTGCAGGAAATCTGTTGGGACGGCTCTTTCTTCCAAGTGGAAGTCGAGGTTCCTGGGATGAGGAGGTCTCTTGTTTTGTCTGTGCCTGTTTGCTGCGCGTATCAGGTGTTTGGTTTTAGGTATGGCCGTGCAGATTTCGCCGGGTTTCAGGTCCCTGCGTAAAACCCCTTCCACCACCTCGCCTGCCGGCGCGAACAGGTCAGCTTCTGCCTTTTTCTTTATGCTCCACGATATCTCGGCAGCCCTGTGAGCACCCGGGAGGGGACCGTGTGTGTGGGAATGAATGCCGGGTTGGAAATGGTGTTTGCCGCCTCTTGTTCTTTGCACGACGGAAGCTTGGCAGCGGGCGCGTTTGTTGCGTTTGATGCAGTTCCAGTATACGACGCCGTTCCTCCGGAATTTCACTGTGAAACTGTACCCTGTATCTGTGAAAAGTTTGTCCTTACCCCGTTTGCTGCCACCGGATACCAAGTGCCATTTTGTCCGGTTCGCCTGATCGAGGGGCGTTTCCTGTTCGGCGTCGGCGTGTTCGTCATCGCTTCCTGTGACCGACGTTTCGTCAAACACGTCAGGCGTCCCGTAGATGTCTGCAGCGTCACGTTGTCCTTGACCTTGTCCGCTCTTGCTCAGGCACCGAGGCGAGTTCTGTGTTGATCGCGGGCTCGAGTGGCAAGAGCCAGACAGTACGTCACAAAGGCTGACGTGGAGGTTTTTTTCCTTGTCCGGGCCAGAGGGACTGCTTTCAACGCTGCTGCTGTTTATGTCGTACAGGGTGACGGAAAGCCTCTGCCTTTTGTTTTTGGGTGATGCTTCTGGCGTTGAGTTCGACCGTTTCTTCTGTAACTGCATGTTTTCCGGGTTCGAACGTCGCTCGCACTGGGTCGGCATGTCATCTGTGCAGGGAAATATTTGCTAATGTGACGGCCCGCATGTCACAACACATGCTGCGAGGCGGTGTCGGTTGTCATGGGAGCCACTGCTGTGTATGCAAATACTGACCTAGATAACCAGAACATCGTTACGCCCATACACGTGTTTCAGTGAAGACAGGGATAGTGGCGGGCAGGGGCGGGGAGAGGAATGGTGAGCGAAACGTATTTGAGTGGTATGACATCAGTTTACAAAAGCTTCAGCCGGGCAATCCGTGTTGCAATAATCAGGGAAGGGAGAGGGTTAGGGACCTGCTATCTGGATTTGAGCATACATGATCAAACGTTAGACTGTGTTTGCAAATTGTGAGGGGAGGTATTTGCTACATTCCGTTTGTACAGACATACATGTTTCAGTCCCATCTTGATTCGCGCAGGGCATCATCAAACCAAACAAACACGTTCAACCATGTACATATTGTTTATTAAAACTAACTATAAAACGTTAAGAAAAAGTGAAACACAAAATACACTGTAACCAATTCAATACATGAATATAATACATGAAAATTTTAACACAAGTCCTTCACACAAGTCTTTTCACTTACACGCAGCCATTACGAAGCCGGTCAAATGTTTTGATCACGGACAGCATGAGGTGCGCCGGGTATCGTTTGGACCCGCGACCAGTCTTACAGATTTCGCTTGGACGACGTCTGGTTCTGTTGCAGCTCTCACTTTCCATACACTTTGATACGTGTGCCCGGTACCTCTGCCAGCCAAACATGTGTTGCAGCTGTTCGTGCACGCGTAAACCCACTTGCCGTACGGGGTGGCGACGCATCCGACGTTGTACGTTTTTCTTTCCATTTTTGCGTATTGAGTGCGTACGAGCGTGAACATTCCGGTCGCGGCGTCGCAGTTGGCGAGTTCCAACTCCCATCCCAAGGAGAACCACATGTAAAACAACGTGAAACTAATGAACCTGGCGTTCCGCAGTGACAATATCTTTTCCTCTGGTATCTCCAGTACGAGCCGGTGGACGTCAGTCTTTTCACTGTGTGTCCTTTTCCCTCTGACTGCGTACATTGTTTTCTGGAGCTTACATCCGAGCACGTGAACCAGGGCGTTCAGCATGATGTGTGGTTGCTTGTCGTGGTCTGTTCCCTCTGACAAAGCAGGCATATCGGTACCCAGCTTGGTGGGCATTTGGAAACATTCCCCCATTGAGCGCCAGGTGTCGCACAGGATGCGAAAGATGTCTTTGCGGCGCGGTATTTGTTTTGCCGTCAGCAGTGATACTTTCGTGCTGACGTGTTTTCCGATATGCAGCATACACACGTTACGAATGTGAACCCTTGACGCCTTGCGGAGCATTGTCTGCGGCGGATCGCGCACCTGACGTTCGGTGTACCGGTGAGACGTTACATCCACAACGGGCATGCAGCATATCTGTTGGAACAGGTGTCCTTCGTTCGAAATCACGTGTTTCACACACGGTCGGTAAACAGTCTGCGGGTTTGTTTCAGCGGGTTCCCCTGTTTTCGTGTTAAGGATGGGAATCTGTTGTATCTGGTGCACACTCAGTAAACCTGCTTCCAAGCAGGTCAGGGGCGCGTTTACGGTGTATCCCATGTGCCACAGCAGGTACAGCAGGTACGCAACACCATATTGACCGAGCGCACTGTGATTGCCAGAAAGATCAAAAGTCATCTCACCCTCGGGACCCGTGAACAGCCACTCTATGTCGTGCATTTGACAGATCCCCTCTACGGTTTTCAAGGAGACTCCTGATTCCTTCAATGTCCTGCAGTTGTCGGTGTGTGAGGAATCCATGGTGAACCGCGACATGTCGCGCATCATTGTTTCCCATGTCTCCATACACAGGGACGACGGTAACCCGTGCTCACCGTCTGCACTTGATCTCAGTCTTTCCTGGTCACGCCACATCTGTTGGGTTGACCAGTTGAGTGCTTTGATGAGTACACGTGCTTTGTTATCGCGAACACGTAAACGCGCAGACATACCCGGTAGCAGTCCTCCTTCCACATCTGCTCTTGAATATATGTTGATCGGAACGAATGGAACACTGTGCAGACGGTCTGCCATCCTTTGTCTTGTTGTTGTGGCACCTTGTGCGCACAGTTAGACTTGCAGTAACAAAGTGTCTGATCTGTAACGGCGAACCGGTTAAATATGTTCACGGCAAGGACAAACAGGCGGCCAAAACCAGCCAATAGGCGCTCTCAGAAATTGCTCGTCTAAGCATGACCCGCTTGCTGACGTCACGCCGTACTTGCACCTGCACGTAGAAAATGTCAGCGCCAATAGCCGTTGCGCAATCTGGCTGGTTCAGGCAAGAATCACCCGTACCCGTCATGTGAAATAATGACCGTCAGCTACGACCTGCACGCAGGAACGAGAGTCCATCGGTCGCCACTTTATGGTTGACACGAGTCGCACTGGCGTGCGGCACTGCGGGCACGGAATGTGTTCCGTGGTTGCTACTCCTCTCGCTCTGTTGTCTGTATGTACTTGTGCCATTTTTTTGTAACACGCAAGGCACACGTAATGTTCGCACTGGCTGAACACCACGTATTCCGCCTGCCCGCTTTTCTTCGGGTGATCGCGTGCAGCTTCCTCACAATTCTCCTGACAGACGCTGCAAGATAGACGGCATGTCAGCATGCACCCGTGCCCCATGCGTTTCATAACCCCGTTGAAGATGTCAAGCATTTCATTGTAACTGCAACCGTAACACAAGTCTGATATCAGATGGATCCAGGCCAATTTCCGTACCTGCCTCTCACAGGTTATCTGGTGTGTCCGCCTGTTCCTGAATACGTGTTCGGTATCGGCGTATGTCTTCAGGACCGCGTTTCTCGCGGCTTTCAGGTAACTGTTTACTGACGTGCGGAGGTATCTCATTGTATCCTTACGTTGTTTGCGTGGACGATCACTTTCCTCGAAGTGTACGCTGTCTGTGGTACGTTCATCAGCGAGGTGTGACACGCCTGGTGTCTCACGCGACATCGTCTTCCAGTAGGTGCTTTGCAAAAGCCTCGTGAGAGATAGTTTGTAAACGTCGGCCTCGTGAACACCCGAAGCGCTCAGCTGCTGCAGGTGTCTGCGGCTTGCTGCCAGGCGAGGGATAAAGTCCGCTTGTTCCGATAAACTTGCCAGGTACTTCGGTAAGTGCGGTGTCAGTTCGCCTGCCGTGTATGGAATGTGATTATCGTCACGTGTCACGTCCTGCGGTAATCGCTTCTCGTTCAAGGTTGCTTCCGTTTTTTTATCCAACCGACCGAGTTCACGGGTGCCCCACCAAATGAGATGTCTTTCCAGGCTCCACAGTCCCAGTGCGGCGTCTTCGTCGATGGTACGTGGGGTATCGGGGTGGACTACATGTGTATGTGGCACAGATGATATCGATTCCGATTCCTCCCGCCTTTGTCTCGCACCGAGAGATTCTCCGTTGCCGGCCTCAGTTCTCCGTCGTAAGCTGATGGGCGCCAGAGGTTGCAGAGACTGTAACACGTCGTGGTTTAAAACCGACATGCCCATCCGCTTTGCCCATCGTTACTCGTACGTCTGCAATGACTGCGCCCGTCAGGAGCGACTGCCACGTTTTTAATACTGTCACCTTTGGGGCACGCGTGTCTTCCGGCAGAGTGCTGTTTTCACAAACGGGTGCACCTCTCCAGCGGGTCACGGGTCGTGTTGACAATGCCCTCTCCGGGTCTATCAAACCGGTCTCAGGGTTACAGGCATCCAGAGGATGCAGCCGTGGGTACAACATCTTCATACACGTTGAAAACCCCCGTCCCTGTCCAACAGCATATTCCGTTTTGCTGATTTCGGCGTCTTCTTTAGCACAGGCGGTTTCTATCGCACACACGGCTGTCCTGTACGCAGCGGATGCGATATGGGAAATATCCGCTTCCCGCTGTTGTGGATTGTATCCCGGGACACCGGCCAACCAGCTGTTGTGTCGTGCGATAATTTCCCACGTGTACACGAGGGATCCGAAATCGACCGGCGAAGCTGTTAATAACCGGGGGAATACCTGTCGTTTGAACCTCACGAGCGTTGGTACGCGGCAGACCGGCATGTGCCTGGCCATATCAAATATGAATATACAATACGCAGTTGTGGCAGGGCAAGGTTTGCACGTTATCGATGTGACACACTTGTATATTGCTGTACACCACCTGAGCAGGCGAGACCTGCGGCATGTGCGGTTGGATGTTTCGTTGCGTAAACCGAACAGGGACATCTTGCACGTGAGGAGGGGCACGGCATCTGGAGGGTGTGAAGGCATCTTGTTCACTGGGTGCTTATATTTCTGCAACCCGACTTTTGTATTGGTATTCCTGTTGTAGATGGAGTACTTTGTACTCTCACGTGACTCTGCATGGTTTAATGCTGCCCGCAGTTTCATCGAATAAATGTCAGAAACATTTAGCTGAAATCCGTTTCCTCTGTCTTCTGTTTGTGCGCGATGGTGTATGTATTTCATGTTGCGCCCGCAGATATCATATCGACCGCACGTTACATTTCTCAAATAACAAAATGTCAGCTGTGTTTAATAGCATACTATTTGTCACGACTAAACGTTGGGTCACATTTTCCTACACAACCTGTTGTACGCCACACCGAGTCCAATCATTGTAAAGGTCAGTCCGAACAGTAAAAAAATCATGGCACCCCAGTAACATTTGCGGAGGCGACGTCCCCGGGCAAGGTACAAAAGGGCTGACACACTCAGGTCGTGCGGCTTACACTGCATCCTTGGTTTTTTTATCGTGACCTGGCCGACCGGAAATACAAACCGCGCGATGCTCTGGTCGTTAGCCAAACGGGTCGCCCTCAGCACTGAAATCGTGTCACTATTCCGGGTAAAATGTAATGAACTGTTACACCGTCTTACACGGAGACTGAAAAATGCAGTATTTACAAATATCCCGACCCTTCTCCGTGGAGGTTAGTCCTGTGCGTCGATTGAAAGCCCCAGCGCGCAAATGACGTCTCCGTACAAGTAACAGGACACGTCGGCTGGCGGCACGATTTGTGATATAATTTCGCTGTCGCATTCGTCGTCCAACGAAAGTTCACAGAAAGGAGGGAGGACTTCGGCGTCCGACAGCATCGACGGGTCGCACCTCAATTCAAATGATGCTCCCTTTTCACAGTCACCGTATTTCTCCGTCAGGTGTAATGTGACCTTGCAGAGACCTTCCCATTTTTGTGTGTCGCCTGGGTGTGTTACATGTGTTATTTTCCCGTTGCAGGGGACGGCTGCGGGGTTAAAGAATGATGGTGTACGACCGGGAGGCTGCGTGTCATGCTGCGCGTCATCGCCCACGTCACCATACCTGGCAACGAAAAAGTCATGAGTTTGTGCGGCTGGTACTATCACAGCGTGCCACGAGAGACGGGGACACAAGCGGTAAGTGTTGTTTCTTTTCGTCAGCAAGGTGTCACGTACGAGGAGGAGCAGGTCCGCTGGTTCTTGCATGTGTGGAAATTGTTCGGGTGGGTCGAACAAGACGCACTCGAAAGATGCCCCTTCCGGTAAAACGGCTGTGAGAGTACGTATCTTCCTTTTTGATTTACTAGTTTCAGAATCTTCTATTAGTTGTACGCGACCGACGACTGTTATGTGCTCGTCCACGTGACACTTAAACCGGCCGGGGGCTGGTATGTCACAGAATGAGGTGCCGTTTTCGTGCTGGTCTTTTGTCAGTAATTCTTTACAGGTTTCTGCTATACGTAACCGCCTCAGATTGAGCTGTTGAGACGTCAGTTCCGACCAACTGGTAGGCGGATGGTGACGCTCCCACACGAATCCTTTCACACTCAAAACAAGGCCGTTGCAGATACGCTTGAAATTGCCAGACACACGGTACCATTCTCCGGGTGCCCACTGTTCGATTTGTTGACCATCGGAAACGTTTAACACGACACACGTCCCCTCTGAGTCGTAAACGACGGCTCGGAAATTCCCACCGGTGCTTGAATACATTGCGACGGTGACAGCAGCGCCGGGAACGCCGGTGTCTAAGTTCGAAATGGCTTCGCATTGAGCCATGTTATTGTGTTTCTGTCGCGGATAAGTCATTCGAAATGGCAGTGGTCCGCGATGTTTTGAATCATATACAAGCGGTTTGTTATCTGGCACGTCACGTGCGATAACCGGTTGGTAAACACGCCCTGTAAAAAACAGTCAGAAGGCAGGTCGTCCACGTACACGCATGGGCCGTCTGGCAGTGCGTCCATTCCCACGCTCAATGTATCAGGGTTGGGTGGGTCCTGGTCTACGTCCCATGCTGTTGAACGTGCGATTTCCATGGCGTTCAGGTCGGCGCTGACCAAGTCCGGGTTCCACACGCGGTTGTGCAGCGCCAACAAGCACAGCATGCACGGTAATCTGACGAGCAGGTCTTCGCAGTGGAGCTGTTCGTTTCTGTCGCCTGACACGAAAGCAAAACGTTGTGACGGTAACTGGGAGGGATCTCTGGCCTGCTGCAGAAATTCGTACATGAAAAGAACAATGTTGAAACATTCCAGTAAACGAACGTGATTTGTGACCGCTAAGCTTACGTCGAACAATTTCGCTGGCAGGGCGACAAGTCCACGTGGATGCGAAGTCCCTTGCATACGCGACGACTTCCGCATATACGCTGAGGCGACACACGTTGGTAGGGTGCAGCGGGCCTCCGTGTAAACCACCCGCAATGCCTCTGACAAACCCTCTGATACGGGTATGTTCTTGAAGCCGGCGGCATCGACCAGATGTTCGACTATTCCGCGGCGTGCGCTTAGTGACATCCAACTGTTTGCGTGTTTGAACGTATGGGGAGTTCCAACCACTTGAGCTAAGGGGTTACGGGCTGCGACACGTATAGCGCGCGCCGGTGGTCCTTGGTTGTCCTGTGTGACAGGGCGCAGTTTGCAACGCTGGTCTGTTGAATATTTTTCCCCGTTGCAGTTATCAGGTATTTCATCAGGGTTGTCTGGGAAAAGTGAATGTTCCAGTGTCAAAGCTTGTACGCCTTCTTCTTCCACCTTCACGACCATTGGAAGGCTTGTGTTGGAGTTGGCGGGAACTTCTCGTGCTTTGTGCGTGTTTCCTGGGCATGACACTACCATAAACCCTTCTCTGCGTTCTGAACCGTCAGGTAGACGTGAACGTGTCCCGTCTTCACGCTTCGACAGTCCTGTCGGGATGATCGACACAGGGGCCCCGAGGTTGTATGAGCATACTGTAAGGGCGCTCTTTATTGCATTGACGTTCACGTTATCCGAACGTTTGCAACCGGCAGACGCATGGTCATGCGACAGGGTCTGTTCCTGTGTGTTGAATGTGGTCCACGGAGACAGGGGTACAACCCTAAGGTTTCTGTCCGCCATGCCTTATTTGGGTGATCGGAGGCCGATGTCCGGCCTGAGTTGACTTTCAAAAAAAAAGAACAATCGGTGAAACACTATGGCTTCCTCAGACGACCGATCGGCACACACGGTGCAGGAGCGCGGTGTAGCTGTCGGGCACCCGCTCGAATGCGCGGATTCTACAGAGTGGCTCAGGTTGTGGGCGGACACGTTGACGGCGCTGATCGATGTGAACGTATCAAAACATGTGTATCCTGATCTTATGCTTCAGAGTTTGCCACGCTTGCGGTCAAACGCGTGTGTGGCAAAGGAAATGTCATTTTTTGTACGCGAAAGTCTGCATTGTTCTTTATCGCGTGTCACGTACGGACTGTCCTTGCTCTTGCCGCGACTGTCCCTCGAGATGGATCACGTTGCTTCCTGTCTGGAAGAATACGTTCGTAACTCTCAAGACATGCAGCGAGACGCGAGGTGTGGTAGAAACCAGGGCTTGACGGAACAGCAGGTTGAGTCGCTGTGTCAGAAATACTTCCGTTCTGTGCTTCGGACAGAGGACTGTCGGTTTTGGCACACAACGGGCAGTAACACTGCATGGACGGTGCACGAGATGCAGAAATGCTGTTGGGACCTTGATTTCGCTTTTTACAGCACACCCCTGGAAGAGGTTATTACCGCCCTCGGAGAGCTAGAGGAAGTATGTGCGAAACTGTTTGTTTCAGTTTGGGTATTGCCTCCCCACCTGTTGGATATGAGCCTGGGTTGTTTAGCATGTGTTTCTGCTCAGGCCTTTGCGTATTCCCTCGCGCAAGATGGGTCCCGTGCAGGGGCCGACCCACCTGAACAAACCAAGTTAGGTGCCAGTAACTGTTCTCATATTGTGTCATGTGACACGGGGCATGATCTTTTCCAGACGTTAAATGTGCCGGCAGGAAGCGGGTCATGTCAACGGGAGCGAAGCAGAGATGGAGCTGCTCCTGCAGGTGATGGCGAACGTGTGGCCGCGGTCAACCAGTTGCCTAACGCTCCTGACATGGCACTGGCTGCCGGTTCTCCACGTCCTATAAACACTGTCGACCCCACTGAAGACAGGTATTACTGTGGTTTCGGGAACACCTCTGGCGCAGACGACAGGCTCCTCAAGGAGCTGCGACTGGGTAACAGTCATGTGGCAGAAAAGACCCGTCTGTTGTTGGAAAACATGAGGCGCGCCCGTTCGGAAATAGACTCGCATTGGCGGAATTCGGCTGATATTTTTAGATGGTGTGGTGAACGCGGTGACACTGACGTGCAAACCGAGGGTCATTACGCGGGCAATGCCGTTCTCATGTACACGGTTCCCGTCTACGGGTTGACTGTTGAAGAGCTCGTGGGGAACGAGTTTGCGGCCATGGACGCTCAGGCCGAGCTTGAAGCCCGCAAACACGAGACTAGGATCAAGGAGCAGTTAAAAAAAGCTAGGGACCGTGGAGTCCAAGACGCGCCACAAGCTGTTGCGTGGGACATCTTGAAAGGGATTAACATGGATGGTAGCAACAACGGGGGTTTGGCGCAAATGTTGGAGCGGGTGACAGGGAGGCGTTATGGAGTCGGCAACCAAGCAGTTGGATGTGGAAACAATGAACGTCCTGGACGTTCTTGCGTTGATGATTACATCGATACCTTGGTTACGGAGATGACGTCATGTGACATAGACTCCGTCCAGAAATCGGTGGGAGAGCGCGTTTTCGAACGTCACCGCAAACTGGTGAGGGCGAGGCACGCAAAGCTGTTGCGCAAATTGCGCAGGGCGAAAGAAGACCTGTCCTGTTGCATGCAGCCCCGCGTAGCGGGACAAGAGATCTTGTCAGGACTTTTCGCCGTCAGACGATGTGTCAAAGCAGTGCAGCTCTTCCGAGAGGTTGTTTCCGCGCAGGCGGGAGCAGACGTGAACCCCGACGATTTGCAAAATGGTTGGCTTGTGTCTGGGGACGGGTCACCGTATGATCCGTCCCGTGTTCCTCGCCCGCGTGTAGCTGAAGCGTGGGAGGTTAGTTGCGGGGAGCCCCTGCTGGAAACTGTCAACATATCGATGGCCTCAGAACTGACTAAGTCCCTGCAACTTGGCCCTATGTGGATGTCAAGGGACTCGCACGAGGACACAGCGTGCCCCGTCAGGGCGGGATTTGTTATGCACGCTGTTTGGTCTGCAAGGGGCGTCCCCGCGTCTGCACGTGCTGACGTTGAAAGGTTCTGCACTTTGAAATCGGAAATGGGAGCACTGGGGTCACGACAGGCGGAACGCTTCGGGGATGTGTTCCCAGTGATGCAGGAACAGTATCTGGAACTGCTGCAGCAGTTGCGGGCGCAGGAAGCGCAGACGTCGTCAGGTGATGCCGAAAACCAATCTCGTCTGGACAATTTGAAGCAAACACGGTTTCTCTGCCACATGCACAAGGTTCGGTTGGTGGCATATGCTGTTGTGGCGCACCAATTGGCCCATCCGGGGAACCGTGTCCGGTGTCTGTCTGTGGCCGATCCGTCACATTTATGTCCGGGGGAAGGGGGGGGAGGTTTACGCTCTCGAGGAGGCTGTATATGTGGGGCCCGCTTTTTCACCACACACGCTGATATCCAGGCGACACTACACGCCTCCGGTAAACGACGCTGACGCACAAGAGGCAAACGCGCGGGATCTATGGGATATAAAACAGAGTCATGACATCTTCGAACTCATGGCTGCTGCACCAGCGACGCGTTGACTTTCGTCGTATCCTATATGAAACAAAACACTCATGATACCAAACCAAATAAAACCAAACACATACAGTCATAATGTGCAATGTGATATTTATTCATTAAACAAAATATATTTATTGTATGCAGGTTTTGATGTTGCATTGTGTGTATATGTGTGTCTGTACATATTGAAATGTCCAGTTTGGCAGTTGTGACATGATTTCTAACAAGTCTTATCAGGAGGCTTCGATCAAATTGCTGATGAATTCAGCCGTGCCGGTTACGTACTCCGGTATATCTACTTTCATCATCTCTGCCAGTTTATATATGTTTTGTAACGTCTGTGATCCCGGTTTGAACGCACGTCTTAGTTTGACGGCCAGTTCAGTCTTGTACTTCGACACAGTTTCTTTCATAACTTTGGCCACATCCTGTGGTATGTTCTTTCCCATCAGGCATTCAGTCAGATCTGCTGTGTAGGGCACGGGGAGTCTCCTTTCGTTGAGAAAGGTTGCATTGGCGAAGGCCGTGTTGCGGTCCACCAACAACGTGTTTTGAGGTGATATACCGATCCGCAGAACAAACCGGTAGGCCAAATGAAGCCATAAAGATAGCGGCAAGCGTTTGGCGTCGTCAGCCGACAGTTTGTGCAGGGGCGCGAGACCTAGCTCGTTATGGTCAATGACAAAACATCCCGTTGGCCCACCGTCGGCAAAATGGTTGTAAAATGTGTGGTGGCTGCCGCATACGTAAGAGTATTCCAATCCGAAGGCAATATGCAGGTTGGTCTGCATGTACGACATAACGCCGTTACAGAAAAACTCTACGCAGCCCGGAGTGTGCTTGTCCCCGAGGAAAATGTTCATGGCTGCGTGCCTGAACGCCAATTGTTTTGCGTCGTGATAGAGCATGGGACCTTTGAACACCTGCTGCGATTTCAAATCAGCTCTCGTGAACGATTTCGTTTTCTGATGCGGCACATGCAACAGAGGCAGGCGGCTCATGACCTCTTCTAGTTCTGTGATTGATGTGAAACGCTGTTTCAGTATGTCAGCAGGACATCTGCAGTTAAGGGTCATTCGAACTGGTCCACATGTTACCTCGTGGCATTTGGGGCGTTTAGCGTCTGCTTCACCTGTGTCTTTTTGCTTCCTTTTCCGGGAAAAGCGATCACACTTGGGCAACGAAAGCCCGTAAACGTCGCTGTCACATGGTTGGGTCATGGATGGGAAACATTTCCTAAGTCGGTTGCATACCTCTGTCGCAGGGTTTCCACCCCCGCGTGTGTGGCTCTTGCGTAACCGCTTCGGTCTGGTACACACCCACTGGTTTGTTATAACGGGATAAAATTCGGCGTAATGTTCCATCGACTGGTGCGAACGTTTCCACCGGGCACCGTAAAACTCTGTACAGTGGGTGGGGTCTGCTGCACGCTCGGTAACCAACCCTGGTGGCTGTGGGACGCTGCGTCCCGTCCTGCCCCGTCTGGTTGTGCGGTCGATGGCGTAGTCAGGCATCGCGTTCAAAGGTGGTAGAGACTTTGGTTTAACCAACACCTCGTCGACCAGCAACGTTTTGGAAGCGTCGTGGTTCACAAGCTGTCCCCGGCCGCCTTTCCGGTTCTTCAGTGCAGGAGGGCACATGCACATCAGGTACCTGATCACGACACAGAAGAGAATCAAAACAGGGTCACCGTATCGTGCAAACTTGCCACACGCCGATATGAACACTTGCATGTAACTGTCCCGGTCAGCTATGGCCTCCCGTTGTAGCAGAGACAGCACCAGGTCGATAAGCTGTGGTTTCCCGTGTGGCTTACTCTGCAACACTGCCTTCCCTGCGTCTGTGACCTTTGCCGGACAGCACGTCATGCACATGGCTACGTGTCTGGCTGCTGACAACAGCCAAACCGCGATGTCGTCTTTCGTGTCACCGGTCACGATCGGATTCACGTCCCAGTCGTTACATTCTTCCACCTTGTTTTTCCAATCACGCCATGCCCGCAGCAGATTGGTCAGGGCGAGCGCGGCGGACATTGTCCCTGGTTCCGATTCCACCAACGGTATCAGAGTTGCGTCCGGTTGAAACACCCTCATCGGTGGAAGCGGGGTTCTCGGGTGCAGGAAGGGAGGGGTCAAAGTCGCGGTACACATGCACACAGCTACACGAGATGTTTTCACGTCCAACAGAGTTTCAATGACAGATCTCATGTTGCGTTTCGACTTGCTCCCCGTTGCATTTGACAAATCGGCCACTAACGTGAAAACACGCGCCGGTGCCAAGCAATGGTCTTCCAGCAGGAACTTTACAACGTGTTTCCATTTTAGTTTGGGCGGTCGTCTTGATCCTAACAGTTCATCGGTGGCCTGCAACACGTGTTGGATGTCTTTCCTCCTGAGACCTGTTTGCACCAGGGACAAAAGCTCATCCACGCGTATGGCTAGACCTTCTGAATAGCAGTGCGCGTTTGGGGTTTGCATGTCGGCGTAACTGGCATCAGAGAAATGGCCGGGCAGCATGCGCAGGAGCACTTTGTATGCCCAGTCGGCTGACGGTCGTCCAATCAGCGTGCGTCACGTGTGTAACCCGTTTTTGGCAAAATCTGGAGGGGGGTTGACTGATACCACATCATATATATAAATGTGACAGCCGCTGGTACATGTGATCACGTGATGCACCGGCACTTCCACAGCCTCATAAATATCGCGGTTGGTAGGTATGCCCTCATAGACCTCTACGCCGCCGTCGAGGCTGTTGCACAAAAATGTCGTCGAACGAAAACACGTCGCTCCCGGCGACAGAGAAAGTTGAAGCTGAAGGCTGCAGCACGGGTAAGACTGTCATATCAGATCGCGAAGTGGAAGCCCCTCGACCGGATGGTACCGCGTGTACCAAATCGAACGATGGGGAACCCGGGACGTGTAACGATACCGCCAAACCAAAAGGTAGGCCCGGTCATGTATCGTTTGCATGCTTCCGACCACACATTTCCGGTGTGTGTTATCTGGACGTGAGATGCAAGTTGAAATCCCCGCAAACAGTCCAGAGACCGGGGAACGTGATCTATCTTAACGACACTGGCGTTCAGGGTGCAGTTTCCACTGTGGCGGAGGTCCTGCTAAAGTGTCCCGATAAACACCCCGGTGCCAGACCAACGGGAACTGATCAAGGAATTATGACAAGTTCATCAGAACACAGAGATTTGTTCTTTCTGTGTACCAACCGAGCAGCGTCCGAACTCGTCGAGCAACTGAACCCCGAATTAATATGTGATCTGGTGGCGGCAGCATTGGCCTTCTTCCCACACATGCTTGATTGCGTTGTGCAATTTGCATCACAGGAAAACGTGTTTTGCGGAAAGGATTTTACCATATACTGCGTTCAGGAATTGCCCTTACAGCCCGATCACAGTTACAGTCTTGTTGGAAAATGGGACCAGGTGCTGAGTACGTTCCATTGTGGGGCGTACACAAACGCTAGTGGTGAACGTATGGTGCTGGTGACGTACCCAAAGCTTGAATGCCTTGTGCGCGCCGCGAGCGATTCCGATGGCGGTCGTGCGTTTTTTCAAAGCCTCTTGGAAGCCATGGTGACCGAGGAGGATACTGACACCAACCCCTGGCAGGTGTTGCTGACAGATGATGTCAACAGGGCTTCTGTCAACGGAAGGACGGTAATGTTGATGTGCAAGATTCGGCGAAAGCCCAAAGCCGCATCCAATGAGTCTCATGCTGGCGGTTGTCACAGTCACATACAGCAGTTGCGTGCCGAAACATCAGACGTCGCAGAACATCATGTGAAAGAGAAGAGATACGTTGGACCACTGCGACCGTCTGTAACGCACAGGCGAACGGCCACAGCGCTTGACCGTGATCTGATCACGGTTGTCCGTCATCTGCAACCCCGAGTGATCTGTGATATTATGTCCGCTGTGTTAATATCGTACCCACACATCCTCGTTTATGCGAACTTTGCAGCAAACACGGAAGGTCTACGATATGCACATAAGAAATGCGACCAGATTATCACCGTGTGCTGCGTGGAGGAACTACCCGTCAAACCACAATGGCGATATGAACTCACGGGGACATGGGGTGAGACGTTGAACACATACAATTGTGTAATCTGTAAGGACGCTCGGTCTGGACCCATCGTGGTGGTTGAGGACCCCGAATTCGCCCGTGTCGTGGAAGCTGTCAGGTTTTCCGAGGAGGGCAGACGTTTTGTGCAACTGGTCTTGGCGTCTCTTGTGTCGCCCTTCGACGTGTTTGTTACACATGGTGACTACATGTCAAGAGTACTGCTTGACGACAATATGGACGTGGCATTGTTGTGTTGCATCGTGGAACCCAATACTGATTGAAAAGGTTTGATACTGTCCCCATCATGGGATTTGCGCGTGTCGGACATTAACATGTGACAACGTATGTTTTGTTGTGGTCCAGCCAAACCAGTTTTGCGAGTGATGTGGTATATGTTTCTCTTTGTGATGTGTATACAACTTTAAACTGTTATAATTGTACATTGTTTTTTTTTGTCAGGTACCCCAATCAGCCGTTCTGACGTGTACGTTATTTGATCGCGCTGGACGTTTGTACCTTTAGAGCGTTTTGTCATATGACCTACATCACACACACGCACATACACATTCGAAAACACAGCAGAGCAATGACAATGTGAAACAATAAATAAATATATATCTATCTTTATTGTGGTCTGAACTCAATTTATTGATGAAATACGAGTGTGTATGATATGATCAGAGTCCAAAAACTCGGTCTGATTCTGTAGGGTTCAACATCTCCTCATTTCCAGCCACCTGCTTCTTACTTACAGTTTCGTCTTTGTCAATCCGTCAAGACGTTTCTGCAGTTGCAGAGATCCCCGGGAATAGTGGAGGTGGGAAAGGTAGGGTTGAATTATGGGATATCGTTTCCGCGACCCAACCCACCGTTCCACACGTGTTCGTGTGATAGGCGCATGTCCCTTGCGTACTGTGCTACTGGGTCCATTGCATCCCCGGCCTGTAACAGTCGGAACACAGTGGCCCAGACGTGTCCTGTACACTTCCCGCGGCACGCGTTTGATCCGTGAGCGGCACCATTCATATCGGCGTCGGGTAGAGCACAAGTGGAGGCGTGTGACTTCAGCAGCCTGCGCAAAGGGTGTATCATATCCATGTCTACAGTGTAAATAAAACCTTCGCTCTTGTGGCGTATTGCACCCGCCATCATGAGGAACCCGAGCGCCATGTCACGTATGACTATGGCCGGCAGTGCAAGCCTCCGGTCCATGTGGAAACGTAGCATCTGTCCCATCCTAGCGGCCGTATTGGTCGACACGCAAGCCAAAGCCAGAGCTCCGCATGCGGTGAAACGCAAGGCGCCCGGTACGGGGTCACGTGCGTGGTCGTACGACAGGTGGAAATGGCCCTCTTCTGCGTATGGTGTTCCCGTTGGCGTCCAGAATTGGGTTGCCGCCGCCCAGGCCGTCCTGAGCTCAATTTCATGGGGTTTACCCACAGACGCCCACAGAGACGAATACGTTTTGTTTTGCATGAAGGCGGATATGCGCAAACCGACTCCGTCCGGCATAAAAGCTGCCCACAGTGTGGGGTCTGCCAGTCCTATGCGTTCTAGCGCGAAGTGTATTGCCTCCAGCACGAGGGCGTAATCAGCGAAGCATCGGGCCATACGGTATGCTATGTGCTTTCGTCTGTTAGTAAATGCGTCTGGTCCACCGCAGAATGTAAACGTGTCATCGTGTTTAAGGTGGAGCAGCCATTCAATGAAATCCCTCATACCGGCAGATCTGTCCAAAAGTTGGAAACCAACGTATAAATCCGTAAACTCGGAGCGCTTTGCATGTCCGTTTTCCATAGTTATTTCAAAGCTGTATCTGGTCTTATCGCGTGTGTGTACACGGGCGCTTCGAAGGGTGAATCCGTATTGGTTGGATATTCACGAACAAGACGGGTAACATGAATCTGAATCGCACAACAGGGTGCGTTCGTCATCCAGACGCAGCAATCTCTGGCACTCTGCCATGGTGGTTGGACACAGCGATTTTATACCGTAGGGTAACAGGTTTTCTTGCGCGTGGGCAGACCGTGGGGGTGTGTGTTGGACGGCGACGGAATGAAATATGTGCGATAGCATCTTCTGCAGTTGCGCCGTTGTTACAGTTCGCAAGACTGGCAGCACCGCCGCGTACAGTACGTCGTTGTACCTTTCCCAGTCTAAGGTTGTGCCTGGCAAGACGTGGTCACGGTGCACTAGTCCCACGTTGAAACACAGGTCCTCTGCCGGCACGTTTCGTGCTTTGATTTTGGAACATGACAGGATAGGGCGGCCCGCGTGTTCGGCGTCTCCCAGCAACCCCCTGTGGAAAGGGCTGTAAGCCCAGTCGGCCGGACTGTACACTGCGGGGCGTTCAACCCAAACGTAAGGCCCCGCTTTCCCCTTCACGGTCAAACGTACAGGCAAACTGCCTTCCTTCCACACGTAAGGATCGAAATCTCGCAGTGACACCAGGGCTTTTGTTACTTCGGCGAAATCACCCTTCTGTTTGCAGTGTGCCCCCTTCGTAGGAGCTGACAGCTTTGTCGGGAAAGCGGGCAGGAGGAACCGATTGACGAGATCGGGTTGATTTCCCAAAACGCCTTTTAGGTCTGTCGTGTGCACTTCCCACGTTGTCGGCCAGTGTTTGTACATTTCTTTCATGCCTGCACGCACACACTGTTCCACTTCATCTCGCGTTGCGACTTCCACTGGGCAGCCAGTGTCTGCTTTTCCGCCGAGTATCAGCACGACCTCATGTAACGTGGCGTCGATGGCCTCTGAGACAGCTTGGCAATGATCAGACCTGTGGATGCCAGTTACCTTGGACAAGCGCCAACCGGACAATGGATCGCGTTTGGCGTGAAATAAATGACAGGGCCCGATGAGGCCGACGAGGTTGTAGGACCCTTCGAGTTTGAAGGTCATCTCAGCAAAGCCTGTCAGACTCTGTACTCTGCTTTGAAATATTTCCAGTTCCGCATCAGACCCTGCAACTGCGTCTTCACTTGTGCCCGTTAGGTCTGGGGAAGCCTCGAACAGTACGCTGTCTTTCATCACGCGCAACAAACGATTCATTTTAGGCACGCACTCCACCATAGCTGTGCTTGCCTGCTGTGCCAGTTGTGTCCATCTGTCATAGAGCTCAGGGGCGTAATACTTCGACTGTCCGTAAGTGCACACTTGACAGGCTTTTACGCGGGAGGCGGCCGATTTCGATGGTGAGAATAAGCGCCTGCGTTCCGCCAACCAAGCCAGCAGCTCACGTAAATACTCCGTATCCAGGTGTGCTCCTAGGGTGGGGTAAAACTGGTTGGCGTCCATACCGTAAAACTGCCCCGTGTGAACGCCCCGCTTGGCATAAATCACCCCTCCCGTTTGCGGCGGGAGTCCTTTGACGATAGTGACCGCATGATTATCTTTATCGGCACCCTCATCATCGCGTGCTTGGTTCTGTTCTGAAAGGGGTTCTCCTTCGTTGCAGACGCATGGATTGCACGTATGTGGCTCAATTGGGATTCGGCTATGTGGTTCTGTTGTGCTTTTGCTATGCCGTTTTGACAGGGGTATGGCGACATCCGCAACAAAAGCTTGAGGTGACAAATTCATCGGCCATCCCATGATGGATATATGGGCGTGCAGGCTATCCTCGCCTGCGTGACACGGGACACCCGAATTCACAAAGGCCAATTTACCCTGGCCAGTAACCACACAACCGTAGGGTAATATAATAAAAAGCTCCGACCTGTGCAGGGGCGAAGGACACATGTGTTCCAGGACCCATGACGCCTGCGCGAAGGCACCATGTCTGATGTCACTTAGGTCAGAGCTGACGTCCAGCCAATGGATGTCATCCGGGAGCGTGTGTGACGGAGGTTGACACAATAGGAACGCACCGCCGAACTCCGTGTCCTCTAAACATTGGTTGAGCATTTCGGAAAATGCACTCAATTCACGCGCTTTCCTCAAAGGGTTGGCTGTTTGTGGTACAGGGCATCGTGCTAATGTGAGCTGTGGCAATGTGAACATGTCTGAGGGTACGTTCATCGTGGCACCGGACGTCTGCAATAAGTGTATGACGGCGCGCGAAAGCGGGTCCCATGCGACAGCGTTGTGCCTTTGGCGGTGACCATTGCATACGTTGAGTGACTCGTGTACGGCCGAATTGACGACTCGTGTGAATGTTCGCTCCGTGATTGCGTCCGCATCACCGTCGGTCGCACGGTTTGTCGATTTCCGGTGGAGGTCGTGTGCAGGCCAGGAAACATTTCCGATGACATCTTTTGGTAAACGTAAGCGTTTCACATGCAGCCACGCACGCATGTCCATCTCCGAATGGTCAAGCGCAAAGTGTGAGAGAACACCTGGGTACCTCCCGGTCCCGCCACGGGGTGGCGGCAGGAAGACAGGTCGCACACCACTAGTCATCAGCGGAGGGAAACAGGCGAGCGGGTGCTCTTTGTTCCTACTAGCAGCGGATAGGTGCATGCAGAGTGCCTGAAAAAGGTGAGGTATGAAATCGTGCCACACGCTATTTTCGGTCGGGAGTTTGTCACAGAATGTCCAAGGGCACTTCCAGGTATGCGAGTCCCTGTGGTCTTTCGGCAGACGTGCATGTAACCTGACATTCAACCCTCCCGGTATTTTAAAAGGCAGAGGCAGATATCGGACGCCCTTATCTGTCCCCTCACACGGAACGCAGGTGAAAGTAGCCAAGGCACACGTTCCGTCGTGGGATATGGCATGAAACCTCCATGCAAGAATCATGATCCTCGTACCTGTCATGTTCCCATTCTCAGAAGCGATGTGACTGCCGGTCACACATGGCGACGTTTCCGTCATCACGTGACAGCAACTGCTTAACGTATGATATGATCGGAACACAACCCCCCGTATCGTATCATTGACGGCCTGCCGTGCAGTTACGTCTGCGTCCCCAATGGCAGGCCACTACTTATATAAGTGATACACGGCCCTGTGCCAGTTGCATATATGTACAAGTTGTGACCCTCGCGATGTCGTCAGTGAGCCGTCGCGATAAACCTCGACCTAAGCGGTCGGTGTCACTCAGACGGCTCGTCCTTCTAAAAGCCGCCATGACCAGTGTAAATGCTGAAGCGGCCAGGCAAATGGTAGACTTCATCAGGGGAGCGCGACAGTCGGCTTCTGACTTGTCTGATTGCTACAGTCTCGCTCTGGCAACCAACTGTCATCTGAATGTGTGGAAGCACCTGCAAGTGGACCCATGGCCACCAGAATCGTGTCTGTTCTGTCTGATGAATCTCAATAACCAGTCCGGTCCTGTGTTGTCACCAGAAACGGAAGCAGCCGTCTACAAAGCGTTGTGTCGCGAGATCCCGTTTTTGGAGAGCATGATCATCTTGGAAATTTACAAATTTACTCCCATGTCCGCTGATGCCGAATTGCTTTCGTACGTTATTTACTGCTTGGAAAATATCGGATACATGTTGAAAGAGGACGAAGCCGAGTGGGGCAAAGGTCGTATGCGTTTTGAAATTGTGTCAACGGATGTATAGCCTAACGCGCTCTGCCCCCACGTACAGGATTGTACGATAGGAGACATTGCAAAGAGGAGGGGACTCTCACAGATTCTCAAACCAGGACTGAACTTTGTTTGCATATTCTTGTTGTTAGTATTACCAAACATTTGACCAACATTGTGGGGTGACTGGCATGCGTTATAAAGAGGTATTCGACATTGTGTTCATGTGTTGTGTTGTTTTTGGGATCGGCGTGTTGTGTGTGTGTTTGAACATAACCATGTACGCAACATATAACAAACAACCAATGCTTGCGACTATAAACCTTTATTAGATAACAGTTCCAAAACATTTTACAACGTCTTTGACAATTACCGCTCCAATCCCTTTCATGCCATTGGACGGCCTCCAGACGTGGCAGGGTTGGCATTTGGGTTGAATAGTAATGTGTTAAACCCGTTCAATTTGTAGTTTCCGTCAGGGAAGCGCGTGGGCTCACCCCATGTACGGTTATCCAAGGACAGGTGAGGGGCTGAACAAGATGTCATTGGCACGGCCCCGCCTAGGACGTGGCTGAGATGTCGGTACTGGCCCGGGCTATTGGACAGGCTCATCGGACTGATATGTGTGTGGCTTGCATCTCCTTTTGTCCCGACCTTCCATCCGGGTACAGGAACGTCTGCTCCTGGTGTTTTCCTTTTCCTCCCTAGATGGCCAAGTTCCATGTTCTCCAACAGTTCGGTCAGGCCGCGGTCCAGTCCGTTGTGAACGGGTGACCTCTCAGCAATCGTCTGAGGCATGCGCAACAGTTCCCCTACACTCGTCTGTGAATGTCCTACGTAAGCCAAGGAGAACGGCAATGATGCCCACGGGTTGCTGAAACCGGACGCCTCCCCCGTGAAAAACATGGAGCGGGTCATCCGGTTGGCACAGTCTTGAAAAGCGTCCGACTTGCCCGGGTTACGCACGTCCACGACGTTGCAGAACGCTTCCAGTGGCATGCAAGTAGGCACTAACAGTATATCGGTTGTGGACTTTTCTGCCTGGCCGCGACCCGCGTCCCTCTCTGGCCAATAGGCGCTGTGTCCTTGAACGTAACCGGCTGTCTTTTGCAGGGGATCTGCGCCTGTGGAGCTTGCGGTCATCTTTCCGGCGAGACTGCTCCCGTACGCCTTTGCACTTTCCACGTACAACGTAGCCACGTCAGATGTTATGTTTCGTGCGTTCCTGTCGATGCCTTGCCAGGAGACCCTTGGGTGGTATGCCCCGTCTGTGCGGTTTCCTGTGAACATGGCGTGCGGCACAACGAGGCCTGATGTGCCCATCTTGGTTTCAGAAAAACGGAGCATTTCTTGCACGATCGTGCCACTGTGAGTGTCGTTGATCGTCTCTTGCGTGTGCACGGGTCCCTGTCTGAGCCATATACTCGCAGGGGTGGCTGCGAACAGGTGTTCTGTTTCCACTTTGTCGTGTTGCAGCACCATGCAACCCAGGGTGGCATGACCTGCCTGCTTTGCAAGAGCGCATATACCGGCTGCTGTTGCATATGTCTGTTGTACAGGTGTTATCATCACCCTGGCCTCCGGGCTCAACTGCGAAAGTGCTACGCGGCGCGAGTGAATGCCGTCTCGCTGAACTGGATGATGTGCCGCAGCGTAAAGGTATATGTCCGGCTGCATGTCACACCCGTTGTACCGTGGTATATCCTTTCCAATCAATTTTCCTTTATTTTCCGTTAGGGTTTCGCACATGTTTACGTCCATCACTTCTAGGGACAAGGGCAGGGGAAACCACAGTGTTTGGGCTGTTTCATCTGTGACAATCTTTTTTGCAGCCTCCAGTTTCGTTTTGGTGTCTTGTTTTATCAAGCCGGTGTCGTCGTCGTATTCGAACGTGATACCCTCAAATGTTTTCAGCGTAATGTGGCTCACGTCACCAGAAATGTCGACGGCGTTTTTTAGGAAGACCCCGTCCGTGCATAATGCAGTTTCCGTTCTGTAAAGGCCACCGTTTGTTGTTTTCATACGCAGACTGGCTGCCGGTACAGCTGATATGCGGAAAACCGTGTTATCTAAAGGGTAGAATTGTGTTTGAGTGTCCCAGGATGAGTGTCGGTTATTTCGAGCTGTCTTTTTGAATAAGTCCCTCGCTGTAGCCACCGTGACACACGCGGCCATCTGTTGGTTATCCTGACGTGGTTTAACAGCTGTCATTGTGCTCCCGCAAAGTTGCTGCATTATGCTGTAAAATGTCTTCATTTGAATCATGTCTTGTGGCGTTGCTGTTTGGAATATATTAGTTGGTATCTTAACATGACATTTGCTATACGCGTTTGTCTGATCACGTTTGGCCTTTTCAGTCACATCGTACTTAGTTGGGTGAGTAGCAAACTCATTCTGCTGCTGCCGCATCCATGCGAAACACGTCACGTCCGTTGAGTCTTTCATGTCGACATGCTGCCACATGTTAGACGCCGTCACGCCCATTGGTAGCGGTGTGGGTAAAGCAAGGTCTGTACAACTGCTGATTTCTTGACTACGCCGTAGTAATATTGCAGATTCTTTTTTTGTGAACGTCACTGCCTCGGATGACACGAGTTTTGCTGCTATCTGCCCGTGACCCAAAACCTGCAGATCGGCAGCTAACCGTTTCATCAAACACCCTGCGACATCTTCAGTTAACTTCACTATGCCACGGCATGCTTGTTGTAGTTTTTGTAAAGGCGGGAACTGCCTCAATACAGGGGGGAGTGGCACTGTTGCGATCGCCTTCATCAGCGTCAGGTTTGAGTCGCATGTCAGCACCCCTCCGAAAGCGGAAAATATGTAAGCTGACCGTAGCAGGTACTGGAATTCAATGCTTTCTCCATTTTCACAAACGTGTGTGTGAAATTTTTCGACGAACAACATGTCCGTGGGGTACTTGGCGATCAGCATCGCTTCCCAGCGTTTGCAGAGCAGGTCTTGACAAGAGTGGTTCAACGACGTACTCCAGACCCTGGCTGCCTCTGAGCGCGGATCAGTGGGGTCCAACAGGTAAGGGTAATGCGTCCTCGCTATGCTCTCACCCGCGTCCTGAACGCTGGACAGGGGTCGGAGACAGAGCGGTATATTTTCAAGATGAAATCTCGGTACGAACAGCGCGGATGTTCCTTCCTTGAACCCGTCTGGTATTGTACCACCTGTTATTTCACACAATTTTGAAAAAGATGTTTTGTCAAGATTCTTTGGGATGAAGTGTAGCGTCTGGAAGGGGTTAGGTTGGTCATGGAGCAGACGCACAGATCCCGCTTGGTGATAGTTCATGTGGTCCACATTACTCAGGCTGCGCTGCAGAGGCAATAGCAGTGTGTTCTCACAGGTCCATCCGTACGATCTCGCCATAGGCCCTTCAGTTTCATGCAACCTCAAAGCTGTGGTCGATACGTCATGGTGTGCAACAACATCACACAGGGACGCTCGGGTTTTTGGAGGAAAGACGTCCCATACTCCTGCAGTGTGTGTACTTTCGTCATTTCTCCCGGAAGGTCCGGATGTCCCTGCAGCATGCAGTTTGGAAGGCGTGTTGTACCTTTTAGTTGTACTCACGAAATTGTACAGGTCCGGGTTGAAAAGGACGTCGATCAGTGCCTGGAGAGCCGTAACGGTTTCGTCGCGGCCCCCGTAGGTTTTCCACGTCATGCTCACGGGCACTTGCAGGCGTTGTTTTGCGCTTGGGTTCCTGACTGGGTGTGGGTCACCTAGGTTTCCTGTAGTACAAGACGGGTTCTGCAAGCGGTCCAGCACGTAGTCTAGTTGACTGCACAGCGCTATCGGTGTGATCTGCGTCACGTGCAGTATGTCCCGTGTCACATCACGGTCCACGCGGCGTGTCACGTCTGTCACATCGCTGACGTCTTTCGAAAACAAGACCAGACCGTCTCTGTGGGTCAACCCCGGGAATGTCTGTACCACGTAACCCTTTTCCACTCCAGCGAAAAGAGTCTCCGTAGGTTCCCCGTTGCTGTCGACAGGGCCCCGCATGATCGAGACGTATTCTTCGGCTGTCGGTTCTCTGTCTTTCACGGTCTCTTTGTTGCTGTGTATGTTAAGGACCATGATACCCGTATGTGCGATCATCTGTTCCTCCGTTTTGTTTATGCGGAGCACACCACGGCGCAAGTCTATCAGCACGCGGTACATTGACATACCTTGAGCCATCTGCTGGTAAGTCTCGGGTCCCATCAGCACCACACACAGAACATCCGAGGCATCGAACAGTTCACTTTCCGAGGACAAAAGATCTTTCATCCGTTGCAGGTGAAGCTTCTGAGTGATGCTGGGCGGGTCGGCTCCCGGTCTGCTGAGCTGGGCCTCAGCTTCCTCCACGGCGACTTTCAATTTTGCCTTTGCTCCAGACCAAGGCGCCCCTTCGTCTCTTTGCGACCTCTCGCGGATGAAAGGAATCCGGTCACACTGCTGGCTGCACTGGTTCGCCAGGCGGCGGACAGCGCCGTATGCGTCCAGCCGGACTGAAAACAGGTTCGCCATAAACATCCTCGCCGCCTCATTCAGTGCCTGACATTTCATAAGAGCTATGCGGTTGGGGTCAGGGGCACGTTGCAGCTGCAACCTGGTAGCGTACAGTGCCCGCATAATGGCTGCGTCCGGCGATATGTCCCTCAGGAACTCGCCCATGTGGGCCATGTTTCCGGCGCGCAGACTCGTTATGAGGTCCCTCATGCCGTCTTGCATCATATACCCGAACCGGACGATAGGTTCTGTGGTGTGAGCATCGTTTGTTTCACTGGCCAACTTTGTGCGTAATACGTTCAGCACGTCAAAGGGCACATCCAGGTAGGCTGAATGTGACAAGGCGAAGGTGAATTTCTTTTTCCGCCTCTGAACTGTCCTCGGGGGCGCCTTGTCTGACTGTGGCGGTTCCGACATCACAGCGTCTTTACTGACGTATTCGACATCTTCGTACCTGCAGTCCATCATGTGCGGATCGAAACTTTGCACCAAGCAAACGCCCAGGGGTGTGTTTTGAACGCCTCGCACTGACGCACCCGCCACATAGCATTTATAATATCTGATAAATTTGGATTCCAGCAACCGTGCATCCATAGGGTCGTTTTCCAGCAGTCCTCCCGTGGCGTAACTCTTCGCTAGTGTGTACAGTTCCTGTACGCCCGTGTTGAGGTAAGGGGCCAGGTGATGGTTGTCAAATGCAAAGGCCCAAGGCCCCAGTTGTGGGTGTGGCGGTGGTATAGCGGCCATGTTGCGGATCCTCGAGGGTAAACAAAAACAAAAACGTGTTTTCCGTTATACCTTTGGTTGTCACTGTTCTCAATTCCCGTAACGGCTCGATAACGAATTGACATGAACGTTGATGTAAAGAGAGAACGAGGTCAATGGCCCCTTTCCAAATACAGGTCTGTGTCAGTAGCGGCTGTGTGGTTCTGTTGGTTATTGGATTGGGGGTGTTCCTACTGTTCTTCTGTTCAGGTTGTTGTATATGATTGCCCTAATAACGAAAGCATAGACAACGATGAACGACAAGGCGTCATTCGTCAGAGGTCGCCGTCTTCGTATCATGTTCGCCTTTGTTCTTGTGTCTGCATACGGCATTATCATCACAACAGGCGCGGCACATATATCTTTATGTGACGACAGTTCTTTTCTTCCTATATGTATGATACAATATGGATCCAGCATGATCTGCTTGACTGTGTTCGCGTACCGTATTTCCGGAAGGAACAACCCAAGGGAGACGAAGATGTCCGCTCATGAGGGACGTAATAAACATACGTTTGGGAGTAGACGAGGACCTCGAAAAAACACTTACATATTCAGAGACGAAAAAGATGACAATGGAGGTGACACGTGTGAGGAAAACCATGAAGGCGAAAGGTTACTGGTGCATGACAAAGAGAACGTGCGTGGCACGAAGGGTGATCCACGTGCTTTTTACAGTCTCACGGGGATGGTATCAGCCTCTTCCAAATCCGCAATCGTGTCTGGTTTGCATGTGATCATGATCATCCCTTGGTTCATAAGTTTCTTGGTGCAGATGGTGCGCGTGGCGAAAACAGGAATAGTTCAGCCCCCGTGCATCACGTTCTACGTACTCTCTGCCATGTACCTGTTATTCACTGCAACCGCCCTCGTCCTTGAAACCACTCAGCACGCCCTTTGGGACAGATCGTGAACGCTATTTGCATTTGCTGGTGAACAGGCGTTGGATGCTCAGGCACAGGAACGTTGAAACGACACAATAATGAAAAATGTGTGACACTTCGTCTCTCGAATAATTGCCTGATCGTGCAGTTACAAACCGGCGTCCCCCTAAGTGTACTGTTATCCGTGATAAACGGCTCGACTAGCCGGACATGTGTCCCAGACGTTAACCCGGATGTCGACATTTGGCCGCAGAAATGACACTCAACTTCTCCGACGACTTGCTACCAGAATATCTGTGGACGTTCCCACATGAGTGCGAAAGTCGTGCGCGTGACGTGTGTAGCAATTTGCAGTAACACCGTTTTCGGGCGTGAGTGGTTTCGCAAATTAAGGACAGGATACCAGGCATTGCACTACCGCCGCACGCAAAGTCGTTCACGCCACATTAGACAAGTTTGCTGATACGCTCGAATAACGGTATGCGTAGAAGATATCCGCTTGTTATGCCCCATTCTACAGCCAGGCGAATCGTGAATCATCTTTTCGTCTGTCAATTCCCTGAACGCCACGATAACCGCTCAGTCTGTTCTGATTGTTTTATACCGTACGCGCACGTGGAAATTGCACTGGGAGGGTGCATAAAGCAATTGGAAAACATGAAGGACATCAGAGTTGCGGGAGAGAGGTGGTGGTCATGTCTGAACGGGCAACATGACATTGAAAAGAGTCTGAATATCATACTAGGCCGCGTGGCGAACGGTTTCTGCTATTATGGACACGCTTTGGTTTTTTTCGCATTCGCTTTGTCTGTTCGTCGTCAGCTGGAACGCAATGGCGTCCCGCTGGAAACCATTAAATGTGTGTCCTCTGTTTTCGTCAGGTGGGCTTATTTGTACGTGGTTAACCCGTCAATTCACAAGAACCATGCTTCTCCTGGGCTTTTCACAGGATGGATGCCACATGGGGTGCCAGGTTGGGTTTCTTTTTTCTGTCAGATCGCGAAAGCCATCGCTGCATAACATAGACTTGTATTTGTGCAGTGGGGGATGTGTATCTGTCTGATGTCACAATGACAGCTGCCTCACCGATCAATGCGGGATCATTATCGTGCTGTGTGCGGCATTAAATATGGGACACACGACATTTCAGGTAGCAACTGGCCTAGCTGCGTCGATCGCCTGCATGGCTGCGGGGATCATCAGCGCTCTACACTTGTGGCACCCTGGGTGGTGGCCGGAGGACGACCACTGCGGTTGCATTTATTTACGCTCTGGACGCAACGCCTCTATGGAACCTTACTTTTTGCCACAAACCGCATACCCGACAAGCGCCTGCTGGTTGAGACGCCCACGTAGACTCAGGTGTACTGTCGGCATATTACTTTGCAATGAGGACGCGTCACCTGTTCCTACCACTGATTCGTCAGGTCGACCCCCGGAACGCCTTGTTGCGGCCTATGACGAGCTGCTGCAGGAGATGTTGTTTGACGCTGTGTGCTTCCCACTTGTGGGTCTATGTTTGTTCGTTGTTTTTAGCATGCACTTGCGCAACGCTGCGCATAAACTGCATGTAGCTCACATCCGTATCATGGATGGTCTTCGTGAAAAAGCACAACAGAAACTTGCAGACAAAACAACAGCTTGTAACGACAACCCAGCCGTCCCCGGAGGCCACAACCCAAAATCCGATGTATCGCGTCCGCGCTTCACGTATGCGGAACCGAATCTCGTAGTGCCGCCGACACAGGGCGAAAAACCCGATGAGAAACCTGCCATTCTCGACGGAGTGGACTCAATGGAAGCCGTTGTGTCCGAGGAAGCCGACCGGTACTTGACCACGGGCACCGATGAACCTCCTCCGCCGTATTCCCAGTTTGAATTCACCGGGTTCCACTGGCCGATCGGGAAAAATGACCGAAAGAGCGTGTCCACACGACACAGACACAACAAGTTGGTCTGTTCCGGCGCGTGCGGAGCTTTGCATGCCATGGTTATATTTCTCACTGTGGCCTGTTTGATGGGGACGTATTCATCCCATCGCCTACGTTCCTGTGACGCGTTCGTCCCCCAGTTTGCGTACTGGCACGCAGGCGTCTTAAGCGCGGGGTGTTGGGTGATGTTGTATTACGTGTCACTTTTGGTGGAGCGCTGTGGCATTTGTCGGCGCAGTGGGAAACACTCTGACGGTGACTGTTACGTGTGCGAATCGTGTTGCTCACGTATAATCAGCAAGATTATTTGCACGATCCTGACGCTTTCTGTGCTAGCAGGTTTGGGGTACGTGTTATACACGTACGTGATAAAGCCAAGGGTAGCATGATGATATACACGTACCGCTATGAACCATGACGACGGACGTTCTCGCGAGGCATGCAAAGACTGATACTGATCAGGACATGTCAGGTGTTGTCGATCCGTCGCAGAAAGGTGACAAGTACAGAAGAACTATGTCTTTCGATATCCGGAGTGGACGCACAGGTACGGTGCGCGAACCCGTGTCGCCGGGACCCTCGACCAGTGAGGTCAGTCACAACAGAGAGGTAGCAGATCTGAATGACCGATTTCGCTTGGCTTGTCGCATGACCGCTTGCACACGCCTAGCGGACGTATTGGAACACAAGGCCCTGGCGAGTGAAAGAAAATACGGGATTACGGGAAGAGCCCTGACACTCGAATGGTACCGTATGCACAAAGACGAGTTGCAGCGTGCACGTGAAATGGCAACACGAGCGGCCGCTCAAGTCCGTCAGACCGAACATACAGACAAACAGGTTGCTAGAGAAAAAGCCTTGCGTGAGGTATATCACTCGGGATCGACGAAAAATGCATTGTACGGTGCCGTTCGGCGCAACGTTATTGACCCTGTGAAAAGGCGTATTTTTAACACCCGGATGGAACGCGGATTGACGAACACGGTTCACAAGGAGAAAAGGCGTGCCTTAAAGGAGAGAAAAAAGCAGATGTGGTTACAGCGGCTGAACGACGTGAAAGATGCATGCGCAGATATGTGGTCCAGCGATTCAGAATCGGACGACGGTGAGGACGGCGAGGGAAGAGGACAAGGTGAAAATATGAAACTGGATGAAGAAATTGAGGAACTGTACCTTGCGCGTAATATGCCCGAACCGATTACAGACGATCCTTGCGACAGGACCATGTGCGAAGATCGGACGGAACCGCCGCCCATATGATACAGTATAATGATTAACTGCAATGTTGGCACGTGTGATATATCAGACTTATATATCATCTGCGCCGAAATGTGTACCATATATGCTGTTTTTTTGCTCCGTCACAGCTCTGTATTGTATAGTGTTTTCATATTAAAGATTTATGTTCCTCTGTGATTCAGTATGTACTTTAAATGTGTAAAAGATAAAGCGTGTGCGTGTATACCACAACATAATAATAGACTAAAGACACAAACGCAACGATATGAAAACCGTCTTTATTTCTGTGATAACACTTTACATAAACATATATGTGAAATTGGGGAGGGATGGGGGGGGGGGTTGCAGTGTAACGGCGGACCGCGCGAATGTCATCTGGTTAACCGGTGGCATATCTCGTAGTTTTCTTTTATACAATCAAACATTTTTTCTACCATCCGGTCTGTAGCTATCACGTTTGTACACACAAGAAACCTCGGCAGTGATCTCAATCCAGTCAGAGGGAACAGTTTTTTGTGCGTATGTTCTGCCAGTACCCACATGTTGTGCCAGTCGTTGTCATCAAGCAGGTCTTCTGGGATATTTTCGTTGAAAGCCGAGCAGACGATTGATTCTGTGTCTATAACGTGCCTACCCGTTGATGCGGCGATCACTCCGCATGTTCCGATCACTTGGGCTGCGTATGGGTGCAGCGGGTTGAGTATCACCCTGTTCCTAGTGCCGTTTGGCGCTTTGAGTGATGCTTCCGTGTCCTTCAGTGATGTGACGGGGGAAACCTCTGTTTGAGACTTTCGTTTGTCCGGCAGTAAGAACGGCCCTTCCACTGACGGGGCTGTGATCGTGTGATGAAGACTGCACACCAGGTGACGTTCTGTGTCCCCGCAGTCCGTCCCCACGTTTTCGACCGTGTAGTCTAACACGTACGTGGACGTTGAGCCTCTGTGTATGTTCAAAAACAAGTAATGATACGCAAAGGGGTGTTGGCGTACCGATAGTTGCGGCGTTTCCTTAATGAGCGCTTGCAAGCCATCTATCGACTCGTCCGTCGCACGGCAGAGGTCTGCGTCGATCTCAACGTACACGTTCCTTTCGGCGAACGGTTTCTTACGGCCTCGTTCTTCTTTACACAAGCGTGAAAAGGCCGGCAGCCGGTCCAGACCGACGTGGCTGAAGGACTTGTCAAACGCCTTCAGGTTGTATCCCTTCACGTGTGTTAGACCGCTCATGTTTGACCAATCTTTTGTTGCACTGAAATGGCACTTCACCTCGATGAACCCTGTCATGTCTTCAAACACAGCATCAGGTGAAACGCCGAGCATGGGGTACTTCTCCTGGTCAGGGTGCAAGACCAGGCCCGTGCTCTTAAGCTGCCCGAAGCCGATCACGTCACGCAGTACGTCGATCACGATCGGTTCGAAAAGCAAACCGTGTGCCATAGGGTTCGTCGCTGCTGCGGCTGAGGACCGTGCAGCTTCACAGACGCTTTCGGGTGTTTTCCATAGTTTGTAAAAACTATTGAGCATGACAGATTGTGACTTACATATGAACCTTTGCATGTGCGATGCTGTGACGCGCCCCAACCTCCAGTACCACCAGTACCAGTTCGATGTCTGGCCTGTTGTGAGCATGGCAAGGCTGCCCAGAGCGCCCTTCAAAAGAGCTTGTGCTTCTTCTGTGGGAACATCTGTCTCAAGTGTGGCAGCGTCTGTGGCGGACAGCGTCTGCTTGAGGTCAGCGGTGGTAGCCATCGAGAGCGTATTGCAGAGGCGTCGCCATTCTTCAGCGTGAGGATTTGAGTGGAACCGGGGGTCGCATGGTTCTCGCACGCTGTGCCGACACTTTTCTGTCCACACATCCTGTGTTTGACACCTGCATCCCGGAGCTGTGACGTGAGCATCACTGGGACTGCCGCCATCGATACATCGACGGATGTCTCTGTAGGTCGTCTTGTCCACGCGGCACCTGGAGCACGGCTGGAGACACCCGCTGACAATGACAGATGCCTGCTGCACACTGAGCGCGGCATCAGCTTGTGTGGCCTTCACCCGGTAGAATTCACGGCATGTTGCTGCGGTTCTGTAGACGCGTCTTGTGTCCTGCCATTGCGGCCAAAACAGGTAATCGGCGTTTCGATGTCTTTCCTCGGAACTTGAAACTGACAGCCAGCACGCCCGAGGGCGGTAGACAGCAAACCCCACATGTTCCGTCTCGTTGTTTAACGAATGGTGCAGCAAACCCACTATTATGACACCTAAGGCCCACAGGTCTGCATTCTTGCCCACATCGGGTGTGAGGTGGGGGCGCAGCCGTGAAAAAAGCTCTGGAGCTCGGGATGTCCAATAGATGGTCGGGTCCCACAGACGTTTGCTGAAAGGGCAGACGTGGTTGGGCATCAGGTCCTCTTGTGGACATGCGGCGTTACCGAAATCGATAATTTTGACATCGGGTGGCATGCACCATTTTTTTTTCAACATAACGTTCTTGGCAGACAGATCAAAATGGAAAACCCCCAGATCGTGCAGGTGCAGAACACCTTCGGACGCTTTAGACGCGACCGTCCAAGCCAGGTCGTCGTCGTACATGCACGAATGCATGAACGTGTGCAACGTCATATCCATGCGTTGGGACACCAACAGCTCGGTTATCGGCGACACTTCTGATCCAATGCGATAGGCCTTCCCTGTCAAAGCCTCCACCACGTCCGCGAACAGTTTGTGTTTACGCGCGTTTTCTTGCAACAAAACGAGGTCTTCATTGACACCTTTCGCCTTCAAATGTTCCATAATGTTTAACTCGTGTTTTGCGTGTTTCGTTTGGCATATTTTAAACACGTGGTCCGTGTCCGTATGTAAGTACACGTGCCCGTATGTACCACTGCCTATACGCTCTAAGCCCCGTCGTTTTAGTTCTTCAGGTTTCAATAGCTCTACTTTTCGATGAGGGTTAATTGGCGTGTCACCGCGATCCGACATGGTTTCTCTGCACAAGAGGTCCATGATCTATAAGATCACGGGTTCGGATTTGTCGTATGCAAGGAACACCGGCCCTCTCTTCGTGCTCCCTTGAGAATGTGTTCCTGAATGGTACATGACCCGTATGTTATCGGTATATATTTATATATGGAATGTGGTTTTTTATATATATCATGACGTACCGCGGGTCACATGATGCATTCAGGAGCGCTGTACAGCAGGCAATGATGCGCATGCGTGATGTTTTTTTACTGCTCTTTGCGGCTGTGTAATCTGGCCACTGGGGTCGCATACATCAGATGCTCCGGGAGATTCTTGCGAACACATGCGGCTTGTTTGTACATCTGGCGCGCACAGGTTCATACGACTGCTCGGCAGCGGGACCGCACCTTTTAGATTAGCATCTAGCATCGTGTTCACAGCTTCTTCCTGTGCCTCTGCCAAAAACTGATGGCTCATTATATCGCGGGCTGCACTGACTGCACGTTCAGCATCCGGAACAACGTCCCCGCTTGCGTCACCTTCAGAGCTGTATAAAGCTTTTGCCAGGTCCACACAGACTTTCGTTGCTTCGTCACGTTTAGCCATCTTTGCTTTGTTGATGAACAACAGGTAGGAACTGACAACAGTCTTCAACATGTTGGACTGACGGTCGGACGCTTTTTTAGAGTGCCTTTTCACATCAGCCAGAAGCACCTCGGCTGATCTCAGTTCTCGCTTAGCCGCGCTCCAGTTGGCCTCGTCGTCTTGGTGGTCCTTCGTTCCGGGCCACGTTTCTGCAGCTGCCCCAGGAGGACAGTCCGTGGTTGCAGCAGATACTCCTTCGCGTACAAAGTGCCGGCGGTTTGCCTCAAGTATTTCCCAGCTTTCACGTTGGACAAGGTCCCGCAAGGTTGTGACACGCCTTTCCAATGCCCTGATCATATCGTCTATATTCCGTTTGTTGTTTTCGCACTCTGTCAGTCCGTAAACCGCGGCGTCGACGAAATTCTTGCTGAGAGGGTTGCACTCGTCAACCTCCCGTGATACATCGTCCAGGTGTAAGAGCTGCTTGAACATATCAACTTGAGCCCCGTGGCGCTCCTTGTCTCTGGCTGAGAGGTCCGAATCACCGCCTGACACGCGGTCGGCTGCGGCGTCCTTTTCACGCTCCCTGTTCACACTGTCTGCGAGTTCCAGAAAGCCGTCAACACCCAACGAGTAAAGACTTTCGAGCCATGGGTCCGCATCCCCTCCCGGGTGCCTGTTCCGGACCATAAGGTCGAATGTGAAACTATCAAACCTACCCTGGACACTTTCTCCCATCGCAACAACGAAGCGCAGTGGAAAATGGCACAGCTGAAGCACCCCTGCCAGCAACTGTTTCCACGCTGGCATCCTGACTGTGAACTCACCGTATGGGTGAAACCTGCCCATTACGCCAAACTGACAGATCTTCTAATAAGTACGGTGTACCCGGACGTGTACGACGGCATTTCAGAAGGCGAAGGACAAGGGCCGGAACACGTGTGGACGAGGTCATGCGTGAGCCCGCCGCAGTGGCGCGCACTCTTACTCTTTGACCACTTAGCTGCGGAAAATACATACCTGTCATCAAACGGAGACATGGGAAAAGGGGGAACGCGTGGGGAATCACGTGCGTGCAATAGTTTGTCTCCTGCCCGTCCCGTGAACGTCGTCTTCGCCATTTTGACAAACAAACATGAGATCCCACGGGGGCAGACCGGTACAGCTGCATGCACCGTAACACTGCTTCCCGTTTTAGTTCTACGTAATGTACCTAGAACTTTAATCGTTGGCAATTCACTGTATCCGTCTGACGAGATCCGCCGGTGGGTGTGCAAGGCAAGTTCCGTCCACTTCGTGTTAAAGCACGTGTCGCGCTTTTACCTGCCGCCGGCCCTTTCCGGTGCGGCCTCGCAATGCCCCACTGACACACACGTGTACGAAACCCTCTGTAAGCGGTTGTACATTGACCGTGTGTGGGATGTCCAGCACAGGGCGTCCATCGACACGGATTCATCCTTTGCCTCGTTAATCACACACAGGGATATCACCCACGTGTCTGTCGTTGCGCTTCTACAACTGCACGTGTTCTCCATGCGACCTCTACAAAAAGCAGACGGGGCGGGCAGCATGTCTGTCAACGTGAAGTTGTGGGCGATGTGGTCAGACTGGCTGGAAGGGCAAGGCGTGAAAGCCCATAACCCCTTCGACATGCATCCCTGTCTGACTGAACGGTCCTTGGAAGACGGATCCCTGCACGGCCTCTCTTCTTCGAACGCCTACGGGTACGAGGGGCTCGTCCATTTTGTGGAGTTTGTGCGGTGGTGGTACGGATTCAACACGCATGTAGAAATGTGCCAGCACCAAACGATCTCGGCCGTGATTGCAAACATTTCGTGGATGAGGATCCACGTGGCCACCGTGGTGCGTAAGATCATGGAAGCATTCGGACAAAGCCCCATCTACACACGGCCGCCAGTGCACCCCATGTGCCCCGCGATTTGGACACTGGCCGTCTCGGACAATTGCCGACAGTGCAAACGGCAGGCGGAATATGAAATTCGTTTGCAGCTTGATAAGGTGATGCCACTGTTGGAGCGGTGCAAGCTGGGACGGTACATGCGGGATGTGCTATGCGCTGTGTTCTCAGACACACCCCTTGACGTAGCTCAGGCTAAGCTAAAACGTTACGACCCGGCCGTCGTGCACTGGGGGTTGGATTCTGTCGGCGGTCACGACAGCAGTGTAACGCGCACCACAGCCTTGTCCATCAAGAACCAACACGCTCTAAAACAGCTGGCTGTTTCAAATTGGAACGCTGTTTACAGAAATGTGACAGATGTCCCGTCTCCACATTTTTCGAGACTTGCGGATTGTGTTACATTTGTGTCCCAACATGCATTACAGCAAGGGAGCGACGGCGGTCGGTTCAGGAACTACGCCCGTTTTCTCCCAGCGTTGTCGCGCCCCGTCAAGACGTCGGGAGGTTTCGTCCCAGTCTGCACCGACCGCCGGTTATGGAGGGCTTCCAAGGATTACGCTGGGATTACCGCACGGGTGAAGGCAGCCCTCGCGGAAGTGGAGAGGAGACGCGTCAGTGGAATGCCAAGCGACACAGGCGCGGAAGCCCGTGTCCAGTACGCGATGTCTGTCGCACGGGCTTATCCTGGACTGCATGTGTGTGATGTACTGTCTTACCTTTACCACATGGACATGAAACAGGCCTTGTGCGTGGTTGGGCGATCCGATTACGACACCGTGCGCCTGAACGAGTTAGGAGGATCTTTGCACGTGAAAGTGGACCCCGTACTGAGTTTGTTTTCCGTCATGTTCGACGTAGACATGACATACAGGACTCAATATGACGCTCCAACCCTGTCAGAAGTGTACGCTATTGCGAGGGCTTTGTACACATCCGTCATGGGTCTCGTGGGGTCTGTGCGTGTGGCACTGGGACCAGAGAAAACGGACACAGAATCTGCAGCCGCTTCCGTTTTGACGAAGGGCGCCCATGGAAAATCCGAACTTGAATCGTACATGGCCACACACCCAGACATACTTGGAAGCAGGTTGTTCGTATACATGTCAAACTCGCTGCCCCCGTGTTGCGCCGTGTACGATGAAAACCCTTCGCAGGTACCAAGCCGTGCAAACATGAGACCGTTGGATGACAACCGTCGCGTGAGCGCAGACGAAGATAACCTGCTGCGCACTCTCACCGAACTGCAGCGGACACGGTCGCTCAGGGTGGTCGTGCAGCTCCCGCCTAACGTTTGTTTCGAATCAGCCGAAGCTTTCCTCTCGTATCAAGACATGCTTTTTGGATTTTTGAGGGCCGATGAGAGTTTGCGGCCGTTGGTCCACAGGTTGGGAAAAGAGGCTAACTTAGAACGGTTTATAGACATGGCCGTCTTCAGGGGCCAGTGCCGTATGCCACATTCCGGTAAAGCCGACGGTAGTCAACCGTTCGACCCCCTGACAGTGGTACCGACCCTGTGCCACGGTTCCGACCCGGATGTCATGCGCGAAACGTGCCTGCGCAACCACTTGGACCCAACTGTTGGACTGATGCACAAGGACCCGTTTCCGGCTATGCACTCGAACGAACACCTGAAAAGAGGTCTGGTGATCAAGCAGCGTGGACGCTCGGGTTTGTCTGTGTCGTCATTTTTACGCAATTGCCCAACAAACGGCCCGGATGCCCCTGTACATGCAGTGGACCAAATGGCTATGCGGGTGGTTGAAAGCACGCGCGAGCAGGACAAGTTTTCTCGCTGTGCCCAATTAATTTTGTGCCACTGGGGAACAAACCACCCTCGGCTCCTGCATGCAACTCCCGCCGACTTGTCTCTTTGTACGGGTGACTCCCTTTTGAAAGCGTTAAACATTGTCGTGAAGCCCTGCATGCTGGAAGCACTTCTGACAGGTCCTCAATTGCCAGCCGCTTCAACCTTACCGACCGACAAACGTCCGAGGCCCTTGTTTCAGATCGCGGATGAGTTTCTGCGGTTAGGTTTCATACATGCAAAACGCAGCAGGCATTGGGCAGGTACCAGACAGGAAGCTGAGGTCAGAGCTCACGGTATCTGTGTCGAATTTCAGATATCTCCCCCGGTGCATGCCGCAAGTAAGCGTAATGACAACAACACGTCCTGGCCAGCGTGTGTGTACTACGACCATACGACACGCTCTGATTGCAGATTGCGTCTCCGCTGCTCGCTACACCCGACCGCGTCCGTGGATGGCCTTGAGACGTATTTGCGCCAAAAAGGTTTCAATCTGGACGAAGGTGAACCGGTTGACACGTGCTCAGAAGAGGGTGACATGTCAGGGGACGATTACGTGTCACAGGACTCGCAAGACGCTGAGGACCTAAAACGGTACTGTCGCCGTCGCCCTACCAAAGGTGAGCAATTATTAGATGCTCCCTTGAGGTTTAGCCTTGTCTACTATTGTTTCCATAACCGGTGCAGTGGCGGATGGCGTGCGATTACAAGGTTTAGTGTAAATTAACGGTGATAAACGGATTACGGGGGGGTGGGGTGGAGAAAGGGGTTATCCAGATGCATATGCGGGCACGGTTTGTATTACATACATGAGTTATTATTAAAGTTTCATAATCGATCTATTTCGGAAGTGTTCTTGTGATGAGTGGGCAGATGTCTATATATGGTACGTTTGTTGTTATGTATTTCGTTGTATACAAAATACCAGGATACTCGCGCTGCATGTTTCGGGGACAAGCGTGACATCCATGGCGTGTCATGAAACGAACAGAACGACACAAAAACGCGAGAGCTGTTTTCAAGAAGGACTAAAAGACGGATTGCATGCGTCCCCAGCCGAGATACTAACCAGCCACCGGTGGAAAAGATATCGTGAGCGATACGGCGATTTTGATGGGCCCTTACTCGCTTCACAGTACGTAGGTGCCATAAGGGGAAGCCAGGTGTGCGCTGTTTGTGCGTTTAATGCACGTGCTGCACGCGATGAACAGTTTTGTGAGTGGGTGGAAGGTTTTGCTAACGCCATGCAGTTTAAACCTTTCTTTTCTAGCCTGACCACGTCCCTCGTCATTCTTTACTGGCGCCGCGTACACGCAGCTCTGACACGGCTCGAAGCACGGCCCGCCGCTGATCCCGATGATATTTCGAACGCGTTAGACGAAGAAGTATTGAATTCAATCACACCCGAAATATTTCATGTGCACTTCATCCACAACCGCTGCCAGTTCTCGTCGTTCAATACAGGACACGATAATGCTGGACGTGTGGATGGCAACAGGCCGCTCTTACGCATTGAAAGGGGGGATATGTGGAGGACGTGGCACGTGCACAATAACAGCCACATTGTAGCTCAGATTTTGCAGTTACACAATGGGTTGGCCCTCTGGCAACGTTCTGCCAGCCAAGGCTTCCATAACACTCCGGCGAACGACAGGGTAGACACTAGCGCAGACAGTGCGCGTGTTATCGGGCCGTGGGTTGTGACGTCCGGTTTAGAGTTACCTAGACTACCCACGACCGACGACATCCACCAAGGCGACACGAACGCGAGTGGCAACAGACAACAAACGGACACAGCGGGTTTGCACCCGGAAGAGTACGAAGAGGCTCTTTGTGTTAAAGCCGATGCATCGTCGAGGTTCAAAGACATTACCTGCATGATGGCAGACGCGTGCTTTGGCGTGTGTGGGTCAGACATGTCAGAATATGTTCGTTCGTTTCAGCGCAGGTGGGACTTCATGTGTGACTTTACACGTGATACAGATACGGTTCAGTGCGAAGAAAACATAACAACCGGACATGTTGCACAACGCGCTGCGCGTTCGGGACGTGCCCCTGATTTCTCTCGGTTTCGGCCTTACCCGACAGGAAGGGAACGAAACAACACAGGTAGAGAGACAGAAGCGACGAGAACCGTGTCCCCCACGCTTGTACTGCGGGGTTACAGTTCCCACTGCGGTCGTTCTTGGCACCAACCTGACGCATTACTTCAACACGAAAATAATGCGTTGACGCCTTCTGCTGCTGAGGAAGCGGGGGCCTGTGTTGCGGCAGAACCCTCAGAGGCCGGCATTGCGTACCGCCGGATGGCGGAAACACTGGAAGAGGTTCGGTCCGTTGTTCTGCGAACGTCGCAGAGAAGCCGACTCAACCTGTTAAGAGGTAAAAACAAGTCCTTTTTTCCTGCTGTCACCCCGCCTGAGGGTGTGGAATGGGCAGTCGATTGGGAACTGGCACCGGAAGACACACCGACAGAGTGCTTGCTGTGCGGCATGTGCGCATTCTACGATTGGTACCGTGTGATAGAACATATGCTATTGTCGTTAGGCATGGAGAAGGCGTGCGCAATGCAGCCGGTTGCCAACGTTAACACATTCGTCTCTGTGTTAAACACGTTGCAAAAGCGCTTGTCAGACATGTCTCAACGCGACGTGGATCCACTCGACGGATTCCTATTGAAGGGTTTGAACCCCTCGGTTTTTTACCATCACGCGTTTTCGTCTCCGCTGTGCGCATTGAACAGGGCACGGATGGGTGTGATGTACGAAAAGGATTCTTCGCTGCCTTGCGGTTCGGCAGTTGTCGCAGCATTAATGTACGTCGTGTACGGAAATTTCAACAGTTCTTGTAGGTTTCGCCCCCTGTGGTTGAAACGGTGCATGCAAGTGTTACAGGGACATAAAGTGTACTGTGACCCCGGCGTGTGCTTGTCCGGTTGATTATTAGGACGTGCAACGAGATGAAATACCATCTGTGTATTCGCGGGAGTATAGCACACATTGGTCATGCGAATGAAATCAATGGGACGTCAAACGTCAACGAGTGCAACCAGGCGCACCGTAGCGGGTCCCAAGGGGAAACGTCACAGGTCGAAACGGAAAACACGCATATACAACAGTGCCCTCAAACTGAAAGCGGCATATCGGTTGAACACGATACTGTTTGACCCGAGCAAAAGTTCAAAAAGGTTCAGAGAAATGTCACTGTCCGCATATGGGAAAGACGTGGCGCAAGGGCAACTGCCACACATTCAACATGAACGGTCAAACGATCTAAAGTCTGACATCCTGCCATTCGGACGCCCCGGAGTTTTTTACACAAACACGAAAGATATGCCAGTGCCGATGTTCACAAATGACGTCTTGGACATCGGTGGTATGCGCTCTCGCGTACAGGACGCTACCTGTTGCCTGGACCTTAATATTTTTGCCGACCCTGTACACAGCGGAGCAGTGGTTCCCTTCAGGGAGTGTTCCACCTGTCTTGCCATGAAGCGCAAGTATCTCAGCGAGCATCCTGTATTCCCTGATCAAGTGACGCCTTTCAAACAGGATCGGTCGGAGGAAGGTTCGTCCTGCATCGAGGAAGTCAATGTGCACGCGTTGCTCCATGACGTTAACTCCTTTGTACAGGCACCGCGGGTGATCTTGCTTGACGAACAACAAGGGAAAGATGGGTCGGGGCACGCATCGCAAGAGGCGTTCGTGCTCCTGCAAGGACTGCACCGTGCGTTCTCGAGGAATCCCGGCTGTGCCAGCCTCCTGGACGCGAAAAGTTTGGTGTGCATGGCGGTAGAATTTACAGTCGGCGCAGGGAAGAGAGCCGTTCACATGTTGAGAACAATATTCGCTTGTATGGCTAAACATAACGTGCACCCGGACTCGTGCCGTCTGGACATCATGATCGATGACCCACACAATTGCGGCCTGCCAGGAGGCTACCTCTCGCTAAAGTCGTGCACCTTCAGCTGCACAGGCTTCTTGCATATATGCCGCAATGCGCTCCGAACCCTATCAGCTCACGTCGACTACTACCGTGAAAGTTTTAGGATCTCATGGCAGGTGTACCCAGACGGCACACGGGGGTTCACGGTTGAACTTCCCGTTTGTGCATCGTCTGTCGACACGCGCACATTGACGTGTGATGATCGTATGTATCTAAAAACTTACGCATCTGAGGACTGGTACGGATTGTTGGAAGAGTGGGTCGCAACGGGATTGTGACGACCCCGGTCGTTCGATATACATTTATACCAGGTTATGCATATGGTTTGATACACTTATTATTAGGTAATAAACTGTATCGTCTTTATATGATAATGTCTGGTTTTTTTCATCGCATTGACAGTTACACGTAATGACTAGCATTCTCTTCACTGTCCGCTTTTGTCGATCAATCATTCACACACCACATCATCACACAATAAACAACAGTACATGTCATCGAAGGAAAAACAATGTTTTATTCGAAGAGTATAAACACCATAGACCATGCACCCACATATTTTGCAGTCTCTTAACCCTGTTAAGGCTCCAGATCAAGTTAAACACCATAGACCATGCACCCACATATTTTGCAGTCTCTTAACCCTGTTAAGGCTCCAGATCAAGTTGTTGGAGTGATTCTGCCATCATCTGGGCACGCTTTTCCTCCCTCTTCTTGTTCTGTTCCTTTTCGTTCCTTTTCCGTCTTGGGTTGACAGGAACGTCCTTCGGGCGACATCTGTCTTGTGTATTTTGTGTACTTCTGCCGATCTGTTCAAGCAGCCTAGTGCTCCTTGCCTCCATCTTCATATTGCGTTCAATCGTATCTTGCGACGATCTGGAAGTTGGAAACACGTCTAAAGAAGCCGCGCCGGGATCCTGCATATTCGCGATCAAAACCTGTTGCATTCGTTTCATATCTTTCGATAAAGCCGTACATTCCCCGACTATCTGCCAAAGCCTACCGATTATCAGCGCCAACCAATCGATAGGTATCAACACTTTGGTCTCGCTACTGGCGACGGGTACAGAACTGTCTCGCGTGGCTTGGTTACTTTCCGAGCCGCTCATGGTGCCGTGATGTGTAGAATGTGCGCTCGTGTCTGATGTGAATGCCTATGTGGTTCAGTATTTATTGGTGTTTCCCGGCGGTCACATGTCCTGGCGCTATTTGTGATGACGGGTGTCACAAATAGTGCAGATAACGTCTGACTGGACGAACTACTCAACAGTAACAAAAAAACGGTTCGGTTTTATAGTGTCACTAACAGGAAACAGCTGCGATGTCCTCTGCCGGGGACAGGCTGGACCTCACATGTGAAAACAAGTGTATAGACAAACATGATCTATACGGATACCTGTCACCCGTGCGCACCATGCCCGGTGGCAGCCAGGGGTATGGCCCGGGTATACATAAAAACTGTTTCGTTGTGGGACTTCCTTTGCTCACAGGAGATACATCCCCTGCTATGATCTTGTCGGCCTGCGACGGCGTTAGCCCCGTGGAGTACACACGCCTTTCCCGGTGGAACGTCCACGGAAGGGACGGGGAACTGAACATTTCTGGTAACTACATCACATGCTCTACAGGTGTCGGGATGGAGTCTGGTCGGGTTACGTCGAACGAGCACCAGGTAAAAACCATGAGAAACAGCGGCCCTTTCACCCTCTCTGTGAACGATCTGGTCTGTCTGGTGCCGATATACCCTTTGCTGACACCGAACGACAGGCACTCACACAAGGACGAGATACCCCCGAATGACCCCGCCAACCCATACGGACCCCCTGTTAGCATTGCTAAGGCGACCGCGCACGGCCTGACGTTTCCGGCCACCGTACCTATCTTTAAGATGCCTGAGGTGTTCACCGGTGTGCTGACGGGTTTAGTGTGAAGTCATGCGGAACGTGGACAAGATGAAGTACGCAAAAGCAGCCAGCTCAAACACGCGCTTGACCATGGAAGAGGAGTTGGGGGAACACCCATTCAGTCGGACGCTGGAGCCGACCTTGCTCCTGCATCTGTCAAGACTGTTGAAGCATTACGGTTGGCTGCAGTTCTATGCCTTCTGTGACGCAGCTGTACGAGATCTCAATCTACCTGATCATGCTGCTTTGTCAGCACCTGGCATGCCACAAAGGGGTTTGATGAAAGAATCCACAGCTCTGAAGAATACACTTAAGACGCTTTCTGCCAATTCAAAGCTAAAAGAAAGTGAAAAAGCAACCAACACTCTTGCTTTGCGGGCAGGTTTGAAAGCCGTTTGGACATCAATATGCAGCTTGGCACATGCCTATAACCCCCCAGTATATGGCAGGGTTGTACAGAGCAGGGCGTCCTCTATGACAGGTCACGCCATTACCCCACATAGTTTTTTTGACTGCTTCGTGACTGGTACAAATGAACTACCTAGCGTTATACCACAAACAACGCTTCATAACCAGCTCGAACCATATGGCGCCGGGACGCACGGGGCTTTGCCGGCTGGTTTTTTCTATAAGTTTGATACCACGTCACAAGGTACCACTTTCCGACCCCTTATTTTAGACGAAACAAACCCTAGTGATTTCTCGACGTATGCCACTGCTTGGCAGCAGTGCAGGGAAACGCGAATGAAAGCGAAAGCTAACGTGCGCCAACGTGACGTGTGCATAGTGGAGCTAGTCAACAACGGCCCGGATGACATCAACACCCACATGGGTGCCTACTTGTGCGTGCAACCTCCTGTAATAATGCCGGAGTCGGGGTTTGGGGAAGATCTGCCTTACGACGATGACCCGAAACCGGGGGTGCTACGGCGGTGGGATCGGCTCGAGGCGGAGCATGTCGATGCCATCTGTGCTTACGGGCACTACCAGATATCGCATCACTTCGACAAGCTGTTCCACCCCCCTTCCAAAGACGAACAGTCGTTCTCCCGCAGGCAACCGTCTCTGGCCAACAGCGTGCGCCTTGTCTGTATTTTGGCGAACCAACTGCGTATGTGCAACAACGTCTGTGGTTCGGCGCTCAGAAGCCTTGCCGAAGAGTGCTGCCTGGAAGACGGGAACCTGGAATCAAATGTGGCAATCTGTGACCCGGGTTTTGATGCTCCTAACCTTATTGACGCCCCAGCTAACCAACCGGCAGGCTACGATGAGGGTCAAACGGCAGATCCTGTTATAGTGCAAAAAACACAGCTTTACGCATTCAAAGATGTCATGAACCCAGGAGCTGACATGGATGTTTACGAAGACAGGGATTTGTCTTCCCGCATAACATGTGCACAGGCTATGTTACACGAGATCATAAGAACAGCTTCCGCCTTGTACGATGAAATATTCAGCGTAACCCCCGTTGCCGTTGCACTGAGGGCCACCGGTGTGAACCCAAGCAGCAACAGGACAGAAGACGGAGCTTTGATCATCCCTCCCGGTGCCACGTTTGAGGCGCGTGTTATCTAAATGTTTGGCACGTCGCAATGCCGAAACACAAAAACACACATGTTACTTGAATAAATAAACACGATACCAACACAATGCATTTTTTTATCATTTGAATTTATTCCACATGCAACATATCTAGTCGTCGCGTTTTTCATCGTACATGTGATACCCTGTCCTGAGAATGCTACCCGTATTTGTAATGCACGACGTGAGTGACGTCAGCATAGACTCGGTTTCGTGGTACATCACAACACGCCGGAAGGATGATGAGTTCTACGTTGAACACGACGCATGGGCGTCCTGGTGAGTTTCAGGGCAGGCGACTTCTGCGTAAGGTTGTGTCACACACAACATCACATAAACTGACAAGGGACCAAACGGCTGTGCTGGAACACCGGTTTCAGCCTGGGGACCGCATCCATGTTATCGGGGAAGACGGCTGTGGTAAATCCGTAGCCGTGATGGAGAAGGCCTGGGCGGAACCACGTTTCCGTTTCCTGTGGATTGTAAGGTGTTCTGATACATGGCGGCGTCTCAAGGCCGTCTGTCCGAAGAACGTTACCATATTACCATTAGACCAAGTGCTTGACGGGGCCACGGATAACCACCTGCACCACGACCAACGTTTAACCATTAAACGCCTCATACTATCGATGGTTAACCCGCCCGCGCCAACAAGGCTGGTATTTGAAACATTTATGGCGTTTCTGCTTGATTATGACACCGTCCACGTGTGTAAAGACCACGTTCCCTCAGCTGACTCTGTATATTGGCAGTACTCCGCATTTACGCCTGATGACATTGTCCGCCTGGCCAATGGTATGTGGCAACACATATACAACTTCATGTGTTCAAACGGTGATTACAATGGGTTGACCTGCGCAGACGTCCCTTATCCCGTTCTTCTGAAATTATGTGCCACCCATTTTTTTCATGTAGTCGTCATGGATGATGTTCATCTGCTTCCCACACGCCACATGTTGCTGTTTCAACGTTTCCCACAAATACAGATCCTCATCGGAAATTACGAGGCGGGAGGAGTCGTCCAAACGTGGTGGGCCATGCCCCCTTCTGCGACCACCACTTTCAGTATAACAGATGCTTTGCATAGCACGGACAGTTAGGTAAAAAGAGGATGAACCACTTAAACATGCGGCAGACTATCAGATAATAAATTACTATTTAATATTTCTGATGTTGGTTGTTATCTCATACAGATCAGGTGTTGTTGTTTTTATTTTATGTTAATGATCACCTCATTCGTCGCTCATGTAAAGCCGGATAAGGTCGTACTCGTCGTTCAGATTACGGCCTTTTCGGGGGGGTAATATCGCAAGCGGTTGTGTTTGGCGGATCGTGTTTAGGGTGTTACATAAAACCGTAAACAGTTCCGAATCATGAATAGGGCCTTTGGTCTGTGTCTGATGCTTGTGCACACCAGGGGTGGGTACGTGCATGTTCCTGTGTTCCACGTGTCGATCAACCGGAATGTCAACCGGAACGAACTCGCGACTTGATCTGGGAGAGCGGGGTGTGGCCGTCATTTCACGTGAACCGAATAAAGTGGACGGTTGACCCTCCCGCTGGTAGGAACGGCTTGGCTGGTCTTCGTAGACGAATTGAACGCCTTGTCTCCGTGTATCCTCATTTTTAACATTTTTGCGATGGTCTTCACGTGCACCTGTTGCATCCTTCACGTATGAGGTGTCCCTGGCATCAGTCGTGTGGATGCTTATCCCCAATAACGTATCGGATTCCTGTGATTGTGTAACATCTGATTTTGTAGAAACGTTTGCGTAAGGAGCTCTGTACTGTGGCTCAGTAACACCTGTTTCTGTAGGTACTTTTGTTTTAGGGGCTCCATATTGTGGCGCAATCACTTTTGATTCTGTAGAGACCTTTGTGTATGGAGATATGTGTTGTAGCGCAGTTTGGACGGGATCGGTCAACATGGATACATGTATGGTTGGTTTGGCGGGTATATTTGTTCTGTTAGGAATGTTGTTGTCGTGGGATTGTGTATCTTTTAGACGCAACCCTTTTTCACGCCGTCTGGTATTTGGGTGTTTAGATTTATGAATTAACGGACGGTTTGGCTGTGAATGGCTCTTCAATCGTTGCCTGTCACCCGTCTCATATGTATCCGATGATACATTCTGTGTTTCCGCAGTACCTGATAGAGTGCGAATGTCTCCTATACTCATGTTAGCAAATGACTCTGTTATTTCCCTAGATATGCCTGCCCTTTGTTGTGCATATGGACCGGAGCCCATCTTACCATGTATTGTTACGTCATCACACAATTCGTAACTACGATGTTGTTTCCTGTGAGGCAGGTGTTCTTGTACGTCATCGTCTGACTTTGATTGTATATTTGCGCATGATATATCACTTGCGGTTTGTGAGACAGGTAACGGAGATATATCACGCGAGTTGCTATTCAGCAACTCCTCCGTCTGTTGTATCTCGTGAAACAGAGACACGCCGTCATCTTCTGACCCTGTGTGTCCCTGTGTCATATGGTGTTGCTGTACATTTAGATTTTGTAGTTCTGTATCTGAGAGTTCGTCGACACGAAACTGTGTTTCATTGTCGTTGGGCCTTGCAACTTCTTCGTTTGTGTACATCTGCAACGGGAATTCTGGGTGCTGGTCCGACGAAACACACTCCAGGTGACCGCGATCACACCAAGGGATGAGTCCCGCGTCATCGCTCGCCTTTGTTGTGCGGACTCTGTAAACCCTTCGAAACCAACCCCGTTCAACTTCAACGGGACCGCATATCCTTTCGCCATACGTAAACGACAGTTGGTTTACTTTCTCGTTGTGTTCGTTTGCCACAGCGTACCCCGTCGGCAGGAACCGCTCACCACCGTCCGTGTTGAGACCGTCTGTAAGTATCTGCACGCTTATTATAGGAATGAACGTCGAACCCCTCAAACCATCCAGGTACTTGTTGACTGGGACGTGAGTGCTGCTAGACGCGGACGACCTCGGAAGTGCAGCAAACAAGGGCAGGGCGCTTTGGTCGAAAGAGAAGAAGTACCGGAGTATATCTGTTGGGCAGGTGTCCGCCGTGAGAGGGGCAGGGTAAGCAGAAGCCGGATCGATGATGCTATCCACGTTTGGGTTGTAAGTGGAATTGGTCCATTCGCGATGAAAAGGTATTTTGCTGCCGGCCACGGTGTCGTAACACGTGGCCAATGGTATACCCGTGACGAGCGAAAAGAGGATGACGTCAAATCGGCACCAACCTTGTGCCTTGCTTTTCATACCCGAGCATGGCCACGATACATCATACGCTCGCACGTTGGAGCCATCCTGTACGTATTCTTCCGGCTTGTCCAACCCGTACACGTGTTGAAGGACACTCCGCTGCATATCTGCTGCTTCATGCATTGCTACCTCTCTTTCTTCGAATTGAAAACCATTGTTTTCATTTCCACATCTCGTTGGCAAGTGCGTGTATTCTTCCAAGATGTGGTCCCAAACTGACCCGACACCGTGGCCGTGTTGTGCCCACAGTGTTTCCAAGACTTCGGAGTCGATCATACGTCCGGCTGTCACTGCATAAGCCATAAAGCCTCTTAGCGTTTCGGCAACACGCAAGCACAAACGGTCGTCCCATCGTGGCTGATTGTTTGTTGACCATCGCGTCGGTATATCCTTGCTCAGAACGTAGTGGTGGAGGCCTGTTTTACCGAGCAAGGCTTTCAGGCCCCAGTGCACATTGGAGCCGCAAAACGCGAAGACAGCTGCCGTACATGTTGCCAACCAGAAAAGGTGTGAGGTCCGTCCCGTGTCCGAAATGATGCTGTCCGTCATCCTGACCCATTGAAAGAGATCTTTGTCTTTCAAATTGTAGACGGGTCTCCCACACACGTTAAAAAAGGTCGGCAATTCGCCCCAGGGCCCGACGTCTTGCTCACCGTTTATTGCCCTGGCGGAATTCACTTTTTTCATGGCCAGACAGAACCTGATCCCGTACACCCACAGGCAGTGCCATGTCTCCTGGGCTTTTTGTGAGCTGATCCACCATCCCTTGACGCCATCTGACCGCGTCTCAACACCTGTCTGACGTCCATGCTCAGCCTTCAATGCTTCCAATGTTTGTCGCGTGATAAACGGATATACGCATTCGAGTACCCTGAACACGTGCCGCGCGACCTTGTATAAACCAGATGTGTTACTGGTGCCATCGTTCGGAATTAGGTCCGTGACGGAAACAGTTTGTTTTGTCGTAATACGATCCAGGGGTTCACGACTGAACGGCAAGGCGGCTTCCACTGTGATGTGTTCTGACGAATTGTCCTGTCGTCCGGCGGCTTGCGCTAACCCTGTCGTGCAACAAAATATTGTGTCCATGTCACATTGCGGCACTGTGTAACAGTCGTTTTCGTTTGTACATGTGAACAACCAGTTCCCTTCGTAACGCGCACCCTCTCTAGTACTCAAAGCGATATCGTGTTCTCCGCGTGCCTTGAAAAACTGTTGAAATATAGTACATTGCGTTTGGAAAGTACTTGGGTCATTCAGAAACATAACAGTGTCTTCTGACAATAATGGACGCACTACGGACATGTGGTCTGCTGCGGCGTCTAATTCGTTGTGGCCATCAGACTGTTCTCGGATATGCATCCACGCAGAGACGGGTCCGATAATTTCGTAAAGGCTAGAACACGTATTTGGCTCCGGTTTCCGCATTAGTCGCGTGAAACCTAAACTTGTGGAATTTGCCACAACAGCAACCAAAGGAACACCGGGCGGTTTGGTTGCGTACACGTCGTCAATGTGAGCATAGCTGTAATGTGAACGTGGGTTGTCAACGTTGCCGTGCGTGACCTCCTGCATGCACACATGCAAGCTCAAATGTGCCTGCACTAACACACGTTCCTGTAACGGGGAGGGTTGAGTTCGCAGCACAACGTGCACCATGTGGTTTAAACACTCTTCTGGTAACCAACCGCCCGGGTCAGATGGGTACGTGTAACCTGACACACAAACGTCCATTATCAAACGCGTTGAATTCCACGTTTCGTAACCTACCGTGATATTGTTTTTCTTTAACACTGTGAGCATGCGGGCTTGTTGATCCATTTGACAGTTTACTCTTGCCAACCAGGCGGAACAGAGTTGCCTTAATGCGTCAGGGAAGGGATGGAGCATTATACCTGTTCCAGACTGGTATGAGATAACTTGTTTGAACAGGAGGTCGCATTCCGCCCGGCTATCGTATTCTACACAAGAGCCCCAATTGTTCTCTTTCTGGCTCTTTTTATAAATGTTATGTGTTTTTTCTTGGTGCAACTGCCTGACATCCTTTTGGGAAAGCGTACATTTGTACACCTTAGGGATGTTATCCAGCCAGACGCGCACGCGTTTCAGGTTTTCTTTGTCGTCTGTGTCGTCATGTGACACGTGCCGAACAAACGCGGTCATCAAACGTTCTCTGACGACCATACCGTCACACCACCACGATTCTTCACACTCTCGTCTTTCGTCTGGTGTGTCAAGATGCGTCGCCCTTTGTATCAATTCCAAAAACGCTTGGTATGCATCGATCCTCGTTTTACACGTGTTATATACCTCGTTTAACACTTGCAGACTGACGTTTTCGGTTATGTTGATACGAATTTCTGTGGTTGATGGCCATGTGTGTTGCAACCTGCTGAAAGCATCTTCCGCTTCCATCATCATACGGGATAGTTCTTCCCTTTTGTTTAGCACATCCGCCTTATACGAACCTACAGTTCCGAAGGGGATGGAATCATGTTGTAAAAGGTTGCGCAGGTTTTGTTCCGTATATTCCATAATTGCCACTGACATCTGCACAGCTTGTTGAACAGAACGTCTACATTCGGTGAGACGCCCCTCTACGTGTGTATAGTCGTGCAGCCGTTGCTGCTGCATGTCAAACAGACTGAAGACCATAAGGCTTGCTAAACATCCGAGAGTGTGATGCACCGATAACGCGTTCGCGTGATACGTCATCTGTTCAGTATGTAAGGAGATGAGGTCGAGATGTAGTTTGTCGGCGAGTATCAACATTCGCTGCGTGACATCTTCCTCTATATCCGCAACTAACTGTTCTACGACACAAGACAGAATGTCTGGTACGCTGCGCATGTTGCCTGTTTGAGAATGCGACATTTCCTCTGTGTACTTCTTCCCCATTAGCGCACGAGTGTCGTCCATATACCTGTTGCATATGTGTTCGTACCACTTACAGGATGTTAAAATGCATTGTATGATCAACTTGCCATGTTCACAGTGTCTTTCAACTGTTCGGATACATTTATCGATAAGCGTCTTTATGCCATTACGCAAACCGTCAGTATCCGGATTCCTGTTTTGCTCATTTACTTTACGTTGCAGAAATTCTTTGCATGCTGACACATTGTTTTCTATCAGCGTGGTCCGCCGATCATGTTCTTTGTCAACAGCTCGTTTTGTCAGTTGTATAATTTGTTGTTGTGTGTTTGCTGATTCGTGCATGAAATTCCTCGTGCCATAACAGGTATGCAGGTGAGTTGACACTTGCGTTTCTGTATGTATCTTTGCCTGCAACCAATCCAAGAACAACTGGCTGCTTTTATCGTCCAGCTGCTTGATCCATGCGTCGAGTATATATTGGGGTATATAGGTGCTTACTTCATTTTGCAGACGTTGCAGGGAATCCTGAATGGCAGACTGTGTCCTATTCCACGAAGGATACACAGTTTGAATGAGCCACGTATGAGCGTATCGGAAACTGTATATTATGGTCATAGCGTCCTGTAAGATGTCCTGTAGTTCACCTGTATGTCGTATGATGTTATGCAGGTTAACGGAAATACCTTTTCCCGCCACTGTCACATCGTCACAGGGCTGCCCTTGGAATAAAGCCGATTCTGCAACGATCAACTGGTGCCCGCTTGATATGTCGTTCCGGATTCGGTCTACAATAGCATGCACACTCTGTTTAAAATTATCCGCGTACTTAAGGGCCGTTTGATAGCTGGATCCAGTGATTTGCAACGCTAACGTTTGAAATGCTGTGAGGGTTCCTGCCACAAGATCGTACACGTACTGGTATTCCTGCGACTGCAGGATCCAGGAAACGGTGGAGAGCGAAGACTGTACGCGCTCACCCATGCGAGCAGCTTTATCTAGCCATTCGCGCAAGTCGGGCACATCTTCAGTCGGGTCCAACCTGCTGTCAGCTGGTATTTCAGAACGTAGTATCTTTTCACCCTGTTCGAACGCCCACCTGCGAATGGACTGCGCGAGGTTTTTGGTACTGCCTAATGTGGCATCAACTGATTTGTTCAGAAGTCCCACCAGACCATCGAACCATTTTACATCGTCAGGCTTCAGCTGCTTCAGAAGTGTCATGACGTTGTTACCTGTACCACCTGTTGTAAACATCCCATCCGTGCCGCCCCAGTGAGCATTCTCCTGGAGCAGTTGGTAGCATCGGTTCAGTAGTTCGCGTACATTACATGTACGGTGCGCTATGCATTGGTAGTGTACGTGCTCGTCTGTCAAGTGGTAATTCACCAGGATGTCCTGCATTTCCTGTATGGCATCTTTCAGTATATCCTTTATCACACCCTCTAGCTGCTTACGCAGGTGTGAAATGTAGCGTTGTTTCAACATCTTTTCCGCCTTGCCCACCCGTTCCTGCTTGTTTACGCTATCTGGCTCCTTGGCTATTTCTTGTTTCAACATGTTCAGTTCATTTTGTATATGTCGTAAACTGTACAATGCATAGCTAACGCTTTGAAAACTGTTGTCCACGTTTGTGGTAGCTTCCTGTGCAGCTGTTTCCACATATTTGAGTTTCGTTTCGAACATATCTGCCATACAACTGCGCTTGGTGTGCTCCATGTCGTGCATTTCCATCATGTTGTGAAGGCGGTCGAGGTTAGCCGTCACAGATGTCCAAGCTGGCGTTTGTGGATACAGGTTCTCGACACTTTGCTTTAGTCGATCGGTGATCATGTGGCTAATTGCATTCCCGGCACTTTCTATTCCGCTGATGACGACATGGCCGGCTTCCAGTTCCTGCCTGTACGTGGTTCGGGTTCCCGTCCTCGCGGCAACTATGTCGACAAGACGGTACAGGCGTTTAGCTAAAGGAATGTCACTCGTCCCAAGCTGTTTAACGCCAAGCTGTGTGCCAAACCTGACCTGATCCTGCAGCCGCGTGGGACATTCCAGGACACGCGCCAGGTGTCGGAAGAGCGAATCCAGCATCCGGGTAACCTCATCTGTTGGCCCACATCTGTTCACGTGTTGTAGTATGGTGTCGGGCAGATTTGCTTTTTCAGATAAACCGGTGGTCAGCAATTTATTATAAGCCTCGGTAACATGGTCTGCAGGTTCGCCGTGTTCGGACCCGGTGTGTTTGTTATCCATGTCGGTTTTTTGTCTTAGGTGTTCCGCACGCACATTCAGCAGCTGAATCTGGTGTATGGCTGCATTGATGCTTTTGTCCGCTGTATGCAGTTTTTTCGCGAAACCACCGTCTCCTTTGTTCCAATGGGTACCCGCCGCTGCTTTTGCTGCCGTCAGGGCGTTTAGCGTGTCATTCAGTCGTTTTTGTGAGTCGCGCAGTTGGTTGTTCGCTTGGTCCAGTCCGGTTTGGTCCCACGTGGTAATGAGATGATGCATGCCGTCCTTAGAAAAACATTCGATATCCTCTGAACTGGCCTGTATGGCAGACGCCGAACCTCGTACGGTTTCCGTGCAATCTCGCACGGTCTGATCCGTCCACTCGTTGAAAACCTGAATGATGCAATGGAGCAATACGTTGCTGGTCCTCTTCGGGGTGGTTTCTCTCCAAGCCCGTTCTGTGAGAAATTGAATGCGGCTGGCGTTGTCTGTGTCACGCGCGCACTGCTCTGCCCGAAGGTTTTGATAGATTTCAAGCAAAGTTTCGGCTTCTTTACGTTTCCGTTGATATTGCTGTTTCTTGTCTGAGTTGTCCGAGCACATGTGTTCAAGCAATCCGAAAACGGCCGGGACTTCATCCGCGATACAACGTGGAGCATCCTGTGAGGCACCGTCGTCTAGTCCGCTTGTGTACGCGTGTGCCAACCGCTCTACGTCTTCTGTCAAACGGTCTGTCCAATGTGAACAGTGCAAGCAGAGATCCGTAACCTCTTCTTTAGTGAGCGGATAGATCGTGTCCATGTATTGTGCCAGGTTGCTTGTCACGTCTGTGAGAGTGCCACTTGCAGTGAGATCTCTGACGATTTCCTCGCGCCTCTGGCGTTTTTCTTTAGCTTCCAGTTCTTTTCTTTTAGTCTGCATGACCCTCTTGGCCTCCTCTATCTGTGTGCGTGTGATTGGTTCGGTTTTTTTAAAACGGATCTGCTCCTTCTCCTTATTTCCCCAAAAAGTAGTGTCCTTGCTGGCGACCAGCGTTCCGTCTACCACGCAGTTACCGCGTCTGAGTTTGTCCAAGGTGCTGTTGTGTATATCGAGTACTCCCACCTGCTGATCGAGTTCCTTCTTGTACATATCGATATCACGTGTATTTTCAAATTGAAACGTCTTGCATGCCTGGATCCATGCACGTGTCTTTTCCGTTGAGGTGTTGTATTGTTCAGTGGCGACCAGCACTTCTTTCAACCATGCCGTTTCTGCTGCAGCCGTTTCTGCCGCAGCAGTTTGCGCCGCGTGTGTTCTGGCTATCAATTCGTCATCACCTGTGCCCCGAACGGTAGAGGACTGCCCAGGACTGCTTGCGGTTTGTGCCTGTACATGCTCGGCTGTTTTCCAGCCTTGCAACTTTCCTATGAGCGCGTTTGCCTTATCGTTCTTTGCATTCAGTAACTGTAGTATCTTCTTCAAGCCGTCCGAACGACATCCTTTTACGTCGAACGGCTGGTCCTGATTCCCACCTAACTTTTGAAGCCATGCTGCGGCTTTATCCTCACACCACGAAAGTGATTTCTTCACCTGGCTCACCTTTTCAATGTGTTCTTCCAGGAGAGTGACATTCTTACGGTTGCTTTCGTCCGACGTGTACGACGCGTCTACGTTTCTGAACATCTCATCTACTCGACTTACGTGTTCATTTATCTGCTTTTCCAATTCCTCGCTTTCGGCGTTCCACACGTTTTTGAAACAGCAGCGCAACCCTTTCAGAATAGGTTTGGTGCCGGGCTGACGAGCCCAGGCGATCAACCTGTTCAGCTTGTCCTCGCGGGAATCGTTGTGAGAGGCATTATAAACGTCCTTGCAAACTCCGAGCAACTCCTGCAGCTCAGCGCCGGTACTGTCAGGTTTCTCAAGTAGACAGATGTAACACGGTAGTTTTTCAGGCGGAGCATCGCATCCAGGTGGACACGATTGCTCATAGTCAGACAATGCAATTTCGACGTCTTTGACCACGTTATTGACCCACACTTCCACCGCCTGTTTCCCAAACGATACGTCGTCCTTTTGCAGAGGCAGAAGAGATTGTACGACGTTTCTGGCTCTCGCGTATTCCAGTTGACCGCTTTTCACGAGCTGCAGCAGTTGTTTTCTCTCTGCGTCCTTTTCCTGTTTACTCAGTTTCTCCAACTGTGCCCGCAGTTTCGTTCTCACTTTCTCTGTGTCCGGCAGGTCGGGGATCGCATACACCTCTGCGATGACCCGCAATTCATCCCATATCCCTGCGGGGATGCCATGGTCTTTCATAAGAACATTTTTGGTTGTGCGTCGCAGGGATTGCCCATCACCCTCCAGCTCGTCGATCGTTTGTATAAACGATGCTGCTTCTGTGCACGAAGAGCACTCAGTACCCATGCAACGTTTAATAATTTCCTCGAGGTGGCGCTTATGAGAGGCGTAATCGTCCTTGGCTTTGCTTACCCGCGTGTTCCATTTTTTCACCTCCGGGCACCTCTGAGCAATGGTAGCGATGCGCACCTGCATTGGTGTATTCTTTTCCGTCAATATGCGACGGGCTTCGTCCCGCGTCAAAGGATCGTTCTCGTGACGGTCGTTATTCACTTCGTCGGACGGGTTTTCTCTCACTGATGCCGTTTCGGGCGCTGAAGGAGGGCCCTCTATTGGTTCAGTTTCGGTCAGCGGCGTTAAAGGGACATTCATTCTCCTCCGGTGCGACTTGCGGAGCTGTGGTAGTGACACTACCCGTGCGCTCACAGCAGCTATGTCCTGCTCAATTTGTTTCAACTCTCTCTGCAGCTTTTTCTCCGTTTCTGTCAACGTGTTATGCCATTGTCCATTTTTTTTAGAGGTAACCCTGTACTGTGCTGCAGATTCATAAACGCTTCTGAGCAGTTCCCGCAAGTCTTCCTGCATACATGTGATCTTTATCTTCATGCGTCTTAAACTTTTTTCATCGTCACCACTGGTCCCGCTTCTGATACGGAGCCTCATCAGACGTAATTGGGGCATAATCTGACCGAGCATTGCATCGACTCGTTCGTCGAGAACAGAAGCGTCCAGTTCGTACCATGTCTCGAGGCACGCGCGGATCTTATCATGTACACATTGCAAAGAAGCATTCTCGAGCCATGCTTTCAGTTGATCCACCATGTCTATCAGCGTTTTGTTATGGTCGACGGCGCTGGCGCGCAGCACCCTGTACATTTCCAACAGCGCTCTGCCCGTCGCAACTTGTGTATCCGTTTCTTTGTGTAACCAGAAAATCCCGGGCACTCCACGGGGTGGCTCGGCCAACATGGACGGTGACTCTTCTGCTTTTTTTTCGATGTGGATCAGGGCATATTCGATGTAATCGGCCATGTTCGTCATCCATGCTTCGACGGTACTCTTCGCGTCTTTTTCTTCTGCGGGCGTTATTGGCAGGACGTGCTGGTATTTCGACTCGTTTCGTTTCACGTCATCGTACGTGACACTGGGGTCTCGCAATTCGTTCAAAAGGCCTGCCCGCATGTCTGCGATTGTTTGATCATTTTCTTTCTTTTCCCTTTTGGCTGCTTCTGTTTCTGCCTTGTCTAAAGCCTTTGTAGCCTTCGCTGTGTTAGGCATTATGTTTATCTTGTGCTTACGCTCTACTTTCTTTTTCACAATCAGGGGTATATCGACGCCCTGTAATGATGGGATATTCGTACGCGCTCGCAGTGCTTTCGTCTTCAACATTGTCAGTTTCTGCTTCATTTCCTCTACCTCCTCGATATTTCCAACCACTTTGGACGTGCAAATTGCACAGAAATGTGCAAGTGTGTCTCTACGTTCGTTGTATACTTTGACTGCCTCTTCATACCGTTTGACCAACGACGCAGCATGTTCGTCCATCTTTCCGTGCGTCACGCCTTTTGAGGGGCGACCTCTGTTGTTTGAAGCTTTTCCGGGTTGACTTTTGATATGGAGCTTCTTGCGGGTCGATGTGTTCAGATCGTCGACTCCTGGGTCGCCTTCGCCTGATCGCGGAGGGGTCTGTTCATCACGGGTGATGTCACCCTGCACATCTTCCATTTCTTCCGTCTCGGATGGACCCGAATGTTGCTCGTATGCCGCCACATCCTGCTCTTCCATATCCGCTTCAGCCCCTGTGTTACAGGCGGAGGCGGGGTTTGGTTGGCCTGCCCCGTCATCGGGCTGCTCCTGAGCAGGTCTTGTGGCGACGTCCTCTTCTGTCGTTTCCTCACGGGTGATGTCACCTTGCACATCTTCCATTTCTTCCGCACCGGACTGACCCGAATGTTGCTCGGATGCCGCCACATCCTGCTCTTCTATTTTCTCGTCAGCTCCTGTGTTACAGGCTGAGGCGACGTCCTCTTCTCTCGTTTCGTCCACCCGGTCCGACTGCTGCGTATCAACTGGCGTGTCCGCCCGCGGCGTGCTGTGGACGGGGGCAACAGGGTCCGTTTGCTCTCGGACAGGTGCGTCCACTCGGTTCTCAGTTATACTGTACAATCTGCTTTCGTATCCGTTTACTTTCAGCGTGTACGCGAGATTTGTTATATGCTTAATAGCCTCTGCAAGAATGTCAAATCCCAAAAGCACAGATGTGCCCGTTGGTGTGACCTTCCCGCGCATGTCCCGACTGTGCGAATCGAAGACGTAATATTTGCTACCTTTTTGCATGACAGCGATTGCGCAGTCTTGGAGTATCAGGATCGATGATAAGTACCCCTTGTCGTCACACAGAGCCATCCGTAACGTTCTGTAAGTGTTACGGAAATCATTTCTGTTAATTAGGTCGCTCCGGTACATGTACGATACCACAGAGAAAGAACGCGAGAAGCAGTCAATCGTTTCCGGCAACTCGTCCAAACAAACGTATCCCGCGTCTTCCACAGGGTACCCTTTAATGCTGTAGTAAAGCTGGTCGCCGGCGTCTAAAATGTCGTCTAATGTGGAGGTTGTCCAAGTCTCCGGGTCCTCAATGCTGCACCGGATCAAAGCCACTGCGCAGTTGGGAACACACTGTTTTCCGACTGAGAACGAAAGAAAATGTTGGTGGTCCCCCTGGTGAAATGACCCCGTCACGCACTTCGTGATCACCGGGTGTCCAGGTGGTATATAACACGCGTCTGTGTTTGATGCATCTTTTCCCGTTGTATCTTTCTGTGACGCGTGCCGGGGAGGTCCGCCTGAACTCGATCGTGTTTCGTCCGGGCGGTCGCTGCGAGGCATATCTCTCTGTTTGTCAGATCCTCTGCCTTCGTTGGCGGTCTCCGTATCACATGGGCGGTCACCGCGTGACGCGACAGTCTTTCCTTGTGTATTGACAGGGACACGCCGTGCGTCGTTCACGCCTCCCTCGTCTTCCACCGTGCCGTCCGACTCATCCATGGTAGTTACACTAATAGGCACGTTTCCCTCACATTCGCTACTCTCGTCCATATGCTGTTCCAACGTGTCATCAGACGCATCGCTGTCGTCCATGCTCTGCTCGAACGTGGCAGGCATATTCTGTATTCTTTCTGTAAGAGAAACAGAACTCGCGTCATCTTGTTCCTGTCCGTCCTGTGTTTCTTCTGTTTGCATAAACGGCGCACCTGTGACCGTGTGTGAATCTCTCACCCGCGGTGCTAGGAGGGAAACGTGGTCCGCGCTGGGGTTTGGGGTCTGCGGACGACAAAGAGTCATATCTACACTATACATACCGCCTTTGTCCAGTTGGAAGTACTCCCGAGTTTTTATGTCTTCGAACGTATCACACAACATAACACGTGTCGGATAGTCTCCAGACGTGGAAGGGGCGCTATCGTCACCTTCCATTTCTCCACACTCTTCCGCGCTGGTTTCCCTCTGCTCACAGGCTGTTGTGTCCATCTGGTCCGACTCGCCCCTCGCGCCGCTCGTATTTTCTTCATGTGTTGTTTGTTCTGCGTTTTTTGCATGTCCGGCGGTGTCTGCCGCGGTCGGTCGTTCGCCTGCCTTTTCCGAGCCCGAGGGCGTCGTAACTGTGTCATCAGCGGGCCGGGATGATAACTGACATGGCCGATCGTTCTGCGCACTAGATGCTCTGCGCCGTTGTCCTAGCCGCTTTTTGCGTATGCACTTCGGCTCGTCTGCCGACCCAGGGGGTTTCGAGTACGGGTGGTCAACGTGCGCAACGCGTAGCTGGCGCCTCGGTCTCCGCTTGGGAAAGTCAGGAACTGGTGTGGGGTGTATAACACGAGGTTGTAGTATTTTGGTACTGAGCCGTACCGAGTTGCGTTTAAGACGTCGCGCTGTCTTCCTCAGAGCTTCCTTTTGCTTGTCGGCGGTAGAATGCTGGTTTGATGGTTTCAAAACACTCTTGTGGCCCTTTCGCCCACGCGTTTCTTTTTTGCACGCACCCGTGTCTGGAGAGCCGTCTGCGATACGGCGAGCCGCCTCCGCACCACCTGTATGGGCAACAGGCGTGGCTGTTTCTCCTACCGTCCTTAAATGTTGATTTGCATCTTGTTCCGGTGCCTCATTCTCCCCTACATGTTGCGGATGTTCAGAAGGAATATCTGTGTCAGCAGTATCCCCTGGGACGGCAGAGACAGAAGGCGCGACGTGTTCAGCCCCTGCGTTTTCCCCCAGATCAGTGACAGAGGGCGCAGTGGGTACGTTATCGGGACAGATGTCTGAAGCGCTAAATATGTCACATTGGTTCATTGCCATCTGCAGGATGTCCTCTTGGCCCTGCCGCATGGGCGTTCCCTGTGCTGTATCGCTGTGAAATGGAGGGTCTTGGGTAACAGTTGTATCCGTGCTGTGTGCCTTCCCTTCTTGTATACTTTCTTGTTCGTCGGTTTCATGTTGTTCAATGTGATGTGATGTGCCCCCGCCATCGGCAGTTGCGGGGCAGGGAACAAACCCATTTACTGTGTCACCTGTAACCTTTTTCTCTTCATGCCGCTCGTCATGCTCTAGGGCGGCGATAATGGTGGCGACGGCACTTACCGTTTCGTCCGTATCAGATTTACTCAGTTGTCCCTCTTCACCTCTGGCTTCTTGGCCGATGCTCGAACCTGTTACAGGCCGTTGCTGTGTGTTGACCCCGGTTGATGAAGACACGTTGGACGTGTCTGAGGGGGTCTTTCTCACAGGGTCATCCTGCTGTTTGCGGTCGTCCTCCCCGTCAAATGAAGGAAGACTGAACGTGGTATCCTCTGTGAAAGGATGTTGATAGTGTACAGACCCGGACGCGCCCTGGTCAGCAGGTTGTGTCTGAACGCCTTGGTCATTTGATTGTCCATCGCCAAACAGTTCAGATAAAATATCGTTCAGATCTATACCACCTTCGCACTTTTCCGCACAGTACACGTTTTGATGTCCTATGTGATCAGCCGTTTCTGTGGGCAGTGTCAATTCCCGTGTGTCGTCGGCTGTGTCACCTGGCACACGATTGGGCTGCCCCGTTCCGCCCTGTTGGTAGACACCATCCGCTACCTGTTGTACCCCCGCTTCCGACTGCCGCAGTTCGATTTCTGCAGCAGCAATTGCGGCTTCTAGTTTGGCCCGTTCTGCTGTAGCTTGTGCGGCTTCTCGAATGGCGCGTTCTGTTTCAGCTTCTGCGGCTTGTAGTCTGGCGAGTTCTGTTGCGGCCAGTGACATTTCACCTGTCATCATATCGAAATCGGTTTCGTCTTGGTTTGATGACGAGGCTGGAATCTGAGCACCCAGCATTGTAAGCTGACCCAGCAATTGTTGGGCGGCATTATCGTCTTCTACGTTCCTATCGGTTTCGTCATTAATCTGTGACATGGCTGGTGGCGATACAGCACGGATACTTTTAATCGGTGACCAGGCTGGTTGTAGTTCAGCATGCATATTTTTTACTTCATTGAATAATACCTGGGGGTCGGGTTCGGGGCCTTTTTGGACAGCCTCCTGGGTCGTTGCGTCTCGTGTCTCAGGTGCGGGATCACTATGGGTTTGCGTTTCTGACGTAGTCGTGGTGTCCATTTGGGGTGCCTGTACGGGTGTTTTGGGCTTAGTACACTTCTTTCTTTTCGATTTACTGCCTGAGACCGGTTGGTCGTCTGTCACACTGCCCGACTGTGGACGGCTTGGAGCGTTTGTTCTACTTGCTGTTGATGTCATCCGCCGTTTTCGTATTTCTGTTTTATCCGCTGTTTCCTCCGTACTCATCGCCTCTCCGCTTTCACCACCCGCCGTCACATGTTCATCCGTACACATTTGATCTGCGCTCCCACCAGCGGCATTTGCACTGATTGAAGGCAGGTGCCGCCGGTGCTGTTCTTCCCGCAACGGCCCTGTTATCGGTCTTTCGTCCAATCCGCCGCTACGCTCTTGTCTGGTGCTGGCACTTGTCTGCATGCGGTGCATGATCCTCGCCCATTCTTTGTCAAGATCCTCGAGTAAAGAGGATGCCTCATCCGCGTACATATCTATGGCACGAGGAGGAGAACAGGACTGTGGTTGTACTTTTGCTTGTTCAGATGTCGGTATTAAAACGTCGTACCCTCCTTCGGTGTGTACGAGAGTTATTGAAGGTTTCCTGCTACGTGCTAATGATGTCAGAAGGCGGATGTCACCTGTCGTCCGCAGGACATTTACATGGCAATCGTACTTATGTGATACCGCCCGCACCGCGTCGTTTCCGGGTTCAACCCCTTCCTGCAGCTCGTTGTTACCTGTGTGATCCCTTACTACCTGACGCAACCTCCCATGCTGGCCTTCGTGCATCCCGTTGATTAGTATGGCCACAGCCCGGAAAAAACTGTTTCCGTCTCTGATGACGTTCTTGCGCGTCCATCCCGTTTTTTGCAACTGCTCGTCCCATTCCGTCCTGCTCATCGGTGTCGGGTCGGCTGTTTGCCGTGCCATTTTTATTATTGGAACTGTCTGACCTCTACAATGTCCGTTTTGCACTGACGTTTGATGACGCCCTTTTCCCGTCACAGCAAGGGACGACGTGAGGGACAAAGTTCACCATTGCGGATCCCAAATAAGTTGCCCTCCGTGACCCATCAACACGTGATGGAACAGGCTTTCAAGTTCGATCAAATGAGCAGGGACCGCTTCATGCGGACACAGAATCGCCGGCTGGAGACAAGCCTGCCGGAACACATCCGCCGCAAAGCCATAGCCGTGTTGCCGAGGGTTCCAGAGACTTACCTCCATGGGGTGTTCGTAGGCGACCATGACGTCAGAAAGTACAAAGGGGAGTACACGGACATAGTGAGGTTAAAGACGCAACCCGTCCGGGAAAGTTTGGGCAGGGCGGGGGCAGAATTGCCCATAAATGTCGACCTCAGCCACCTGGCGACCACAGGGCCTGGCCCCGTCGACGTTTCCGATTCTTCAGCACCGACTGTGGCCCACCCGAAACATTTCGTCCCTGGGCTGTTAATGTTCACACGGCGGCGTCTGCACCTCCTGGACGCGGACGCAAAGATGAAGGACAGACTTCGTGTGCAGCAATCGGGTCTCACGTACGCCGAGAGATTATGCGAAGTGATACAGGATGCTAGCGACGCCCTCATTTCACGCGTGGAAGGACCGGACACGGACGGCTATTTACATCAGGTGCAGGGGAAATCGTCCTACGGCCGACAGGTTCCAATGAAGTCTCTGCTGGCAGCACTTCACAGTCGGAGACTCAAAGACGAAACATCTGTCTTTGTCAACACCATCACTGATTGCATGGCTGATGTCACCGTGGACGCTATGCAGGACGCCAAAAAACTCGGCAAGCAGTGGGACCCAGTGGGACTCTTCACAGAAAACTTCATTCCGTCAGGAGTGTACATAGGCTGTCACAACACGAGCGGTGGTTCACTGCTGGACGCACCTGTCAACCAGTGCAATTTGCCACACGCTGTCCGTCTGTGCGTGTCAGGGCGGCCTCGGGACGCCGCCGATAAGGTGCATGCGCATTGTAACACGTTCATCCCTCCTTCCGATGAAAAGCTACAGTTGTGGTGTCCCGTCGAAAATTACATCGATATGGACCTATGTTACCACACTGAGGACGACGAATATTACGACGAATATAAAGTAATGTACGACCGCTCTGGTGCATTCGATGGAACGCCAACGCGGATAAATGATTTCCAACTGTTTTTTGTCGTGGCCATGTTGGAACAAGATAAGATTGGGCTGTATGTCGTTAAGTCAACCAAAACAGCCAGACACGTGTCACGGCACGTCCACCGCTACGTCGGGACAGGTGTGGGTCGTGTGAGGCGCACATTCTGTGCCACTTTGGAAATGGCCAAGTGTCGATCGGTTTCAGTACAGGACGCGAAGAAAAACCTGTTTTCTGTTCTAACAAGAACAGCGGCGTGGGCAGCGTCTTTCCGTTTGGGGCGCGTGCGACAGTTTGCTTCTAATGTACCGTGTGTAGAAGTGAGAGACGGCCGCGTGTATTTTCCCTATTTCTTGCTTGATCTTGATACAAAATACACGTATGCTTTTTGATGATATGGAACGTGTGTGTTAAACAACAAGGCATTGTATAGGAAATTGTTGTTCCCAATAAAAACCACATATTGTGCTTTGACAAATGAATCATCTATGTTTTTCTTCATATATCTGTTATATGTGTTGTTGTACGCTGTATGTTTTTAAATACAATTTATTTCACTACCATCTCTCACCAACGTCCAAATGCCCCCATTTATTATTTTGTGTACATGGTGTGTGTGTGTGCGCGCATTCAGGTTATGTGTCATATAAACCCCGCACATTGCAGGTTAAATTTAATATCTATCACAAACAGACCAAAAAGAAACGACATAAACGTACTATTGTGTCACATAAAGGGGGTAAAACCTTACCACAATCTACACAACGCAAACAATTATGCTTCATACGATCAATTATCAGGTAAACTGGTTCATTAAATACGTCATGTGTAGTGACTGTTATATTAGTGTTGGTAATATACGATAGGGGGCGCTGCCTCATACAGCACTGGTCAACACAACAAAATAGCCCTTTGCCGGACAACGGTCTACATGACATTTACGAAATACCTGCTACAATTTAAGGAAAAAAATGCCTCCAACGTTCCACGAGTAACATTTACGATATCTTCACCAAAGATTTAAATGTGTCCACAACCCTACTATATAAACAGGCCGGCTCTATAATACTATCAGTTGAGAGCGCTGTATGGGCGCTTTTGGGTCCCAGACGGCTCCCCTGTGTCTGTGACGTCACACTTTCCATGGATTTACATGGAGGGCCCGTGGTGGGGGCCTCGCCCCCTGGGAATATTCATTTTACGGATCGAGGCGCCGAAGGCGCCCCCCATACATACATCTGTGTATTGGCGCCTTCGGCGCCCCGATCCCCATACTGTATTCTCCCGGGGGCGAGGCCCCCACCGCGATCCTTCCATATATTTCCTTATGGGGGCCTCGCCCCCTGTGTGTATTCTTTTTAGGGATCGATCCCCCATAAAGTATTATCCCCTGGGGGCGAGGCCCCCACAACGGGCCTTCCATGTAATTCCTTATGGGGGCCTCGCCCCCTGTGTATATTCTTTGTAGGGATCGATCCCACATAAAGTATTATCCCCTGGGGGCGAGGCCCCCACCACGGGTCTTCCATATAGTTCCTTATGGGGGCCTCGCCCCCAGTGTATATTCTTTTTAGGGATCGATCCCCCATAAAATATTATTCCCGGGGGCGAGGCCCCCACCACGGGCCTTCCATGTAATTCCTTATGGGGGCCTCGCCCCCTGTGTATATTCTTTGTAGGGATCGATCCAACATAAAGTATTATCCCCTGGGGGCGAGGCCCCCACCACGGGCCTTCCATGTAATTCCTTATGGGGGCCTCGCCCCCAGTGTATATTCTTTGTAGGGATCGATCCCACATAAAATATTATTCCCGGGGGCGAGGCCCCCACCACGATCCTTCCATGTAATTCCTTATGGGGGCCTCGCCCCCTGTGTGTATTCTTTTTAGGGATCGATCCCCCATAAAGTATTATCCCCTGGGGGCGAGGCCCCCACCACGGGCCCTCCATGTAATTCCTTATGGGGGCCTCGCCCCCTGTGTGTATTCTTTTTAGGGATCGATCCCCCATAAAGTATTATCCCCTGGGGGCGAGGCCCCCACCACGACCCCTGTGGAGAAACCTCTATAGGGGCCTCGGCCCCAGGGGAGACTCTGTGGTGATCGGAACGATCCCATTGTGCTTTGACATGCGTTGCACACCGTTGGCTTTCCCAGTACCGATGATACCCGACGATCACTCTTTAACCATTCACATCCGTATACGAACCCGATCCCACTCACAACTCCCCTGTTCCCCCCCCCCCCCGGCGACCCCTGCTGACCTTTCACCTCCGACCCGATCCCACTCACAACTCCCCTGTTCTCCCCCCCCGGCGACCCCTGCTGACCTTTCACCTTCGACCCGATCCCATCCAGAACTCCCCTGTTCTCCCCCCCGGCGACCCCTGTTCACCTTTCACATCCGACCTCGTCGACCCCAACCGACCTTTCACATCCAACCGACCTACAACTGGTCCACTTCTGACTTGAACCACACAACCGACCCCAGGCCCACAACTCTATTACTTCTTGGCATAAGGCAGAGGGAGGGGCCGCCGGGGGGGAGAACAGGGGAGTTCTGGGGCCGCCCCCTCCCCCCCTCAAGTCCCCCCCTCCCCCACAGGGGAGCCGTCTGGGACCCAAAAGCGCCCATAGAGCGCTCTCAACTGATAGTATAATAGACTCGGCCTGCTTATATAGTAGGGTTGTGGACACATTGAAAACTTTGGTGTGCGGCAGATTTTACGTTTGTGCAAGATGTACGCGCAAACTGGAAAAGATATCGCAAATGTCACTCGTTGAACGCTTTAAGCATATTTTTCCGAAGATTTTAGCACATATTTCGTAAATGTTGTGTAGACCGTTGTCCGGCAAGTGGCCATTTTGTGTTGCTGACCAATATGTTGGCGTCAGTATCGCCACCTGCCGACGACCAGTGGAACTATATCAGATAGACAACAGATTTATCAAGTTGAAGGAACACAAATGTAACAAACATGTTCCCAAGCTACTAACGTTCATGTATAAATCTCTTGTGTATCATACTATAATTCACGGGAATCTGTTTGTCTGTCTGTCTGTCCGGATTCTTTCGCACGCTAGGGATTGCACGGTCGTCAAACTTCGTGGGAGGGTGCATCTTGGTCCGGGGAAGAGCAAGTTTATATTTTTTAGGCGTTTGGTAAAGAAATGGCCTCAAAATCGATAAAATTATTCTGGGTTTAATACCTGCGGTGTGCCATGGCCATTCTCACATAGTGCTTCCTCATAATTTAAGAAATGTGTGCATGCAGGTACAGATATGGGTATACTCTAGTTAATTCTAAAGAGTACATATGATTTGCCCTGTAATTTAATATCTTCCAAATTATAGCAAATATTTATTCATGAGTGTTCATGGATTCCGTAGTCCAGTACGGTGGTGTATATTTTCATACATTTGAAGTTAATGCCAACTGTGGGGCCGGTTAGCTCAGTTGGTTAGAGTGTTGTGCTGATAACGCAAAGGTCGCGGGTTCGACCCCCGTACTGGCCACGTATTCTTTTTGGTTTTAAGCCACATTCATCCATTTTTATTCTTTCATTTCCTACCCAGGTACACAGCAGTTTATCAAAGAAAGTAAACTATTTTCTGTTGTTTATACATATCGAACAAAATTGAAATGGCCTTAGCAAACTGCAGGGACACATATACTTTAGTCTCTTACACGGGCATATGATGGCGCTCCTGCACCCAACAATATTGATTAAGATATAGACTGGTACCCCGCTCTATTGTGGCACCGCTGCTCTAGGCAAATCATAGAGACGGGCGTACAACGCCATCTTTTTTACCCTTGGCAGACTGGTACCAACCCAAGTATATATTATATATGATTAAAAAAATAAGCATTTTCGTTTGCTCAAATAAGTTACCAAAAGTTGGCCGTATATTAAATGTGACATTAATAATTAGATTAATAAAGATTAATGATAAATCACTGCTCCGTACAGGTATCGATTGTCATCACGCTGCCAACTGTCTAGACCCCAAGTAAACAATTGAAGTAAACAATATGTATTACTGGGATTAAAGGCATTTATATAGGTCGTCTGTGACGTCATACTTTCCATCAGCCAATCAAATCAAGGAACAGTACCTGCTCATGATAAAATGAGAAACTCACGTATACAAAGCATGTAGTCCCTGTGGCGCAATCGGTAGCGCTTCCGACTTTTAATCGGGAGGTTGGTGGTTCGAGCCCACCCAGGGACGTTATACATGTTTTTATATCCCCTATACCATCCATACAGCGGCCCCTGTTGGTCATCTTGTACAACATATTTTGTACGAATTAGACCAATACGGTTCTATTCATTCATCACCACTTGTTTTGTGCTTTTTCCGCTACAACAATCAGCCCTTCCAGTGCGCAGAAGGATAATTACAAAGTGCATGTTTATATATCGGTTATTGTTCGCCGTGTCCGGCTCCACAATATGATGTTGATCAGGATAATGTTCATTGTATCATGTACGACAAATGGAACGGGAATGGGATGGGTTCAGATCGGACACATATTATGTTCATTGGCGTGTAATGTCATTTAAACAGCGCAAGCTATTGAACGCACCCTCACACCCTTCCCCCCACACACACAAACACATTCAGGTAGGCATGTTATAGTGAATCGGTGAATCAATCAGTGACATCACAATGAACAAGACGGAGATGAAACTTACATTTTATTCGACAATAAACACATCATACATAATTACTAAACTGCATGAGTTGTGTTGGGGTGTAAAAGTATATACAGCAATCCCAGATGAGGGAAAAAAGCGCAACGACGGCGGAACATGTTACACGACACATAAAGTTCACGGCTGGCACGGGAGATAGCGACGTAAGGTGTCCTGAGGTCTCCGCACATGCCGTCACTTACAGAGACGGCCACCCGCTGGTATGTGTGACCTTGAGATTTGGTTACAGTCACGGCCGTCTGCGAAACCATGGGGACGCGGAATGACGAGTGCAATGCGAAACGGGGCACGTCGATTTCTGGTTCTGTGATGTACTCTTCCGATGACGGTAATGCGAGGCCGACCCAACCCGTCTCTTCGGAACACACCACCGCGCACCGCAGCTCGAACTTGTCGCCTGAGGAACGCACGGCTTTTACGAAACGGGGCAGGGTCGACTTTTCGTAAGGCTGGTAATTAAGGGCGTCGAACGGAGAATCGGCGGGTATGGTCCTGCTCCCGAGCACGGTGACTACTTCGGCTGTATCTAATACCTGGTTCGGTATCACGTACCGCTGGTCGACAGCTCCCAGGCCTTTGTCCGCCGAGCCTTCCGGTTCTGTGAGGCACGTTAGACCCAGGTGCACCTCACATTCGGAGATGTCCGGGTATTCGTCAGCGGCACGCATGTATGTTGTGCTGAGATCAGACACCAGCGTGTTCAGGTAGTCAAAATCCGTGGCAGGGTCGGGAGCATCTGCAGAAGCATCTACGTCGAAACGGCTAATGGTTTCGTCAACACATTCACCTTCTTGCCCGAGTGAGTGTTTGGCCATGAATCGGTCAGCCACCCCCTTGTCGGACAGCAGGCTGTACAGGGCCTCGTACGCTCCTTGCAGGATGGCACAAACGAACGGTGTGTGGGCAGGGAGGAAGGACAGGCACATCCTGGGTAGCGCCGTTCTCATCAGCAAGCGGAAAGGTCCCTTGAACCCTGTCAGCACGAACTGACACGCCCGCCGACATACAGCGGGCTTGCCGACCGGCAGGGTGTGCTTACACATGAGAACTCTGTATCTTTGAGGGAGCAAGGGGTCTGTCTGTCTCGCGTCCGGACGGGGGGTTTCCTTTTCCCGTACTTTGTGGCCGTTTACCGGGCCTTGGCTGTCCGTGAAGTTTTCTGGTGCCGGGTCGTCCGTGACTTCCCAAGTGTCCTTTGTCGCCTTTGGCCGCAGTATGTGGTTGTCTTCTCTCTTCCTGTCGGGTGGAGGGTAGTATTCGCCTTCTGGCTCGTACACTTTTCCACCCGCGAAATAATGCACAGACTCACTCGTGTACTCGAACCCAAACAGGTTCGGGGCGTGTGTGTATAGTGAGTCTATGAACGAATCGAGTGAGGTTAACACCAGCCCCGTTTCGGTAACCATCGGGGCCATTTGGTGATCGGACCCCCAGTTCAGACCGACTGACGTGGAGCTGTTTTCCTTGTCTCCCGGAGGCTGTGCACCCGAGTTAGGTAGGGCTCGTTTTGCCCACGCGTCACGAAACATGTCGTCCACCCTCCGGTTATCCTGCTTCTCACGTAATGGTCGTCGACGTTTCCTGCCCGGCATCCGCTGTTCTCTGAACTGCGCCTGCAAAACGGACAGGTACGCGATCGCGTCGTGGACGTTCAGGAAAACCCATATGCCCAAATCGGCGGATTCCATAGTTTGTTTGCAACGTTTGTCATACTCTGCGACTTCGTCGTTACTGGCGAATATTCTGATGCAGCCTGTGAGGTCTGTCGCGGTGCCGTCCGCGGTTGTGTCCAGGCTCATTGGTTCCTCTACCACGTGGGACGGCACCACGTGTTTGTCCAACAGACGGATGGTGTCGGGGTCCCTTATGCCGTAGTGAAGGTCGTAAAGGAGTTCGCTTATTTCCAAGTGGCACCTTTTGTTGACGTGCATCACGACGGTGTGATTTGGTTCGTACACGCCGGTGGCCTTGGCGATGATAGGGACGTTGCAAACATGCTGCAGCATGCTGACGGCCGGCACTCGGTTCGCCACGGGTCCCATACCGTCTGACCGTATAGCCGTCGACTGGCTTTCTGAACCCAGTAAAATGAAAACCAGAGGTTTCTCGTGGTAGATCCCAAGACGGCACGCCGCGTACCGATACAAGAAAGCGTATGTATATAAGTTGTAGCTGCTGGCCATCCCCGCCTCGTCCACTAGCACGACGTTACTGCTGCATATTTGAGGGAAATCAAACCGGAAACTAGACTGTAACCATGGCATGTCCACCCGTTTCAACCCCATGTTCGCCATGCATGTGAAGTCCCTGTGTTGTTGATCCTTCTTGTTACACCGCCCCTGCGTAGCGCCACTGCGAGGAGGTTTACTGGACGACACCTGACCGGCCAATTTTACCGCGGGATCGAAGCCGGGACGCATGCGGGACCGTGGCTGTATTATTTTCCTGCCTTTGACGTACGATACCTTGTTTCCGTGCCGGGCCACAGTGTCGTCTTCCCTTTCGAATGCCTCGGCGTAGCGAGCCCATTCCGTACCCAGCGCCGTTTCTATCCTTTTAAGTTTCATTTTAAGGTTGTCGAACTGAGACCGGAAATTCCTGTGGTCTGTAAGAATCCCGTCCAGCTGGGCTTCTGCGAAGGAGGTAGGGTTCAATGTCGAAGCCGGCTCGCGGGGTTCTGCTTCACGGCAGTTGTACATCAACTGCAATTTCGCTAACGTCCCGACGCGCCCCACTTGGTGTGACTTCAGAGCGTTGTGGAGGTTGGTCACGGAGGCGTTTCCGGCGGCGGTGCACACCATATGTGTGTTGGCGGTGAGGATGTCCACCAGCGTGCTTTTACCCGCGCCGGCCGGGCCCGTCACGACGTAACAGCGGAAATGTACGGGAGTGAAAGAACCAGGCGTCGCCGGAACGGTAGGGTCCGCCGCCCGGCGGAGGATCTCCCATTTGCAACGTTCTGCTTCGTCGGGTATCAAGGCCTGGTTCGGGTCGAATATAGAACTGGGGAACGGCCATGTCATATGTTCCAGTTGATGGAGCCATTTTTCTGTCTCGTACGGCGGCGACGGGCGCTGCATCCACGTTGGCACGGGGACGCGGTGTTGCTCGGTGCGAATCGACTCGGCCAAGTTGTCCGCTATACTTGTTGTTGTCAGAATGAGTCTCTCACGTTTATCTTCTGTCAAAGCCATCTGTCAAAGATGTCTGTTCGTGTACAATATGCGCAGGAGGGAGCTCAAAATAAAATGTTAGGATGGCGTGCCCTGTGTCAGGTCAGACTGCTTAAAAGTGGTGCACTGACTCACCTCGAGGCGGGAGCATGACTGATTAGGGTAATCGGGAGCCCCTGTGTTATATATGTTATATACAGTCACGTGACATATGCGCGCGCCATTCAAAAACTGGATGCGGCTGGGGGCTTCAACATCTTATCCAATAACTTCAGCCTATCTGTCACAACCTTTGACAGTGCTGGCTCTTTTTCAGCGGACGGTTCCCGTTCGGCCTCTACGGTGTCTGCTGGTTTACCGCGTGGTTTATCCCTGCCGGTTTGGCCACCCTCTGTAGGGGTGTCAGATGTGACAGCGGAGGAGACCTGTTGTTCATCTGACGCAATGTCACCTCTGTCACGTCTGTTCTGCTCTACGACATCTGCGATACCCCTAACAAGTTCTTGCAGTAACGCGCGACTGTCACGGCCGTCTTTTTGGTCACCCGCCGTAGTCTCAATAGACGGGGGATGGGCAGGAGCCTGTGCTGCGGCTGGCTGAACGGAAGGTTGACTGGCTTGAAACGTATGAAGTGGGTGGGCAGGGTGAACGTTTGTGTGAACGTGTGTTGTCAGTTTTTCCACCGTCTCCTGCAGTGTTTTAACGGTGGACTCGAGCCCGGCAGGGGAGAAAACGGACGCCCTTTGCGTTTCTGGGGATTTCAACATATCAAGCCCGGAGTGGCCACCAGTGTCCGACGTGCGTGCGTGGTTGTGATGCGCGGCTTCTTGTTCCGTTTTATCATCAGCTCTTGACGATGACCCTGTCCTTCTGTCCGCGATATGCTGTTTACCGTTATCACCGTAAAAATAATAATGCACGGTGGAGGGTTGCTGCTGCGTGTGCGGCGTTTGTACCGTGTGCCTGTCGAACCCGGTCGTGCTGCCGTCACTCGCAAAGGGTGGGGGCGGCGCCACAGGTGCTTGCGGGTACAACGGTGTCGCGGGTGGCTGATAGGGCGAGAAGCGCGCTGATGCGTAATGCCCTGGTTGGAAGACGGGCCCTGCGTTCGTCGGCGAACCCGGCCACCAGACCCCGGACCCTGGCGCATAAGCTGACGGCTGCGTTTGTGTTCCGACCGTCGGGGATGCGTAACCGAAAGAACCGTGCGGCCATGGTGCAGCCTGAATCTGCACAGGCGCTTCCGCATCGACCCGGCCGTACTTAGATTTCAACCTTTGCAGTAGTTCTTCTTGACCCGTTATCCACTCCTTCATGTCGGCTGTTAACTGCCCGGAACCGTTAGGGGTTACTGGCGCGTTACTGTTTGATGATGACATGTCTGCGGCCAGTCGTTCGGGGTTTCCGGAACTGCCTTCCACTACGGTCAAGGTCGATTCGCCCCTGTCTGAAAGATTGATCGGATCGGTGTCGTCAGAATGTTCCTGTTCATCACAAATACACGTTTGTGGTGAAGCTGGTTTCAGCGGTGTTTGTGGTGAAGCTGGTTTCAGCGGTGTTGAGGTTTCAGCGTGCCCAGCGAGTGGACTGTCCGCACCAGCGTCTGATTTGTTTTCAGCGTCAATAAATGTCGAAGCCAACCCAAGCTGTTCGAGTTCTTGTTTCTTGCATTGTTTTACCGTGAAAGGGTTAAGTGCTGCCCCCAAGAGCAGGTTGTGCCAGGTGGGAACTGTGGTCTCGTCTGTGTTGAATGTCTCCTCTGGGAGGACACGCCCTTCAGCCTCTTTAATTATATCCCTGTACAGTTCCGGGCTCAGGCCGAGGTGTTCGAACAGGTTCTCGTTTTCAGTGTGCTCATAATCCTGTTCGTCCAAATGCAGACTTGTGCAGTACATGGCAAGGCAGCCTGCACGGGCGTTGTTCATCGTCAACGAAACGTGGTTCAGGAAGTCCGGTCCGGCAGCAATCTCCAGGTCCTCCTTAGTCGGACAACCCTGTTCTGAAAACGTGTCTGACAACTTCAGTGAGGACAACGACACAGCGGGGAACAGCGCCCGCAGAAGGTCTTTCGTAGAAGCGTTTTCACGGTTTGCCGGTGATCTGTCCACAAAGTAGGGACACGCCCGTGTGAGCACACCCACGAACCTCGGGTCCAACTGTATTACCCCAAACAGCCCGACGTCTGGGAGATGACGTATGTGTATCAAGCTCCCGACAGGGGGGGAGAGCCGGTCGTGTGTGATGAACACGGGTTTGGTGCATGACGCGTTTCTGTTCACATCCTTCGGTGCATCTGAACTATCGTCCACCCCTAGTGATACGTGACGTAAGATGGCGTCTGAAAGACGGTATTTTCCACGATCGGGTCCGTTTAACCTTTTCCATACCTGGGGACATGTACTGGCTAAACAGCAAACTGCAAACATGTTTATGGTGCTCGTGCAATTATGTCACATGTCATTTGTCGTTTTCTGGCGCTTGCACCGGGGTAAATAAACAGTGCGGTTATGTTCTTCTTCGTGATTTCTTTCGGCGGGAGGGGTTTCTGTCGTATACTTAATGTTCAGGCATCGGCAGGTGCAACTTTGCCGGCGGGAACACTGCCCGTTCGGCTCGTGCTTCTGCGCTCTGTGTTCTGTTGTCGCGAAAAATCTGCACAGTGTCCCGTATCTCGCCCAGTGGATGCAAACGTGGAAACATGTAATGTTCTCCCAACGTGTAAAGTTCCAGACTGTGTTTGTTTTCCACCGCCTCAGTCTGTGCGTGTTGACGTGTCGGGTCAGTGTTTGTACCTTCCCTGATGTGTTTTCCACCTTCCGTCTCGGTTGTGTTTATGTCGCGTGGGCACACACCCGCTAGTTCCGCGCACGTTTGGTGTATGTGCCTGTCGATGGCCGTTTTTACGCCGGCGAGTACTTGCGTGTGATCACGTGAGAATGGTGTTATATTCAGGTGCCAAGGGTCATGTGCCGTACGTGTTTTTGTGGTGATCAGCAGGCAAGGGTAAGCGTGTGTCCACATCTCCCACGCGTTTAACACGCATGTACCGTCGCATTGGGATGAAGTGATGGGCCGCGCTGCAGCGCTCGCGACAACCTTAGCCAAAGTCGACCTGGTGTCTCTGTTAGAACAATGGGAGTGCATAACCGCCAGAGCACGTAGTACATGCGTTGTTTCGCGTGATACGTTTCCGGCCGGCGCTCCCCTCAGTAACGCCCACATACTTGCGTATAGGTACACAGTCTCAAAAGTTGCGAACACTGGGAGCCCGATTTGCACGTATGAGCAGGCCAACGACACCAGGGTGGCGTCGAACAACAGGAGGACTCCCACCGTTCGCAACTGTAACTGTTTCAGTTTCAGCGAAGGATTCCCTTTGTTGTTCTTTATCCTTGACTCTGCTGTATTGAATATATTTCCCGTTTTACGGTTGGGGGCCAAGGTGAAACCCATTATGCTCGCCAGCTCGTCCAGCCACGTGCCAGAAAACACATCTGTACTTACGTTTGCGATATGCCGGTCCCACGAGACGCTGACCGTGTCTTGACCGTGAACGTCCACGTAGTGTTCGAGCAAATGTGTGGCCAGCTGCTTCAGTTCTGGTTGGGCCCCGTGTGTTGTGTGATGGCCGTTATCCCCAGCGTTTGATGCTGGGTCGTTAACCGTGTTTGGTTCGCCGTTCTTTGCGGCACTGTGATTGTCCCCGCCCCTCGTCCTCTTCGCCCTTCTGGTCTGCCTGGTCAGCTGTAAGATGCATTGTTCCCATTCCTTGTGAGACTTAACGAATTCCTGTAAGGCTGGGGCGACTGTTGTGTACCACCAATCCACGGGATGGCCGTCCTTATTTTCCCCGTGGAGCTGACGTGTTTTCCTGAACCATGAATCCACGTGCTCTGCCACTTGTTTGATGTGTGAACGGATATCCTTTTGCATGGCCCGGTGTATATTTGTGTGTGTGCGGTGTTGTACCACGTAATCATACCCTGTCTAGTCGGGGTCTTCTGATGGTATGAGTTCCAGAAGTCGCTCCACACTCTGAAGTATCACTTGTGTGTTTCACACGCCGAACTCATTTTTTGTAAAGCTGCCTTGTCACGTGGTTGCCACAGCATATCATGCAGCAGTAGGAAACGGTTTGACGCCAGACCTCCTTATAAAAGCGCGCACCGACTCCGTTTCGCTTATTGTGCTCGCAGTTGCAGGACTTGACAGTTGTTTCGACCAGAAGCGTAGACAAACGGTTCAAACATGCACAGGTCGGGTGGTAGTAAACCAGACGAGAGAGACTACACCAGTCTTTGCGAGACCGGCGATCTAGGGGATATCACGCCTGCCCGTTTGTATGTGGTCAAGAGGGACGATTTGCTCTCGCTTGACGTCGCAGGAGGCATCATAGTTAAACAACTGTTGGCGCAATGCGAAGGGGAACCCGGTGGTTGGTTACCTGTCGTGAGGGGGCTGACCGTGGAAAGTGATCTGCCCTGGAAAGGTTTCGTGGAGACACCGGACGGTGAAGTCAACAGTGCCGGCAGGTATCCGTTCTTGTTCCTCCTGCACGGGTACGATGACCCGCGTCTACACGAGCATGACAACCCGATGAGACGAATGAAGAACGTGAGGCAGGTCATCGATGACATGCTGCAGACCACAACCCCCGCCTGGGAAGGTTGTGAGAAAAGCGAGTTTTTTCCCGTTCCGCAGAAATACACGTCTGCCGACCTGGTGGACAATGGCAAGGACCTGCACTCCCTGACTGTGCAGCGGATCATGAGCGTTGTGAAGAGTGAAGGACCGCCACTGGAGGCGAAAGATTTTTTCATCTTTGGAACGTTTACGTGGGCGCATATCAGCGCACTCATGCACGGTTGCATGTTCCTCGTGCGGGACTCGGTCAGGCGTGACGTATCCCTGCACGAAAATCTAAACGCGGTCACCGTGGATTTGTGGGACGCGACGCTGGCCTACGCTACACGCCGTTCTGCTCCGAAGCGACGGCCGCAACGGAAGCAGTTGCTTGCGGACGTCCTGCAGGACGACAGGACTTCCCCGACGGAAGAGCCCATTGAAAACCTTCTGGTCGTGTCACCCGTGCTCAGCCAGCTGATGTGGAGCATCGTCAGGGGCCTGATGCACAACCTACATATCAAACCGTACTTGGCAGACGTGGTTGTTTACATGCTCGACACACCAGTGCACCGGCAGGTGGATCTACCTCCAGGTTTCTCATCCCCGTACCAAAACCAACAGGCATGTGACAAACGGCGGCAGATATCTGAAGAAACCGCCCCTTTGGTTGCTCTGCTGGTGTATCTCACGCTCACCCAGAACACCAGTTGCCGGTTCGCGGATACTGTCGAATTCAAAAACTGGCCATGCGACGAGGACGTGCACTCTTCCCTCGTGCGACAGGCGGAGGCCACACCTTTCGGTAACCCAGAGAAGTGTACAGCAGAACTGGAGCGCATGATGCCAGGTCACATGGAACGCCAAATGTCACCTTGCCTGGCTGAAGCCGTAGCAATGTCGTTGAGGTTGAATGAGGCTTCACTGCTGTGCAGTTTGCTGAAGTCCACGGACTCAGCCGCCGTGGACATGACGTCTTTCTTACTGACAGACAGGCAGGCCCAGCTACGGACGTCGCAGAAATGGCGTGCTTCGTTTGACATCGACAACTACCCTTTCGAACTACCGTTCGATAAGCAGGAGCGTCAGGGCAACATCAAATCGCACATGGACACGGCAGGCCGCCACGGCAATACCGTCTTGGCCCAAAGGCTTGTCGGCCTTTCGTTGGACCTCCACGTTACGGCCAGGTCGCTAGATTCGTTCGAAACTCTGGCGGAAGGGGTGCCCTGGGACGCTGACTTGAGCGATGTGAAAAAAGCGATTAATACACGTATGTGTCACAAATGCCACAAGGACGGGGTCAGTTTGGACAGGGGACCGGAAAACTGCCCCTGTGTGTGGTTCCCACGCCCCGTCAGGCAGATCCTCGAAAAGCGGGGGACAGCTCACGACGGGCTATGCGTACCTGGGTTGCACGTGCTGTGCAAAGGACCCCATTTTACGGGCAATGTTGAGAAATCGTCCTTTGTCCAGAGAAAAGAATCTGACAGCAGAAGAAGAGAGTCGCAAGAAGCACCGTCGGGTGTGTTGGCACGCGTGCTCAAAGAAATACCGCCGGAACTGGATATGATCGTGCAGCCCCACGCGGGACGTCTACACACGTCCTTCATTGACGCGCTCGCCGGTTGTTTCATTACAAAACCCGACTCGCAGCTGCGAAAGAAGCACGACAGGACGCCTTTGGATGTCACGAGCGTTTGCAAAATGTTCTCGTGTGTGACTGATACAGTCGCGAGCGTGACGTTGGAAGCCAAACGCTTCGCGAACCTCGCCGCCGAGAGAACAGCTAACAGGAAGGCGGGGGCGACAGATGTAGAGAAACTGCGGTCTGAACTGGCCATCACGTTGTCGGGCGAGATGTTGGCCTACCAGGGTGCAGCTGTGTGGAAGATGCACCAGTGCACACTGCTGCACCAGTGCTTGCTGGCTTCTAACATGGCGCAAGCAGATGTATTCAAGCGGCTGCAGAGCGCAGCTGCTACGTACCAGCAGGTGCAACTGACGCTTTTGCATTCACCGTTGATGCTCGACAAACCGTTGTTCTCGTACAAGCCGTACGTTGTCAGGAGCGCGAGTGTACCTTCCCTGCACGATCAGGGGAGGGTTCTGGCGCACGAACACTGTTCGAAGGATTGCGTCTGGTACAAGGTCCAAGACGCATACTGTAAAATGAACACCACCACGTGGTACAAAGATAAATCTTCCGCAAACAAGAAAGGATGGCAGCGTCCGCAGGGAAGCGTTGATGCCCCGTTTGCTGAAACGCACGGTTCCATACGTGCCTCGATCATGGAGTCGCGCAGTGCGGGTGTCAGTGCTGCCGACATATATCAGGAACAGGGTGACTTCACCGTAACTCCGCGGGTGTCTGGTTTATCAGACGATGCAGTCGAGGATGAAACAATTTCACCGGCTGTTGCGGCAGATGTGACAAGCGTTGTCCGGAATTCATCGTACGACTACATAATCGGCAACCACGAACAGGAAGAGGAGAGGTTTCGTGGAACGGGGTGGGGGTGGGTGAGCGGTCTGTCCGTCTTCACGAAACCTCTGTCTCGTGACACGCAAGGTTGGATAGTCCAGATCATACAGAGTTGTTACCACCCTTCACTTAAAAAGATGATCCAGGCAAAGACCTTGCGTGAACTCGCGTTGGATGCTGAGGAATCTGGGGTGCACCTGCGGCAAGCGGACGTGCATGCTCTGGTGCGTTTGGTGCAGCTGGTCGAGACGAGCCCGCTGCGCGGCGGGAGACATGTCAGCGGTTCCAAGGAATTCACGTCTTTCCTCCTCCAGTCTCAGCTGTTCTGTCACATGAGCCAGCTATCCGATGCACACCAGAAGGAAAACGCCATTTTGCCCGTTTGGGTGCAAGCTGGATGGGGTGGCGTCACCTTTAACAACCCAAAGAGCGAGTCTGGTGAAGCGCAAATGCCCGTCTTCCGTGATGCCGGTCTCGTGATGGTGAAGGACGGCGTGTCCTGCCTGAACGAAGCTAGTTCTTTGCGCTACAAGGTCACGGTGGCGTGTATGAGGCCGAATTTTTATGTTCTGCAAAACCATCTTGTGGTCCGTCACCGGATGTTGATGGGTGTGAACGAGACTGAGCTCTCAGCACTGTATACAGGCGCGCTCAAGTCGATGAACTGGCCACGTGCGGGAAAACAAGATGCTGACGATAAACGGCAATACCCGCTCTTTCTGGGGGTTAGCACGGAGCCGTTCTCTCAACGCATGCAGGTGCACCACGCTGCACGCAGTGTGCTACACGGCATGGACGCAGCCGGCAGGACAGGAAGCATCCAAGACCTCGAAACGTGTTTGGACGACATGTGTGAGGACCCTGACGTTCCTGTCGAAAAAGTGGCTGGTCTGTTGTACCAGATAATATCCACACGTATAGGAAACAGCGGAGTGGATATCGAACAGCTGCCAAAAAGCAGCTTGGACGCAGAGACGTTCAGGTGCGTCGATGACTTTTGTACCCGTTTCCCTTACGTCCGCATGGACGAAAACGATTTGTCATCCGCTCTCCGTTTTCTCATGCCGATCGGCGAGCCGGACACGAAACGCAGGCGGGTTTCTACCGATTAATGAATCACATGATTGTGTCCTTGAATGTGGGTCGTGCACCTGTTTTTGTTTATTGCTATGGTATATCATATTAAAAAACTATATTTCTTTTATACGTGTTTGTGTTTTCGGTTGCGTGCATCGTCTGTCTGTTGTATGGTCCAGTCGGTCCTGTGCATGCGTGGTTGGAATGTTGCTATTTGAATGATTTATCACATGTTTCGTTGTAAACCCTGTGTGCACGTCCGTATATATATATATATTTGTGTCGTGACTGCGACTTTATAACAGCCGCACTGGTGACAGTTTGGTTCATTTGCTATGTCTGACATACAAGGGGTTACACTTGGTACAGCAGGGTACCACGCGGACGATATGTCATTACCAAATGAAGACGTTCATCGTTCTGATGAGGAAGGCGGGTCGGGAGAAAGGGAAGAGAACAACAATCCCCGGGACGGTGTCGCCGATGACCCTTGTGGCTGGCCTGTACTGGGATCCGGAGATGAGGATGACAGTGGGGGAGAACTACAAGAAAATGAGGAGGATTCGTCGTCATCGTCGTCTGACATGGACGATGAAGAGATGATTATGCGTTACGAAAAGTGCATGTCGGAAGCCGATGGGAATATTGCAACATTTTTCGAGACGCACGGCCGTCAGATGTCTCTGTGGAGATACTTGGACGTAATCGATCTCTCTCTGTCGAGCACAATGGCAAAAGACATATGGTCGATATGTTCAGCTATTGCAGAGAGGTTACCCGAAGAGCCAGGTGAAGAAGGGCAGGTCACAACATTTGAACCAGGAATCCTGATTTGGGTGGCATTCTGTCAAATGTGGTGCCAGCATTGCTTCCAGTTGATGCGGAGAGTGGTTGCGACGTCAGGGATTGGTGCGAATTTACCTACTCCTTACAGCACACTTGACAATTACGAGGTAGATGAATATGTCCGGAACAACGTGACCCCGAGGTCTATTTGCATGGCCCTTTTCCTGGGGCAACGGGAGTGGCGGGGTTGCGGTTGCACATTGTGCAGGAGACTCGAAACCAGTCTGCCGCTTCTGCAGGGATTACAAACTGTGGCGTACATTTCTTGTCCGCGCCATTGATTCACGCACAAACATGCGGTGTTCTTTTGTCAGTATTTGTCACGGACCACATGTACTATATTGACCCCCATAGCACGTTTTCATGCTTTGTCGATCGGTTCGTGTATTATCACCGTTTAGTTGTCTAGCGTAGACGTCACGTGTGTGTTCATCGGAAACGTCAACGTCTGTGGCCATGTGTGGAATATTGTCTTGGGTGCTGCGTGTTTGCTTCGCAGTGACTGCTTTCCAGCAAATGTCCGGCGCCGTCACTTCCTCGGCCATCGACATAACAACGCTTAACACCTCGCAACGTGCGTACGCGGACCTGAAAGGGAACGAACGTTTGAACAGACTGCGGTTCTGTGACCCGCGGACGCCGTCCAAATATGTACATTTCGCTCCTCACCCCAGATGCCCCCATGCAGCTGACCATGCACAGGACCACCACGAAACCGGGACGGTTATCACTTTCAAGAGGAATATTCAAGCTACCAGGACCGACGCCATGGCCTGCCAGTGGTTCGTATCGTACAGAAAAACGTACACGGGTTGGTTTGGTCACAAATTTATAACTGACAAATGGGACCGCCCGATTGCGCCTCCCTCGGCAGAAGAGTGTCGGAAATGGCGCTCAACAAGGGACTGCACGATCGACGGCAAGACGCACATGTTGTATTATGTCAGCATGAGCCACGACGGATACGTCACGTATTCCAGCAACATACCTGTCAGTGTGAAGTATAATTGGTTAGCGTTCGGGTACGATCCGGAAACGTACACTCACAACTGTATCATGAAAGAAGTGTATGTTGTCGCTTCTCCCCCGTATCAGGTTGTGCACACGTCGCTGGGCATGGCTCAGAACCTGTCGAGCACGGGAGCCAGATCGTTTGAACTCGGCAGTCACATAACCACTGACGAATGGGTCATCGTTTGGCACAAAGTGGAACCGGCGATGTCATGCGGTTATGTACTGGCAGAAATACACCATAACGTAACCAAGGTTAAGCTGGGTGACGGCAACGGGCGCTTCTACTTGGTGCTGGAGGACGCCAAACAAATGCTTACATTTGACCGACAGAAACATATGATACCTAGTCTCAGTGCCATCGATCATCCCTACTGCGTGTCAAAGAGGCTGAGTATAATGAACTACACGGAAATGTACTGGGACACCTATTACGGGATCGTCGCTTGGATACCTGACATTGTTCCTGTTTCTGCAATCGAAAACCATCTCAACCATTCCACGGTACACCTGAATGTGAGCGTAGTAAACCATGACCACTTGTGTGAGGAGTACAAGAGGAAGCAGCACGCCGACGCTCACGGGGCTGCCGCGTTAAACTGCACGCATTACATTTCCCGCCGAAGACGTAGTCTTGACCACGCAACCAGGTCGGAACTGCTGCTGATGACCAACGAAATAATGGAAAACGTGAGGTATTTTGTGTCTGGGAAGATTGTGGACTGGATGAACTCGCAACAGCGTCAGCGCCTGGACACTTGGTGCGCTCAGAGTTATTACGACCACAACATGGCGCGTTCTCTTGCAATTGTCAACCCGTCGTCTGTGCTGTCCGTGTACTTAGGGCGGGACGTGTATGCCAAACCGCGCGGCAGTGTTTACGAGATAAGCCGATGCAGGTTCCTCAATGAAACGGACTTCCGTCTTGCCCGCAGTCTGGAGGTCGGCGAGGGCAAATCGTTGTGCTACAGCAGGCCTCTCATATACTTCAATGACCCGGAGGACGGGGGCAACAGGACGGCCAACATGACCGGGATAAAGGACATGGAACCTCTGCGGGGCCAGGCCATGGATGACGGACGGATCGTGATCCCGCCCAAGTACACGGAATCCTGCCGCTACCCGAACATGTTGCGTTTTTACATCAACGAGGTACCGCTCACGTACAAAAACTACACTCTTATCACCCTGCCGTACGAAAACGGGACCGAAACCGAATTTGCGGTGTTGTCGGACCTGCCTTCTGAAAATTACATCCGTGATATGAATTACGGCTACATAGTGGATGACGTCGATCCCGCCCTGCGGGACGTCACCGATTTCCTGCCACCGATAGAGGCCGATGTCCCCATCATGGAAAACCCTTACACGGACAAGGAAATCGAAGGCGAGCTCGATCTCATGTCTATGCTGGAAAACGCGAACCAGATGCGCGTTTTCGATCGCCATTTACGTTGGACGATGGCCATGTATCAGGTTTACACCAGCAATGACCCAGACCTGGGGAAAATCGCTTCCGACATAATCAACGGCATCGGCAGCGCCGTTGGCACAGTATTCAGTGGTGCGTTGGATTTCTTCGGTAAACTCCTTTCTGGGATTTTGGGATTCCTCGGTACACTTGCTGGTAAAGTGATCGCTTTTATACTGGGGATAATGGTGGGTATCGGTGGCGTTTATGCTTTTTTTGTACTCCTAAGACAAATGACAGCCCTGACCGTGCAAGCGGGGCGCGGGGCCTACGTCAAGTACAGAGACAGGAAAAGCGGGGTGCCAACGGTTGTTATCAGAGACCGTCGGTCGTCCACGTCGTCGAGTTCCTCCTCTACGTCGTCGTCGTCCGAGGGAGAAGACGAACCGGCGGGAAAAGGCGAGCAAACCCGTCTGCTGGGGAAAACAGGAAAAGATAACATTGTGAACGCTGAAAAGGACATGTGGGGCAAGAAATGGAATAAAAGATCGACAAGACGGGACAAATTGTCCATATGGCCTAGCGTATATTAAAATAAAAAAACGTATACGTCTTATATAGACCTATGGGTTGTCTTGTATGCAACTGTACAAGTAATGGACCACCCCCCCCCCCCTCTTTCCACCATTGTATAATGATCAATAAAAGTAACAAGAAAACGTGTCAGTTGTTGTCGTTTATTGAAAAGCAAACAAGTGATATACATGTGCCTGAATCCGTATATATCCGAACTGTGAACTATAACAAAATGTCGGGTGTTCACGGTAAACTTTGCTGACGAACGATATGAAAAATACAGCAACAAACACGCAACACGTCGTTCAGATCAGCTCTCACTGTCCCTGGTAGACCCAAGTTCATCGATATAGAACCGGCGTCGGGAAAAATGTAACTCGTGACGTCTTCCCACGGGTGACGAGTTATGCTGGCGTTAACAGCGTTCGACGGCGACACTCCGATCACGATATCCGCAGGCAAGGGCCCTGTCAACAGCCCGGCGGGTCCTCCGCGTTGTCCGCGAAATGTTTGTTTCATCCCACGCACGAAACGGTTCAGCTTCCCTTTTCCCTTCCCGCGTATGAACGAGACGCGCTCGTCTCCAGCCTGCCAAATACAAACTGACGTGGAGTCCGTCTCGACGTCAACACTGGTGTCTGAAGTGCTGTGCCGTGCGGAATCTGACCCCAACCATCGTTTGAACTGCATGTCGAGATCCGTTGACCGTACAAGAACTCTGTTTCCTGTGACGTGGAATACGACCGTTTTATCACCACTCGTCGCCAGGTTGAAAAACACGTGAACATCCGAACCGCTGTCGAGGCACCAGTAAAGAAGGATTCCATCTGATTCGAGGTGCAGCGTGTTCAACACGTAATCTGTGACACGACTGTTAGAGTTTGGTGTTCCACTTCCGGGAACCGTAGCAGACAGGCGGGTCTTTCTACCGGTTGTGCGGTGCATAGTTTCAAGAGTCATACTTTTGTTCGGGGGGCACAACAGACGTTGTGACAAACACAAATAAAAGGTGTCTACCGTGCGCGATTTCTAGTCCGTGTCACCGCACGTGCATCCCATTTCCTTCATCTTTTTGTAGAAGACGGATTCGGGGTCAGAGCAAACGACAAACACGGTAGGCACGCCGCCATGGTGCGATGCCTTGCTTTCATACATTTCGTTGGCTTCAACCATAAACAAAGGCTTGCGCGTCTGAATGTCCATCGCCAGGTTCATCGGGCGTTCTTGTCCGTCGTCCCGCTTGTTTGTGACGCGGACAGCTTTTGCGCCGTTGTCTTGTGAAGGTTTGCACAAGACACAGTAAGCGGGGTATTCTAAGGGCTCGTCGTCATCATCAATCGTCGTGTCCGTTACAGGTGCTAGGTCATACAAGCGCACGTCGGTGCACGGTCTCACGGGAGCGCCGTCCCTTTTTACCAAGTCTTCCAAGTGGACATACCACAGGCGATGGACGGCCCCGGTCACCGGATCCATTTCCTCCATTAGATATCCCTGTGTGGATATCATATTTTCTATGTAGCGGTTCATTTTAGGATGCTTGCATTGTACCAGCACAGAATGGGGGTGAGGGAACTGGCGGTCCCCCGGTGGCACAGGCTCCAAGGATCCGTGAACAGAACATGGCCGGTGGCGTTTCGTTGAATGCGTATCAAGAGACGTGACATCCGTAGTGTCTGGAGTTGTGCTGGGATGTTTGTCATACTTCGTCTCAGAGGGCGTTTGTGGGGTGCTGGCAGTTGTTTGAATGTTCTGATTCGGTTTAGGTTGCGCGACGGAAGAAGATAAACGTAACTTGCTTTTTCCGTGGAGCGTACGGTCAGAACGGCATTGTTGGCTCTTTGACTTGGTTGCATGAATTATTTCCTTTTTCTCGATCTTTTTCCTTTTCGGTTGCACCCGTGCGTCTTCCGCACATTCTAACATTCCTGCGCCCAACCAGTTTTCTAACGCTTCCTGGTCCATTTTCTGTTCGCGGACTGTCACGCCTGGCAGAGGTGCGGGCCCGTCCTGCGTTTCCTGGCATGTGGCTATGGCAGCTATATGGTGAAGAGCGGCCATTGACTCGCGATTGCGGGTATTTTTAGTGGTATGATCTGCCGTGTCCATGAGTGCGGATGTATTCGTGATATGAACAAAATGCACTTTGCTGCCAGGACTGAATTGTACATCGTGTGACGCAACCACGGATCTCCGTCACAAATACAAGGTGTCGGATGTGGATCATGCTGTTCCGCCTGTCAGTTCGGGAAGGCCAAAAACACGCATGTATTCGTGAATGCTGTCATGCAAGTGCATCGCGCAATCACATGCATACCAACAAAGGCAACCTTGACACAGGTGTTTTTGCGGGATTTTGATCCGGCAAAGACCCACGACATGCTTCACTCTCTTTTCATGGAGCGACAGCTCTGTTTCGTTTGTGTTCTCGTTCCAGCTCGATGAGGGTCCGTGGAAGTGTGTGTCTTCGAAATGACGCACGCACGTCGCTCTCTGAAGCGCTTGTGCGTTTTTTGCTTCGCAGGAACAGCAAACTGCGTTCTCGAAGCCTTCACCGATGGTGTGGACAAGTTCGTAGCACGTTCTCTCACCATTGCATACCTGCACGACGCACAGCGATGCTTTCGATACGCAACCTTTTTTCTTCCCGGTGCATCTCGGCGTCCCTACCACGGCGGGAGGGTCCTTCGTAGATCCTGTGACTGTCACTGGACCGAACCGCCCGGATGTGACGTATGCCATCGGCACCCCGTGCCTGTCACCGGAACAGAGCATCATGTGGCGTTCGGCGTGCACGTACAGTTCACGCGAAACCCGTTTTGCCATCGCAGGCGGAGCAGGGGCTTCGTAAACCCTGTGCCATGACAAGGGCAGGGCTGTGACTGAGAACCCTCCGTAAGGAGTTCCCACCCGCAGGCTCGGTGTGTGCACGAAGCGGGGTTGACATTTCCCGCCCTTGTTCAGACGATCTACGTCAACGCAAACGCTGCGGGTGAACTCTGTTATGAATGGCTTCCGGACGCACTTGGCCTGGCACAGCGAGCACGCAACCTTCAAGAATGTTATGTATTCTAGTCCACCAGCCAACGTATCTGATATCGTGCTGTACATCTGCCAACGGTACCTTTCCTGTATAAAGGAACGTAACACGAAACCTACAAGGTCTGCTTCTTGTGATTTGTTTTCTACATTGTTTGTTCCGACACTCATGACAGCCGGTCCCCTTCCGAGTGGTACAAACACGGTGCGTCGCAGCATTTTACTCATGTTCTTAATTTTATGGAGGATAACTGCATCCATGTGACCCGTTCGCTGCTGGGACAGCGCATGCGGTCGCTTTTCGCTACACGCCGTCTTGCAACGGTTTAGCCAATGTTTCATGATAGGCCCCATACCTGAGAACAGATCAGTCCTGGGGTCTGGACCCGCGTTCACAATGCAGCCATTTGGTAATGATACGGCTACCGCCCTGGCGGAAGTGGAGCGGCAAAGGTTTACACGGCTAAGGTGTTCAACTGCGTTCAACGAGGATACGTGTACCAAACTCGGAGCAACAGGTTCAGAACACGCCCGCTGCCACGTTTCCGAATTACCCTGGTCGCCGTTGCTTTCATCCGCTGGGGCAAACGTGGGCTGGGCAGAAGAACAAACCTCACGGAAAAATGAAATCCTGTTGCGTATGACTTCACCCAGGCAAGACGGTGTGGGCATCTCTGCGTGCTCCGTCACGCCCTGCTCGTCTGCTGCGTCTCCTGAGCCTTCCCCTTTTGTGGTTTGTATCAGGTTTTCGGACAGCGACAGGTACCATTGGCGTGCTGGGGCGGATGCGCCGCTTCCGAATTCGTATATACAGTTGATTATGGCCTCCTGTAGCTCTACATCTATTGACAGGCAATCGCTTAAACTTTCATGTAGGAAGACGCGTCTCAGACGACGCCTGTATTCTCTGGCCCGCGACAGGCAAGCGGCATGTGCGTCATCGTCCACGTCCGTTTCAAAGGGTATAACACTCAGACTGCACGCGCAGCACAGGTCATAAACCAAAGAAACGTCTTGCGCAAAACCCGATTCTCTCTGTCGATCAGTATCATTGGACCAATTGTGACAGAACCACTTGTAAAACCGCAGTCCCAGATTGTAAGTATACAACCATGCAGTTGCATTCGGGCCTCCCGTCTCAAAGAAGGAACACAAGTCCGATAACCGGTCAACACCTTCGGGGTCGAACAGCAGTGGTTGAGCTACGCATCTTAACAGAAAAACCTCTTCTGTTGACAGATCACACTGCGTAATTTTGAAGGCAGCGAGACCTGAATCTCGGATCGCATGTTTTACGCTTTGTGTGAGAAATCCGTCCAGACCGGCCTTGTCCGCTGTTTGGTCGTGCGTGAGGAACATCGCCCGGCATAACCCCCGTAGAAATTGGGTGTGAGCGTGAATGACGGATTCGGTGGTGGTGGTCGAATCGCCCCCATCTCGAGGGCGCGTCGCTGATGGCGCGTGATACGATACAGACGACATTCGTGATTTTTAAAACACGTGCGTTTTCATCCAAACGCAAAAGTCATTCCAAACAGGAGAGCTGTGAACATCTGTCACGCTGTCTTGTGCAGTAAACGGCGTGCCGTGGATGCACGTGTGTATATCCCACAAGGCGGACTGGCTGTTACCACTGGCCACCGCCTTATATTGGGTGATGCTCCTCAGCCATCTTTCGGTCTGTCCAGTCGATACTGCAGGGCAGGAATCCTTTATGCAACGCTTCAGGTATCCAGATAGGTTTGGACGGGAGGGATCCCACAGGAATAATGGTGCTTTTCTTGTGATCATGCAGCGCATGTGTGCCCGCAGCTCATCTGATTCGGATCCTGTGTCAAGCAACCTTTCTGCGATGTGCACGCAGATGTTGTTTATGTTTTGTGCCCTTCGGCGCAAAAAGTTGACCCGTTTTTGTCTAAGCGTTGGCGCCTCCTTAGCGTCCGTCGGAGGGACAGGTAGCCGACGCAAAAATATGCGGCACATTCCGCACAGCCGCCCGATGGCTTTCAACAACAGGGTAGTGGCCAAGTAGCTGCCCGCCCGGAAACGGGCGTGCACCACGTTATTTGAACTTGAACCACTCGTAACGTGGGCGTGCATGAACCTTTCCACAAAATGCAGCACCCATATTCCCAACGGTTTCAAATGCCGTGCGATCTTTGCCTTCCATTTATCCTCTATGTTCAAAAGCGACAACCGTTGTGTCCAGAGGTCTGTTTTCCCACAGTCCCACCAGTCGCCCGACACCAAGAGGTCCTGTTCCTTTGCCGTCTTTGGTTTCATCGCCTGGCTCAGGACGATGTCCTCCATTATCATGTTGACCAACGGGGAAGCCCCTCCTGCTTTTGTTCGATCGCATGCATTACCCATACAGTCGGGTATGCATGTCGCTAACAGGTAGATCGCCGTCTTTCCTGAAAGGTGCAGACCCAGCCACCCGGCCATGCGTCGCACTTGTGCCGATGTCTGGATCCGGGCGTGCTCGCATCCTTTATCCCACAGCATGTTATCCGTTGTCGGCATATATGACCACAGGGAATCCCGTCGGGACACTGAATCGTCCCACTTCTCCCTGCATTTTTCCAGCAACAAACGGAACGCTTGTTCTGGTTCTTCTCTGACGCAGGTTCGTTCAGACAGTGGCCATACCGCGCCTACGTAAACATCGCCCTCCTGGATCCTCTGTCTGCTGTATGGGGTATCATCGGTGGACAGCGACCCATTCTCGAAACAGTCTGCAGCGCTGAACCCCACCACGTCAGCAGCAGCCGTCAACAACACCTTCAGGGCAATCTTGTCCTCCTTGCACATGTCGCCCATAAGCCGTATGTATACGTGGTGTTGTGGCAGCTCGGGGGACAGCAGGTTAAACAGGACAACGTCTGCATCAGGCGGTTCATCCTTTCTCCGCTCCCGCAAACGCATCGATTGCCTCACGTGAGACTTCAAACGTGCGACACCCGTCCCTCTGCATCTCGACACATAGTTCACACACATGTACACGTACGCTGCCATGACCTTCCCCATTATATCGCACAACCACACAGGGGTCACACTGGTAGCCTCTTTTGGCCTTTCTACAGGCAAAGCTGTGTCGTCACTTGCAGACGTACTTGCCGACGTTGCCTCACCGGAAAAAGTCTCCTTTGCTGTGGCAGCATGTTGTGATATGTCTTCGTCCACGTCGCTGTCGTATTCCTCGAAGGTAACGCCGGGTTTACTCTGAACGAATGACGGATGGTCCACCCCATATGCTTTCGTTGTAGATTGGCTTTTGCTGTCTGCTGTAAGTTTCGGGAGCTGTGCCCGAGGGACTGCAACCAACCTGGCGACCCGCTCACAGTTGTACGCAGCAAGCTCCGAGGTGGTCAAACTTAGTTTTTCGGCTTTGTCAGCCCAGGCTGTGTCCAACCATGAAAGGTGTGGTAACTCTGTTTGTTTCTTCTGTCTACAGGTCGACGCGACCCATTTCTCTGTGCCGTGTAGGCTCGGTTGTGAACAAATACTTAAATTTCGTTTCTGTCTTTTTTCTAAATGCCGTAGTTGCGTGTCCTCGGATGGTACGCCTGTTTTGGCGGCGTCAGCGATCAAGCACAGAAGTTTGTTCATCCACTGGTGGCATTTAGCCCGCACGGTCGCAAATCGCTCCCGTCCCAAGAGGTTGTCCAAGTTGCGTGATGTGTCAACGGCGCTTTTGTCCTCCCGATGTTTGTCTGCTGTCCAGACGCATACCCAGGCCGGAGCCAGTTCGAAATTATCCAGTTCGCAGAGGGCGTAAGACGTGGGTGTTAAGGCCTTCCACAGAACTGGGTGATCCTTCAGACGGTAGCTGTAACAGTCACACGTGTGTAGACTTTCGTCCGACGGGTCGGCAGTATTTTGCCAGCGTTTGTCAGACGCGTTGCACGATTTATGGTTTTTCCCGTTTTGTGGCAGTAGGTCAGCTAGTAGCAGCCTGTAACGTTTGCCTGAAAGATGAACCGTCTCGTACGTCAGGACAGCTGCCCCCGCATCCCGCACTAAGTGTTCTTCATTTTCCCGCCATTGGTCACCTGCTTTGTGAAGATCGAGGGCTGTTGAGATATCCCCATCACCCTGGAATTCAACCGGTAGGGACTCTATGAAAGATGAACGGCAGTTCCCCCATGCACTGTCTGCGTCGCACGGGGCCAGCCCTGAATCTATGGCATTCGCGTCTTGGTTGAATCGGCGAACTCCCATATCCATGAAACCCGGTTGCATATGTCTTCCTTGAAATGCCCCTGTCAGGCCCTTCCAGTCGGCATGCACAGTGTGAAACAAGTAAGGGTCTGGTAACTTGATCAGTTGGCTCAAGTGCGCACCTAGTGACACCGACCAGTTCACCTTTGTGTCATTGGAAATGTAGCCCCTCCAAAACAAACTTTGGGTATCTGCCCGATACATCAAGAAACCCGTGTACAGGTGTATGATCGCCACTGGAGTCCATGTCGTAGGATCAAACCCGAGGATGAACCCATTTTCACAAGGGCTAGTGTCAACAGACGTCCTTTCAACCCAAAGATCCCAAGGTTTACGGCCGCGTTTTTTAAAATTCGTGCCACGCACTTGGAGCTTACGCTTCAATGATTCGGAAGGTGCATAGGGCACCAGACCTTCGTTCTTGCATGACACCCTACGGCAAAAGACAAAATGCTGACAATCCATCGTTACATTTACTGCGTTCAAATATCCAGGAGCATTTGGACAAGATACACTCATACGAACACTTCACGTACATCACAAATATCAACAAAAACACAATAAAGACGGTTATGGATACGACGGTTTATACGATATGTAACAAACATGCAGTAAATACGCGCCCGGACTAACCGGAGCTGTACATAAACCTGTTTTATTTCATATCTACATAAACCTGTTTTATTTCATATACAGTAATACACAATATCCACAGGGGCCGTTATACGAACTGTTCTAGAATATACGACTGATAATACACATGGTCCGTGGGTAATAAAGTCCGCGCGCCAGTACAACAATGTTTTAGTCGATACTCAACATAAATATATACGTATCTTGTTTGATGCGCGCACATTGCATTGGGGGCAAACCTGAAGCTGAGCAGAGCATGTGTTGCACACCAGCAGGTGATTACAAGGCAAGAAGACGACACTCACTTCCTCTGCAAAACACACCTTGCACAAACACCTGTCCTCGTTTTGTCCTTCGTCTTGTATTGGGGTTTGACGTCTTGTTTGTTGATCGGTAGCTTTGGGTGACGCCAAGACGTTTTCATGCGAGGTTACGCTTAGGCGTGCATCCAGGAAAGAGCATCCATGTGTCCGTTTGGCATGCTCTACCCACGGGTCGTGTTCTGGCAACCACTGGTCAAGAAGGACACCGCATTGGAAACACTTAACCTTGTCTGCGCTGCCCGTGTAATACAAGCCAGCTTCTGCCAGCCTGGCAGGCTTTTGTATGTCGCGTGCAGGCCAGTTCGGTAAAAACGACGCCAGGCGATCTATGTACTGTTGCATAGAAGGCTGAGTTAAATAGACGGTGGGTAATACCTCCTGTCCTACAACCTCAGTTAACGTTGTTACCTTTCTCATGGCGGGCACGGAGAGAGATATGTCAGACATGTTAACGGATGGTCGAGTACAGACTGCAGTGCAGTCCCTGGAGCGCGGCTATATATGGAAGACGTGGGGAAGATGTGTTGTGCAACACGGCAGACCACGTGCCTTTATGCTAAGCGATCGACGTGGTGTAACGGGGGCTATACATGATACATACACACCACTAACTGTATATGGCAAATATGTATGTATCAGAAATGAAGCGGTAGCAGTAACAACACTTAGGGGGAGAGTCAAATATTGTACCTCTTTTCACACTGCGTGTCGGTGTAGTATACGCACGAATCGTTATTTACCATCATATGACCCTTGTGTGTCATTCACATAAATGTTTTCACTGTGGCTTTAATGAGTTCACGACAAATGGGACATTTTTGCAGCTGCAGGGAACAGTCAAGGCAACAGACCAAATGGCTGCATGGTAAGAAGACGATGTTAACCTCGCTCGTCAGACAGACTTTGCACTTCGTCTTGTCGCGGAGTGCCTGTATTTCTGCGGAAAGTGTATCACGGCGTTCTTTGTCATCAGCCGTTTCCCCGGCGCTACTACCTGTCGGCTGTGGGGCCTGTTCGCTTTTCTTATTTTGCTTCTTCTTCTGTGTCTTCTTTTTCTTACGTTTCTTAGAGCTATCAGAACATTTCTCTGTTTTCTGGGTGCTCGTTCCTGTTGCCTCCTCACCCTGGCTTGTTCCACACTCGCCGTTCTTGCACGCTGAGGCTGCAACAGAGGTAGAAGCATTTTCCGGTTCGTTTTCATCCTCCGAATCAATCTCTGTATGTGCAATGTTTGCATATGTGACTGTTTTTTCAAAACGGCTTTGAGTCACTTCAAACTTTTTTACAGCATCCATCAGTTCATTGATGTCAACACATGCCCGTCCCTTTAGTCGCATAGCACCCTTAATGCTATCCCTTGTAAAGCCCATTTCAAGTGCCTCTTTAACCATTGGTGTAGTCATAAAAGAAGCAACAACGTCAGAAATATCAGTTCGTGAACGGTTCTCACCCGCCTGTTCAGACTGGTCTATCATACCGTTGATGGCATTCTGGACCTCCGGTATGTGTCTGCATGCATTCAGGAACTCACAGCGGGGGAACCAACGTGCGTGTTCGGTCCAAGGATTATCGTCTGCATCCCAATTACAAAGTCCACCTCCGCACATAAAACAGCGTACACGGTCGTCCTGGCCTATGTAAAAGAAGCCCGCTTGACAGAGTCTGGCGACAGGTTGAATTGACGACGCCTGCCACAGTCTGAATGACCTGAACCGGATCGCTACGTCAGCGTATTGTGGATGTGCCGCGTGGTGCATCATCGTTCTGATGCTTGCCGCGTCACACATCTCATCAGGTGCCTGAAAAACAGAACAGACTTTATTGTCGTAACGTGCAATGACGTCCACATGATCATATGTCCGTTTCAGTTAAACGCACATGTTACCCATACGTTTCTCACAACAGCAAAACACCCCGCAAACCTTTACATGCGCTGTAATCTATGATCAAATGTATAACAATTTGACAGTTTCGCTATGTATGTATCAGCTCTATAACGTGATTGCAAACATTTAACTTACCCCAGGGGTCTCTGGAATATTGGACGTGCTGACACTGGTTCTCTGCAAAGATAGGTTCTGCATATCCTGGCTCAATGTCGACATGCCCGGTGTAGAATTTGACGGTGTTAGAGCCCGAGGTTTTTCCCTACCCGTTTCTGCTTCCCGAGGTTTATCCTGACCTGTATTGAATGCAGCGGGCATGCTGGACGGGCCAGCAGCAGCTTGAACATGGGACTGTGGAGAACGCCCTTCATTGTTGGGTTGCAATGAAGTTAAAGTTTCCTTCACAGCAATCTTCAGTTGTGGCACTTTACATTTTGCTCCAGTGTTGCCAAAGAAGGTGAATATAAACGGTAAGGGCACATTGTTTGTGTTAGATGTAGCGCTACCACTTGCTCCACCTGTTGTCTCAGAGGCAGTCTGTCTCAGTAATGTGACCTTGCGTTCTTCTTCGCGTATTCTGTCCAACGAAAACACTTCATTTTCAGCGACCATAGGAACATTTCCAATGTCGATTCCTAAAACGAACTGGCACCTAGGAGCGTGTCTCTCGTGTTCGGACAACGGGAGGTCCGTTTCCACCCAACGTTTCAGACGAATGTCACAAACAAAGCACTTTACCTCATCTTCACGCCCTGTATAATAGAACCCGACTTTTGCCAGAGCTGTCGGAAATGCTGGGTTTCCTTTCGGCCACGTTTTGTATGACACCAGCCGGTTGATCTCATATCTGTAATGTTCACGGTCACTGACAATCTCTCCCGTCAAGTTATTATATATAGTTACCATATTGGACAGACAACCTGTGGTGTATATAAGTTCCAGACGAGCTCAGCAGCACGATAGTCATATGGAATCAATTGTAGAGCCCTGTGCCAAATAACAGTCACTCCGTTTATTAATGACAGGATGCTGACTTATGATGCCGAAACTGAACAGTCGACGTCCGCGGCGGTTATGCTGAACATTCTGTAGTGCTGAGCTTATATAGCAAGAAAGCAGACATGACGTCAAACATAGGAAATTCCACAACACGCACAAACAACTTTTTGTAAAACATGTTTAATGGCAGGGGCAACGTGACTCACAAACACATATATCAAATAACTACGTAAACACCAAAAAAACTCCCTACTGGTGTGCGTCATAACCGAAACATACGACCAACGACGTTTTATACATTGTTTCCACAAACCACGTTTAAGTAGCAGGGTATCCGGTACGTGATTAGCAGTCATATCCTCTTACAAAGACATCACGTCCTTGACACTCGTATGAGCGAGTATGGTTTGTTTTACATACGGAGGTGTACATATGATGATGACACTGATATGTTAACACTTAACACATATTAGTATATTCCTAATTTCGTGAAAGTTAACGGTCACTGTTCTATTCACATGGTTCGATAGGTTCAAGCGATGAACACGTTTGCACTGCCATATATAGGTTCACGGCACACGGGACAGTGGAGCAAACACAGAGCACACTGGTTGCAGACGATTATATGTTTGCAGGGGAAAAAGATAACCTCCACTTCGTTTTCTAAGCAGACGGTGCACAACAGTGTGCGTCCTGTTTCCGCACGGCCGAACGTTTCACCGCCGACATCGAATGTGTCATGTCGTGCGCCGTGGCTGGGACGTCTTTGCTGGTCGGCAACTGATCGTGGCTTACAGCGGATAACAAACAGACATTTTGGGCTAAACCTTTCGTGTGCTTTCCATGGGTCATCGTTTGGTCCAAACTCCCCGCACTTCTTACCGCAGCAGAAGCATCGGGTCTGTGCGCCTACTCCTAGATGAAAAAAACCTGCTTCAGCCATTTGCTCGGATGGGGGCACAGTCCCTATTGGCCAGCGGCGGTGTAACGGTTTGAACGAGTCAAGTCTCTCCTCAAGTGTTCCCATGGCGGGTACGACAGGGTTGTGCTTGCGTATTCCCAAAGCCTCCATAGTGTGAAATGACGTTGGATCAAGACTGTCTGGCGCCGGGATGTTGTCAGTCGGTTTCCCGTTGATAAAGGGACATGCGTTTCCAAAGTACAACATATGGAACCACATAGGACAGAAACCTGTGGGATACTCAGTGAAAGATGCTGCACAAAAGGCGCAGTTGATCACGGCAGAAATGTCGTCGTAGTAAAACCCCGAAGCAGCCATCATGCGGGGTTTGATCATATCTTTTCCTGGCCAACTTTCAAACGTTTTCCTGCGGCACAGTTCGCTCTTCATACGTTTGACCTTCACATCTGGCGTTTCGGCCAGCTGTTGCCAACGGAATTTACTGTTTCCTTTACCCATCCCGATCACTTAATTCGGAACAACACGTCTACAAGAATGTCTGGTGCATTCAATGCTGCCTCGTCACGTACTATCCTTTATATGGACAGTGCGTGTGGTTACATCAGCGTTTTTCTGCGACGTTGCACACGACCCTCTTCTGTCAATGACCGTTCGACAAAAACATGTTCAGGCATGACACGTTTCCAAGGTCAGTGTCCCAAACAGGTTGCCACTTGCATTCGAAAGTGATAGGGCACTCTAGTGTGCACGTGACCATCATGTGCACGTGTGTTGTTGTTGCGCAACGAAACTACTCGTATGTATGGGGGGGGGGGGGTGCGGCACGTCGGCCTTGGGAACGTGCCGTGACATGCCTGTTTTGTCTAGACGGCGGCGAGTGTTCAGGCACAAAAAAACAGGTCTGACGTAAACCCTGATAATTTATGAGACACGGAGAAAACCAGGTCAGTGCACCGCACGTGCGCTTTGTAATAGGTGCGACTGCACCGGTGAAAAGGCGTATAGTTCAGACTGTCTGTCGCGTATGGCCGTTTTCTTACACGGTGAACTGACCTTGTGATGGTATACCCGTGTACACGTTTATTTGATATATATGTAACATGGATTGGACAGACACATAACCTGTCATTGTATATTCAACGTTGATGCGTCCTCATGGATGTCAGGGGCATAACCGGACAAACCTACGGGTCTGTTCAAAATCGGAAAAAATCACAGAAGACAGAAGGGCAGACGGCTGTTCGCGGCAGCAATCGTGACATCACACATAATGATCGCGAGAGTGAAGCGTGGAACACCGCGCCACGGGTTTACCCTGTCACTGCATACCGCCCCAGGGAATGGCAGGTCAACCAACACCCTTTAGTGCGTGACGTCCCTGACTGCACTTTGAGACACCCACTGTTCTCTTGGGTGGTGGATGATGTGTTCGACGATTACCTGTTCTGGAGGTCGGGTGTTTGCCGGTTACAGGGCAATGCCGAACTGCTCCAAAATGGCAAAGCGGACGACTTGTACAAGGAGTTTGACTCGCATAACCGTAGTCCGTCATCACGCAGTTTCACTGACATATGGCTCAACACAGAAGCGGGAGTTCGCCAGAACCATGCGCACGTCTGCATTCCCCTGGCTTCACAGATACCCATGACCCTGTTTGAATTGCACGACTGGATGAAACACTCTGTGACCGGGATGTCTTCACGGTTGCGACCAGTGTCTCCCTCAGACAGGCTGGCTTTGGATGAAAGCGTGTGGCAGAACACTGAAACGCGAGCGGTGCTCAACTGGCTTAGTTTGTTACATTTGTTTTTTAAATACAAAGACATCGTTCTTGAACCGTTTCAGGGTCTCATGGTTATGCATATCGTCGCCTTTTCTGCCGCAGCGCGTGCGCCGGAGCACAACCACATGTTGCAGCGGATCATCAAACGATTTTTCATAGCGGGAGGATACAGCCGGCGTGTTATGACCGAAAGCCGGACGTCAAATATATGCGTGGCCCTCGTTCCCAGGCGCATGGGCAAAACATACATCACACAGGTCACGCTGGCGGCGGGCATGCGGGCGACTGATATGCGGTTTGCATATTTTTCGTGTTCGCATGATCTCAGCCGTAAGGTAAAGGCAGATACTGTGCAACACGTCAACTCCATGCAGCTGATACTCGATCATTTGGACGCCAAAGCCAAACTACGTTTCCGAACCACCGTCAATCAGCAAAATCCTATGTATGAACCGAAGTTGGCGATACATTTTGAAAACGGGTTACACACGGAAATGTTTTTCCTCAGCTTGGGGAATCAAAATGTAAGTATAACTGTAGCTGGGATAAAGCCACTGGGTCGCATGGATGTGTGTGAGGGAAGGGAGGGATGATGTGAATAAAGAATGATAACGTGCAATGATTATTAGTATCTTTCATATGACACATGAATGTCCGTGGCAGAGGTTACACATATTAAAAATGCTCACGCCAGTGTTATCGCTTGTTATATACTTTTAATAATCATTGTTGTAAATACAGCAGTGATTCTTACAATGAAACACACTATGATTTCACATGGTAAAATAATTTGTGCGACCTTTCAGCAGGTCGCGCCACAAACCACAGCTAGCACACATATACAACACGTATTCATCGTCCAGTTGTTTAAGTTCCCATATGTTTTGCGGCAGGTCAATGCAAACGCTACCCGCACGACGGTTCTGTTCTGACTGCGACGGTGTGTTTGGATCAGACAGTTCCGGTACAGCAGTCTGCAATTTGAACTTGCATGTGGTACTCCTTTCCTCTAGCATCCTGTCAATGCCATGCTTTGACATGTCCTTCTCTGCGTCAGCTATCTGCCTGCTGACACGCGTGTACGTACTCCCTGGGGCAGCACGCCTGCCTGCTGTAACACGGTTGCACAGGTTACCTAACCATCCTGACATGGCCGAGTTCTTGTGTTGTGACACACACGACACCCGCACAAAGCGGTTAGGGTTCCCTGCCTCCACAGGCGTCTCTGTTGGGCCACGCCAACCCGCCTGGAGAGATGCGCACAGACACTGTACGGCAGCTTGCGGGCCACCCCACCCGTTGTGTGAATACGTTTCGTCTTCTGACTGTTCACCAATGCAAGACGTGAAAAGTGAATGCTTCACTAGGGCTGGCGGCACTGCAGGTACGGCGCCCGTCGCTGCGCCGTTGTCACAAAAGTACGTCCAAAAACTTTTACAGCTAGCTTGATAAAACAACTGCGGACCTGTTCTGGCCATTATATCGGTTACATCTGACGGGTTGGTGTTGTTTGTGTAAACAGGGATGTTATCGATCTCTGCAAATCCGGCGTAATTTCCTTTCCCCCTCCCGTGAACGAACAGCCAACTGGGGTGCACAACATGGCTGTTGGCCAACGTCCGACTCTGTAGCCAGGTGATACACTCTCTGTCGGTAATGCCCAGTATGCTGCCTACGGTGTTTTCAGGGAGGGTCACACGGTTTCCCGTTCTGTACGGTGCGCAGAGCCAAAATCTGCAAATCTGGTGGTATCCTCTGGCGGGCATCACATGTGCGCGTCCGTTCAGTTCTATTCTTACGGGAACTATACTGTGTTCGTCTGCGTTACCCTGTAGGTCGCTCAAGATGTAAATGTGGGTCTTGTTCACAACGCATAGTGATGACGCGCCTGTCTTGCAGTTGAGGCCGTAGAATACGTTCACTGTCTGTGAACGGGGTCTGCATATACGCGTATCACCTGACACGTCTGTCACCAGAAACACGTCACCTGGCGCCGAAAACGAAGGCCTCGAGAATTTGTCTATAACGTCTACCATTTTGGCGTCTGACAGAGCAGCTGTGCCGCCCACAGTTCAGCGACAACGTTAACACAAATAATACATGTCGGCCGGCTGACCGGCATGCTTCAATACAATACAGGTATAGGTTCCACCAGCGTGAAACCGATGAATTCGATCAGCAGATCCAGAGGGTACGAAAGCCTTTGCAGCAGTTCTTCCATCATTCCGGGGTAACGCCATTCCACTGGGATGCCCCCCGGAACGTAATGTCGTGTCAAACGCGAGTGCTTGTTGGGACAGAGGAACACCAAGTCATTTGGTTCACTCACGTTAATCCACATGGAACATTCGTCAGAATGTTGTTGGCCGCCGTGCGGTCCTTTGAATGTAAAATACCACACAGGCTCCATGAAGCGTACCGTTCCGTTATGCACACCAGCCCCATAAAAATGAACTTGCAAGTAATAAGGGACGTCTGGGTTTGTCCGACGGCCGTCCATATACCACTCAACGGCGGACTGCAACCTTGCGCCAAGTCCTTTATTGAAACGCAACTTTACCTGTCCGCATTCCCCCCTTAGGCGACTGATCACCCTCCTGAATATCAGTACCAACGCCACAGGGTTCATGTGCGAAAAAGCCCTCATAAGCGGATCGGTCACACCGGGCACGGCACAGCTGTCGCGAACCGTCAACCATCCGGCGTAAAGCGCGATCTGCTGGGATAATGTATCATGCACGTCAGGACAGATTGAAACGTTAGCGCACCATGTTAGAATGACGTTTATGTCATCCACCTGGTCAAACATTCTGCTCAGCATGGGGAGGCTAACTGAGGTCAGCACTCGGAAGATTTTATCCTCGATCCCGCACTTGTACGTCCCCGTGCTCGCCGGGTCCATCTGCCGTTCTGAAAACACCTGTCCGTAATTGTGCATGTGAGATAACAGCATTACGGCCACGGATCGCCTCCTGCCTTCCTCTGTTGCAGGTACAGCCGGTTCCCAATGGCAGATGAGTCGCATGCAGGTGTGTTCAGGTGTTAAGGCTTGCATTTCTGCAGACGTGGTTTGGTCTTCCGGGGCAGGATTAGCATCGTAAAACTGGTTCAGTACGCTTCGTAAATTAACTGCTGCGGACACGGTCTCTCCGGGAATGGCACTCATTTCACTTTCGGCGGTTTGCGCACCTTCCTCTGTACCAGGCAGTTTTTCCAGCGCTTTCAAGGAACGGGCGTGGATAAGCCACTCGTTGAACATGCACGTGACGCTTGACAAAATGAAATGTACAGGCACGGTTACTCTGTCCAGCGTGTCAGTGGGACCGTTCTCGTTGTCAATGAACACGATGTCCAGCCAATCTGTCAGCTCCACTGAAGAACCGGGCTCCCTGTTATACGATACAAGCTCTGGCCGTGGCATGTCCAGTTCTATGACCGTGCCTCCCACTAATGTATCGTAGAACATGTTCCTTGGTTTGATTTCTGTGTAGCGGTTATGCCATCTGTGATCACGGGCTGACATGTAATGGGTCACCAGGCGTATCCAAAAAACTTCGTCAACGCGACGGTGGTGTAGGTACAAGAACATGGACGCCGGGGCTCCAGCGGCTGTTCTCCATATCGGTTCATAGCAATCCTCGAATGGCCTGGTCACTGCTGGTCCGGTATGTGGATCACATAGGTCTTTTGCAGCCATGGTTGTTTGAGGTTTTCATCGGTGGGGGGCTTTCCCGAACGGGTTTTTACCAAGGGATCCCCCAACGGGTGACGGGTTACCACCGCATGAAATGAACTATATGTTATTTGCGGTGGTGGTAGCTTATTCAGTAATGTCAACTAAACGGTAAAACGTAACGAGTATGTCTCGCAGACGTTTCCGCTGAAGTAGTCCAAATATGGATAGGGTACCTTTGGAGGAATGTATGCCACTAGATGTCAGGAGGCAGCTTGAACTGCAACGAGGCGCGGGTTTTCTTCGGCTAGACAAGAAACGGTCGCCCACCGTCCCTGATGTGGCTGAAACGCTCAATAACGTGGACGGAAAGATTCTATCCAGTGTGTTGTTACCTTCGTTGAGCTTACACAGCGACGAAAGTATCTGCACTTTTTTATTTGGAAGTCCTGGAATCCCTGACGCTTTGCATGCAGACCAGGAATGCCTGCGTTTGTACAACTACATCTGCATCCGTTTGGCGGCTGTATATTTCGTGAGACGATTTCTGATTTCAAAAGAGGTCCCGCATAGCCATACATTCATGATCAGTTGTACGAGGTTTTCGTGTTTGATCGAAGGTTTACGCGACCTGTACTACCTGAAATATTCCGAGGTACAGCGGTTGGTGGATGCAATCGATAAGGCGAATGAAGATATGCGAGCTGCGAGAGGAGAGGTCGACGTATGCACTGTAACTATGCGCGACCGTTGGATGGTGTCTGCATACGCTGCTTTCGGGTGTTTCATGAGGCTGGTGGCAGAAGCGTGCCGTTTCCATTGCAAACCCACACCTGTGTCACTCGGCCATTCTAACACGGCGCGCCGTGTCCTGAACAGCTGTGAAGACTCAGCTTTCATGTTGTCTGAAGACGGAACTACTGTCCTGAGTCACCTGCTTTTGCATGTTCCCCATTTGACACTAAATGAACTAGCTGTGTGACGCCTACAGGTAAGCTTTTAAAGGTTTTCACGTAGCTTCCGCGGTGAAAGTTTACAAAATGGAAACAGGGGACTTAGAGTAACTGTGGATTATAGACACAGACGGCTTCATAAACGCTGGTGATGTGGTATGCAGGGCTTGGGTAGCATCGGCGTAAAATACCTGTATTTTGGACACCTGGATACATTCATACCGGTCACTGGGTCATAAGCAGTGTACGTGATGTGGTTACACCCGCCGCCTTCGACGTCCTGTGTGGTGACCTGTCCAGCCACACCTGCTGAAAGCTGGCTAGACGTTGACGCCGGATGGTCGTAGATCCACATGGCATTCCTTTGTTTGCCCCGGTTCATGTCTGATACTGCATGTCTCATATGTGTGGCGAGGTATTTTTTCAATTCATCGATTGTCCGGGATCCCCTGGTCGAGTCCTTTTCCGACGAAGTGAGAGATTCCACTGCAGAGCACCATGCGCGGGAGCATTCACCGTACGACGGACGAAGGTTGGGTGACAGCCGAGACAGGGCCTTGTAACACTCGTATTTCACATGTTTCGTGTCGTCTTGGGATGGGTGTGACACTTTGCTTGACACGTAATCGTGCAGAAGCGCGTCAGTCTCGGTGTATCGACTGAACAGGAGCTGATCAACAAGTGAAAAGTTGTACACCGTGACGGGTCGGGCTATTACCGCCATAACGAATTCCGGACGTGGCTCTACCCTTAGGAGTTCGTCACGGTCGGCTGACTGTTGTTTTTCCCACGTGTACGTCGCCATGTGGTCTTGTTGAAAAACATGGGTCGCACATGTTTGGCCGTTCCCGTCACCTGTAGATATGACCGGTGCGTCATTCTCTGTCCCGTGCCGGGGAAACTCGTCCTCACGCGGACACGTTTCATATATCTTGGCTCCGCTCGGCATCCCTGATGCCACACACACCATATCACCGTCTGCCGTCATCTCCACGCCAGGGCAAGGGTCGCTACCGCTGTCCGGGTGCTGGTCCCCTGTTTTGAAACAGGCATGGAGGCGTCCGTGCGTGATGCAGTGGAACAAAGCCGGGGGAGACCTTGTTTTGGCAACGGTGTTTAACAAAAAAACGTTGTGGTCTGGCGGACGTCTGAAACGGCATCGCGAAGCGTTTGTTGAGTAACACGGATTGTACCTCTGGGGTCTGCCTTTACTCTTACCTTTTGCTTTCATGAGTGGGGTACCCTGTCATATATGTTGCCATAAAATACCTAAAATGTGTATGATCATTTATGTTCTCAGCTGATTGGCACCCCAGAGGTGCGATAGGTTTTTGTTGTCAGATGCGGTCACTGTGAGTGGTGCATATATCGTAGTAAGCAGACATCACAAGGGAGGATAACGCTTTTAAGACGACGTCACATCTTCTCGTATCACACGTTCCCTCATCCCGAACATGCTCGTGTACCATAAAGCAGTTCTCGTGTAACCGGTCTATTATCTGTTGTGGCGTGCTCACGAGCAGTGCTTGTTCCCAGCTACTCACCAAGTCCTCTAACTCGTCTAAAGTGTGTTCGGTGCCTTGAGCCATCCACCCTCCCTTTTGAATATGTGTCTGATGAATCTGCGCACTCACGTGCTTTTATATTGTTGTGTCGCCACCATGGCCTTTTTTTATAATCAGTGACGTGTTCTTTCCTCGTTCGTTTCAGGCTGGCAGGGGTCACACGTACGACATCGTGTATGTTGACGAAGCTGGATTTGTGAAAACGTTGACACACCTGTTGCCTTATGTGAACCGCAGAGGGACCAAGTTGGTGCTCACATCTTCGATGAACACGTCGGCTGAGAATACATGCGCCTTACTGAAGTTGGAACGGACAGGAGTTGCTTACTACCGCGTGTGCTTCAGCTGTCCTGCAGACGTTCCACGCGTTGCCGAGTCGCCGGAAGCCATAGCGTGTCACCACTACGTCATGTCACTGCCGCCTCACATCACGACGGACGTTGTACAAAAGACGGTTATGAACACGTTGGAACCTCACAGCTACGAAACAGAAAATATGGGCGTTAGTCTGGGGCGCGGCGACGGGCAGCCGGATGGGCAGAATTCGGGGGATGAGGTTGGGCTTTTTTCACGATCTGTCCTGCAAGAAATGAAAGACGGTTTGAATGACTTGGATACATTCAACAATGTCGATTGTTTGGGTGATACATTGTTTGTGTACGTGGACCCAGCTTACACCACCAACGTGTCGGTGTCTGCTTCAGGAATAGCTTGCGTGTGTCGTTACACACCTGGCGCTCCGCCGTCCGGTCGTGTTTCCCGCAGGGTCCCCTCAAACAAAACCAGGCGCATGGCGGTCGTCCTCGGATTGGACGAGGTGCGTTTGATAGAACACAGCGTACCAGCGGAAGTTTTCATTGGGCTGGCGGTTTTGCGCCTGCTGCAGCGTGTTGTGAATATGCACGCGTGCCCGCTGACATACTCGTCCCGTTTCAAGACTGCTGTTGTCGCTGTGGAAAGCAATAGCAACGAACACCTGGCCGTGCAGATTTGTCATTTCATACACAACGCCGCCAAAAAAATGGCCGGTCCGGTTCGGTCGCTGTCGTTTCAATTCACCCACAGGAGGAGGACAGAGAAGGATGCCAAGACGGTTGGGCTCCAATCCGTGCGGGATTTCGGGACAGCCGAGGTTGCGGGTTTCTTCCTGGACAAACAGAAAAAAACTTTAGTGTCCCTCTTTCAAAGTGCATTCAACAGTCGCATCGTGCGTTTGTCAATGAGCCTCGCCAGCTCGGCACTTGAGCATGCCGGGTTGGACGCTAGAAATTTGATCACGGAGCAGCTGTCGAAATTCCGGCCGGACCGAAAGCCCCACGATCATACACAGAATGACGTGGCCCTTTCCCTGATACTGGCATACAACCTGTTGCTAAACGAGAGAAACGAAAACTTTAACGTACATGAGTTGGCACCGTTGCACACGTCCATTATTTAGGATGCACGATGTTTTCCCCTTAAATAAAAGGGGCACATGTCCTAAAATGGTACGCACTGCGTGTTATGTTCGGAAAATCTGACACGTGCCCGTATGTATCAACAGACTGCCGATGGGTCGGGTAATGATGCGTCACGCGCGACTCAGCAGCAGTCATCGCCCGCAACCGATCTGGTGTACTTCCAGACCGTGACACCGAGAGAGCTACTGGACACATTTCCACGGACAAAGGATAATCGACCTTGCACCTCACTGTCTGCTCTCCAACATTTTGTTGTGACCGGGGTCAGGGCATCTGCCATTCAGAGCGCAAGAGACGGACACTTTTGTGAAGTACACTCCAAAGCTGTGACCAACAATCTACGTCTGCTTCGGGACTGCACCAGCATTTGAGGTCAGGAAAGGCATGTTTGAGGATCACGCTGCAGGGAAGGGAAGTGAACGGCCGCCCGCACTTCGGGACGTCGTGCAGGCTCACGTGCAATATGAAAACCCCAAACATTCTTTGGATTTCAGGTTATTGGGGGAACATGTATGTCCGTCTGTTTCTGATCCCAATACACCCGCCTGCGTCAACATCGGCAGCTGCGCAGGTATCAAACGGGTTAGCCTATCTTCGCTGTACAAAGTATTACGGGTGCTGGACGGGTCGGGGACATGGTATCTGAAATTAATGAGTCAGGCTGCTGGTGGACTCGTGTCCATCGTGAGACGCCCCGGGTCGGAAACAGAGCCAGACTGCGACATGACGTATCACAAGGTGAATACCGAGTACATCCAGCCGCTGGGTGAAACCAGCGCGGGTGAGATGCCTTGCATGGTCCCCTTACACAGTTTCCTGCGGCATCCGCGCGTCACTCACAGCGACGTCGTTGATGACAACGAAGACAGTTCCAGTGACTCTGATTGCTCTGTATACTGCACAGATTCCGAAACAGAAAGTGAAAGTGTCGAGGAAGACGCCATATGTTTGGAACGGGTATCGCAGGACGTGCAGACTACAGCCGGGCCAGTGTATCCTCTGCGTCTTGTGAATTACAAGAAGCGCATGCAGGCGGGATCAGCCGTGAAATACGACGGTAGTCTGGTGAACCGTTCAAGGAACATTTTACAGGAAGAAGACAGGGCAGTCGCCGAATTTTGGTCCCGTAATGCTGATTCGAAAGGCCAGGAAAGGACAGGACTGTACGGACGATCTAAGACCACCTTGCACAGCCTGCTGGCGGCGTCCGATCCGAACCTGCCTTTCAGGAAACTGTGGATGCGCTTTAGGAGAACGCACATATGGCCTCGGTTCTCCAGCAGCCTCGTTTGTAATGTGGTGCGTGTACTTACGTGGTTTCTGACGAGTGTCTCGAGTCTGGTTCTGCTGTTTTTTTTGTGCCACGTTCGCCGACTGTATGCATGTAAGGTGTACTTAGTATTTTCGTGTATTTGTACAGCTTTGTTTTTTATGTGCTTATACGTTTGTGGTGGCCACAGGTCTATAGACGCGATCTCGTGGTTGCGCCTCCATGTCATCCCGGGAAACTTCACGAGAGACATATACGATGCAGCAACGTTCCTGAAAAGAGTTGTATTGCATTGACAAGGCATGAAAAACATCTTTCTCTCGCTCTATATATATATGAGCAATGTACATGGTGGATTGTAAATGCAATAAAAAATATGGCACGCTGTTGTTTGTTTTTATTCGAAAAAGGTGTGTGGTATAGCATTATTGTGTGTGATGGATGTGACATTCATATCAGTCTTCTTACGCCAGATAGATCACGTGATCACGTGATCATGATTCAGTAGCAGATTAGGATGTATAAAAAACAGATACGCACCGATGTTAGCCAGTGTGTTGCATATCATAATTGCAGTTACAGGCTGTGGAGAGAGGAAGCGGGATGGAGGACCTGTGCCAGGTTTCTGCCAGGATCGACACACCTTGCATCCTTGATGAATGGGTCCCAGTACACAAGGTGAGGGATTATCATGCACAATCAAAAGACGGTTGGGATCACCGTCGTCTCCTTCAGATATTCGGTCACCTGTTTGCGCGCAGTTTCCCGTTCCCACCCTCCACTCACGCTGACTACAAGAGAGAAGTTGAACTGGTCGACAGCGTTGTAAAGGCTTGCGGGACCCGGTGGTGCGTTTCACAGCCCGTGCCGGATGTGGACGGTGTCCGTATGACAAAAGTGGCTGTCTTGCTGGCCCGTTTCTGCACACCGGGTGCCGATGATATATCAGAACATTTACGTCACCGTTTCATCGTGGCACTGGAACATGCCGCGACACGGATGGTCGAAGGAGGGGGTGTTGTGCATGTCAGGGTGATATGTCCATATCAGGACTCAGCAAAAGAAGAGTTGGCAAGCGACGTGCTAGCTTACGACGTGACGGACACGTGGAACGGCCTGTCTGCTCGTTGTGGCAAGCAGCCCCCTGCTTGGAACGCTACACCTGAATGGAACAGAGCATCGGCCGGTTTCTGCCGTTACGCGGGAACATGTCAACCAGATCTGGACGATACTGACGGACGGGCCCCGTCAGCAAAACGCCTGTGCCTGGAAACGCGGACGTGCGTCAGGTCTCGTTTTTTTATCGTGTGGCCTTCAGGCCATGTCAGTTGTAAGCCACATTTAGATTCATGGGCGGTGTCAGGTAGCAACCCGTCCACGCGTCCAGCTGAACACTTCCACACGTTGTTCGACCGCATGCTAATGGAAGCATGCTTACCGTCTCTGAGTCGCGTGCCCGATTCAGCGCTCTTGTATCTCCTGTGCAGACTTTTGTCCCCTGAACGTGCCATAGGTATATGCAGTCATAAGTATCCTGTATTCATACAGAACGCCCTGGCAGAAAAGGCGCGGCCGATTCCGGTTCAGACTCTGCGCCGTACCGCAGCAGCGGGGTGGTGGGAGGCTGCAAACGTCGCCTGGATGCAATACGCTGTAGACACAGGCATGTTCGGGGAGTACAATGCCATCTTGCGTACTGAACAGATCGCAGATGCGCTTGCGCAGGCCGCAAACGAAAGAGTAACTTTTATCAAACGTGGTGAAGGTGTGTGGAACATATGTCATGCTGTGCACCACCTGTTGAACACGTGCAGAAACCTCGTGAGCCAAGTCAATCGACAGGCCAATGAGGTTTGCATCCCGTTCACGGAGGTGGACGGTTTCGTAGGCGTGCCGGGCATAAAGGCTTACAGGCACGACCTCTTCCTTAAAGCATATCGTACGTCCCAGGGCCTCTTGCGTTTCAAACCGCCTAGTTCCCACGATCCTCGGGCCCGCAGTTTCAGTGTGCCTTGGCACCACAGGTCTAGTTTAATTCCCGACGTGCTCACCCGAGGTGGTTTCCAATCAACTTCGCCGCGCAGCTGTGTGAAAGATGAGAAGACTGGACCTTCTAAAAAGAAATGGAACAAAAACAGCGACATGTTCTGGGTTTGGTTTCCGTCAGGTGCGCCAGAAACGGACCACTTCTGTCACAAAAGGACTGAAGCAGCTGGGCCGGCTGAAACACCTTGCCCTGAATGCTGGGACATTTTGGAATGGCAGGCAGATCATGAAAAGGTCAGCCTGGAAAATGGGTCTGGGAGCGGTCAAAGACACCCGACGAGTTGTCTTCTTGGATTCGGGTGCAGGTCTGTTCAGATCAAACGCTTACTGTTACATCTTGCAGTCGGTTGCGCGGTTTCTCCGAGACGGTGTGGCCATGCACGAGATGCGACAGACGTGTCGGAGAGTCACGTCTCGTGTCCGGCCACAGCCTGGTGGAAGGCTCACTATGTCCCCGCGACCGTGTCTCTACACAGGGAATGGCGAGACGTTATGCCGTGGAAAACCAACAACTGGCAGAACGCTCATCCACAGACCGCGCAAGAGGGCACTGCAGCTTCTGCGCGCTTCGTCGGGATTTTGGAAACGCTGAACGATCTTATACGGAACCCTAATGTCCATCCTGTACCCGCTCCCTTCAATTCAGACGAAGCACTGAGTGATGTCTATCGGTCGGCGCGCCAAGCGTCAACCGTTCCAGACACAGACCAGCGACCCGATCCGGGTTTGCTGGATGTGCACGTGCTGCAGTGTCTGTCTTTTAATGACGATGCCACCCAGGTTGTCTGGCGTGCGACGGGTTCTGACGACTGCAAAATGCCTCACCCTGTTTATGGGAAGATCCCCCTGGCGTCTCCGTATATTTCCGTCTGGGGCAGTTCCAGTCAAGGGGGCGCCGTACTTGGAAGCGGTGATACGGCAGGTGCCGTACACCTTGCATGGGGAGGCACGGCTTTTGATACGAATCGCGTGTACGTCACGTTCAGCGGCCCCAGGATGACCACGTACAGTTCTGAAGGGACCGTAAAAAATCATTCCGGTGCAACATTCTCTAGAAGTGCTCAACGTAGTCAAGGGCTCATGATCCAACGGACCAACAACAACAGGGGAGGTATACAGAATCTCCTTCTATCGGAACTCCAACGGCATGTGTGTGCCCACATTTCCGACCCGGTTGCGCAGCACCACCTGACCCGGAACGTTCCCGGTATTGTCGTCGTGAATGTTAATTTTTGTGTGGACCACCACGGACCAACGAACGTGTCACGCATTCCAGGGAAAATGGTCAGGTACACACGTGCGGTGAAAGCAAGGAAGTTTCCAGGCGTGGCACTGTCTGTCCTGGTCCCCATTAAGTGCACCACACGTCTACGTATCAAAAATATTCACGTTACCCCTGTGGGGGGCAACACGGGCAAGACGCCGGAATGCGTGGCGGTCGAGGACGCCGACGTTGATGAAAACAGGTCAGTCACCGCGTCTTTGCCGTGCAATCTTCACAAATGCTGTTCCGCCACGTACCCGAAAGCCAGCAACCCACACACCCTGCACGCACTTGTGGAGTCCCATCGGCGTGTCATTGAAAGCGTAGGAGAGCTCGACGTTGCAATGCAGAGGGCCATGCAAAACACGGAACGCGCCAATGAGTGCCCATTAAATTTTCTGGCGTCACGTCTGATTTCGTGCGTCTACAACTTAAGAGACACGCGGGGCGGCGCAGAAAAAAGCACTGCTTCGGACGGAGATTGCGATCAGTCCGAAGACTGCCCGTTGGTATATACGTGGGGTTCAGTGGCCGTCGGGAGCGGACCCCATATGCCGCAGCTGGCGCGCACACTCCGCAAAAGGTTTTCGCCTGCAGCGTGTAAACCATTGCAGTTGTGCTCGGCCGATTACGACCCTTGCGCACAACGAGCACGCCACGGACCAACTGACCGTTTTGGCAGGGTAGGGCGGAAGACCGATTCTGTTCTCAGCGGGCAAAGCACAGCTTACAGGTCCCGCAATGGCGATTTCGTGTCCGCTTTGTACGACTGCACAGCCGACCCGTCAGTTGGGTCCTTGTCACCTGTAAATGGCGTTTACGCTTATTTCACATGGCTTCAACAGAAACGCCACGCCTTGTGGGCTGTTGACGGAGACGTGAACGAAAAGCAGCAGCAGGTGCCGTGGGACACATTAGAAATGACGTGTCAGGCGTGGACCTCCACATCAGGACTCACCCCCGCTGTCGAACCTTACAAACTTTAAATAGCAAAATATAAACTAATGTTTCAACACACACACATATCTATGTATGTATAACAAACAATAGATCATGGACATACAACTGTTTTATTGTTGATATATAATATAAAGCAACAGTGTTCACAAAATATCAGTTTGACATATTATACTTAAGCATTATGCAATATCTCTTGTGAATCTATTCAAATGTGTATAAGTATGCGTGTGTATGGATGCCATTCTCGAATACGACATTCACATAAAAACATTGGGTTCTTCCTTATGCGTGAAACCTTGTGTTATGAATTGCCATACGTAATCATGACCTTTGGGGGTCGAGTACAGATTGTTTGCGAAGGGTTTGAACATGTACATGGTGGTGTATATGGCGTTCTTTAGTATGTACCATTTTGTGTGTGCTGCTGTGCCCTCTTGTATGTTTGATGCCGTACAAATTCCCAAAGCGTTTATATTTTTTTCAACCTCCTGAAATGCTATGTTGCGCAGTAACAGAACAGAGGACCGTATTTTTGCAAGTTTCTGTGACTTTTTGTTGTGTCTTTTACCATCAAGGCGGAGAGTTGCAGTAGGGTCCAAACATATATCTGCGGAGAGTTTATCAATATCTGTCAGGTTGTATACAAGCTGGCGAAGAACTAACAAAGCGTAAGGTGCCCCGTCGTATTGCCTGTCCATCCATTCGTGCATCTCCATTCCGGGGATGTATAGTGTGTCCCGTGATTTAGCAGCACTCTCTGTTTCTCTACGCTTGGCCCATTCTTCCTCGTACGCTTTGACTGCACCCGCCAGGTCTTGCCTGTCGTTCAGCAGACACAAAAGCCATAAACCGGGGAAAGCGCTTGATGTGGTGACTCGGCGATCCATACCTTTCAAATACATCAAAATAGATGAAGTAAACGCTTCCCATGTTTGTTTAGTCCGGTGCCATCCTATAGCGTACAGCAGCAGCGTGACGTTAATCCCTAGCACTGCTGCTCGCCGAACGCTACTGTACTTGTACAACGCGTAGAAGACGCCCCTGCAGTCATCTGATGCGTTCTCGTCTGTCAGAACGGCCTGAATGGGCCTGTCCTCTAACCGGTAGCTCGGGTTCCCTTCCTCGTCCCTGGGCGTGGCACCAAAGACCATAGTGTACAGCATGTCTGCCGTGTGGCATGAGGACGTCATTAGCTTTTCCGCACTGCCGTACGATGGCTGTGGCCACACGACGTAAGGTGTCCAGTCTGCCTTTTGGTTCAAGGGGTCCGCGTGCGTCATATGACTTTCACTTGCTTCCCTCTGGGACTCGGACACGTCATTTCGTATGCCCTCCCAGCATGAATCGTTACCTGTCGTGGCAGCAACAGAACCCGATACGGAAGCGGCCGTTGGAAAACCTCCTAAAGGAGGGAGGGCCTCCCATTCCAGTCCAGTTTGCAACAGTGGTCTGTAACCTAAATCCTTCTTTCCGCATTTGAACCCCGTCAGGAACATGTCGTAGTAACACTCGAGAGCCACTGGCGTGCTCGCCACGACATCCGCCCACCTGCGGGACATCACATATTGTATCTGACGGTTATTTTGCGATATCTCATACCAAGCGTACAGGTACCAAAGGCCGGCGTAGAGGTCCGAGAAGTGCCGGTTCGCATCACAGTCCAGTTGGTGGGTCAACGTTCCGACATCTGCCACGGCGTTGTTGACAGCGAGCACGAATGCTGGTGCGACGGTAACGAAAGAACCCTTACTGTCCTGTGGCACCCTCCAGGCCCCGCTGCTTCCCTGGCGGCCTGGCGGGACCAGGTTCACGTTAGCCAAGGACGGGTCGGTTGGTCCCATTTCATGCCGGAGCAATGTATCTTGCAAACTGGACAAACGTGACCTGGTGAAATCCTTTATTTTTTTCCCCTTTGACGTAATCATATGGAAAAGTAAATGTGTCTCGGGACCGTACACGGGCAATGCTGGGCGATCACACTGTTGCGTGGAAGCCGCGAGTACTCTTTTCGCATGCTCGGTCGGAAGTTGGAATGCAGGTAAACGTTGGCGGCACGTAAGCAACGCGCGTTTTGACATGTTCATTGTCTGCAAAGCCCTTTTAGTACGTGTCTGGCCATCTACCGTTTTTACCATCATGGGTACCAGCTGCTCCACGAGCGGGGGAACAGAAGCGTCTGCTTTGTTTCCATGACTCATCAGTTCATCAGGGCAGGGTCGTGATGTTGGTTGACGCAATGGGCTACGAGACCTGCGCTGGTCCTCTTCCTCTGGATGGACCATTTCTGGAGGCCGTCGACTGAATGCGTCGTTCAGTGTTGTCAAATGTCCCATGAGTGCATCCGTGAGTTCAGCCGCACGGGCGGTGTCGCCTGTGGTCCGTCGTAAAAAGTCTTCGGCTAACCCCTTAACCCTTTCCCCGGCGATGCACAGCGCGTCCTGGGTCCCCGGTTCCATTAACCGTATGAGGTCCAACAACTCTGTCCGGTATCGGTCGTGGACGTCTGTCACAGCTTCATCGTGCAGCCGTTTCGCTTTCAGCCGTAAAAGCGGTAGGTACCCGTCCCTCATGGTGCGCATTTTGAGTCTTGCAGTCCTCAGACTCTCCCTGGTACGAGCGGAATGAACCAGTAAAACATGGTACAAGGGAGGCAAACGGTTATTGGCGGTAGACTGTGACATGACGGCGTTGTCAGGTGTCCACGCAGAAATGTTAGCACCAGAACACGTCCCGCTGTCCAGTATTTCAAGCCTGCGGTGGAACTCTTTGTCCGACTCCAGTGTGCCATTTTCGAACAAATGATCACTTCTTCTTCGTCCGCTAGTAGTATCATGTGGATCTCCGCGCCATTGAGCCATGGCATGAGAAGACCGCATTCATAAAGTGATATGTGTGTCAGGAACTTCCAACTCTAAGCCAATAAAGCCACCGCATGCCATTGACCATGCGAGACAAGCGGGCGCCTACATGCTCTATCAGTCTAACCTGCTGCCCCATATGCATCCTGATCTTTGAGGTACCCGTGCAGTTGAATATTATTAGCACTCTACGCTACTGTGTGTACTTCTCAATCGGGCAGACGGTTGTCACCAGTTCATACATCGCTTTTGTGTAGCGGTCGGCGTGTTCGAGCACAGACAGGTCAGTTGGTGCGCGGAACGTACATATGGGCCCTGCGGGGGCGCCGCCTTCACACTTGCTTCGTCCTTCGCCAATAGGAAGAACATATCCGCATTCTTGAGAGCAGAACACCATTTCTGAAAAGGCCACGTTCGAGAATTGGCCCCCGTCTCCACAGCCTGTTTGAGGTTGAAATGTTCGCTCGGATGCGCTGTCCCTTTTATCGTGTGTTGCATCTGCTTTTTCCTTAACAGTGAAACGTCTCACGCGACAGCACGTCTTTCCAACCCACACGTATGAACTGAATCGAACGCGAAGTGCGTGTATGCGGTGCTGTTGCTGTGCACGCTTTCTCCAGTGCGCTGCGGATGATCGATGCAAGAACTCGCGCAGGCGCCAGGTAGTGTCGCAAACCTGGTAAAACGCCGATTGACACGCGAACGTAATTCGTTCTTTTGAAAAGACAGGCGACACTATACTGGAGTACTTGAACGTCCTGGCGACTTGTTGATATTGCGAGCGGATGAGATCCTGTTTATGGACACTTGCGTTGAAGCCGATACTTTTCACTTCGACCACACACACCCATGCGCAACGGCCTTTGGGGTGTGCGGCCAGCAGTACCACATCCGGCCGTCTCGTCCCTTTCAGTTCTAGGCGCTTCTTCGCATCCATCCGTTTTACTTTCCGACGTGGTGGCCACCTCACAGAGTTGCATGTCGGCAAAGGTCTGTTGCTTTCTGTTGAGGCAGTACCGACGTTTGATATTGGGATGTGCGGTCCGACGGGTGTTTCACATACAACGGTAACTTTAACATCTTTGGCCCATTGTAATAAAACAGGCGTAGGTATGTCTTCGCCTTTTTTAAACGGATAACATTCCAACATGGTCAGCGCCCTTAGTATAAACCCCCTGGCGTTTGATTCGGCGTGTGCGGCCTGCACGGAACCCGATGCTTGCCAAAATAGAGCATTTCCGAATGCGATTTCTACCACGTCTTTCAAATTGCTAACTTTATAGAGACGATTTTGTAGTCGCGTGTGGAACCGTTCACCAGCCGTTGTCGAACGGGCGTGGCAGCGGTCGAGGTTTGCCAGGACTGGGGCTATCACGCCCTTGTTGTACGATTCGAACGTCTGGAACACCTTGGGTGACACATGTCCCGTATGTGCGGTCCAGGATGAAACTGCTCTCCGAAGTAAAGGGTTTTTAGCCGCTGCAGATTTCCATGCAGCAAACTCGCGACATCTCTGCACTGTGTACAACTTTGTGAGTTCTGACACCAGTTCTTGCTTGTGGAGACGATACCTCTCATGGTGGACACGTTTTTCCATGCCGGTAAAGAGGCCACGCGGTGATCACTGTCAGTTCACTGCCCCCGCATATACCAAATGACGCACGCGGTTTACCCCGTGTGACGAGTGTAATATATATGACTCGTAGCTATCACGTGATCACCATTACCAGTTTCGGTATATGCAAATAGGTTCATGGCATATTACGCTGCGTATATGTACGGAAAATGGTTGATTAAACAAATGTATTGGCCACGGCCAACAGTTCCATGTAAGCTTTACCCTCCATCTCCCGAAATTTCATCATCTTCTTGGTTACTGGAGGTCTTGTCGTTCTCGTTTGTTCGTACATGATTCCTGTTTGTGTTGACACCAACAGTGCCGGTGTGTTCCGCCCACATCACAGGAGCGGGTTTTGTCCCCCAATACCACAGTTTGCACACAGGATAACCTCTAACTGGTGTTTGGTCCACCTCCCTGACCTTCCAAACGCACAAGACTCGAGGGGCTCCACAGCACATGTCCGACGCCGTGCAATTTTCCCCTATACGTTTACAATCCTGCACGGGATCTACTTTATGGCGGTCAGTGAGAAGGTGTTTGGCTAAGGCAAACGGAAACGTACCCCTTAACTTGACTCCGGGTAGCACAAACAACATCAAAGAAACCACGGTCAGATAGGTCAACGCCATGTACGGGCGGGTACCCATTGCAATCTGAAATCGTCCTCTATCGTGCAAACCAATGGAATTGCGCTTATGCACGAGACGTGAAATGTTTGCTGGCGACTTTAACCATGGTCTGCGTTTCACAAATACTTTAACATTCGAGGCTAGAGATATACACGATGGGACTGCACTGTACAGGACGATAAATGGACACCATATGCCGGGAGCAGACGTCGGTGTGTACACTAGTGCAGAGATGTCGTATTTATTTTCCTCACAAGGAATCCGTCCTCGTCAGATTAGTCATTAAGGTCGAACCTGTATTCCTCAAATGATGGAATGGTCACGACATAATATTGCTTTGCCTGATTCTGTACGGCAGTCATGAGCATATCGGCTCTCTCATATTCACCCGATACATACAAGGCATACCACACATCAGACCACATGTGCGGACGCTGGTGCAGCCAATCGAAAAAACGGATACCGATAAAGCAGGAGGACACCCCTGCGGCGATATAAGAGAGTTCCTGATCAGACATGATGTCCATCTCGTAGAGTGTATTTAACAGCCCGTTGCTTTTAAGATCCAATCCATCCAATAGGTCACCTGAAATATCCCTCAACGTTTGTTTCGTGTAGTACACGTATCTACATTCTGAAGTGTATGCACATGTAGGTTTAGATAAAAGAACTGGAACCGTCGTGCCTGCTTTGATGTTCTTAGCAATAGACCGTTGTTTTTCGATCCATGCGTGTATGCCTTCTACTGTATGTATATCTGGCCGTGTTTTGGCAACGACCTCTCCTGTAAACGCAGCTGCATTATATCTATCCCGCACGTACCGCATCCATACATAAGGAGGTATTTCCTCTGGGTACAGAGTGAACGTGCAGTATATGCCATCACTAGGGTCAGGTTCGGTCGCGTCCAATGTCGGCAGTGTGTGTATATCTTCCAACCGCAACCCGGTATCTAAGCAATCCGATCCGGGCGTGTGCCCCTCCGTGCGACATTTGTAACACGGTAACGGCTTGCGACTCCCCATGTGCGCACGGTTTATCACTTCATGTACATCATATGCACTTACATTTATGATATATATACCGACACCTGTGGCGCTAGGTATACAATGATACCTTACGTACATGTTCCCTGTTTTATTTGCCGTAGCGGCACCAGCCACTCGTCACGTGACTATGTGTGACACTATCGTGCATGATATATGAGACAAAATACCAGTCATACAAAATGGGCACTTTTTACAGACAAGTATTATACCTGCCTCTTCTGGCATTGATCGCGCGCCAGATACAGGCCAATCGTAAGGCCGCACCCTCGTGGCGTTGGTTAGGAGCGCCGACGGAAAGTGAAATGGCCGGCCCTTTTAAATCGTGTAAGGTAACTGTCAACAACAAGCGTGTTACATGCGACGGCAGTAAAGAGACATACACGTACCAGAAAGCAAGACGTTGCTGTGAGTGTGCCGGTTTGGAACTTCCGCGTACAAAGGCATCGCAGGTAGCGTGGATGATGGAACTGGCTCCCACGGTGACCAGTGCACATTTCCGCATGGCAATCGAGGACAGAAAAACCGAGGCATGCTCCGTTTTCCGCCGAACTACGGGTGCTTCCAAAATGAAGGGATGCCATAAAGAGAAGGCCGGTTTTTTGTGTTGGCCAAAGACTGGTACCCGTTTTTCAGATCCGGATGATAACATGGAACTCGTAGGGCCTTGGTCAAAAAATAAAACATTTTGCAAAGACACAGCAAAGAAGAATTGCAGTGGCTTGACAGAAGTCACTAACAAGGAGGCAAAAAGTTGCTGCCAGTGCGCAGGAGGGCGTTTGCCTGTCATATCCGACCAAGGTTATGACTTCAACAGCGACTCTCTAAGCAAACTGTTGCGACAAATGAATATTTCAGAAACGTGGACAATGTTCTCCGAGAACAATCAGGTCATACAAACTCCGGTATGTCACCTCTTTCGTTATGATGACGATATAAAAGCAGGCCATTACAAACACAAGGATCAGAAGGGAAACGTCCATTGCGACCAGAAACATCGGTACATATGTGTCCGCCCAGAGTGCTCTGAGGGATACTGGGGACGCAAATGCAAACGGAATTGCTCAACAGGATGTTACAGACGTGTGTGTATGGGATACACGGGAACGTGTTCACACGGGTGCAAGGCCGGCCTCAGAGGAAAGCTTTGCAACACAACCTGCAACAGTGGACGCTGGGGTAAAAACTGCGCACATAAATGTTCATCCGGGTGCATGAGGGAAAGGGGTGCCAAGCCTGTGTGCTACCCCACAAACGGAACTTGCTCTTGTAAAGTGGGTTACGCAGGCTCGAGATGTAACAAGTTGTGCACGAACGGAACGTTCGGCCTCGGTTGCAACCGCACGTGTTCTGCAGGTTGTCTGCGTGAACCGGACGAACAGACGAAAAACGGAACGATGATTAAAGGGACAGCAGTTTGTCGTTCAACAGGTGGGGCATGCGATTGCCTGCCCGGGTTCAGAGGCAAAAGATGTGCGAACGCATGCTTGTCAGGTCAGTGGGGTCTTCATTGTGCCTTCAACTGTTCGGAAGGTTGTTCCCGTCGGAAATGCAATGCAGTAAACGGCGGATGTTCATGCATGCCAGGCTTTAAGGGGGCCCGCTGCAACGTGACGTGCCCTCCAGGGACATTGGATGATATATGTACCAGGACATGTTCTAACAATTGTGTACCAGTAAAAGGTATCCGTTTATGCGACAAGCACAGCGGGTCTTGCAGTTGCTGTCCAGGTTACTACGGCAAGGATTGCAGCATGGAGTGTGCCAGGGACAAGTATGGATCTGATTGTACCAGGACGTGTCCAGTAAACTGCATGCACGCCCCTGGCTCTCATATATGGATGACCAGTGCCAGGGATCGGAACTCGTCTTCAAGATACATGTGGCGTGTGTGTGCAAAAGAAACAGGTGCGTGTAGCTGCAAAGCTGGTTACAAAGGTCAGACATGTTCGGAAACATGCAGCCAGCAGGAATGGGGTGAAAACTGCCACAGTACTTGTCCGGTCAATTGCAACGGGACCGCCTCGGATTCAAATGCTAAATGCGACCGGTTTAATGGAACGTGCTTGTGCAAGGACGGCTATACGGGACACAAATGCGCGGATGTATGCTCTACAGGCACGTGGGGTACGAAATGTTCCCGAAAATGTTCTAGTCGGTGCATCACCACAGGTAACAGTCATAAGCCGACTTGCAATCATATAAACGGGACGTGCACCTGCCAGCCGGGTTACACGGGTAGACATTGCAACGAACTGTGTGCCAACGGCACATACGGCCCATCCTGCTCGAAAACGTGCCCAAGCCGTTGTGTGCGTGCACGGAGCATGAATTCTGTTCGGAAAACAACGTATCCGTTATGCGACCCCGTATCCGGCAGCTGCTTGTGCCAGGCCGGTTACAAAGGGCAGTACTGCAACGAAACGTGCTCAGCAGACAAATGGGGTTCAGAATGTACATTTTCGTGTACGCCTGAATGCAATGGATCCGTTGTAGACAATGGTATACCTGTCAGGAAATGCAACATGGTGAACGGTTCGTGCACGTGCCAGGCCGGGTACGTGGGCGAGCGCTGCACTCAACGTTGCGACGGTGGGCTTTGGGGGGAGGATTGTGCCAGTTTATGCGGTGCCGGGTGCTGGAACCGCTCCAGCTGCCACCATGAAGACGGACATTGTGCACCGTGCACAAACGGGTACACGGGGCCGAGGTGTGAGAGCCTGTGCCCGTCCGGTGTTTGGGGGAATAACTGCAGTAGCACCTGTTCGCTGTTTTGTGCAAACAGGAAATGCAGCCCATTTGACGGGAAATGTTACCAGTGTAAAGCTGGCAAGGACGGCGACTTCTGCGACCAGGATTGCTCGACCGGTGTGTGGGGGACTAACTGCAGTAACACCTGTTCGTTTACTTGTGCAGATGGCAAATGCAACCCATCCGACGGGAAATGCTACCAATGCATAGCTGGTAAAAAAGGCGCCTACTGCGACGCGGATTGCCCGACCGGTCATTGGGGGAATAACTGCAGTAGCACCTGTCCGCCGTCTTGTGCAAAAAGCACATGCAGCCCATTCGACGGGAAATGTTACCGATGTAAAGCTGGCAGAGAAGGCGTCTTCTGCGACTCGGATTGCGGCGAAGGGACGTACGGTCCCAACTGCATGATGTTGTGCCCCGTCTGTCCAAACGGTGTATGGTTTAAATGTGATCCCGTCACTGGTGTGTGTCAGACAGGCGGCACAGACCTCGAGGACACTGGTCGGTGGAGGGAACACTTTCGTGCCTTCTGTTGGAAACCTGACAAAACGGGAAGGCAATGCAGGGACATTAATACAAGCAAGCCTGCCTGGCGTGATGAACACATAGCGGTTGTCTTGTTAAGCCTCCGGGTTCTGTTCGAGTATGTGTAGTAATGTCATATCCTGACAACAGATCATGACCACACTGCCCGATAGAGCGTGTGGACTGCATGCTAGGATATGCAAAATAAATGTCCAGGCTGTCAACCAGATATAGTTTTATTTGATATGAAATAAACAACAGATATATTTTTTGTTTAAACATGTGTGTTCTTTGCTGATGTCTCAGATTTGCACAGACGACCTGTCTATTATGCCGGAACGGACACCTGCTTCCGTGAAGGGGTCCATATGCACATCTTTTCTTTCACTGCTTTCTCCATTTCGCATTTCTCGTTTACACGGTACGCCAGCACTCTCCTTTTCCGCAGCCACTTCTAAATGATTCGAAAACTGGCGCAGCGTCATACCTGCGACAGACAGTTGGAATGCCGCGTGCACCACTGCGAATTGCGTTTCGTCCAGCGCGTTCACGGTGCGCCCTCTTTCTGCGGCAGGGTCACCGTCTAACGGTAACGGGTCAACGTCAAATTCCGGCGTCACGTTCGGAAACACCATTTCGAGGTATGGTTTGACGAGGGCTCTGTTGGTTTCCTTGCGTGGTATGTACCGCACGGCATTGTTTGTGTAGGTCGACACTTGGTTGAAATTGAGCATGTTCATGGTAACTGAAGCCCATTGTTCACGCTCCATGTCTGCGTACGCCTTCACGTCCGGGACAGCGGTGCTCAGCCGGTGGCCCAACACTTCTCCAAACACAGGGTCCATCTGGTTTGTGACGTCAACGACTGTCGGCCCCGCAGCGGACCGGCTTTTGGGCGGCCCGATGCCACCCGATTCTACGGGCCGGTTGGGCCCGTACACGTCTGACACTCCTCGCCACAGGCCGTGCGCGTCGTCAGCTATTTCCTCCTCAAGTTCCTCTGCTGTCCGCTGTTCCGTTTTACACGAATCGACGGCTCTTTTCACGTCCCGTTGAAGGTTTTTCAGGTGTTTCAAAAGTGCGCGACTCGGTGGAGCCCTTTCGCCGTCCCACATTGGTTCACCGGCCATTTCTTCTGTGGGTTCGAGGCGTTCCTCGATAAATTTCTCGTAAAGGTGAACGGCTTCACCCAAGCGACGCTGCTCCTCTTGGTATTCGTTCAGTTGGGCGGTCAGCTGTACGTACCGTTGGGCGTGTATGGCGGCTTGGTGTTTATGCAGGTCCAGCGCGTGCCCTGACTGTTCCACGAGATCGATCAGGTACTGCATGACCCTTTCGGCTTCCGCGTTCTTGCGTTCTGCCCTTCTCAGGGCTTCCTTTTCAGCCGACGGCTTACTGAACCAGGACAATGCTTCGGCCACACCCCTCTGCATGTCCAGCTCGGCCGCGGTTCTTTCCAATTCGCGCACGTTGTACCTGACGCCTGACGTGGCGTCGAGGTCGCTGACTCCAGGGCGTGACAAACTGCCATCGTACAAGCGGCCGGAGGGCAGTCCGTCGCCAGCGTGATCCGTACTACCACAGACACGCTGTGTGTTACGTTGAGGGGCACGGCTAAACTTCGGGCCCGCACCCGGAAATGTGGACGATGAAGACAGAGGTGCTCTCGCGTCGTCAAGCGTACCGCCTGCGGTGATCCGTTTCTGCAGATCACGCAGGTTAGCGTACATGCTACCCCAGTCACCCGCGACTCCGCTCACGATACACGGCACCAGTTTTTTCAAAGCTCCGCGTGTGATAGCGCTATCGGATTCCGCGGCTGTGCCCAACAGTTTCATCATATCGTCTGTGGTTTTTTCTTTCGCTTTACATGACATCAACTGCCTGTGAAGTTTAGCTGCGGCCAAAGTGGCCGAATTGACCTTTTCCTCTGCAGCGTTCAGTGCCCTGCGACAGACCTCTCTTTCGCTAGACGGGTCGTCATCCTGTTCGGCAGGTTTCTTAGGCATGCTCTTTTGCCCTAAAAGCACGCACGGTTTAGAGTTGAATATGTGCGAGTTTTCTGCTAGGCTTTGTAACAAACCACGTGCTCTGCTGTACATCAGAACTTGCCCACAGGCTGTGGCCATCGGGTCGCACCGGAAATGTTTGTGCGGGTATACCACCCCAAACTTGGAGCCCGGTGGGAAAAATGATTGGTCCATCACAGACACCCCGAAGCCGGACTGGGGTCCCAGGTATACCAAAACACATTCTTCCGGTGAAAGGACGCGGACGTGCCCTTGGCTGCAGTCGCAGAGCTTCGTGGAGCAGGTACGCAAGGCTGACAAAAGAACGCTCTCTGAGGCGGAGGTCTCGGTTGAGCCACATTTCCATCCAGAGCACACGCAAGGGCTGAGGTTACCTGATCCTGGGGGTAAACGCACGTAAGGCACTGCGCCCAACGAGAGGGTCCATGTACAGTACATCTCGTAGTTTCCCTGGAGTTTTACACGCTGCACCACCCGTTGTACGAGTTCTGCAGAAAGCTCTCTGATGTGGTTCTCGAGATAACCTTGGAAATTTTTTACGGACACGCGAATTTGGGCTGCACACTTTGTGATATCGAGGGGATCGCCCACGGCCATATCAACATGGTGCGCCCATTCCTTCTTGAACTTACCGTAAAGCGCGGTGGTGACGTCAGAGGACAAAGACCGACACAGGGAAGATGCGACGTATTGAAAAACGAGCATATCTGTAGGCAGTGACAAGACGGCTCCTGTGCAAGCGGAGGAACCCCCGGTGAAAGTACGCAAGAGTTCCCTGCTGAGGTCCGTCGGATGAACCAACACAGGACGTGAACCGGCAGCAGACAAAGGCGCATTCGACAGGCAAGACACCACGGCGTCCGTCACCTTTTCGGCCGGCGGAGGCCCGTACGCCGTGTCACCCACCGTCGTATCGCACGACGGTACAGCTATGCAACGCACTGAACGGAGTGCACGTGCGCGTTTCAGTTCACGGTGCAGCAGGTTTCTCTGTCTTGCCAGTTCCACGTACGTGTCTTTCATCCTTTCCGCGTCCCGCCTCGTGCGGTCCAGTTGTTCGCACAGATTGTGAAATTCCCGACGTGTTTCGCGGTCACGGACGGTTTGTATTGCCAGGACGTCTGCGGAAACGCGTTCTTTGTCCAGCAGTTCAAACCGTTCCTTTAACTCGTGGAGCATGTCGGGCTGTCCCTCTGGCCAAGGTGTTGGCACGTCAAGGGATACCCGTTGGGAATCCATGTTGGGTACATCTGTGTAATGGGCGTACGCCTTTTTAGGGCCGTAGCCGCCTTCGTAGGGAAACGCTTTGGACCGGACCTGGTCGTAAACTCTCGCATCCTGCCGTAGTGGCGGGAAACTGCCCGGACGTGACGGGTCCTCGTGTCTGTGCACTTGCTCTTTCAGGCTCCTGTAAGACTGCCTGCACCCGTTCCTGGAGAACGACGCTCGATCCGCCGGGTATGATCTGTGTTTCCGTCGTGGTTCATACCTGAAACGCGGTGTCCACATGCGTGTAGTGTGCATTTTGTTTTATCATGCCATGGACCGTTTGATGACCGATCAGTTGACGTAAGTCACAGTAACTGTGACAGTGACTTTATCCACCCCAATACCTGATTTAACCGCTAGGACCAGAAACACAAATACGTACACCAAATAACGACCAATCTGACCCTTCGTCTGTTGCGCTTGTACAACCCGATCGGATATAAGATGCGGGGTGTGAAAAGAGGGATGGGCATGATGTGATACCATTGTTTACATTATAAAACAAAGCACCATCAGTATAGCTCAGGGGACTTATAGTCAGTTGAGCTGCAACCGACCCACACCTTAGCTACCACACACGTCGTCCATACTATCATACACTGGAACGTCATTTGACAAGTGCACAAAACGAAGGCTGGCATAAATCACGTTCATACATGATGTCTAACATGAAACACGAAACAATAAAAAACCAACACCGTACACGATACATCACATTTATACCAAGTAACAACGTATAAACAAATCAAATTCATGCACGTTCATGTCAAATAAACCAAAATATATCTGTCCATATCACGTTTCACTCGATCATCCGTAAGAACATACACATCTCTGAATTGTCTGTAGCGTATGCCAGTGAACGTGCTGTTTCCCTATCGTAGGATTCGAGCGATATGTCAGCTCCGGCTTCTAATAACATATACTTCACCATGTCCACATTGCCACGCAGAACAGCTTCATGTAACGGTGTCAGGCCTCGTTTGCCTTCTTTACAGTTGGGATCCGCGTGCAGCGCGAATAAAAGATAGTTCAGCATGTCCCTGGCATCTGCTTCTGCTGCTATGTGCATGCAAGTGCGACCGTCCGCGTTCATAACACCCGTGAGATTCCTGTAGAAATCCGGCTTGTCCATCATCACAAAGCCGGCCCAGCATGTCAGTGATTTCAAGCATTCCGAGCACTTGCGCTGGCAAGCCAAGTGCAGTGGGGTGTTCGCGTGTCTGTCCCTTTTCGTAACGTCCGCTCCGCGCATCACTAGATGCCGGATGAGTTGGTGCATGCAAAGTCTCACAGCCAGCTCGAGGTAGGTTTCTCCTTGTATGTTTACTATGTCGAGGACTCCTGGCCCGTCCATTCTGTCTAGTACCGATAACGCCCAGCCTTCCATCCCGGCTAATATGCAATTGTGCAGAAACGTCTCACCGGCACTGTCACGGGAGAGAAAGTGACACGGGGTGGACGATACGTCCTGTGGGGCACCAGAAACCGTGACTTCTTTGGCGGTGCTGTTCTCGCGTATGTCTTTGACGGTGCTGTTTTCGCTTATGTGAAGTCTACGCATCCCAGCCTCGACTGACTCCGTCGAACAAAACATGTCTCTGTCTCTAAACGTGTGAACAAACAGTGAACTGCAACAGTATGTTATCAAATACTACCAGAACAGTCATCTATTTATACGCTAAAACGACATATATTTTTAACCCGTGGAATATCCGAAAGTCACATTTGTGAGGTAATCTCTAATTTTGGCAACGTCGGATTTCCCCACAAATCACAGTATGATAATGCGTCATCCGACATGTGGGATTTTTGTTCACGGTCACACACAGCCACGTCATTGGTAGTGTTTGTTTAGGGTTGAACAACGGTGTATCCGGAAAGCGAAGCCCCCCCCCCCCCCCTCCCCCAGTTCATCAGCCAGTGCTGTCATTGCGGGATAATTAGTAGGCAAAGTATACAATCATAGTGTATGCACTTTCGTATTAAGCTATCCACTCTCGGTCATGCTGTCGTCTTCGCTGTCGCAATTGTCCGGGCGCACAGCACCCAACCCTATAAGAAACATAACACATTCCTCGTGCCCGTTCGACATTGCAGCTTCCAAGGGAGAACTCCTGTTCCACGCTCGCGCGTGTGCATTCGCCCAACATTCATTTACCAAATATCGTACCATGTCTAATCTGCCGGACTCAGCTGCTTCGTACAGTGCAGTCTTTCCCGTCTTTCCATTTGGCGCATCGACATCCTCCAGCAGCGGTTTGAGGCAACCTAGCAGGTCCTTGTGCCCACCTTCCGCAGCCAAATGTACGCATGTCTGCCCGTCGTAATTCAAAATGTTCGGCCTTGGGGGGACTCTGTTAAACGGTCTGTAACGTAAATATTTTTTCACTTCTGCATGCGTCAGGTACAATGTCAGAGCCATAGCACACATCGTGTCACCTCTGGCTGAAGCCAAATGCAACGGTGTGTTCCCGTGCGCGTCTCTAGCCTCTGTGTCCGCACCGCGAGCCACCAACTGCCTAACCAGTGAATACATACCCTTCTTAACGGCCAGGTGCAAGCAGGTGTCGCCATTCATATCGGTCTTGTTGATCCCTCGGCTGTGCGTTAGGTCGCGCAGTATCCCCGTGGCAGCACGTTCCCTGCCCCAATTCTTTATGCAACTGTGTAAAAGTGTTTCGTCCGTGCCCATCCCGACGTCTTCAAATATGTTGTTCACGAACCGCTTGGCGTTTTTCAGGAAAACAGGCAAAACGTGCAACCCAAGACCACGGCGTTTCGCCATGTGAAAGGCCAACTGCAGAGAGAAAGGGGACCCTTGAGTCCAAAAGGGAGCTCTCTTCTCGTCCAGCTCGGGGTCAAACCCTTCACAAACCGACAAATGAACCGAGGTACACGTCGGATTCGACACTAGTAATAGCCCGCCAGTTCCGTTGTCAATGCTCGTCAATGAAGTGTCCATTTCTGAAAGTGTTTCCCCTGTATTCATGTCATCGTCTATGACATTAACGCTTTCTGTTGAGTACGCAGACTTGTCTATGAAGTTATCACCCTGGGTAGAGTACTCAGACACTTCCGCGCACATTCTAGCAAGTTCAATTCTTTCAATTTGCCGCCTGCTGGCCATGGTACGGCGATAAAGACGTTCATCCAAAATGTAGACGGTGACACTGTTCGGGCACATTTATACACAATGCTTCCTAGTGACAACCAATAGAAAGTCTCTGATTGGGGGAAAATTCTCCTGACTCATACCCTCCTGACTTGTTTACGCAAGCATATGATTTACATGGGGAAAACCGACGATGACTCACTGATTGTGTGAATTCCAAAACGTAAACCGACGTAGTACACTTCCGGGAAAATCTACCTGTTAGCGGTTATGTTACCACGACGTCGTACCCACGTTCTGGCAGGTGTGCAGTAAACAACTGACGCTTGGAAATACCCGGTATGACGCTTAAGTAAAAGTAAAAACCCAATGACGTAAATGTTTAAATGCTCCACTACTAAAAACACTAATCAGGCGACGTATATTCTGTGTGCGGAGGAAACAGGATTACATCCTGACAGTTCGCTTAATAAACACATACGCCTCAGCATTCATCTGTATCGCTTTCCTCCGACGTTTCTTTGCCGCATTTCTTAATGTAATTCAAAAGGATTTCAGCTGTTTCCTGTTGGTTTTCCATCATAGCTGACTGTATGGGTGTCCAGCCGTCGGACGACTTAACGTGTACGTCTGCGCCGCATCTCTCGATCAGGCACCGAACCATGGTACTCAAACCGGCTGCAGCTGCTATGTGCAGTGCCGTTCTGCCACTGCGGGTTTCCCGTTGGTTTACGTCCGCTCCCAACTTGTTCACCAGGTGAACCGTCAGTTCCTCCACCCCGCAAGCTGCTGCGAGGTGCATAAATCCCAGACCTTCCTTGTTTACCGCGTCCATGTCTTGAGGTAACTTGGTGAACGGCACAAAGTATGGGATGTTCAACATCTCTTCCCCCAGGACTGCTGTCAGGCATTTTACGGTCGACAGGTCACCTCGTGCGCAGGCTATGTGGAGGGGCGTGTTACCATCTGAGTCTCGTGCCTCTAAAACGGCACCGTGCATGACCAGTTGCCTTGCCAAGCATGCCTGTCCTTTCATGACAGCCAAATGGAGGCACGTTCGGCCTTTCTTGTTGGGAATGTTCAACACAGCATAGCATTCCTGTCCTTTCACGTAGCAGCTCGGCCCTTTCAGCCCTGCCAGTATACGGGAAACCACATCATACCTACCCTCTTCGATTAGCCTGTGCAGCGCAGTCCTCCCAGTTTCGTCTGTGCGACGCAACTGTTCCTGAGTGTATCTTTCCCCCGCGCCTGTGTTCTTAACATCGGGTACCACGCCTGCGTCTGCTTCTGACAGCACGCAGTCATTCATACTACACGCCATGTCTTCCATGTCAGAATCGTCATCCATCTCTTCACTGAAACCTACGTCGTCGTCATCAACCGGAACACCGGCGTAGAACGAGGCTAGTGCTGCTGCTGCGCGTGGGTTTGCGCGTGCCATCTGGAGCGACTCATCCATAAGGCCACGGTGAATATGTCCTGGAAGTTCCTGCTGAAAACTCCATCCTACGGCTCCTAAATCATCGTCAGCGTCATCTTCTTCGTCGTCCATGTTATGTATATTGTCTAACATCCGTTGAAAGCGCGGGTTTTCCCTGTTAAACCGCTCTCGTGACATTGCTGAAACACGCCTGTATTACAGTGTGACCGTGTCGATTGCACTGTGGGTTTTATTAGTATTCGTCGGCTGACGACATGTGGCCCGTCCGTGTTTCAGTGCAAAGTCTGGTCAAGACGGGGCGTAGCTGTACACGTGCAACGCAAATACATGCGACATTGACTCCACCCACGGCATGTGACGTCAAACGCCAGTCACCCGCTTGCTTATAAAGCTAGACTCATTTCGTTCAGTGCGGTCCAGACAGGAGGAGGCGTCATAATTGACGACACGCACAACCGCTCGGTTGTCTTTATATCATTATACAGCAAAGTCGGTGTGTCATGGGTGCCATGTTCAGCAGGTCTCGGCATTACGTTACCCACGAAGACCCCGAAGATGTTAATGACGTCGTTCATAACGAAACTTCCCAAGTACAGTGGTACATCGGAGAAGGCGAACCAACGCATGAGAATACAATCCCTAGCACACTGGACCGTGCTACGTGCAGGGAGGAACGTTCTACGCTTGAACAGGCGGAGAAGTCTGACACAAGCATGACAGATGGTGGTGAAACGAGTACACGAGCACGCACACTCCGCCGTCGCGGGAGAGGACGTCGAAACCCATTGTCGGGCCACACGCCGGATCAGACCCAGAGTTCCTGGACACCACGTACAACGGGAGTGATGGTTGGGAGGTTACAAAAAATGACGCAACTGTTGCATGAGATGAGGGAAGACCTAACACAGATGGACAGGATCTTGTCCGAAATGACACCGGGAAAGGTCGAGGTCTCCAAAAAAGAGTAACACAGGTCGGACATGCATGGTTCTCCGTTTCATTGTACCTGACAGTGTTTTGTTACCGAAGTACTGCGTGATGAAGCATGTAATTAAACCAAAATAAACACAACTTTGATATTATTGAGTGTATTTTTCGTACTGATACCTGCCATACGTTTCCATACATACATACATATAACCTTCATATGCACGTAACATACACCGGGAGCTCCCCCGCCTTTTGTTCCTGTTGCGATGCCTTTGGTGCGTGATTCATGTTTGTGTGTGTGTGTGATTCATGTTTGTGAGTGTGTGTAAATGTGGCATGCGTAAAGAAGGACAGACACCCGTTAAAGCAGGACAATATTTTTACTGCGTGCAAATCAAGCATACATACAAAACAATACACATGGCGCTGAGATGAAGCACAGTATTTGACGTGACGGAAAGGACAGTGACTTTACAAACAATATTAATTCGCCTTTAAGAAGAAATGTTAATTCGTTTGAATTTCAATTCAAATTAGACCATGCTCTTTTTTCCAACAAAACATAAAGGCCGTCGACTGGATATAAACTGTTTTTTTTTATTATCTATACGTTTTCTCCACTGGAATGCTCATTCTGGTGACGTCGTTTCCGTGACTTTGCGTTTTTACGTGTACGCGTTTTATGTTTTCTGTCGCCGTGAGTGTCTCTTAAGCGTTTTCTACGGGTGCCGTGTGTACTGGTTGATACGACAGGGATGGGGCGCGTGCATGTGTTGCCTGAGTAATGGGCGTCATCAGGCGTAGTGTTCTCTGTCGCGTATTCACTCGAGTATCTCGACGCGTATCCTGTCAGGTATCTCGTTGCGTGCAATAGACGTAGCAGCACACGCCAGTGCGCGCAGTCCTTGAGATAACGCGGGTCTTCCGGTTTAAAACCACGCCTCTCTCCTGTCCAGGACACGAAGTACAGACACTCACCTTCTAAAAGCTGACAGGAACGTGTAAGCTGCAACCCCTTTGTTCTCACGAGCAGCGGGAGGTTGCTCATGTACGAACATCCCAACATTCTGCATATGCTTTGCATATACGGCATCATGTAGCATATATACGTGTCCTTGTGCAGCAGGCAGGAACGTCCTGCGTGGAATCTGTCCTCGTGTTCTTTGCGATGCCAGATGTCGCCGAAATTCCTTCTGCACACAGAACAGGCGGAGATCGGGTCAGCGAACCAAGGCAGATGAGATACAACAACATGCGAGCGGAGGCATGATACCGAAACCCCGCAGATGCAGCAAACCTCTAGCTCTGGAGCAGTACGTCCCCCTTCTTTCTTCTCAAACATGCTTGTGTAGTCATCGGACAGCTCTAGTATATCATCCATTTTCATATATGTATGCACGGATGAAGGCACACTGCACACGAAGTGATAACCTTGACAGTCTCACTCTGTATTGACGTCTGAGCTCACTCCAACCACTACATATATTATATATGCACGTACGATACGCTTACGTCAGCATGAAGGCCACGCTCGACATGTACGTCCACTCCTGTACATGTACCGCGTATGGTTCTGTAGTACAGGTAAACCGATCTCGCGCCTGTACAAAACGGTCACTGCATTTACAGGCCTGTGCATCCAGTAACGGGACACCTTCTCATTAAATCGTCTAGCGCGTCTGTCACCGCATGCCAGGTCTGTGAGCCAGACCGATTTTCCCAAAAGCCGTTTCCATTCGACGTCAGTTACACACGGCACCTGCATCCTATCGCACTGCCATCCGCAAAACACACAAGGAAAACAGCAGTAACCCAAGATTTCACCATAGATGTGAAGAGCACGAATATCACCTACCAGATGAAATAAGGAGGCACATCCGTCAAATGGTTCGATGCAGACGCATAACAGGCAATCCAGTGACTCATCTAGCGTTGTGTGTTCTCCAGGAAAATGATGGCTTCCAGGAGAGCATGGTCGAGTAGTGTCATACGTCTTCCTGTATCCGCACAAGACGCACGTGTCATAATTTTCATGTGTCGCCGCAGGGTACATGTGAACGAAAACAGCCATGGTGACGGGTCGAAATGCATGCGAGTCTGAGGGGTTAGTTCTTTGTTTGTACACTTTTATATCATCGTCGGCCGAATAAATTGCGCCCCATAACTGTATATCACAAAGAGAAGCAAAAGCGTGATTCATTTTCTGTGCATCAGGTTACCTCCAAAGCATGATTCGTCCTCAGCTCTGTTCAGCTGGACATCCATCTTCTATTCATTCTGTGGATTTTTTTGGACCAGCAGTTCCCTGTGCAACATCCAACGGCCTCTCAGACGGTTTTTTGATCATTTCCACAGATACCCCCGAATGCGATTCCCCTGCAGGCTTCCCAAGTTCGTCCAGTTTGTCATGATTTTCGGATACCCATTGCTGGCATTCAGAGCATGCACAAAAAAAAGACGATCCGTTGGAGAAATTTACTAACTTAACAGGTATAGCTCCTGATGGGCCTTCCACTAATGCATCAAATTTCTCCACAATAGTCGGAGCTGGGTTGCGTGCAGTCGCACCTGTTTTAGTCGCACCTTGTTTTGCCGCACCTTGTTTTGCCACACCTGTTTTTGCCGCACCTTGTTTAGCCGCACCTTGTTTTCCCTTCTGTTCCTGTTCCAACGTTTTTGAGGGCGGTAAGAACACATGAATGGTGATGTCTGATGCTCCATCTCCTACGTCCTTTTCATCAGGTTTGTCGGCCTTTTGTTCACGCGATTCAGCTGTTTGTGCAGGGTTGTCGGTCTTTTTGTCACGTGATTCAGCTGTTTGTGCAGCTGCTGCTGCTGCTGCTTTAGGGGCATCGTTACGTTCACATTCGTTTTTCTTGTCGTGTCCAGAATCACACTGGGACTGTATAGGACGTGACACTCTCTCTTTCAACTTTTCAACCCGGTCTGTCAAATCGGAAACACGTTTGGTCAGGCTGTCGATGTCTTTCTTGAGTACTCCTTCCATTCGGTCGAGTCCGGAGTGGATCATTTGCTCGGTCTGCTTACGATTAAGCTTCTGGTGCATAATGGGACGCACAATCTGCTTGCCTCTCCTTTTGTCACGGGCTGCGATTTCCTCTTTCGTCTGAAGTGTAAACATGTCGTTCCCCTCGGCGCGATCCATCGTGTAGAGAGACTGTAGCGTGTCTGCCACACTCCCCTCGCGCCAACGCTTAAATACCCTTCAAGGCTGAGTCATGCACCACGAGTCATGCACCGCGGGAGTGTCAAGCGACTTGTTTACACTTGAGAACACAAGAGCCGAAGCGGTCACGTGAGCTGAACAAACAAAAAAAGCAATTCATGTCACAGTACCGGTTAATCGTCTGCAGCACGTCAACGTTCCTGTCGAGGCAAGTTACAAGCGCATCAGGTCATACCCTAGTTTCTGCACCGTATCAGTGATTGGAGAAGCCAAGTCCTGAGAGCCGGTGTAATGTAGGATGGCTTCGAGGATGATCCAATCTTCGAGGGGCCGTCGTTCCATGTGCGACATGAACTGCGATCGCTGCTTCCTCAAAACAGGAGTCTTTTCCGTGATGATGTCTAACGTGGTTTTGCTGATGATTCCCCAGTGGAGGGCGTACTGAACCTCGTCGGGGACGTGCAGGAATACACGTTTCTCTGCCTGCACAAACGGCAGTCGCACGTCTCGGGACAGTTTCCTAACGAACTTCTCATTCACCTGGTAACGCTTTCTGATCTCGTCCGCATGTTTTGGGCCGTTGGGGTAATTCTGCAGTAGCGCCCACAAGTCCGCATTCTGTCCTGTGCCGCTCGAGCGGACGGCTTGCTCGTAACTAGGCGGAGGCTCATGTATATAGGCCTGCATGTAAGGAGGCAAAGCAATGTTAGGTAGCGGTAGATCTGCGCAGTTCACTGTGCTGTTTGATGCCATTATCGACCGAGGAATGACAACCGGGACCATGTGCCTCGTAACTTATACGTTATGAGGAAAGTCGTATACACTGTCCGGGAAGCAGCCCTAACAAACCACACACGTTCACCAAGTCATACACACGCCTGTTCTGTGTCCTTAATCCGTCACATACACCCGTAAACAAGCTCATTAATCTTTCCTTGTCTGCCACGTCACGGCCTTGAAAACGTAGCAAGTTGTTTACGTATTGTTAGAACTACCGTTGTTTCATACTGCTCCGTGATCTGAATCCGTCACATTCACTCGTAAACAAGCCAATCAATCATTTCCTTGTCTGACACGTCACGTCCTTGAAAACGTAGTAAACCAGGACTGTTCAGTCATGTTGATAACCGGTGAGTGTGATACTTCCCGGACACAGTAGAGACGTTTGTGTCGTGGCTGTTGTGCTCACGTCTGTTGCGTGTGCAGTATGAATTATTTTTGCCCCCCCCCCCCCCCCACACTTACACCACACATATAAAAGTTTCTCGGTGTCTCATGCAGAACCATAGTAGTGTTGCAGCCCCTTCTGGCCACAGGAGTTATCAGTTAAAATACACACGTGGTCCTGGCTGCCATTCCCCAGTCTATCATGGCATTGAAGAGCATCGGACAGTGCGGAGATCCCCCGTTACCAACTGCGCCTCCACCACAAACTGTGCCCTCGCCTAGTGATGAAGAGATCGTCGACCCCACCGGTCAACCAACCCAAGATGGTTGGCAATGTCTGCACTGTCAAACCATGTTTAGGAGGTGGGACTGGATACTCGGCCGCATTCCGGCACAGTCCCGGTTCATCCGGCACGTTTGGGGGGAATGGGACTGTTACAAGGACTATTACGACAACGGCCGATTAACTATGTGCAAGGGCGTAGCCGACTGGTGGAAAGAACAGTTTGTTCGGCACTGTTTCCCGTCTTACGCCCGGGAGATCAATCTCCGCCACTTCAGATTGGGTGTCAGGTACGACGGGCTTCCCTGTCTCGTATCCGTGAACGACACACCTGGTCAACAGTACTACATGGCATGGTTTGCGAAAAGGCGGATGAAAAAAGCGAAGGTACCACCGAAGGCTGCTTCTGTCCTGATAGACCACGACGTAACGGTGGTCGAGACGAAGGATGTTGCTACCAGTGAGGACGCTGCGTAAGATGCGTGTGACGCCAAGTATGGTGAACAAGCGTTTGACAGATGTATTGTATATGACGTGAGCGTGTAAAACCGAATGTTTATAACACTTGACCAGATTGCCGAGTCATGCATATGTTTTCACGCCACAAGTTAAAACGAAACGAATGACTCATATTGTGTACAGGAATCAGTGCTGCAGCCCAGTACATGTCATCGTGACAGGTGTAGAGCATTGCATAACTAGAGCGTATACTTTCAACGTGCTACGTTTTCAAGGACGTGGTGTGGCAGACAAGAGATGATTAATTGTCTTGTTTACGGGTGAATGTGACATATTCAGGCCTCAGAGCAGTATGAAACCAGGATAGCTTGATACATACGTAAACAAGATGCTACGTTTTCAAGGACGCAACGTGTCAGACAAGAGATGATTGATTGTCTTGTTTACGGGTGAATGTGACATATTCAGGTCACAGAGCAGTATGAAACGACGGTAGTTATAACAATATGTAAACAACTTGCTACGTTTCCAAGGCCGTGACGTGGCAGACAAGAGATGATTCATTGTCTTGTTTACGGGTTATTGTGACTTATTCAGGTCACAGAACAGTATGAAACCAGGATAGCTTGAGACATACGTAAACAACCTGCTACGTTTCCAAGGACGAGATGTGTCAGAGAAGACGGGTACAGCAAAAACCATTCGTCACCCAGATGTATATTGCAGGCACATCCAATGCGAATGCACGAACATCGTTTGAACAGCCAGATGTTATATGGATCTGATCAACCATATACGACAAACATACTTATAGATGTTGATAACACTTGATACTTCCAAACTCAGAAAACGAAATTTTAAATAAATGCATTTGTGACAATATTCCAAAAATGTGTCTAAAAACTTGTTTTACTCGTTATTTTTAACAATGTTTTGCCTGAATCTACGTCACTATATGTGTGGAACTTATCACATGGAACTTATATAATGAATAAAATATGAAAGTTTTCACGGTCTTCTTTATGCCATGATCATCCGCATATGTGATTCATGATCATTTTCTGATACATTTATAAATACATACAGACACACAAAACATCCAGTTAAATGAAAGTATGTAGTCCGCACAAATGTTGTTTCATGTGTGCAACATGAATCAGATAAATCCGTTGTCTATCTGAAATAGTTCCACTTGTCGTCGGTAGGTGGCGATACTGACGCCAACATATTGGTCAGAAATACAAAATGGCCATTTGCCGGACAACGGTCTACACAACATTTACGAAATATATGTTAAAATCTTTGGAAAAATATGCTTCAAGCGTTCAACGAGTAACATTTGCGATATCTTTTTCAGTTTGCGCGTACATCTTGCACAAACGTGAAATCTGCCGCACACCAAAGATTTCAATGTGTCCACAACCCTACTATATAAGCAGGCCGAGTCTATTATACTATCAGTTGAGAGCGCTCTCTGGGCGCTTTTGGGTCCCAGACGGCTCCCCTGTGGGGGAGGGGGGGACTTGAGGGGGGGAGGGGGCGGCCCCTCCCTCTGCCTTATGTCAAGAAGTAGTAGAGTTGTGGGTCTGTGGCCGGTTGTGTGGTTCAAGTCAGAACCAGACCGGTTGTAGGTTTGGGGATCACCGGCAGGAGGGGAATAAGGGTCGGTTGGATGTGAAAGGTCGATTGGGGTCGTCGAGGTCGGATGTGAAAGGTCAACAGGGGTCGCCGGGGGGGGGACAGGGGAGTTGTGAGTGGGATCGGGTCGGAGGTGAAAGGTCAGCAGGGGTCGCCGGGGAAAGGTCAGCAGGGGTCGCCGGGGGGGGGGGGGGGGGGAACAGGGGAGTTGTGAGTGGGATCGGGTTCGTATACGGATGTGAATGGTTAAAGAGTGATCGTCGGGTATCATCGGTACTGGGAAAGCCAACGGTGTGCAACGCATGTCAAAGCACAATCACCACAGAGTCTCCCCTGGGGCCGAGGCCCCTATAGAGGTTTCTCCACAGGGGTCGTGGTGGGGGCCTCGCCCCCAGGGGATAATACTTTATGGGGGATCGATCCCTAAAAAGAATATACACAGGGGGCGAGGCCCCCATAAGGAATTACATGGAGGGCCCGTGGTGGGGGCCTCGCCCCCAGGGGATAATACTTTATGGGGGATCGATCCCTAAAAAGAATATACACAGGGGGCGAGGCCCCCATAAGGAATTACATGGAGGGCCCGTGGTGGGGGCCTCGCCCCCAGGGGATAATACTTTATGTGGGATCGATCCCTAAAAAGAATATACACTGGGGGCGAGGCCCCCATAAGGAATTACATGATAGGATCGTGGTGGGGGCCTCGCCCCCAGGGGATAATACTTTATGTGGGATCGATCCCTAAAAAGAATATACACTGGGGGCGAGGCCGCCATAAGGAATTACATGGAAGGATCGTGGTGGGGGCCTCGCCCCCCGGGAGAATACTGTATGGGGATCGGGGCGCCGAAGGCGCCAATACACAGATGTATGTATGGGGGGCGCCTTCGGCGCCTCGATCCGTAAAATGAATATTCCCGGGGGGCGAGGCCCCCACCACGGGCCCTCCATGTAAATCCTTATGGGGGCCTCGCCCCCTGTGTATATTCTTTTTAGGGATCGATTCCCCATAAAATATTATTCCCGGGGGCGAGGCCCCCACCACCGACCTCCCATATATTTCCTTATGGGGGCTTCGCCCCCGGGGTATATTCTTTGTAGGGATCGATCCCACATAAAGTATTATCCCCTGGGGGCGAGGCCCCCACCACGGGCCTTCCATGTAATTCCTTATGGGGGCCTCGCCCCCTGTGTATATTCTTTTTAGGGATCGATCCCACATAAAGTATTATCCCCTGGGGGCGAGGCCCCCACCACGGGCCCTCCATGTAATTCCTTATGGGGGCCTCGCCCCCTGTGTATATTCTTTTTAGGGATCGATCCCACATAAAGTATTATCCCCTGGGGGCGAGGCCCCCACCACGGGCCTTCCATATATTTACTTATGGGGGCCTCGCCCCCAGTGTATATTCTTTTTAGGGATCGATCCCACATAAAGTATTATTCCCGGGGGCCTGGCCCCCACCACGGACCTTCCATAGATTTCCTTATGGGGGCTTCGCCCCCGGGGTATATTCTTTGTAGGGATCGATCCCACATAAAGTATTATCCCCTGGGGGCGAGGCCCCCACCACGGGCCTTCCATGTAATTCCTTATGGGGGCCTCGCCCCCTGTGTATATTCTTTGTTGGGTTCGATCCCACATAAAGTATTATCCCCTGGGGGCGAGGCCCCCACCACGGGCCTTCCATGTAATTCCTGATGGGGGCTTCGCCCCCGGGGTATATTCTTTGTAGGGATCGATCCCCCATAAAGTATTATCCCCGGGGGCGAAGCCCCCACCACGACCCCTGTGGAGAAATTTCTATAGGGGCCTCGGTCCAAGCGGAGACCCTGAACGAGATCTGAACGATCCCATAGTGCTTTGACATGCGTTGTGGCTTTTCCAGTACCGATGATATCCGATGAACACTCTTTAACCATTCACATGCGTCTCCGATCCCAACCAGGACTCCCCCGTTCCCCCCCTTGGTAAACCCTACTGACCTTTCACCTCCGACCTCGACGACCCAGACCGACCTTTCACATCCAACCGACCCTTCTTTCCCTCTGCCGGCGATCCCCAAACCTACAACCGGTCTACTTCTGACTTGAACCACACAACCGACCCCAGGCCCACAACTCTATCACTTCTTGACATAAGGCAAAGGGAGGGGCTGCCCCCTCCCCCCCTCAAGTCCCCCCCTCCCCCACAGGGGAGCCGTCTGGGACCCAAAAGCGCCCATAGAGCGCTCTCAACTGATAGAATAACAGAGTCGGCCTGCTTATATAGTAGGGTTGTGGACACATTGAAATCTTTGGTGTGCGGCAGTTTTCACGTTTGTGCAAGATGTACGCGCAAACTGGAAAAGATATCGCAAATGTCACTCGTTGAACGCTTTAAGCATATTTTTCCAAAGATTTTAGCACATATTTCGTAAATGTTGTGTAGACCGTTGTCCGGCAATGGGCTATTTTGTTATGTTGACCAGTGTGCTGTATAAGGCAGCGCCCCCTATCGTATGATACCGGAACTATTCTAACCGTGTCCAGAGAGGAGATATATATAACAGATTTAATATCTGAGTCAGACTTAGAATGACTGAATGCTGGCATCGGGGTGGATCGTGAAATATATTTCGATAGCATGGAATCTATCATGTATAGATATATATATATATATTGACATTTCATGATGGCATGTAAAATGGGCGTACCGAAAATATAAAGCCATATTTATTCAAGATAGGGCTGGTTCGAAATTGACCATTGTGGAACATCTGCGATTTATTAATTCATCAACCCGGTCTCGTTCTTACGTGGGATAAATGGTGAGTCTGTATCCTGCATATATGAAATACTGTATGTTTACGTATCGAAAAGTCCCGTGCATAGTTTGTCTGTAAAAGGCCCTGTGGCGGTGTTTTCATGTTACAGACCGTTGGACTGTGGGTCACGTAACATTAGCCTAGAACAGGACGGGAAAACTGTGATCAATCGTGTTGTTTTCGTTATATCACATACCATACAGACGCTGTCGTACAATGTCCTTTTCAGAAAACAACAAGCCGTACGTTTGAGACTAGTATCTATTGTTAAGCCGTATAATAATATATATATCATCATCCTTTAAACGTACCAAGTGGGGGTTTTTTGTATGTTGTTATACTCCACTTGCCTGGTTTGTTTTTACCTTAACATAATCTTTGTCACGATCACTGGTAAACAACATGATTAATCAGTCTAAACACAACTATTTTGCGTGACTCACAATGTAACACGACACGTTGTTGTGGGTTAGTCTAAATGTTAAGCATACTTTCAGAAGGACAACGCACATATATAAAGCCCCAGATCGGCCGCGTTTACTGTCACACTGTCTCTTGTGGTCGAAACGTGAGGGATAGGCTGCACCACGCACATAGTGGTGACATGTTTCATTTCATTCTGCGTCTTGTAAACTGCGATTGGTAGTCGTACCAATAATGAACGTGGTGGTTGTCGATACAGACACTGGGCTCACGACAACACACCTGGTGAACAGGAACAACTGCGATAGGCGGTATCTTGCCAAAGAAAACGTGTTTGGACAGGGAGGGTGTAGAAAACTGACCGTCGGGTCCGTCGAATGGGATAACATGTTTTTCTCTTCTGGACAGCCATATCCAACACATCACTGCCATTTCCATTTCATGGGTGTTGACTTTTGTGGTTTAGAGAAGAGACACGTTATCTACAAATCTGACATCAAAGACAAGTGAATAAACGACACGCACCTCAAAAGACGACAAGGGGATCTACATCGAACGTGTTATATTACATACGGGACTACTATGGCGTGTAGTGCTTGGCACAACCACACTGTCATAATATATACAATTTACACTGCTGGTGGCTTTACAAACCAGGCGGCAGAAAATGAGGAGGTAATATTTGAGTTAGAGTTCCTTGGAGCGAGCTGAGAAACACGTAGACATAACAGCGGACAGACTCATCAGCCGCACATACCCGCTTACTTAAGAAACATTATAACCACGCAAACATAATTCAATTTAGCGAAACTGCGTCATATGACTATATTTGTTTTGGAGGGACAGTTATATCACGTGGCTGCCGCACTACGAGTCAGGGTGTGCAATGCGGGACGCTTGTGAGCAGCAAACGTACGAATAACGCGCTTTCGGCAAAGATGACACCGCTGCTGCCGATGTTGCATCTGTTCACACTGTTGGCAGGCTGCCTTTATGTGATTGAAGGCAGTCGCACAGTCACTTTCCATAACTACGCGTCTTACACATCGGATACAAAGATGTGCTCCGACCCTTACCAGTATCGAATCGAGGCGTACGACAACAAGACACTGGAGTTCGGCGATGGTGACACGATCACTGTGCGGTGCCGTTTGGGATGCAATGTTCACAAGAAAGACCCTTGCCCTTCGGTTACGACCATGGGGTTCGGACTGTCTACAGGAGTACTCGAGCTGTTCAATATGTCGTCGCCGAGAGTTTTCGTGGAAAATTCAACCTCTGGACGGGCGAATGCCTTGTTCAACATATCCGCCGACGAATTGCCCAATGGATTCTCTGCCGTGTACTGCGGCTGTGGATGTTTTGTTTGCTCCGCCCTGAGAAGCAGCGCCCTCTATTTGAAGGTGGTGGACACGGCCGCCCCAAAGAAACCGAAGCAGCCACCGAAGCAGGTCACGAAAACTCTCAAAACTAATTATGTGACATGGAACCGCCCCGCCGCTCCTGGAACATACCGGTACAAAGTGATCTACCAAAAGGTCCCTGACACAGAAAATCCACCGGGCAGCTCGGTTTACGATCCAAACTACAGGTGGGTTCCTCAGGTAGAGACCCACGTCCACACCGTTACCACCAATTCTGCGAAGCTCGTTCATGCCGAGCCGTCCACTCAGTATCTCGTGTACGTGTCCGCAGAAGTGAACGGCACGAACCGTTGGTCCGCGATATCGCGAGGTGGTTTCATAACTCCCGAACCATGTCCTTAACACTATCTGAATGTCAAAAGCGATTTCATAATCTTTTAATGTTTTATTTTATGATGGCCAATAACATGTTTTCTGTTCTTTTGTATGTACCGTGTTTCACGTTCATCTGTGTTTACATTTAACCTATGCCGATCACATTTGTTTGTTTCTCGTAATTGTATCTGTTGTGGTTTTTTGTCGTTTGTATTTATACTGGAATATAATGGAATATGATGCCGATATTGTTACGTCGCTTGCACCAGGAACATCATAAGATAATATGAATCAGCAAGAACACGTCGGGTGATTATTTGTTTTGTTTTATGGGGGGGTTCATGTTTCCGATGTCACGTGACGGTACTCGCATGTTATATATGCGGTCGCAGCACGTCGACTCAGATCATTTTAAACGGGACGCTGGTGAGAAGCAAGCGTGCAGCAAACGGCCTCCAGCCCTTACCGTTGACTGTACCTAAGACAAACCAGGAAGGGAGACAATATGAGACCGCTACTGCCGTTGTTGCAACTGTTCACACTGTTTTTCTGCTTATATCTGGTTGAGGGCCGCCGCACCGTCACGTTTTATGATTACGGCTTTTATGGCTCGGAGGACAGAATATGCTCCGACCGTTACCAGTATTTGATAGAGCCGTACGACAACGCAAATCAGGTGTTCGGCGATGGTGACACGATCACTGTGCGGTGCCGTTTGGGATGCAAGGAAAACGCTGTTCACAAGGAAGACCCTTGCCCTTCGGTTACGACCATGGGGTTCGGACTGTCAACAGGAGTACTCGACCTGTACAATATGTCGTCGCCCAGAGTGTTCGTTGAAAATTCCACCTCTGGGCGGGTGAATGCCTTGTTCAACATATCCGCCGACGAATTGCCCAACGGGATATCGGCCGTTTATTGCGGCTGTGGCTGTTTTGCATGTTCGAAGTTGAGAAGCCGCGCCCTCTATTTAAAAGTGAAAGACTCGGCCGCTCCAACCAAACCCTCGCGCCCGGTGCAAGGTACGAAAACCGTCAAAACAAATTATGTGACATGGAAACGACCCGCCACCCCTGGAAGATACCGGTACAAAGTGATCTACACAAGGGTCCCTGTCAGTGCCAATTCACGAGGCGGCAGCTCTGTTTACGATCCAACCTACAGGTGGGTGCCTCAGATCAAGAGACACGTCCACATCGTTTACACCAATTCTGCGGCCCTCGTCCATGCCGTGCCGGCTACAATGTACGTGGTGTCCGTGTATGCAGAGGTTAACGGCACCAATCGCTGGTCCCGTATATCGCGACCCGGTTTCTTCAAAACACCAGACCCTCGCCAATAAATCTGGTTGAATGTCGGAGTCGTTTTCATAATATTCCGTGCAAGGATGTTTTTTCATGGACATTACGTGTTTGGCTTTTGATTACCTTTCACTACATGTGCTTTTGTTCTTGTTGTAGTTAGTTTTTTTTCATATCAGGCCATACAATAATGTGTTTGTCCAGTTCCGTTTTAAAGTATGCGCCTATATCAATCAATATATTTGTTTTCCACATTAAAAGATGTGCTGATTATATCTACTTGTCTTCGTGGTTTTTCTTTCGGTTATGGTACACGTTTGTATGTGTGCGTGTATGTGGACTTGTATGTCGTCCGCTTAATATGATACTGGAATATCACCATCGCCTGTATGGTTACTGTACGTAGGACAACGCCCCACACGCCTCAAAACCTTTTTGCCCTAACCTCCCACCAGCGTACATATGCAGTTATTTAATGACGGTAAGCGAAGCCGATATATGAGCTTTGGACGACATAACAAAAGTAGTGCCGTAGAGCTACCAGTATTTTAGATATACATGTGATCGTAAAAAAACTATCATATTGCCGGGAAATGATAATAACTGGCATGATATATATCAGTGTTGCGCGTGGACGATATGTCCCTGTGGACGAAAAGGCACCACAGACGTTGATCACAACCGGATCACATTTCACAATGCTGCGGATGAACCGTTAGACATAGATCACCATGATGCATTAAAACAGCCAGCACATTAACTTGTTTAGCACATCCGACTGCCTGGTCAGTCGTGCAATATTTTATACTGGACACAGAGCGCGTGAATCTGCGGTGGACGAAAAGAACTGTGGACGAAACGTCCGTTACAATATTCCTGTGGGCGAACCGGACATGTGGAGAAACAGGTGGTTGGACGAAGAGGCGAGCACAAAACGATCTGGGGACGAAACATCTATAACCCAATTGCCAGCAATTTGCGAAATTGCGAGATGGGGACCCCTCTGTGTTTGACCGGCGGGGGCTTAACCTACCGGGAGATTCAGAGAACTACCAAGTTGTTTAATTGCCGGCAATTAGCGGAATTGCTGGAAGGGAGCCCCTCAGTGTATGATCCCCGGGACTCACCCTACCTGAGCATTCAAGGAACTAAAAAGTTGATAAATTGCCGGCAATTTGCGGAATTGCTGGATGGGAGCCCCTCAGTGTATGACCGTCCGAGGCTCGCCCTACCGGGAGATTTAGGGAACTACAAAGTTGCTTAATTGCCAGCAATATGCGAAATTGATAGAAGGGATACCTCTGTGTTTGACCAGATGGGGCTCACTTTACCCGAGGATTCAGAGAACTAAAAAGTTGCTAAATTGCCGGCAATTTGCGGAATTGCTGGATGGGAGCCCCTCAGTGTATGCCCGTCGGGGGCTCGCCCTACCAGGAGATTCAGGGAATTTCAAAGTTGCTTAATTGCCAGCAATTTCCAAATTGCTAGGTGAGGACCCCTCTGGGTTTGACCAGATGGGGCTCACTCTACCAGAGGATTCAGTGAACTACAATTTGCTAAATTGCTTGCAATTTGCGGAATGGCTGGATGGGAGCACCTCAGTGTATGATCCAAGGAGCTCACCCCACCGGAGGATTCAGGGAACTACAAAGTTGCTAAATTGTCGGCAATTGCAAAATTACTAGATGGGGACCCCTCTTTGTTTGACTGGTGGGGGCTCACCCTACCGGGGATTCAGAGAACAACAAAGTTGCTAAATTGCCGGCAATATGCGGAATTGCTTGATGGGAGCCCTTTCAGTGTATGATCCCCGGGGCTCACCCTACCGGAGGATTCAGGGAACTATAAAGTTGCGAAATTGCCGGCAATTTGCGAAATTGGTGGAAGGGAGCCCGTCAGTGTATGATCCCCGGGGGTCACCCTAACAGAGGATTCTTAGAACTACAAAGTTGCTAAATTGCCGGCAGTTTGCGGAATTGCTACATGGGGACCCCTCTGTGTTTGACCGGCGGGGACTCGCCCTACCGGGAGATTCAGGGAACAACAAAGTTGCTTAATTGCCAGCACTTTGCGAAATTGCTAGATGGGGACCCCTCTGTGTTTGACCGGCGGGGGCTCAACCTACCGGGAGATTCAGAGAACTACCAAGTTGTTAAATTGCCGGCAATTTGCGGAATTGCTGGAAGCGAGCCCCTCAGTGTATGATCCCCGGGACTCAGCCTACCTGAGCATTCAGAGAACTACAAAGTTGCTGAATTGCTGGCAATTTGCGAAATTGCTTGATGGGGACCCCTCTGTGTATGCCCAGATGGGGCTCATTTTTACCGGAGGAATCAGGGAACTTCAAAGTAGTCTGATTGCCGGCAATTTGCGGAATTGCTGGATGGGAGCCCCTCAGTGTTTGACCGGCGGGGACTCGCCCTACCGGGAGATTCAGGGAACAATAAAGTTGCTTAATTGCCAGCAATTTGCGAAATTGCTAGATGGGGACCCCTCTGTGTTTGACCGTCGGGGGCTCACCCTACCGGGGGATTCAGAGAACTAAAAAATTGCTAAATTGCCGGCAATTTGCGGGATTCCTGGATGGGAGCCCCTCAGTGTGTGACCATCGAGGGCTCACAGTACCGGGAGATTCAGGGAACTTCAAAGTTGTCTAATTGCCAGCAATTTGCAAAATTGCCAGATGGGGACCCCTCTGTGTTTGACTGGCGGGGAATCGCCCTACTGGGAGATTCAGGGAACAACAAAGTTGCTTAATTGCCAGCAATTTGCGAAATTGCGAGATGGGGACCCCTCTGTGTTTGACCGGCGGGGGCTTAACCTACCGGGAGATTCAGAGAACTACCAAGTTGTTTAATTGCCGGCAATTAGCGGAATTGCTGGAAGGGAGCCCCTCAGTGTATGATCCCCGGGACTCACCCTACCTGAGCATTCAAGGAACTACAAAGTTGCTAAATTGCCGGCAATTTGCGGAATTGCTGGATGGGAGCCCCTCAGTGTATGACCGTCCGAGGCTCGCCCTACCGGGAGATTTAGGGAACTACAAAGTTGATTAATTGCCAGCAATATGCGAAATTGATAGAAGGGATCCCTCTGTGTTTGACCAGTTGGGGCTCACTTTACCCGAGGATTCAGAGAACTAAAAAGTTGCTAAATTGCCGGCAATTTGCGGAATTGCTGGATGGGAGCCCCTCAGTGTATGCCCGTCGGGGGCTCGCCCTACCAGGAGATTCAGGGAATTTCAAAGTTGCTTAATTGCCAGCAATTTCCAAATTGCTAGGTGAGGACCCCTCTGGGTTTGACCAGATGGGGCTCACTCTACCAGAGGATTCAGTGAACTACAATTTGCTAAATTGCTTGCAATTTGCGGAATGGCTGGATGGGAGCCCCTCAGTGTATGATCCAAGGAGCTCAACCCACCGGAGGATTCAGGGAACTACAAAGTTGCTAAATTGTCGGCAATTGCAAAATTACTAGATGGGGACCCCTCTTTGTTTGACTGGTGGGAGCTCACCCTACCGGGGATTCAGAGAACAACAAAGTTGCTAAATTGCCGGCAATTTGCGGAATTGCTTGATGGGAGCCCTATCAGTGTATGATCCCCGGGGCTCACCCTACCGGAGGATTCAGGGAACTATAAAGTTGCGAAATTGCCGGCAATTTGCGAAATTGGTGGAAGTGAGCCCGTCAGTGTATGATCCCCGGGGGTCACCCTAACGGAGGATTCTTAGAACTACAAAGTTGCTAAATTGCCGGCAGTTTGCGGAATTGCTACATGGGGACCCCTCTGTGTTTGACCGGCGGGGACTCGCCCTACCGGGAGATTCAGGGAACAACAAAGTTGCTTAATTGCCAGCACTTTGCGAAATTGCTAGATGGGGACCCCTCTGTGTTTGACCGGCGGGGGCTCAATCTACCGGGAGATTCAGAGAACTACCAAGTTGTTAAATTGCCGGCAATTTGCGGAATTGCTGGTGGCGAGCCCCTCAGTGTATGATCCCCGGGACTCAGCCTACCTGAGCATTCAGAGAACTACAAAGTTGCTGAATTGCTGGCAATTTGCGAAATTGCTTAATGGGGACCCCTCTGTGTATGCCCAGATGGGGCTCATTTTTACCGGAGGAATCAGGGAACTTCAAAGTAGTCTGATTGCCGGCAATTTGCGGAATTGCTGGATGGGAGCCCCTCAGTGTTTGACCGGCGGGGACTCGCCCTACCGGGAGATTCAGGGAACAACAAAGTTGCTTAATTGCCAGCAATTTGCGAAATTGCTAGATGAGGACCCCTCTGTGTTTGACCGTCGGGGGCTCACCCTACCGGGGGATTCAGAGAACTACAAAATTGCTAAATTGCCGGCAATTTGCGGGATTCCTGGATGGGAGCCCCTCAGTGTATAATCCCCGGGGCGCACCCTACCGGAGCATTCAGGGAACTACACAGTTGCTAAATTGCCGGCAATTTGCGGAATTGCTGGATGGGAGCCCCTCAGTGTATGCCCGCCGGGGCTCGCCCTACCAGGAGATTCAGGGAACTTCAAAGTTGCTTAATTGCTGGCAATTTGCAAAATTGCTAGGTGAGGACCCCTCTGGGTTTGACCAGATGGGGCTAACTCTACCGGAGGATTCAGAGAACTACAAGTTGCTAAATTGCTTGCAATTTGCGGAATTGCTGGATGGGAGCCCCTCAGTGTATGACCGTCGAGGGCTAACCCTACCGAGAGATTCAGGGAACTTCAAAGTTGTTAAAGTTCCAGCAATTTGCAAAATTGCCAGCAATTTGCAAAATTGCTAGATGGGGACCCTCTGTGTTTGACCGGCTGGGACTCGCCCTACCGGGAGATTCAGGGAACTACAAAGTTGCTTAATTGCCAGCAATTCGCATACTTGCTAGATGGATAACCCTCTGAGTTTGACCAGATGCGGCTCACTTTACCGGATGATTCGGAGAACTACAAATTTGCTAAGTTGCCGGCAATTTGCGTAATTGCTGGATGGGAGCCCCTCAGTGTTTTATACCCGCGGCTCACCCTACCGGAGCATTCAGGGAACAACAAAGTTGCTCAATTGCCAGCAATTTGCGGAATTGCTGGATGAGAGCCCCTCAGTTTATGCCCGTCAGAGGCTCGCCCAACCGGAAGATTCAGGGAACTTCAAAGTTGCTAAATTGCCAGCAATTTGCGGAATTGCTGGATGGGAGCCCCTCTGTGTTTGATCGTCGGGGGCACATCCTACCGGGGCATTCAGAGAACACCCAAGTTGCAAGATTGCCGGCAATTTGCGGAATTGCTGGATGGGAGCCCCTCAGTGTATGGTCCCCGGGGCTCATCCTACCGGAGCATTCAGTGAACTACAAAGTTGCTAACTTGCCGGCAATTTGCGGAATTGCTGGATGGGAGCCCCTCAGTGTGTGACCATCGAGGGCTCACACTACCGGGAGATTCAGGGAACTTCAAAGTTGTCTAATTGCCAGCAATTTGCAAAATTGCTAGATGGGGACCCCTCTGTGTTTGACCGGCGGGGACTCGCCCTACCGGTAGATTCAGGGAACAACAAAGTTGCTTAATTGCCAGCAATTTGCGAAATTGCGAGATGGGGACCCCTCTGTGTTTGACCGGCGGGGGCTCAACCTACCGGGAGATTCAGAGAACTACCAAGTTGTTTAATTGCCGGCAATTAGCGGAATTCCTGGAAGGGAGCCCCTCAGTGTATGATCCCCGGGACTCACCCTACCTGAGCATTCAAGGAACTACAAAGTTGCTAAATTGCCGGCAATTTGCGGAATTGCTGGATGGGAGCCCCTCAGTGTATGACCGGCCGAGGCTCGCCCTACTGGGAGATTTAGGGAACTACAAAGTTGCTTAATTGCCAGCAATATGCGAAATTGATTGAAGGGATCCCTCTGTGTTTGACCAGATGGGGCTCACTTTACCCGAGGATTCAGAGAACTAAAAAGTTGCTAAATTGCCGGCAATTTGCGGAATTGCTGTATGGGAGCCCCTCAGTGTATGCCCGTCGGGGGCTCGCCCTACCATGAGATTCAGGGAACTTCAAAGTTGCTTAATTGCCAGCAATTTGCAAAATTGCTAGGTGAGGACCCCTCTGGGTTTGACCAGATGGGGCTCACTCTACCAGAGGATTCAGAGAACTACAATTTGCTAAATTGCTTGCAATTTGCGGAATGGCTGGATGGGAGCCCCTCAGTGTATGATCCAAGGAGCTCACCCTACCGGAGGATTCAGGAAACTACAAAGTTGCTAAATTGTCGGCAATTGCAAAATTACTAGATGGGGACCCCTCTTTGTTTGACTGGTGGGGGCTCACCCTACCGGGGATTCAGAGAACAACAAAGTTGCTAAATTGCCGGCAATTTGCGGAATTGCTTGATTGGAGCCCTATCAGTGTATGATCCCCGGGGCTCACCCTACCGGAGGATTCAGGGAACTACAAAGTCGCTAAATTGCCGGCAATTTGCGGAATTGCTAGATGGGGACCCCTCTGTGTATAGCCGAAGCGGGCTCACCCTTACGGAGGATTCAGGAAACTACAAAGTTTCTAAATTGCCAGCAATTTGCGGAATTGCTACATTGGTGCCCCTCTGTGTTTGGCCGGCGGGGCTCACCCTACAGGGGGATTCAGAGAACTACCAAGTTGCTAAATTGCCGGCAATTTGCGAAATTGCTGGATGGGAGCCCTCAGTGTATGATCCCCGGGGCTCACCCTACCTGAGCATTCGGGGAACTACAAAAATGCTAAATTGCAGGCAATTTGCAAGATTGCTAGATGGGGACCCTTTTGTGTTTGACCGGCGGGGGCTCACCCTACCGGGGTATTCAGAGAACTACTAAGTTGCTAAATTGCCAGCAATTTGCGGAATTGCTGGATGGGAGCCCCTCAGTGTATGATCCCCGGGGTTGACACTACCGGAGCATTCAAGGAACTACAAAGTTGCTAAATTGCCGGCTATTTCCACAATTGCGTGACGCGGACCCTTCTGTGTTTGACAGGCGGGGGATCAACCTACCGGGGGATTTAGAGAACTACAAAGTTGCTAAATTGCCGGCAATTTGCGGAATTGCTGGATGGGAGCCCTTCTCTGTATGATCCCCGGAGCTCAGCCTACCGGAGGATTCAGGGAACTACAAAGTTGCTGAATTGCCGGCAATTTGCGGAATCGCTAGATGGGGACCCCTCTGTGAATAAGCGTAGTAGGTTCACCCTAACGGAGGATTCTAAGAACTACAAACTTGCTAAATTGCCGGCAATTTGCAAAATTGGTGGAAGGGAGCCCGTCAGTGTATGATCCCCGGGGGTCACCCTAACGGAGGATTCTTAGAACTACAAAGTTGTCTAATTGCCAGCAATTTGCAAAATTGCTAGATGGGGACCCCTCTGTGTTTGACCGGCGGGGACTCGCCCTACCGGTAGATTCAGGGAACAACAAAGTTGCTTAATTGCCAGCAATTTGCGAAATTGCGAGATGGGGACCCCTCTGTGTTTGACCGGCGGGGGCTCAACCTACCGGGAGATTCAGAGAACTACCAAGTTGTTTAATTGCCGGCAATTAGCGGAATTCCTGGAAGGGAGCCCCTCAGTGTATGATCCCCGGGACTCACCCTACCTGAGCATTCAAGGAACTACAAAGTTGCTAAATTGCCGGCAATTTGCGGAATTGCTGGATGGGAGCCCCTCAGTGTATGACCGGCCGAGGCTCGCCCTACCATGAGATTCAGGGAACTTCAAAGTTGCTTAATTGCCAGCAATTTGCAAAATTGCTAGGTGAGGACCCCTCTGGGTTTGACCAGATGGGGCTCACTCTACCAGAGGATTCAGAGAACTACAATTTGCTAAATTGCTTGCAATTTGCGGAATGGCTGGATGGGAGCCCCTCAGTGTATGATCCAAGGAGCTCACCCTACCGGAGGATTCAGGAAACTACAAAGTTGCTAAATTGTCGGCAATTGCAAAATTACTAGATGGGGACCCCTCTTTGTTTGACTGGTGGGGGCTCACCCTACCGGGGATTCAGAGAACAACAAAGTTGCTAAATTGCCGGCAATTTGCGGAATTGCTTGATGGGAGCCCTATCAGTGTATGATCCCCGGGGCTCACCCTACCGGAGGATTCAGGGAACTACAAAGTCGCTAAATTGCCGGCAATTTGCGGAATTGCTAGATGGGGACCCCTCTGTGTATAGCCGAAGTGGGCTCACCCTTACGGAGGATTCAGGAAACTACAAAGTTTCTAAATTGCCAGCAATTTGCGGAATTGCTACATTGGTGCCCCTCTGTGTTTGGCCGGCGGGGCTCACCCTACAGGGGGATTCAGAGAACTACCAAGTTGCTAAATTGCCGGCAATTTGCGAAATTGCTGGATGGGAGCCCTCAGTGTAAGATCCCCGGGGCTCACCCTACCTGAGCATTCAGGGAACTACAAAAATGCTAAATTGCAGGCAATTTGCAAGATTGCTAGATGGGGACCCTTTTGTGTTTGACCGGCGGGGGCTCACCCTACCGGGGGATTCAGAGAACTACTAAGTTGCTAAATTGCCAGCAATTTGCGGAATTGCTGGATGGGAGCCCCTCAGTGTATGATCCCCGGGGTTGACACTACCGGAGCATTCAGGGAACTACAAAGTTGCTAAATTGCCGGCTATTTCCACAATTGCGTGACGCGGACCCTTCTGTGTTTGACAGGCGGGGGGTCAACCTACCGGGGGATTTAGAGAACTACAAAGTTGCTAAATTGCCGGCAATTTGCGGAATTGCTGGATGGGAGCCCTTCTCTGTATGATCCCCGGAGCTCAGCCTACCGGAGGATTCAGGGAACTACAAAGTTGCTGAATTGCCGGCAATTTGCGGAATCGCTAGATGGGGACCCCTCTGTGAATAAGCGTAGTAGGCTCACCCTAACGGAGGATTCTAAGAACTACAAACTTGCTAAATTGCCGGCAATTTGCAAAATTGGTGGAAGGGAGCCCGTCAGTGTATGATCCCCGGGGGTCACCCTAACGGAGGATTCTTAGAACTACAAAGTTGCTAAATTGCCGGCAGTTTGCGGAATTGCTACATGGGGACCCCTCTGTGTTTGACCGGCGGGGACTCGCCCTACCGGGAGATACAGGGAACAACAAAGTTGCTTAATTGCCAGCACTTTGCGAAATTGCTAGATGGGGACCCCTCTGTGTTTGACCGGCGGGGGCTCAATCTACCGGGAGATTCAGAGAACTACCAAGTTGTTAAATTGCCGGCAATTTGCGGAATTGCTGGAAGCGAGCCCCTCAGTGTATGATCCCCGGGACTCAGCCTACCTGAGCATTCAGAGAACTACAAAGTTGCTGAATTGCTGGCAATTTGCGAAATTGCTTGATGGGGACCCCTCTGTGTATGCCCAGATGGGGCTCATTTTTACCGGAGGAATCAGGGAACTTCAAAGTAGTCTGATTACCGGCAATTTGCGGAATTGCTGGATGGGAGCCCCTCAGTGTTTGACCGGCGGGGACTCGCCCTACCGGGAGATTCAGGGAACAACAAAGTTGCTTAATTGCCAGCAATTTGCGAAATTGCTAGATGGGGACCCCTCTGTGTTTGACCGTCGGGGGCTCACCCTACCGGGGATTCAGAGAACTACAAAATTGCTAAATTGCCGGCAATTTGCGGGATTCCTGGATGGGAGCCCCTCAGTGTATAGTCCCCGGGGCACACCCTACCGGAGCATTCAGGGAACTACACAGTTGCTAAATTGCCGGCAATTTGCGGAATTGCTGGATGGGAGCCCCTCAGTGTATGCCCGCCGGGGCTCGCCCTACCAGGAGATTCAGGGAACTTCAAAGTTGCTTAATTGCCAGCAATTTGCAAAATTGCTAGGTGAGGACCCCTCTGGGTTTGACCAGATGGGGCTAACTCTACCGGAGGATTCAGAGAACTACAAGTTGCTAAATTGCTTGCAATTTGCGGAATTGCTGGATGGGAGCCCCTCAGTGTATGACCGTCGAGGGCTAACCCTACCGGGAGATTCAGGGAACTTCAAAGTTGTTAAAGTGCCAGCAATTTGCAAAATTGCCAGCAATTTGCAAAATTGCTAGATGGGGACCCTCTGTGTTTGACCGGCGGGGACTCGCCCTACCGGGAGATTCAGGGAACTACAAAGTTGCTTAATTGCCAGCAATTCGCATACTTGCTAGATGGATAACCCTCTGAGTTTGACCAGATGCGGCTCACTTTACCGGATGATTCGGAGAACTACAAATTTGCTAAGTTGCCGGCAATTTGCGTAATTGCTGGATGGGAGCCCCTCAGTGTTTTATACCCGCGGCTCACCCTACCGGAGCATTCAGGGAACAACAAAGTTGCTCAATTGCCAGCAATTTGCGGAATTGCTGGATGAGAGCCCCTCAGTGTATGCCCGTCAGAGGCTCGCCCAACCGGAAGATTCAGGGAACTTCAAAGTTGCTAAATTGCCAGCAATTTGCGGAATTGCTGGATGGGAGCCCCTCTGTGTTTGATCGTCGGGGGCACATCCTACCGGGGCATTCAGAGAACACCCAAGTTGCAAGATTGCCGGCAATTTGCGGAATTGCTGGATGGGAGCCCCTCAGTGTATGGTCCCCGGGGCTCATCCTACCGGAGCATTCAGGGAACTACAAAGTTGCTAAATTGCCGGCAATTTGCGGAATTGCTGGATGGGAGCCCCTCAGTGTATGATCCCCGGAGCTCACCCTACCGGAGGATTCAGAGAACTACAAAGTTGCTAAATTGCCGGCAATTTGCGGAATTGCTGGATGGGAGCCCGTCTGTGTATGACCGTCAAGGCTCACCCTACCGGAGGATTCAGGGAACTACTAACTTGCTACATTGCCGGCAATTTGCGGACTTGCTACATGGGGACCCCTCTGTGTATAACCGTAGTGGGCTCACCCTACCGGTGCATTCAAGTAACTACAAAGTTGCAAAATTGCCGGCAATTTGCGGAATAGCTAGACGGGAGCCCCTCTGTGTATGACCGTCACGGGCTCACCCTACCGGAGGATTCGGTGAACTTATTGCTATACGAAGGCCCTTCCTTTCATTGTCGCCTAGTGCTCCCTCTGACGGAGGATTAATGTAACCGTTGGTCTATTAAAGAGAAAATGCACTGCAGAAAATCGAAACCCCCATAAGCTTAAGTACAGGCCCTTCCTGAAAACCGACAGCTCCCCACCTCCCTGGCAACGTTGTTTTTTTGCAGCGGTTAGTGTAGCGAATAGTTAAGCATAGCGTAACCGCTGCTTATGGAGCGTAAGATACAAGGTGAGCCATGACATGTTTGTATATCCACCCAGCTGGGGGATCCCAAGGCCAAGAGCTGAAATCTTGCAGCTGACTGGTCCTAATTATTTTATCGGGAGAACATCTTTAAAGTTATACACGTGCAAAACATATGTACTTTTTAGTTTATATAGTTCACATGCTAGTCAGTCTTTCTGAACAATATCCTCAATGTAGTCGATAAGCAAGTCCATCTCCCGAGGATGTTGTAATAATTGTGTAGTGCCAGCCAATGATCTTAAGTTATATTCTAATGCATTCTTCCAGATATGAAAGGTACTTTTAAGTAGGGCTAGTTGATTTGAATGCTCATTTGTGACTAATGTAATCTCATTAACCGCTGTGACCATTTTCTCTGATATACTCATAGTGTTTTCTTGTGACTTGGTTAATTTTTAAAGGCCCTCCTAAGTGTATATAATGTTTTTGGGGTTGCTATCTCAAAAAGGGATTTTGAGAATTCACCCACAAACTTTTAGCCCCCGTTTGTTTCCTCTGGAAGGCATCATGGCACGGTACATAATGCCTTTTAATGTTCCGTGTCCAGAGAGGATATGCACGGTCAGATGTTTAAGCAAGTTAGATGGAACCAGATATAGAGTTTTCATGACGTTTCTATGCAGGGTTGGATGCGGAGAAACAACCAACAATGACCATGAACCTGTTTCTGGAAAACATCCCCCCTGTTCATAGACAACAATACCATGTTTTATGGGTGTGAAGTCAAAAAGTGTAGAGACATTACATGAATGTGCAGCTTGGGAGTAGCAGAGAAGACACGGCCAAACCAACACATGGGCAGGGGTTCCATAATTGATGCTTATGTAATATTGGCCCACTTTTTGTTGATAGAGCCTCCCACAAATTTAAAATATGTAAGATGTTATTGGTAAGAAGGTCTATTAGACGTGTTCATAGCCTTTTTTAAGAACAAGGCTATGATGTCGGTGTTTCACCTTTCAATGCATAAGGGTTACCAAAACCTTTGTTAGCAGGGCGCTTAGACGATAGTCTGCCTTTTCTTGGCAACATATCTGTTTGCTGGACCGGTGTTTTGTGTCTTTGTGAATGTGGGCTTAGTCAGGGTCCAGTCAGCACTGATTGGACCAGCTAACATTTTTGATTTTCTTTGTGGGACCGGTTCGTTGGTCTTGTATGTAACATGTAGTGTTATGCTGCTTTGTGATCACCCAGTGGGGTCACATTTTGCAGTAAAAGTCATAGGGGTTCTCTGCTTATAGTAAAACTGTGGTAATGTTTGCCCGTTCTGGTGCAGTAGCCTGCTGTTCAGCTCTATCTTTATCTTGTATGAGGCTAGCGTGAATGTAGGCTTGAGACTCAAGCTAGGTCTTTGTATTCTGTCAGTAATGTGTAAGCAACATTTGGGACGATGCAGCGTAATGGAGCATTTTTGTGTCTCCAGAATACCTAAAAGTATGGGCTATTCCCTTTTTCTTCATTATGAGAACTGTTGTGAATCACTGAGCGCATATTCCAATTGCTCAGGGGTATTCCCAAGTATCTTGGACAGGAGTTTCTTTACTGTGGGATTTAATAGCTCAATTTTCCCTTTAGATTAGAGATTATAAGCTGTGGATCTTCTTTGCTCTATGCCCAGGTTTTTAAGATATTGTTCCCTTTCTCTGTACGGCACAGTTTTGATAGTTGTGAATGACGCGTTGAACCGTGTTTTTTTAAGCTAGGAAACATGTAAGCCTTATTTACTGTATGCATGGTTATGATAATCCCTAGATGACCTACCGGAAGGTGTGCTCTGCTCCCGAGGCAGCGGAAATCTTGCGTTTCTCAATAAGCTACTGATTTTCCCGCTGCCACGTTTGACCGTTTATGATACACTTAGACACCAAGTGGCGTGTCGTTGTCTGCTTAAAAAAACGTGCGTTTGATGTGACAAGCAGCAAACCAGATGCCAATTAACAAACACTCGACAGGCATCCTGGCTCCACCCTTAGCTGCGCTTCAAGCGCCGCTTGATCACAGTTTTATGGTTTCACTTAGTAAAGAAACCTGTGCAAACCACGAGTTGGGCCGTTCTCTCGTTCATTGCCGGGGCGATGAGTTGTCACTCAAAACGAAATGAACAACAGTGGCTCCATGTATTCCTCACTTGGCCGGTAAACCGTTTGTCTTCCAGCACAGGGTCTCATCTGATTAGACCAAAATACAGTGCTCCCCTCTGGTGTAGCGATTCAGAATACGAGGTCAAAACAAACAGCGCTTATGATATAGGTAGTGGGCCTATAGGCAAACGCTGTGTAAAGAACGTAAAGGTGTGCATTTTTTATCATTTTCCCCTGATAAGGTGGTAGCATAACAAGTCTAGGGTACTGTGGGACATTCGTTAGTTATAGAGGGCCCCATAAATCAGTGTGAGATATGGGTCTCCCCTTTGAGCTTGTCGTTTCAGGTGTGGGAAATGTGTTTAGGCTTCAATAATGGCCTCAAGGCCTATGGCATCATATACTCGACTTGCTGTAATCAGAATTAAATCCTCAGCTCACTAACCTCCTCCAGGTACATCAATTCTAATGCTCCTGGTGAGACACAGGCGATGACTGGTAGCTCAGGTACTAGTAGTATGGGCTTGGAATTTTGCAATCTTGATAACATATCTGTATACACAATTTTGGGGTTAAATTCTACTAGTGTTATTTATTTTGGAGGTAAACAACAGACTAGTAAAAGTCTGTGGTCAGTGTAGAGTGTGAACTCGCTAATACGCAGGTAATGCCTAAGGTTTGTCAGTGTTGCTATCAGAGCTAAGCCTTGACGTTCGATGGTTGTGCTGGGTTAAGTGTGTGTGACACAATAATCAGTTACTCTCTCTGTATTACTCTCGTCCAGCTGGACGAGCACAGCACCTACTGCCACATTTTAAGCATCAGTGTGCATATGGTGTACATAAAGGGATATGGCATTTCAGGATCTGGGAAGGCCATTTACAGAGGTGACACTAGTAGGTCTTTGAGATTTTGGAAAGCAGCTAAGGTCCTCAGTGAATCTTAGCATTTTCCTTTGTCAGTGCTACCAGCTGGGCTCTGGAGGAGCACAGCGACACTTTTACTCAAATGGTTGTTGACCTGTATGACCCTAACCCCTCTGCAGACAAAACTGAAACTATTGTTGAGCATTAGGCTCGCAGCCTCAGTAGTGCTGTTATTACAAGGGCAGTCATAAAATGTCTGGAGGCTGTTCGCTTGATCGGTTCAGACTGTAGGTATATATCCCTCATGGAGGTTTCTTGAGGAGGGTCAGGGTATTCCTGCTCCTCAGGTAGAACAGTGTGAACTTGTACATTGGACTGCTGTACCTGACTGACCATTGCTTAATTCTGCCTCCAGTACTGAACAGTGTAGCCCCGTGTGGGTCCATTTGTTTGCCGTGATGGCAATTGTGTATTTTGTCGTGGCTGTGTCTGTGTGTATGTTGTGGAGGGATTCCTAGCCAAATTGGGGTTCTGGGGGGCCTGGGGCCCGGTTGGGGGGAGTGGGCTTGTTTACCCGTGTGCTGGCTCTCTTGAAGGCATAGCGCTGGCTGCGTATGTGACCCAGTTTAGAGCAAAAGCTGCAGGCTGATCTTTTATTCTGCGACTGTGTAGTGTAAGTGTTTTGTCTATTTAATGTCTTACTGATGCCAAAATTTGGAAGCGTTTGTTTATGATGTCTATTTCCAAGGGGGTTTTTGCTGTTGTGTCATTCCCTCTCCCCAATTTTAGGAAAGCAAGATCTTCATGCAGTATGTTTCTGGCTGTTTGTATAGCCTGGTCTATGTCCTGACATTTTTTGACTGCCCTTGCAATAACAGCACTGCTGAGGCTGCGAGCCTTATGCTCCACAATCGTTTTAGTTTTGTCTGCAGGGGGGTTAGGGTCATACAGGTCAACAACCATTTGGATAAATGTGTCGTTGTGCTCCTCCAGGGTCACGTGCTGTAAGCTATAGGCAGTTAAATTCTTGAGAGAGATTTAACGCCGTAGTGTTGTCTAGTCCAGTAGTGTATGGATCAGAGTCGTTAATGTCAGCAGGTATATGGGAGTCACTCATGAAATGTGGCAAGGTCATTAATTATTAAATTACCCATGTTACAGTGTTGTCAAATGTGGTGACTTTGTGTGATATGTCTAAGTTAGTTGCTTGAGAGGGGGGGGGGGGCTTGGTGAAGATTTCTATTCGAAGAAAAAAAAATAAGGATGTGCAACTACAGGGTAATTGGTCAAGAGGGGAAGGGATTACTAGGAGGGGTGTATACTAAGCTTTGACCAGACCTGTGTGTATTGAAGTAAGATACAGTGTAACACCTACCTTAGAACAGATTATTGCTTGCAGAAAATCAGCGATCGCTTTTAAACTAACTACGTTGATATAAAACCAAAAGCCCCCGAGGCCTATTAATTTTTGTCATTATTGGTCAAAGGTCAAGGTCATCGAAATACGTCGAAAGTGTATTTTCGTCATAACTTCGTCAATGTTAAACCTATTGTCACAAACTTAGGCTCAATTTCTTCCTCTGTTTCTTTCCCCTTTCAAAACTGGTACAGCTTATGTCCCCTTAATATCTTGGAAGTTGTTTTTTTTATCCCCGCCCACCAGGAGGCGCTGCAATCAAACCACTGCAACGTATCATTTTTTTGTCTATACGTTTAAAACACTGAACCTTATCTGCAAAAACTTTAACTCATTTCATTTCTAAATAACTGCTCCATATGAATATTCAGTCATCGATTATCTCAAATGTGTCAGTTCGTCAGTATGTCAGTCCGTTAGTCCGTCCTTGTCAGCTTTGTCTGCTTTCATGATCTTTTATGTAATATATGTCATTCTCAGGTCACAATTCCTCAGCAATCGCTCTGAAAGTTACTCAATTGATCGAAAACCGACAATTTGTATCGTCTGTCAGTCTGCCTTTCATTTCAACTTCCGGTTAGCGTTCGACCTCTGTAAGAACAATTAATTATTATTTTCAAGAATATGTGTCTAATATCCCCCCATGTAGAAGAGCTGAGAAAAGATAAGGTAATATGTTTAAACAGATTAATTAAACGCTAAGCTCCAGACCATGTAAGCAGCTGGAGGAAATGATTTATCAGTAAGTGCATAAATATCTTGAATGTTTGGCAAGATCAGTCAGGATGTGATTAATCACTCACGTCCCACAGTGTAGAGGTGTTTAAAACATGTTTATCATACAGAGGTAACTGTATGTGCGAGAGGGGATAATCCTTACCAGGTGCGTGTGGTTGTGATATTTGGATAAAACCGATAGGCTGTTAGCGTCTGGTGTTATATATTAGCATTATGTAAATCTCTGGTGGCTGACGGGAGCAGCATATCACATAAGGGTAAAGTTCAAAGGTTTACAGATCAAGCTTGTGGAAAAAAAATTAAGCTACATATATGATTTGAATTCAGAAAAGACAAAGGTGGGGTTTGTGGTGTTTGTTCTACATGAAAAGGGTACAGGGTCTATGTATGAAGTGTTCCTTTACTTTACGTATATTGACTAGAGCTATGAAAATGGTTGTTTACTGTATGTATTATCTGTAAGTTTTGAAATTGGTTTATCATTATTATTATTATATATATATATATATATATATATATATATATATATATATATATACGTGTGTGTATATATGAAATTATATAATAAATATCTTTTGAAAGATATGTGTAGTTAGCTGGACCTCCAAGCCGCCCTCCCCCGGATCCGCTTTTGAGTGAATGCCGTGTAAGTCCCCGAGTTGAGAATTTTACAAAACTTTATGTAATCTCAAGAGACAGGATCCAAGTTGATTTGAAATTTCTCTCAGCTTGGATTATTTCATTTTCTGTACCTATGTTGAAAACATAAAGGTTTGATCAGGTGGATGAAACTTCAAAATTTAAAACGGAAAAATATACCTATTCTATACATCTTAGTGATTACTGGCCTAGCATAAAGTATATCAACTCATCGGTCCCGCTAAACTTACGCATCTTGGCATGTCGTTTCTAACATCAGGGAACGAGGTAATTTTTTAGCCCTCTTCTAAATCTTCATCCCTTGATTTACACCTTTACTGTCATTCATCTTAACTCCAGACCTAAGTAGGAGGAACATTGTTAAACCATATGACTGTATTGCAGTACCTGTAAATCAATTTATTCATCGGCAACATATGTGTACCATTTAACATGTAAAAATAACTAATTATCTAATAAGAACACATATTGGTGTAGAACAAAATACACAAAAGGAAGAAAACAAGGTCAAAATGGAACTGTGTTACTGTCATAAACGCACACATTTTACACCAAACATCTGTATGTCTTTTTCATGATAACCCTTTCTTTCTCTCTTCTTTTCTGCTCTTCTCCCTCTCACAGATACATGAAGGCCATCCACCCGTATGCATTTATGGCTGCTGACATAGATCGCATTTGTTGTCACCTGACATAACTGGGTCAGTGCGCAAAGGATTATTTATTATTTCATTGATATTGAAGCATACATCTAAACCAGATAGCAACTCTGTCCACTTTAAGATATAGGGAAAGAACTCTTTTTACAAAAGAAAATATACAGGACAGGGCTTAACCTTCACCGCTTGTATAACAAATTAGGACCATTAACATTTCATCGTGAAAACATTTAAGTATACCTGGATGTTGAACAAGGAACGTAATATATCATCTTCAACAAGGATGCTATAAATCTTAATAAATATTTACAAGTAAAAGCAAGTAAAAATGTTTCCTTGTCACATGTGTTAATTATATCGTGAAAGGAAGGTACATTTGTACTTTGAATATAATATCTGGTAAACTGCGCATCCGCCGATCCACATATTATGAAAGAACACAATTGCAACCACGACAATATGTGCTTTCTTCCTCAATTCAATTCCCAGTTTACATCTCACTTTTTGTCCCCCGCCATCGCCCAAGGACATAGAAATGGTGAGGGTCCGTCCGTCTGTCCGTCCGTAGGTCAGTCACAGATATGGCCTGTGACCTGACAGGCGTCATCGTGCGCCCCCTTTATGCTTAAGTCCTGCACACGCCTATGAACCTCTCCCCATGAATATATTAAAATATTTAATCATTATTAAATAAGTAAATAAAGGATTTTACCGTTCATTATCATTATCTGTTTGATGCAAAAAATTACTCTAAGCGTTCAAAATATCTGTTTACTGATAATGCGTGAGATGTTTGTTGAGGAAGGATTAATATTTACAGCACGGACTGGCACTGGCAATATTCAGTGAATCAGGACCATGTAGGCGTCAAGTAGGGTTCCACGAGGATGCAAAGTTATATTCGGTGAGTAACTAACTCTTAAAATATTTCCTCGATCTCTTATGCTCAACAGTATAAATGGTGCTATCTTTCCCTTCAGCCTCACGTAACGATCACTTTCAGAGCAGGCAAGAAGACCTTCAGCTTTCTTACCATGATTTGCCGTAGGTACGTGATTTGACGAAATTTGACGAGACTCGCTAAAATTGTTGTAATCATACATTAAATGAGTATCACATTTCTCAAATGCTTTTCTTTAGACATGAAAATTATATATAAATATATATATATATATATATATATATATATATATATATGTATATATATATATATTTATATATATATATATATATTCCTAAATGTGTTTTTAAGTTTCAAATTTTTTCTTCAGATTTTCAAAACAACCATGAAGTTGAGTGCTGTCTGTCTAGTATTTTTCCTTGCTGTGGCTGCAATAGTGTTCCAAGAAGGTCAGGCTAAATCGCCCCCTGGGGTCGCCCCTCAGGGCTGCGAGTTCGAATGTTGGCTTGAGTGTTGGATATTTGTCATTTGCCGCGTAACATGTGGATTCAGGTGTCGCAAGACAGGAAGTCTCTCTGACGTAAGTGTGTGTCCATGCTGTGCAAAACCAGATATGGGTGTCATATTTGGATAACTAATTAAAAATTTTAAAAATTTAAATATTCATATATGGTTAACACGTACTTAATTTGTATGTACCTTATGTCGCCACGCAGAAATTCAGAAGAATATATATGAGATTGCAAAATTCCAATATCGGGACAAAGCCGCTTTCCTCAATTTAAAACGTTAATAAATAATTTTACCTGAGTGGCTATGCATTAACTTTATTCAGTTCTTAAATAAACAGGGACAGGCCTTGCCAATCAGGTTTTCATATAACTTCATATATTACTTAGTCGTTTCTCTTCCTATAAACCGTATCATCCACCAGCCTCTGATGGGGCAGGTATGCCTTGAGCCCTAATTAACAAAACCACAAATACACTGCTGACTGCTTGGTCACCCTATGTAACTTATACAGTGCTAAGTAATGAAAGCAATATACAAATGCTGATCTGAAATTGTAATTTGTGACGCAACATTTATTATGTGGCTATTAATAAGGTTTCTCCGTTGGAATTTTAAGGAGATCAAGGAGATGCCATTCCCCTCCAAATTTGAAGCTTACGACCAGGATAAAGATGGATTCATTTCTGCCAAAGAGTTTCCTAAGACCCTGAATGCTGAAAAAAGATCTGGACTCGCCACATTGAAACTTGTTGACAAAGATGGTAAGCTGAGTTTTATTATTTATAATTTCAAATCCGACTATCATAATCTACATAGTTGCTATGGGTGTCATGGAGTCGGCAATTAGATTGTGCTGCAGACTCTTTTCGCAGCGGTTATATACTGCAGTCCTTATAGATCGCGCTTTTTATAGCAAGTTTTCGGGGATTCAACGCCAGGGCTAGGGCAGGGCTTAGAATTGTCATCGGACCCAATGAGAGCGTGTTGTCGCAGGTTTAAAATTTGGAATTTGATACACAATGCGATATAACGCTCTGATTTTGTCTTATTACAAATGTTGGACTTTTGCTAACGCTGGTGTTGAAGCCAGAATTACTTGCTGTACAGTGCAGCGGTTAAAGCAAATGTGATCTAGAATGACTGCAGTGTATAACCGTTGCGTTAGGTGGGTTACTTTGTCTTTTCAAATATTTATTGTAACTGTTTGAAATCATTCCGGAAATTTGCAAGTACAACATGAGGTGTTACTGTATTCTGATAAGTTATTGAGCACTTTAGAGGTAATAAGTCAGTGAGCAAGCAAATGGTATTCAAACCAGTTTATCCTATCTCAAGTTGGTTGTAGGTACCGAATAATATCATCAGTGCAGAAATCACAACTAAATTTGAATATTCAGAAACCTCCCGAAAGATATGAACATTCATTAACCCCCACTCCGCTTAAGCATAAAGTACGCATCGTTCCTAGGGTTGGTACTCTTGAACTGATTACCCGGGCACGTAATAATAGTTTAGATTGCTTCACAATTAATGTTCGCTCAACCAGAAAAGGAGAAACGAGCGCTGCCGCATTCGGTGTCATTTAGTTTTTCTTTGAATTTCGATGAAGAGTTAATATAAATAATGATGGTCATATACCTTCATAAATTCGACCCCCCCCCCCCTCCCTTTATGTTACTGATATGAATGATATATTTGCTTGTGAAGAATGGTAGTGATCTGTAATGTTTTTGTGTTATCTAGGACAATTAGTCAATTCAATCATTGCCCACACCAGGTGTAAATAATTCTTTCCTAGGATGACGTATCACCTAATTGCCATGCGCATATAGCGTAATGCCATTCTTTATGCCCAGGCTTTGATCAACAGGTTTACTGAGGGTATAACCATACATTACTGGATAGTAAGTAGAATGGAAATTATAGACATAAGCAGAGAGACACTAAAGTGTATCCATGAACGGATGTCTATGGTGGAGGCATGTATTCAAGAAAACATATATAAAGGCACCTCTCTTTTACCGGCCCTTGGATCGGTCATGTGATAAGTAGATGTGGCGAATGTAAAGAATAACTAGTTTCCTCTGTTTATCTTAGTCAATACTGGACCAAGCTGACCTCTCGGTTTTCTCCAAGTTGGAACTAGGCCCGTGTTCTTTTCTAAAAAAAATGAATGAGGTAATGTTGTGACAGTCTTTCTTAATCATCAACAAGTTATTTGCTATTTAGCAACAGAGCTCTCCGATTTCTGGCTTTGTCCTAGGCCCTTTAAATGTTTAAGAAACGTTTTGATTATAGACTAATGAGGATAGCCTAATTTATCTTGTTTTAAACTGTAGTATCATTTTTTCTTGGGTGTTTATCTATATTCATTTGTAAAAAGAACTAAGAAGAATAAAAATAAGTAATCTAACATCATTTTAAAACGATTCAGGTTATAAATATTTCATCTTGAAAGCATGCGCCCGTTATTGAGTATATCTTAATGGCTTCAATGATCCCTTCGGCTTGAATCTGAATATATATTTACATGCAAACGCATGGCAATTCAATACCTTGTTACTTATGAAACATGGCCTGCTTAGCCGTTTGGGTGGCTTTTTTAATTGGAGGGTTAAGGGGGGGGGGGGGGGGTGCAGACACATGGCATGGCCTGGTTAAAGATTAAAGACTGAAGGAAACGCCTATTCCTCAAATGTGGGAAAGTGTTAAACATAAAACTGTAAAAAAAATATCATTTCATGGAATCTTGTATGACCTTTCCCTGTAGCAAACTTGCGCATGATCCGAAGATCTTTAAGCGACTGTTAGGAAGGCCCCCTTGGCAACCACGGCAGAACGTTAGTTGTCCCAGGTATTTACTTTTATCTCCGCCAGGTGGCGAGAGATATTATTCTTTACCCCGGGTTTGTCTGTCAGCCGATTTACTGGAGTGCTGAACAGAATTTGTCGCAACTCTATGGTGGTTTAGATAACATCCTAGGATCAATCCATGAATTTTAATCTAATATTAAAATATTTTAAGTCAAAGGTTACTATCCGATAGTGACCTACGACTATTTCTTTATATGGCTATTGATAGGTATTACTTGGCGCTTAATTTTGGAGGTGACTGGGATAAGGTTGTTGTATCAAGACAACATTTATCACATTACAGCATTATGCCTCTCCTCGCTTGGGTTTAATGTTCACGACATCTTGTTTTTTTTTACTTTAATATTTTAGAGTTTACGTTTTAGATGCTTGCGTTTGGATTCTGATACAATTACACTCAATACTTATAATGACAACACTCAGAGCCCGGCGCCACCGCCATTTTGCGCCGCCGCGAGCCAAGTTATGATTAAGCCAGCCACCCGAGTGTCTCAGGAGAGCCGTGGATATTTCATTAAGCCAAAGTGAGCCGATTTTGTGCAGCTCAGTTTTGCTTAACCAAAAATTTATAAAAGGAGATAACTCTCTTCCACTTAAAAATGCCCAAAACAAATGTTCTAATTTTTTTGTTCATTGATTGTTGGTTTAAACTGCTTTTATCGCATTGTACCTTCCATATTCTCCAGCAGGTAGCGCTTTGATAAAAAAAGGATCGTATTACTCATAGAGGTGAACAATGAATAAAAAAAGATGGGGTCTCACATATCTCACATCCTGGTGGAAATATCGCAGTACATATCGTGTAATTTAAGAATATATCACGTGTATAATCCGTTATATTGCAATGCATATAAAGGCGAATAAATCAACACAAACAAATGCACTTGTGTCGCATAAATATCTTCGATAACAGAATATCCTCTATTTCGTTTAAAGGCCTACTTCCATGAAAAAAATAAAATGAAATACTACTGAAGGTTTATTCATTAACATGTATATGTATAAAATATGGTATAATAAAATCCAGCTTTGCGGATCTAACCCTTATAATTTAAATCAAAAGACCCGTAATCCACCCCGCTGAGGGGCCCCAAGCCAAACAGCAGCGTCCTGGCCAAGGCGTTTGTGACGTCACAACCAGAACACACCGGGCGGTACGGTTGTGGCATCAGTTGAGTTTAACACGATCTTGGGAAAACAAGCCAGTGTAGTGCGTCTTCGGGTTGAGCAGTAACATCAAGGGTGATGGTGTGAGCTTGACCATAATTTAATCAGTGTATAAGCCACATGTTCGTGCCAAATTAAATAGACAGGATTTCCTTCACAGAAGAGACCGAACTGGACCCGGTCGGGCATGATCTGGGAAGAGGATTCCCCAGGTTTGGCCACTGACAGGAGCGAGCGGACGAACTTTTTCTGACTTTTGGCCATGCACCTTGCCAATGTTGACTCTATTTTCCTTACGTGCGTAGGCTGCTAACTAGGAAATGATGCTGCTTTTCATCTCTCAAACTTCTGTATCTCTTATTAGTCTTCAACTCTGCTCCTGATACTCTCCGACTCGGCCTTGACACGTACGTTGAGAGCTGGCACCACGCAGTCTGCACTGTCGCCGTATCGGGATTTCAAGCGACGTGTCATGTGACAACCAACATATAGCTGCTTGTTGCTCGTGGAAGTTTAATAGGCCCGAATGCCGAACTGATCAATCAATAAAATTATTATTAAATGTATTTTATACGATGCTCACAAATGATAAAACCTTTTTTTTATTTTGTGACTTTTTACAAGTTTCAAGACACTTATAACGGAAGGGGGGACGTGATAGCTTGGTGCATGGTGCCTCAGCAAAGGCATTAACATTGAAGAACCAATTAGTAGGATTCTAAAATAATAAACCCACGTTAAAAATCGTTTCTCCTTATTGCTGACAATAATCATAATACTTAATTCTTTTTAATTTTTCAAATCTTTTGAAATATCAGACAATTAAAAATTTTAAAAAATTACACCATTTTAGCATGTTTTGGTTTTGTGCCCAAAATATAAAACTAGGCTTCTTATATTAAGTGTGTGTTGTATATGGGTTGGGATGTTTCACTCTGACTGAACTTTTTTTTAAGTTTTCAGTTGAGTTTCTGTTATGATAAAATTGTTATATTTTGTTTTACAAATGTGTATTTGTTGAATAAAATGTGATAGCCTAAGCATTATCAATTTGTTTCATAACACACAACAAATTCCATGCCAATTAAGCACGCATACACACACATAATATATTTTTAAAGGTGTGTTTAAATTATTATACTTGTATATAAAATATACACCACTAGAGTATATTTAATGTGTACACATGTATATATGTAATATAAATCCAGATTGTTGCAACACTACAGGGTTTTATAAAACTCAACGTATACAAGGAGCTGTAATGCATATATTTCAGGGACTAACACACTTACTTGTGCTTGACAGTCCCGTTTCGTAAAGGGCCCCTACGGGCTCTCACTCGTCAGGAACACTGATCGAGTGTGTTTAAGTCCTGAAATATGTTTATGAAATATATATTTTTTGTGTGCTTGTGTAGATATATAAAGATAGACATATGTAGTATTTATATAACAAAATATCAAATGAATTTGTATATGTTTTATTTTCAAAACAATATTTTATGTACAAATAATTTTTTTTAGTAAAAAAAATATGCTATATATATTGTGTGCGTTTGTTATGTAAATTCATTATAATGACATGTATGGGTGCCATTCAGGAAATACTAGTATTCAGGCTCTCGAAAATTATGCATTTTGAACTTCTTTGTGGCTAGTAAATGTCTATAAAGATAGACATGTGTAGTATGTATATAACAAAATATCAAATGAATTTGTATATGTTTTATTTTCAAAACAATATTTTATGTACAAATAATTTTATTTTTAGTAAAAAAAATATGCTATATATATTGTGTGCGTTTGTTACGTAAATTCATTATAATGAAATATATGGGTGCCAATCAGGAAATCCTAGTATTCAGGCTCTCGAAAATAATGCATTTTGAACTTCTTTGTGGCTAGTAAATGTGTCTTAGAGCAGTTATGTTCTACACAGCAGATTGGAAAGAAGGTTGTATTCTGTTAAGGGTCTTCAGATCATATCAATGTTATTTGAAGGACATCATTACAGACGAGAAGGCTGCTGTCCAAAATAACCCAGCTGCAGGATTGTCCCATCCAAACTAAGAAGTTGCTGTCAGACCCTGCATTAGTGTCTTAGCACTCACAAATATTAAAGATAATAACAAATTACCCAGTCAGTCATAAAGAGAACCACAAATCTGTTTCAACAGTCTTTCTCCTCCCTTGTTGGTATGGCGTGCCATATTGCACTCAGAGATGTTAACCTTGCACCTTCAGATGATACACTGGCATAAGTACCCATGCATTTAATCCAAATATACCTATACAAATACTGATCAACCTTACCAAAGGCAACATAAATGGGTAATTTTGTATTATTGAAAAATTATTATAATTTTAAATTATAATATATAATTTATTGTAAATGTATTTTCTTAGAATAAAATCTGCTATCAGAGTATTATAACATGGAATGTATAGCTTCCTTTTTTTTATTTTTTTATATTACACAATTCTTAAATTGGAGGGTACTATGGAAGTACCCCTGAAATCCAGAAATTGTTTGTAAATTTGAAATGCTACAAGTAAAGCCTAGTTGAGGCTGTATAGCAAGTACTTTTATTTATAACACTGCCAATATAATATAGATTAATAATATCAGTAATTTTCCGTCTGGTGGAGGGTTATATATACAGAAAAATAAGGACTGTGTATAATTATAATTTTTACGTGTGCTTTTTCTATCATGATTTAATTTCATTTAAAAATGTGAATTTCATGCCTTTTTTATTTATTTAAATATATTAAATGTCTCTCTCCTCCTCTCTCTCTCAATATAAAAATATATATATAGATATATATATATATATATATATATATATATGGCTCGAAATTACGTGAGGCTGATGTCGAAGTTGTCCAAAATATCTACAGATCTAAATTCGCCGCTTATACTCCTTTTACGGTGTCTCAGACGTTGCATTTGAAGATGATTCTTCCGCCTCGCTTGACCAGATCACCCAGTCGGCCTTGCTGGAGCACGTGGACGCGCAACCGGGGTTCTGGTTGTGACGTCACACACGTCCCAGGGGCTGTCTCAACTTTTTCTTGGAGCTCCCAGGACTCTGTTCACAAATTCGTTCCTATCACGGATAGTAGCTGCCAAATGTCAGAAATTTATACATAAATTCTGTTTGTAGGTTCATACCTTTCATATGTGCAAAAACACCCTGAGGGTGGAAGTAGGGCTTTAACCTAGATAAAAACCTGTTTTGTCATACATCCCTCTGTGTTTGGTGATTTATAAACGCGCTCATATGAAAACAACTTGAACGCGTATTATTTTTTTTTTTTGCCTGTGAATCACCCGCAGTAATCCGAACCAGTGGCCTCCACAGTAATCCCAACAGAGGACAGAGGTCACCACCGAACTAAATCGCCCACAGTTCAAACAAACGTTTTCCAAACCTCCTTATACTATCTTAAAAAGATATAACATATTTTAAAAATATTTATACTGATTTTGCAAAAACTGAGTTCAATTCCTGAACGAAAAATATTTGTCTGTTTATTTATAAACGACACAAAACATATGATGTTGTGTGATTTGTTCACAATCTATTAGCCGTTTATGAGCACCATCAACACATAATGTCAGCCCCTGCGACTCAAAATTCTAGATCTCATCAAAAACTTAGTATTTCTTCATGGCACTGTCAACACCAGATTTTCAGGGAATTCTAAGAATAACATATATTGCTAAATTAATGTCATTTCTTTATTTGGCTGGCGACGTCACACAGGCGATTGCACCAGCCAATCACATCAGGGCCCAGTCTCAGTTTTTGATGAAAAGCCATCTGCACAAAAAAAACCCGTCCACCAAAAGCTTAACCTTACCTTAAAAAAAACCTTTAACCTACATTATTCCTAACAGAGGTCTCCACGGGAATGAATCACCCACAGGTATTCCAAACCAGATGTTTTCACCAGACTAATCACCCAAAGTAATATCACCAGAGGTCTCCACAGGACTATACCATTCACAGTAATCCCTAAAGAGGTCTCCTATGGACTTATTCACTCACTCATCTCCAGCATCAAAATATACCACTATAGTGGCTGTGATATATACCAGTGGTATGCCTATCTAATTTTCCCATTGGTGATTGTTTCACCTTCCCCATCCACGCTATTTCACTTTCCCTCTCTAAAACTATTTGTTATAATGAGGGATTCTTATTTTCCTCCTTTATTTGGCTTGCAGTAAATCTGAAGCAAAGGAGATCGAGTAGACTTTGATTATTACTAGAGTTTGGACTTATTTTGGTTCAGTAGTAGATGGGAGATCTGACAGCAGTATTTTTTTTCTAAAATCCGAGAGCATAGCTTGTATTATAAATAAAAAGCACAGAACAGAAGATCCAAATATGAACATGGCAACCCAAATATAAACATGGCAACCCTTGAGAATTATTATAATTGACTGTGGTCGCATTGAATATTTTGGACACATTTTTGGCCTTCAAATGTCGGAATGAGACAAAATGTGCTGACCAGCCTATTTATGCACAAGCAAAACAAATCCAGTGGCACTGGCCTGAGCAGTATGGTGAGGATAAGTTCGTCATGATGTTTGGAGTCCTACACATTGAGTTGGCTGCACTGAAGTCAATTTGAACGCTTCTGCAGGGGAGTGGTTGGACAGGGGCCCTGGTGGAGGCAGGGATGGCTTCCTCTGGGACTGCAGAATCTTTCCTATCAGCAGCAAGTATCACTGAGACACGCCAGGCCAATCAGATAACAGCATGCAGTCTCTACCAACTTTTGAAGGCAATCCTTTTCTAGAAGAGAGTGTGGACCTGCTGTCAATGGACACCAAGGATTTCGCTCATCCCAGTGCAGTTGAACTGCTTAGCACACACTATGATAGGGGCAGAACTCGTTTCCAGCAGTTCATGAAGGGCCTGCAAAATGAGGAAATGACCACCTTCCATGATCCAATCAAGAAAAATAGGGTGGACTTCTTCAGACAGGAACCAGCCTATGCTGATGCTTCAAAGCAGCAAGTGCTGAAGACGGACTGCCAGCTCTTCTCCAAGCTTTTCATCTCATGCCAGAGCAGAGAATGTGACCTGCAGGAGTTCTTTCGCAATGAGAACAAGCAGTTCCCTGCTGCTCTTGAGTGAAGGCGGGAAGCTAAAAACTAGTCAGAAGTCTTGCAACCATCCTTGAAAGCCAGGTTAACATACCTGATGTGGACCCAGAGGTTGATACAATCATCATTGTTGGTTCAGCACTGGTGACCACCCTGTCACCACGAAACTCAAATACTTTTGAAGACTACGCCATGTAGGATGTGCTCCCCACAGTTAAAGCATACTCCAACAAGTACAAGAGAACAGACATAGTGTTTGATGTCTACCAGCAATCGATTCTCAAGGCTGAAACCAGGTCAAAGCGTGGACATGGAGTAAGACAAAGAGTGACAAGCAAGGGCAAAATCCCCTCAAACTGGCGGAACTTCCTGCGAGACAGTGACAACAAAACTGAACTGTTCAGGTTCCTGGCTGACAAGATTGCACAGATGTCTACACCCAACTTGGTCATTGTGACCAAAGAACAAGATGTTGCCAGCAACCACAAGCTCAGCTTTGATAGGATTGCACCATGTAGTCATGAGGAAGCAGACACACGCTACTTTGTACATGCCAGGGATGCAGTGGAGAGGGGGAGCAAGATATTAATGGCGAAAGCCACTGACACAGATGTCCTCGTCATAGAATTCAGTGTTCTGCCTCTTCTTCAAGACACTGGTCTGCTGCAGTTGTGGATGGCCTTTGGACAAGGGTTAAACCTGAGATGGTTTCCTGTACATGACTTGTTCAACTCCATAGGACCGGAAAAAAAAGCAAAGGAATACTCTTCTTTATGCCTTCACTGGTTGCGATCTTGTGTCAGGCTTCCGCAGCAAAGGGAAGAAATCAGCATGGCAAAACTGGGACGTGTGTGTTGAGGCTTCTGATGTGTTTGCCAAGCTCAGCCAGTACCCACCAGCAGTAGATGATGATGATCTGGAGGTCTTGGAGAAGTTTGTGGTGACAATGTATGACAGTTCCAGTACAGTTGCACGTGTTGATGATGCCAGGCTGGACAAGTTTGCTCGAAAGCAGAGGTCTTATGACGCAATTCCTTCAACGAGGGCAGCACTACTTCAGCATGCAAAGCGTGCTGCCTATAAAGCAGGCTGCATATGGAGTCAGTCTACACTACGTCAACAAGAAACACAGAATCCTGCCGACTGGGGGTAGACAAAGATTGGGGATACATGGAAGGTCTTCTGGACAACACTTCCACCTATTGCAGATAGTTGCCAACAGCTGACCAAGTGTGGATGTAAGTCTGAATGCCATGAAGGTGCAAATGCTACCGATTCAGTTTTACCTGTACCAGACTATGTAGCTGCAAATGTGAGGGTTAGGCCAAATTTTAATTCATCTGGATGACAGGCATGCCTAACCTCGTATGGACTGATTGAATTGAATTTTGTTGTATATAGCTTAGTTAAGCAAGCAAAAAAATGGAGGCGGTTACCTCCACCAAAAACAAATTTTAAAAGTTCCAGTTTTACATTCTAATAATTCAAATATTTCGTAGAATATGTCCTAGTCTCTATATACTTTTTCACCATTTTTGCTAAAACTGATAAAAATGAGCTCCTTAGAAGGTTTCCCGTAGTCATAAACCTACTTTTAGACACCAAGATCATCCAAATTGATCAAAGTGGTGAGATGCTGTGGTAAATTTCCCATTTATATGTCTGCATGGCGGCCATCTTGAAAAAATGGGCAGCCATCTCGATTTTCAAGTGGCCCGCGTACTTTTTCAAAAGAGAAGTGTCTAAGAAGTATTTTTGTCAAATTTGGTGTTTGTATCACCATTTGAAAGATTGTTTCAACTATCTGCTGCACTATATTAGGTTTGTAGTAAATCTGATGAAAGCACAGAAATAAGACATGGATCATTACTAGAATTAGGAATTATTTCGGTTCATTCACGGTCAATATACTCTTGTGAATTGTTTAAGTGCAATTAGTAGTTGTTTAAATGCAATAATTTATTTCTATAAAATGATTTATATTTTGTAACAATAGTGTTAAAAGAAAACATCCCTTTCGATATATAAAAGTTGCACTTTTTCATAAAGTCTTTCAAACCCACCTTAATGTTGTAGATGGTAGATCTAACAGCAGTATTTTTTTTCCAAAATCAGAGAGCATAGCTTGTATTATACATAAAAAAGCACAGAACAGAGGACTCAAATATAAACATGGCAATCCTTGAGGAATATAATAATTGACAATGGTCGCAATGGATATTTTGGACACCTTTTGGCCTTGATTTGTCGGGATGCGGCCAAATGTGCGAAAATGGGGTTTATTTCTCTACTGCTACCATCAATCGAGAGCTATTTCAAATCACTTGTTTAAGGTGCTATTGCAGCGCCATATGTCCGTTAATATGAATCAGTGTTAAGGCAGAAAGCAGTTTGTTACTCTAAACGAAGGACTCAGGCTTTTGAATGATAGGGCTGCAAATATTCTTTTTATTTCTTTTGCTTATTAATTTATTAATCACCTTAAGGCATGTTATTCATATGACCTGTTTAGCAAAATGTCCATATGTCACGGGTGAGTTGTGGTGTTATCTAAAAATATTCAAATATTCTAACCAAACTTCATTTTATTAAATAGCCATTTGCCGTATTTTGGATGAAACTAAACAGGTCTTCAAGTGCAAAATAATGAACGGGTAGGATAAGCTGGTTTAAATATATATATATATATATATATATATATATATATATATATATATATATATATATATATATTTCCAAGAGCATTTACCTTGCTTCATTGGTAATCTACTTTGTTCGACTTCTGCCCGACCGTTCAGTTAGTCGTTATAGTTTCAGCGACTATTAGATTTTGGAGTAATAAAATGTAGATTTTGCCTCACCTTAATAGGTTCTTTTGCCTGATATCTTTATTTGGGAATATTTTATTTGTAGTAGCCATACATTTGATATCGACAAATTTATTTCCTTTCACATGATCATTGCACGTGATCGTCAAGACGTATCAGCTCTCGTGCATAACTTTGCCCAGTGATTTCGCTAAGTATACCGTACCAGTGACGCACTTATACTACGTCAGAAATGTCACGCTAGGAAAATAAAGAGACTCATTGACATTAAGGATCTTAAAACTGTTAACTATCTGACTGTTCCTCGGTATTTATGACTTGTTTTCCTTCCTGTCGGCTGGAGGAGGAGCACGTATACTGTGACGTGTTCTGCGTCAGGGTCTATCACGTACTACTTTTGTGTCAATTAATTTTTACAGTCAGGAAGGATCATTAGACGTCAGGGAAGGGTTGTATGCTCAAGTGGGGAGAAATGTAAAATTAATGTTTCAGATTCCAGCGCTAGCAACTATCAAGGAATGAAATGACACTGAAACCTTCATTCACACTAAATCGTGCACCGAATGAGTGCTTGTGCCAAGCCGCGGGTAACAGGAAGGGTTCTAATGACGCACGTGTCCTTATAGGACAGATACCACCGTTGCGGAAAGGTAGATGTCTAGTAACGTAACATTTTACAAGGAAAGATTACGTGTATTTATACATACAGGACACCTTACAGTGGCCCATCTTCACACCGTATAAATCACGTGTAGGCGGTAACACGATAATATATATCAAGATTACTACAGGTGAGTTCGTGTTTTTTTCACATCACTTCCAATACCCGCAAAGGTATTGCAATAATGGATAACTTGAAATTAAACCTTTTATCTATAACACTGTCTCACTGAATAAATCACTTCCCTGTTTCTTAAGACTTGGTTCTACATCCTACACATACCACGTTATTGTTCTTAAAATTACTTATTTTACCACTTTGCGGTTATGGCGTCGTGTTTTAATCAGGCCAACGTGACCTACTTTATATATTCTGATGAAGAAGGTAAAACCGTTCGCCGCTCCAATTTTTTACCGTAAATGGTCCAATCTTAACATGGTTGTATGTAATACAGTTAACCCTCTAAAGCGACATACTGGGGAACCATCAAAAGTTTGTGCGTATACTGTGGCCCTTTTGTAAACAGGGGCGTAGCCCGGTAGCATCACATTGGGCTATGCCCGCCCCTCCCCTGACTTTGCAGACAACATTAATTATAAATTTATCTCTGGATCCAGACAATAAAATCAATCCAGTGAAAACTATCACATGAAAATGAATAATAAAACATAAAAATATGGCTCATGTTAGCATCAATTTTGAGTGCTGTATTCTTCCATTTACATCAAGCTACATATGGTTGAGATATATCGCGGGGATGTTTATTCCGACTTTTCATGCGATACCGGTTAATAAGAAACTGGGGCTATTGAATCGTGCATTCCACACAAATGATTACTGAGTTAACAAATTCACAATAATTGATATTTTCCTACCATTCTCTGTATTTCTTTATGCTGTGACAAAAGTGTTCCTTGTTTTGAATATTAACAGTTTCAAGAATATTGAAGTTTTATTGATAATCATAACAGACATCTTTACTCATCTCATCTGTGCTTGTTTAAGAATCTCAAATAAACCCATTAAAATGAAATCTATTTGATACTTGAGACTTAATCTAACATCAAAATTTTATCTTCTTTATCCGTCTTTTTTTAACATTTTTTCCAGCCTTAAGTCAGGAATGAGAATGCACAGCGCATGCGCGATGGCTATACTGATGGTCACAGTGTTCTACGTAAACAACGGGGAGGCCAGGAAGACCAACTGTCCGTTCCATTGTGAGAAAGAATGCTTCATTTTTGTCTGCTCAATAACCTGCACAAGAAGATGCCCGGGACCCAAAGACAAACATGTAAGAAACAAATCACAATAAAATCTACTGTGATGCAAAAACTTAAAACACTTTCAGTGACTTTTGTTACTTTTAAACAAATCGAACGGCACCGCCTCTTGAACGAGGGTCATCACAATGTTAATTTTGTGTATTTATTGATCTTCCTGGTTCTCCATATAAAGGATTCGGAACATTTAGATGTCATTGGTGCGGAAACGTCATAAACATAAAGATATTTATAATGTCTGCGTTGTGTATTTCTATGTTAGGGTTTAAAGACTAGAACATTGGCTGGTCTCTAAAGAACAATCCGTGTATTTTCAGACGATGTCGTCATTTCCGGCTCAGTTCGTGGTATATGACCATAACAAAGACGGATTCATATCAGAGAGGGAATTCATACAGACGCTGAGAGTGGACTTCGTCTCCGGGCATGCCGCCATGAAGATCGCCGACCAGGATGGTTAGTGGATTCTTTGCATGTCTGTCCATCTCCCTCCCTCTCTGTTCCTCTCTAGCTCTCTATCTCTCTGTCTCTCTCACTGTCACACCAACGATTACCGTCAAACAAATACACATACACCCATGTTTCTCAGAGCTTATCCTCTGGCTACGTTGATTAATGACAATGTTTCAGCCAGCACCTTCAATGTGCTATTTCGTGACTTATTGACAAGAAAAGCAAACAAGACAGCACGGCTGTTGAGGGGCAACACAAATATTTTCATATGTTTTACAGCATGGTCATGGTTGAAGTAATAAAAATCTAAACAATCACATAAAGGCTTTGTAAACCTCGTGACTTTCCAGTGTTTTTATTATGTTAAAATGACGTGAGACTAGTTTTGATTCTTGAGAGCTGTTTTCTTTCAAAACGATGTATTTAGTTGACCTTTCGTTCTTATCACATGCACGCCTATTCAGAATTCATTATATAACATGTCAGGTGGCACGCAAAATCATTTTCCAACCTACTTGATGATACCACAAACACACAAACAGAAAAAAGGGAAGGCACTTGGAAGAAGAGAGAGAAGGGGGTCGACCTAATAAAACTCTAGTATAGCTGTCCATTGTCAATCTCCATTGTCGATAATGTAACAATCTATTATGTAAACACTGTGATTTTAACTTACCCTTATTTTTCAATCTAATAAAATAATCTTATAATGCAAAATTATCTAATCTTAAAATGATACGAAAATCAAGATTTCTTTGACACACCTTTCTGAAATATATATATATACTAGTATATAACCAGGATGAGGTCGGATGATTTCTCACCAAACCGTGTGACAAAAATATTCCGATGTATATGTATATATATATATATATATATATATATATATATATATGTATGTATGAATATAAAGTTATATATATATATATATATGACGGTTATGACATGATTTACTCGGAAAATCGGACAGTCTCGCATTTTTTTTTCATATTATATATTTCCATGTATGCACATGCGGGCAAATACAAATATATAAACACACAAGGTGACAGAAGCCATTTAATGAAAGATGATTCGATAAGTTATAAATGAATATTTGTGAAATACATTTAAATTAAATAAAGTGAAGTTGGATCTTTCTATTATTATCCAGAACTCTACTTTGTTTGTAATCAGACCTCTTCTTCAGATTAAAGAACCAGATCATGCTTATAAACGGTTAGCAAGGCAACAGTGATTATAATGTACCAATGAATTATTGTTCTAAATAGACTTAATTTTAATCACCCTAGTCCTCCATATTGATTGCTTCTTCGTGTTCTGTGTTTCTGTAACAGCAATACTCCAGTTTAAAACTCCAAATTGTGTTATTTTTGTTTAATTTTTTCAGGAGATCTGAGGATGGACAAGGACGAATTCGATAAAGCTCCATTCAAGAAAGTATGATTTGTTGAAGCTATCATTTATCCACTGATAGGTTACTCTTCTTGAGGCATGTCTTCAGTAGACAATTGAGACATTTTCCCCATACTAGTGACATCTATTGGTAATGACTCACATTAAGTGTACGGGTTCGTTATGTAAAAAACGAGATTGCCTGACAAAAGTTACATCATTCTCAGGCGAGGATCCTGTTTTTCAGTTTAAAAATCCCTCTCTCGTGAGTCACTGAACCTGAACAAAGAAGACGACCATAGGAGTAACGTGCATGTTCAGGGAAAATGTTTCTTAAACCTTCACCCCATGACATCTAGCAGGTTCACCGATACTTAGGGGACCTTTCCTGTAAAAAATCACATATGAATAACCGGGCTATATTAGTGCTTGACTGATTTTTATGTAATTCCATGTACATGTCAAAATTTTTTTTATTATATTTTACATTTTGCTACATCAAATTGTACTTTCTGTGGTTGTTAAAATGATATATTTGATTTTAAAAATTAGTTTAAACTTTGAAAAATCCAAGAGTGGTAGTTCATTATCGTAATCATGGAATGCAATATAAGATAAAATGTATAAACCTTCACATCTTTGAATTATGGTGATGTAAGAATACATTGTAAAAAACTCAGGGGTTCCATGTCGAAGGGTGTATCATCCTTAATTGATTGTTTAATACTAATATGCATTTATTAATATATGATGTATTGTTATTTAAATTGTAACTGTCAAGAATTCAACATAAATTTGGAATCGATGGCAGTTAGGTTGTTTTGTTATATTTTATGTCCAATAATGTTTTGTGAAACACGTGACTCTGATCATATATACTCGTGAATATAATAGAACAAAGGTTAAAACGGTTCTTAAGGATTGTCATTATTTAATTTAAAAAAAAAACAAGTGATTTTTTAGAGTTGCTTCATGTTTTTTCTTTGTGTATCGTATGGCAATTAATCTGAGATTTTTGTTAAAAGTTAAACTTTTGGCAGAACCTCCTTGTAGTAGATTAAAAATGGGTTTAAGAGGTTTTATTGGTAATTAGTAACGGAACTGTATATTGATCAGTAATATCCATCTAATGTGAACGTAAAGAGTAATATTGTAATTATTCAAAATGGGTCAAATAACCATTGTACAGTTCTCTCTTATGCACAAATGGCCACTTACACTATATATATACACCCGAATCCTACTTGCATCAAGTAAAATCATCATAACATAACATTATCTTAATTTATGTGCATCACTATTGTGCGTAAACACTCACTTAACCAGCTTGTGAAATCCCGATTCAAAATATACACACACCTCTTCTATGCATGCAGCCAGGTAATATATATATATATATATATATATATATATATATATATATATATATATATATATATAAATATATATATATATGTAAAATGAAAAAGGATAAAGTCTAGAATATTTTAAGGCAATGTTTGAACTGTAGAAACTGGTAGTCAAACGTGCGATGATGACCGGTTGATGGCGACTTTATATATATATATATATATATATATATATATATATATATATATATATATATATATATCATACAAGGGCCAGTTATATTTTACATAGCATTATTATTAGTGATCAAACAAATTCAGTTAAATACCCATTGCCATGAAACGGGTTATTATGTGACGGGATAAAAATGTAAACATTTAGATCATCACAAATTAAATCTAGAATCACAACTGCAGCGTTTTTTTTTAGAGTTTTATTTCCAGTAAGAGTTAACCCTAACCATTGTATGCATAGCCATCAAGCGAATGGATCCAGATTAATATATGTTATGTTTAAACACAATTTTAGTGTAAATTTAGAAATATTGAGTGACTTTTGTCATACTTTCAATATGGTCTTACTCATATCACCAAAACATCTAATACTGAAACTTGGGCCGGATTAACAACTTATTGTTTGCTTCTTCTGTTCTATAAATCGTCAGCTGCAGCGAATATTATAATTATCACTAGAGAGGTGCAAGTGCATTTATAAAAGTTAGCCTGGACTGTACGAGAACTGAACGTCTCAGCCCATTTGGTTTTTGCATTCCTGTCTGTATTTTGGAAGGATTTGCCTCAATGTGCATTCAGCAAGCACGCTATATATATATATATATATATATATATATATATATATATATATATATATATATAGCTCACCCACAAAGTGACGCACTTGCCCACGTCAGTTTTGTCACGCCTGGAATAAAAAGAGACGCTCACATTGATATAAAGAATCTTAAATCTGTTTTACTATTGCCACCTCCCCTAAAATTTCCGATAAGTCCACAAGAAGGCCAAACAAAGGCCATACCCAAAACTTGTTTATAATAGTTTATTAAACGACGACGTGTTATCAACAGGGCCAAACGTGTACAGTAATTCTATTTATAAAAAAAATGGACTCGAGTAAATCACTTTTACCTAAGCGCGTATAAGTACTTAATTACGTACACAAGCGCACACGCTCTGGCACCTTCACACTTTCAGGGACTTATGTTGTAAGTTGTAAGTTCCATTGCCGGCCGGTGCGTCACAGATCATAGTGAGGTCACCTAAATATTCATTGCACATTTGATATTATCTGGAAAATTTTAACTTTATTCACACTCAACCATACACATTAGGCCAAAATAAAAAAAAAAAGGTATGGTTCTCAGGCACTCTTTTTCAGAAATCAATGCCGGCGGAAGGTTTTTCATTTTTAATTTTTGGTTTGTTTCGATAAAATTGTCAAATGATAAAGGAAAAAAACATGAGTAAAACAGATTTATAAGCACTACATAACAAAGGAAATTGTATGATTTTATCTTCTTGAAAGAAATGTCCGAGGGGCTGCAGCTCAAAATTGGTAAGTTTCTATTGAAAATCAAAATAAAAATGTTGGATGCGGGGGATTAAAATTGATGTGGTCGGTGCCTGAGAACCATACCTTTTATTTATTTATTTGGCCTTAAGAGCGCTTGTAACAAGCCGCGGGTAAGAGGATTGGGTTTTAATGACGCATGTGTCTACAACACAGATTCTGCCGTTGCGGGATTGGAATGGCTGGAAACATAAAATTCTATAAGAAACGTTTCCTTATGTCCATAAACATACACGGCACTTACAGCGGCCCCGCTCCACAACGTATCAGCCCCTTGTATGCGCTGGGACTCTGATATATGTCAAGACTACTACAGGCGAATTCGGGCTTTTTACATCTTGTCGATAAAAGTAAGTAACACCTTCTATCTGGATCATTGCCTTACTGAATTAATCAAGCCTCCTGCTTCTTAAGACCACTGGTTCAGGATCATACACGTACCATATGTTAAGGGTTATCAGTTATTTAATTATTATATATACTGTTGGATGGGTGGAGGCGTAGTATTGTAAAGGCCAACGTTTCCTACTGTTTAATTTTCTAGCAGGGGAAGAAGTTGAAAGGTTCCGAAGGTGGCGTGTTTATTTAGTAAACTATGTTTGGAGTTCAGCAGTGCTAGGTGCAGTTTCCAGCGTTTTCACCACAGGTGTTACTGTCTGTTAACCGAAATAAATGTACATAAATCAACCATACGATGTAATTTTATATTTTGTTAACATTGAACTGTCTTAACATGATACTATATAATACAGTAAACTTGCTAACACGACAACCCGGGGCACCATCGCAGAAGCGGATCCAGGTGGGGCAGGGGGTCCGGACCCCCCCCCCCCCCCCGTTTTCACCCGAAGCAACCTTTTTCAAGAGGTTTTAGACGTAATTTTGCGGCCTGGAACCCCCCCCCCCCCCTTTCCAGACCTGATGACCTTTTCTTAGGATTTTCATTTGTCCTCATGGGTTGGACCCGCCCCCCCCTTTTCCTAAATCCTGGATCCGCCCCTGCATCGAAAGCAGTTGTGTATATTGCGGCCCATTTATAACCAGGGGCGTTGCTAGCTGATGTCACAGGACACGGCCCAACCCTTCCGGAATTTGCATGCAACGCAGATCATAAAGAAAATGGTTTTAATATTGTATTACTCCATTTACAACAAGTAACGTTTGGTTCTGGATATATCCGGGGAATATTATTCCTTCTTTGTGATACCATTATCTAAGATTTTTAAAATATATGAGAATTATTGGCATTTTAGTGATAATCATAAATGAGAATGTCTTTGTAGTCGTCTTTACTCTTTTCTCTTCCTTCAAGTTTGTCTTTATATCGTCACAATCATTAAAATGAAGAAAGGATATTCTGTTAACAATTCTTTTATATTTTGCTCTAGACATCCACTAGACATGGGCATATACACCGCATGCTCGATGGTCATATTGATGGTCACACTGTGTTACGTTAATAAGGGTGAGGCCAAGTCCGACTGTCAGAGCCAGTGCGAGGAGAAATGCTTCTTTTTCATTTGTCAAACATCTTGCGAAAGAAAATGCCAGGGAAACAAAGGCAAACGGGTAAGAAATCAATCACCATTGTCTCATCTGCATTGCATATAAACAGTTTCGATAACTTTTATTCCTTAAGTTTTCAAAGCTTAAACTACAGCCGACAGATGGCACTGCATCTAGGATGTTAAGTACACTGTATTACAATGTAATATGTTGCATTTTATTTCTTTTCGGTGTTCTCCAGATGAAAGATTTGGAAAAAATTGGAGCGTGTATTACAAGTGATTATTAAGTTTCAATAACATTTCGAAACTGAAAGATGACACTACCTCTTGAACGAGTATATATTTATGTGTAACTTTTTATTATAAATTCTGAGGCAACGCCATACATGAAAACATATGTCTCTGTCGTATAAATTCTGTGTGAAGTTAAAGGAATGGGACCTTGGGTGTTAGTTTCCAATGATTCACTTACCTTTTCAGCTGATGTCGTCATTTCCGGCACAGTTCGAGGATTATGATCATAACAAAGAGGTAAATGGCAATGAAGATGTCCAACTACGACGGTGAGTCGTTATCTCTCTCTCTCTCTCTCTCTCTCTCTCTCTCCACATCTCGGGAATTGAAAGAATGAGAGAGAAAGAGCCAGACAGACAGACCTAAAGACAGATAGGGAGAGAGAGACAGTCAGAGCGATAAAGACAGATTGATAAACAGTAAAATTTAAAGTCTTTTTGATGAGACTCAAAATTGTTGTATATACTTATGAACAAACCCTACGAGCTTATGCGATGGCGTGGCATCGTCCGTCCGGCGCCCACCGTCCGGCATTTGCCGTACGGTACGTTAACCTATGCTATCTCAAAAAACCGTTAGCGATAGAAGCGGCAAACTTTGTAGAAGAACCAGTCATTTGTCAAACTTTGTAAGAAAAAAAAGCATATTTTTTGCACTGCCCTGACTTAGATTTTATAGAGAAAATTAAAAAAAAATAAAAAACCTCCTCTGAAACGGTCCAGCCAAACTGTCTAATATCTCACATAAATAATCCGAGGGACAATATCTCTCAAGTTTGTTGGATTGGTCCTAGTTCGTTGAATTTGGCAGAGTTACAGGAAGCTGAACTTATTCATTTGGTAAAAATATACTACAATTACAATCTCAGAAATGGCTGGAGCTTTCATCACCAAACTTTATGCAAATACTGGTCATATTTGAAACGGGGTACATTTGTTGTATACAAGACTGGTGGCGATACCTACAACTGTTTTTGGGTTTCATGCATCTGTGCACATAGCCCAAGAGTCGTTTGAAGTCGCTGCGTGAAATTTCGCATGTCCGTGCATCTTCGATGGCTTTCTCCTACACAATTATTACCACCTACAATTATTTTGAGTTGTGTACATCCGTACGAGTTTTTTTTTAAGAGTGACGTTTCTGTAATTGGTGCTTATACTTAGCTTCAAAATGTTAACTCTTCCATTGTACATATACATGTCACACATGCACGGAAAGTAATGGTCCGGCATGGAAGCAGTATACCTGATGTATATCCAATTGCACAGGTTCGCATTAGGCCTATAGTCTTTATATACATATATATATATATATATATATATATATATATATATATATATATATATATATTGTTACGGGGTGACATAAAAGCGGACCGAACTGTCTCGCTAGTGAAGCTTGCTTTTCTAGCGAAGCGGTTGGTACGCCGGACATGTTCGCCACCAACATGGGTTCGAATCCCCGATCGGCCCGATATTATCCCCTGAACAATTTGTCTTCGTAACAAAATGGGGGTTCGTCGAACGGGACGGTAAACTTTATGGCCCATGGAATAAGCTCACTAAAGTGTGACACCTCGGATAGCAGAACTCTTCTAAGAGGGGATGGGTTACGTGGTGACAGAAAAGCGGACCGAACTGTCTCGCTAGTGAGGCTTGCTTTTCAAGCGAAGCGGTTGGTACGTCGGACTTGTGCGCCACCAACATGGGTCCGAAACAAGGATCGGCCCAATGTTTTTCCCTGAGCAATTTGTTTTCGTAACAATATATATATATATATATATATATATATATATATATATATATATATATATATATATATATATATATACAGTGGAACGCCTGCTAACGGCTACACCTCAATACGTGTATAACGGTCAGATTTTCCGGTCCCGAATTTTCGACCGTTATATTTCATAATCATTTTGTTGTCAATTATGGTCACTCCTCTATTCTGTATTACGGCCAGGTCTCGGGAAACGCCTCAATTACGGTCAGGGGCAGTGACTCCATGACATGAGCTCAACAAATCGAGCGGCCACTTCTGACCTCAATATCATTACACAAGTGTCCGCTCTCACATATTCCTGTCTGTTAATGAGTGCCTGGATAAAGGTAACCACTCGACAGTGGCAGAGTTGTTCGACACGTAGCCAGCGTCGTACTACCCCACTCAGCCTCATTAGTATGCACAATAGTAAGGCATGTGTTCCCACCTGCGTGTATGTTTGGGAATCAGTCGTGCGAGTTGGATCTTACTCAGGGTGTTTGTCATTTAATAAACGAATGACAACCAGCGGGTCCTGATGATTATGTCATCAGAGAAACGTTAGGCAAACTTTCGTTAATGTCCTTGTGAATACGTACATCAGACGAAAGAATGTATTCTGTGAATTTTCACATATTTCTGCTGATACTTCCGTGGTATTAGTATGCTTTGATGGATACAAAGAGCTTCTCAACATTTGTACATATATTATGGATATACAATCTCTTAGTAATTTAATAACAAACACTGTATTTGTATATATTGTTGGTAATTGTTATAGATAGGATTGACGTAATTGAACATATTTTATATGATTGAAAACAGTAATTATACTAAGACTCTGTATATATGTTTATTTTGTTGATTGTGATAAAGATTTGAACTTGGTTTCGTGTTATATTTTAACCCCCCTATCCTGGTCAAGTCCTGTATAACGGCCACTCCTGTATATAAGGCCACTTTCATCCAGTCCCGATGGTGACCGTAATACAGGCGTTCTACTGTATATATATAATGAACTTTTGGGACCAAATACATATATACATGTAGGTGTGACAGCATTTCGATTAAAGTAACATTTAAAATCCAGAGCTTTTATTGATAAGTAATCAGACCTCTACATCAGATCAAAGAATGAGTTCATGATTATAAACGGTCGACAAGGCAATATTAATTAATGTAAAAATGTAATATTGTATAAAAAGAGGGATTTAATCATCTAACCATTCATCTACTCCTTCTTCTAAGCATGCAATATATCTGTTACAAGAATACTCCATTTCGATACTCTGCTGTCATAGTTGATTATAATGTACCAATGAAGTATTGTATAAAATGGACTTAATTTTATTCATCCTAGTCATCCATATATACTTCTTTTTCGAGATATGCGTTTTCTGTTACAAGTATACTCCGTTTCGAAACTCCAGTTTTTTTTATTTTTTTTTCAGGAGATTTGAGGATGGACAAGGACGAATCTGATACAGCACCATTCGAGAAAAAATCATTCCTTGAAGCCATCAGTGATCAATGCATAACAGAAACTTTTTGTCAACAGTTCTCCTTCAATTGTTTCAGAGCACAGCCGACCTTTTAATGCACAATTGCGACATCTGTTGGCGATAGTTGACACTAAGTGTCGGGTCGTCTGTGTTACAAAAGAAGATCCCTTGAGTCCAAGTCTTTGAGTGTATCTTTTTCATTGAAAAATAATCCCTCAATCCTGACCCACTCGACCCAAACAAAGCACAAGATCATAGAAACGTGCTGCATAACTGTAGTAAACCCTTTACCTCACGCTATCAAGCACGTTCTATGTTTCTGCAGTGAAAGATGTATGAATTCATGTGCATTACAGACTTCATATAATTCTAAAAACGTAAAAAATAATATATTTGTACTTCATGATTTTATTACATAAAATGTTCTTCTTCCTGGTTGTTCAAATGCTATTTCAATTTTATTGTTCGTGTAAATCAAAAGCATATCCATAACAGGTAATTCATTATTCATTACATACAATATAAAACAAAACGTTACATCAAATCCCTGAAACATGGTAGTATAAGAATGCATTAAAGAAAACTCAAGTAGAAGTCAGCGTTAATTGAATTCATGGTATTAAACAAATTATTCAAATGGGACGTATATGTTCTAAGGTTCATAACTGTAACATGCGAGAATTCAAAACATTTCTGAAATCAATGACAGTTTGGGTGTTTTGTTATCTTGTGTACTCAGACATTGGCTGGACTTATGTTGTGAAACACGTGGCTCTGAAAGGGTATACTTATGATGGAACATTTAAACAGTGTTCATTTTTGAGCCCTCTGTTATGATTTTTTTTATAGCCATGCTTCATTTTATTTTCATTGTGTGGTATTACACTTAATCTGAGATTTTAGTATTACAGTGAAATACACACGGCTTGACGAATGATGAATAACGGTAATGTATATTTATCGATAATATTCAAATAATGTGAACAGAAAAGAAAGACATATTTTACAATTATAATTATAGCGCATATTCAAAATGGGCCCAACCACCATTGTTCAATAATGAAGAAAGTGCCCTATGCCCCACCCAAAGCCTACCTCCAGCAAAGTGGTTAATTAATTCACATTAACAAAAACCATCCTGTAACGAATCCTAAACCGGAATTTTGATTCAAAATATCTACATACTGCTTCAATCAATTCAAATAATATTTGACTTTGGTTTGCATTTTAACAATTAAATTACCTGATCAAATATTTGAATAATTTTATTGGCTGGTGAATAACTGTGTAGTCCTATGAAGGACAACGTCATTTTGATTTGTCACATAATATAAATGATATTCATTAGAAGGTGTCAAGCTCCAAGTGACTAAGCGATTAAAAAGATAATATTTTAACCCTAACTGGATAAATATTAAGCCCCCAAACCATTTATGTTAAGGTCTATGGCTTTTTTGTTATTTTATCAGCTATTTCAAGATACTTTTATGTACCTCTAACCTAAAATCTTTTTCTTGCAGTAGCAAAAACATACAAATGTCTACCCATTTGTTAAATCCCCAAAACTCATAGGGAATTATAATACTTCCGGGGATTTGACCTTGAAGATCTTGGTTAAGGTCATCGGTTTTGAAAGCCTCCTGGGAAACTGATAGAAACTATTTGTGTATCAATTTAAGGAAAAACAATATGAACCACCTAAAAAAATAAGTTGACAAAAAGTACATTTCAGAATATTTAACCTTGAAGATCACGGTCAAGGCCACCAACTTATCAATACATCAGAGAATGTTTTGAAATAATTCGTCTATCAAGTTTTAGGAAGAGAGTACACAGTACTATATACAGTACTTAACAAATATGTTGCTTACATGAAACCCCCATATAAGTTTTGTATCAAATATGAGGGGAAATATACCTCATACGCTGAGAGGTGTATATCTAGCATGGTGCTTAAAAGCATGTTGTCGCTGTGTATCTCACTGAAACTAAGCAACTTTGACATAGATTTAGGTTTCCATGGAGACTGCTCCAGTACCTCCCTGGATGTTCAGTTAGAAGTTTATCCGTCCTGCTTAACGAGAAAGACGCGTCGGTAAAAAGTATATTGCACCCCTAGAATTTGAAAGTCAATTTAGAAATAAAGTAATGATGATAAAGACTTATAGATACACATTAAGATAAAAATAAATATTTACAAAACAAAAATAAGCTTGGTTAAGAGGAAAGACATGTAAGATTATAACAGGAAGGACTATTTAAACTACAAAGAGGCGGATTCAGAACAGATTGTCTGGGAGACAAGTTCAGGTCGGGCACCGAGGATGCGCAGTGCTCGAATGGGGGAGGATGTGGTTAAAGGTGTACCCTCGCAGGTCGTGAACATTTTTGAAAATATGACGAATAAGAAATCAAATTTAAGCATCATTCAGGTAAATAAAATAGACATTTTTCCCCACGAATTGGATATAAAGCGGAAACTTCCTAATACTATGGAAGTGGTTATTTTGGCGTCTGAATTTTCGCGCTTATTCCATTTTACAGCATTAGCGCAGTTCGAATTTTCGTGCAAATCAGTATGAATTAGGATTTCAATGTGTATCAAATTATCGAAATATTTTAACGATTATATAAAAGATAGGTTTGTAACGCAACCTACCTTCCAATTAACATATTTTGGGCGACTTCGTTCATGATACGGGCTAGTGAGTTCCGTGATTGCACGGGGTAAACAATAAGTAATTAACGGGACTAAATACGTTTGATGATGCTGTGGTGCTGCGCCCAGACTCTCTGTTTGACATATGAGTAAATTGTAGAATTGCTCAATAACAACTGTGATTAGTAACTAGAAACAACCTGCTACATGTGTGAACAAGAAACCGAGCTGACCAAAATCGCGGCCGGCTCTCAGTCGTACTTCAAAGACATTTGTAGGGCGGTTCTAAAGGTCTTCAAAGGCTATTTGTTTCACAGCCGTTTCTACAAATCATTATTAATTGGAGTGGTTTTCAGCTTACATATCACTACCTATGAGACCTTATTACAAGCAACAACTGGTCTAGCATCTTGATTGAAGTAGCCTCAACTCAAGCGACCCCTAAGGGATTAAGAGTGTGTCAGGCGAGAACTGTGCAGTCTTCCAAGTAACGAACGATCGCATTGACCAGCTGGTAACATCACAACATGCCAAGCGCCGCCGGGGTGAATACCAAAGTTACCATGAAACACTAGGCTTTTGTGCATAAAAAATAAATTTTGTATATAAAAACAATGTTGTTCAATTTCTTAGTGCCCCCTCAAACATTAATATATGAAACCGCACCATCTTTACAATTCGCGATTACACTTTACTTGTATCTAACAAAAGTGTAGGCAAAAGTTTTACACCATGTGGCTGCATCTAATACCGAGTAACATGCTGGCATATTTAGTCTGACACTGGTGTACTGAACTATCATCCTGTGCAGTCGGTGCAAGTCAGTATACCATTGCTGGCTTCGGTATGAAACCTTAAAACAAATCCCTAAGCATACATAGAAATACAAAAAAAATACATATTTCGACATTTAACCCTGTCCAGTATTGAATGATAATAAAATCAAGCATGTTGCAAAATATATCTTAAATCCTTTTGATTCATTGTGAAAATCATGGGAATGGACAAAGGAAAGCATGAATTACAATTATAAGTAGTTCTGATTGAATTAAATCGATGAAAAAATTAAGGATAAGTTCTAAACTACTCTAGAGTGCGAAGTTAAAATCTTACAAAGAAGGATTTGGTGCTGAACTTCAAAGAGGTTCAGCACTTTACTGACCCGTGATCATATGGAAACCAATTCCATGAGAATGAACCAGCACAAATCTATATATAATACCCCGTTCTCGGCTTAGGAAGGGTAATCAAAGTATTCCTCGTAGATGTTGTTGAGTAATCACGGAAGATTTTAACAAATGTCAATGATTCCTTCGTGCCTATACGAGTTGTTTGATGTAATAATATATGCATTTGAATGATTGTAGTATATTCATTTCGTTTTGATACAGGCGTCTAGATCAATGTTTGTACTATAAAGCTGAATTTCGTCAATTAAAAAATGTAACAGCTCGTTTTTTGCATGTTTTTGTATCTCCCTTTATTCAGTTTGCTAGAATATTCCCCGATACAATTGTAACACAGGGAAATAAACCCCCATTTTTTTCATCGTTTTGTCTGTCATTCCGGAGTGACACTCAAGTAAAGTCCCTCCAGGTCATGGGTCATTCAACGGTTTCCCTTGCGTAGCATGGCCTGCATACGTGGCCGGCGAAAACCCTGGGATAAAGAATACGATGTTTTGTCGGACCGGTTTTGGGGTGGTTTGGGCAATGAGGCGTGACAGCTCCGGAACGTCCACGAGGTCTCGGAATTGTCACGTCAGTCCAGCCTTGCTCCTCTTGTTGGCAACAAGCTGACGACGGTCTTTCTTCTTCCAGGTATAGGAACCGTATATTATTGCCCCGATACCCTGAAGTGAAGGAATAATTATTATTAATGAATGTTTCAAGGCCTAGAATGTCAGTTTAATCCAAATATATTGGTGTCGCATTTCTTGTATGTTTAAGAATACATAGAATATGTCCGTTTTTCCCATGCGTATCCTATATTTTAAAGAACTAAAACAGTCAGTTTTCTTGTTCAGGCATCTCGTATATTGCACCCGTTTATATGTTGGGTCAATTGCAAGGGTTTAGTATAGATTTTCCTGTCTATTTTCCTTAAAAATCGGCCATTCGCCCCAGTAGGCTGGTAAGCACGTGTCTCGTCTCTCCTCCCCCCCCCCCCCCCCCCCCCGGCAGGTATATCTTTAGCATCCGTTTCGGTCGGTATGCCGTCAACCGTTCACACCAGGGGTTATTCCAGCCACAACTAGTTGCTATTTGTACAGTGACAGAACCGCCTGCCACGTATTATTATGGATAATTATATTTTTTTTGGTCTCATAAATATATAAATAAATATAGTCCGAATGCATCGATTAAGCCAGTAGTCAACAGTACCGCCATCTGGCAGTTAAGAGTGAAACTTAAATATTCTTATTATGTCTATTCTTTCCAAAATAGTCCTCATTTTAAATGTTAAATATTAACACGAAAGTTGCAAACAAATTCTTTTATTATTATTAACGATTATTAATTACGGTTCAAGTGAACCCCTCCGTATAACATTTTACCACGCGATTGAGTCAATTTGAAGTATTATAGTGTCCTGTTAAACGATGCTGCTGGTGCTGCCATCTGACCGCCGAGGTTTGTACTAATCCGCCTTCCAGCTCCCTGAATTCATAGTGAAATATCACTAAAACTTTCAAATCCGCTATACGGGATATAGTTAACTTAAACCAGAATAATCAGTGGTATAATTAAGTAATATTTTATATAAGAATTATCAGCTAAGGAGTAACAGCAGCGTTACATTGCTATTCTTCTACGTTCATTTAAGAACAATAACATTACTGATACGAAAGTTTCTCATTGAAGTGCGTTTCACAAGTGTTACGATAGATTTACTATGACAGCTCATGGAAACCCCAATTCCATGCTAGATAAGGTATTAGGCTTTTTAAAGATAGTTTCCTACATGAAAACGAACTGTCAATAATTTTAAAAGAATTTAGACTGAAATTACTAGGATATAACTTACCTCTCGCTCATCGCCATCCAGCTGAGAACTTTTTCTATTTTGTTGATGCATTTTTGTTTACCTTCCGCCAACCAAAGTAGTGCGCTTAAAAGAGCACTGTACAAAGTGATGCAGTATGCAGTTTAGCTGTATGAATTCACGCCTCTAGGTCGCTGTGTCACCTCGATTAGTAACTTGTTTATCCATATTCCATCCATATCGCTCAGATCCTGATGTGTTTACTTTTGGGACAGCTTAACTTCTAGCACGATTCCTCCGCGTTCAGCCCCCTCGCTGCACGAATTACGCGCCAAAGACAGGTGTCTCATAGCCTCAAAACCTGCTACCCAGATTAATATATTTAATATGTAATCATGTTGTTTACATCATGCTAAGCCGGGAGTTTTTCCATTAGACTAATTTCACAGGGAATTAGGAGACCCTACGTTTCTTTAGGGTCATGATCTAAGTGGTAGAGAGAAGATAGTATTCGCCGTAGTCGATTGCATTTAAGAAACATTCTCCCTGACGGGCCCGCCATATAACCTCCACGCAATCATTCATATTCACTATAAATATTATGAAGGCACCAAATCCCCATCACCATAAATTTAGAACGTTTATTACGTCATAAATATCCATAGTATACCTGATAAGGGAAACAGATCATTTAGATAGGACCGTGTTAAGATTATTATTATGTGAGGTCTGTATTAATGCAATGTAGAAGGATTAGTTGTGTATTCATATCATACTGAGATGGTTGCATTAATGGATAAGAGTAAAGCTATCATATGCCATATGAATATATTCAAATCCAAGTGTATCTATGTAAAATAAGTGTATCTATGTATAATGTATAATCTATGTATAATGAGTGTATGAGCTATCAATGCGATTTAAGGTTAATACGTGTGAGATATATGGAGCTTACACTACACATTCAGCCACAAAACTTAAAACTAAAATATTTGTAGATTAATATACGGATTAATTGTAAAGTGTAAAGAGCAAAATGTCATATTGTTACCTATAATATCTGTTATATACAAAACATACGCAGTTTATATAATTCATTTAAATGTAGAGTCAAGCCTTGCTCCTCTTGTTGGCAACAAGCTGACAACGGTCTTTCTTCTTCCAGAAATAAAGCTTCATCCATCAACTTTGTCTTGGGTTCTTCCTATGACATGGGGCGGACCTGCCTTACCCACTGTCCGCGACAAAATGGCGCAGCCTACAGGATGCGATGATAGGAGGAACGGACATCCCGGATTTTGTGATCTGGCGTAAATCATCCTGAGCGATTTGTCCTGTGTCCTGAAGCGGCGGATGTTTCGCCCTGACAGCCTATGCTGCACCTTCTTGTGGGACTATCAGGTCATGTGGGTATGTGTACACCAACCAACTGACTGATATATTCCATATTTATTATTTGTGATCACCCACCACGCCTTCGCGATTAACTGTGCTCGTCTGTCTGCTTGTAGCAGACAGTGTAGTGAACTGTTCCATGTGAATGGGCGCTGGGGCCGGCCAAGCGTCTAGTGTCGAAACGAGCTTCTACGTAAACTCTTTACATTGACAGGTCCATCGCCAGTGCGACGGGGTGGCGCTTCAGCGCTCGCAAAAGCGCAAATGGACACTACAAAGACATCGTATATATAGCGTAGTGTTTTATCCTATCAAAGGGTGATAATATACAATGGTGATATGCACCAGATTCACATGATTCTGTAATTTGTTTAGTTTCATAATGTATTTGCATTAGGCATATAGACGTACTCTAAGAGATTCCGTGATATGCACCAGGCATAAAGATATGTTATGATAGTTTTTAATACAGTAAGTTTTCATGGTCTTAAGATATAATCGTTTAGACATAGTACATTTCAGTAGATATACTTGTATCATAATGTGCAGTCGAGTAGCCTTACCTTTCTTTGGTAACCTACCAGTGTGGTGTCTATGCTAGGTAAGACTTTTGGCTATTTTCTTTTCAGGCAGTAGAGAAGTGTATTAGATATTATTATTGTAACTTCTCTTCCTTCTTCATCAAGGGTACTTAGAATCGGGTATCTGAAATATATGTAATATTCAGTACATGTAATAGTTAGTATAAAATAACTGTACTTTCCATGTTATATTCAGTATAAAGTAATATTAAGTTAATATAGAGTAAATGTACGTTTCAGGTAATATTTGGGATAAAGTAACAGTCCCTAGCCATGAGGTATCCTCGCACCTTGGTAGTAAAATCCTTACCCGAGGATGTGAAGAGGGCCGAACTTGAGGCACACTTCGGTTCTGTCGGCACTGTGGAGGCGGTTTTGGTGTCCACCGGGGGCACCTTTAGTTCGGTTAAGTTGTCGGCCCAAGTAGAGCCGGTTAAACTTCTTCTGTCTCCTGCAGTAGAGTCAGATGAACATATTATAACTACGTTGTTGGACTCTGACCCACTAGATAAACTTCTAGATACACTCAGCCCTGAGAATTTGGCTAAATTAAGATCCAAGCTTGACGGCAGAGTGGCTTGGGAACAAGCCCCTCCAGTACATACGTATACAGTTACCCAACGTCCTCGTCTCCCGACCTTTTCTGGAGATCCAGGAGAGGATCTGTCATATAGCCAATGGCGATTCCAAGTTAAGGCCTCCTGGATAACCCCCACTATCATAGAAGTGAGGTGGAGGAGGTAGTAAGGCTGTCTCTTCGGGGTACAGCCGCCGAAATTCTTGTATGCTCTGACCCCGGAACAAATGTCGTTAGTTTACTTCAGCAATTCGATTTAATGTTTGGGGAAGTAGTCGACTTTAATTTGCTACGTGAGCAGTATTACAGTGCTCAGCAGGGCCCCGGGGAGAATATCGTTCAGTGGGGGTGTCGCCTCCAAAAGTTACTGCATTCACTTAAGGGCAGAGGGTTGATTACTCCCACTGAGGCCGATAACAGCCTCAGGTCTAGATTCTGGTACGGCCTGCACCCCACATATTCCAAAGTTAAAGAGGCTTTGCGAGCCCCCTTACGAACAGGCAGGCCCTTTGACGAATTATTTAGTTCTGCCAGAGAGCTGGAGGTAGAGTACAAGTGGGATCTTTCGGCATCTGGCCCTTCGTCCGTCAGGGTGTCCACTCCCAGTCAGGCTGGAAAAGGTAAAACCCCAATACAACAACAGACGAATGTAGATTTGGGCACAGGCCGTAGAAACTGTAATAAAAAATCAGAAGCTCAAGAAAGCCGACTAAGTAAACTGGAAGACAAAGGTTCTTACCATAGTAAAGCGGCCCCACTAACTAATCCTTCTCCTGGCAGTACCAATGGCAGCACTCAAGGTCCTAGCCGATTATTTTGTAGCCGGTGTAAAAGGAACAACCACATTCTGCGTGATTGTGTCGCCCGTAGGGATGTGAACGGCCGGCCGTTAAACTAAAGTCCGCCTGCAGCAGTCGGTGGGGGTTACAGGTGAGAAGCCTGTCCCAACAACAATTCCGGTAGAGCTGGTAGGTAATGTTGATCGGGTAGGGCTTTTGGCCAATGACATTCCTACCACAGGTTTAACTGATTCTGGCTCGGCCATTTCTACTGTTGCCGAGTGGTTTTACAAGAAATACTCAACATCTTGTCCTATATTGCCCGTTGACCAAGTACTGGAGGTTGAAGTAGCTGGCGGAGGAAAACTGGAGTATTTAGGAATTGTGGAGTTAGAGGTAAACTTCCGTTCAGTCCTTCAGGATACTATTTTCCCACTCCAGTCTTACTTGTTAAAGACGCCAGCTTGAACATGACCACCCCTTTTGTAATTGGGCAAAACACCATTAAACCTTGTGTCCAACAACTAAGGGCAATCAAGGTGCCATGGTTTGTTCAAACCGCAGGGCTATCTGATCCCTGGCGATTGGCATGCAAAACCCATTGTCTTTCCAATTGTATAACATCCGAACCAGTAGGTAGAGTAATGGGCAACAAACAGGTCTTCATACCTGCCCATCATAGCTGTTTCGTACCCGGAGTAACACGAACATGTACTTATGGCAAAACCAGCGTAGTCACCGAACCAGAAGGTCAGTTACCTGCCGGACTAGTTTTGGACCCCTTATTCATGCAGGTAAATTTCAAAAACAAAACCAGTAAACGGGTCGGTTTTAAAATTTCCAATTTGACAGCTAGTCCAATTACTATTCCAGCGAAAGCTTTGCTTTGTTCGCTACAGGTCGCCTCAGTAATACCTTCATTTACTCAGGATTTTGTCCCTGTCCCTGAAGGCGTCAATGACCACTTTAATATTGGAACCTCATTGTCTGAGTAAGAGCGTCGTAAAGTTTTAAGTCTCATAAATACTTGGAGCTCTGTCTATCCTGTCAATGAATCGACATTGGCCGAACTGATAAAATCAAACACCGGATCGTCTTAATCGATGAAAAACCTTTTAAAGATTACCTTCATGGTGGCATGTTTACTGTTAAAACAGACAATAACCAATTATGCTATGTTCTTTCATCAGCTAGGCTTGATGCCACTGGACAGCGGTGGATAACCGAATTGGCAAATTTCAAGTTTGACATTAAATATCGCTCAGGCCAAATTAACATTGATGCTAACGCACTGTCCAGGTCCCCAAGTCAGGAGACTGTCCATCTCTCCACAGACATGGTAAATGCAATTTGTAACTACCAGTTACCATTTTTTATTGGCTTACAATGCACCCCTGCACCGACTGATCAGTTGCCCTCATCAGATGACCTTCCAAATGCCCAAATTAATATTAGAGACAAGCAACTTGAAGAACCCCTTCTTAGTAAGATAATTAAGAGCTTTGAAACAGGCCAAGACATTAAATTCTCAAAAACCAGATCATTGGATCCAAGCTGGCAAATATACCAGCGACAAGCAAAGCAGTTTGTACTAATCAGAATATTCTATGTCGCAAGAGAATAGTAGACAATCAGTTTACCTACCAGGTCGTCTTACCCGAGTCTTTGCGTAGCTTGGCTCTCCATGAATTGCATGATCTCATGGGACACCTAGGCCAAACCAGAACTACCAAACTAGTTCAGGATCGGTACTTCTGGCCTAAAATGTCAAATGACATGATTCAGTACATCTCTTGCTGTCCACAATGTGTCAGAAGGAAGACCCCGACCAATCAGAGGGCTCCTCTCGTTAACATTTGATCAACTGCACCTTTAGAATTGCTCTCTATAGATTTCTTATCAGTAGAGCCCTGCAAGGGTACCATACAGAACATACTTGTAGTAATGGATCACTTTACCAAATATGCCAGGGCTTTTCCCTGTAAAACCCAACAAGCAAAGCCAACCGCCCAAATTTTATTTGATCAATTTATATTTACCACTATGGCTTTCCCCAAGGAATTCTATCTGATCAAGGCAGAAACTTTGAGAGCAAGCTCATCAAAGAACTCTCTAGTTCAGCTGGGATTTCAAAGTGTCGGACCACGCCCTATCACCAAATGGGGAATGGGCAATGTGAACGGTTTAACCGCACATTACTTAACATGCTGGGTTGCTTAGAGCCAGAGGAGAAATCCAATTGGAAAATCCACCTTAACGCTCTCACCCATGCCTATAATTGTACTCAACATGAGACCACAGGTTTCTTACCTTTTTTTCTCATGTATGGCCGTCATCCCAAACCCCCAGTAGACTTAATTCTGGGGTTGGATCAAGAGGACAAACATACTGATACCAATTATTCCAAATATGTTCAGTCCTTAAAAGACACATTGTCCGATGCCTATAGAAAGGCCCAAACCAATTCTTCCACGGCACAGAAACGTCACAAGAAACGCTACGATTGTAAAATTAAAGGCGCGTCCCTACCGATAGGAGACAAAGTTCTTGTGCGGAAGGTCCACTTAACAGGCAAACAAAAACTAGCTGACTTGTGGGAAACCCCAATCTATAATGTTGTAGGGCAACCCAACAGTGATATCCCAGTATATCAAGTGCAAAAGGAAGGTACAACCGATGGAATACGTACCCTTCACCGTAATTTATTACTATGCATTAATAACTTTCCAATTAACACAACTCAAACTCCCACGGCTACTGTTTCCAAACAGGCAAACCAAAAAACCTGACCTGAGGACTGTAAATGTAGATAGTCCAGATGAAATTGAGTCCGGATGAGGATTCCGATGAGTATATCATCATCTCTCCTTCAATTCCTCTTAATATTCCTTTAGTCCCAGTAAGCCAGGAAGATCCTTTATTTCCACTCCTAGCCCAGAGGCTGAAGGCACCTTTAATCAAGACATTTCAATTCTTGATACTACCCCTGTAATAAGCACAGAAACTGATGAAAGTGCCATACAAATTCCGGAGGTCATTGAATCCTCAAGTGACTTAATTAATGTTCAAGATGTAAGTGTGGAGACTGGTGCAGATATTTCTTCAACAGGAGATACTGCCTCTGGACTTAGACGATCAGACCGAATTAGAAAGCCTCCATTATGGTACCGGTCTGGAGACTGTCTGAAAGTAGGCCGATTAATATAGCCATGTTCTCCCCTTAAAGAAGCCAAGCGTTCTTTTCGCATAACTTTAGTTGTCGCGTCGACAACTTTTTCGAACTGGGGGAGGGTGTAACACGGGGAAATAAACCCCCCTGTTTTTTTTTTATCGTTTTGTCTGTCATTCCGGAGTGACACTCGAATAGTCCCTCCAGGTCAAGGGTCATTCAACGGTTTCCCTTGCATAGTATGGCCTGCATAGGTGGCCGGCGAAAACCCTGGGATAAAGAATACGATGTTTTGTCGGACCGGTTTTGGGGTGGTTTGGGCAATGAGGCGTGACAGCTCCGGAACGTCCACGAGGTCTCGGAACTGTCACGTCAGTCCAGCCTTGCTCCTCTTGTTGGCAACAAGCTGACGACGGTCTTTCTTCTTCCAGGTAGGAACCGTATATTATTGCCCCGGTACCCTGAAGTGAAGGAATAATTATTATTAATGAATGTTTCAAGTCCTAGAATGTCAGTTTAATCCCAATATATTGGTGTCGCATTTCTTGTATGTTTAAGAATACATAGAATATGTCCGTTTTTTTCCCATGCGTATCCTATATTTTTAAGAATTAGAACAGTCATTTTTCTTGTTCAGGCATCTCGTATATTGCACCCATATATATGTTGGGTCAACTGCAAGGGTTTAGTATAGATTTTTCTGTCTATTTTCCTTAAAAATCGGCCACTCGCCCCAGTAGGGGTAAGCACGTGTCTCGTCTCGTCTCTCCCCCCCCCCTGCAGAAATATCTTTAGCATCCGTTTCGGTCGGTATGCCGTCAACCATTCACACAAGTGGTTATTCCAGCCACAACTAGTAGCTAGTCGTACAGTGACAGAACCGCCTGCCACGTATCATTAAAGATAATTATAATTTTTTTGTCTCATAAATATAAAAATAATTTAGTCCGAATGCATCGATTAAGCCAGTAGTCAACAGTACCACCATCTGGCAGTCAAGAGTGAAACTAATGTACAAATCACTCTTTCATCCCCGCGTTTCGCCTACGGCGAAATGTATGTATGTATTATTACGGTGTATGTATTATTATTGCGAAAGGTTTTTGTAAATTCCTTCCATTGGAATTTCATCCAAAACATTCTTATGTCTATTCTTTCCAAAATAGTCCTCATTTTAAATGTTAAATATTAACACGAAAGGTGCAAACAAATTCTTTCATTATTATTAACGATTATTAAATACGGTTCAAGTGAACCCCTCCGTATAACATTTTACCACGCGATTGAGTCAATTTGAAGTATTATAGTGTCCTGTTAAACGATGCTGCTAGTGCTGCCATCTGACCGCCGAGGTTTGTACTAATTCGCCTTCCAGCTCCCTGAATTCATAGTGAAATATCACTCAAACTTTCAAATCCGCTATACGGGATATAGTTAACTTAAACCAGAATAATCAGTGGTATAATTATGTAATATCTTATATAAGAATTATCAGCTAAGGAGTAACAGCAGCGTTACATTGCTATTCTTCTACGTTCATTTAAGAACAATAACATTACTGATACGAAAGTTTCTCATTGAAGTGCGTTTCACAAGTGTTACGATAGATTTACTATGACGGCTCATGGAAACCCCAAATCCATGCTAGATAAGGTATTAGGCTTTTTAAAGATAGTTTTCCTACATGAAAACGAACTGTCAACAATTTTAAAAGAATTTAGACTGAAATTACTAGGATATAACTTACCTCTCGTTCATCGCCATCCAGCTGAGAACTTTTTCTATTTTGTTGATGCATTTTTGTTTACCTTCCGCCAACCAAAGTAGGGCGCTTAAAAGAGCACTGTACAAAGTGATGCCGGTTTAGCTGTATGGATTCACGCCTCTAGCTCGCTTCCACGCCTCGATTAGTAATTTGATTTTCCATATTCCATACATATCGTTCAGATCCTGATGTGTTTACTTTTTGGGCAGCTTATCTTCTAGCACGATTCCTCCGCGTTCAGCCCCCTCGCTGCACGAATTACGCGCCAAAGACAGGTGTCTCATAGCCTCAAAACCTGCTACCCAGATTAATTATATTAATGTGTAATCATGTGGTTTACATCATGCTAAGCCGGGAGTTTTTCCATTAGACTAATTTCACAGGGAATTAGGAGACCCTACGTTTCTTTAGGGTCATGATCTGAGTGGTAGAGAGAAGATAGTATTCGCCGTAGTCGAATGCATTTAAGAGACATTCTCCCTGACGGGCCCGCCATCTAACCTCCACGCAATCATTCATATTCGCTATAAATATTATGAAGGCTCCAAAACCCCAATCTCCTTAAATTTAGAACGTTTATTACGTCACAAATATCCATAGTATACCTGATAAGGGAAACAGATCATTTAGATAGGACCGTGTTAAGATTATTATGATGTGAGGTCTGTATTAATGCAATGTCGAAGGATTGTGTATTCATGTCATACTGAGATGGTTGCATTAATGGATAAGAGTAAAGCTATCATATGCCATCTGAATATATTCAAATCCAAGTGTATCTATGTGTATCTATGTAAAATAAATGTATCTATGTATAATTTATAATCTATGTATAATGAGTGTATGAGCTATCAATGCGATTTAAGATTAATACGTGAGATATATGAAGCTTACACTACACATTCAGCCACAAAACTTAAAACTAAAATATTTTTTTAGATTAATATACGGATTAATTTTAAAGTGTAAAGAGCAAAATATCATTGTAACCTATAATATTTGTTATATACAAAACATACGCAGTTTATATAATTCATTTAAATGTAGAGTCAAGCCTTGCTCCTCTTGTTGGAACAAGCTGACGACGGTCTTTCTTCTTCCAGAAATAAAGTTTCATCTATCCACTTTGTCTTGGGGTCTTCCTATGACATGCGGACCTGCCTTACCCCCTGTCCGCGACACAATTATATAGCAAAGTCTGTAGGACGTTGAATAATAGTGTTATATAGCACGAATATAGGGCCGTAGGCTCCCCTTCCCCCGCCCCCGGAAAATCAGACAAATAGTAATATTATTGGATAAACTAAGGGGAAAAATGCTTGTTCCTAATTTAATTGTAAAAACTTGCAAGCAAAATTTCTCTCAAAGAAATACGTTCAAAGAAAAAACACATGCTTTAAAATGTCATTTTACGCTTTTTTCTACCACCACTGGTAGATCAAAAGACAGAAGGTTTCATGCTTTAAATGGTCATGAAATATTGGTGAATGCAGGAGTGTATTCCAAAGAAACAGCTCAATCTTCATTTTGACTTTATAATTTCACATTTTCTCCAGAGTGTGGGAGGTTTCCCACACACACACCCATCAGGGTAATTTGGTTTTCTCCCTCTCATTATAATATATATATATATATATATTATATATATATAATTTATATATATATATATATATATATATATTTATATATATATATTTCGGAAACCCCTGGAGAAGGACAGCTCAGGCAATCTCTGAAAACGTGGGCTTGTCTGGTGTTGTTCTTTCCTAATTTACTTCGTTCTTAAACATTAAGCTAAATGTACTTTTGAGGACTTACACTTAATTAACAGGAGGAGTGGTGTCTAATAACCTTCTAGTCTTACAATTAAAGTGATACATTGCCAGCCTGTTATATGTTAAATGTAGTGTCAATGACTCTCACAGTATGCACGCCCCAGGAAGCCAGGGAATAAACAGTATACACCCAAAACTGTGTACATATACAGTTCAGTTAGATGGCACTTATATGAGAATATTATCTATGCTGAAGGGTTATGCTTGAGACCGTAGCACAAAAATCGATATTCTACTGTAGTCAATCTATAGACCTGGGGTATTTAATTCATCGTCACCCGGTTCTTATAGCAATGGTGGTACTAATAATGATGAAACTTTCATGTGTTTCTATAAACACAAGGGGATAAAGGGATTCATTGAGTAATTCTTGAGTAAGGTGTACATCCTAAGTAAGAAGAATCATAAACAGATCTTTCAAAACATACATACACCATCGTGTGCGAACGCCCGATGAAAGACTCCAAGTAGCACAAAAAATTTACAACAACAACAGGTTGTCATGCTCATACTATTTTATTGTGTAAAGAAAGTTCAAATGTGTAAGCAGGAGGCATTTAAAAAGAAAGAATAAGTAATACGCGAAGATTTCTACTGTTACTAAGCAGGTGAAGATAAATGATCCTTGTAAAGCATTTTCATTGGAGGCGGGATTCAGGAATTATCATCCGTAAATACCTAAGATGGTAAAAAAAACAGTCAATTCAGTTTTATTGATTTAGAGTTGTTATTATTAACCAATATGCATTTGTTTATAAATACTTGTAACTGACACATTTATAGACGGTTTGTAAGCATAGCAATATAAGCTGATTATGTTTACATTTTACAGGTTACAAGTGCAGGTTACAAGTCAAATTTATCCAATTGGCTTGTATCATCTGACCTTTTCTTGGTGCAGGTGATTCATTGTCGTGTGCTAATTATATTGGATTGTTTACTCAAATTTTTTAATACTAATTTTAAGGAAACAAAAAGCTCAATCACCTGTTAAGTTGCTTCCTCGTTGCAATGACTACGCCTCACCCTTCTCGAAAGGAGCAATGTCAAACTCTTCTCTATCCAATTTCCCGTCCCCTAGCATTGAGGGAAACATGATAAAAATCAGTAACACTTCAAATTTTTTTGGTATGTGCCTTTAATCTGATGGCTATTTCTTCAACGAGTGCAAGAATATTTCTTTGATTATAATAATGAAAAATAAAGTTTGTCATTTCAAAGTGTTGAACGCTTATCTAAAGCGAGAGTTCTTAAGTCTAGCCTATTTTTTATAATAAATAGTAGCTAAAGTGTAGAGTATTGTTAAAGTGGGACAAAAAACAAGGTCAATTTTTTTACTAGATGTGTTGTCTTTTTTACCTGGTGAATGAAACTCACAGGTCACGTCTCATAAGGTGTTGTGAGGAATTTTGTATGATAAACCAATCATTATGTTTGAAATTTTTAACAGAGAAACAACCACTAATCGATCATTAAATAAGAATGAGAAATTTCGATAACCATTCTTATCCGCAAGTTCCAGAGTTGAGCGTTCTGAACTCTCATCCAAGTTATTAGTCTTGACAAACTCTTTCTCCTAAATAAATCCGTCGTTGTCTTCATCATAGGATTTAAACTTTGACACAAAGGGACGGTCCTGGATCATTGGGGTCTGGAAATAATACAAAATTCATTTAAGTGCCACATCTTTTACACACAGTATTGTTTGCTATACTAACGACTAACCTAATTTGAATGGCTATCGTATTAATACATATTTATAACACCAGTCAATGACGCTGTCATTGTATGATTGGCAATACCTGTATTCTCGCTAATGTTTATCTGTCATTGCTTAGACTGTTGATTGTCTTTAATTGTTCATATTCGAGAAGCTATCAGCATACTCTGAGAATAAAATACTTTTTAAAATTTTTATTCAGATCAAGGAATTAAGTGTGTTTGTTTTGACAATTGCATTCAAAAGGGAATTCCCTGTAGTACTTATGGCCGATGTAAGCATTTAAAAAAAAACCCGAGTTGTACCATGCTTGGTTTCTCACTTAAAACCGATTTAAATACTTCCAATCTGCAATTCTGTTTGCGGTTTCCCGGTTCCCCTTAAAGTGATATTTAAAACATTGTGTATGTTCTCATAATACACAAAAAATGGCCGCAGCATGCATTATCCAAAAAAAAGCTTTCAATGGTGCCGCCAAAAGCGACTTTTTTTCCATGCAAAACAGTCAGTTTCATATCATAACATTATTTTATCTCCATATGGGTGTATCAGGACACCGGTGACTGTTGTTTTGAATTCCAAATTGAAATCTATATTTAAAATCCAAAATGGCTCTTGATATGACCACACTACGGCGAGAAAGGCGTATTCTTCCATAATTTTTTTCTTTATCCCACTAAAAGTTTTTATAGGTGGCACTTTACGGGATTATCTTATTAGGAACAAGGCCATAATTTATCAGTAACTATCAGAATTAGCGCCAAGACTATATGTTGTAACTTCCCTGCACTCCTCTGTCACCAGTTCATGCAAGCCCACTTGTCAATCAATTAACCATCGGCATGTCTTTCTATCAGTGGGCACCTAATGACTCTGCCCACTGGACATTGCTCTAGCAAAAGTGGAAAGCAAGTGAAGCTTTGGTCAGCCCCCTGGGACCACATGAAGGGTGGATTTATGGTTGTGAATGTTACCACCAGCGGTTAACAAGAGTCATGCTACCTATCTATGTACATACATTTAAACTTCGTATTCAACTGTTCACGTAAGAAATGCAGTTTGATAATTTTATAATTTAGTGTTTGAATTACATTTAAATTAAACAGTATCGTATTATTTTCTTTAAATTATGCAAGTAGAATTTTCCAGTCCCAACCCTCAACCCCCCCCCCCTCTCCGGTAGTACACAGCAAACTACAATATTGTGTTAATATATCTTACCTCGTCCAGGCTTCTTGACCTACATCTTGTCGTGCATCTTGTCTTACATCTCCTCCGGCATCTTCTTGCTTCTCCCTTGCTCACAAGTGTGAAAACCACTAACAGACGAAACAAGCAGAGGACACTGATCTTCATGGCTGCCTCAGTTCTTCACCTACGGTATTCAAGAAGTAAAAACATAATAACATTAAGTTTCGGGTAAAGGATATCAAAATCGTAAATTCGATACAAATAATTTACAAGCGCATTTCTTTCGAAATTAACAGGGAGTACAGTGCTTCATGTTTCCCGTGCAGCAATCATTCGCACATGAATTAAAACATACCGGCAAAAATGCTTGACTTGGTGAAATCTCCTACAGAACCCTAGTTCGGAACAACCTGTTGTAACAGCTGGAGGGAGCAGGTGGGGCACCGTTATATATACAGTGTGGCCACGTGGTGCAGAGGAAGCTTTAACAGAGGCAGCAAAAGAATTTCACCTTTTGTGTCACGGATTCAAACTAATTGCCTGGGAATGATTACTATCTTTTTTATCATCACACGATGCGTTGTTAAAAAATTAAAAGATCAATTCCCAGCAAACCATATTCAATGTACGTGTGTATCAGTATCGCAAAAGTTTTATTATGATAGATGTATTCACCTATTGAGTCGAAATTAGTGATATATTTTTTACCACAAATAGAGTAGTGTTAGATATTTGAAGCTTGTGTCCCCGGTCAAAGTGTAAAATTTGCAAACTTCAGTTTCCTTTGCTTGTTTTGTTGACCCTTCACAATTATTTAATTGGACATCATTCCTACCTGTGTTGTACTGCCAGTTTAAGACGTCACTGGCTATTTCTGCAAAACAGTCTATTTTAGATATTATCTCAGCAGGAAAATTAATGATCGATATTATTTACTATGGTGGCATGTATGAAAATAATATATGCGTGTTTGCATGGGCCGGTTCCGATACCACGCACAGATATGGTTTGCTGATTAATGAATCATGTTTTTAGAGGTGTTCCGATTGGTAGGATGCATCAGCCCCTCTTGTTCATCTTAGATGATTGGGCGTCTTATTCTCGAAGGTTTATATTCGGGATTATTTCCATTCACGAATATCGCTGAATCAAACGCCCGCGAACAAAATGGCAACCACAGTAATAACTGAATGCAGAAGTTAGAATAGAAGAATAGTAGCAACAGTCCAACACACCAAAGATAATTAACATTTTCTTATGATGACATGTAATTTGGGCACATTTCTAACATACAATTATTATTTAATAACGCGGTGGTCTATATCCAAGAGACAACAGTAAGATTTATTACAAAATAGTAAACAAGGTTCCTCTGACCATTGAGGTCATTTATAAGCCGTTCACTTCCCTCTCTATAAACAATGAACCAGCATGGCTATTCATTCATACCTCTCTCTCTCTCTCTCTCTCTCTCTCTATATATATATATATATATATATATATATATATATATATATATATATATATATATATATATATTACAACAGTCTGTTTCACGGGATGCGATCCGATCATCAGGTGTTATCCTAACCATATTCACCTCATGATCGGGTCGCATCCCGTGAAACAGACTGTTTCTCCCCAGTTAAAACAGAATCATCGGGATAACTAAACAGCTGATCATGTATATTCTCTTTTAAATCCCAGTTTGTATATCGCATTTAAAGTATTTTAAAAGGAGTATTTGGGTATCAGTGATGCCACACCTTCCTTGTTAAATACATGGCAAGGGACTGTATGTGCCGCTGTGCCTTTGTTGACTTTTGAAATAAGGGAAGTAAAAAAGGGTCGCCTGCAATGAAAACATATATAACCGTGGAGTTGATGGCCGACATGCTCTATGACATGTAACCTACATGTCAATCTTCTGAAACGGTATTTGCGCTCGGATTGAATACAGCTCGCCTAATCAGTATACACAACTTACAGGTACCTTTTTTGATATCAAGTGCCATTATGATTAAAATCGAGTACAGTGTAGTTTGAAAAAATGTTGTTTAATTTTCCTAAAACTATTTTATGTAAGACATTCTTCATTATATTAAACCAGATTTTAAGATCTGGCAAAATGAATATGATATTTCTTTAAACAAAAGGGTCGTAAATGTGTTCTTTAACCTGGTACACAAATATAAATGCCCTATATTTGTAGTACATAGAATTGGCAAGTTTACAAGGGAGAGAACTGCCTCCAACAAGGAAGGTTTCCTGTCCTGAGAAAACCATCCGCCTATATATGTAAACACGTTGAATTGACGATAAATTATGGTAAAAAGTGGTGTCAGTGGGTATAAAGTAGATTTACATTGACTTCATGGCACTTTTGGGCAGCCCTATGACGAATGTGTCTTAATTTTATATACCCAGTCAAAACACCTGTGTATCGAGTTCATGCATACTGGCACGTTTACCGGCTTAGTGGCTGTATGCATGTATTACACACAGGACAAAATGGTGTCTGTATCTGAGTGTACAGTAAATTATACAGCATATATGACTTTCAGAGAGATCTCATTAAAATAAACAATTAATACATGATTCCATATATTATTTGGATTATGTAAATGCCGCTTCGCCTATACAAGATGCATGTAAACTGAATGTTATAAAGTATAAATTAATACTCAAAGTGCATGGTTTTAAACGGACCACGGGCAACCAAAACTTCATATAATAATATAAATTTATTTATTTTACATGGATTTTACAATTAGATATTAAACTAATCGAGACACTCTCTATGACCCAGCTAATGGCATTCGGTAATCTGTAGGGGCGGAGGAAACTGGAGAACCCTGAGAAAACCACCGGCCTTGGACGGGCAACTACAACCCAATCTCATGACCCCGGGTTGCCTGCGGAAAGCGGAACGTTTTACCTCGACTGCCCAAGCCCCCAAACGGTTATATAATATAAAACAACAATACAAACCGACCATTATAACCCGTACCTTTGCCCCTATAAAATATCAATATCAATTAAAGCGTAATATATATTCTGAATATTAAATTTAAAAGCGTTACGTTGTAGCCAAACAGACAGAAAAATGCATTGGTAGGGTTCAGGGGCTTCAATACAGAAGGGGATGGGGGTTTATCGTCCCCCACCCACCCATTATAGCAAGGGAGACGGTCACTTTACTTTCCACTTGCTATTCAGAGAAAAAAAATATATTTATATACTGGAAATTAAATATGTTAATAATTAGAATTATAGACTTTTTATAACGTTCTATAAGTATAAAATTATAGGTTTCATTTCTGTGTTCACATTGAAATATCATATATCTAAGCCTGGTTTACAATAAACCCATATTGGAGACATAATACCTTATTTTTAAGCCATGTACATATATATATATATATATATATATATATATATATATATATATACATGTGTAAATTTGCACCTGGTATTTATTTTTTACCATGACGCTTTACCTTGACCAAGTTAGCCCATAGTCGCTAAACATTTTTTGACGTGATTTTTTTTTTGTGGTCAGCTTGTTCCCGATAAATATTTAATTTTATCACATTTTGCCAGCCATGGTAAGTTAAAGTGGTGTAGAATCTGTATTACTGGAGTCGTTTGCTTTGACATGCGTTCAAATTGGAGAGTCTATATTTGCGATCGATGGGTGATTTAAACCGCTGGTTTTATATTGCTATCTTCCAAATAATTGCCACTATGACATAGTAACAATTTTCCTGTAGTAACGTTCACCAAATCTGGTGCATAAAAACATTAACAATAAGCCATAGTCCAAAACTGAACGCTGACGGGCCTAACAAACATCCCGCCCCTAACTTCCTGGCTGTGCTGAAACTACTTAACAATATCGCGATCCTTGATTCTCGATCTCCTATGGTTCAATCTTTAAACAACATGACAGTATTTCTTCTTCGCCCCCTTACGCCGTTCTCCACTCGAGCTAAGTTACTCTCTGGTCATTTGACAGCACAGCACCTTCTGACTCCCTTTAAGATCTAGGTGCAAAGCCAAGATTGAGGGAGGGGAGAAGGCCGAAATATTTGGTAAGGGCAATAGAATATATATATATATATATATATATATATATATATATATATATATATATATATATGTATATATATATATACACCTCATGCTTTAATTCCATTTATAAATATCACTTTCACAAAATTAATTTATAAAAACAATAATTTATAGTTGCAGGATCAAACCTATAGAAATGTTGAATTATTAATAAACAATACATTAATCCTGAATGTGCAATGCTTTATACTGAAATAAGTCCCAAAACAGCGGATACCAGTGAATTTCATGAGTGTGTTTTAGAAAATTTAATCCTTATTAGACTAAGTGAAATTCCGGGAGGACGGAGAGTACTAGATACGAGCCAGGAGGGGGGGGGGTGCATGGCTACGCCCCTGAATTTTTGTTTGAATTGTATAGTGCCGTTGAAATGTTATATTTTATAGGAAACTAGAAAATGGATATTTGAAAAGCGACTACAGGTATCCGCTAACTCACAGAGGCATATATAAAGAGGGGCATGGAATCTCTCCTGACGTGACAGCCCTCCAGATGTGTGGCATCGGAGATGCCAAGGCATCAGAATAAGCACAGATGGACGAAACTAGAAAGATATTGTAGGTGGCGCCACCGGTCATGTATGCAAGATAACGCCATCCTAGATCTATGGACAAACATTCAGAGACTTGAGATATATGCATGAATGTAATTTACAAACACATAATTGAAGGTGGCGCCACCTGCCTTGTGTGAGATAATGCTGAGAAATGTGAGTACTGTGAATTTTACCAAAAGCAGATTTACAGGTGGACACCAAATTATATTGATTTTAGGTGGCGCCACCAGTTTCACATGATATACAAGATACATAAAAATTTATGGACATGCAAATTTTCAGGCGGATAGATCAAACCACTCCTGAGATAAATGCCTGAATGAATTCTACAAATAGCTGATTGTACGTGGGGCCACCAGTCTCGTGTAACAGAAATCTACCCCAGATGGTTCAATATAGAACAAGAAAACACAGAAACTTCCCATAGGGGTTGAGCTGACTTTTTGTGTATTCTTGTTGTATATCTCTATGCAAGGGACCAGCATTGCTATTCATACATCTCTATATATAATAAACGCCAATCAAGATCGGTCCAAGGATCTCGGAGGAGTTCTTCAAAGATGAACACCGCGAAGGTGGAAACCCGGTGGTGGAAACGTAGGACATGTATCCGCAAAACTATTCTGGTGGATACAATAAATGCAATAACAATAATAATAATAATAATAATAATATTTATCATAAAAAGAATATTCTCAATAATATTGTTATCAACATTTTCATAGTTTTGACAGTCCAAAAGCTGAAACACTTTGACTGTGGACAAATTATTTATTCAAAAAATGTTTTTATTTTTTTAGATACGGACATTTAAGTAAGAAGGTTTTATACGATTCTTTGATGATCCACAGGTTTTTAAAATCGTATTTTATGGCTGATGTGGGCATGCACTGATAAAGTGCCCCCATACTCAGTTTGTTTCATATATACGCACAAAAAAAGTTCAAGATTGTCATTTGTCTAACATGTGTCTATTTGCCAGCATTAACATGGGCCAAGAAACTTTGAAGTGTATAAGTCTTTTTTTCAAAACCTTCGTGCTTGATGTGGCACTCACCCATCAACCGCTCGTACTGTCTGTTTGTATAATATCTTTAAAATATATCCGCTCATTCTCCTTAAAGTTTTCTTTTAGATTTGTAAGTGACAAATGACCTGTCCTGCCCTAGCAAAATTCTCTTGTGCAATAGGATTAACAGGGGAGGAAACGTTTGAGATTGTTTTTCGTATGGTGTGACGTAAATCTAGCCTCTTGAGTGATCAAGTAATGCTAAACGCATACTAAACAATAATAAAACTGTCTTGAGCCTCAAGAAAAGACGCTGCGGTGGTTTTTATCAATAGTATTACTATACAGTGGCAGATCCTGGCAGGGGTCCTGACCCCCCCCCCCCCCTTTATTTTAAACTGGAACAGGGTTTCAAACCAAATGTTGTGACCCTGAACCCCTCCTCCTCTGACCAGAGGACTTTTTTTCTTTCAGTCTTCCAGTTCGTGACCCTCCCCTTTCCAAAATCCTGGATCCGCCCCTGCAATATAAATAAATATATAAGTATTTGATATATGTTGTGGCCGGAAAGATCTTTTCTGCACTGAAACTCATGTTAGAAATATCTGTCTGATCTGCTTCCATAAAAAGCCGTGTTTTAATACAGCATTCTCGTGCCTCGGTCAGTGTCGGCATTATGGGAAATATGATACAATGGATAAATGGAGTACACAAATTATGTACAGATATAATATAAACACAGCTTGGAATTTAAGACACGTTTTCGGGTTTTTTCCCTCTCAAAAGTATGAACTATCGCATCTCCGTCTTTCCCTAAAATAAGCAGACTTGCAAACACACATACGCCACACAAACACAAACACGTGTACGCATGCTCACATTCCTGACAATATCCCATACAACCGAAACATACACACGCATGTATAAACCAAAGTACGCAGTATAAATTGGCCCGTCACGCTAATATTTCACTACCAATTCGCAATCATTACAGTCATTGCAACGGTTAACAACATGGAATACTAGGGGACATCGCAATTCAATCGGCGCTAGTATAAAATAATGTAAAATTTTAAAAAGAATATAAAGTATTACCTCATTTATTTCATTATCATTATAAAAAACATCTCTACTTTAAAATATTAAACATCCTCTGTATATATTTGATTTAAAACTGATTAACTTTAGATCTACAGATATATATATATATTCAGCAAGCATTAGCAAATTACATAAGCTAATTAGTCCGCAGGCAACCAAGGACCGGACCGTATATAACCTGATCCAGCCAACCATGCCCCACGTAAGGTTGCAGACCCCTCAACATGTCACGAACCACCCTCCGCCAAGGATCACCACAAACCGCACTCCCTTCCCCAGCTCTCAATCCCAGGAACAACCCAGCACGTGAGTGATGGCCCGCGACTCCTGAGAGCTGCTGTTCAAAAAGGCACCGTGAAATTCCATGAATTGAGGCAAAGTGTGATTAGAATGTGAAATGTGGCGTTTAAGCCTTTGTGGAGGTAAGCGCTCACAAGGATGCTCTTGCGTAATACAAGGCAGGAAACGATTGGGTTTGTCCTGGTCCGTGTAAACTTTCACTTTCTCGCACACCAAGTGTTTAAAGTTATTTTTAAAGTTAAGGCCACAGTAAACAGAAAGGAACTGTCGTAGGGGATTTATATACAGAGTAACCTGATGCATCTGATCAAGCGTCGGAAAGAATCCAGAGTGTTGGACATATCCAGATAAAAGATTTAAATTTCATGTTTTTCCATACAGTTTTTATATAGCCGAGAAAACACGAACCAGTAGACTGATCAGCTGGTGCTAGTTAAATTATATAACCCTGTAATAATAATTAAGCTAATAATAATAATTATAATAATATAACTACTATTACTATTATTATTTATTATTATTATTATTATTTTTATTATTATTATCATCAATTTTATTATAAATGATATAAAATGAATCTGTGCATAACTCGCTTCAGTCGATATATGTGTCGATATCTTCTGTCAAGATTTCAGAGGGAGGGTTAACTCAAGAGAGACACTTATCGAGAGAGAGAGAGAGAGAGATAGAGAGAGAGAGAGGTAAAATAATTAAACATATATATGGAAGAGTTAAATGCGTACCATGGATAAGTTAAGGATGTATTGGATAATGATGTATAAGTGTTTGCACTGCTGCACTGCAGCTACACATCTCTAACTGAAACTGTAATTTTTTATTGTGAACAGAGTTCTGCTAAAATTATCTGATGAAGTCAAATTTACTTATGCTTTAAAGTAAGTAAATAAGCAACCATTTGCAACTAACAAACTTGACCAGTTGACTGTAAACCGTCGTTTAATCAAATTGTTGACAACATTTTATTCAGAATATGAATCGTGAAAGACGTCATTGTTCAACGTTTAAAGTCTTTTCTATTCTTTGTATGGAGCTGTTTATGGTCAATTGTGTTACATTATGTAATATAATTCTGCGATAATACATTACGAAAAACAGCAAGACGATATTTTGTGTTTCATTTGGTATAGAATTCTTAGATAAAGTCCTACGACCCTTAAAAACATCTATTAATATTTTTTTCTGTGTTTGTTCATTAAATTGGTCACCATTATTCAATAACTAATGAGGTCTTGAGTTTTTATTTGATAATAACCGACTCAATTTTGGAGGTAATTTGAATCTTAAATATCGGGAAATATAGCAGTCGAGACCGTCGATATTCACAAGAATTATCGGAGACTGATGGAATATTTCTGAACTGGGTGAACGTGCATATGATGCACATCGAGATGATAAACTCAGACATACATTCTCTTGGTTTTGGTTCACTTATTTCCTGCGCTAACGTAGAGCACAAAACATTTTGATCAAACCGATTGTCATTTAGTGATCCAGCATATTGTCGGAGATATTTGTGAACCATTAACTGCTTTTGGTTCAAAATGGAACTTCTGTGGCAAAGAAGAATAGGTGCCATCAACTCCCAGGCTAAACGAAATTTAGATGTTAAAATCACTGACAGCACTTCAGTTATAAACGAATAAATAAGAGCAGACCCTTTCACCTGACCTTCAAAGTTTAAAACGAAATCTATTCTATACCTTCTGTACGTCAAAGTGAATGCCGGCTTGATGTCAAGTAAATAAACTTCTCGGTTCAGCTCCACTCACGAATCTTGGCACTTTGTTTCACATATCAGGGAACGAGGTAATATATGGGCCCTCTTCTAAATCTTAATGCTGTGATTTACAGGTTACGATTTGGCTCTCCGGTTATGAGGAAAGTTTGGAACACGACTGTACCAAATCTGGCATTGCAGCACCTGTAAATCTATTTTTTTTGACAACATGTAACTGCTGACATAGACCACATTTTTTGTCACATGACACATTTTTGTCAGGGAGCAAAGGAATATTTATTTAATTGATTATCGAAGCATACATCCATAATAGATTTAAGCTCTGTTAATGGTACAGGGAAAGATATCTTTTGCAAAATAAAATATACGGGACACTGCTGCACGACAGTATATGCTCTGTTGCGAAATTCAGTGTTCTCACTTTTTATCTTAAGGAAATTATTCTTTTATAGATAAGAGTTAGGTTTGAGTTTGGCTACAACCTGAGCCTGTATACATCTTGTTATAATAGAATAATATAATAATGATTCATTTCATTAGCTTGCTATAATCAATAACACAATAATAGAATATTAGGTACTGATGACCAATTTTCATAGATATGAGTGGACATATGATAAAATCATGAAAAGCATATTATGAAAGTATTAAAATTTCTCCACGTGTTCGATCTGAACAGAGTTGCTTATTTAATATTATTTAACAAATACTAGTATATGTGAACCCCCCCCCCCCCCCCACTAACCCGAATGATAATTAAGTTGTGGGGCTTCTTTTTAAGGGATATTGGGGATCAGTGGGGATAACAGTGGACCTGCGTGACCACGTATTGCACGAAATGCCTTTTGGGCAGTACATGCGCTCTGGCCACGGTCTTAACAGGCCAGTGAAAATCCCCAAGGCGCCTCCTGAAAAAGCGTCACAGGCATGGTGGATCTTGCAGCACAAAAGAAATAGGGGCACCTAATAGGGAAATATTAAAATTATTAAATATTCAGCTTAATAGAGCATAATCCCGCAAAATAAAACAAACTTGTCCTAGAAGAGCACACAACTGATACGTCTCCCGAATATTGAGAGTCAAATAGGAAAGGAAGCTGGTAAACCGTGGTCTAGAAAAAAACCAACTCCGTATTAATTATAAAGATTACATATTTATTGTGAAATAATCCCGCTGTTGGACAGATAGTTAAGTTAAACAAGAATTGACAGTACATGGCGTCTTCAATACGTGAGGAGCGGGGGGGGGGTATATCCCCCTACTTTTTAGCAGCGGGGGATAGCCAATGTTATCATTCCCCCTTGCTGTCCAGGGAATAAGATTAATATTATCGAAATAAAATATAATAATCAATCCATTAATCTATATTATAATTGATGTTGGTCGCACTGGATTGTTATCACGGAACTCTCTTTGTGGCCATGCCTGGGATATGCACGTGTTTTTGTCTTTCGCTGTCGGGAATGATGCAACGTGTGTCCGGGGGGGGGGGGGGTCAAATTGCCCCACATGCGACGTGTTTTTCCTTTGTTCTAGCTGTTTGCTCAAAACGACTTGCATAACGGCCGGCCTACCCGATGCAAGTCAACTTGGATGACAGATTCCAAATAGGAATTCATAGCTTACCGCGAGACCTATGGTATATACGCTTTGGAAGATCCTTTGAGATATCTATAGACATTTCACATAACGATAACATTATAAAATCTCAGCTAAAAAGTGTCGTATTCATCTTGAATTTAAATATTTATTTTTCGAAAGCATATGTAAAATACACCTCCGCAGTGTTTTCACTGTACAAGTGTTGTAATTGCGATATCCATATATACTACGCATTGTTTATGCAGTTAGGCAAAAGCTAAAGCGAGTTAAATTAGGGCTCGAGTATGAGAGGAAGTATACAAAAGAACAGCTGATATAATTGACCTTCAACCCTGAGGCGGGGCAGGTGGACAAATTAGTTAGAGATCAGTGAAATGTTATGCATCATAACTGCTTTTTACTCGGCGTGTGTTCATCTTTGCTTCCATGATTAAATAACATTGCACAAAATCAAAATTTCACTCGGCTATAACCAAAAATTTATCTTAAGGCATGTAATTCCTATCGATTTATATGGCGTGTGCAACTAAATGTTCACCTGTCACGGATGTGTTGTTGTGATGTATATTAATATTAGAATTGGTTGGCTTGTTTTCTTTAAACCGGCTGTCTTAATTGGGATGAAGCTTAACTGTTCCTCCAGGTGTGGATAGAAAAAGCTAGATACATTACTTCTTTTCATGGGTTTAATTTCTAAGTTAATTTTATTCTTGTTAAAATACTTACAATTTGTTGTAATATATTTGAAATGGGTCACACAGACAATTAAAGGCTTATATATGTTTGGATCGATAACTGAGGTTAATAATTTCATATGTGTCTGAAACAAGTCTCTTTTTTTTAAGTTTTTATTTCACTTAAACGCCTGTGATTCAACTACCCCACATCTCCTCCCACCCCCCCCCCCCCCCCTCCCAATCCCCACCTCGGAAGATAAACCGACTCCACCACAGTAATACCATACAAACCAGGGCCACACGCTTTTTTTCAAGTCACTCATCGTCACACACTCTGTAGAAAATACCAAAACGGGAGGACCAGCCATTAACCAGCAGACCAGCCGTTGACCAGCAGTTAACGTTTTGCCTGTTGCACATGTTTTGGTACGTGCTGGTATCTTGAGAAGAAGAGAAGATTGAACAAAACCACAATTACCACACCCAAGCAAAATGCTCTTTGCTGATTTGTGACTTAAACATGTGTCTTTATATTTTCTTATTAAGGGTTTTCTGATTTATAAACTGGTTTAAGGCGTTATGTGTAGGCTTCCAGAAAATATGTATTTCTGATCCATAAAAGTGCTAAGATAAATGAATCTTCTTTTCAACTCCTTAAGTTGCCTGCATATGCATATTCAACGTGAGAGGTCGTAGCCCGTCCCCCCCCCCCCCCCCACAAGCATCATCGTGCCCCTGATCCAATTATCCTACACACGTCTCTGAACCTGCGCTTTCACTTAATATCTTTTGATCATATACTGGCATTCTAAACTAAAGAATAATATCTAATCAAAAATAAAGGATTTTATCAAGTGGTGTCAATTTATCTTCAAGGGTGGGGGATGACTCTAAGGGGGCAGAGGTGACTCGCAAGGGTTGGAAGGGGGGATGACAGGCATGGAAGGGTAATCTATATATATATAGTGAAACCTCGTTGTGTCGAACTCGCTTAAGTCGAATAGCCCGCTGATGTCGATATTACAGGCTCGAACCTCGGATGTGTCGAAGTTTTCTGAGGGTCCCTTCGACTTCGACACAACGGGGTTTCACTGTATATATATATATATATATATATATATATATATATATATATATATATATATATATATATATAAGGTAGAGTTACCCTCCGTTGTAAAGTGCTCAATGATCTACAGACTAGGCCAGAGCGGTATAACTCTGAAGAAAGAGCAGGGTTGTTTTTCTTCAGAGTTATATATATATAAATATATATATATATATATATATATATATATATACACATATATATATATATATATACACACATATATATACACCTTTGATTGTCTGTGTGATAAATTTCAAAGATAGTGTAAGGTTTATAAAAACGCATATGATAGTTCTAAGCCATTTTTTATATAAAAAATATATCATAGTAAACTCGTAAAAGGAACGAAGTCTATACTTACATTTATTGATATACAGTGAAACCTCGTTGTGTCGAAGTCGAAGCGGCCCTCAGAAAACGTCGACACATCCGAGGTTCGACACAAGCGGGTTTTATTTGGTAATAATATACTAGAGTTGTCCGGAATATAACTTAGACACAACAAGGTTTCACCGTTCTTTATTTTTAATATTTAATGTATTCTCTGAAAAGTGGGGGGATAATTACATTGATTATCCACCTTGCCAAAAAGTGGGGGGATCTATACCCTCATACCCCTTTATTTACGCCGCTGAATTTATCGTTCATTCACAAAATCTTTCCCGTTGAAGCAAAAAACATTACTCTCAGTGTTCAAAATTACTGTGTCCTGATAATATATGTGCACCCAATGACGCCACGCAGCTATTAAGGAAATATCCGATGGTGAAATTCGAATATCGGGACCAAGCCGCTGCTTCAGTTTCAAAGTGAGCCAACACAAACCATCCAATCTGAGTCACAAGGCATTACAATTTTTATCTGGATCATTGTCAAACTGAATTAATCACTCATCCTTTTTTTTCAGACCACTGATTCAGGATCATACATCAACCATATGTTACGGGTAAAAGGTTATCAGTGATTATATAACAATTTGGTTGAGTGGGGGAGGTTTGACTATTTGACTTTCTTACAAAGGGAAAAGGTAAAAGGTCCCCTGGTTGGCGAGTATATTTAGTAAAATATGTTTTGAGTTCAACAGTACAAGATGCAGTCTCCAGCTTCTTCACTACAGGTGTCACTGTCATATTTATGATATATGTGATGTGATATTTATTAACATGGAACTTCTTTAACATGAAACTTGCTGACACTACAACCTGTGGCACCATCGAAAGTAGATGTTTATATTGCTGCACCTTTGTAATCAGGGGCGTATCTACAGGATGTCACAGGGCCAAGCCGACCCTTACCCCTGATTTTGCATGCAAGTTAGATGAAGTTATCTTTTGTTCTCTCAGAAGTTATATATCATCCACTGAAAACTATATAATTAAGAAAATGGGTTATTTTTACATCACGTTTCAATATTGTATTACTCCATTTAAACATGTTACAGGTGGTAGTGGATATATCCCGGGGATATTACTCCCGCCTTTTTTATCATGAGCACCCATTAACTAAGAAACCGAAGTTAAATTGTTCACAATATTTTTTTCACCCGTTCTCTATTTCTACTTTCTGCCGCGGCAACTGTTTGTCCACTTTAAATATATAAAAAAATATGAGGATTATTGGCATTTCAGTGATAATCATACAGGAGAAGGGAAGTCTAGGTCTTGGTGGTCATCTTTACTCTTTTCTCCTCCTCCTTCCAGATTGTCTGAAAATCATCACAAACATTTAAATGAAATAAGGATATTCTGATTTCTAATAACGTTCTTTTGATATTTTGTTCCTGAAATCAACCAGACATGGGCATGTACAGCGCTTTTTGATGGCACATTGTGTTACCTTTACGGCAATGAGGCCAAGAAGATCGACTATCAGACCCAGGGCGAGGAGAAATGCGTCCTTTTCGTTTGTCACATTCATGCAAAAGAAATCAGAAATTGTGAGGGAAATAAAGGCAAACAGATAAGAAATCAATCACGATTTTCTGATCATTTATTCCTTAAGAAGGTTCAAGTACAGCTGACAGATGGTACTGCCTTTTGGATGTAATTTGATGCATTTTAATTCCCGTCCGTGTTCTCCATATAAAAGATTCTGAATCATTTGGAGAGTGTATTACAAGTATTTATTTAGTTTCAATGAAAAGGTACAACCCACCATTATGCAAAAAAGTCGCAACCAACATAGGACAATCCTTAAGAATCCTGGTCGAAGAATTCCTTAAAAACCACGTACTTCAGAAATTGTTCAGCTGCAACACAGTCAAAATAAGCTACAGCTGTATGTCTAACCTGAAACAACACATAGAAGGCCATAAAAAACGTATCACCTCAAGGAATAATACAGCGCCATCTACCGGATGCAATTGCAGGAATCCCCATGCATGCCCAACGCCTGGACAGTGCCTTACAAATTCAGTCATATATCAAGCCACAGTCCGTACAGAAAACGGAAAAGCGAATGAAACGTACATCGGTCTCACGAAAAACTCTTTTAAAAGAAGATATAACAGCCATAAGACATCGTTCAGATACCCGGAAAAAAGAAAGCACGGAACTCAGTAAATACAGTTGGGAGCTAAAAGAGAACAACATAAAACGTAAACAACGTAAAATTTAGATACAGAGGAGAAAACAAAGCAAATTCCCCAGAAACTGACAGATGTAACCTGTGTCTGTGGGAGATATTATTCGTTATATGTAAACAAAACCTGGCGACGTTTAACCAACGCAATAAGCTTGTAAAAAGTTGTAGACACGCTAACAGATTCCTCTTGCGTAAACTCAACACGAAGAGTAATCCAGATGTACAGGTATAAAGCCAAACACGCCTCATTGAACAACCAGATATTCAATGTACAATCCCTTCAGTCATACCGATCTGAAGAGTGCCATACAACGGTAGAAAACTAATTGCAAATCAATAAAACGATGCTTACAATCGTTTTATTCCTTACAAATAATACATATTTATACGCTCTGGTTATACTATCGAGCACTTTGTCATCAGTGCATTGCAAACAGCCTAGAAAGAAAAATGGTATATATATATATATATATATATATATATATATATATATATATATATCACTTTTATAATCAATTTTAAATGCCATACATGAAAAACACACACACACACACATATATATATATATATATATATATATATATATATATATATGCCTCCGTCGTATAATTCTGAGCTAAATTAAACGAATGGGACATTTGGTGTTCATTGCCCATGATTCACTTATAATTTTCAGTCGATGTCGTCATTCCCGGCACATTTCCAGGATTATGATCAAAATAAAATAATGCAGATGGCCATGAAGATGGCCAACAAGGACGGTATGTCGTTAACTCACTTTTTCTCACTATCCAAATCTGAAAAAGAGAGATAGTGAGAGGGAGAGAGAGAGACAGCCAGACGGAAAGATAGAGAGGGCGGGAGAGACAGACAGAGACAGAGACAGATGGATAGACAGCAAAAGTTGAAGCCTTCCTGATGGGGCAAAAAATGTTTGATTAATTATATATATATATATATATACATATATACATATATATAAATATATATATATATATATATATATATATATATATATATGTAACGGTTCGTTCAATATAGGCATCTGATCATCAATTTTGTAACCTTTTTATATTATCACTCATAGCCTCTATTATAATTTTTTTTAATGTACAATGGCCATATCGTTGGCCATTTCGTGTTTTCGCTGGTCAAACTTGCTTGCAAACCAGTTCCACTCCAGGGGACCGGTTCTCGTTATCATGAACTGTTGTAATGAACGGGTGTAATAGAGCGGAAAGTTGTGGTCACCGCGAATGCTCAGGACACACTGTCCAGGAGATTCAGACCAGCGCTGACTCTCCGTGTAGGCAGTTCGTCTACAGATATTTCTTATGTTCAGGTAGGCCTTTTTCAAAGTATCGTACGAAGTCATAAAATAGCGACTAAAGGTTAATTTATTATTTAAGGAGTAGTCCTTATTATTCTAAGAATTATTATATACTAATGTTTATGCTGCTTCTGTAAATGTTCAGAAATGAAGTATTTTAATGGAAGGAATTACCGTTGGAATTACTTGTTCATAAAAAGTTCAAATAAAAAGTAATTAACCGTCGATAAAGTATTTGGTGACACATTAGTCGTTAGTGCCTAGTACTCTATGTATATTCATCTTATTACCTACGTATATTTCTTGTTAAATTGGTCTCTATAAAGATACCAGCGCTGACTCTCCGTGTAGGCAGTTCGTCTACAGATATTTCTTATGTACAGTTACAGAGACAAGTACCCCGTATATACTGCACCCGCACTGTATAAAATAAACTGTCATGTACAACAACCTGGTTTCCCTCTTCAATAAACGAATTTGACAAGAAAGTGGACCCGAATGCAGACCAACAGACGGACCACTGTTACATATTGCGCAGCCTGCAGGATGTTTTGAAGAGGTGACATTTATTTTTTTGTGAACAATTTATTCGAAAAAATATTTAATTCTAATTGTTTGTCTCTAGACCGGTATCGACAAGAAAATTCGTATGTGAGTGTTAAGTCGCTAAACACAGCAGGCACGTTTTGAGCTGTAACTGTGTAGTCTTCATTAACTGCGCGCATAATTTAATAATCAGCACATTTATCCTAACGGAATATAAAGAAACGTTCGTTTCTTTGTGCTGTGATAACATTTTTCGCTTTGACTGAAGCATGTAGGAGCCAAAACAACAGGTGACCGCTATCCTCACGCGCGGGCCCCGTGTGCAAGGAACCGTGTCGTCGCTGACAGAGGTATACACGTGCTGAACCTCAAAACTTTCTCCTGGCTTTATTTCACACAAGTGGACTTGTGATATACACTTCAGTTGAATTTTCGCTGGTTCGTTTTAAAACGAACATTTGTGCTCAAAACGGACTTCGCCCGAGAAAGTGGTGCCGCCTTGGAAACCCTGGTGACCTCTAGCGGAAGTGTCAACGAACTTTTACTGCATGTGTTTAGTGTATGGACTCGGTGTTGTGTGTTTACATGGACAGCTGTATTGGAGGTCTGGTCATACTGGACTGGTAAGCTACGCTTGTATTAGTTGATATATAAAATTAAGTTTATTGAGACATGTTTTAATTCAAAGGTAGTACTGATAACTCTATGGTGATATTAGAAATTGATTAATTGATATAAAATTTTCATATTTAAAGATTATACTTCAGCACACTGAATACCACAGGTAGTTATCAGTTGGATGAAACAATAGGCAGTACACCTTAGGCTTATTTAATAAGTCAGTTGATAGAATCAAAATCAGTTTAGAATTTTTCAATATTGCCGGAAACACCGTGGCCACAATATATTTGTCAATTAACTTTATATTATTTTTAAAAGCCTTACTTACTAACTGCATTTACGTATTGTTCACATGATCATAACAAAGCCTTGATGCAAGGTAAATGAGTTCCAAAGGCTTTACCCTCATTCCTTCTAACACATTTTTCGGCGAATTATTGCCAGTTTCGCCTTCAGTTTTCACCGGAAATTGTAGATAACTTTTCTTTTCTATGAACGGATAAGATTAAGCACTTTGTCATTTACTGTTACATCGTTGATCAAGATGATCGATTCCCGAACCATTACGGTAACAGGGATACCTGCGGATGCTGGTTAAAACAGAATGAGCAGATTTTTTCACATCCATAGGACCAGTAGAACGTCCTGTTGGTGAAAGAAAGCCATTCTAAGCTGTGTGCAGGACGAGGTTACATAGTCTTTGTAACACCCGAGTCTGTACAGAAAGCTTTAGATCAATTGTCAGGAGTGTCACTTCGCCAGTATACAACATGTATATTGAGGTTATCTATCAGAGAAAGTTCACATATGAGATAACCACCCTTATAAAACTGAAAACTGTATTAACAGACCCGGTTGAGACACTTGTTTCTCAATTTGCCACATTAACCAGTGACCAAGTAGAGATACTACTGGGAACAATGCAAAAACAGCGGGGAGAAGTAAAGACTGAGCAGCCTTCCTTTCGTCCCTCCCAGCCTTCATCTCAAACTCTTCCAAGGATACCCTTGTTTTCCAGGGATATAAAAAAGGTGGGATCGGCTATAGACAGTGGGTGTATCATATTAAATATCTAATAAATACACAGGGCATGCATCCATATAGTATCGTGCAGGTCATTCGAAACTCTGTACGGGGTGTCGCTGCTGAAGCAGTATTGGTCATGGGTGAGAATGCTTCGCCCTCTGACGTCATAGAAAAGTTTGATACTATGTTTGGCAATGTTTTACGCCCCGAACAACTGCGTCAGTAGTTTTACTCTGCTGAACAGTTACCAAAAGAATCTGTAGTTTCATGGAGTTGTAGAATACAAAGCTTGTCGATTTAATAAAACAAGCTGAGGGTATCTCTCCCACTGAGGTTGCAAAGATGCTACGCTCTAGGTTCTACTATGGTCTGCGAAACGAGAGAATTCAATTAGCTCTTCAAAATAAATTTGATCTAGGAGCTGATTTTGATTAACTTCTCGCTGCCGCCCGCATGAAAGAAAATGCCCTTGATAAACATGAGACCACCGTTAAACCTGTAGCCAAAGCACATCACATCAGGTTAACGCGTCTGTTGATAATACTCCATTACAGAAACTGTTAGATACTGTTTCAAAATTAGACAATCGAGTTGCTTCTCTAGAAAACAAAACAAGACCGCTTAGAAATAATACTTTCCCAACAGCCCCACAAACACAAAGAAATCGAACAAATGTCAAAAAGTCAGAACCAATAAGTAGACCTTTGTGTACAAGATGTAAATATAGATCACGCACGGTTGAAAATTGAAATGCCAAATACGACATTACAGGTAAGCGTTTAAACTGAGAAACGCCCGTGTAGTTACTGGGTCGGACATGGGCGGTTATACTGAGACTCGGGGGAACTGTGAGGAGTGGGCCACCTGTGTAAAGCACTCCACTTTTTGGTAACATTGACAAGGTTAATGTTTTAGTTGAAGGCATAGAAGCCGTCGGTCTGTTAGATACGGGGGCTCAGGTAACTACCATGTCAGAATCTTTCTATGATCAGCACTTTGCCCAAGTCCCAATTCAAACTGTTACAGAATTTTTGAAGGTATAGATACGGCTAGTGGTGATTGTTTAAAGTTTCGAGGCATACTGGACCTATATTTAGTCTTTCCCGACTTAAATTTAGAAGTCGCTGTACCTGTGCTTGTGGTTACTGATACGGAATTTAATCCTGAGGTACCTTTCATTATAGGTACAAATGTACTTAATTTATGCTTGGACCACTACAAAAACCAGACAAAGAAAGTGTCTACATCGTGGCAAGTGGCCTTTAAATGCCTCTCTATCATAGCAAAGCATTCCTTGGATGCTGATGGGAATGTTATTAACAGAAAACCTGTTAAGATAGCCCCACAGCAGAAACTGATTAGCAATGGTAGCACAGGAGCACGAACCACGGGTAAGGTGTTAACTATCACTGAAATGGAAAGTCACCCTTCATTACCCAATGGACTAGTAGTGACACCTATGTTACAGTCTCTTGACTTATCTTCAGAATCATATCATCGAATTCCTGTTGATGTTTACAATATTACTAAGCATGACATAACTGTACCAGCTAAAACTGTGCTTTGTGCACTTCAGCGTGTCACTTTAGTTTATCCCCCCTTAGGGTGCGACTCGACAGAACAGTGCCTTGATAATATACAGCTGGGTCCAGAGCTGTCAACCGAACAGATCTCTGATATCCGAGGTCTTTCTCGTAAATTCAGTCATATTTTCTCCACTGGAGATTTTGATCTTGGTAGAACTAATGTGGAAAAACACAAAACAGTTCTTTATGATGACAGCCCTATCAAACAAAGACATAAACAAATACCACCCCATCTTTCTGAGGAGGTTAGACAACATCTAAAAGACATGATGGAAACGTTAACGTTATGCCCTTCGGTCTGGTCTGTGCTCCTTCAACGTTCCAAAGAATTATGCAAACTACCATGGGAGATTTACATTTAAAGGACCGTTTATTATATTTAGATGATATCATTGTCTTTTCCAAAACTTTTGACGAACACTTAGAAAAGCTCGAAAAAGTGTTTCGACGGCTAGAGAAGGAAGTTAAAAAATCAATCCTTCAAAGTGTCAATTCCTCCAGCAAAAGGTAAAATATTTGGGGCATGTGGTGTCCAGAGATGGAATCCAAACTGACCTCGACAAAATTTCTGTCTTAAAAGAATGGCCCGTCCCTTAATCTGTTAAAGAGGTCAGAAAATTCCTGGGATTCGCCGGATTCTATAGGAAGTTTATACATGGCTTTAGTGCAAATGCTAAACTCCTCCATAATCTTTTAAAAGGGGATAAATCAGTAAAATCTACTTCCAAGAAACCCTCTCCTTTTAGGTAGAATGAGCAACATCTGCTCCTCTCTTGGCCTTTGCAGATTTCAGTTTACCCTTTATTCTGCAAACAGATGCCTCACGTGACGGCATTGCTGCCATTCTTTATCAAAATCAAAATGGTACAGAACGGCCAATAGCCTACGGTAGTCGGAGTTTGTCTCCCTCCGGGGCAAGATATACTACCCACAAACTTGAATTCCTTGCACTTAAGTGGGCGATAACAGATAAGTTCAAAGACTATCTGTACGGAGCAGAATTCATAGTACGGACTGATAATAATCCGTTAACGTACATACTTTCATCTGCTAAGTAAGACGCTACAGGGCAAAGATGGCAGTCAGAATTGGCAGATTTCCATTTCTCTGTTCAATACAGGTTGGGGAAACGTAATGTCGACGCTGACGCACTTTCGCGATTACCCCGTAAATCTAACTCGGACGAGTCTACAGACGCTCTTACAGTAGGGGTTGTGAAAGCAATCTGTACATGTCATACTGTACCTGGTTTTATAGAATGTCTCTCAATCAACCCCCTCATACCCGGTGATCTGTCAATCGAGAATACATGTTCCTCAGTAGACCTTAAAAAAGAACAGTTAACGGATGTCTTTTTAAAACCAATCATCGGCCTTCTCAAAGATAACAAGAGAATAACGGTTCAGGAGATGCAAAACAGAGATACTCGTATGCTCTTTCTAGGCCGTAAACATCTCATTTTAAAGAACGAGACGTTGTACCGAAGAAGAATTGTCAATGGGACCACTGAATTTCAGGTTGTGGTGCCAAAAAGAGCTAAGACCCTTAGCACTGAAAGGGATACATGATAATGTAGGCCACCTTGGTCAAACTAGGTCACTTCAGTTGGCCAGGGAAACGTTTTATTGGCCGACAATGGCCAAAGACATTGAAGATCATGTCGCTACTTGCCCACGGTGTCCTAGAAGAAAAGGTTCAATTAACCAAACAGCCCCCTTGATTCCAATAAATTGTAGCCAACCTCTTTGAATTGTTATGCATCGACTTCTTGAAACTTGATGCTGCAAAAGGTGGACTCGAAGACGTCCTTATTATTACAGACTGTTTCACCAGGTATGCACTGGCTATACCCTGTAAGGGACAGAAAGCAAAGCTAACTGCCAAACTTCTATGGGAAAGGTTTGTTAATCACTATGGATTTCCGTTACGAATTCATAGTGATCAGGGGAGAAAGTTTGAGTCTAAGGTAATACGGAACCTATGTGACCTAGCCGGAATTAAGAAATCCAGAACAACCCCTTACCATCCCATGGGTAATGGTCAAACTGAACGGTTCAATAGAACACTCATAAACATGCTAGGTACCCTAGAGGCTGAGCAAAAATCCGAATAGCCTAATTACATACAAACTCTGGTGCATGCGTACAACTGTACACAAAACGACGCCACAGGCTTTAGTCCATTTTACTTAATGTACGGAAGGCATCCAAGGTTACCAACAGATATGGTTTTTGGTACCATGGAAAACAGTCAGAATCCATCTGTCGAGACCTATGATAAATTTGTTACCGAGTTGCGTAACAAATTGTCAGTAGCGTACAAAATAGCTCAGGACAGGTCTCAACAGTCTAAACTACACCATAAATCACTTTATGATAGTAGAGTAAGGGGAGCTACGATCCAGGTTGGAGACAGGTTTTTAGTTAGAAACTGGGTCTGATAGGAAAACACAAACTTTACGATTTGTGGGAACAACATATCTTTATTGTTGTAGATCAACCGAATGTGGATATCCCAGTGTATAAGGCGAAGCAGGAATATGATGGGCAAACTAAGGTTCTGCACAGAAATTTGCTTTTACCCATTAGTAATTTACCCATTCCTGATTCTGGTTTGAAATGCCCTGTAGATTCACCTGAATCCCCCTCTGAAAGTGAATCTGAAGACACTTCTGATGAGGAGGCCTATCTGGTTTCTGTGCCCATACCAAGGGTTATTCCAACAGAACCACAAGTTGATCTAGGTGCTATGCCTGATAATAATGAATTAAGGGGCAGTTGTAGTAGTAATCCTGATCAAGATGCCTCGCATAATGATACTGAAATGTTATCCAGTATAACTGACGATGAGTCCTCATATCAGTCCGAAAACTCCAACCAAACTCGCCCCATACCGCCACCGTTGCGTAGTTCCAAAGAGAACTACCAGATAGGTATACGCCATGAACAATTACCATACAACAATACATAAGTTATATTAGATAATTGTCGAGGACGACAATTTTTTCGGGAGGGGAAGGATGTAACGGTTCGTTCAATATAGGCACCTTATCATCAATTTTGTAACCTTTTTATATTATCACTCATAGCCTCTATTATTATTTTTTTTAATGTACAATGGCCATATCGCTGGCCATTTAGTGTTTTCGCTGGTCATACTTTTTTTTTTTTTTTTTTTTTTTTTTCTCTTTCTTTCTTTCTTTTTTTTTCTTTTTCTTTCTTTCTCTCTATGATGTCTCAGATTTGTACTTGTTCTTTATTTTCGAAAAATAGGTTTCATCATTGACATCATAGACTATTAGGAAACTTACAACAGTAAATTACAAACCAAATATCAGTGTAATACAAGTACAATTCCATGTTTTACATGCGAGTACCATATAAATCTGTCAAGGTTCATTTAGTTTTAGAATTTTCATGACTTTAAGATATTACAAAAACTCAAATTTCCAGTATACAATTTTTGTATTCTGTAGGTACATTGTTACATATACAAATATATATTTATATAAAACTTTCTGATTACCAGTTCATGTATTTACGTAAAAATGTTTACCACTGAACATTCAATTATTTCAATCATCATTCTTTTCAAAATTTACAAGTTTGTCTCGCAGAAGTTCACAAGTGAAATGGTGAAATCAATACAAACCCTGACATTTCCTATTATGTTAACATTTCATATTATATTCACATAAATTGAAACAAATATCATACATTATATACACACTCATGAAACCGAAAGGGTCACCGCCTGGCTGTATATAGCAAAATGATAGTAGTTGAATAATATACATCACTTCTTGTTTAGTATAGTATGAGGAATTGGTTTCCATTTTATTTCATGTATAGTACTTTTGTGCCTTTTTTCCGCCACTTTGCGTTCAAGATATTCAAATCTTGTCAGTTTTGTCACATACTGATCCAATGAAAGAGGTGCCAGATTATTCCTATTACTAAAAACCATGATCTTGTAGACCAACATCAACATATTTACAAGCGCAGCATGTTCTGATTTTTCTGCTCCAGTGTATAAAAGTTGACGACCGAGGCTTGGCATCTCTAATCCAAAATTTTTAGCCCAAGACTTAATTTGCAAGTAAAAGTTTTTGGAAATGTGACATTCACAGAATAAATGATAAATAGATTCATTTTCAGTGAAACAATAAGAACATCTGTTTGTGTCTGTTATCCTCCATCTAAATAGATTTTCGTTAACAGAAAGGATGTTATGCAGAATTCTAAACTGGAATTGCCTTAGATACATGTCTAGAGTGGTCTTATAAACGTAATTAATTGCTCGTTTCAAGTTAAAGTCTTTATACAGGTTTGATAACTTTATTTTGAAGATTGGTTCAGAAGTTTTACATGATATTATTTTGTTGTAGACACTTCTGAATGTGAGTTTGTCCAAATCTAGAACAACGTCATTGTAGGATATAAATACATTATTTAATACAGAAGAACTATTAACCTCAATATATCTGTTAAAATCATTATCCTGAAACCATTTTTGTGGAATAGCCCTTTGCAGAGCTATCCAGTGGATATAGTATTTGTTGTAAGCATAACTGTTTTTTGCTACAACTTCCTCAAATTTTCTTTTTTCACCTCTGTCATTGTACAAATCACGAACATACTTTATACCAAGAATATCAAGAAAATAATAATAGACTGATTTACCTCCTATCTTGATGTATCTATTATTCCATAGATGTTGTGTCAAGACTGTTTCTTTACTTAATGGTTCCCCGGAAGTAACAGAGTGCCATACATCAAGGCAACGTAAATAAAAAGATGACATTCCTATTTTTAGAATTTCAGGATCCAAGTTACCTCTGATATTTTTCATTCCACCAACGCGTTTTAAATAAAGATTAGGTATTATTGCATACTTTCTCGTGTCACCTGTGATGATTTTCTTCATCCACATAAATCTTTGAGTTTCTATTATTGTATTAATATCAGGCAGCCTCAAGCCACCGTTCCCATAGTTATTGATAAGGACATTATATTTTATTTTCGGTTTCCTTCCATGCCATATGAAATCAACCATGACATTTTTTACAGTCTTAACGAATTCTCTGGGTGGTTCCAGAATGTTTGTTACGTATATTATTTTTGAAATGCCTAAGGATTTTAAGATCACATTTTTACCAAATATGGTTAAAGGCCTCTGTCTCCATACATTTAGAAGTGTCTTTAACTGTTCCAATATTTTAGTAAAATTTAATACATTGGAAAAATTTTTATCATGTGTATGCCATATCCCTAATATTTTTAGTGCTTCGGTATTAAGGTCTATCCATTTAAAACGTTCCATTTTATTATACACAGGTTGCTTCGTTGTCCATGCTGCTTCACATTTTTCATAATTTATCTTAATAGACGAAAGCTGCGCAAATTTATCCAACACTGAGCATAATGCAACCATTGAGTCTATGTCTTTCAGAAAAAATGTGGTATCGTCTGCATACATACACTGTTTAATTTCAAAGCCGTTAATATTAATCCCTTTGATAGACACAGATTTACGTACCATTATTGCTAGGATTTCAATTGCCATGACAAACAAATATGGCGCCAGGGGGTCTCCTTGTCTGGTACCTTTTGCTACACTGACATATCCTGTAGTGTAACCGTTATTTATAATACAGCTTTGTATATCGTTATGAAGAAGTTGTATCCATTTAATAAAATCTGTCTGGAAGCCAAACTTTTCCAAAACACTGAACATATAGTTATGATCTATGGAGTCGAAAGCAGCAGCAAAATCAACGGCAAACAAGATATTAGGTTTATTTTCTTTAATACAGTAATCTAAGATATCACAAATTAAGCGGTCATACTTGCTTCCAAACCAGTTCCACTCCTGGGACCGGTTCTCGTTATCATGAACTGTTGTAATGAACGGGTGTTATAGAGCGGAAAGTTGTGGTGACCGCGAATGCTCAGGACGAACTGTCCAGGAGATTCAGACCAGCGCTGACTCTCCGTGTAGGCAGTTCGTCTACAGATATTTCTTATGTTCAGGTAGGCCTTTTTCAAAGTATCGTACGAAGTCATAACATAGCGACTAAAGGTTAATTTATTATTTAAGTAGTAGTCCTAATTATTATAAAAATATTATATACTAATGTTTATGCTGCTTCTGTAAATGTTCAGAAATGAAGTATTTTAATGGAAGGAATTACTGTTGGAATTACTTGTTCATAAAAAATTCAAATACGAAGTAATTAACCGTCGATAAAGTATTTGGTGACACATTAGCCGTTAGTGCCTAGCACTTTATGTGTATTCATATTATTACCTACGTATATTTCTTGTTAAATTGGTCTCTATAAAGAGACCAGCGCTGACTCTCCATGTAGGCAGTTCGTCTACAGATATTTCTTATGTTCAGTTACAGAGACAAGTACCCTGTATATACTGCACCCGCACTGTATAAAATAAACCGTCATGTACAACAACCTGGTTTCGGTCTTCAATAAACGAATTTGACACGAAAGTGGACCCGAATGCAGACCAACAGACGGACCACTGTTACATATATATATATATATATATATATATATATATATATATATATATATATATATATATATGTGTACATGCAGGTGTGACAGCATTTCGATAAAACTAACATTTAAAATCCAGAGCTTTCATTGATTAATAATCAGAACTTTACATCAGGTCAAAGAAGGTTCATGATTATAAACGGGTAGCAAGGCAATTTTAATTAATGTACAGATGGAATATTGTATAAAAAGAGGGATTTATCAATCTTACCATTCAAAAATTACTTTTTCCAATCATACATTACATCTGTTTTAAGGATATCCAATTTCGATACTCGATAATCTGGTGTAATATTTGTTTTATTTTTTTTTCATGAGATCTAAGAATGGACAAGGACGGATTTGATATTGCACCATTCAAAAAATAATTATTCCTTGAAGCCTTCGGGGTTAGTGACACTTTATGCCAACAGTTCTCTGTCAATTGTTTTAGGGCACAACCGACCCTTTCCTCCACACCTGCAACATTTGTTGGAGACAGCTGACACTAAGTGTCGGGTCGAATATGTCACAAAAGATCACATGATTCTGTCTAAATCTTTAGTGCGTATTTTTTTTTATTTAAAAATAATCCCTCAGTCCTCACCCACTGGACCCGAACAAAGCACACGACCGTAGAAACATAATTAACCCTTCCCCCGCGATATAAAGCAGTATCTATGTTGCTCCAGGGGGAGATATATAAAATCATGTGCATTATTGAATTCATATAATTCTAATAACATGTAAAAATAAAATTTTTATTTCAAGGTTTTGTTACATCAAATGGTCTTCTATGTGGTAGTTCAAATGCTATTTTTGATTTAAAAAGCTCGTGTAAGATCAAAGACTGGTAATTTATTATTATAAACATTACATACATTATAAGACAAAACCTCAGAAAATCATATGCCTGAAACATAGTGATATAAGAATGTATTATGGAAGGCTCAAGCGTCGCTAGTAGAAGTCTACGTCATCCTTTATCGACTGATTCATCTTAATAGGCAAATTATTTATAAATGTGAATTGGGACTTGCAAGACTTAGTACATTTTTTTTAATGAAAGGTAGTTTGGTTGTGTCGTTATCTTTCGTACTCAAATATGATTCGGACTTTTGTTTTGTGAAACACGTGGTTCTGGTAGGGCATACTTATGTTGGAACATCAATTAAAAATACGAACTTTATTTTATATGATAGATATGTCCTTAATTGAAATGAAACTGTCAAGAATTCAAAATATTTTGGAATCGATGACAGTTTTGTTGTTTTGTTATCTTTTGTACTCAAACATGGGTTGCATTTAAATCAATGTTTATTATGCGTCCTTCTTTGATATTTTTAAGTCATGCTTATTTTTCTTTCATTGTGTATGGTACCACAATCAGAGATTTTAGTATAAAAGTGAAATACAAGAGGCTTTAAGAATTATGGAAAATGGTAATGTATATTTATCAGTAATTTTTAAATAATGTGAACAGAGAGACAAATTTTTAAATTTTAATTAATGCGCATTAATCAAAATGGGCTTAATCACCATTGTTCAATAATGTCTAAAATGCGAATGGCTACGTAAATTCTTTGTCCCACGCAGAGCCTACCTGCAGCAGAGAGGTTAATTAAGTTACATGAAGGACCTCCCTCCCCCGGGAACAAATTCCTGAACCAAAATTTTAATTCAAAATATATACATACTGCTTCTATCAATCAGATAATATTTACATCCCGATATTTTATCCCTCACATAATATAAATGATATTCATCGGAATATGTCAAGCTCTATGGGATTAAACGATTAATAAGAAACTATTTTTAGACCTGACACAATAAGGAAGCCAGTTCAACCCCCAGTGAAGGTCTATGATTATCTTGTTATCTTATTTACTACTTTCAGATTAATTAAACAAGCCTGTAAGAGTCTATCTATATAAATACTACCGTGGTTTGAGAGATTCTATATATATATATATATATATATATATATATATAGAGAGAGAGAGAGAGAGAGAGACCAAAGGTTTGGATGACTGAAAAGACAAAGTCCTTTTATTGGCCTCTGGCGGGGGTTACTGTAAGTGAGCTAGTCGGGTGGATAATCTGGTAAGGATCATTATGAGTGATTTATTACTCCGATAGAGACCTCTGGAGGGGATTAATGTGATGTAGTCCAGTGGAGACCTCTGGTGGGGATTAATGTGATTTAATCCAGTGGAGACCATTGGTGGGAATAATGCGATTAAGTTCAGTAAAGATCGAAAATCGGGATAAATGAAGGTGATTTGTTCTGGTGGATACATCCGGTATGGTTTACTATGGATGATGCAGTACGATTGGCTACATCTGGTTGGGTTTTGTGATGATAATTCATTGATAGTATTTGAACACAATCCAAGTACATCAACTTAAATATAGTAACAATTATTTTGTGTAAATCAAGGTGTACATGTACTTAAAGCTCCACCATTAACCCTTTCAATCTAGTTTCATTAAAATATTTTAAAAAAAGTAGGTAACTGGTGAAGCTGATGAGAAATACGGTCTAGTCATTATACCCATAAAATATACAGGAATATATACGTGTTGTCGACAATCTTTATAATTATATCTTATTGAATGGTGCATGGATACCGCAGTATAATAAAACAAAACATTGCTTACACTGTGATCATGCATAGATCAAGTGGGTCACGATGCTTAGCTGACTATAATAATATTATAGCTTAACATTAACAACAACATTTTTTTTCACCTAAAAGCAAATTGAAAATAACGTCACGTTACCTTGGTCTTTTATATCCTGACACTATATCTATATGGTTTTCCATAAAACCATATATATATATATATATATATATATATATATATATATATATATATATATATATATGATCTTTAAGGTATACCCATTTAATGTCTACCCGTTTAATCCCTCCCCATAACTGAGGGGGGAATATAATATGTTTCTACGGATTTGACCTTAAAATCATGGTTAAGGTCACCAGTTTTGAAGGTTCCCCCTCTAACAGAAACAACTTGTGTATCAACTTGTGGGTGAAAATATGCACCCACTAAATCATGGGGTTGATAAGAATACATTTCAGCCCCTTTGACCTTAAATATCAAGGTCAAGGTCACCAATATTTAAACACCTCGGAGAATTTTATTGAAATAATTCAGGTTTCATGGTCTGGGGAATATAAAGGTATAGGTCAGGTCTCATGTTTTCTAGCTCATATGAGTTATTTGATAAAATAACTGTGTACAAATTTTAGGGGAATTATAATTCATACACCAAAATTTTATAGGGTGCTAAAAAGCATGTTTCCGTTGATTGTCTCACAGAATTGAAGTCCTTTTGACATAGTTTGGTGTTACCATGAATCGAGATTTTCCCTTTACCTCCTTGGATGTTTAGTTATACATTTCTGTCTAAAGACAGAACGCATTTATACACGCATCAAGATAACAGACTATGATTACAAAACAAAAATATGCTTGTTTAAGAATTAGACATATAAGTAAGTCTAAGGACTATTTTGATGATATTAAAACAAGCTATGATTACAAAACAAAATATGCTTGTTTAAGAATTAGCATGAAAGACATGTGATTAAGTCTAGGGACTATTTAGATGATATTAAAACAAGCTATGATTGCAAAACAAAAATATGCTTGTTTAAGAATTAGCATAAAAGACATGTCAGTAAGTCTAAGGACTATTAAGATGATATTAAAACAAACTGATCCTGAACGGAATGTTAAGGGTTCGAAGTTCATGGTGTGGACATTGTTGAAAATATGATGATAAGAAAATAATATTTGAGTGCCATTGAGATATATAAAAATACTTTTGTTTCCAAGAAGGTGGATATGAAGTGGAGATTTAATATTATACTAGCCTTCATTAGTTTACACTGTGTAATTTGGTGTTAATGTGTGTATAAAAGTCGGCCGGGGAAGATCACTTCAGTACAGCTGAGATATATGAAATACAAAGATATATAACAAATTTAAGAGAGTGTAATAATTCTTGAAAGCACCAGTTAAAATAACTTAACAACCAGTTATTGATAAATACAGTTTTGTTTCTGAATTTAAAACATGCAACTATATTGTAACTTTTGGTTTTCATCATTTAATTTTATCAAACAAATAATTCATAATTCCTTGCTTTAATCCCAATGATATTGAACAATTATTTTATTCCGAACAAAAATAAATCATAATTTCATAATTTAAAGAATTATATTGAATATTAAGCCATATTGGTAAAAAATGCTAAGCTTCTCATCTGATTATTATTAAACAGAGTAAACTTATAACAGATATTATAGTCGCTTTTTTCGATGTTCCTCTTGTATAATGTAATGTATAAACAAAGAAATATTAATATGGCGAATACTATATATATATTGTTGTACATAGTCCTCTTTTTATAATATTTTTCTTAATTGATGACAGAGTGCTCATTGGCTGTCCAGAGCATTTCTATATTATGCATAATGAACTAAACTAAATTTTTTCAGGCATTTTATTACTAACTTATTTAATTCGTACCTCATGCATAGAGCGTATGGCACTTTTCTGACCTTGCAGCCTAGTATTGTCCGTTGCTGTAAATCATTATGGGGGTTTTTGTTTATAGTAAGTCACTAGGAACAGGGTCAGCTGTACACTGTCCTTAATCTGCACAGTTAGCACAGAGTTTGATTTTGTCGAGGTTAGATGTTTGTAATTCCCTTATATACGGAGTACCCAAATCTCAGATGCAAAGAATTCAAATTCAGACGGCTCTCATTGTTTCCATATATATCACCCATCTTGTTCGAGTTGCATTGGCTATCCGTAGAATTTCGTATTAGATTTAAAATATGGAGTAGCTCTCATTTAGTAAGCACCTCTTTATGTCACAGAATTACTCCAGTTACATTTTACACCTCGTGCATAGAGATCAAGTAATATGTACATGCGTCTTTGTGAACCTAGGAGTGAATTATCTACATATGGGGAAAGATTGTATTCAGTTGTTGTGCTCTGGAACAGTTTGCCGGATTTTATAAAAAAAAATCAGATTCTATTGAAATATTTAAATGTGCACTGAAGACTCAGCTTTTAAGGCAAGCCTATGATAATATATAATGTAAATTGTAGATTGTATGCCATGTTTAAGTATTTAATATTATGACATTTTATTTATCTTAACACTGGCATTATGTTTAAAATATTTACAATTATTGTCATTTATCTTAAATGTATTGTTATTTATATATTTTATTGTTATGCGCCTTAAGCAGGGTTTTGTATTCTGGATATGTACGCATAATAAGAATAAATTGTTATTATTATTAATCTATGTTGAGGGCCGGCTTCTGGTATTCTGGTAGTCCGAGCTCGAGATTAATGATGCGATTCGGTGCTACGCTGTTCCTTGTCGGTTGCTTGATGTTGGCGTGCCAGGTTCCGCAAAAAAAATTGTTAGGGTGTTTACATGACGTCGCCAGTTCATTCCTTTGTTAAGAGGGTTGCAAGTTGAGGTTGGCATATAATAAAGTATTTTCCCAGAGACACAAATTGCGTCTATTTGTTGGCGGGGAGTAGGGTTTTGCACTGTTTGGTATTTCCACGTGATATTAAGGCGCACGTTGTTTGATTTTATATTCCCAGATGTATTTCGGCGTTTCTAAATGAGGTTTGTTTGGTTAATGAATCTAGTTTTGAAGATGTTTCGTGTTGAGCCTACATATGTCTCTTTTGCATTTTCTTCAGTTGTAATTGTCGCAAAGTATATACAAAGGACTCTTAGAGTGTTTCTATCAGCGTCACAGGATCTAGGAACCCCAGCACTGACCATGATGAGCCATGCTGGGAGGCACTGCTGGGCTGCCTCCGGGAAATGCACTGTTCAGTGCATGCTTATCAGTACTGTTTGCAGCTTGTCACGTGTTAAAATGGCACAGTAACAATTCTAAGGTTACTGAGAAAATCTTGACAACGCAGCTAAGTCTAGGTTTCTGGAGGTAATCAAGATGATCAACAATTTGGATTCTTATACCGTACCAAAATCACAGTGGTGTGAAGATGTTTATTTGTGGCCAAATAACACATTTGCTGACATTGTTATATCCCTGATATTTAACAATATGTCTTCACTGCTTATGATCTTAAAGCATTTAAAAGACTGGAGGCTTGTATGCAGTTTGTCTCAGGTTGGGTAATCAAAGAAATAGGTGTCATAAAACCATCAAACCATGGAGTTAGTATACTCTTGGGAAGGGTACGTACTAAATAATTATCTACAGTTTCATTGCATCTTCATGTATAATGATCATGTATCCATTATGCCATGTGCTGCATGTGTTTTACAGAGTTCTGTCTAATGAGGCATGTGGTCAGAATACACTCACATGCATATATATTTGCTATTTATTTATTTGCATACTGCATGAATGTATAAACATGTATAAACATAATATATATATATATATATATAAAATTCAGTTTAGAGCAATAATTGTCCAATTATCAAATATCTAACACAAGTGTATTAAGAAGAAGAATCATTTTAATAGTACATGGAATATTAGACGTAATTGGAAGTCTTTAGAGTTTACTTAGTTTACCAACAATAATCCCTATTATTGCATCAAGTTGTGGGAATATTTTTGCAGATTTTTGAAGTAATGAAATGTATAGTTATTATTTTTGTAAGGGCATCCACTCCCACAGATTGCGAGATGCCACGGATAATTGCTAAAGTGGATGAAAAGATTATGTCAGCCCACTGCAACTGTATTGCAGGACTGACCGAATCTTGTACTTATGTGGCGGCCATCTTCTTTGCTGTGGAGACAAAGGCAGGAGGCTAAGAATGTTACCCAAGAAAAGGTCGGTTGGGTTATTCCGTCACAGACACCTGTAAGATACCTACCTGTCATTGAAATAGACTTTTGTTCTGCGAGGAAAATGATATCATTAATAGCAATTAGGAGGCCTCTGCTGGCTATTCCTCTCGATTCTGGACAATCAAAGGCAACTGAATCGAGCATGAACCCAACCAGTACAGAACTGGATACTTTCCTTAGCAATTTCAGCAAATATGGATCAAAACCTGCACTTTTGACATAGGTTGAGCCATTAATTGTGGTGTTGGTTGTGTTGAATTAAAATGTTATAACTGTGAAAAGAAAGTCGATTAATTGAAATAGCAGAATCCCCTAAGTCCTTCTGTTTAAATATAAATGATGGTGGTAGCCTCACACTGTCGCCACTGCGTACTTTTATCAGGTACAAGCTCAGCTACATCTGTCACAGCGCAAATACTGTGATTTTGTTGTCTGGTTCACAAATGATCTGCAAATGGAAAGGATAACCTGATAAAAAGTTTTAGGAGAAATGCAGTGACAGGGCAAAAAAATTCTTTATAAAGTGTACTTTGCCTGAACTTGTTGGTAAGTACTACTCTTACCCTACACTGTGCCCGGTTACTCCACAGGCTTAATGTTTGTTGCAACTGCAGGACTGATAAGATACACGATGATCAAGAAATACAATGCTAAAATGTCGTGTGCCAAATTTGTGTTTCATTGGCAATCCCTGCAGTTGAAACAGAAACCAAAATCCTAGTGGTTCCACCCAGATTGCAGAAAGCTCCAACAGGCCAGAAGGTTAAAGAAAGGAAAATAACAGTAGCACTCGAGATTAAAACTCGGTTTTATTGTAGAAACAGCAAATTGTAAGTTTAAGCGTATTACTTTGAATTATAGAACAGTATATGTGAGCATTATAGTTCCATAAATAAATACCGTACTCGGTCAAATGGAACCACTGTTTTTTTTTTTTTTTTTTTTTTTATACTTTAAATTATAGAATAGAATATGTGAGCACCATATTTTCAGAAATAAATATCATAGACGGATTGAACCAATGTTTAATTTTAATTGCAGAACAGTGAATGTGAGCGTTATAGTTCCATACATGAATATCATAGGCAGTCAAATGGAACCACTGTCGTTTATAGAACAGTATATGTGAGCATCATAGTTCCAAAAATGAATATCTAAGAAAAATTGAATCAAGGTTTTAATTTTAATTGCAGAACAGTAAATGTGAGCATTATAGTTCCATATATGAATATTATAGTTAGTCTAATGGAACCAAAGAATCAGACATGTTAAGTAAGGCACAACAAACAGTTGCTAAAATATCAATTGATGAACATTTTTCATTAGCTGAGCATTGAAATTAAATCAGTTGGAAGTGTTGAAGCAAGTAAAGTATATTTTTGTCTGACACAGCCATAAACCCTTTCAACGTGAATTCTAACATTAGCAATCTTTCTAGTTTTCTCCAAATCAAGAGCAGACAGATGCTTTTACCGTTTCGTAAATGAAGGAATGATAACCAAGTATTTTTGGCTGATGTTGGTTTCGACATTTCTTCTCTATGGTGGGTTAAACCATACGATGTTTCGCTGTCTTTTTTCTGACTGGTTGTCACCAGGGAACTGTGACTCAGCTATTGTATAGTATGTTGTAGTAGGGGAATAGCCAGGTGATTGTTTTGATAATTTGTCGTAACTAAATATGGAGTATCATGTTTAGATATTATCGTGAGATCGTTGATTTAAGATCACACGTGTCTCATTTGATGTAAATATCGTTACATTATTAAATTACGTTAGAGCTGTCTCTGTTTGCGGTCTCTATAGCAACGAGGGTTTTTTTTTGTAGATTAAAAAGGAATAGCACATGTTTAGTTTAAGTTCCCAGGATTTCTGTCTCTGGAGGCGTTATCTAATTGGCAAGCAGACGAGCTGGAGTTGAAACCTCAGCAAGCGTTTATAACTCGTCAGGCGCACCATACTCTGCAGAAGTGCCCGTCAAGCGTACCAGTGTGGTAAAGCCTGGCGATATCTACAGCAATCTGGGGGCAGGTCTGCATGTGTCACAGTGGAGACAGTTGAGATGTGATGTCTACAAGCGTAGATAAATGATGTCTGGGAAACCCGCAAGTGATTTCTCTGTAAAAGACTTCAGAGCGAGTATTTGTCTGTTCCAACACACGTTTTATCTTTGAGAGAAGCCTGATTTTTAACATATTACATATAACAAAGATAACCTGCTGAACCATTGACATTTCCTGGTCTAATGTGGCACCAAAGTTCCTAGACGTAGGCTACCAGATTGTACAGAAATATTCCAGACAGGTCCACCTGGGCTTGCTTTGTGATTATCATCAAGTCTCTTTTAGATTAATGAGTTTAAGCTGGTTTTCTCTCATCCACCGCAGTACCTTCCTATGCTGTCCCCCATAGTTTGTACACAGACTTGGAAACTCAGTGGCCGGTAATGAGTTGATTAATGTTGTCAGGGTAGGTACGATTGCTGTCGGGATTTTATTTTAAGTGATGTCGGGGTCAAGAGAGTAGGTCTAGTTAGTACACTTGTTGATAATCTTTCAGAAGTCACCGGGAGCTTACAGTTTAAAGTCGTGCAGCGGAGTCCGCTCTGCATCGGGAGGTAGTTGGAGGATATTTCGTGAAACCCTCTGTGGAGTCAAGACCCACTCTGATTTTCTTTACTTTGTCTTGGAAGAATTTCACAAAGCAGGTTTGTAGGGGCGTGATAACAGGTGTCCGATAGCAGGGCTGTTCCATTACTATAGCTATTCAGACTGTTCTCGATTCGTAAAGTTTCATTAGTCAGCTGATGCTAGTTGAACTTGGTAGTATGAAGATTTCTTCGAATCAAGCTTCATGGTGACAATACCCTGGTGTAAAAATATATGTATAAGTGGAAGGTGGTAGACAAGTGCCATAGTAATGGGTTGTATGGTTTTGAAGCCGATTGTATATCAAATTATTTTTGTTTGGGTGTTGGTTGAATACCACATCTAAGGAAGTGTTGTAAACAAATCCAGCTCCACCGCTTGTACCCTTGGAAGGACTGGAAGCACCAACAAATCTTTAACCAGGGCGACAAAGGTTTTAAATGAATGGGTCTGCTCCGTTGATTTAGAGAACTGGTTTGATAATGTAGCTTAGGAAACAACTACTTAAAAGTAGTTGATCATGTATTAACCATGACAGTTTGGCATCAGCTGATAAATCTAATTGTTTTGTTTCATAAAGTTGTTATAACAATACACCATAAGTGATTTCGCTAAGATTATTAAAATTTTTCTTCCCAGTAATATTACATAAATCTCAGCAACAGTAATCACCAATCGATTAGCAGCAACCAGAGAGCAGCAGTCGCAGACATAATTTACCGCTTGCTGTAATTTACGTTAACCTTTTATACTGAAGTACCATGGTGGTATATAGTGGTATACCATTCGCATATGCAACACATTTACCTAATTTTATGTTAAATATAGTTCATAAATATAAAAAGTAAACAATTATGGTACTAGAATAGATTCTAATGGAACGTCATTTAAGTTTCTCTTTCTAGTTAATTATTCATTGGAACGTAATATTTGTTGACTTTTTAGGATAGAGGAAAACCAGAGTACAGTTCTTCTAGAACAACCTAACTAGTACTTACTAATAATGAATTATTGATTAAGGTAGCATGGATCAGTAAGATGTCCTTTGTTCATGTTTATGTGGGTGTCATCAATTAAATAAACCCATAATGATAGAACTGTGTGCCATGTAGGCATATTTACAACAACAAATCAGCTAATCATGACTGAGCAATTTCACTATTGTATCTTTTATAAGTTTTTCAAACACCTTGGCTTGATGTGAAAGATGGCTAATGGCAAATAACTGGCCATTTCACTTACATCCTCACGGGGTGTTTATACACTTCAGTTGTAGCTCTTCCGCTTTAACCGTTGCTTTGTGTAGCAAGGGTATCGGGGTTTCACCACTAGGCCTTGCACAATTGTAAAAATTTGTTATAAGACCATTAGACCAATGGGGTCGCATTGAGCATCCAACTTCATCCGTGTTCATCCCATGACACCTCACTCTCATGGTTTGATAACAATTCTTGGCCATATGCCAGACCTAGTTCTGAAAATCTTGCCAAACAAAGCGGCGGTAAATTGGAATGAGATATATAATGACTTTAGTGTATAACCGCTGCGTAGTAGTGTACATTTCACTATGCTTATCTTTACCTCTATACGCCAGCGTAATCCTAGCAGTTTTCCAATCACAGGTATGGTATCCTACCTCCAGAAGATTTTGAGCTAAAAGGTAAATGTTGCATGGGAAGATATTATAAGATGTTTGTTAGTTTTTACCCCCACTTACGACACCATTTAGTTCAGGTGTAAAGTCGATAGGCCCAATTTCGTTTGTGATTTTATCCAGTAATACGTGTTTGAGTGCTTCCTACATTCCTATTGAGATACTTTTATTTCTATCTGCATTTGGTCGAAAGTAGGTTCCCATTCCATTTCTCATTTTAGTACTTACCACTGATCTTAGTGCTCTGTATATGTCCAAAAGCCATGAGGTTTCTTTTTACAGGCCTCTGCATGTAACTTACATGGTTAATAATAATAATAATAATAATAATAATAATATACTTTATATAGCGTAAAATCCACAGAGTGCCATTAAACGCTGTACAAATTATATGAATAAACATCATAAAAACATAACAGTGATGCTTATTCGTCAAGATAAAAAGAAATGTGTCCACACAATAAAAGAGTCTTGATGTAATTTATGAAAAGAATATTTTCAACTTACTCTTAAAATGAGAGGAACTGGACATAGATTTCAAGTATACTGCAAGATCATTACACATTTTAGGCCCTGCGATGCTGAAGGCATCGATTTGCACTCGAGATGATTTTGTGAAAGGGATATTCAATAAATATTGGTCAGTAGAACGCAGTGCTCTGCATGGATTGTATGGTTGCAATAGTTCCTGAAGATACTTGGGTGCAAGCTTATAAACACATTGTTTACCAGAGTCAGAACTTTAAATTTCACTCTCTGCTCAACTGGCAACCAGTGAAGGGCATAAAAACTGGTTTGATGTGTTTCGCATTTGATTCCGATTTTTTTTATTAAATGTACAATATAAAATTTATTTCCTGCTTGGAATGTTTAGACCATTTTGAGATCTATATATTGATCTATTCAATAGCTGAAACAAGATTAATTTTTTAAAACCAATACATTGTTTGTTCTTTTAGTTTTATCGGCACAGAAAGCGTCAATTATTTAAGTAAACGTCTGTATGTTAAATATTTATTCGAAAGCAATGGGAAAACGATGCCTTTTAATATATATCAAGTTAAAGGTTTTAAACAGCTGGAATATATCAGATGAAGAACTGATGTGAAAAGAGTGACGCTTGCATGAAAAAGGTTCGATTCGGTAATCTAGAGAGTCCTTAAAAACTATATATTTAAGAAATGATAATGAGTGTGCCATTTATTTATGCAATTTCAAATGACCATTTAGTGATTTTGTGGCTCTTTTACTAGTTAACACAAAGGATATGAAAATATTGAGTTAACGCTGACATGTTAGATCAAACTTTTGTTTAAATGAAATATTTTAAGGTATTTTAGCTAAAAAAAACTGGATATTAAAATGGTGTGTATTTCTTTCATATAGATATGAAAAAAGTAGAACACAAATTGGCCATGTGATAATTTCCAACGTATTTATTAACAAACATATAGTATCTTGAGGCATTCTGATAACTTAAGCTTGCGTAAAATTTATTCCAATATGTAAATACTTAAGTCGTTTAAGCAGGCAAAAACCCTGTTATATTTTGTGAAAAATATTTAATTTTACATTGCAATGAAAAAAAACTAAAAAAGAAATTTCCATTACAGGTGGACTGCATGGTGTTTGTGTATAGATGTAATATGAAACAATGTGTAATGAAACTATTTTTTTTTTTGCTTATGTTGATAAGTTCAGTCATTATTTCAATAAAGAGTACGTTAAAAACATGGATTTACTCATCATTCCTTTGTCGTGTACATTTATCAAGTACAAGGTTAAACAGCAACTTTTGATGGAAAGAAAACATGAATCTCCTGAAGTTTGTTTAACTCTAGTTCATGTGGTATTATCACCTTGATACATTGGGAAATACTATCAAAGCCTGTGTCACAGCATACACAAAGAATATTCGAACAGAATTATCATGTGTAAATTTTTTCACCAAAAACCAATCAGACAGTTTCACAATATCTTACAATACACAATAAAACATCACACAGCCATATCGTTTTTACTGACTGTGACATATCCCATCCTGGTCTATTTTTTCCTTAAGACAGACTTAGAATTTAGCTCATAAACACAAAAAAACCGTCATGCTTCAGTATTTTATTGTGCTAAGAAGTATGAGAACATATGTGAGAGTAAGAGTTATAAGAAAACATTGGAAAATGCGAACTTATTTCTTTAGTCATTAAACAGGTGCAAAATTACATTTCCTTGCATTCATTGTCATTGTTCATGTACTGATTTGATATTACTGTGAAGCTTCTGATGGAATCTTCCATCAACGGTTCCTAAAATAAAAAAAAAAATAAAATAAAATAAGATCAAGTAAAAAATGATATGGACACATGTGTGGAACAGAGGAAGCCTCTGCTTACAACACTTAATATCATTTTACCAGACACGAAGCTAACGTTGAATACCCATCCAAATAAAATCTTATCCGTAGCAACTAAAAATAATCTGACTGACATTCATGCACTGTCTTGTACGCTACAGTAATCTCATCTTTTATTTCAAATGGAATGTTACTGTGTTATATATGAAAACGAGGTTAGATTGTACTTAATTTACACTCCTCATTAAACACATCTCTACATCTAACCTTGGCCAATGCTCGTTTATGGGACAGATAAAATCTAGCTGGGGGACATAGTGAAATCTCATGGTACAAGTCTGCAAAATCACTCACTAAAATGTGGTGCCTCCCGATCGCCCTGGTTACACCTCTCCATCAAGGGAACCCTTCACGAAAGGTGCTTTATCAAACTCATCTTTGTCTAGCTTCCCATCACCTTAATTTAAGTATAGATAACGTATTAAATATGTAATCATCTATAAAAGAAAAGTCCCTAACATTGGGGCAACGAAATATCTGTAACATGTTAATAATAACGAAAATGGTCATAACGAACGTAAGGAGCTGAAATATTGAATTTCTAAGGCGTTAAGTAGTTTAATCTAAATCTAAATGTCAAAGTTTATTGAATAATTAAAAACTACATTCATTATGATTAAATTATATTATTATATAAAACTAAAATCAAATGTATTACGAAAGAGATGTACACAACCGTTCTTGTCAGCCAGTTTGAAAGTGGCGTTTCCAGACAGTTCCTCCATGTGCATGGCTTTGATAAACTCCGTGGGCGTAATGGATCCATCATTGTCTTGGTCATAGGTTTCAAACTTTGAGGCGAAGGGAAGCTCTTGGACCTGCGAGGGCTAATTATAAAAAAATCATTACATTATTTATGATTTCCACATGAATGCATTAATAATTAGCGTTAAAGTAACATTATTCAGACGTATTTTTTCATTTGTCGCTCGTCTTTTGCGGGTTGGTGACGTTGTGTTTAGTTTAGGTGTTGTTTCATGTTAATTTTTTATTGTATCAGCATAAACAGAATATTTAGGACGATTTTTATGAAAATATTTGGAACCGTAAAACAAGGCTTGAAACGTCAAAATGTAAGATCCAACATTTAAATATATGTTTGTAAATATATGGAGCAAGTTTCACTTGCGCAAACATCAGGTAGATATATTCGTACTGGCGTCTTAACCTGACAGATCATTAATATTTTATACAAGCTGAAACAGTAAATCAAGTGCTCTTGTAATATTCGCCCGTTGGCGGTACACCATGGTTTCGTGCGACTGTCATAGTTTTTATTTTCAAATATGTAGCAAAGAGCCTGATCAAGTAACTCTTACACTTTTGATTATATATATATATATATATATATATATATATATATATATATATATATATATATATATACATGATATAAGGATGAAGAAAAACAACACTGTAAATTCATTACGGACTGTTTCACAGGGTGAGACCCGATCCTCAGGTGAATGTTATGAGAATATATATATATATATATATATATATATATATATATATATGTATAATGTATATATATAATAATAATATTTATATAATATAATATTGATATAATATATATATATATATATATATATATATATATAATATTTATATATATATATATAACAGTCGCAACATCCACCAGAAAAATGTGAATTTAACTTACCACATCCAGACTCCTTTTTCCACATATATTATGACACAGTCGGTAGCAAAACCAGACAGAGCACACTCGCCTGCAAACTCTTCTGCAGCTTAGTTTCTTGGTTTCTTCGGTGGCCCTTACTTCGCCATTGTTAACGAATGTTGAAACCACAAGCAGAAAAACCAAATAGGTGACACTGGCCTTCATGGCTGGAGCGGTCATATACAGTAAAATAGTTCTGTATACCCTATTTAAACTGAGTTTAATGCTTCCTGTAGGACAAAAATGAACTCAACTGATCTTGCCTAAGCTTCCTTATGTGTGTTCTTGTGTGTGTGTGTGGGGGGGGGGGGGGTTCTAGTTTTGGACGTTGCTCTCTGTAGCTTTCCTAGATTCTTCCTAGCCAAGTAACCCTTTCGCCCAAAAGGTTCCCCCTCGGCCGACTTCCCGTGCACGTCACACAGTCTGTGCACCTACAGAGTTTCGTTGGTAGAGCGATTTAGCGTGTATGACCACTGATTCGTCACACTGAGAGGTGAAAGCATCTGACTCGGATCTGACAGCGGTATTTTACGGCTTATAACGGACGTTTATTAATATTCTTAATAAATTAAGATATATTGGATAGCTTTGCTCTTAGGTATCAACATAATCGGGACTTGGGTGGTCATGTCGCCAGGGAAATGTCAAGCTGTGTTAACAACAGGACCGGTCTCACCGGGAGGTGACATATTTCGTACTTTCAATGTACAGTATATGACTGGTCGGCCAGGCCGGCCAATTCCGCAAGATGGCCTGTATATAATATTGGGTAAGGACAACTGGAAGCGTTAGAAATCGAAGGGTTTTACCCACTTGATATTTTAAATAATTTCAAAATTCATTTAAAGATGTTTTAAATTGGCCATTAAGGAGCCTTAGCATTCATGTATAGGCTGATATGTTGTCCCCTGAACCATGGTAGCTTGTAAAAATCTGGATAACAATCAGGTCTTATTATCAGGTCACACCTTGCTACATCCATATTTTACTTAGGGTTACCTACATAGGCGTAGCCAGGGGAGTGCTGAAGGGAACCAGCCATCCTACTTTGTATGTGATATTGAGTATGAGATTTGTTTTAAGTATATGAAAATATAAGCCTTCTTTACGTTAAAGTTATATTACTTTCCACTTTCATCTGCCGGTAACAAGTGTTTGAAAGGTTAACATTTTATCTTGTTTTGAGCTTAAATTGTTACAAGGACATTGAAGCTTGCTAATTACATAAATTCTATATATGAATGAACTCTTCCCGAGCAGATGTGCTGCTGCATCCCGCCCCCAACCCCCCCCCCCCCCCCTTTCGATAAATTCTTGCTAAGCCCCGTACCTATAAGATAACTTATACCCATGGCAAAAGCAATGATAACATTTGGAAAAAATTACAAGGGAGGGCAGTTAAAGCACATGATGTCCGTTAGTGTGTGGTGCTTAAATAATTTCCTTTCCAGGTGAGAAGAGGTTCAAATTTAGTTGTTGACACACTAAGGGCTCTTGCTCATGCCAGAAAGACTCACCATATTGAGAGTCTTGACACACGAACTTCTTTATCGATATTCGGTGACGTAATGATAGATGGCAGGTTACTTGAAAAACATATCTAGTGAACTTCATTTGGCGATAGAGTTTCCCTGGGTAGTAATATACTAGGTTTTATTGATAATGGGATCACAGACGGCTCCGATCCTCTTTGACCTGGATTTAGAAGTAGGTTCTGATATGCGTGGGAGGAGGAAGGTTTACTCTCAAATGGACTTTGACGTACAAGGTAAGTAATGTAACCGGACACATAATAAGGCAAAGGTCGCCTTATACTGATACCACGTGTCCCTGTGGGTTTGTGTTTGGGCCTATACAAAGTACTTTTGTCTTAAACGTCCCTAACGGTGAGAACGGTATTGCATGAATAATATTGCACTTTATGAATTTTATGAATGCGCTCCTCTTAATTTGACATATCTTGGATGACTGTCCTTTATAAATATCTAGGAATTCTTTAATCGCAAATATTGCTGAATATTTGTAACACTATAGGCCTACGTGGGACATGCTTTTTTTTTTTTTTTTTTTTTTTTTGCAGAGGTTGTAGAGACACCTAACCGTCCTTTCCTCAGTATCCTCCTCCGTAATGCTGATCCTCTCATTGTGAGACCGTCGTCGTCCCGTACGGTTTTCTACACCTTACCTGTACATATTAGGCACATATATGCATACTTGTTAAATCTTAAAGGAACCAGGACATACCAGTTGCATTTTTTTTTCGTTCGAGGTCAGTTACTATATGGACAGTTTGAGGTAAATACTTTCCAATAATAATTTTTGTTTTGGGAAAATTAAAAATCTTCGAGTAAAAGAGAAGTATTTGTAAAAAGGTTTAATCGATTCTTTAAATTCTTAAAAAAAATACAAATTGTAACTTTTCTTATAATATTTTCTCCCATATTTGCTCATATTTGAATTCAAGTATATGAATAGTTAGGCAGTGCAGTAACGGGCAACAAGGCGACGTCTTTTTTTTTGTCACCTTTGCTTATTTATATAAGATTTCACTTATATAGATTTATTTTGGCTGTAATGGTATTATAATTATTAAGATGTTATCGAGCTGACAGATCATGGTTTTACTACTTTTGATAGCGTATCAGTTTCACCTTGCTGTAACCAGCCTAGAGAATGTTTTAAATTCTAGGAGAGTATTTAATGTAGAATTGTCAAGAAAAAGGAAGGATTCAAGAAATATCTTTAAATTAAGGGTCAATCATGCAGGTGCAGGGTATAAAAACTGCAAAACCTTACATGTTGCATGCAGTGGTAGTCTTGACGTCAGCATCCAAAGAGAAAAGTCAGTTCTAGCATTAAAACTGACAGCCTCTCATCTTGTATCTGCAACAGGACTGCATTAAAGTTCCGATCAGTTTATTACACTGTATGGTATAACCCTGGCAAAGTTAGATAAATATTAGTCTTCTAACATGATGTACTTTTGTTCTTTATCCATGGATATTTAAAGTCAAAAAATGAAAGTCTTACTTGTTCAGCAGTACATTATCAGTCCAATACAATTACTAATAATAAGGCTAAATGAAGATAGATTAGAAACAGAGTTACAAACTAATATGCAAAGCATGAGGGCACCCCTGGTGGCAGCTGTTAAACAGGCAGCAATATTTGCTGCCTTCATACTAGACGAGAGCCTTGGTCTAAGGCCCAAGATGGTTTCAAATCCATAAACAAAAATTTTCACCAGTATAACCATGGAATTTTTTTTCAGGCACAATAGTTACACGTGTTACATGACTGCAAAGACATATACTAATTTTCAAGCCAATACTAAATCATTTGAAATATGAAAGCCTGTTTGCAAGTTTGTTCATACAATTATATCATGCAATCTATATAAAACAGAACTTTCGATTGTCATGTTTTTTTATGTAAATTTCCTTTTCTATAGATTCACCAAATATTAGCATTTTTATTTTCCAACGAATAAATAAACAAATATATATATATATATATATATATATATATATATATATATATATATATATATATATATATATCATGCCTTTCATAAACAAAATCCTTCAAATATATCAATACTGGTCTCCATACTTTGTCGGGATTTCACGTTACTTGTTATTGCCTTCGTGGTCACTTGTTAATATGTGTCCTACAGTGAGTAGGATATGAAAGTCAAGCCCCATTCCCACTTCGACGAATTTAATTTTGAATTACCAAGATGTATAAATCATGGCGAGCCTGTGGAGCCAAGCGGGTGGGGGAAACCTATATAAGGACGATGCTGTATAAATATGATGCCAACAGGATATGCTACGACAGTGACTCGGATAAAGCACGATATGACACATGACTGTAAGGCATGACTGTAGGCCTATATAATCCCTACATGACTTTAAGACTTATGAGTCATGAGTACTTGGGGGGGGGGGAATTTCGAACCTTTGGAAAAATGTTGTTCTTTTTTTTCAGTGTGATTATAGTGATGATTTTATTTCGGGTTAAGGATTAATTTTCTGAAACTAATAATTGGTAAAATGTTATGATTTATATGTAATATAAATTTTATTTCAGTAAAAGCCTCTATGAATCCGAATTTTTTTAAGTTACAGACTTAACTTACAGCAATGTGGAATCAATTCCTTTCTATCTATCAAATTAAAGTTGTTAAACAGATAGAACTTCTCAGATGGAGAGCTGTTGCTGAATGGATGAGGCTTGCATGTAAGCAGGTTGATGTGTGTAATTCTGATTAATTTGTGTAATCTTGAACGATTGTACAGTGTTTCTAGCTCTTTTATTAGTTAACCAAGGATATCAAAATGTTGTAATTACACTGATATGACAGATTCAAATGTTTTCAATATAAATCGTTGTAAGATATATTAGTTCATAACAACTGGTTAATGAAATGGAGTTTAAGAGAAAACTAGAAAATGTCCAGAGGACTGTATCCCCCACTAAACGGAAATGTGAGAAAAGTGTTCACACCCCACACACACACACCCTCACAGTCAATGAAATGACAAAAAAATAACGGTCCACCGTCTGCATGCTTAATAGGAGAACCTGATCTGTTGCCAATACGGAAAGTGAAAACATTGACTAAGATACCACATGTAGAAAAAATAAAACAAATGACTTAGAATGCCCCTAAACCTAATCAAATGAGGATAACAATAAAATATACCTGCTTTGTTAATTAGAAATGGATTTTAGTAACACCCTTTAAGATAATGCATAGCATATTAATGTTTGACAAAAAGTATAAAAATTCATAAATAAGTCCAACAATCTATCAACCTGTGACCTTAACTAGCTCAGGTAAGGAGACCTTTAAGATATGTCCGCCATCTCAAGGAAAGAGAGATGTGTGTCGCGTTTGGAATGTTAAAATTTTGTATAAATCAATTCATAACAAGATCACCGCAAACGTGCATAATACGCGTGTTGTGTATCCGGTGAATATGCGTGAATTTTGATGAAAATGTAATTCAGGTGAACAACTGTATTGGTAAATATGTATACTGAGTTTCATGAAAAGCCATAAGATAATAAAAACCATGCACTGCCCTATATAATGTAATCTAAGCTTTATTTCAAATTGAATGTTAATGTAAAAAGCGAGGTAATAATTTATTAATTTTTCACTCATCAAAAAACACGTCTCGCCACCTTATCTCAGCCAATGCTCGTAGATATGATAGATTAAAGCTAGGAGACATAGTGAGATCTCATTGCACAGGTCTACAAATGCACTCACTAAATTGTGATTGTGCCTCCTTGTCGCCTTGGTTACACCTCTCCGTCAAGGGAACCATTCACGAAAGGAGCTGCATGAAACTCATATCTGTCTAGCTTCCCGTCACGTAAATTGTAAGTATACATAATGTATTAAATAGATATTGGCACTGATCTATAAATGAAAGATCACTAACGTTTGAGCAAAGAAATATCTTGAAGCTTAACGTGTAAAATATATTAAGAAAATGGTCAAAACAACCGTAACGAGCTTAAACATTTAATTTCTAAGGCGTTAAATAGTTTAATCTGAAAAAATAAAATGTCAAAGTTGATTGAAAATTTAAACTAAAACACATTAAATATTAAACTGGACAAGTGTTATTAAACTAATATCAAATGAAATACGAAAGAGATGTAAATTTTTTTTGATAAACTCTTCAGGCGTAATAAAGCCTTCTTTATGTCGGTCAAAGGTTTCAGACTTTGAGGCGAAGGGAACTCTTTGACCCGGCGGGGAATTAAAAAAAGTATAATTAATTTCTATCAAACAAATCTTTCAGCGGTTGTATACATATAGGCAGAAAGGGGGTGAAATCGTTTAAGATGATATGTTAGCTACATTTGACGTGCATCTTGTAATGTTTCGTAACAGTTGATTGCCTCTGTCGCCAGAGTCCGATGATTAAAACGGTTTAATATTGTCGCAGTAATAAGATATTGTCTTTTAAAAAGTTTTATTGCTCCAGCAACTAATACTGTATGATGATATCGCATTTTGCATTTTAAAAATCGTATTTTATTTCAAAGATTGGAAGAGAATATTTAAATAGAACTAATCACCAATCCAACCCAACTAATCACCAATCCAAAAAGAAATAAACTCTTGAATCGGTTTTATGTAAGAAAGCAGGTGTTTATATTATTACCGGAAATGCTACAAGGAATCATTTCATTTTGAAAATAGTTTGTATATCTATATGGAAAAGTTTGTCATTTTAGTCCGTCTTTCAACATCCCAGCCTTATCCATACATACGCCCCAACACAATAAACATAAAGCTCTATCTAGATTTGTTTAATACATAGATACTTATGTTTTAATTGATGCTCTGCTAACAAACATATTAGAGATATCCAACAGCAAGTACCACGAGTAAATATGGCCGAATATATCTAAAGACAAGAGCAGATAAGCAAGTAAAATCTTCTGTTGACACCTGCTAACAAAAAAGGATATATAGTTTGTGGAGAAAGGGGAGCGAGAAGAAAGATATATATTTTGGCCAAATGGAAAGCGGAAGATTTAACTCTCATTTTGTTTTTCATGGATGATCCGAATATATTCTAGTTGATGGATAAGCCCTTAAATGATAAATGTTCAGAGTTGATTTTAAGAACACCAACTTGGCAATGGCCCATATCTTTTGAAAGATACCTGAGGAGTTTGTTTACAGTGAGTAAAGATTTATCATAACAAGCATTTCCCGCTGTTAGACCCGGCCATTAAATCAATTCTGTGTATTATGTTGACTAACCTTCAACACTGATTGAAATTTAAGAAATGATATAGTGGTGTGGTTGAATCTGATTCTGAAGATCTTCTTCTAATGTATATCTTATGGCCTTTCTGTTTACAACATATTTTATATGTATTTTGAAAACGGAATAGAGCTAAGACGCGCTGATTCAGAACATCGGTCTCCCATTTGCATCGTTTTGATCAATTATTGTAGTTACATACATGCATATATTCTGAAGCATAAGAAGAATAAGATGTCATTCCTTAACAACTGGTCACTGATTCTTTTTGCATAAAATTATTACTAACAGAGAAATTAGCTTATTACGGAATTGTATTTCTCAGTGATTACTACCTGAATTACTCTAGAATTTAAAATCAGACTTTATATAACAGATTTATTGGCATCAAATTACTGTCTGTGTCGCTCATGTTACTTTCTATTATGCATGCCTTTAATACTCACCAGGATGTTAAGCAAGTTTCTAAGTTTCCACAGTTACGATTTTTACCCTGTTAAATAAGGTTTTCTAACTGTTAGAGGAAAAATGTGTAAAATTGTTCGAAAAATACAGGTTGCGCGACCAATCTATGAACTAATAAACTGCCATAGACCAATATTCAAGGCAAGGTCCATTGCAATATATGCATAATTATCAAGATACAAGAGCCTTTGCATTATTTTTTTTTTCATATTTGTTTGTGTCCACACAGGCTATGTAACTCGAAGAATAGAGGTCACGGTGACCTTTCAGTTTTTTAAGGGAACTTTCAAGCACATTCCAGAATGTCAACTAAGAAGTTGTTAGGTTTAACGGTTACGATTTGTACCCTGTTATCGGACGGGCGACCGGAGAGCCTGACACTCGGACGGACGACAGACAAAGGGTGATCGCTATAGCTCAGCATAACTGAAAGTCAGCTGATCTAAAACAGAGTGCACATTATTCATGCTCTCTGGACTGAAGGATTACCTACAGCATATCACCCTGTAGTATTGTTAGCCTGCAAGTCTTAATATGTTATACTTTTTGTAGATTCACTGATAGCGCCTGGATTTTCATAGTGAAAGCAAAGAAGTCTCGTATGACTTGTATAACATTATTTCAAAGCATGCTGCAATATAATACCAAATATCTTAATTAGTTTCAATCAGCACAGGCCTTCCAAAATCAGCCCAGTTTATACCTTAGTATAAAATTTGGTCACTCTCTTCAAATATATACACCATTCAAATACCATGTACATAAACGAAAAGGAACGCTGAAAGAAACGACTAGGCACCCTGTAACTTTTGACCGATTTGAATAAAGAAGTCTTCGACGGTTTACCTTAAAACGCTTAGTATATAATAGTTACCCGTGTAGTGAAGACAGGCAAACAAACAAACAAACACACCAAACTGATTATTTTACCTGCCGATCTGAAGATTGCGGCGAGCAACAAACAGACAGGAGTGAATACACAAACTTTCCCTGATCATGTTGCTGAATTATGTGGTTATAATAACGTTCCTTTTCTGTAGTAAATGTTTAGGTGAGAGTGAGAGAAAGAAGAGGTAGCCTCCCCGACGATCATGTTCAGACCTTGTTTGGTACTTTGGATTCGACAAAATTTTATAGCAGCAAACGGAAGAAAGAAATGTGATTAAAAAGGATTTAGGGAAAGATAAAAAATTTGCCTTACATATATCCCAGTTCATTATTTATGGGATTGAAGAGTTATGTTGTGACGTAATTGGCAACAATTACAGCTATAACTCAAATCAAGAGAACAAGTAATGACAGCTCCGAGGGAGTTAACTTTCAAAAGTCACTTGTGGCTGTGATGTAACGAGAAGTTAACTTCCCTGTTTGAATATTTATTTTTAGGTTTTATTGATACGAACAGTGCAAAGTGCTCGTAAAACATAAACAATATAACTATCAGGAAGAGTTTTGCTGTCAGCATGGCAGGCAGGTAGTCATGCATAGTACTAAGCGGAAGATAACATATTTACACCACAAGGTGAAGGCCGCATAAACGCACCATACATTTCATGGGAGTCTACGTCACGGTTTATGGAGTTAACTCTCTCGATCGATAAGCAAGGAATAAACACGTCATAAAACAGCAATGTACATTAATTTTGTTTGCAAATAATTAATGGCTGTTTATTTCAAAAGCTAAAGTTAGAAAGGATATTTCAGTTGACCTCGTTCTCCAGAAAAACGACTCACCCACTTGTCAATCGTACAATATGTGCAGCCATTTTCCAGTGTAGCAAGCGGCCGGAAGTAAACATGTATATTATCAAAGTAACACGCGGATCAGGAGCGTGGCAATTCTTATCATTATCTTTTTTGCATAGTAAATATTAATCATTTGTAAGAGTTCTAGTATATCTACTTAATTAGGTGTGCATATTGGTGGTCGTCTGTGTGTATAAAATTATATGGTATATATATTAATTTATTTTACATTACATATTGTTTTGTTTCTTATCTTTTGGGAAACCAGAAAGTAGAAAGTAGACCCTGGAGCCGAAGGTTAGTTTGTTAGTATATTTGTCTTCTTTAGAGGGAAAGAGGTAGATAAAAACATTTTGCGAGGGTGTCCCTCGCCAAAGTGTTGGCATAATCGAAGAGAGCTCGAAATCCAAACTGGCCTCCATATGTCACTTTTAAATTTATATTTTCAATGGTTTGGCATGCAATATTAATCAGTATATAAATTTCAAGGTTGGGGTCAAGTAATTCATATTCGATATTACATTTGTGATTTCATCTACATTTTTCTTATATTCTAACATTGGCGACGATTTTATGCTAAAAAAAGCTATTTTCTCTGCAACCTCCCATAAGGAGATATTGTGATCCGTGGTTCCATCGATTTGATTTCTCTGAATGCTAATCAGACAATCTGGCTAGGGTGTTTCCCTATAAACAGATGGAGGAACCAGGAAAAAGTACTTAAACCTAGGATGGTCCTTCTCCTCCATTTTGAAAATTATTGTTCCAATGATTTTGCTTGCAGTACTCTTCAGTGTATAGATTTTTTTGGTTTTGGGGGTCGGGGAAATGTACTATTTGACCTGTCTAACCGTATAATCCAAGCACGCCGCCCATTGTTGTAGCCCAAAGCCACCTTAATTTATTTTCAGTGCTGTCGTTTAGTCTTCATAATCGGCTTTGCCACAAGTTTTGAACGTGTTGGGTATAATAAAATGCAATTGAACTTTGCTAACATGTGCTTCAGAACTTTGCTGAATACGCAGTGTTTATCTCATAGGTCATACGATTAAATGAGAAATTAACCTTTTAAATTATTGAATAGAAAAGTTGGTCCATGGCAGTAATTACACTTCGTCGTTTAGCTTGAGATGCTATGAGATTATGGTCACTCAGGTTTTTCCTAAAAGTAGGGGAGCAAATAGGAATCAAAGTACGGATATCTTAGAGACATATACAAGACACGGCTGAAACGATGGTATAAATATTTGAAGGTCTACAAATAATTTAACAAACCGTGCTAAGTATATTATATGACGCTGATATGTCATTAAACGTCAATAGAAGAGCTCAATAGTTCGTCTGTACGCATTCGCTACATTACCAGTGAAAGTTTGCCCCAAATCACCGCGCATGTTTGAATCACCAGGCCTCTGTATTCAACAGAATGTGTTTTCTGCTCAGATGATTGGAAACCTGAAATTAGATATCTGTTACCCATATCCTTCAAGCTATGGGACCTCTTAAGTACCCCCCAACAATGATAAAAATTTAAAAAACTAATGAATTAATCGCAATGATTCTTTGCATGTATATGGATCATGGAGATTCATCACTTCCTGAAGACTGGTGGTTCCACCTGTATTTTATTCGAATTTTTAAGCATTTTTCTCTTTATTTTTAAAATCTTTAAAGATGCAGTCGTCGTTAAAAGGGCACACATCGTAACCGTTGGACACAGAATTTTTACATGACTTCCAGGGAGGTCCATGAAAAATCTCCTTGGAAACCTGAAATTACGTCTCTCTGTTACTCATATCCTCCGAGCTATGGGGCTCATAAGTCCCCCCCCCCCCCGAATAATCAAAAGCTCTAGTTTCTGAATAGCTAATGCATTGATCGCCATCAGTCTTTGTATGCATATTGATCATGGAGTTTCATCACTTCCTGCAGACTGATGGTTCCACATGTATTTTTTCAATTTTTTTCTCTATTTTTAGACCTTACAATGAAAAAGTTGTCCGTTAACAGAGCCCAAATCGTAACTATTTGACAAAGAATCTTCTAAGTTGAGCTATATTCATGCATGCATTTTGACCATGGAATGGTTTATCAGTTTCTGCAGACTAATGGCACCAACTGTATTTTTTCTACTTTTTTTACGCTTTTTATTCCTCTATTTTTAGACCTTTAAATGAAGCAATCTGGCTGGTAAAGGATAAAAACTGTAACCGTTAGACCTAGACTTTTTTTTCTGTATATCCAGGGAGGTCTTGGGCAAATCTGCTCGGAAGTCTGAAATTAGGTCATGATGACCTATATTCTGCCAGATATGGGAAAGAACATGATTTGAGCACCCTATATGACAGATTTGAACGATGGTTACATTTTGACCTAAAAACTTCTAATTTGATTAAGATAAAGGGAGGTTCCTGTAAAAATTCTTGGAAACCTGAAATAATGTCACTGTAACCCATTTTCTGCAAGCATTGTTAGAGAACATGATTTAACACCCTGTTAGTCTGATGGGCACAAATGTGAATAAAATGTACACGTCATTAAGAGTGATTTTTACATTGTTTTAACGTGGTAGCGTGGAAGTTGCCACCGAAAACAGACGAACTGCCAATGGCAATTACCGGAATGATTTTCTACATTGAACTATATTTCCTTGATTTTTCTTTTAAAATACACCATTTATAGTCCATACAAAACACATTATTCCTTACTTTAAGTGGGTTTCCCACCTTGAATAGATACATGTTTTTTAGTCTCTACAAAACACATTATTCATCACTTTGTTAGGTTTTCGCTTTAAATAGGTACATCAGTTATTCACTACAAAACCAGTTATTCCTCAATTTCAGTTGTTTTTCAACCTTAGATACATCAATAGGTCTTTACAAAACAAAGTATATTCCTTACTTTTAGTAGTTAAATACATCAATCATATAAAACATATTATTTAGAAATTTTAAAAACATTTTTTACATCCTCCGTCTAATTACTGACATTAGTGTCAGTTGAAGTGCAAAAACACCGCACACTGTGAGGATGATGGATAAGCCCATTCAGGGACGGATTCAAATTTAAGTAAATCGAGGGGTCCAACCCAGGAGGACAAATGACAAAATCTAAAATGGGGGCCCAGGCCACAAATATTGATCCGAAACCATAAAAAGGTTGCAGTGGCTGAGAAGTGGGCTTGGGGTCCTGACCCCCTGGAGCGCCTGAATGACAAGCACGAACTTTTGTTTAAGCACCTTTCCTTAAAGCAGTCGTGCAGAAACACTTTGATATATCTACATGCAATTGTGAACAGATGCTAATCAATGAGGCTGAAAGTCGCTAATCATTATTCGTCAAAAAGAGAAACCCCCTTTGCTGTTCCTCAAGGAAGCTTTCTCGGGCCGTATTTATATTTAGCTTATACAAGCACGTTAGATGATGTGTACGCTCCCGAGGCAGCGGAAATCTTACGCTTCTAAAGATGCAACTGATTTTCACGCTGCCAGCTTTGATCGTTTATGATATATTTAGACACCAGATGGCGTATCGTTGTCCGCTGAAAAAAAAAGTGCGTATGGTGTGACAATCGGCCAACCAGATGCCAATAAACAAACACTCAACAGGCATCCTGACTCCGCCCATAGCTGCGCTTCAAGCGCCGTTTGAAGACAGTTTACGGTCGAATTTTAATTGCTCCCTCTGCATTCTCGCATCATCGACAGATTCGATTCTGACAGTATGACTGTGTTAGCGTAGCCATGTATCTGTTGTCTGCAGAACTGAAACAAGCCAGCGAGGTGTGCACGCAGCCTTTGTTGTTACGTTTCGTTTGAATTACAGCTCACCGGCCGGGCATCCTATGTGCCCAAGGCCCTAAGCAAACCACGTCTGCCGCTATTCTCTCTGAGCCTGTGGCCTGTTCAGACGGTTACCGGGGCGATGAGCTGTCACTCCAAACGAAATGAACTTGATTGGCTCCGTGTATTCCTCGCTTGGCTGGGTGTTCCAGCACAAGGTCTCATCTGATTGGACAAAATTACACTGCTCCCCTCTTGTGTAGCAATTCAGGATATGTGGTCATAACAAACAGCGCTCACCATATAGGTAGTAGGCCTATAGTTAAAGCGCTGTGTAAAGAGCGTACATGATGTAGTGACACCTAAAATGTGTAGCCTGTCAGGTTTTGCGGATGACCATGGTCTACGCTATTCTTTCAGTGCAAACGACAGGGATGAAGAAATCAGTAAAAATCAAGTCTTGAACATTCATTCGAAAAAAATCTAAAAATGGATGAATTCTTCTAAACCAGAACTGATATTATTTGGTAGTAAGGTGCAGCTTGGAAAATGTATAACAATACATATTACAGTTATTCGGAAGAAGGAGTCCCCATGCACCCAGATGATATATTTTTCTAACTTTTTTTCTAATTTTGCGTGTTCCTAAAAGTTATTTTATAAAAGGAATGTTGATGTTCCCATATGGTATTATTGTCCAACGGGGTCCGTTTGGCCTCCATCTTGGCGGCCATCTTGGATTTTCGTTAAAACTTATAATGGACATAATTTTTTTTTAAATAAATGTCATACATGGGCACATGAACATATATTTTCTGAGTAATTTTGGCACGAGTAATTGATTGAAGACCTTTATTTTATGATCAGGACACTGCGGATAAAGGAAAAAGTAAACATTTTTTTAAACTTTAATTTTCACCGATAATTCGCCACATTTTTGTATAAAAACATGCTAAATTACGAGCTAAAATGACGAGCTGTAATTAAAGGAAAGTTACTAAATGATAATTAGTGAAGGAAAAAGACATCCTCACAGGGCAAACTACAGAAGCGATAAGCATTAGTTTCTTCACCATGCCGTAAATCTAATCATCAAAGAGTTCAGTTCATCACAGTCTTGTCCTTGAGTCTGTTCTACATTTTTCATCCATCTTCTCTGCTGTTTCCTCGATCGGTCCATAAGGGAAGGTGGAAGGTTTGGACCGCATTACCGCACAGGTTACAAAACGCCATCGTCAGTCTTCTTCCATCCTTGTCCAGGATAATGGGGATTGGGACGCCAGCAGATCGCTTCATCAGCTCGCTTGGAGTTTGCGAAACGGTAGTTTTCACGACAGATGTGTGGTACTAGGCTGTCTCTGCATGGTGGGAGCTTCGAGAGATCCACCTTAGAGTTTGTTGTCAGTTGCTTGTCCTCAACCACCATCTGTTTCAGCATGATGCTACGCACAATATTCACAGACCTTTACCAGGGTTTGCCGTACATTAAGCATGTGAATGCGTCTATGACATTTATAACCTCTGGCGCTATAGTCCACTCCTCGCCAAGTTTCCTGGAGAGAAAAAAAAAACACCAAAAAAATGAATAACCATGTTGGTATTTATATTTATGTAATTGCCAAACATTCCTTTCTAACTTGTTCTACGTAGAACACACTCACCTGAAAGTTGCCTGGTACTTAGGGTGACTCTGTAACTTCTTTAGAGGACCAACCTTGCCCTTGCCCTTGAAGACACTGGTCACCTCTTCCCCAATGAAGACATACAAGCCGAGTATCATGATACAATAGTTACCTCCCCTTGATTCCGCGATATCACTTACGTTCACAATCTGGCGATGCTTTCCGGTGCCAGTATCAAGGTAGATAGTGAGTGCAATGAAGGGGGCATGATGCAGGAGGATGAAAAAAAATATCGCTGTCTGGCGTCCTTACTACACATTTTTTTGTGTCCAGGTTTGGCAGCGTACTTGATGTAGATCACGACCCGGGTGTCCGTCTCCTCCTGATTGGAGGCCAGCTCACGGATCTCATTTGGCGTCACCTAAAACACACCATCTAACGAGATGTTATTATATAATAATGCTGACTATTTACCAAGATAAGAACAGCATACACGTTTACTTAACGTTTAAGAATAGACTAACAGTGTCATCTAATACGTCTATCTTATATGCCTTGCCCTCCACTACTAAAACAGCTGCCCAACATCTGTTGAGCCGAGATGCCGCTGCTTTACTCCCCACACCCGTAGTAGTAGTTGACAGAGCTGTGTCTTATTCTCCTCGTTTGCCAGGAAGAGTTTGAAGTCACTCCGCTTCCTTGTTGCCAGTCCATCAAAAATAAATCTCTGGGAAAAGCCACGGCTCATTCTTTCTTGAGCCTTGATTGAGTCAGCGTGGTAAGAATCAGTTGAGAAGACAAAATTCTTCTTAGCAACCATCTGGTTTAGCAGCTGGAGACAAATTTCACCAAATGTTGGTGGGAGGTTCGTCAGTGCATGGAATAGTGCATTACCATCCTGAATGTGAAAGACATCTTTTGGGTAAGGCACAGCATCATTAGCATCTTCCAGTAGGAAATGAAGCATTAAGCCTTGTTCGTCTTGTTGAAAAAGCCGTCAGCCGTGCCTAGGCTATGAGGCACAGGAGTGAGTGAGTACTGCATCAGCTCTTCAAACTTCAGGGGCTCGTCATAGTATGTGACTTAATCAGCAACATGAAAGCTAAGTCGCTTTGCTCCCGATACCGGATAACCTATAAAGATAAATATTGGACAAATGAACTTTACAATGATTAGGCCAGGATATCGAATTCCAAGAAAAATAAATTCCCTCTCCACCTCTAACGAGACAGTTGTACTAGACGCCAAGCTGTACAAATGGTCCTTGTCGACCATGGTGAATGGATTGGTGAAATTCTTCATCGTAGAGATAGTACGCTGAACCGTCTCCTCGGATTACTTGATCTCAGCTTTCTCAAGCTCACGGTGTGTCCCAGCCTTTGGACTGTCTGGGTCATCAATGAGTCCTGAAAGTATAGGGCCATGGTCGATGTCGTTCTACACCATCTCTGGTAGGCACCAAACATACAGAAGAGCCGTGTGAATCCACCTGATGAGATAATATAAGATGAAATAAATAATAGGTACATAAATAATTTGTTATAATAACTTTCAATTAATATAAAATCATTAGGAGGATCTCAATACCTGCAGCCTTAGCAAATTTCATGAAAGTCTCCTCCATCGTCTTGTCCACCGCACTGAGAGCACCAGGAATTATAGACCGTGCTACTGCAATACCACCCATCTTTAACAGCTCCTTAGCTCCAGGAAGCGACCGATCTATGTTCGTTAGGCACACCTCAAGCCGCACTAAGTACCTGTGGGGGAGAGAATAGAATGTCTATAACTAATCTATTACCAATGGACAATTAAATAATGAAATTATCTAATAGGTTGGTAACCACACTTCTCAGCTGCCGTAAAAAAACAAATTTACTTTGAATAGTTTGGTCCATCATATGCAAAGAATAAATCTGCCATATCCCCATTGCACTTGTGGAAGAGGTCCAAGTTGTTGGTCTCCACAGAAAACTGCAATATTAGGATCAGACGAATATGGTCTTTCACACTGAGCCAGAATGTAGCGGTCTTGCCGAGATATCCAGCTCGCACCTTCTATTCATTCGCCTCGTACTTCATGAGGATGACAAGCGTGGATGGGTCCTGCGAAATAAGGTCAAGAGTCATGCGACTACAATTCTGGAGTAGCCAGTCTGAGTAGCGCAAGAGGGTTAGTGACTTCAACGTTCTCCATTGCAATGAATCTCTCAGTTAACAGAACAGGACTTTAGTGTATGCCTTCCCTTTCAGCACACTAGCTAGGCACCCACTGCTGATAAGCTCAGCCTCAATCAGGATTTCAGAGTACCCTGATCCCCTGCACTTATGATATGTCACCATACCCGTGTAGTTCATCCCTGTATGACATGAGCCAGGGATAACCACATGCTTCTTGTACTCTTCTGGAAATTTCCAAATGAGTGGAAGGGCTTTCGTGCAGCCACCAAGATCGAAGGTATTGAGAACATACTCTTGACCCACTTCCGTTGTTTCTTCCTCTGACAGCCTTAGTAGTTCCTTTATGACCGAATACTCCGTGGATGGCTGATTGATCGGGGTGAAGTATTCAATAGTTGATTTCCGGGTAGGCTTAGTGCCAATAGCTCAGACGAAACCACCAAAGCCAGGGACAAGTTGTTTGTCTCCACTGCTCCCCACTACTCGTGCATGTAACCAGGCACGGTACTCTTGGATGGACTTCGAGAATACTTCCTTGTTTCTTGGTGGTGGAGTGAACACTGCTCCAGCAGAAAATTTAAGGACCTACTCGACCGTAGATATGAACAGAGGCCAGGGTTTCTGGTGTATTCATTTTGAGGGAACGTGACTTGCTCCGCGGGTAGAGAGGTAGCGGACGACCCTGCGTAGTGGCTTCAAACCCGGGTTTTACCTCCTGTATCATGATCCCACCTGTGCTGTTTACCATGTTTGAGCCATGGGCATCTGTCGTTATTTTGTTCAGATTGCCCCACTCAAGAGCGAACACATTACTGCCTTCACCTGTAATTATCCTTGGACTAAGCGAGGTAGAAACCTCATTAAGAGCACTGGCTAGGGCGGTCTCCAATTCCAGGCTGAAGTCAGAGGTTTCGCAATCGCCTTATCTACTGAGAATGTTTATGAGTTGTTTACTGCGGTAAAGATGCCGGATCGTAGTGCAGAGGAGAATGTGCTTTGATAACTTTCACTCTCCAATTATCACAGCACGGCAGATGTCCTAAAATAATAAAAAAAGCAATTAGCATATGTATAGTCAAAACACCTCTCATGATGCAAAATAAAAATACTGTTACACATATCTCAATCAAAATAGCTCTAATGATTCAAAGTAAAAATATTGTTACACATATCTCTTTATCACCCTGGACAAATTTGTAATAGAGGAATATCTCATTCCTGGCCTATAGACAGCGCGACCCGTTAAGTCTGCTCGCACTTCTTCAAATTTGCGTCACCAGAGATGATGAGACCAAGGAACTTAACAAGGTCTCGTAGAAGAAGTTCACCTGGGGACTTGGCTTCAAGATCGTCAGCTGTGGGAGGCCAGGGCAGTGACTTGGACTCTCTAAATGGCCGCAGGATTATACTGCGCCACGTCCTCATACTTGTCTTTGGACGCCAGTGTATACGCGCAGGTCAATGCTTCTTCAACGGATATGCTGGCATTGTATATGAGGTTTATAGGTGATAAAGCCTTTATCTCCTGGATTAATATTAGCAAATGCAATCCACCCAGAAATTTCATGGTTCTCAAGCCGGGCCTTAAGCTTTTCACTCCTGTACTCAGAATTCGGGAAGCCGTTTCTCTTCATCTCTTGGAGGTAGAGAAGCCTCAGCGATGTCAGATGCACAACTTCGTTCTGCTCAATAACTTGGTCCTGTATGGTAGCGATCACAACATTTAATGCTTTCATATGTGCAACAGACTAACGATCTTGCTCACTGTCTATTGGACGATTTGCCACTTTGGCTTTATCTCTCAGGAGAGGTAGGTATTTTTAAGTTGAAGGACCTCAAGACTGGTGGAACTGGGCCTCTCTCACAAACAGGTCCTCTCCTTGTACCGTACGATGAAGACGAACGTTACCGAGTTCGAGAGTGCGGGGCTCAATCTGTTTACAAGGAGGTTTTCTCAATGCTCCTCCACTGTCCTTTAAAAACTGGGAACTTGATGCATCTCTCAGTCTTTTCCGACACTTTAATATCAACACTTTGGCAAAATATGCTGCAAATGTGAGAATGATAATGGCTTTCGTGGTGATCGTGTTGCTGCGGTCTCTTTAGGTGTTACACTGCAAGTCAAGCGATCCTGGTTTTTAGTAAAGTACTGGAAGCAACCTCGATGGTACCCAATAACTTCTAAATCTGCACCCTCAAGACTATCTGGAATCCATTTACAGACATCCTCAATTCGATTCGGTGAATCTTGAAGCTGACTAAGTCGTCTGTCACGAATTTGGTGCAGATGAGCCAGCTTGTCAGTGGCAGATCCCTTGACTTTACTTAGTGGTGTGAATATGCCAAAAGAAGTACTTCAATCGATTCCTCGTGCCAAAATTACTCAGAAAAGGGTGTTCATGTGCCCGTGTATGACATCTAGTTTAAAAGCTATGTCGATTTTAAGTTTCAACGCCAAGATGGCGGCGAAATGGACCCCATGGGACAATAGTTTGCAATGGGAACACCAAAATTCCTTTACAAGACACTTTTGAAAATACGAAAAAAATATATCATCTGGGTGCATGGGGACCCCTTCTTCCGACTAGACTATTAAGCGAATGCAAAGGATACAGAATGCTGCGGCTAAACTGGTGCTGAACTTGGATAGGTCACAAAGCAGCATAGATGCCTTGAAACGTCTGCTTTTGCTGACCATTAAATGGAGAATTATATTTAAATTTAAACAATCGTTCACAAATGCCTACATGGGCAGGCTCCGCTCTACTTGCAGAATCTCCTGCAGCAAAAAAACAAATTAGTGTATTCTGTAAGATCAAACAGAAATACCTGTATTCTTAATATTCAAAGAACAAAAGCTCGAACATTTGCAGAATGCAGTTTTAGCGTTTTCGCTCAAAAACTTTGGAACATGATGACGGAGCATATTCGCAATATAGACAGTCTACCGAAATTCAGGAAAACCGAGATACCTTTTTCAAAAAAAGCTTAGGTAGCTAAAAATGGACCCAGATCGTCTTTCTTGTTAAGCGCCACAGAATATATATATATATATATATATATATATATATATATATATATATATTTATACGTATATACGTACGAGTCGAGCGCTCTATAAAATATGTAATGTAATTTATAAGAGTTCAGTGTTGGTGTTGTGTGCATTATTTCAGGACGTCTGTTCCAGAAACAATTTACAGAGCAAAGTAAACGCTATGAGAATGAATTAATTACCTCATGAAAAACAAATACTGAATGCGGCGTAAGACTAAGTACAGAAAGTAGAAATGCTTATATGGGTTAATGGAGTAGAGGCCTTACAGGAAGACGTAACTGCATACAAGGGTTAATCATCTGTGATACCTATGTGGGAATCAAACTATATATAATGGACTCTTTTCTGTGGGTATGTTCCCTGGGTCTAAGGATTGATACTTATGTTTTAATTATATTCGTTGAAATCTAATCGACGAGTTTCAGATTTTGATCCAGATGTTATTTGTAGATCCTCTAAGGCCTACACGAGTGATACAAAAATATTTTGAATCCCCAGAAAAATATCTGCTAGGTCAGTAACATATAAATAAAGATTTCTTTTGTAAGTCTGAAGATTTTAAAATTTAAGTAAACATTTTTATTTATAACTAAAAATATGTTTCTGCAATTAAAGGTTAAACGAATGATATATATATATATATATATATATATATATATATATATGAAATGTTGTATATATGATGAAACGATCCTTTTCGGCGTACACTGATTTATAATATATATATATAAATGTATATATATATATATATATATATATATATATATATATGTTTATATATATGTAACGCCTTTTAGATGGAATAACTGTCCAAGTGTGTCAATAATCAATTCTGTCAGTCAAAAAGGCGTCTCGGTTTCTCTTTTTACAGACTAACACGGCTATACTATCTATTACATGTATATGTAGGTTGTTATTGTACATAATTTATATTTGTTTTTCCAAGCAATAATTTCCAAGAACATTATGGTGCTCAATCATGCCTTTAGTTTATATGTTCAGTATTGAAGCCTGATGAATCCTAAATCATGGGTTCAATGAAGCTTATATATATATAAGTATATATATATATATATATATATATATATATATATTTAAACCAATTTAGTCCCAGTAATATATACATATTTTTAATTCCCATAATATCCTCTGCTTGACCAGCTACATATAAATAAAATTTTGTTGATAGTCTGATGATTTTAAATTTTAAGCAAAATTTTCTTTAAAAATATGTTTCTGCAATTGAAGCTTTATGATTTTGCTTTTAAACTATCTGGATTGAAGTTACTGCTGTTTTTTACTCATTCTTGACATATAAATATGTTCTGACTCAACATACATAGAGTCAAGGTATTCTAATATGGAATGAGTTGTCTTAAAAGTATGGGACACTGGAAATAGATAAGTAATAAGCGAATCAATTAAATAATTTGATGTCATGACAAGAGGCGTTCAGTAACTTTGTATTTGTGCAGTAGTAGACATCGCTGACAAATAAATGTCAAATAACAACAGAAATTTCAATAAATTATTTCCTTAACACTATATTTATAGCATAAATATGCATAAATCTTTACGTCAAGATTTAACCAAAGTGTTATATAGGCTCTATAGATATATCGATTAAAATTAGTTAGTAGACCAATTATTTGTTTACGTGACCTTCACTTTTATACACGCATGATAGTATAACAGAGGGTTATTAACGTCAAATCGTCTTGTCTTAAAAGAACACAATCTCAGAATGACTCAGATTTTCATTCAAAGAAAGCATGAAAGGTGTATTTAATTACACACGCACAAATCGTAAAACATGACCATTTACGCATACGTATCAATGGAATCACGTGGACAGTTTTCGTAAGTATAAACATGCGTATACGCATACGCGAACGCACTGTATATTTGGAATCTTATTCGTAAATGTTTTCTGTCGAGGATGTGTGTCCTGTCTATTGGATTACAACGCGGGTGCTCTGATTCAAATTTACTGTTTAGGTGGAATCGAAGTCTTTTGGGTACTGTGTGTTTAGTTTGGTCCCCCGATCCTTTCTGAAGAACTCATAAATATCTCTACGAAATTTTCTTATAGTATTACATGCGACCTGGTATCTTATATCGTTTTGCGACCACCTCTGATCTTTCCTCTGTACTAGGCATTCATCAGTGCGTCTAGTCTTGATCAATGTTACACACACCTCGACAGTCGTTCGTCCAACCGGCCTGAAACAATCGACCTGTGGATTAGCCCTATCTCTTACAAAAGACTGGTGACGCCATTCATGATCAATTTGGGTTGCCTCCACCCTTGCGTGTAGCTATTTCAGATGCAAGTCACATATATCTAAGGAGAGGTTTGACGTATCAGTTCACTTTTTGTTGTGATTTTACAACACTCCCGAGACAGCGGAACTCTTACACTTATAAAGAAGCTACTGCATAACTAGTTGGTCTCTAGGTAAAGCGATGTGTAAAGAGCGTAGGTCAGTTGGGACGCCTTTCAATTCGAGATGGGCTTAACCCGACAAATATTTAAAACTGTTTCAACACTCAACCAAATTATCTGATATCGACCGGCTAGGAGTCACAACATATATGTTATATGCTTATATGATACTCTCATTCCCTGAACCAAGGGGTGCTTGTCAACTGACTTGACAACAATCAGGTCTTATTATTAGGTCACACCTGGCTACCATGCATATATTGCATTGGATTACATATCAGGAAACGCCTATACCCATAGCAAAAGGAATGATGTAATTGAAAAAAAAGATGAGAAGGGAAGCAAAGGCACATGCTGTCTATTTTCATTAGCGTGCGGTGCTTAAATATTTTTTTCATGTCCAAGTGAGAGGAGGTACGAAATTTGTTTGTTTACGCGTCAAGGGCTCTTGCTTACGCCATAAAGACTCACAATATTCAGAGTCTTGGAACACGAACTACTTTTATCTATATGCATTGACGTAATGATAGGTTCCAGAATACATGACGAACACCTGATGAAAACTTCACGTGTGTTGGGAGCTTCCTTGAAGTAATAATATAATATATTCTATTGATAATGGGGCCACAGGCGGCAGTAGGTTCTGATACGTAGGCAGGGAGGCTGGTTTAACCTCAATTGAACTAATCGTCAGGTAAGTAATGTACCCGGGTTCATAACAAGGCAAAGGTTGTCGTAAACTGATATCACATGTCCTGAGGGATTTGCGTCCGGCTTTGGCTTGTCTTGATTGACGATATGCTCCATTCGGTCCTTTGTGAGTATCTCAGGGAAATTCGCTAATGTTGCTGAACATTTGTAACACTATAGGCCTATACGGTAAGTATAAGGTCTTTGTGCAGAGGTTGTAGATATAGCTCAAGACTGAGGTATTGACTGACACCTAACTGTTCTTTCCTCCGTTTCCTCTTTCTAAATGCTAACCTCTGATTGTGATACTAAAGCCATCAAGTTGCGGTTCCCATACTTTTTACCTGTTCATTATTTTCAGGTACATACTAAATGAAAAGTTAAATCACAAAGGAATCAGATCATTAATGTTGCCTTTTTTGTACAAGGCAATTTTGACATATAAAGGCAAGTGTTTCTCAATAATAATTATCAGGTTTGGCAATTGAGATATATTTGAGTGAAGGAGAAATGTTTGAAATATCTTTGTAATCATGTTAATCCAATCTTTACATTCTAAAGGAATGAAACATACAAATTGTAACTATTCTGATGAATCTTTTTTTCCTAGTTGTGCTCATATTTGAATTCATGTAATTAAAGAGTTGGGAGGGAAATTATAGGTTACGGGGATACGTAATTTTTTTTTTTTTTTTTGGGGGGGGGGGGGCTTTATATAGATCAATTACATGTATATAGATTCAAGTTGGCTGTAATGTGATTATAGTTATTAAGATGTAATCAGGTTTTTACTAATGTTAACAGTGTATCATTTTGTTGTGGCCTTAATACATCTAGATATAATTTGCATTGTGGCGAGAGGCTTAATGCAGAGCTGTCAAAAAAAGGGAGGAGTCATGATAAGTAAGCCTCATCCAGGTGCAAGGTTTAAAACTGCAATACATTAAACATTACATGTCATGGTACTTTCCACTTCAGTCTCTAAAGAAAAAAGTCAGTTCTCGTCAGTTGAACTGACAACCTGTGACCTTTTATATGCAATATGACTGTACTAAATTCCAATAAGTCTGATACACTGTTCTATCCAAAGCATGGTTATATAAATATTAGCAGTGGGCGATGTAGTAAGATGTGCAGGATATGCTACAACAGTGACACGGGGCCAATACGCTTGATCGTGAAGAACATATTTAACCCCTATACGATACTGAGAAATTCCTGTTAGCTTTCTAATTTACATGACTCTCTATGATAGAAGTCATGATTATCTGGGGAAAATTATTTCCAACCTTGTGTGTGTAGAAATCTACATCGTTTGTTGCAGTTTGCGTTTAGTGATGATTTTATTTCGGGTTTGAGAAGTTAAGACCATTTACAGATAGATTAACTTAAGAGCTGAAACAAGATTTAATTTCTAAAACTTATATATGATCAAATTTTATGGTTAATAGTAATATTGGCACCAAAAGTGTCAATTATTTCCGTGAAAGTCTGTATGAATCAGAATTACTTTATGCTAAAGATTTATTGGGCAGCAATGGGAAAACAATTCCTTCCATTATTATAAGGCAAATTAAAGGTTTCAGCTAAATATGAATGAAACTTGCATTTTATAAACTCAACATATCTAGAGAGCCCTAAAAAACTATATATTTAAGAAAAATGGAATAAGTGGGCCACTCAATAAGTAACAAATGTTTAGTGTTTCTTTTGGCTCTTTTACTAGTTAATCATGTCACACTTAGGATATTGAAATTTTGTTATAACACTGTTATGATAGATCAGACGTTTTAATATAAGTTATTGTAAGATTTGCCGGAATATATAATGGGGTTTAAGAGAAAATGATTAGTGTAAATTTTATCATTAAGATACAGAAACAGTAGAATACTTGTACTTGGTATGTGATAATGTCCAACGTATTTAGCAACAGTCATTTAGTATCTTGAGGCATTCTAATAAATTAAGCATGTGTTAAAATATACTTCTAGGTAAGCCTTTTTTTCAAGATAGCATGATTTAATGAAATCTTGGCAAGATATTGTGAGAGATATGAAACAGACTGTATGTAAATTGTTACAGTAACACTGTTAGGTCAAACTTGTTTGTACATGCTGCTTAATGCATATACCACAACTTACTCCGGAAATAGTATAACGGCTGATCTTTTGGGCTTATATACACAAAGAATATTCAAAAGGAAGAATCATGTTAAATTTTTTTAAGTCACCAAAAAAATAGACGGTTTTACAATTTCTGACACTCGCAGAAATGTACATTACACAGCCATATCGTTTGTACTTTAAGCGTCTTGTTCCCAACTTATCTATTTTTTTAAATAATTTCTTGTTCACCCATCACCATCTCTCATCTCGTGTAAATCAACCTATTGCACAACTGAACGCTCCTCAAAATAGACACACTTACAGTTTAACTTATAAACACAAACAAACCTTCATGCTTCAGTATTTTATTGTGCTAAGAAGTATTAGAACATATGTGTAAGCGTAAAGGGTTAGATTTCTTTATGTTATTAAACAGGTGCAAAACCAAATTTTCTTGCATTCATTACCATTGTCTTTATCGTGATTAGATGCTACAATGAAGGTTTCCATGAAATGTTCCATCAGTGGTTTCTAAAATGAAGAAAAATACAGAAAAATAAGATTCAAACATAAAATGACATGGATTGATGTGCGGAACAGAGATAAGCTACTGCATACACCACTTTATAACATTACACCAAACAAGATGCTTAGGGCGAATTTAAATTAAAAAAAATTATCCTTAGACAAAAATAGGTTTACTGATCTGACTGACATTCAGTGTCTTGAATACTGAAATAATCTCATCTCTTATTTAAAATGGAATGTTAATTTGTTTTATATAAAAAGCGAGTTTAGAATGTATTAAATTTTCTCTCTTGGTTAAAAACATATCTTCACCTAACCTAAGCCAATGCTCGTAGATATGATGGATTAAAATTAGGGGGCAAAGTGAGATTTCATGGCAGAGGTATACATATACACTCACTTAATTGTGATGGTGCCTCCTGATCGCCTTGATTAGACCTCTCCGTCAAGAGGACCCTTCACGAAAGGAGCTGCATCAAACTCATCTCTATCAAGCTTCCCGTCACCTATATTGTAAGTATAGATAACGTTTCATATAGGTTTTGGCAATGATCTGTATATAAAAGTTCACTATCATTGGGGCAACAAAATATCTTGAACTTTAACGTTTACAATATATAACGAAAGCCTTCAAAATAAACGTATCGAACTGAAATATTTAGTTTCTAAAGCGTATAACAGTTTAGTCCGAAATATAAAATGTTAGAATTGATTGAGAAATAAAACAAAAATAAATTAACTGTTAAATTAAAAGTATATATATATTAAACTAATATCAAATAAATTACAAAAGAGATATAAACAACCGTTCTTGTCAGCCAGTTTGAAAGTGGCGTTTCCAGACAATTCCTCCATGTGCATGGTTTTGATAAACTCATCAGGCGTAATAAATCCATCATTGTCTTGGTCATAGGTTTCAAACTTTGAGGCGAAGGGAAGCTCTTGGACCTGATTGGGCTAAAAATAACGTATCATTGATTGCTATTAAACAATGAGTCATTCAACAGATGAATACATATAGGCAAAAGTGGTTGCAATCGTTTAAGGTGATCTGTGAGCCTCTTTTAACGTGCATCTCGAAATGTTTCGTAACAGTCGAATGCCATTGTCGTCATAGTATGATGGTTAAATATGGTACAATTCAGTTTCAGTAATAAGACAGGTGTTTTTAAAAGCTTGTCATGAACCTGCAGCTAATGCTGATGATATCGCGTTTAGCATTTTAAATTTAAAACATGATATTTTCTTTTGCAAAAAAAGGTCAGGTAATATTGACCAGTTACCAGTAGCGTCAATTTATCTGCAAGAATGGGGGATGACTTGCAGGCGTGAGAGGGCAATCAAAAAGGAATAAACACACACAAATGCATATATATTTATATAGGTTCTGATTAGCCATGTTGGTTTATTGTTTATATATGGTTTTGGTATACACAGAAAAGCCGGTTCACCGGCAGTGAACGGACTTTTCTGTGTATAACCCTTCCACACACACACACACACACACACACACATATATAGTTTATGCAACCAATTATGACTATATAAAACTATATATATAATCATTTGTGTGTGTATATATATATATTATACCTTTTATAGTCTGTGCGATACATTTCAAATCTATTATAATATGTATCAGGTTTATAAAAAAAAAAAACATGTTTTCATATTTCCAGTATCTGTTAATTCTAAACCTGCTTTAGATGTAAAATATTTCTCACTTAACTCAGAAAAAAGTATATAATTATAATTATTATTTTATTTCTTTTCTCATATATATTATCTCTAAATATCAGGGAGGATGATTACATTGATTATCCCCCCACCCGCCTCATTGCTAAAAGGTTAGGTGTGTTACCCTAAACCCCAAGATCCTTGTATTGACGCCCCTGGTAGTGACCTGTTACCTCTTAGGGGTTACACTAATCAGAAAATCCCTAAATCCAACATAACACTCTGGAGTTTACCTGATTGTTTTCTCCATTGTTTTTTATTGGCCTTAACAGAAATAGTATACTTAACATGTCCTCACAAAATATTTGTTTTATTACCTATTTCAGAAGGATTTCGATTTTTATATTGTAACTGATAAGTCAAATCCCAGCTTTTATACCACCTTCAAAACTTAGTTGACTATCTCTTGCTAGAACCTACTACAATTTTATCCTACCTCTTCCAGGCTCCTCTTTGAACAATATGTCTTGCATTTTGTGAAGCAAACCAGCCAAACACAGACGCGCCAACAGCGGCGGTTCACACCTAATCAAAAACTCATCTTCATGGTAAAGAGTCATTTTCTGTATAGCATATAAAATTGCTTTCCTCCAGTAACACAGGTGAGCCATGATTCCATTCATGTGGTCAAAATTCAACAAACAGGAAGATGTTTTGATATGACTCTCTTTTATACTAAGTGTAATCGTTTGACGTTTGCGTGACAAAAATTATTTGAGGACAAGATTCTTCTAGTGAGCTAAATAAATTATGTGAATAAGTGACCCATGGATCTTGACGCTCAGCTGATTGACATGTTGGTATTGGCTATTACACTTGAAGCATCTATGTACACAAGCAAGTATTCCCTTTCAGATGAAGACATTGTAACCAAATCACCAATGTGGAGATCAACACAGTGATTACAATTTAGATACAGGAGCCTTTGTACGAAAGTTCTATTTATATGGGGATGCTTAACATGCCAAACAACTTAGAGAATATGAGTCACAGTGACCTAAAAACAGCTTTCCACAGGAAACATTCAAGGACTTCCCAGGATCTTAAGTAAGACGTTTCTAGGTACCACAGTCTGTGCCTGTGAAAGAGGGTCTTCTATTAAGAAATAGAGGGAAAATGCGTAAAAATTGTAAAAAAATACAAGTATTGCCACCAATCCTCGAGAACTGATGAAACGGTCAAAGGTCAATTTTCAAGCAGGTTTAGTTGTAATCCTAGCATCAATTATCAAGATACAAGAACCTTTGTATCAAATGTTTAATTATTCTTGGGTGTCAAAACAGGCCTCATAATTTGGTGAATGTAGGTAACAGTGACCCAATTCACCTTTCCAGGGGGACCTTTCAAAGACCTCCCTGCATGTCAAGTAAGAAGTTTCTAAGTTCTACAGTTACGATTTGTTCCCTGATAAAGAAGTTCCTCTCATCTGTTTTAAAAATTGAAAGCAAAGTGTAATTTTTTTTACAAAAATATAGGTTGCACCACTAATCTTCATGAACTAATAAAACTGCCAAAGGTCAATATTCAAGGCAAGATTCAAGGCAACTTATGCATTAATTATCAAGATATAGGGGCCTTTGTATATTTTTCTTTAATTATTCTGGTGTGTCAACACAGGCTGTGTTATTCAGTTAAAACAGGTCACAGTGACCTAATTTCAGCTTTCCAAGGAAAACTGTTAAGGGCCTTCCAGAATGTCAAGTCAGAAATTGCTCGGTTTAACGGTTACGATTTGTGCCCTGTTAACCGACGGACGACCGGACACTCTGGCGGACGACTGACAAAGGATGATTGATGACTGAAAGTTAGCTGAGCTAAAACGGAGTGCACATCATTCATGTTCACTGGATTGAGGGAAACCTGGCTTTTCTACAGCATCTCATCTGTATAAAATAGCCTAAACATATACTAAATATGTTATTTTTTCAAAGATAGCTTCTGGAGGATCACAGTGGAAGCAAAGAAGTAACGTATGCTTTGTAAAACATTTTTAAAGCAGCAAACAACATAATAATAAATATCTCAATTAGTTTCAATCAGCACAGGCCTTCCAAAATCAGCTCAGTTTATACCTTAGTATGAAATTTGCCCACTTTTTACAAGTGTACATAACATGCAGACCCCTTGTACACAAACGAAAAGGAATGCTGAAGGATACGAATAACCATTCTGTTACCTTTGACCGTTTTCTATCTAAAGTCTTCGGTGGTTTACCTTCGGTTAAATATTTAAATTGTATGTATTACTGTGTCCCGTAAAGTGAAGACAGGCAAACAAACAGACAAACACACAAAACTGATCATTATACTGGCCGATATCAACATTCAGGCAAGCAACAATCAGACAGGAGTGAATGGTCAAACTACTTCTAATCATGATCTCTTCTCCTGATTTGTATGGCTATAATTACGTTCTTTTTTCCTTGGTAAATGTTAGATGAGAGTGAGAGAAGGAAAAGGTTACTCCCTGGACTAACTTGTTCTGACCTTGTTTTGCACTTTGGTTTAGACAACATTTTATAGTTGCGAACGAGAAGAAGAAATGTGATAAAATAGATTTAGGGAACGAGAAAGACCTTTGATATATAAATTCCACTTCATTTTAGTGCCATTGAAGTATAATGTTGTGACGTAATTGGAAACAATTACAGCTATAACTCAAATAAAGAAAACAGCCTTTTGTTTGCTTTGAAAAGTCACTGTGTTGTGATATAACGAAACGTTAACTTGCCTGTTCGAATAATTATTTTTAGTTTTATTGATATAAGGGGTAAAAGAGCTCGTGAAAAGTGAACAATAAAAAATTCAGAAAGGTTTTTGTATCCGTATGACAGGCAGGAAGTTTAAGTCTGGATAGTACTAAGCGGAAGATAACATATTTACACCCCAAGGTGAAGGTCGCATTAACGTACCATACATTCTAGGGGAGTCTACGTCACGGTTTATGGAGTTAACACTCTCGATCGATAATATAAAATAATAAAAAAATAAATAGTCCTATAACCGCAATGTACTTTATTTTTGAATAAATGCGGCAATTATAGATTTTTCAAGAACTTTTCCTGGATTTTATACATTTGGACTTCAGTTTACTTTCTGTGTTGTTTCAAGAAGTTTCCACTAGACTGTCATTCTCCGAGAGTTTACATTCAAAGGACTTTTCTTGGTGACACTGTTGGTATCGAGGTACTGTACCATTATCTTCCTGTGTGATTGTATTGACTTGTTGCTATACCGCTGTTTCACTGTATAATTGTATTGATTTAGTGTATTGTATTGTTAGGATTGTTTGAGGAATAAAATATAGTTTTTGTTAACAAAAAAACACTGACTTCTTTATTCATTCCCCTAGACATTTCCCGCTGCCTAGTGTTTCAGAATCTGATATTTTTATCTCCATTACAAAATTTGTGTTCATCACGCATTCGTGACCTGTTTATATGAGGTTCCGTATCAATATTTCTAGAACTATTTAACCTAATTCATTCTTCTTGATAATTTAATTCTTTTAAATTTATTGACATTAAGTACACAGAAAGGTCGATGAACATTTGTATATAAAATGTAACATGCAACTTGGGACATTACAGAAAAGTATTATATACATGTCCAAACGTGGAACCATTGTTTAAATTATTTTGCCTTCCTTACCTATGAATTGGATAGAAAGATGTTTGAATGGTCATGCTGGTCCATCACATAGAGATATAGAACCAGAATACACAGAAAATGTCGGATCACCCCTTATTGGAATCGAAGTCAGTGGTAGAGCAGACGACCGGCAATCGGAGGGTCACGGGTTTGATTCCCATACGAGGTGATCCGACTTTTTCTGTGTATTCTTGTTCTATATCTCGACTGAATTGGATATGGAAATAAATACCCTGAAGAAACGGGGGAAAAACGGTATACCAAAATAAATGGAAAAATATTTATGAGAATATAAAATATCTGTTAAAATAGGCTCTCTAGAGGCCATCCCCATCATATAACACAATAACCTGGTATTTATATAATCAAAGTCATAACGATATGGATATATCTATTTTATATCATCGACAATAAAATATAGCATATACTGGAAACCGGAAATAATAATTTCCGTGAGATGTATGTGCGTATATATTTGCATATGCTTCTGAGTATGTATTTGCATATTTGTATATGTAAATAATTGGGAATTATTTATGTTAATAAGTGGGAATTATTAATGTATGTATATTTTGGTAAAATGAATAGGTGTTGACCCATTTCCGTATACAGGAGTGAATAGTAGCATGTGTGCATTATACTGTAAGTGTATGTTTTCGTAGATATATTTAGGTGAAATGGCAAACATACTTGTACATGTGAAACATATTAAATGTCGTCAATGATGAAAACGAAAAAAGAAAGTAGTAAGTTATACATTGTTAACTGAGGCGATAAAGAAAAAAAAAGAAAAAAAATGCAACTCCGGTCATTGAGGAACACCTGATCACACAAAAAAATATAATATTTAATCGGATTATTATTATTTATATCAAACAAAATCTTACACGGTGCTGATGTTATTAATTTTCACTTTTATTCAGAGAACTGTTCCATTTTTCATGTATTTAATAATATATTCTAAAATTGGAAAACAAATTATGAATTGAATTCTAGGAAGAAAAAAATACTATTATTTCTTGGATTTTTAAAGACCTTTCAGCCTATATTCATATTATATTCAGCTATTAAAGTTATCACATTTTATTTAAAGCAACAAAACAACATTTTTTCTTCAACATTCCTGCTCCATGAGTATCTCTAGTATTTGACTATATTCATGCATTCTGTAACTTTGTGGTATATAGTATACGTGATAATCTGAATAAGATCCAATTTACATGAAATGGCTAGCTGATACATACAACATACCTATAAGTAAAAACCAAGTCAATACAAGATATGTGTAAAATGTTAAAAAGAAAACATGGATGTAGCCAGGGGGACCGCAGGGGGCTATGCACCCACCCGCCAGTCGCATCCAGTACTCGCCGTCCTATATGAAGATATGCTGTATATATATATATATATATATATATATATATATATATATATATATATATGCATCAAATTACCTATGCTATATGTTACCAGGGGCGCGCGCCCCCCTATGAGCTGCAATGTCTCGCATTTTATCTATTTATTTTCCCAATTTCGGTTATTCATTTTCATTTTTTTTTCAGATTTCTATTAATTATTATTAATTATTATTAATTAACAATTAGATTTTATTTAAGTTATCCACAAATTATTCGTTTTAAATTCATTAGTTGAGGAAATTTATGAACCGCTGCAGAGCAGCCGTCCCTGGTTAGGGTCGACCGTGAAAAATCTCACGGCTTCAACATGTCAGTTTTTTACCCCCGAGCATTACATTTAAAAGATAATATTACAAATATTGTAAACGACTTAAACTTTATATCCTAAGTTTGAAGAAATATAAATATTATATATTGAACCCCTCTACGTTTTGAGGACATTGTGCAATTTATGCAGACATAACAGTTTATGAAGACTAGAAAATCCTCATTTTGTGAAAATTGCCTTAAATGCCCTCTTTCCATAACATATTCAAATATTTTACCAATTCGGGAGGGGGGATATCCCCTTCCTTACCCCTACCAATGTTTATCTATAATTAACCTTAAAAACATGGTACTTAATTTTCATACACTATAATATCTAACATAGGAAAATGATAATATATATATATATATATATATATATATATATATAATATACTTACTTTTGACCAAGGTTTAATACCTCTGAGGCTTGTGATAAGGGGTGAATCACGTAGGCCTAAATAAGAGCTACATTGAAAAAAAAACGGGAAAATAATGGAGGCTCATTTCTTTTTCCTGATTTGTGAGCATTATGCTTATATTTTTGTTTTTGTTTCATTATATACCTTCCATACTCCATTTAAACAGGAATTGAAAATCCCTTCAGTTCTACTTCGTATACCTCCTGCATGATCATGAAGCCTCAGAATTACCAGCAATGAAAGTTAAATTGACTAAATAGTATTGATAGTGGGAAGAAAGTCAGACCAAAGGCTAAAATGGACTGATGCGGCGAACCGTATGGATTGATGCGGAGTACCGTGAGGACGGATGCGACGCACCTTGTGGGCAAACCGATGCATATGACCATAATGCAGATAGTAGCCCGTATATATATAAGAAAGGAAATGTAAGGTTCAACTGAAAATAGCAATATTGTCAATATTATCTGTATTGATCGTGCTCAAATGTTATCCAGTAAAGGAAAGAGGGGCTTGGAGGGCTATGGTGTCACGTGAACTATAGATATAAATTATCCCTTAAACATAGTCTAGGTACGCTGGTTTGACACATAGACTACACCAACGTAATAACGGCTACAGATGATTAATTGATCAAGTGCACCTGCACTCATATACAGGAGTAACGTTTCCCTCTCGGAGCAATAAAATTAAGGTTTACCTTTAGGGTAGAGAAATTTAGTTCCATACCCTGTAGAAGAAGGAAGTTTTATTTGCGCATGTCGGACAGGAAGGTTAAACCTAAATTGAACCGAGCGGAGGGTAAATATACACACATGCGAAGAACGCCGAAAGCGTGATACCGGATACTAAGGAAAAGAACATGTGGACATATCGGTTACATACAGACACACACCACTTGACTTTTGTTGTATAAATTATGTGAATTATATTTATTATTCTCCCATCTCTGATTGGACGTATTTAAGTATACCTACGGTCCGTTCATCTATCCATCGACAATCCATTAGATTTCTGGCAAAATTCATCCATACTTAATGGAATCAGAGGTCACTATACTTTTGTGGAATTATGATTCTAAAAAAAAATCGGGTGCATTTTCATGACACTCATCACAAATATTAACTAATAGAGTTTCTCCCAGGAAGTAAATTCGCAGCAAAAATCAAGGGTATTTAATTTGCCATAGGTCACAAGAAAGACGACGGGCGTATTTTGTACCCTTGCGGTGATCTTGGTTTTTGTGAATGTTCTCAGATACATAGAAAGGATATAATAAAACTGTAGGGTTTCAGTTTTGTGAAAAAGACTCTCAAGCCCAATGACCTCCATTCAGCATTATACTATCATATATCCACTTTCCGCCTTTCATGTTTTCTTGTAATAACAGTTTGGTCATACCGGAATTATTTGCAGAAATAGATATGTTTGCACTTGTCAGATGTGATCTTCAAGGTAGAAAACGTGGTTGGGAATAAAGCTCCTTTCCCACCTTCACGAAGAATCACCAAGAAATGATACCAAAAAAAAACACTAAGCAAAATCCTTGGGATATCATACATAGAGTTTCACAATTTTAGGCTGGACCGGACCGGACCGCTGACACAAAATACAGGAACGTTCATTCTTGGACCGCAGCGGTCAGGACCTTGATTCGATTTAACATGATTACAATACGACTGCAACAAGAACCACTCAAGAGAGAGCCACTAGCTTTAAACGTAGAACGAAGCGAAGAACATGGGCATCGTTGTAGTTGATACATTTCTCTGGTCTGTAATTGAAGAGTTCGGAAGTGCAATTATGGGCAATAAGGACAAGTAATTTTTCAGGTTACCTTTGCTAATCTGTCACACTGATATAGATTTATTTTGGCTGTAATGTGATTATAATTATTCAGATGTAATCTAGTTGACAGATCATCATTTTACCACTTTTATCAGTCTAAAATTTGCTTTTGGCTAAACTTAACCTATAGATAATTTGTTTTGTAGGAAGAGGATTAAATGCAGAGTCGTCAAAAAAGAGGAGGTCAAGAAAAGGAAGGTTCAACCAGGTGCAAGGTATAAAACTTGAATATATTACACATTGCATGAAGTTGGAGTTTTCAGCATCTAAAGAAAAATGTAACTTCTAGCTTTTGAACAGACCGCCTTAACACTGGTCTATCCAAAGCAAGGTTACATAAATATTAGTTTAACACTTGATTTACTTTTGTTCTTTATGCATGGTATGTAAATTTGAAAAATTATATTCCGACTTGTTCAGTAGTAAATAATATGTCCAATTTTAAAATTATTCATCATACGGCTTAATTGAGAAAATTATGAACAGAGTTACACTTTAATATGCAAAGCATAAGGGCGCCCCTGATGGCAGATGACACTGAGGCAGCAATATTTGTTGTTTACATATCAGACGAAAGTCTTGGTCTTAGACCCTAGATGGTTTCAAATGCATAAACAATAATTTCCACCAGAACTACCATGGATGTTTTTCGTGCACAATAGTTACACCTCTTACATGACTGAAAATCATATAAAATTTTTCAGGCCAATACTATACTATTTGAAACATCAAGGCTTGTCTGCAAACTTGTTCATACGATTTCTTCATGCAATCAAAGCACCCTCCCATTCTTATGTTCTTTTGATGTAAATTTACTGTCCTCTAGATTCACGAACGTTAACTTAATTATATTCCAACTTATGAATAAACATTCACATTACATGGAATTACAGAGATGTTTAAATCATGCCGAGTCTGTCGAGTCAAGCATCCTTCCGAGTGGGGGGAATCCTTAACAAGGACGATATTGTAAGATATGAGTATGATGCCAACAGGATATGCTACAATGGTGACACGGATTCAGTACACTTGACCGTGAAGAACGTATATAACCCCTATATGCAATTCAAGGATTTTTTTTCCGGGAACTCCTTTTCTTTTTTTTATTTACAAGATTTTATGATTGGATTCATGAGTATTTGGGATAAATCATTTCCAATCTTAGGTATAGTTTATTGTTATAAATTATTAACTTTATAAAGCGCCACAATAAAGCATAAAAACAGGTGTAATACTCAGTTGCGCTGTACAGACTAAAATTCAAATAATACATTCACCATGAGATCAATTTACAAGATCATATAACAAATAATATTAAATTAAAACAGAATATAATAAGATCATGACCTGATTAAAAGAATGACTAAAGAGATTTAAACTAAATTGCAAATAAAATGATAGCGTTAACCTTTTTTGTGATCGGTGTATATTTTACATATGATAGGCAGTTCTGAAAAAATGTGTTTTTAATAAGACTTTAAATGTATTAATACTATCTTGGCATTTGATGTGTTCCGAAAGTTTAATCGAAAAACGGCTGGTGCAGCACTGGTGAAGGCCCTTGACCCAATGTTTTTATCCTTGTCTTGGGTACCACAAGCAGATTCCGTTGACCGGATCTCAGAGCAGGGCTTGGATTATGCTTTTCAATTAACCAAACAAATACTCAGAAGCCTGGCCATGCGGGGACCTGAATACCAAAAGAGCTATTTTATATTCAATTCGTGAGGAAGCCGGAATCCAGTAAAGATCCTTCATCAACGGAGTTACATGATTAAATCTCTGGGCTCCACATAACACTCTGGCTGCACAATTCTGTAACTTTTGCAATTTACTAACCACATACTTTGGACAGCCATACAATAGAGAATAACAATAGTCCATATTTGAGCTTACAAAAGAGTGAATAAGTGCTTCAACTGTTGATTTATCCAGATACTTTTTTATCTGTCTAATTTTAGTCAACTGATAGTAACCTATCTAGCACACATGGTTCACATGATCCAACATCAACATGTTTGAATCAAAGATTACGCCCGGATTCCTTATTTTATTAACTGGCCTTATAACTGCATTCCCTGCTTTTATTTCACTGACGTTTACTTTTGCCAGTTTTTGTTTTGTTCCAACTTACAGAAATGCAGTTTTGGTGTCGTTATTTTTTAGTCGATGGGTCAGCATCCATACTGTGACATCTGAAATACATTTCACAAGGTTTTCTGAGGGCATCCATTTCAGTCTTTTACATCCTGGTTGGTACGCTAAGTAAAGTTGGTGATCATCAGCATATCCCGCTGTGAGAGGCGAGTGTTTCATCATGTCATAGAGGGGGCTAAGATAGCTTAGAAATATCACAGGTCCGGCGCAGCTTCCCTGCGGAACTCCATATTTCAAATTATGTTAATCAAAGATAGAGGTGTTTACTGTCACTCTATGATCCCGATAACTCAGGTTTGACTGGAACCAACTCAATACAGATTCCCTAATGCTATATTGGTTCTGAAAAATTTCTGCTAGGATATCCAAGCTGACCGTATCAAAAGCTGCACTTAAATCCAACAGTGCGAGAAGGGTAACTTTTTAGTCATCCATGCTGTTCATCAGGTCAGAATGAACTTTTAAACGCAGTGTTCCAGTGCTATTGTGTTTTGTGTATGCTGCGTTTTTATTTGCAAACATATTATTTCCCACGTGATCTACATACTGTGACAGGGCAGCCTTTTCTATGATTTTCGAGACAAATGATATAATCAAATGAATGAATCTTGATCGTTTGTTGCAGTGTGAATATAGTGATGATCTTATTTCAGATTCGTCAGAGAATTTTCAGATATATTTACTTGAGAGCTGGAACAAGTTTAATTTTCTTAAACTAGAATATGATCAAATTTTATGGTTTGATAGTAACATTGGCAGCTTAAGTTTCAATTATTTCAGTAAAATTGATTCAAGATTTCTATATGTGAATGATTTAATGGATTGCAATCTAAAAACAATTCATATCAGTATATGGCAAATTAAAGGGGTTACACAGCTAGAAAATCTCAGATGGAGAGCTCTTGTTAAGAAGGTGAAACGTGCATGTAAACTGCGTATAAACTATATATTTAGACAGAAAAATGAGTTTGTGTAATATTAAACGAATCTATAGTGTTTTTGTGGCTCTTATACTAGTTAACCGTGCGACTCCATGGATGTCAAAATACTGAGATAACACTAATATGTTAGATCAAAAAGTTTCAATATAAATTCCTGTAAGATATATTAGATAATAATTATTGGACAATGTAACGGAGTTAAAGAGAAAATAAGAAGTGTACATTTTATCATAAAAATACAGAAACAGTAGAGCACTTGTCCTGATTATATTGAGGTATTCTAATTACTTAAGCTTGTATCAAGATCTACTTTTAGGTAATCCCCTCTTTTAAAGATACATTAATTAATGGAATATTGGCGAGATATTATGAGCGATACAGACTGTATTTAAATTGTTACAATAACCCTGAAGGGTTGACCTATATGTGTTTGTACATGCTGCTTGATGATATACCACAACATACTCTGGAACAACGGAGAGGATATAAAAGCTGAATCTTGATCGATGGGGCTTGTATATAAAGCGTGTATCACAGGAAAAAAAGGAATTTCTTAACGGAATTATCATGTTTAAATTATATTCCGTCTCCAAATCAATCACAGTTTCACACATTCTTACACTCGCAGAACTGTACATCACACAGCCTTTTCGTCTGTAATAATTGCGAGTACAAATACCCGAGTGCACAACTGAACGCTCTTTAAAACAGAAACACTTAGCGTATATACACAAACAAACCTTCATGCTTCAGTAATTTATTGTGCTAAGCATTATGAAAACATATGTCAGCGTTAAGAGTTTGAACAGAGCTTTGGAAAATACAATTATTTCTTTTATTTAATTATATTTTCTTGCATTAATTGCCATTGTTTTTATACTAATTAGATGCTACTATGTAGGTTTTCATGGAACCTTCCATCGACGGTTTACTAAAAGAAAGAAAAATAATACAGAAAAATAAAATTCAAGTATAAAGTGACATGGACAAAAGTGTGGAACAGAGGAAAGCTACTGCATACACCACTCAATACCAGACACGGAGCTAACGGCAAATACAAATCCAAATGAAAATGTTATATTTTAACAATTAAAAACCCACAAAATTATTTGTCTAATTTGATTGGCATGCACTGTCCTTCATACTATTGTAATCTCATACACCTAGGGGACATTGTGAGATTCCATTGCACAGGTCAAGAAAAAGCACTCACTGTGATGGTGCCTCCTCGTCGCTACAGTTACACCTCCCCGTCAAGGGGACCCTTTACGAAAGGAGCTGCATCAAACTCATCTCGGTCAAGCTTCCCGTCACCTTAATTGTAGTAAAGGATAAGGTTTCAAATATAGATTGGCACTGGTCTATGAATGAAAGGTCACTAAAATTGAAGCAAGGAAATATCGTAAACAGTAACCTGTAAAATATATAAAAAAATCGTAAAATAACATTTAATTTCTAAGGCGTTTGGCAGTTTAATCTGAAAAATAAAATGTTAAAGTTCATTGAAAAATTAAAAATACATAAATTATAAATTGGAACATGAATTATAAAACTAAAATGAAATTAAATACAAAAGAGATGTAAACAACCGTTTTTATCAGCCAGTTTGAAAGTGGCGTTTCCAGACAGTTCGTCCATATTCATGGTTTTGATAAACTCTTCGGGCGTAATGAATCCATCATTGTCTTGGTCATAGGTTTCAAACTTTGAGGCGAAGGGAAGCTCTTGGACCTGCGGGGGCTAAAACATAACGTATCATTGATTATTATCAAGCAATGAATCATTCAGCTGATGTATACATATAGGCAGAAAGGAGTTGAATTTTTTTAAGCTGATCTGAGAACTTCCTTTGACGTACATCTTTGACGTCCAATTATATCGTAGTTATAAGAAAGGTGTCTTTTAAAACCTTTTATTGCTCCAGCAACTATTGTTTGCTGATATCGCATTTAGCATTTTTAAATTTAAAAAAATTTGCAAAAATGGACGGAGAACTTTTAAATAAAACTGATCACTAACTATAACCATGGAGAAAAGTAAATAAACATTCTAAATGAGTAACATAAAAGAACTCTTGCATCCATTAAGGGTGAGAAAGTGGAGCATCAAAGAGGAATAATGCCTGGTTATGGTATCCTTGAATTCGAAATTATTATTTAATTCGGAAATATCTTATTCCATCGTTGGCTAGTAATATGAACACAGTCGTGAAATTAAATTGTTTAAATGCATTTGAGATACAAACTGCTGATTGCTGATAATCAGCACGTCTGACGCTTATATAATCACCGAATCATTAAACAAGAAGTGCGTCATTTCGGTCGGTCTTTCAATATTCCAGACTTGTCCGTGCATACTTCCCAACACACTATCAGCATTTGGACTGAAAGAGTGCGTAAACGCCCGGTATGGAATGAAAAACGCCCGTAGCGACCTGGTACTTCATATCAGTGGTTAGACTATTTATAAAATCCACAAATCAAACATAAGACCATCATCATTTATTATGCAGTTTGAATATTTTCCAAATGGTCATAACCTTGGCAGAAATAAACATGTTCTCACAAAATATTGGTTTTATTACCTATTTCAGCAGGATTTCGATTTTAATATATTAACAGTTACTGATAAGCAAAAGTCTCAACTTTTATCCGTCTGTCAGACCTTAAGTGGCCTTCTCCTACTTTAACATATAACAAAGTATCCTACCTCTTCCAGGCTCCTCTTTGAACAATATGTCTTGCATTTTGTGTAGCAAACCAGCCAAACACAGACGCGCCAACAGCGGTGGTAGCAGCCCCTCTTCTGGGTTTCCTGGGCGGCTCTCGCTTCTCCTTTGTAGACAAAGGAGGACACCACCAACAGGAAAACCAAAAACAGGATGCAAGTCTTCATGATTGACGAAGTCGTCTTTCTAAAAGAGGAGAGGACAGATACAAACATAGTTTTGCCATTTCCTTCAAGTTTCTTACTGATTTTCCGACCTTTGCATGTTGTTGCTGCCAAACTTAAACATACAGGTATATATATCTGTATTTGTTTTACACATATGCCTTCACTGATACACTTCAAACAAAAATATTAAAAAATATCTAACAACAAGTAGCGCAAGTCAATATGGACAAATATATCCCAAGACAAAGAACTTATAAATACCTGCAAGAGATTTCTTCTGAAGAAAATCTTCTGTAGACACCGGCTCACCAAAAGACTGGTTTGTAAAGGGGGGAGCAACACGAAATATATATCCTATGGCCAAGCGGAAGGCGGAAGATTAAACAGTCAATTTTTCCGTGGGTGTTCCATAAAACATCCCAGTTAAATGGTTTAAGCCCTTCAATGATATTTGTTTAGACTTGATTTAAAGTACACCGAATTGGCAATGGCCCATATCTTTTGAGGGTAACAGGAGGGATTCATTTACAGATCCTGAATGTTTATCATCACAACAAAGTAAAATTTCCCGACGTTAGACTGACACCTCATTTCCATTCTGTGTATTATGATGCTAACCTTGAACACTCATTAATATAAAAACATAATATAGAGTTATTGTAAAATCTTATTTTCAAGTTCTTCTCTTATGTTTGTTCTATGGGATTTATTTTCACCAGTTTGACAGAATTGTATTTGTATTTTGAAAATGGCATAAAGCAGAGACTAGCTGATATAGAACACCAGTATCCCATTGGCAGCTTTTGGATCATATATTGAAGTTACATGTATGCATATATCCTGCAGCATTAGTAGAAAAAGAGTTTATTCTTTTACAACTGGTCAATGACTTTTTGATTAAATAATTACTAAAAGAGCAATTTGCTATTTACGGAGTCTTGTTCCTCAATGTTTACTACTTGAATTAACTTGGAATTTGAAATCAGACTTTATATAATCGATTTATTAGCTGCATATTATTATTTCTGTCGCTTACGTTTTCTTATGCATACTCTCTTTTCATACTCGATTTTCAGGGGAACTTTTTTCTACTGCTGTCTTGAAGATTTATAATTAATGTACACAGTTAATATATACTTAAAATTTCAGAATGTATTAGGTCGTTCATATCATAGTGATAACAGATTGGTGGTTCAATGATTCTAATGAAAACATGGTGGAAAACCAGTGTAATCACATAATCTACTCACATTATGTCTCACACTAACGTAAATGTTAACATTATTCCTGACGTTTATTTTGTCAGTGTTCACATAACTGCCATGTGTGCATAAGAAAGGGAGAAAACGTTTATCTTAAATTTTTAGTACTACCTTTAATAACAATAGATCTATGCAACTAAAAAGTATTATAATATATCAAATGTAAAAAAAGTTAGGTGTTTAATTATCTAATAACTATCTCAAAAAACCGACAAATATGACTTTTCCATCTATATTGGCTCTCCATGCAAACCCATATTTGATATATATTTTTTAAAAGAGTTTATCCTGTAAGCGCACACTTCGGCTATAACCAAAATGAATGATTATAAAACAAGGTATTGAACCAAACTCTTAAAACATTGTTGCTGGTAAGAAGGGCATATTTTGGAAATGAAAGTGAGATAAGCGCAGATAAGAATAAATTTAATAACACGTCCGTGCGACAAAAATCACATTGTTATGATCTTTTGCAATTTCACAAATGGCATCTGATATGTCTTTACGTATAGGAACCGCGCGTTTTTAACGTTTTATTAACAGTATTTAAATTAGTCTCAACAGGCGTAAACTGTCCCATGATAATACAGAGCTTTGAGATTCATTATACACAAATGAACCAGTTAGGCGATTTCACGTAGGGGGTCTACCGTGTAAGTAAATTCCAATGAGCGTTGAACGATTCTAACCAAAATGAATAAGCTTAATGAAATATTCAAAATATATGGCCGAAAACAGTGAGCTGCAGAAGGCGGACGGAGCTGATCAATATGTAAGAAAAACATCAAAGAGACAGATATTTATACACAATATATCTTTAATTTTGTTTGCTTATTTTCATAGAGCTATGCATGAATTACCGTTATTTGTCCTCAGTGAAGCAATTTTACATGAGAGTGATAGAAGAAAGAAGTTAAACCCTTTAGGTATATAGATTGTGAGTTTAATTGTTCTTTATGTTGCAGACGGTAGATTGAAATGTAAAAAGGAAACAGAGTGAAGACCGAGGGCACTTGGCTTCTTACATTATTCACTTACATATTTCCTTATGCATGTGACAGGAGATTCAAGTGGTATATTGTGACGCAGTCGGTGACGTATAGGTTGTCCCATACAAATAATCCAAGTAGACTGTTTTATTACTAAACTACTGTAATTAATGAATTTATGACTGACCACGGATGTTAACTTTGAGAAGGCGTCTTATCCCATCATTGTTTGGAGATGTAAGCATCCCTGTTGGAGTACTTATGATCAGGTTAAAGGATGCTCACTTTGCTCTAGGGTCGAGAAACATACGCCACATGAATAGGAAAGTCCTGTCGGCCCAAGGCAGACATAGAGGTAGCCATGGACTGGTAAGCCTTACTAGCCTCATGGTACAAATAATTCAGAGGAGTGTACTACATCGGTCACCAATCCTGTTGCATTTATCTCTAGATTAAACGAAAACGAAATTATTCTCGCACATGATACTCTTTGTTAGAAAGTATACTAATAAATATACGATTGGTCTGAATTGTTTCAAAGACAGCGTTATTGTAGGCGATGAATCGTTGTCAAAAATGTAAATATTGAGTTCTCGTCTACCGTCTCAATGTTGTCCTCGTTGCAAGATGTAATGGCACTCTGACTCAGGTAACGTCAGAGGGACGACATGGCGCTAACATGAAGGTTCCCCACCAAAGCAGAAAGTAACTTACATTGCTACACATTCCTGTATGCGATCAGTTCGAGCCTACACACACGTATTTGCTTTAATTTTGTTGATATTGTTAAAACTTTTGTGAATTTTCTAACAAAACACATATATCCTTCATGGTACTATGCCTGTGGATGTATCTCAGGACTGATATTTAATCTTACATATAACGTTTCTGTCTTGTCCTTTATTCTTCAGTGCTATCCCGAATTTTTACGTTAACAAATATAAATATATGCACCTATAAAGATCGTCTGTTTGAAGGTAAATGATAATAAAGAAGTTGAATTATATATATATATATATATATATATATATATATATATATATATATATATATATATATATATATATATATATACTTTGCAGATATATTGACCGTTGAATGTAAACACCATGACAATACAATAAGATTTTTTTTTGTAAATGAAACTGGCTAGGTACATTTATCTATGAAGTTTATTTCCACCCATCAAATGTGGGTTTTTTCTCAATAAAAATGTATGTAATCAAACAGCTTGCACAATGGTTATAACGTAAGAAAATGCGTTTACTGAATATTGCGTAAGAATATTCTTTTCATTCACCCTTCCTGGCTGTTCACAGAGTCAGTGACAAGCACTACCTTTTGGTCCAAATAACGGATAGGTTTATGCCAAACCAATAGGTCAAGACATTTTTATATGACAATTTATAATAGTAAAACGCTTAACGTTGGTGTGACAAGCATTTTTAAAGGACGAGGTTATTCTTAAGAGTTAGGCATGTTGTGTGAAAAAAGGAGTGCACCTCATTCACGCTCACTGGATTAAACGATTCCCAGATCTACTACAGTGTCTCATCTTTCTGTGGATGAGAAAGACGTCATATTTTTTGTAAATTCACTGATTGCGTCAGGTGTATCAAAGTGGTAGCAAAGAAGTGACGAATGACTTGTATAACATTCTTTAAAACTGCCAGCAACAAAATATATAATATCCGAAATAGTTTCAATTAACAGAGTCAATCCGACAACAGCCCATCGTATACCTTAGAATGAAATTTATATACAAGAAAATACACTACCGCAGGCTACACAATAGCCCCTTCGTACTACACAATAGCCAATTCGTACACAATATTCAGATACATTGCGCATAAACGAAAAAGAATACATTAGGATGTGTGTTGCCGGAACCTTTGACTGGTTTGATGGTATACATTCGCAAAATATTTTAAACGCTTAGCCTATAACTGTGACCTGTAAAGTATAAACAGGCACACAGACAGTCAAAACACAAAAATGATCATTATACTTGCCGATTTGAAATTTCTCGCTAGCAACAAAGAGATAGGAGTGAATACACAACCATTCCCTGATTATGTTGCTGGTTTTATGACTAAAATAATTACTTTCCCTTTTCTATGGTAAATGTTTAGAGAGTGAGGGAAGGAAGAAGAAACCTCCTTGATGGCGTCTTTTCAGATATTGTCAGGCACTTCCGGTTAGATAAAATTTTATTGTGGCAAACAGAAGGAAGAAATGTGATAAACTTCTCAGTTCGTTTTTTAAAACGATTGAAGAGTTATTAGGTGACGTAATTGGCAACAGTTACAGTTAAAAGTAATAAACCCATCAAGAAGACAGCCTTGGCAAGCAAGGTATTTTACTGACATGTTTTGAAGTACTGACACAGGAAGTTTACTTTGAAAAGCCACTTGTTTGTTGGCACAAAACGTTAACTTCCCAGTTGGAATAATTATGTCAGGTTTTATTGCTACAAAGGGTGAAAGACCTCGTAACACATGAACAATAAAAAAATCAGGAGCGGTTTTGTTGTCCGCATGCAGGCAGGAAGTTTTAGTCTGAATAGTACTAAGCGGAAGATAACATATTTCAATCACAAGGTGAAGACATAATGACGACGTGACTTACTTTCTATAGTCCCATTCATAGCACCTGACTTGGAATTGCATACAATGTCATTGAAATTTCTTGAACTTATTGTCAGATAACTACACTGTACATTAAGTATTTTGCAAATGACTCTTCATTAATGACATGTTTCTACATAAACTTAATGTATGACTAGTTCTCTTGTCAACCGTATGCTATTTGCCGCCATTTTTCAATGTTGCAAGCACCCGGAAGTAAACATTTATCATGTCAACAGAAACACGTTAATCAGGAGCGTGGCAATTCCGATCATTTACTTTTTGCATGTTAAATTAAAATCATTTGTATGAGTTATTGTACATCTAGGTCAAGTAGATGATATTACATCTACTTAATATTATAATACATTGCATCAATTTACGAGAATATGTCAACATAAATCAGCTGTAATTTGTAATCATTGAAATATATATATATATATATATATATATATATATATATAATGTTCTACTTTCTGTATTTCCAAAGGTATGAATTTAAATATTTTATAATGTATGAATATATTTATATAAATAATACAGTATAGAAAACATCACATTTCAGAATGGGAAAATAAAGGTTTTCTTGGTAGAATTTGCTTGTATGTCAGTCCCTCAATAATATCCCTAGTTAACTAAAATCACAAATGTTAATTATACAATATATATATATATATATATATGTGTGTGTTTGTAATAGTCAGTTACTATACGAAATATGTGTATTGCTTAATATATATAAATATGTTTGTGTGTGTATGTATATTATATATATATACAGAAATCAAACCTAGGCAAGATATGATATTGGTTAATATTTATTTTAGAGTTAACTCAAATTTATCATATTCCTAGCAAGTCATCGAGGCGACACTTAAAGTTCACGGACTGACAACAGACGGAAGGACCGTGGGTATATCATAATTTTGCTAAGTTAAAGTTAAGAGGTGTGTGTCTGTGTAAAAGCTATGGCCACATGTTCTTTCCCCGAGTATCCGGTATCACACTTGTGGCGACCTTCGCATGTATGTATAATTACCTTCCGCTCCGTTCAACGTAGGTTTAACCGTCCTGTCTTACATGCGCAAATAAAACTTCCTTCTTGTACCGGGTATGGAACTTAATGTCTCTACCCTAACGGTAAACCGTAAAGTTATTGCTCCGAAAGGTAGCGTTTCTCTGGAGCGCAGTACCTATTCATTAATTTATACGTACTGCGACTCAAGTACTTCGGTTAGTGTAGTCTCTGTGTGAAACGAGCGTCTTTTGACTATCTTTAAGAAATAATTTATATCTATAGTTCACGTGACCTCAATATTGATAAAGATTTGCATATTGTGTCTCTACACTATTGGAGAGGTTTCTTTGTGCCTCAAGAGGTACAGGTGATTTCTGTATATCGATCAGCACTGCCATGGACTGTGTATTCAAAGTGCTGATTCACTTACCTTTTAAAAACAATTATTGTGATTTCTGGCTTTCTCTGTGTATAAATAAATAATCTAAGGGTAATTCTGTTTGTAAAAAGTTCTTATTACGCCTTATCAACAAAATGTTTCCAAACACAGCAACGTTGAACAACGGGAAAACATGTAACCTAAGGTAGTAGGTTGAAATATTCGGAAGGTAACGTAATTTGCAAAGCTCTGGCTAATCTGACTTGCAGTAAGATGCTTTTATTGAATTACTTTTTGATCATATTGGCGGGTCCCCAACAAATAAAAACACGTTGAGATAAACAAAATAAGAACACAAAGGTGCAAAAAAATACAAAATCGTGCTGCACATATTGTTACCAGCTGTTAAGATTTCGATATACCATGCGCAACCATACTGAAAGAGCTACAATGGCTTACTTTTTTTAAAAGATGTGAATATTTTATATCCATTCTGATGCAAAGATATGTACAACAAATGTGCATCCACAATCCCAGCAATTTTACGTTTGTTAATGATATCTCCAAAACTATGTCGCTAGATCTGCAGCAAGAGGCCTCCTATCTGCGCCGAAAACGAGAAATGGGTTCTACAAAAAGAGCTTTTTATACCAAGGTCCTTCTGGTTGGACATTATTACCCAAAGACATAAAATCTTTACAATCATTACTAACTTCCAAATGAAAGATAGAAGTTTTCTTTTTAATGTATTGGCCTTTAATTAAAGAGTAATTTAAGAAACATATTTGTACTGTTTAAATGATCCCCTTTTAAAATCGCGATGTGCAGAGTATATTTTGATTATGCTGTGTTTAATTCTTTTAACATATCCTTTTAAGTCATCTGACACTCATTGTTGACGTGATTGTATAAAATACTTACTTTTGATTTTTACTTAGGAACACATTTGTGCATTATGAGATATGCCATAATTATTGTCTTATATGTAATATATCATATTTATGTACTTGTATAATTTGTCCGTTCATCATATCACAAGAATTTTTATGCTTTATCATTTTATGTATATTTTATCTTATTGTATAATGACAGGGCCCTGTGTAAGAACAGTTTTATCACTGAACTGGTTTCCCTGTATAATTTTTTTAAATAAATACACTAGCAGTGTATGCGGTAATATTCATGTTTTCTGGCATATTTTTTGCTAACGCTCCAAGGGATAACCTTTAGTTTATAAAGGTGAGATAGTTGATTGAGCCCCTTTAATAAAAACAGAAAATTCAGTTTTCATTAGAACCTTTCATTTCCTTTCTTCCTATTACTATATCTCCCCCTCTCCATCTCACTCTCACACCACACCTTTATGCACACACACGCACACAGACATCAGACACATTCGTATACGCATGCCCACACACAGACAGGTGTGTCCTCATGCTGATTTCTAATGTAATTGATAACCGAGAGTTCACTATGATGATTTTCAATTAAAACTAGACATGTATATGTTACAGTCAATGTGTAAAATCAGTTAATTTGTAAATTGCTTGAAATTTTTAGTAAATTTACAAATTGCCTGATTCACTCAGGCACTTTATAAAATGACTGAAAATTCCAGGCATATTACAAATTGACTGAAAAATCAGTCAGTTTATCTGATACATTGACTGAATCGATGTATGAAATAGTCTTTTGTTTTACAAATCCCATAACTGTGAAACAGACATTGTCATATAGTATAACTAGCTTCTTTTAAGTAAACTTTATGCCTGTTTAGGCTCTTCATGAGGAATATTCATCAGGTAGTAAGACGAAAATACACAGACTGCTTAGGAGTAACCAGGATCAATAGTTGAAATTTACTATATTTAACAACTCATATGGCTACATCCCTGCTTATGTAAAAACAAGTCAAATGAAAGCTTTTGATAAAGTTAAACATTCAAAATACAAATGTGCGATCATATGTAAAATGTTTGATGTAAAATTTCCACAGTCATATTGTTGTTAATATCAAATACATGATTAAGACATGCTTAAGTGAGTTACAAAGGGTGGGGTATAATCACAATTATACTGACTGTTTTTGTTACGTATAACCCGTTTACGATCTGCATTATTTGAGTGGTGCCAAAATGACATGGCTAGTAGTGTTGTGTAATCAACTGTTAATATAAGTTCATAAACGCAATTTGGTCGGGAACAATGGGGGGGGGGACTTAGTGGACATACTATGTAAACCGCCTCCGCCTCCCCCTTATTAAAAACTAAAAGATTATCGATTTGCCATAAAGATATTTTTTATTTTTTTACAAATCAGTATCAGTTTCCTCAAACATTAAACGAGTATAATATTTCAGAAATCTAACTTAAAATGATGACTGATTATATGGCATAATTCACTCTTTTCCCGAGGCATTGTGCAACCCAAAATATTAAAGCACAAATTAAATAGTTCATGCAGAATTCGAAAATTTGAACCTTACAGGACTTAAATTTACAGTCAAATTGTGAAATAACCACCGGCGGATCCAAGGGTTTGGGGGGAAATATATATATTTCGCGGGCGGGCAGAAATGCTAAGTTCGAGAACATCTCACTCGCTCATACAAATTAACAGACATCGCGAAAGTTGACACTTGAGTTTATTCTGTGACAAGCAGCTCCGACGTGCTGTCGATGGCATGGCATATGCATACATACATATTAGAACAATGTCATCAAAGTCACCGAGATGTTGAAAAAACACGTAGGTTAGCGAGAGATACGGTTTACTGGGTAACCTCATCAAGGACATAGAATTAAAATCTCAGTGCTACGCAATATGCCAAGAACACCAGGATTCTAATATGATAAGGAACCGTTAATACCTCATAAGGTACCATTAAGGCCATGGAAAGCAATTGCCTTTTACCTGTGTGAGATCCAAGAACGTCAATATCTTGTAATTGTGGACAGGTGCAGCAAGAATATTATAGTTGATGAGATGAAAACAACAACAAGCCAGGTAATGACTAACATAATTAAAACCTACTGTGCGATGTTCGGACGTGCAGACTAATCATTATAGACAATGGTCCATAGTACACTGAGCAAGTGTTTCAATAATTTGTGGAGACTTGGGATGTAAAACTTGTTTTTAGTTCCCCAGTTTATCCACGCAGCAAAGAGTTTACTGAAATATATGTTCGATCTGCGACATCAACGATAACAATGGTTTTAAGATAGCGGGGGAAATGTACAACTTGCATTAGTCAATCCAAAAGCCAGCTCAGTTGATCAGAATCTACCATCACTAGGAGAACTTATATTCCATCGACCTCTAATAACCCCGCTACCAACCCATTCCCATCCTCGGAAAGTAGAACACAGAAACAGAATAGAGGAAAAGAAATCAAATAGATAAATTTCAACATGACAATTCAAGCAGAACAACTGAGTTACACAAACTTAAAGTAGGACAAAAGTAAGAATAATTAACAGAATAGACAATACATGGTGCCCTGGAACATTTCGTAAACTCTGTAAAAAAAAAGAAAACATGTGGTTGAATCACCTAATGGAAACAGAGTACGCAGGAGTCGGAGTCAACTAAGCGACAAAAAAGGATACACCAAAGACTAACCGATTTTCGTATATAGCCGCTATAATTATTGGTGATGCGCAGATATGTAAAATGCCCTATCTACATGAACTTGAAAAACCCTAAGGTTTCATTTGAGATGGTCATTGGGAGATGCGTCAGTTCGTACGCGATATGGACATGATGTGAGAAAACACCACCATACCAATATTAATATACTGAGTAATATTAGTGCAAATCGACAGGGGCAGAATAACCCCCATTGAGTTCGAAGGTAGTCCAACCCCGGTGACTCCTCCTGTTTATGCCCTTTAGTAAGGATAACAAAAGAGTATATATAGCCATTGTACAAACATTGTCATATGATATTACATCTAGCATATACAAAAAAATCAAAATTTTTATTATTCAGAATATTGGAATTTAATTTCTACACAAGTATGTAAGACCAGTATAAAGGATTCATTTTTATGCATTTTCTGGTTAATTTTCGGTAGGGGGATGTAGAGATATCATACCCATATATATTATGTTTATCACACTATATCATGTATCGCATTTATACAGTCTATAGGTAGAACGTTTAGTAATAAAGTTAGATCAAGCAGTTCAGGACAAGTTTTCCTTATGACTACATTCGTAACAGAATCATGGCAATACAGATGCATAGGCTACATCAGTGACTTGATTATCAGTTGCAAAGTATAAGTGAACCAACCAGAGGTCTCCAGATGACCTAATCACTTACAGTAATCCCCACCAGAGGTCTCCACCGGGCTAAATCACTTACAGTAATCCCCACCAGAGGTCTCCCCCGGTTTAAACTACTCACAATAATCCCAACCAGAGGTCTCGATCAGACTTAATCACTCACAATAATACCCCACCAGGGGACTCCACCAAATTAAATCACTAACAGTATCCCAACCACAGGTCTTCACCGGACTAAATCACTCACAGTTATAATATGGCTTTGCAAGTAAATGGCGTTACCTGGAGGCGTATGACAACATATTGGTTTTACAGGATATCTACGGTAATGTAAGTTTGTTAGCACATGGTGCATGGAACAAAGGCAGTTAATCGCCTGTCTTGAATCTGTGTCCCTGGACGTATGCCGCGCCCCAGAGCATGTTAAAACATGGTGTCAGAGAATTACCTAAGTCATTAAATGACCGAGACCAGAAAACAGATCTAAGCTGTCCACATTGCTTTTTTTCACTGAAAGTACGGAATTTATCGCATCATCGCTCACTATAAAGTTGAACTCTGACGATGTCTGCTGTACCCACGTTACAAAGTGCCGTGCCTCCACAACCCCTGCTAGATGTAAAGGGGAACCTTCCCGTAAATTGGAAGCATTGGAAACAAATCTGGGATAGTTTAGAGGTTGTAACTGGCTTAGATAAACCTACACGCCCTGACGATCAGTCTGTCAACAAATACCGTCTCGCTACGTTCATAACGTGCATCGGCCCTGACGCCCTTGAAATTTACAACGGACTTCCGTTCGACGACTCTCATAGCAAGGATGACATTGATGCGGTTCTTGATTTGTGTGAGAAACATTGTATTGGACAAACCAACGTCATCTATGAACGATATTTGTTAAACAATCGTCACCAGGAGCCTAGAGAAAGCATAGACAGATATGTCACAACTCTGAAAACCATGACTCAGTCTTGTGCTTTTGGAGACTTAGCAGACAGCATAATCCGGGACAGAATTGTTTGTGGACTCCACGACAACAGTTTGCTGAAACGACTGTTACAGGAGAAAACTAAGTCTTTCAACCTGTATAAACAAATGCGGGGCAGCGAAATCCACAAACGCAAAATTAAAAAGCATGCAAAATACACAGTCTGAAGTGCATGCTATACGCGACCATGCAAGGAAAAAGTCTCACAAGTGCAGATGCTGTGGCAACACCTACACCAAGGAAAAAACCTTGTGTCCAGCATATGGTAAATACTACAATGCCTGTGGAAATGCAAGTCACTTCTCAAGTGTGTTCAGGATAAAAACGTGAAAAAAATGATGCTCGCGTCAGACGCAAACCAAAGCGACCAGATGTGCAAACTGTTGAAAACGACTCAACTTCCTCTGACAGTTCATATGATATGCTATCAGTAACCACAGTCAGTACCGCAACAAACAAACTCCATGCGCAGTTGCAAGTAGCAGATCAACATGTAAATTTCCAGATAGACTCCGAAGCCACCTGTAATATGGTAGCTCTCAAACACATTTCATCCTATACTTGCATGAAAAGTACAAGCAAAACCCTAAGAGCTAACAATAAAACTGCAATATAAGTTCATGGCACCTGTCAGTTGAACGTGAACAATCCAGCCAATGGAAAACCGTACATGATTGAGTTTTCTGTTTTGGACAATGATTTACTGTCACTTATAGGATGTAAAACTGCCATAGAAATGGGTCTTATCACAGTGAATCCAGACAATATAACACACACGGCAGATTCATAAGCTGGCCTCACCATGCCTCAACGAATACAACGATGTATTTGAAGGTGAAGGACAATTTACTGGTGAACTACACTTACAATGCGGCACAAATGTCACACCATTCAAAACGCCTAGGCGGCGCATGCCACTAGCTATGTTAGATCAAGTTAAATTTAGGCTGGAATATCTCAAAATCATTAAACCACTGCCAGAGCCCACAGACTGGATCTCAAATCTGTTAGTCAGGAAGAAACCGCAAGGTAGAATACGTATGTTTATTGATCCTAAGCCATTGAACAAGGCTCTAAAACGCAACCATTATCTACTTCCAGTGCTGGCCAAGGTATTCACTCTCTGCGACATCAATAATGGATACTGGCATGTTCGCTTGGATGATAGCTCCTCCAGATTAACCGCCTTTGAGACTCCGTGGGGCAAACACTGCTGGCTTCGCATGCCACCAGGCATTTCACCTGCCTCCAAAGTGTTCGAGAATAGTCTCAAAGATGCTCTTATTGGTCCCGATGGAGTAGCACTAGTCGCTGATGACATCTTGATATTCAGCACAGGTGACACTGAGGCAGACGCTGTTACAGATCATGATCAAAAGCTAATCAAATTTCTCGATCGATTTCGCACAGAGGGGATAAAGCTCAATCAAAAGAAATTCCAACTGAAAGCTGACAATCTCCCATACATTGGACACATCCTTACTACAGAAGGATTAAAACCAGACCCCGCAAAGTTCAAGCAGTGATCAACATGCCTTGTCCTACCGATGTGAAAGCTGTTCAGCGGCTTATTGTTTTGTCAAGAGCCTATCTGATCTATGTGAACCATTGCGTCAACTTACACACAAAGATTCAGCCTGGTGTTGGACACAGAATCATGACATTGCCTTTGACAAAATAAAACAAGCTGTATCACAGACCCGAGTTCTGAAGCATTTCAACTCCACTCAACCAGTCACGCTACATTGTGATGCATCAGGGACAGGACTTGGTGCGACAATCATGCAAATGATCAACCAGTAGCCTTCGCCAGTCGTGCTCTTACCACTTCAGAAAGAAATTATGTTCAAATAAAAAAAGAGCTGTTAGATGTGATTTTTGGTCTTGAGAAATACCACCAATACACCTATAACCGAATGGTAATTGTCCAAAATGACCATCAGCCACTTGTCAATATTCACAGGAAACCACTTATCGCTGCACCAAAACGTCTTCAGCGCATTTTATTGCGGCTACAACGATACAATGTCGAACTTGTATAACCAAAGGTACAATGATGCACATCGCAGATACACTCTCAAGGTCATACTTGAAGGACAGTGTTACAGAACAATGTCAATCAGAAGTCTTTAGTGTTACTGCCCGGTAAGACTTCGAAAAGGATATTGAAGATATTCATGTCATATTACCTACCGGTCTGTGAATCTACACTCCAACAGATAAAAGATGCCACAGCCAGTGATGAAGCATTACAGACACTTAAGTAAGTGATTGCACAGGGCTGGCCAGCAAAAAGAACATAGCATCACATGCAGATGAACTGTCAGTTCAAGATGACATAATATTCAGAGGAAACAGGTGCATAGTTCCTGCCAGCATGAGACCTCATATTTTACGACGTATACACAGCTCCCATCTTGGCATAAATGCATGCCTAGCAAGAGTTCATGAAGCAGTATATTGGCCTGCAATAACACCTCAGATCAAAGACTATATGCTTAAATGTGATATCTGCAACAGTGTGCCCATAACTCACCAGAAAGAGCCACTTATCTCACACGAGATACCTGATCGTCCTTGGGCAGAGATAGCCACCGACTTGTGTACCATCAATGATCACAACTACATGATCGCTCTAGACTATTACAGTAATTTCGTCGAGGTAAACAGAATCCATGACAAGACAGGTCATGAAGTCATACATAAATTGAAAGGCCACATAGCTCGCCACGGCATTCCAGTTGAACTATTTTCCAAAAACGGTCCGTCATTTGATTCTAAAGCATTTGTCAAGTTCACAAATGAGTATGAGATCAACCACACAACATCATGACAAAAGCAAAATTAGACAAACAAGATCCTTACTTAGCCCTTCTAGATTTGAGAAACACACCAACAAATGGTACAAAATAGACTCTAGCTAAACGCATTTTCGGCAGACGCACTAAAACACTCTTGCCTACCAGTAAACCTTTGTTGAAACAACAAACCCATGGAAACACGCACGAAAAGCTTGTATCACACCGCCAGAAACAAGCTAAACATTACAATTGTCATGCGAAAACTATGCCACCTTTCAAAAAAGGAGATATTGCACGCATTCAGCCTACAAATATGACAGCAAAATCCAATCAACAATGGCCTAGAGCCACTGTCAAACAAGATCTTCGCTATCCGTCCTACAGTGTTGAAACAGAACGTGGTCAAATCTTACGACGTAATCGTAGGCATCTTCGTCTGATGAGGGAACGTCCATCAGAGATTACACCGAGTTCTTTCTCAGTAACCCCACCAGGCAGTCCAGGAACTTCGGACATTGCTCCATCAGATGTTCAGTCCCGATGGTTTGTACGTCTTGAATCTGTGTCCCTGGACGTTTGCCGCGCCCGAGAGCATGTTAAAACACCCACCAGAGATCTTAACCTGACTATATCACTCACAGTTATCCCAACCAGAGATCTTAACCAGACTAAATCACTCACAGTTATCCCCAGAGAGGTCTTAACCAGAAAAAAATCACTTACGGTAATTCCCACCAGAGTTCCTCCACCGGACTAAATCACTTACAGTAAAAACTATAAACTTTATCTTATCTACATGGACAGTACAAATAGTCATTATAACTTATCGATGCATCTTTCATTTTAAGGTTTTCGTCACCAATACGTATTTTGTATTTTGCCTGTTAAGTACTTGCTTAGTGTCAAACTGACATCAGGTCGACCCCACATATTCTCTCTTTCTCTTTGTCAAATTTACCTGCCTTTTTCTCTTGTGTGTGTGTGTGTGTGTTTGCTTGGGACTTCTTTCTGAGAGCTAGTGGCTTGGTTTAGCAGATACCTTGCTTCAGCGGGTCACCTAGCTGGCCTGATACATGTGTATCATACATTTTGAACAGCACACATGTGATGTGAAAAAAAAAACAAAATCACAGAAGTCAAACTTGTACACAAGCCTGACTTGCTTATATCCAGAACTTTATTTCTCAGGATTCAGAAGGATTCAGGAAGAAACAATTTATGGGAAGCTGTATAGCCCCTTTAGCAGAAAAAAATATCCCCTTCATACATATCAAATATGCGGTGGGCAGCTATTCTATAATCGCTCCAAAAAATCTAGGGGAGGCAAAAAAATAACGCAGTGACTAAAAACATCTGTTCTTCCGTACATATGTTGTCCCCGGGACATTACACTGTATAAATTCATTTGCACTATGGAGACAGAAATATGAGCATGGGATAAACAGCGCAGTTGCTTGGTTTGTGAGTTTATTTTACCCTGAGAGATCTCTGACGGCATCAAATTTTGGAGAGAAAATGTACAACTTCAGTTGATGAGGCGCAATTATTTTTGTAAACACTAAATTTTAACTTTAAAATGTGTTTTATCACCGGATTGCTCATAGTCATATGTTGTGATTCCAAAATGTAGAAATGATTGTCATCCATATAGGACTCCTAAATTGCTTTTCTAAGTGACTGACGCAATGTGAAGTCCATAGATTACCCGTGCAGTTACCTATGATTATTACACTCTATACACAACTGTGCTGTTTGACATATTTCTATGATTAATGTTCATTACATGCATGTGTATATTGAATGTTCGACATTTGAAAAACATTACAGTTCTATTCACAGCACTATATTACACTGAGGAAGTGAAGGTATGTACATGATAGTACACACAGACCTGAGGAAGTATACAGGACCACCGTTTAATATTAGATAGCTCCCGGGCTGTATTCAATAATTTTTATTTGCGTAAAAACAACTGTTGCGTCGCCATCGGCGGCTACAATCAATACTGATAATTATCAGAAACGTTTGCTCCCCCCTTTGTGAAAAAGGCCACAAAGAATGGAAGTTTCAGCTACTTCCCCTGGGGTTTAGCTCTCCGACCAAGGGGGACTCGGATTCACAAATCGGATCATCCGATTATAATACACTTTCGTCCGTGCCTAAGGCTACCGCCGATAAGACATGCTGAGGTTCAGCCCCGGTCTGATATCTCTTTATCAGGTATACGTGGAAGGTGTTGACCTTGTTATTGACCTTGTCCCGATAGTCTAGGTCACCTACCTTACCTACAACGTTGTAAGGACTTCCACTGGACTAACAGCTTATTTCTGTCCATTGCGAGGAGCATTACCACTTCATCGCCGACCTCGAATCTGCGGGTGCGCTTACCTACGTCGTAGATCTGTTTATATTAACATGCGGACCTGTCAAGTGCTTCGCAAGCTATCTACCACCTATTAATATGCAGTCTTTGTTTCCATATTACATTTAATGTGCATTGGATCTCTTACAACTCGCCCATAGAGCAACTCCAAGGGAGATAAACATGTGCTCCTATCAGGTGTCAAAGAGCACCGCGTTTAATTAGTCCCAATCTCGTAGTATCTCCGCGAACATACGCTTCAACATCTGTTTCAGGATGCCGTTAAAATCTTCCGATCATCCCGTTTTACATCGGGTTATATGATGTGGTAGTTAGTTGCTTCACCGATAGCAAACGACTTATTTCTCTCATGTGGTCAGAGGTGAACTGACTCCCCATGTCCGTGAGTACTTCTGATTGAACTCCTACACGTGAATAGACATCGACTAACACGTTGACTACGCTCGCGGTGCCTATATTATTTAAGGTCACTGACTCTGGATAGCGCGGACGCAGGATGGATCGCTCCGACCGGGTTCATGGCGATCTACGCCAAGGTTCGTCGATAATAGGCATCTTTCCTAACAAGGCCCCCTGTACTCTGCCTTTCGGTTATATGGGACACGACTTAGAACGCTGCTATACCGCCGTACATCCCTTTCCAGTAGAGCGGGGCTCTAGCGCGCTCGTGTGTTCGATCTACGTCTTGATGGTACGTCATAATCGCTTTGTAGCCCACTTTCGTAACTTTCGGCCGTAATGATTAGGGGACCACTATCCTCGATCCATCGGATCCCCGCGTATATCTGGTGTAATTCTGACTAAAAAACCTTTAACCTGGAATACGTTATTACTTCCACCAGCAGATTTAGCGAGCTTCAGTACAGAGCAAACGATTGATCTTCTCCCTGTGCCTCCAAAACTTCGGCCGGACTCGCATCAAGGACTGGACTGGCTACGTGTAAACTTTGCATCGGCGACTATCGCCTGTGTGCAGCGGCACGTGTTTCTACTGCGGATGTCACTTCTGGAGGTGACTCTACGTTGTCACACACTATATCATAATTCCAATTAGACTTCCATGCTGGACCTCGAATCATTCAGATCCCGCTCTCCCGATGTTTCCTAATGCACAGTCGCAAACGGCATCTCCGACTATCATCGCCTAAGTAGTTCCCGCAAAAGTGGGACATTAGGATAAAGATTAAGATAACCTTAAACGCCAGGTGGCGGGTCGGTGTCTGCTGAAAAACATCCTGCGTATGATTTTACAAGCAGCCAATCAAATGCCAGTTAACAAACACTCCACAGGCAACATGGCTCTGCCCATATATGCGCTGCAAGCGCCGCTTGATGACAGTTTTAGAGTTATTCTTAGTAAATAATAGGTCAACGTTTGCTTCCTCTGCACCCGTTCTCGCATCACGGAACGATTATGATATTAAGACTGCAAGTGTAGCCATGTATCCGTGTCAAGCGAAACGGCTACCAGTCCAGCGACGTTGCCAATGTTGACAGCTCACCGGTCGGGCATCCCCTGTGCACAAGGGCCCGTGCCAACCAACAGTTGGGGTAATTCTCTCTGAATCTATTCAAACAATTGCCAAGGCGATGAGCTGTCACTCAAAATGGAGTGTGGTGTTTTAATATTTATCAATTGTTCTGTCAGACAGTCATACCAACTAGAGAGTATACAACGGAAAACATGTTTAACATGTACTGGAGCGCTCTCGACTTCCAGCACTGGAGCTATGGTAAAAGAGCTATAATGGTGAAGTATAAAAATAAGAAGAGAGCTGGCTATACAATCCACATTTTATGAAATGATTAACGAACAAGCTCAAAATTATCTGCTAATATATTAACTCAAACTCTGTCTCATTCTCAGCCCTATACAGTACGCGCAAATCGCATTTGCTAAAGATACCGAGGTTCACACGGAAAGACTGTCGCTTTTCTTTCCTTTCAATTTTCTTCTTTCCTTTTAGTAGCCTGCAAACTTTGGAAAAGTTTCCTATAATTCAGTCTACTTCAATAGATTCCTTTAAGGAAAATGTTCGTAACTATTTAAACCCTGCCTCTCGAGAAATATACAGTTATTATTGCGACAATCGTCGTCAACATGAAATTATCCATACTATGTTACGACTGGTTGCCAGTTACTTAAATCAATACCTTTTTTTCAATTGGAAAGACTGATGGTTTTAATCTAATATGCTCGGTATGGACTGAGACGTTTATATTTGTTGGATTACGCCTTCCAGTAATAATATATGTATAAGTATCAGTGTATGTGGAATGTCAATCTGTATATTCGTAAATTATGTGTATATATATATATATATATATATATATATATATATATTATCGTGTGTGAATATATGTGCACTTTTCCAATCTGATCATTTATATATACATATATACATTCATTCTTTTAATTTATAAGCAGGAAAGCAGTTGCAATAGCCTTAATGGCTACTTTGTTATCCTATTGAAATAAAAAATTTTCAACCTTGGAAATATATTTTTCACACCTAATAATTCGTTAGTAATTCGTGTTCACGAATTAATAAATATATTTTACGAAGTCGTCTCCCGGGCTCCGTAATTCAGCGCTTGGCTGGTAACCGTTTCTCTGGCAACACGTCCTGATAATAATGTAGATTCCTTGTCGCTTCATTTGTGTGTCCGCTTTTGGCTCACGGGAGGTGGGGAACTGTCGGCTTTGAGGAATAGCCTGTACTTAAGCTTGTATTCATACTTTGTTACAGAAAATCGTGCCTGTTATAAATGTATGGGCTCTAACCCCGAACCCTGAAAGACAGCAAGTCATTGTGACTGTTACAGATGTATAGGTATTAACCCTAACCCTTGAAAGACAGCAAGTCATCACATTTTATCAATGTAAGGCAAGATTCAAATGGTCAAAACCCACGGTTTTCCACCTATATGAAAAGCCCTACACACCTACGCACAACGTCACACACACACACATACACAAACACCCACCTTACTTTAAATCTCTGGCTCGGTTGAGCAGAGACCTTGCTTCATCGAGCCCCCAAGTGTGCTATTTCATAACTTTCATTGACAAGACAACCGAACTAGTGAGACGGCTCGCGTACAGTACGGCTACTGAGGGGGGGGGGGGGCAATACAAATATCTGGACCTGAACAAAGAAGACGACCATGGGAGTAAGGTGCATGCTCATGGACAGATGCCTCTTAAACCTTTTCCCATGAGATCTAGCAGTTTCCTCGTTACTTCAGAGGACCTTTATGTCAAAATTCACACAGAAATTCTCATGCTATATTCGGCTTGACAGTTTTTTTTATGAAACTCTACGTACATGTCAAATCAAATATTTATTATTATATTTCACATTTTGTTACATCACATGGTACTTCCTGTGGTTGTTAAACATTATTAATGTGGTTTTAATAGTTAGTTAAAACTAAACATGAATCAAGAGCGATGATTCGTAATCATGACATGCAGTGTAAGATGAAATATAAGAATTGCCATATCTTTAGATTATGGTGATGTAGGAATACATTATGGAAAACTCATGGGTTCTTAGTCGAAGGACGAATCATCCTGAAATGACTGATCAATAGTTATACGCACTTTATTTAAATTTGATTTATTTGTTTTTGAATTGGAACCGGCTGGATTCAATATATTTTGGAATCGATGGCAGTTCGGTCATTTGTTATCTTTTTTACTCATCAATGGGTTGCACTTATGTTTTGTGAAACAAGTGGCTCTGAAAAGGTATTATTGTAATGGAATTTTTATTTAAATGCTTCTTAAAGATCGTCAATATTTAATTAAAATCAATCTTTTAAGATGCTTCAAGGTTTTCAATTATGTATGGTATGGCATTCAATCAGAGATATTTTTATGGTAAACATTTATTACTGTTGCTATATTCCCCTTGTACTAGATTGAAAATTGGTTTGGGAGGCTTTATAGATACTTTTTTTATGGAACTTATCTGTAATATCCATATAATGTGAACAAAAGAATAATATTGTAATTATTTAAAATGGGTCAAATTTCCATTGTACAATTCTCTCTCTCTTATGCACATATTGCAACTTACATTCAAAATTCTTCTCAAACACTTCCTGCATCAAGGTGGTTAATTTAGACATCATAACGTTATCTTAATTTATGTGCATAGCTCTTGTACGTAAATATTCACTTAACCAGCTGGTGAAATTCTGATTCAAAATATACACATACTGCTTCTATGCATGCAGCAAGGTATTATATAAATAAATATATATATTTATATATTTATATATTTATATATATATATATATATATATATATATATAAAACGATGAAGGATAGTCCAGAATATTTATGGAAATTCTAGAATTGTACAAACTAATAATCAAACATGCAACGTCAACAAACGGTCAGAGACCAACCTTAAAGGCTAAAGGTTAAAACTTAAAGGCTAAGGAAACAACATTATATATATATGGAAACTCATACAAAAGCCAAATATTTGTTGCATAGCATTAATATTAGTGTTCAATGAAATTATTTTTGTACCCACGGCCCTGAAAGTGTTTTAGGTGACGGGATCAAAACTTAAACTTTCACAGTTTCACACATCCAGAATCACAACTGCAGCGGTTTCATTTACAACTGCACAATTAAGGGTTATCTCCACGTTAAAAATGCCTTACCATTGCCGTTTGTTTGCATTGCCATCAAGGCGAAAGTGTCACTAACACTGACATAAAGAGTCTTAAATCTGTTTAATTATTTCCACCTCCCCTGCATTTTCCTCAAAGGTCTGAAAAATGGCAATACCCAAAACTTGGTTCATAATAGTTTATTAAACGGAAACGCGTGTTATGAATACAACTAACCGTGTACAATTATTCCATTTAAAAAAAAGTACTCAAGTAAAACATTTGTACTCAAACGCGTATATAAGTACGTACACAAGCGCACACGCGCCGGCACCCTTCACACATCAAGAGACAACGTTGTAAGTTTCATTGCCGGCCGTTTCGTCACAGAACATAGTGAGGTCAAACATTGCCTAAAAAATATATATATATAGGTGCACATTTGATATTATCAGGAAAATCTGACCTTAAATGTTATTCTCACATAACCATACATGTAAGGAGCGCTTGTACCAGGCCGCGGGTAACAGGATGGGTTTTAATGACGCACGAGTCTACAGTTCAAATTCTCCCGTTGCCGAATTGCAATGGCTGGAAACATAAAATCCTTCAAGAAACGTTTCCGTGTATTCATAAACAAACACGACACTTACAGCGGCCCCGCTTCACACTGTACGAGTCCCGTGTATGCGATAGGACTCTGGTATATATCAAAACTACAGCAGGTGAGTTTGGGTTTTTTACATATTTTCGAAAAAAAATTTGCATTAGGGAAAGAAATTATCACTCCTCATATTTCTTAAGTTCACTTGTTCAGGATCATACACCTACCTTATGTTAAGGGTAAAGGGCTATCGGCTAATATGTTACTGTATAAATTTAGTGGATGGAGGCGTAGTATTGTAAAGGCTAACAATACCTATAACGACCCATAATATTATAACTGGCCCATATTGTAATAACGGCCCATATTGTAATAAAAATGTCGTTGTCGTTTGAGAATACCTACTAAAAATTACAGCCATTTTGGTTCCTTATTAGTATAACAGATCCAGTCATAATGGAAATCCAGTGCTTTTCATATTTGTATGTTCACGTAAACAATCGCGTCACAGGGAGTCAACATTAATGTTGTCTACGAAATTTGACATAAATTTAATCATACTCTTCTGAATTCCATTTTTCACAATATTTGATTTTTTTGCCCCTTTTGATCCCCACCATCCTGGTAACGGCAAAGGTGAGGTACAGTTATGGCAATGTAAACTTATTTACTATTACAATATTGGCCGTTATAATATTGGCCGTTTTTACAACAAAATTGGATAATTCTACCTCAATATTAGCCATTATTTCAATATGGGACGGTTATTACTGGGTCGTAACAACGATCCATAATGTAATAACCGTCCCATATTATAATAACGGCCAATATTGAAAATAAAAACGACCCATATTGTTATAATTTCAAAGTTTCAATATTGTAATGAAACTGGACAATATTGTTCTTTTTTCAGTCTTAGAACATTAGCGCATCTGACTATGACTTACTCTCCGAGCTACTGAACAAAGACAGATATAGGCATCTTAAGATTCTTCTTAGTAAAACGGATGGATTGCCCTTGAATTTGTATGCATAATTATCTTGAAGAAAGTGACCTGCTCCATTTTCTTAAATTTAATACGTTTCTAGTTTCTAGGCTGATGGGCTATTGTCGTCACCCAAGCTGTCCGTCCGTCCTTCCGTCCGTCCGTCCGTCCGTCCGGCGTCCGTTAACTTTTACCTTGTGAGCGGGATATCTTGAAAAGGATTCACCGTCATAATTTTATTTCCTCGGTAAAGATGTATATCGACAAAATCTTGGTCAAGTTCGAAGATGGGTGACCTTGACCTATTTTTCTACATTTTAGAGCTGATTATAGAAAAACACTTAGATGCTTATTACTCAGGAACCATTTGGTGGATTTTCACAAAACTTACTATGATTATTGGGACTGATAATTTGTACCTGCTACACAAGTTTGGTGGCGCCACCTACAATATCTGATTTTTAATGAATTTTTATCGGATTTTTCAACTTTGGGCTTGTGAGCGGGATATCTCTAAAAGGATTCACCGTAGGAATTTTATTTTTTCGGTGAAGATGTATATTGACAAAATCTCGGTCAAGTTCGAAGATGGGTGACCTTGACCTATTTTTCTTCGTTTTAGAGCTGATTATAGAAAAAACATTTAGAAGCTTATTTCTCAGGAACCGTTGGCTGGATTTTCGCGATACTTACTATGCTCATAGGGAGTGATGGTTTGTAACTGCTGCACAAGTTTTGGGGTGCCACCTGAAATTTCTGATTTTTAATGAATTTTTCTTGGACTTTTCAACTTTGGCCTTGTGAGCGGGATATCTCTAAAAGGATTCACAACAGAAATTTGATTTCTTTGGTGAAGATGTTTATCGACAAAATCTCGGTCAAATTCGAAGAGGGGTGACCTTGACCTACTTTTCAAGGTCACAGAGCTGATAATAGAATAAAACTTAGAAGCTTATTTTTCAGGAAGCATTTGGTGGATTGTTATGAATCATTGTACATACCTCTCCATTTTAAATTTGTAACTGAGACATGTACAGATATACATCCATGTGAGAACAGATATTTAGTACTTGTTACTGTTACCACCTCTAAACACTGTTCTTTTGTCAGCTTCTGCTGATATTCTAGTTTTAATTTTGTGAACAAAATAATAACAGTTCTCCTTAATTTCATTTTTTAAGCCTCCTTCCGTAGGGAGGGGACGCTTCTAGTGGTTAAAGAGTTTATTTCTTTATCAATATTTGGGGCTAACTATTTTGTTGGACTTTCTTAGGTCTCCCAATTGCTAAACCACTGATTATTATTTTTTATTTGTTTCTTAAGCCGTTGTGTGAGCTAAAATATTACTGTTTCAAAAACTGACCTTTGGCCACAATATTAGTCACAAGAGACAGATTTGCACCTGATATTTATTTTTTACCTTGACCTTATTTTTAAGCTCTTACACTGTAAGATCACCCATTATCGCACGATTCTGTCCCAGTTTAACCTAGCTCTCCAATATGGCTTATTGGTAATATATTTGCAACTGGTGTTTATTTTGGACCATGACCTAATTTTCGACAGTGCCATATAGAAAGACCTATCCTTATTCATAGGCGCTGAAACAGCATTTTGATTGGGGACGGGTTGCAAAATATATATAACATGTTAACACACACACAAAATCTCTCACACACACATGTAAATATGATATATATATATATATATATATATATATATATATGTATGTATGTATGTATAACAGTATATTAGCTTTAATGGACTCAGGCACTTTATCAAATTATAGAAATGTACTAAGGAGAAATACTTTGGTGTTTTAAGCAAACCAAAATTACATTCAGAGCAAGTTTTATACAGACGCCAAAAAAGTACAACCATACATATATATATATATAAATTTATATATATATATATATATTTATATATGTATATATATATATATTTATATATATATTCATTTTTAAAATTATCCTGTTTATCCTGTGTAAATACTTTATCATCCCATCAAAACACTGATTCAACAAAAGGATAAACATGACTCATCGCCTCAGTTTGCTCATATCAGCTTAATCACCGGCATTTTGGTTCATTTAAACCGACAGTGATTATGTATATCCAGTGATTTTTCATACCTGTACGTTCACTTACAAGTTCGTGTCACATGAAGTCAATATGTGAATTGTCAAAATTAATTTGCATGAATTTGGAATGATAAAATTATTGGCCGTTTTGTCCACCTGCGATTTAATTACAATATGCTCAGGGTATGGTTATTACAATTTGGACCGTTTTCATCACTGTATGGGCTGTTTTCATTACGATATGGTTCGTCTTATTACAATATGTGCCGTTAATACAATATGGGCCGGTTATTACATTATAGGCCGTAACACTCCCTATTGTCTCACCTCCTAGCGAGGAAAGAGGGTAAAAGGTCCCCAGGTTGGGTGTGAATTTAGTCAAATATGTTTTGAGTTCAACAGTGCAAGTGCAGTTTCCATTGTTTCCACTACAGGTGTCACAGTCTGTTAACCCAAATGAATGCACATAAACCATGTGTGTAATTAACATGATACTATATAATACAGTAAGCTTGCTGACACCATAAACAGAGGAACCATTGAAAAGAGCTGCGTATTTTGCGGCCCTTTTTTAATCAGGTATGTTACCAGGTGGTACCACATAGGCCATGTTGAACCTTTCCACTGACTTTTTCAAGCAACGTAGATGAAGTTTTCTTGTGTTTTCTCTGAAATTATATATCATCCCGTGACAACTATATCATTGAAACGATGTTTAGTGCATGAAGAAAATGGCCTTTGTTTCAATAAATATTGTATTACCGCATTAGCAACAAGTTACAGGTGGTACCGGATATATCCCGGGGATATTACTTCCGTCTTTGTCATGAGATACCGTTACCTAAGAAACTGAGTTAAGTAACTCATGCGTTCAACATAAATGATTCCGGAGTTAAATTATCCGCAATGATTTTCACCCATTTTCAATATTTCTTCATGAGGTGGCAATTGTTTATCGTGTTTTAAATATTACATATTCCAGGACTGTTGGCATTTTAGTTATAATCATAATTCATCCAGTCTGTCTTAATTTCTATACAAAATTTAGAATGAAATAACGATGTTCTCACTTTTATAACGTCCTTTTAACATTTTGTTCAAGACATCAACCAGATATGGGCATGTATAGCGCATGCGCGATGGTCATATTGATGATCACATGGTGTTACGTGAGCGACTGTGAGGCCAAGTCAGCCTGTCAAAGCCAGTGCGAGAAGAAATGCTTCTTTTTCGTTTGTGAAATATACTGCGAAAGAAAATGCCAGGGAAACAAAGGCAAACGAGTAAGAAATTAATCACAACTTTCTCATATACATTGCATACTTAGACTGAAATAGTTTTAATAAATTTATTCTTTTGAAAAAGTTCAAGTACGGCCGGCAGATGGCACTACCTCTTTGATTTCAAGTACACCACATCACAATGTAATTTGATGCATTTAAATTACCTTACGAGTCCCCCTAAATAGAAGTTTCGGAATCATTTGGAGCATGTATTACAACTAATACACAAGTTTAAACTAGAATACGGGTAGTCGACAAGCGACTACGTGTATCCGCCAAAATCACGGAAAGTGAGGCATGGATTGAGTGGTAAGGGGAAATAGAGTGAGGTGTCTTGCATACAGTATTAGCATGGATGTCTGCAGCCGAAATGTGTATGTAGGTTGCGCCACCTACCACAAAATCCAGAAAGCTGTCCAAGTTGTATACATATGCGAAATTTTAGGCAGATAAGTCAGACCACTACTAGTATATGAGTGATTTTATCCGGCGCCACCCATCTTGTGTATGATTAAGAGCTTTGTGAGATCTATACACATACAAAATTTCAGGGTGATATGTCAAATCAGTCCTGAATTATAAGCCTGAACGTCTGCTGCGTAAACATATATTTAGGTGGCGCCACCTGCCTAAAATCGAGAAAGCTATACAAGTTGTATAAACATGCAAACTTTAAGGCAGATCAGTAAAACCACTACTTAAATATGAGTGACTTTAGCCCACGGCAGACAAACAGACGACAGCTGCACAAAAATGATTGCAGGTGGCGCCTCCAGATTTCTGTATGTTAAAGAGCTATAAAAGATTTATAAACAAGCAAAATTACGGGAGGACTCATCAAACCAGTCGTGAGATATAAGCCTGGATGTCGGCAGCGTAAACATAAATGTAGGTGGCTTCACCTGCCACACGATCCAGAAAGCTATCCAAGATTTATAACCCTGCAAAACTTTAGGCAGATATGTCAAACCACTGCCAAGATATGAGTAATCTTATCCAACGGCAGACAAACAGACGGACGCTGTGCAAAATTGGTTGAAGGAGGCGTATGATCGAGAGCTATGTGAGATCTATACCTATGCAAAATTTTGGCCCAATCGGTCAAACGGTTCCCGAGATATGAGCGTGGATGTCTATAGCGTAAACGTGAATGTAGGTGGCGCCTCATAACATAAGATCAAAAAAGCTGTCCAGGATTTATAAACCTGCAAAATTTCAGGTGGATAAGTAAAACTACTGCTAGATTGACGCTGTGCAAAAATTGTTGCAGGTGGCGCCTCCATTTTAAACATATGTTATAAAGCTATCCAAAGGCTACATTTGTGCAAAATTTTTTAGCCTGATGGGTCAAACGGTTCCCGAGTTATGTGGGTTTTTGTGTGGAAACAGACGCACAAATGGGCGCTGGGCAGAGAGAAAAGGTCAGAGCTCAACCAAAAATGAGGGCGCAGCAGTTTACATGATCCTGAATTAAAAAAAAAATCCGCCCAGTGGTTACGGTGGAGTTCTGCAGCGTCCGACTGAAAATATATTATCCGCAAAACTCTGTTTTGGCGGATACAACTACATTTCCTTTTGTCAAAACCGACCGATGACACTGCCTCTTACAAGAGGATAAATATATATATATATATATATATATATAGAGAGAGAGAGAGAGAGAGAGAGAGAGAGAGATTATATAGAAACTCCATACGTAAAAACATATATATACTCTACCCGTCGTGCAATTCTGTTGGAAGTTTAAGGAATGGGAATTTGGTGTTTATGTACAAGGATTCACTTACCTTTTCAGTCAGTGTCGTCATTTCAGGCACAATTCGAGGAGTATGATCATAACAAAGTTGCAGATGGCCATGAAGATCGCCAACAAGGACGGTGAGTCGTTATCTCTCTGAATATGGAATATGGAAAAGCGATAGAGCGACAGAAAGAAAAACAGAAGGACATAGAGGGAGAGAGAGACAGACAGAGAGACAGAGACAAATTGATAGTCAATTGAAGTTTTAGTTAGCCTGACAAGACTCAAAATTTATATTTATATTTATGATAAATTTTTGTGACCAAATACATATATACATGCAGTTTACGACAGCATTTCGATAAACGTAACATTTAAATTACAGAGCTTTCATTGATAAGTAGCCAGACCCCTACATCAGATCAAAGAACGAGTTCATGCCTATAAACAAGTAACAAAACAATATTCATTAATGTTCCAATGGAATATTGTATAAAACAGAGGGACTTCTATCAATCTAACCCTCCTTGTTTACTATTCTTCCAATCATGCATTATATCTCTTACAAGCATACCACTTTTCGATACTCGGGTATCAGATGTATCAGTTGTTTTGTTTTTTTAACAGGAGATCTGAGGATGGAAAAGGACGAATATATATATAACACCTCAAGAAAGAATGATTCTCTGAAGCTACTTTAAACACCCTCTATTTAAATATGATGTATGTGTTCTCATTTGAAATGGAACTGACAAGTATTGAATAAATTTTGGAATCGATTGCAGTTTGGTCGTGATTGTTTTGTTATCTTTTGCACTTAAACGTGGGCTGCACTTAAAAGAATGTTTATTTTTTTACTGTTTTTTTTAAAGCCATGCTTCATTTTATTTTCATTGTGTTTGGCATCACATTTAATCTGATATTTAAGTATAACAGTGAAATACCCAAGGCTTTACGAATAATGGATAATGGTAATGTATATTTATTAATTATTTTTTAAAAATGTGAACAGAACGAAAGACATATTTTACCATTATAATTATTTAGCAATGGGCCCAACCACAATTGATAAATAATGTCTAAAGTGCGAATGGCGACTTACATTTTTTTTTTGCCCAAAGCTGAGCCCAACCCAACCACCAAATTGGGGGAGGGGGATACAATATTTCGATAAGTTGACCTTGAAAATCATGGTTAAATCCACAAATTTTGAAAGTTGCCCGAGAGACTGACAGAAACAACTTGTACATCTATTTAAGGCGAAAATAAGAACCACCGAAAAATTATGGAGATTACAAGAATAAATTTGAGATCAATTGAACTTGAAGATGTAAGTCATTGTTACCAATTTTTTTTTCTGGGAGAATTTTATGTAATTTGTGTACTTAACATATATGTTGTTTACAAGAAATACCCTGTATCAACAAACGTTATAATCTTGAAGATACAGGTCATGATCCCCAGTTTTAGTTGTGTAAGTTGTGTATCAGAGTTGAAGGGAATTTTACTTCATAGGCTTAGCAGAGTATAAGAGTATGTGGCTAAAAGGCATGTTCTCGCTGTGTATGTCACAGGATAAAATTTACTGTGACATAGTTTATCTTTTCCATGTAGGGAGATTTTTTCCATGACCTCCTGGGTGTTAAGTTTTTATTTTCTGTCTAAGGACTCGTATAACACACATCGAGATAATATACTATTTTTACAAAAGAAATATAAGGGAAAGAGCAAATATACATATCAGTAGGATCAAAGGATATTTAGATTATATTAAAACGACAGATAATCGGATCGAGAATAGAATGTCAGGGGGCGACGAGGTAGCGCAGTGTCCGAATGGGGAAAGGGGATCCCCTTGCAGGGTGTGACTTCTTTTTCAAATATGATGAATAAGAAATCAAATTTAACCATCATAAAAAAATAGGCATTTTTGTTTTCAAGAAGTTGGATATAAAGCGGATTGTTTATCTGGCATTCATCAGTTACTATGGTGATAATGTTTGTAAACCGTGGGCCGAAGAAAAGGACCATTTTAGTACAGCCATGCTGTAGCATCTATGGATGCGGAACCAGCTAAAATACTAGTATAATTTATCATTTCTTCATTTAAAGACTTGCATTGAATCATAAGCCATATTGAAAAAAGTGTATCATATGATAATTATTAAATCCAATAAACTTATAACAGATTTTATTGTAGCTTTGTAATTAATATGTTTTTCTTGTATAATATTATATTCATAACAAAGAAAGTTTAATATTGTGAACACTAATAATATATATATATATATATATATATATATATATATATATATTTATATATATATTTATATATATATGAAGGTTCTTATATTGCATGGTTTGAGTATCAAGGTAACATAACACTTCAAGATACAAAGCAAAAAGATTTAACGAGTGTCGATGAGACAAAGGCATATAACACACCTCTCTTAGACAGAAATGTCTCAAAATTATACATCATTTGTCACAATCTTTAATATCTTAAGTGACATGCTGACATGCTTAATCGGATACTGGTGTAACGTTACTCCATTATCACTCTCGCAGTCACCGACAGTTAGTAACAGTGATAGTGCCGAGTGGATTCAGTATCAGACAATAACACTTTCCCTTAGCATACATAGACTAAAGGCTCAGCAGCTATCGGTTGTGAGTGACAGTGGCTTAGCAGCTTTCAGCTGTGAGTAATGATGGCTCAGCAGTTTTCGGTTTTGAGTGACAATGGCTCAGCAGCTTTCGGTTGTGAGTGACGATGGCTCAGCAGGTTTGAGCTGTGAGTGACGATGGTTCAGCAGCTTTCGGTTGTGAGTGACGATGTCTAAGCAGCTTTCGGTTGTTACAGACGATGGCCAAGTTTTAGGGTCTACTGGTCTTTGTAACAAGTATTTTCAGCACTGCAAGTCCTGGCGTAGTGATTTCAGATTACCTCCCGCCCAATCAGAATGGGATATGAGGAAGAGTTTATGACATATCACGTTGCATATATAATTATTTATGACAGAAGGACAAAGGGATGAAAGGACCTGGTCATTGCAACCCCATTTAGCTGAGGCTTGGAATAATGAACATACAATGCCATGTAAGCACAAAAAACCATAGTGTCAGTTCGATTAGCGAGGAAACACAACAATGAAAGATATTATGTAATATGCCACAGATATAACTTAATCGCACTGCATGACACCCCTTAACTTTAACTGACTTTGCGTTTAAACATTATCAGCTCCTTTCAATGATTTAAAACAGATGTCACGACTAGGTGAGCAACCAGACCAAAACAGAAATATCTCTCCAAGCCTGGTTAACTTTCAATATATTTCTACTAAGCGTCTCCACAATAATGAGGAATACACCAAATTATATTACCAACAGTAATCTCCAACAGAGCGCTCCATTAATCAAATCACTTACAGATGTCACCACTGCTCTTAATTAACCACAGTTATCTCCACCAGAGGTGGGGATAAAAGGGCAGAGGCCAGGGCCCCCAACAGAGGTCTCCACCAGACTGAAGCACCCACAGTTATCCCTACCAGAGGTCTCCACCAGACTGAAGCACCCACATTTGTCACCGCCACAGATCTCCACCAGACTAAGCACCCACAGTTATCCCCACCAGAGGTCTCCACCAGACTGAAGCACCCACAGTTATCCCTACCAGAGGTCTCCACCAGACTGAAGCACCCACATTTGTCACCGCCACAGATCTCCACCAGACTAAGCACCCACAGTTATCCCCACCAGAGGTCTCCACCAGACTGAAGCACCCACAGTTATCCCCACTAGATGTCTCGAGCGGACTATGACAATCTCGAAAATACGGAACTGGTTTCGGTTTCTGCCACTTCAAGGAAACCGTTAACTTAATAATAACGAAACCGAAACTGGTTTTGACGATACTGCGAAACCATCTCCGGAGATGGTTTCGGTTTTGCTAAAACCTTTGACTCGGTAATTTTTTCTGGCATTATGGCGGCGGTTGGCCAAGTAGTGCAATTTTGTTAATCATTTATTTAATTGATTCTGTTGAAGTCTGTTAGAGTTAAATAAGCAACGATTGAGGTACATCATTCTTTCGGAAGTGTTGTTAATTCAGTATCCCTTTCTTTAATCAGTATAGCTAAAGATGAGACGCACGTGTCCTGTATGTCCATGTTGTTTGACACGTGAATATGTTATAGGACACAGAGAAACAGTCTATTTTCACAATTGTTGCAATATAAATTGGCCATTCAAATTTGATAATGTATCATTGCATCTATATAATTAATACGGAATTGGGTTTTTTTCTTGACCACGATTTACCTGCTTCCGTTCTGATTTGACTCTCGAAATTCGGCAGATGTGTCGGTGGTGCGCTCCTCTAGGACAAGTTTGTTTTATTTTGCGGCACTATGCCCCTTTAAGCTGAATAATTTATAATTTTAATAATTCCCCATTAGGTGCCCCTATTTCTTTTGTGCTGCAAGGTCCTCCACGCCTGTGACACTTTTTCAAAAGGCGCCTCGGGGATTTTCAATAGCCTGTTAAGACCGTGGCCAGAGCGCATGTCCTGCCCAAAAAGCACTTCCGTGCAATAAGCGGTCACGCGGGTCCACTATGATCCCCAGGAATTTTCTCTCTCAAAAGGAAGTAAAGGTTTTTAATCAAAAGACCACATGACTCCGCTTTCAATGCAAGGGCTTTTTAGTTTGGTCGGCACTGAGTCCTGGGATGTGACCACAGTTTTTAAATTTTTTTATGGGTTACAGGTATGTAGATTTTTATGTAGAAAATATCTTTCCATGATAACCATGGTTTCAAAAGGTCGGCCAAGTCAAGTGTTTAATGCAGTTTTTTTTCAAAAAGAAACCCCACAACTTATTTATCATTCGGGTTGGGGTTGGGGGGGGTCACATAAATTTGTCGAGATCAGTTGTCTGTAGGGACGGTTAAACATGAAAAAAAATCACCAGTACATCTTTAAATTGATAATAAACTAGAATTTGTAGTCAGGGCGTATACAGACCTCCACCAAAATCTGCTTTAATATCAGTCACGTGTTCACGTGTATGCGTTTCATGTATGAACACTGACATGCTTCAGGAACAGCTTGCGAGTGGCAGAACAAATAACTTTCTTAAAAATATTAACCATAGATCACCTGAAATCCAAATGTCCAGAGACATGATGTAACGGATGCTAACCCTCTTCAAATGTTTAGTAAAAACATTTTTCGCCTGTCACGCTTTTTCAGGTAGCGACCTGTAATCCCCACTGAACCCCATTTCCATTATATCGCCTGATAAGGAATTTTATTCTGTCAAAAGGAAGCAAAGATTTTAAATTCAAGCGCAGAACCCATGTCCACATGAATATTTTAATAGGGAGCGCTTTTCCGTTGAGTGGACACAAAGAGCCGAGACCCTTTACACGGTCACCTTATCATAGGTTTACAGGTATGTTGATTTTTATACATTTATAAATATCTTTCCATGAAAACCATGGTTTAATAGATCGGCCAGGAAGCCCTTTCGGGAGGGGATTGCACACACTTCTTAGGTTCCTCAATCTCTTGAGGACTTTGAAACCCCCGCCAGAATCTACTAATCAGTCGTTCGTTCATACGTGCACGTTTCATGTAAAACATTATCATGGTTCAGAAACACGGGTTCACCAGGCGAGTGGCAGAACAACTGCATACGAATGGGCGGCTTCTACTCGGGGACGAAGGAATAGCCAATTATAATTATTCCTTTGTGGAATTGTGATTATGGCACTTAAGAAAAAATATTTTTATGGTTACGGATGCAGTTCTATTTAACCCTCTACAAATTTTCTTGCAAAATCTGTATATTACATTTTTCATTAATTTGCTGAAAGACAATGCCAAACTAAGGCTGAAGTGGTTACTTTGCTAAATACTTTCATAGAAACATATCAACCTGTTTTCTTTTTATATGGGACAGTTGACGATTTTGCATCAGACCTGCTTATTCCATGACAATTTACAGTACTTAAACCAAAATTTAATACTGTTGGAATATATTTTTTGGGCCTATATTTTTCACAATGGCAGTTATACGTTTCGCGTACAAGAGACTTCAACGACTAATGCATGTGTATACTAATAACGCATGTGTCTGTTAACATGCCTGAGCCTATATCCTCAACTGACTACACTGAATAAACATCGTCTTTCACCTAATTAAAGCATCTTTCATATGATTTCACAGTATGTTTTAGAATGTTTCTTTTAACAAGCGTTATATCTACGATATTTTCCAAGCAATGAAGCTGTCGGACCTATGTTGTTTATCGGAAAAAATTCTCACTTTAAAATTCGTACACCCTCTATATGCCTCACGTCTCTTTCCAAAATTTATTTTTATGTGATTTCTGGAATAGAATAATTTTCCTTTCTATGTTCATATTTTGGGGGAGGGTGTTCCTGGAGAATTCTAGCAGAAGTAATCTTTATATCATATATACAAAACACATGACAAAAAGTTCCTGCAAAAACCTTAGGATTAAAATATGCGTCGTTTAGTTCCTATCAGCTCATTACAAAAATATGCATCAGATAGAGCCGTGGATTTTCCACACGTGCAGCTAGTTGTAATTAATACATAGTACACCATATGGCATTGAATAACTTCTATTCTGTATAATCTAATGCCTGCAGGAATTTTGTAGTTTTTTGTTTTTGTTTTTATTATATTGTTAATCTAATGTATGCATATATAAACAAGATCAATTGTACTTTCTATTGGTTCTATGGGCCGGAGGCCTTTAAGCCAAAATAAATTTTCATTCACTGCTCTCACATGGGCTTCAAAGTGCCCAGGCATGGATCTCCTTCTTTTGATAACTTTTTCAAAATTAATTCATTTAATTATATTAAATTATTTATGATGGTTTCATAATCTGTCTATTAAAACCGAAACCGTCCACTTTTAATACAAGGCGAAACCATACAGAACCGGTTTTCCCGGAACCGAAAACAGTTTGTCGGCCAAAAATCTCTCACACTATTCCCCACCAGAGGTCTCCACCGAACTAAATCACTCCATTCTCCACACACGAGTTCTGTCTATCAAAGTTCAGGATAGATCTCATGCATACACTAATGCGCACTACACACTTATGTGCCGAAATCGAGCCATTTCGCCTGAAAAGCGTAAAGTACAAAAATTAAGTAAATGAAGCAAATATAGAGTATATGCTTCGACAACATCAATTCCAGATCCAGCAAAAGGTATATTACATATTCTATATACTGATATACCAGTTAATCTATTTTGAGGCGTTATATCCGTGAAGCGGTATTGTAACTATAAACAGAAACTAATGCACGTTCTTCCTTGGATAGTTTACGTGATACAACTGCTTCCAGAACTGTTTACCCATGCTTGCATGCTGAAATAAGAGATGAGTGACAAGGGATAAAGAGCCGCATACCAAGTATTTACAACATTTACTTATCTTAAAAGTGAGACGGTGACTGAGGCAAATTTCAGGTCAAACATGCTCAAGTCCTTCACTGCCAGCAGTGTTTATTTATTATACACAACAGACCTTATCCCTGCGCGGAGGTTGAAATCACTCACAGTAATGTCCATCAGAGGTCTCCACCGGACTGATTTACTCACCGGTATCCCACCAGAGGTCTCTACAAGACTAAACCACTCACAGTAATCCCACCAGAGGTCTTTATCGAATAAATCAATCACAGTAATCCACACAAGAGGTTTAACCACAAATGGCGGTCTGTTACCAGATAATGAGAGACCATGGCTCTGATTGATCACATTTATCAACTTGTCTTACGCTTTACCGCCTCGTTGCACAGTCTGCTGGAGTGACCATACCGGAGAGAAATGCTTGCGCATGCGAAACTGGACTTTCTTTTTTAAATTCCTTGACATAATGACGTCAAATAACACACCAACTGATGGTTCCATAGCGCCATACCCGTGTGTCTGTGAAAAGGATTAAATCACTCACAGTATTCCCCACGGTTATCCCTACCAGAGCTCACTAAATTACTCACTCTAATTCCCACCATGAATCTCCGAAGACGAAATCACTCACAGTAATATCAACCAGAGGCTTCCACCGGACTTAGTCACCCCCTCAGGTGAATGATTTGTTTACGTGAATCCCTACAATTATACCACTCTTATTTCAAGTGATGTTTATGCCGGGGTCGGTATATCTAAGTACCCTCCCCCCCCCCCCCTCTCTCTCTCTCTCTCTCACACACACACACACACAAACACCACACACACACACACACACACTGACTCACTAACACATATTGTATAGATGGATCCTTATTGTATCTCGCTTTATAAGATTGTTATTAAATATTATAAAAGGGCAATCATAGAGCTTGATAATGAATGGATTGAATGCTTGTTTTTTGGTCCAGTCACATCCAAGACAGTCTTGTTTAAAATTTTTCACGCCTTCCCATAGAGCATGATTTTGTTATAGGGCCAATGGTCAATTCATTTTACGTATGACGTATTCAAAATTATATGGTCGCCCATGTCACTTGAAAGCAAAATTTTCCCGCGTTTTGAGTAATTCTTGGTTAAAATACGATAAATGAAACGGTGAAAAGATTGTTAGAATGGTTAGAGGAAGTATGTATATAATTTGTATTGTTGGCGGGCACATATTAAGTAATTAGCAAATCAGTGTTTTTAAATACAAGATAAAATGCTATATCACACACTGTAATAAAAACACCTAAGTATTGCTTGTATTAAATATCCTGAGGCACATAACAGAGGACGCATAAATACCACCTGCAATAGTTAAATAATGACAGTCCTCAAAAACGTAAGATCAATTCCACATGAAATCAGGACATATACAGCATTAATGATTATTCCTGCTTGGAATCAATCACATAAGGATGACTTAGCTATCTATCAAGGATGCCTTAGGTTTCCATATACGGATATCACCAATTACCATTAGTCAAAAAATGTGACTTTTCTGTCACACTATTTTGTATTAAAGGTCAAGATTGCGATAAAGAATTATTACTCTTGCATCTGGTACATATTTATTTAATTGAAATTCCATTTGCATTTAACTAGATTGTAGGTTTTTACAAATTATGCTATAAATGTAAACAAGGAAAAATAGCATTTAACAACTAGAAAATGAACCAATTGATGTATATTTATATATATATATATATATATTTGGTAATACAAATCGTCCTTTTTACATGTAAGAAGAATTATATGAAAATATTCATAAAGTACATTAAAAACAAGCAAATTCCCATATGATTTTTTGACAGGAACTGTCTTTTGAAGAAACAGAGAAAGTGTTAGATCTCATGATGTAAAAGGTTAATAGATCTTTCCTAATAGCATAAACCTTGCTGTCATGGGCGTCTGGTTTATTCGGGCCCAGCAAGTCAGGATGCGGAAATTTTTAACTGAAACCAGATACACTTTACAGACTTGGACCATACCCTCGTCTAAAAATATTCTCACACTATTTTATTTATATTACTTTGTCAACAGGCGTTCTTCTTTTTACATTCAGGGTCGATGGTGTGGAGAAAAGGTGTATTGTGTCCTAAATATTATTGGCAAGAGGAATCACACATAGATGGACAACTGATGGCTTCAAGCATCAAGCTTTCTTGAATGGAGCTATGTCAAATTCCTCTTTGTCCAACCTCAGATCTCCTGAAAAAATAAATATGACAATTCATTTCAGCGCAGCAGAATTAGAAGTTTCGAAAAGGAGTATTCTTGTAACAGAAATTCTTCACAGGAAGAAGCAGTAAAGTGATGAGTGGGATTATTACGATATTCCGCAGGGGCGTAACCAAGATTGAGGGAGGGAAGGTGGGCCAAGATCAGTGGGGGGGGGGGGGGCTATAATATACATGTATGGGTACTATAGAAACTGTCATATATGCGTATATATTGTATATATTATTATGGCCCCGCTTGACAAGCGGTGCCCTATAGTGATCACCATGTCAGTCCGTCCTTCCGTCCTCCGTCCTTCCGTACTTCCGTCCTTCCGTCAGTGACTCTTTCGCACGCGATAACTCAACAACAACATACTGCATCTTTCCCAAATTCACAGGGATGATTGGTACTTATGACGGCTCTAGACCTGTCGAATTACAGACTTGTCAGAATTCAAATATGGCCGCCACATCCCAATCGCTGATTTTCTTTTGCACGCACTAACTCAACAACAACATACTGCAGCTTTCCCTAATTCACAGGGATGATTGATACCTATAAGGGCTCAAGACCTATTGAATTACAGACTTGCTCAAAATCAAATATGGCTAACAGACTACATTCGGTGATTTTCTATGCACACATTATTTCAGACATATCTTCTTTAATCCAGTATGATTTTTTCCCTCATGCATATTGATAAAAACTTTTTTCTGTTTGTGATATTTTTCAAACTAAACTTAATTTTTCACCTATATGTAAACTAAACCAGCACTAGCAGAAACGCGGGGCCCTCTGAGGATCATTGTCCGACCACATATGGTTATTGTTATTATTATTATTATTATTATTATGACTATACGTTATATATGTTGGTGTATGAAAAAATGTTTTTTTAACATTTAATTATGAACCGTGTTTCATTAAGGTTAGTTACAGGTGCATGGGGAGGGTATGGGAGCGGGTATCCCCTCTCATATTGGGATTTTTTTATATGCAATGTAACGAGGACATTTTGAGGCAATTTTCACCATATAAATTAGGATTTCCTGTTCCTGAAAAAAATTTTCACAATATTTACTATTTATATTTCTTCAAATGAAACTATAGTAGAATTTCAATCGTTTTCAACATGTTAAAGTCAATGGCGAAATGGCGCATTTACGTGTATAATGGTTAAATATTATCTTTGAATGTAATGCTGATATGTTGAAGTCTTATGTTAGGCCAAAAAAAAGTTTTAGTTCTCAGGCACTTTTTTCAGAAATCAGTGCGGCCGGGTGATATTTTATTTTTTACCCTTTTTTGTATGTTTTGATTAAAATGTCATATGACCAGGGAAAAGCATAAACATAACAGAATTATTTGCTTAACAGGTAAAAGCACTATATAACAAAGGAATTTTATAAAAATTGTATTATTTTATTTTCTTGAAAGATGAAATCAAAATAAAAAAAAATGATTCGGGGGGAGGGGGGTAATGGGGGAGTAGGGGTGTAAAAATTTACGCGGGCGGTGCCTAAGACCATTCCTTTTATTTTATTATTTTTTTTTTTTTTTGCCTCAAACTTTGCATTTCACCGGGGTCCGTGGTCTCGAGAGCACACAAGACTCCTATAAGCATAGATCGCAAGATCACCAGAGGAGCAGTGGGATTGTTCACAGTCGACCCCAACCAGGGTCTGGTGCTCTGCATTTAATCTGCAGCTGTTCATAAATATCCTCCTCCTCAACTAATTACTAACGAATTAGAAAATAATAAACTGCCGATAACTAAAAAAATCGAATTGCTTATTAATAAAAAGAAATATGAAAAACGAAAATTAATCACGAAATTTGGTAAATTAGTTAAAAGGAGAGATATTGCAGCTCAGCGGGGGCCACGCCGAAGGCGCACCCTCCGGATCCGCCACTTATAACAAAGGCAATTTAATGCATATATATATATTTATATATATATATATATATATATATATAAGCTTAATTGAAATTCCGAAAAGTCGGCGAGTACTGGATGCGACCGATGGGGGGGGGGGGGGGAGGGTCATCGCCCCCTGCGGCCCTTCCTGGCTACGCCCCTTATTCCACAAGAACATTAATCGATATTGCCTTGTTACACGTTTAAAAGCATGAATTCACTCTTAGATCTAATGTAAAGGTCCGGTTATTATTAGAGTAGGGTTCTAAACTCTCGATTACTTTCATTGAAAGGCTGGTTTGTTTGTCTATTTTGCTTTGAAAAACAATGTTGATTCCCATCAGTTTGACCTTGCTGTACATCTCTCTCTTTATCTAATCCCCCCTCCCCCCCCCTCTCTCTCTCTCTCTCTCTCTCTCTCTCTCTCTCTCTCTCTGTTTGGGTCTTGGCTTACTATATCATGAATTAAGAACAGGCGCGCATGTAATAGGGCCGAAATCAAGGGTCAGTCAAATCCTTCCTTTTGAAAGGTAAACAGTACCCAAATAATGAACACACATACCGGAAACTGGTTCAGTTGTATTTTTTAATAATTCGCCGAACAAGGTTTCTGTCCTACCAAGCCAGACACTCAGCTCTCGGGAAATGCTGTGTGGGGTGGGACGGGGGGGGGGGGGGTGACGGGTGATAATGTTTGTGTGAGCGGGACGTTGGGGGTGGGGGAGAGACAGACAGCTAGGCAGACAGGCAAACAAAAATAATGAATTACCATCCTGGTCAGCAATTTTCATGGCGCCGTGCGCTGAGACGAAATCCACTCTCAGCGTCTGTATAAATTCTCTCTCCGATATGAATCCATCTTTGTTATGGTCATAGACCTCAAATTGTGCCGGTAATGACGACATATTCTGAAAAAAAAAACATTAAGTGCGTAGAAAGAGATCAGCCAAGGTCCTTTTCTTTAAACCCCGCATAGATGCTGACATTGACATTTTTAAGCATGAGGATTCCTGACAAATAGCAAATTATAATAATACAAAAGATAAACTAGAGGGTTTTTTTTAAAAAGTGTCCATATGGATGGTACTCATGGGAAAATGTCTCTTATGCGGCAAGGGTAAAGGAAGCTTTGATATCCCAATCGATATCCTGATAACTCATCTGATATCGAACTAATGCTTCCAAACTCTTCCGATTCTGGTATATGGAGGACCAGGGTACATAACATTACATCGTGATGTGGTCTATTTGATCCTGATTCAAAGGGCATTGTCATCTGTCCGCTTTATTTAAATCTTTTAAAAGAAAGAAAATGCGGCATACCTTCCTACGCTAATAGTAAGGACAGGAAGGTACACATTCCAATCCTAACACCCTTCCTGCCTAGCCGTGATTACCCGAGACAGTAGGCCCATCTACTGATCTCTAATGTCAGAGGGCCGAAATGGCGCTACTTTCTGCCCTAACTTTTAAAGTATGAAGGTAAACCTTCCAGACTAACACACTTCAAACTCTATCTTTGTGTCTGTTGGATTACTACAATTTAATCTTCCAAATATATATTACAATTTTAATCCTCTTTATATTTTGTAAGGGCAAAGGGGCAAAATTATTTGTGTCCATAATTTAGTTGTTGCAGTCTTTAGCTAAATTGAACAAGCAGGCCGACTCAAGTATTTTCTAAATTTATAACGAAAGCTTGATAAATGGAGTACCTCTGTAATACTGTTTCACGAGTTTATCTTAACAAAAACATTCATTTAATCAGCTCATATCATAAAACATATTTAACACCCAGTCTTTTCCTGTAACACACAGTATTAATATTTAATTTTACAAAGATAAAACAACTCATGACTGTCATTTTCTCCTACTAATTAGATCATCTTATAATGCTTTGTTGTCTAAAATAGTTTAATGAATGACTGTCAGCCAAATTTCTACAAATTTGGTGGTTGATCCGATTATCCATTGAGTAAATGTTCATGTTATTGCAAGTGATACTCAGTTATGGCTTTTCTGCAACTGCAGTGGATTAATATTGTTACTGGTTGAATTATGGGCAGAATACAACACATCATTTACAAAGTTTTCATCATTTAGGGTCCCACCTACACACGCTCATTAACATTAAAGGAACCGGATGGGCAACCAACAGATAGCACTGTAATCCTGTGTGAAAGCTTCCACAGTGCAAAAGAAATATTTCATTTATTATAATGACGTGTTAGTAAGACATCAAAGTACATGTCTGAAAATCTTTCAAGTGTGTTTCTAATTTTCTTTAGAATGGTTTCTAGGGGAATTTGTTTGCTGCATCTATATGCGATGCTTTTCTTGTTTATCAGGCCTTTTTATCATAGGGGTTTGGGCCAAAATTTTTAAAAAGGTACTTTTTTTGTTTTTCCAGTTTAATGGAGCTTTATGAGACGATGCACAAGCATCTCTAAGGACTCTGCGATTTAATGCTTTGACATTTAGGGCAGTATTATAGGCCTTCATGCCATAACTGATAAGGCATGAAGCACTCCTACAAAAGTCACTGAAACTGTTTTAAGTTTTTATGCAACACACATGAGTTTAAGGTTATTGATTACTTACCCGTTTGTCTTTCTTTCCCTGACATTTCCGTGCGCAGGATATCGAGCAAACGAAAACGAAGCATTCCTTCCCGCACTGGTAGGGACAGTCGGGCTTCTTAGCCTCTCCGTCGTTAACGTAAAACACTGTGACCGTCAATATGGCCATCGCGCATGCGCTGTACATTCTCATGCCCTGTTGAAACATGCAACGTAGTAACAAATAACTAAATATGATAATGGGATGAATTTAGATGAAGTTTTAAGTATTAAATATCATTTCTATTTGATTTTCCCTTTTAAGTGAGGTTTCGCGTCATTGATTTTTAGATAGTCATGAAACTACTTTACGGAGGAGGAAAAGTAATTATTACCATCCAAAGCTCGCTTCCATTCCTCTTAATGATTATCATTTAAATACCAATATTCTTGGAACATACTTTATATTCAGAAAGAAGAAGAAGTTGCCAGAGCAGATAGAGGTAAAACGGAGGTTGTTTGAATACCAGTGATTTTGATCAATTTGACTCAATGATCATTTGTGTAGAATTAATGAACCTATTACCGGTGTTTCTTTGTTACGGGTATTTCATGACAAAGTCAGAAATAGTATCTCAGGGATATATTTCTCATCATTTATAACTTGTTGAAAACGGAAGAATGCGATATGAAATAAAATGATAGAAAACTTGATCACCTCTAACGGCCGGGGGGGGGGGGGATTGCATGGCCATGGCCCCCTGTGGCGCCACCTAGCTACACTCCTGATTACGAAAGGGTACATGTATGTCATATGTCCGGCCATATGTCGCGTCACAAGTCGCAGAACACGCATGTTCCGGGACAATTCGCACCTGTATGGGGGCCGCACGTTTTCATGAGTTGCAATACGTAGATTGGCAAATATAGTGTTACCATACAAAAAAATGGTTGAATCCTGGAAGTTATGTTTGATGCATTTGGTTTGTATCATAGTTTTGCAGGACATGTTGCAGAACATGTCGCTGTCTGTAAGCACTGTTCATGTTGAGCGACATGTCGCCTCCTGTATGGCCGGCTTAAGACGGTTCCCTAGAGTTTACTCTGTTATGTAGTAGCACAAGCGAACATTACAATGGCATGTTAATATGTATTAATTACCTCGTATGAATTTGGGTTACTTATATTGTTCCCTGTGCATTACCACCTTCAGTGAAAATATTAGAAATCCCTTGTGTAGAATTCCAATTGCAAAGATATCTTATAAGATATACACACTTACTAGCGAACGTTTAACCCTCCAGCACTATAAAGTCAAATATCATGTCGCGTTGGCAACTACTCCCCCAACAACACAATTATGTAGTGATAAAATGACTGATAACCAGGCAAAACAACTTGAAGCATACCATCTGGTAGATTTGTATTACTGAACCAGTGGGTTTTAAAAATAGGAGTGATGTTTTCAGTAAGACACTGGTAAGGAAATAAAGGTGTAAATGCAAGTCATCATCTAAATGCAAAACCTTCGCGGATATTCGTAGTAAAGTAAAACTAAATAACTCACCTGTAGTAATCTTGATATATATATCAGTGTGTTAACGCCTACACGGGACTTATACGGTGTGAATCGGGGCCCCTGTACATTGTCGTGTATGTATGAATATACGGAAGTTTTTTTTTTATATATATAAAATGTTCCGTTACTAGGCATTTCAATCCCGCAATGGCGAAATCTGTGCTGAGACATGTGCGTCAATTAAACCCTTTAGGTTACCCACGACCTGGTACAAGCACTCCGTGTATCGTTTGGTGTGAATGACTTTTAAGGTCAGTTATCAAGGTATCGATTTAACGATGTAAACTATCAAAGGGAATTAAACTTTTACGGTTCTACCAAATATAGATTTATATAGCCACATGAAATTTAGTAGAATAATTAGATATGTAGATTATGTGGCCAAGAATATATATATATGTGTGTGTTTGTGTGTTCCATTAAAATTTAAAACTTAAATCCAGCGATACTTGCACTGTGTGTGTGATATTTTACAAAATGCTTCCATGGAGTCTTATCATTTGCTAAATGTCGAACCAGAAAGATTAATTTTACCTTTCTCCACCACTTGAGCATACAACCCATCCCTCACGTCTCATGAGCCTTCCTGACTGATGATATTAATTGCAACTCAAGACGTACCAGATATATCCTTACACAGTGCACGTCACAGTACACGTGTTCCTAATCCAGCTGACAGAAAGGAAACCATCCATTAATACCGAGGAAAAGTTAGGGGAGGTGGATATAGTTGACTTTTTTAGACCGTTAATGTTAATGAGTCTTTTTATATTCTAAGCGTGACATTATTGACGTAAGGGAAAGTGCAGCGCTGGTATGATGTACTGAGCGACATCACTGAGCGAAGTCCCTCGAGCTGATACGTCATAAATATCACGTGCAGTGACGACATCTGCAAGGAACGTGGCGAAAATGAAATAAGGTTGACTTAATCGTAGTAAAGATAAAACCTTCCCAAATAATGAAACCGCGTGAACAACATAATGAATTGAGCAGCGCAACGTTTGATTACTGTACGTGTATTTTACTCTCATGTCTAATATTCTCTGCAACTGAAGACCTATTGTAGAGAAACGGATGGCGGAGGGGTAAAGTTTTGTGTTCACAATTAACGTGATTTATAATTCATGGAGTGGAGTATTTATAATTCACTGTACATGACATTGCACAACTCACAACCAACCTACTGTACATACACTGAATTACACGTCCATTATACATTACATGGCATTGTATAACACATCCATAACAAAGAAGTCCATACACGACACATCCATTACACTGTACATGACACCGTATTACGCACATCCATCAAACTGTGCGTGACGTTGTATAACATACAGCCACTGAACACGACACTGTATAAAACACATCCAATACACTGTACACCACACTGTATAAAACACATCCAATACACTGTACATGACACTGTATAACGCACATCCATTACACTGAACATGACACTGCGTAAAGCACATCCATTACACTGTACATGCCATAGTATGGCATTTAGCAATTACACTGTACATGACACTTTATAAAACAAATCCATTACACTCTACATAACACATCCATTACACTGTACATGACATTGTATACCAGATAGCCATTACACAGTTCATGACACAGTATAACATACTTCCATGACACTTTACATGACATTGCTTAACATACAGCCATTACACTGTACAAGACATTGTATAACACACAGTTGTTACACTGTACCTGACACTGTTTAACGCACATCCATCAAACTGAACATGACACTGCGTAACGCACATCCATAACACTGTACATGACATTGTATAACATACAGCAATCACACTGTACATGACACCGTATTACGCACATCCATCAAACTGTGCGTGACGTTGTATAACATACAGCCACTGAACACGACACTGTATAAAACACATCAAATACACTGTACACCACACTGTATAACGCTCATCCATTACACTGAACATGACACTGCGTAAAGCACATCCATTACACTGTATATGCCATAGTATGGCATTTAGCAATTACACTGAACATGACACTTTATAAAACAAATCCATTACACTCTACATAACACTGTATAACTCACATCCATTACACTGTACATGACATTGTATACCAGACAGCCATTACACAGTTCATGACACAGTATAACATACTTCCATGACACTTTACATGACATTGCATAACATACAGCCATATATTACAATTTACATGACATTACATAACATACAGCCATTACACAGTTCATTAAACAGTATAACATACTTCAATGACACTTTACAAGAACATGCATAACATACAGCCATTACACTGTACAAGACATTGTATAACACACAGTTGTTACACTGTACATGACACTGTTCAACGAACATCCATCACACTGAACATGACACTGCGTAAAGCACATTCATAACACTGTACATGACATTGTATACCAGACAACCATTACACAGTTCATTAAACAGTATAACATACTTCCATGACACTTTACAAGAACTTGCTTAACATACAGCCATTACACTGTACAAGACATTGTATAACACACAGTTGTTACACTGTACATGACACTGTTTAACGCACATTCATCAAACTGAACATGACACTGCGTAACGCACATCCATAACACTGTACATGACATTGTATAACATACAGCAATGTCACTGAACATGACACTTTATAAAAAAATATCCAGTCCATTCTACATGACACTTTATAACTCACATCCATTACACTGTATATGCCATTGTATGGCATTTAGCAATTACACTGAACATGACACTTTATAAAACAAATCCATTACACTCTACATAACACTGTATAACTCACATCCTTTACACTGCACATGACATTGTATACCAGACAGCCATTACACAGTTCATGACACAGTATAACATACTTCCATGACACTTTACATGACATTGCATAACATACAGCCATATATTACAATTTATATGACATTACATAACATACAGCCATTACACAGTTTATTAAACAGTATAACATACTTCCATGACACTTTACAAGAACATGCATAACATACAGCCATTACACTGTACAAGACATTGTATAACACACAGTTGTTACACTGTACATGACACTGTTCAACGAACATCCATTACACTGAACATGACACTGCGTAAAGCACATCCATAACACTGTACATGACATTGTATACCAGACAACCATTACACAGTTCATTAAACAGTATAACATACTTTCTAGACACTTTACAAGAACTTTCTTAACATACAGCCATTACACTGTACAAGACATTGTATAACACACAGTTGTTACACTGTACATGACACTGTTTAACGCACATTCATCAAACTGAACATGACACTGCGTAACGCACATCCATAACACTGTACATGACATTGTATAACATACAGCAATGTCCCTGAACATGACACTTTATAAAAAATATCCAGTCCATTCTACATGACACTTTATAACTCACATCCATTACACTGTACATGACATAGTAGAACATACAGCCATTATACTGTACATGACACTGTATAACATACAGCCATAACACTTTTCTTGACATTACAAAACATACAGGCATACACTCTACATGATATTGTATAACTCATAGCTATTACACTGTACATGACACTTTGTAATCCACAGGCATTTCACTGTACAAGACATTGTATAACACACAGTTGTTACACTGTACCTGACACTGTTTAACGCACATCCATTAAACTGAACATGACACTGCGTAACGCACATCCATAACACTGTACATGACATTGTATAACATACAGCAATCACACTGTACATGACACCGTATTACGCACATCCATCAAACTGTGCGTGACGTTGTATAACATACAGCCACTGAACACGACACTGTATAAAACACATCCAATACACTGTACACCACACTGTATAACGCACATCCATTACACTGAACATGACACTGCGTAAAGCACATCCATTACACTGTATATGCCATAGTATGGCATTTAGCAATTACACTGAACATGACACTGTATAAAACAAATCCATTACACTCTACATAACACTGTATAACTCACATCCTTTACACTGTACATGAAATTGTATACCAGACAGCCATTACACAGTTCATGACACAGTATAACATACTTCCATGACACTTTACATGACATTGCATAACATACAGCCATTTATTACAATTTATATGACATTACATAACATACTGCCATAACACAGTTCATTAAACAGTATAACATACTTTCATGACACTTTACAAGAACATGCATAACATACAGCCATTACACGGTACAAGACATTGTATAACACACAGTTGTTACACTGTACATGACACTGTTTAACGAACATGCATCACACTGAACATGACACTGCGTAAAGCACATCCATAACACTGTACATGACATTGTATACCAGACAGCCATTACACAGTTCATTAAACAGTATAACATACTTCCATGACACTTTACAAGAACTTGCTTAACATACAGCCATTACACTGTATAAGACATTGTATAACACACAGTTGTTACACTGTACATGACACTGTTTAACGCACATTCATCAAACTGAACATGACACTGCGTAACGCACATCCATAACACTGTACATGACATTGTATAACATACAGCAATGTCACTGAACATGACACTTTATAAAAAATATCCAGTCCATTCTACATGACACTTTATAACTCACATCCATTACACTGTACATGACATTGTAGAACATACAGCCATTATACTGTACATAACACTGTATAACATACAGCCATTACACTTTTCATGACATTACAAAACATACAGGCATTACACTCTACATGATATTGTATAACTCATAGCTATTACACTGTACATGACACTTTGTAATCCACAGGCATTTCACTGTACATGAGGCTGTATAATTCACAGACCTTACACTTCACATGAAACGGTATGACACATAATCATTACACTTTACGTAACACTGCATAACTCAAAGCTAATACATTGTACAGGACACTGCATATCTCACAGTCATAACACTTAATACCACACAATCACTGTACGTGGGACTATAATACACAGACATCACACTGTATTTGACTGTGTAACAAACAAGCATTACTTTGTATAAGACACATTAAAGGAGGTTCAAACCCTTATGTTGTTGAAGTGCAGTCGGACGCCCTCTGTAACAACGACGATATAATGCATGTTATTGAATGTCATTTTTCTGTACGTATATTTTACATACTGTTTACATTAAAAATATACATTTATTAGAATCATTTATTCCATAAAGCTCAAAACTTGCCGATTTATTATATATATGCGTATGGCATATACAGTGTGCGTATTGGCGTTTTCCCTATCTATATTTGGCAAATGTTGTTCAAGTTTGACAGCGAGAAAGGAAGATTAATTAAGTAGATTTTATATCAAAAGCAGTGTTCAAGATATAAATGTTTATAAATGCTAGCAAATACAAACAACTCTTTATATTAGTCACCTTGAAATCGACCTGATGGTGTTTTTCTTACTTAACTTACATGTGCATTTATTGGTTGCCAGCATTAATTGTCTTAGTTAGGCAATAAATTCTGTAAAATTCCCGATTATGAATGGTTCGTAGGTATATAAATGAAGCAAATATATTTTCATATCACAGCAAATAAACTACGTTTTGTATCTAGAACTTTTCAATTACAATCTGATGCAGATAGGAAAAGTTAAACTAATAGTTTACCATATGGAAATAACCCACTTTTGTACAGACTGGGTTTCATGGTTCATTCCAAAGAAAAATTAGCGCAACCAAACTCTCTCCCTATAGCGGAAGGTTAAAGTTCTCATGCCTACTGCAGCGGAATATATGCCCTCGCATATAACGAAAGAAAATGAGAAATGATCGAACACCAAGACACCTTCGTAATAAAACGTCTTAATGACCTCTCACACGTACGTGTTAATTCAAGATGGCGCTACTCATGCCTTGACGCAGGCGGCCTATAATTTGGCCCTTTCAGTGGGTTATTGCTCATGTATATAGCATGTACAAGTATGGTAGACTTTTTTAGCTGTGAGAGTAGGATTTTTAGCTCTCACCAGCCCCGCACAGCCAAGCTCACCGTCCAGGGCGAAACTACAAGTCAGCACACATGAAGCGGGCAATTAACTAACAAATGATAAAATAAATTTACAAATAGTTCATTTGATCTACCGGGGATTTTTAGAGCTCTCTCATTAAAGAGGCAGGTTGAGCAATATTCTGTCAACCTCTCAGTATTTTTAACACAAGCCTCTTTGTGAAGGCCAACCTGCATGGCACTTTGTGTTACCGCATTAAGATTTAAGATTTAAAACTTTAAAATCGTATTTAAATCATTTTGTGAACATTCTTTAGGTTAAATTCAACAATCATATTTGGGACATCGAATAAATAACCGTGAAAACGTCATAGGCATCCACTAATAAAGGATCACTGGTGGATAACACACTCTTTACTAAAAAAAATTAATCTAGTGTGAAGCTTGCTAAATTTGGGATTTCTATATGATCCAGCTCTGGTGGAGATCAATGAGAGGACTGAGGTTGGTCGAGAACTTTTGAGGAGAAACTAAAGCGATCAGGCCGGGTGAAGACCTCTGGTGGTGATCACTGGAGTTATTAAGTTTGACTGAGACCTCCATTCTTCACACAGAGGATTTATCTATTGTCATATGCACAGTGGAGCCTGACCCTGTGCTCGAGGTTGTTAGCCCTCTGGTTGTGACAAATGAAATAATTTAGCCTTGTAGAGACCTCTGGTTCTAATAGAAAATATACATTGCGACCCTGATGACCTCTGGTGCGGAATTTTAAACGGTTTCTTGTCCAGTTGAGAATGGTTGTTGGGTTTATGAAACTGATTCAGACTGGTGGGATTACAATACAAAATAAACGGATGGATGACCGGAGCATTTATTGTCGACTTCGTGTTGCTCCAGTTACATCTTAGCCTCATAGTATATATACGGATTCCAGTGCTACAAATAAGTAAAGATACTTTGTAGTAATTTTATACAGAGACATTCGAGTATATAATTTAGTTGGTAACATATATATCCTTCAGCAGATGCAGCACTCTGTTATGAAAAAGCGTTAACATGGTCTAACCTTGCTATATAATATAACAGGGAGTGTGATATTTAAGGATTTATTTATTTAGGTTCCTTGAGAAAGGACCCTTACCTAAGGTTTAAGGTTTAAGTTGGTAAATGAAAAGTATAAATACTTATAAAAAGCATATAAACTTATCATCAAAGAGTTAGTTGGCAATGGTGTATATGATGTCTGGCCGAATGTAGCCGTGAGAAACTGTTAGTTTTTTTTTAATATACAGAATGAGTGACAAACTCCAATTTTGCATAATACAAACACATATACAAGTAATGGCTGTAAATTAATACAATATGTATTTGAACCCAACCCTGTGATATATATACATATATACAAGTATATATCAAGAAAGAGAGAGGTGGTAGAAGAGAAGAGACAGAGTTAAGTCCAAATGTCAATCATCACATATTATTTTGAGACTTGGAGAGGGTTACCTTGCGTTTCCAGGTTGTATACGTATGTACGATCATTGCTGCTGGTGATGACCTCGCGCAGGGTTGGGGAGAAGTCTTTTTAGGATGGTTTTTCTTACAGAAAGACCTGATAGTAAACTAAAATAATTCAAACACAATTCTTATGGTCCCTAGACTGTCCGAAGTACCGGGGTTTCACTATATATGTACAATACATGGACACCTTTTGATTAATCACCAGAGATCAGTTTTATTTCGATTCCCATGTCCACGTTATGAAATAATTACCGCGTATGCATTCATGATACGAGTCACATACGGACCAATAACAAGCGGCATAGGATATCATGGATTTATTCATCTTATTGAATAGTAGAGGTTTCAAATATCATTTTATATTAGATTCTAAAAAGGTCACGAAAAGAATGAGTGATTAAAATTTTGACGGACAAATGCGCCTGGCAAGACCTCGCGTATCTGATCTGTCTATGTTCAGCCGCTGTCAAAAATTTATTATTCCCAAAATATTGACGTCAATAACCCAATCTCTTATAATAGCCTCCTTTTTAACGCAAAAAATATAAATATAAAAAAAATAAAAAGGACGTTCGGCGTTTTCCTCGTATTGAGGGATGTTACCAGCTTTACTCGCAGTCCAGTATGGGATCAACTAGAGCCAACTTCGGTTGGCATATGGTAAATGTGGAATGACTGAAGGCTGTCACAATAAAATGTCACAAAAGCAGCATGCAAAAGTATAAGATATATTTATGTTTATATTTATAACCATATGAGATATATTTATGTTTTTATTTATAACCGTATGAGATATATTTATGTTAATATTCATAACTGTCTTTATGGTATTGCCTTCGTATATTGGTTTGAGAGGTGTAGCAGTCCGATACGGTGAGACGATACGGCTTCCCGAATGTCAACAGTGGGCCTACTTTCAGGCAGTACCAAAAACACGGGTTCATTGTATTTTCTTATTGAATCGTACATCGTACACGCATGTTATCAACACAGTCACCGTGAAAAGTCGCAAATTCAAATGAAACGCATCTACAGCGCATATGCGCCATCGGCCGGTACCCTAGCACATGCATCTAGAATTCCGGTTTGTTTTTAATTTTACTTTAGCTTGCCCCCCCCCCCCCCCCCCCCCAAACCGACGACCATACAGATTAAATTTTCTGGTAATACTTTAAACCTCGGTTTGTCTGTCAATATATTTACGCAAAAGGTGACATTATTGGTCGCAATATTATAGAGGGCTGCGAAAACACCAAAGGAACAACTCACTAAATTTTGGAGGTAATCTGGAGCACCATACGAATAGTTAATTCAAAGGATTCTGTACCATTTTGACGACTATTTTTCAATATTTTTTTTTTCTATTTGGTGAGTTTTGTTGCCATTGACCTCTTATCACTTCAGTACTTAATTTGGGACAAATAGTTAGGATAACAAGAGAATTGTAGGAATTTCAGCGAAACGTTATTAGCTTAACCTATTAATTTTATGACTAACCAAACAGTTTCAGTATTTCGGAACATTTCATCAGAAGAGTTCTATGTGCTATTTAATACAACTTCGGTCTTGTCATGACTAAAGGGTCATTTTTCTAACTGCATATTGATGATGAAGTAGAACATATGTATATCACCATATTATTTCTGAGTAAAATAACAGTGTGAATACAAGGAGATAATTAGTATCTATATAATTAATACGTAGTTGGGTTTTTTTTAGGGAAAGTTTTACCAATTTCCGTACTCATTTGGCCTTGGATTTTCTGCAGACGTATCATCGGGGCGCTCTCCTAGGATATGCTTGTTTCATTTTGCTGATGTATGCCCTATTTAGCAGAATTAATAATTTTAATATTCCCCCAATAGGTACCCCTGTCGTTTTTACTTTAAGGCTCTCCACGCCTGTCACGTTTTTTTTGACGGCGCATTGAGGATATTCCGGCATTTCGACCTCACTGGCCACAGATGTATTGTGCAATTTGCGGTCACAGTTCCACTCTAAACCACCACTAATACTTCCCTTAACAGTATTTAAAGCTTTTTTTGGTTTTGAAAGCTTTCAATATAGTTTTCAATATGGTTGAATTATGACCAGTTACACGACCACTGCTTGACTTTTTCATGGGTTAACAAGTATGTCGATTTCTATACATTTACAATTATATTTCGATTAAAACCATGGTTTCTTTAGTTTTTCGAATTTATTGGTTGCTTGAAAAAAAAATGGTTGTTTTTTAAGCCCTACAAATTAAACTCCGCTCTGGCGGTGGTTGGGAGTGGTGGTGGATGCACACACTTTTTTTAAGATCCGCAATCTCCTGGAACTTTCAAACATGAAAATATATTACCAGTACATCTTTAAACTGATGGGATTCCATTAATAAACTAGATTCTTTAGTCGAACTCTAAAAAACTCAACCAAAATTTCCTTATTAATTAAGAGTTAAGTGTACACCTTTCATGTTGAACACTGTGGCGCTTCAGTGAGCCTGTTACAACTGACGAGTAGCAGAACAAATACGAATGGGCAGGTGCGACATGGGGACAAAGAATTCTTCTGTTGTGATGATGGTTTATAAGAATGAAATATATTAAGCTGATTTTGATTACCTGGGTTTTTCATACGGTTTATTTTAACCCTCTGCAATACCGGATATAGCTTTTTGCGAAAAATTATACTGTAGAAAACGCAACGAACCAAGGCTGAAGTTATTTCTTTGCTGCGGACTTGTACCGAAAGATGTAAACCTGCCGTTTCTTCTGGAGCATCATCCGTTTCCAATCAACCTGATGACATTCACCAAATCCAAGGTAGCATTTAATACTGTGTCTCTTTTGTTGTGCGCTGTTGACATTCTGTTTCGTGTAAGGCTCAAGCCCTGGGCGCCAATCGCTTTGGCGTATAGATACACAGCGCTCGGTTTAATCCGTACTGGGTGAACCCTGGCGTGTAAAGACACGGCGCTCATGCTAATCAGGAATTTTCTGGGCTGATCGCGCTCTATGAGCGCGTCTTGTATTGTACTTTGGGCGCGTGTGTATTATGTTTTGTTGTGTTGTTTGGATTGTTCGTGGAATAGAAGTTTCTAGGCTTTGGGATGAGAAGCTATAAATTAGGGGTTGTGTTTAGAGCCGGGAGAGAGGAGAGAGAAATATTCCAGCGGACACGGAAGAGTGTGAGTCAGTTTTGGACCTATCCCATAATTGCAGTAGTTTCAGGGATTCTACGAACTCCATGCAGATTTAGTGCAGACTGTCTCCAGTTTGCCTTCCGGATTATTAGAAGAGCTTTCCTTTGGACTATTTGAACTGTTTACGTGGATTATTAGTTTTGAAGGACTTGTTGAGCTGTGACAGTTGTGGTATCAAGAAAAGCCTAGGATCCGGACACTCGATCTAGTACTGTACACTTATACTCTACTGTTATACTTTTGTTTTACTGTGTAATTGATTTTAGTGTATTGTAAAGTTAGGGTTGTTTTAAGAATAAATTATAATTATTTGTTAACAAAAAAAACACTGACTTCTCTATTTATTCCCCTAGACATTTCAGGTTGCTTAGTGCTACCGAATCTGATTTTTTATTTCCATAACAAAATTTATGCTCGTCACGTTGTTATTAGGTTTCTTAACATTTTCACAGTATAGATTTCACAGTAGAAATTTCGGAAGCAGTTTCTTTGAGATTCATTTAATGTGTTCCACAAAATAGGACCTCGGTATAAATATGATTTCTTTAGATAGTCTGTCCGAGGTTTGGGTACATATAATTTATTAGAATAGCTATTGCGTGTATCATGTTGGTTGACTTGTTGAACCAAAGTGAATCGGTAGGTCATATAGGATGGACTTAAGTTATTCAGACTTAAGTCAGATATGCATGACTTCAGCTGTTCAACTGGTTTAATGCGGAGGGACTGACGGAAAGATGTAATGCTTCATTCATGGTTAAATTGCGACTTATAATGCGTACTGCTCGATTTTGAAGATTTTGGGTGAAAGTAAGACATGAAGAAGGCGCATTTCTCCGGATTGTGAGGCCGCAGTCAATATGTGGCTGAATTAGGCGAGTGTACATATTCAATGCGGTGTCTTGAGGTATTTATCGACTGCACCCAAAGAGTGTACCTACTTTAGAGGAGAGCTTTTTGCATAATCGTTCAGAGGGATCCGACCATGGTAGGTTTTCATTAAGCAATAACCCCAAGTAAGTGATACTGTTAGATTGTTTGATCGGCTGGTCAAATGCTGTGATATTAAGGTCTAAAGTCTCCATAGAACGGGATCTGACGAGGATGGTTGACTTTTTTTCGTTATTGATTGAATCGCCAGTGTTTCTAGTAATATCATTTACTGAATCAAAAATAATATTGGTCCTAATACAGAACCTTGGGGTATTCTAAATTTCACAGAATGCTGTGAGATACCGCGTTAGCATTTTTTCACAGCATGAGATCTATCGGAAAGACAGTTCTTAATTAGTTTATGTGATTTACCATGGGAACCTTAATGTTTTATTTTTTCTAAGAGAATGTCATGACTGATGGTGTCGAAACATTTCTTGAGATCGAAGAAGCAAGCCCCTGTGAAACGTTTAGTATAATTTTATGGAGACAATTGTCCACAACTTTATGTAAACTTGAGTCGAATGGTTTTCCAAGAAAGCAGATTGATCAAGAGTTATTCAGTCATGTTGATTTAAGTTGTATAAAATTTGAGCATGTAGAACCTTTTCAAATATGCATGCTAAATGAGGAAGTGCAGAAATATGGGCCGATAATTATTAATATTTTTTTTAGATCCTTTACCTTTGTATATGGTAGTGATTCTTGCGGATTTCCATTCACTGGGGGAAGTAACTTCAATAATAAACCGTAGACAAACATATGGAAGTGTCCATCTTTAATATAAGAACATTTTAATTTTATCTTGAAATTTTTATTAACTTCTGCAACTTTAGGATATAAACGTTTCAAGTGGATGATTTGATTTAAAATGTGATTATTCATTATCACATCCATCTGTCATTTGATAAAAAAATGTGTAGAAAATCTTTAAAGGTCTATAAATGGCACGCAAATTAAATAATTTGGCCACGTGACTATAACAATTTAAAATAATATGCCGCCATGATATGTTTACAATGCAATCATAATTACTCGCAATCATAATTCAGGCGAACAGAGTGGTTCACAAAATCAACAGCACAATTTCATGCTTAAATCATTTATTATTCAAACAATAAGTAAAACTATTTCATAAGGAAGCATTGGCACTTGCATGAAAGTGAAACGCGAAGACATTAAGCAGATTTAATATTCAGTTAATTATATGTGCGATTATTAAGTATGTTCCTCCTGGAAGGATCTTGCTTGGGAGTCTCATCCATGAATTCCTAAAAATAAATAAACACAAAATACATTCATAATTCAAATAAGATTTGTTGCTCTAAGTCATCTGACATATAGCAATCACGACGTTAACAGTGCACAAATCGTAACCGTAGGACCTTGATCATACGACGTATCGATGCATGCATCGTATGTATGTTAAATGCAATTAGCAATGGCCCACGTGTCACTTGTAATACCTAAATCATATCGAAAACTAAATATGCTTAAAAGTATGTAAACAGGACATAATATTAAAAATATAGAGAAAATACCCACCCTCTTATTATTTTGACTTCCAATTGCCGTGATACATTTCTCCGTCGACAGGGCCCTTTACCAAAGGTGCAGCGTTAAGTTCTTCTCTGCTAACCCTTCCGTCAGCTGAAATTAACCAAATGTAGACAAACAATAATATGCCTGTTGCCACTCCAGTTTCTTAAAAAGAAATGATTAATAACAGTGATCAAATGAAGCATAGGAATTTCACTCTAACATATTCGGACTTTTGAAGTCTTTGTGAAATTATTTATTGAATTGAAGGTTCTTTTTCTTTTGAAATCAAAGAATTAAGTCAGGATTTTATAGCAAAAGAGTTAGTAACCTACTAAAACTTCTTGCAACGTGTTCAAGTGTGAATAACAGCTTAATTCTTATTTGGCTTTTACTGGAGTATGTGAATTAATGTTTTGATTTCTCGTGATTACTAAACTAAGAATTACTGAGGACCGAATGGTCACATTTTCCGTCAATAGTATAGCGCATCATATAACAGCCTTTCGAAAAATAAAACTTAATTATTTCCCTTAAAAAGCTTAATCATGACAAATCATAAGAACTGTTATTACCATCTGTGTCCACCATTTTAAAAGTTTTGTGTCCAGATGTCTGCTCCAAATTCATAGATGAGATGAACTCCTTCTCGGTGATGAATCCGTCGTTGTTCAGATCATAAGCTCCAAACTTTGGAGCGAAAGGCAGTTTCAAAATCTTCGGTGTCTGATAATACCATAACATAAAAACTTGACCACAAGTATGTTAAAATGGATGGCATCTTTATTAACTTGAACACATGATGGCATATAAAAAGCTTTACAACATGATTTTCGTTTACCTCAAACTTCTTTTAAATGAGCTCCAAAGAACCATTAACGAAAATTTCATTTTTATAAAACATATATAGTCCCCACCTTTCCCACTGACAATAACTTCCTAGAAATGCTCTTTCATCAATATTAAAATTTATAAAGATATATATAGTGTATTTAATAAAAGAGTAAAGTTCCTACCTCATATAAGCCTTTTTTGCATTCAAAGGTGCACTCTAGGACACAAATCCCTAAAATGCAAACCCGGAAGCAACAGCGGCCCTTTGTCGGTCTTGCTTCCCCTTTGGGAATAAAAGTGGTTGCCACAAGCAGGAAAACCAGGCAGATGATCCCGAGTTTCATGGCTGATGATGTCATTTACTTACATGAATATAGATACACAAAGGTTATTTACAATAAGTTCCGATATAGAAAATAAACTTTTACAACCTGTTACTGCTTAAAAACTAAAACGCACACTTTCAAAGAAGCATTCAGCCTTGACACTTTTATATCAACCCTCAGACAAACGTACATAAAGTCATTATTTGCTTCCTCGCTATTCAGTATGATTACCTGAAGAGAGAGTTCCTTAGAGTTCCACCTTCGGTTTGCGGTCTGTGATTGAGGACCCAGATGAGAAGCCCCGGTATAACTACCCCGTTGATCACGTGGTGAATTGATTCATTTGCATGATTCATTAGCACAAAATTTCCTCTTAATATACTTTTAAGGCGAGTCATGATTTACACGACTAGTCTTGAGATATTCACATTTGAAACTGATGCCAGGTACGCCCACACGATCACATTTTCCCAAGCGGACTGAACTGAACATAAGATATATGACAGGCCTTCATTTCGTTAGGTTCTTAAAACCTTTACTTGGTCTTCAGAAACTTTGGTATGTAGGTAGTCCATCGAGGTAGTTTATCTGCACAATGAACTAGATACCGATGAACGGTTACCTGTTAACACGTCTGTCCGATAGTTCATCTTATATCTCGAAATGAAATTAAGTTTAATTAAGATGCTCCAGTAGAGGTTACTAGTTTTTAGAATATTTTGTTGCTTGTCACAAAAAAAAACCTCTCTTCCTTTATTCAGATTAGGAACCTGGTTATTTGACAGCTGTGGTTTGAAAGAATTATACCACAATATATACATTTTCAAGTTAGGCAATTATCAACTATTCTTGTTTCTTGTTCTGATTTTGGGTCATATGTGACAACGTGGAATATTAATATTTACTTTCAGGAATAAAGTAGTTCTATGTAAATCATCATTTTGGGGCATGTGTGATATTAAGTCAAAGATTTTATAAGTGTCATGCAAGCCCTAAATGTACATGTACTGTTTTAACAGAAACGACTGTATTCTTCATCTGCCAATGACCTAACATTGCCTTCTTCCCAGCTAGACATAGACCATCTAATATTTGCGTATTATAGATGCTTACATGTTTTTTTTCTGATATTATTTCTTTATGGGCTGGGAATCATTTAGAGGCCATTTACATATAATAAAACGTTGTGATCTAGAGAGCTCCTGACACCGTTAATACCATTTATTTTTCACACACTGTATGGGGCAATATTCAATCAATATTATATAAAATATATTATTAAACATATACTTAACATTCAAATTCTTCAGGCTAGTTTCCAATTAGAAACGGTGTAATTAATGTTTTTATAATCGTTTCAGATTGTCCTATGCACTTTAAAATATTATTTATAGCTCAGCTGACTGAAAGTCATCTGAGCTATAACGATCATCCTTGCCGGCGTCCGTCAGTCCGGCCGTCTGTCCGGTTGTCCGTTAACAGGTCATAAATCATAATTCGTAACCTGAAATTAAGTCATTGCGATCTATAACCTCCCGAGATATGTTGCTCTTAAGTGTCCCCCAGAATAATTTAATATTTGATACAAAAGCACCAGTGTCTGAATAATTAATGCATTTTTTATGTCATGATTCTTCCCATGCATATTGATCATGGAGTGTTAGATCATTTCCTGTAGACTGCTGGCACCACCTTAAATTTTTTTAATTTTTTTTTACGCAATTTCATTTCCATTTTGATACCCTCGAATGATTCAGTCTGGTTGTTAATGGGGCACAATCCGTAATCGCTAGACCTAGAATTTTCTAACTGTACATCCACTGAGGTCCTCATATTTTTCGAATTATGTATTTACGCAAATTGTATCTGTTATGTCTAGAATCGTCTGACACAACATCATAGGAGGTTCTAGGCAAATCTCCTTGGACCATTGAAATTAGGTCATGGTGACCTATATTCTGCAAGATATGTCTTAAACATCCTATAAGATTGATTTGAATGATATGTTACAGTTGGTCTTAGCAACTTTTAATTTAAAGAAAATGCAGGGAGGACCTTATCCCTGTAAAAGCTTCTTTGAAACAAGGAATATAATCACTATGACTTATGTTCTGTGAGCTATGTGAAAGAAATTATTTCACTACCCTGTAAGTCAGATATACACTAATTATAGCATGTGGACGTAGAAATTTAGTATCTAGGGAGTTCCTGATAAAATCTTATTGAAACCCTGATTAAGGGTTCTATATGACTATAAGGACTGTTGGCAATATGCATGACATTCAGCACTCTTTATAAAATAAATATCATTATTGAAGGGTCGTAATAACGCCTTTTCTTCTGCCAGACAGAGAAGCACGTGCACAGAAAGGCATTTTTATGTTGTATCAACCCGTTATAAAGGTGAACTGTTTTCCACATTAATTGCTGATAAGTAGTAACACGCATGACACAAAAAAAAACGAAATATTTTTCAGGTGGTCTTCCATTTATTTCCTTATATATGCCTTATTTTCCTATAATGGTCTATAATTTTTACACTTTCCGGCATGTAGGCCCTATATTTTCCTTGGGGTTTTTTACTGTACAGTCGTTTTCCTAATATAACAGTGTTACTGTTGAAAAGGTTTTTTTGTGCATGCAAGTGTGCATGTAAGACGGCAGACTCAGGTTTACATTTAACGAAGTGTGATTGATTGTAGGATGCATTTTTAGCGGAAACGCAAAATGCCTTTCCGTTGGAAGGTGAAAATTTCAAAGTATTGCGATCCCTGATATAAAACATCAGCTGCAGGATAGGTTTCCAAAGAGGTAGTGATGGTTTGCCTCACAAACATATTATGTGCACAGCAGGAGGGTCATCAAAAGTTAAAATATCTCAAAATCATGAGAAGGTAATTCAGGTGAGAACTCTATTGGTATATATGTATGATGTTTCATGAGAATCCATACGATTTATTTAAGTCCCAAAGGTATGTGCGGTGACGTCTGATCTCATTAAATATGCATGGATTTTGCTCGAAATCGAACTCAGGCGAGATATTTTATTGATTAACATTTCTGATGAGCTGTATCAAAAACCATCATTTTCTTCGTAAGTTATCGCGGCGACACCACAAAGTACCCAAATGACCCGTGACCTTATTAAATATGAGTGAATGTTGCCCATAATCGAACACGGGCGAGATAATCTGTTGGTTAGTATTTATGAAGAAAATGGTCTCATGAAAATCCATCGAAGCCCCGGTAATTTATCGCGGCGACACTCAAAGTTAATTGACGGACGGACGGTGGGTAAACCATAATACTCCCGTCATATGACGGGCGTATAATAACAGTGAATGATTTTGTTAAATGGCACCTGAAATACACATTATCGTAGTTGATGCTGGGTTGAAATCCTATATTCGTTTGACAATCGTTCATTATAACCTTTTTAAAAACATTTATATCTTATAAAATTCTGTTGATCTTGGGCAAGTTTAAGTCATTAATTTTGTTTAACTTCCTGTTCCGTTCTCATATTGTTATTGGCATTATAAAACCAGGGTATACAGGATTTTGATATATAACTATTATTTGCTTAATTTTTTTCAGATCATATTAAAAATATATGACACATACGAAAAAATGTAATCAAAATAAAACAGACATATTTCATATAGAATTTATTCCTTATATGAAAACGTCTGTCATAAACAATTTGTTATGTAAACATATGGACACCTCGATACAAAACTAACGGACAATGGGCCAGACATTTTTCTTGATCAAGAGTGAAAAACAACAGAGCATCGCAGTATGTCGACCAAGCAAGCAGAGTTTTCATCATCACCTATCATTATCATCATTTGCTTAAGGAGCTGCCAGGAGACAGGTCGATGAGCTAACATCCTCAGTCAGTCAGGGTCAGATATTTTTTGATCCCACGGGCACAAAGGCTTCTTTTGCATGTAAATTCCATGAAATTTGAAGAAACCAGATTTGAATATGAAAGCAATGAATATGGAGACTACCATAGCTACCTGACCTTAAATCGGTTGTTGATGTAACAATCTAGGTCAACCACATCGATTTGGACAATCCTGCGGCTTAACTGACCTAAGGCCCCCCCCCCCAGCCCCCCCCCCCCCCCCCCCCGTCCCCGAATAATCTTCAAGGCATCAGTACCTGTCATTTTGCAGATTCCAACCCGCTGTTTCAAAGGGGATTTTTCAATCACGCGTGTGAAACCTGGTCCACAGGTAAACATCTAAATTATCTTACTTACATTTGTCCATGTTTACACACTTGACTTTCCTCCTCTGACACAGCAAAAAAACAAGATAAGACTAAATTACAACACATCACTTCAGGATATAAATTAGAAGCAGATAAATTACAACTAGGAGTTAGAAGGTGCTGGTTATCATTCACTTATTCTTTTCCTGCTGCCTCAGCCAACCATTAAATCAAAACACGACAGATCACTTCCAAGGAAGAGATTTAAGCTTTGAGAACGATACTTGAGATCTGAGTGTGCAATCGTAATAAATAACCCAGACCACCTGATTTCCTTTTAACTTTTTATAGAGACAAGTATCTGTCAAATGAACCTTCGGGGAAGTTTAAATAAAACAAGGACCAGCGGGGAGGACTCTGCTCATATTTCATTTGTACAAACCCATAAACAACTGTCCTGACGAATTTGGCATCATTCACACCTGGTTAATCAAACCCTAAATCTTGTGGCGTTAGTGATACAGCCTTAGGCAACAGATGTTTAAGTTCTGATGGACATTTAACTGGAATTCTCTTTAATAAAAGATAGATCATATTTCCTGCTAAATAAAGTGATTAAATGTAGTGTAACGATGATTACTCGTGTAATGTCTAGGTCGGCCTTGGGAGTGATGGGTTTTACCTGATATGAAAACAGACCTGGTGTTATATTTAAATACTCATTTAGATGAGATGTGTAATTGGTCCATTACAGCACGCCAATACAGTGTTAAAGAGTCCCTACGGAAAAACCTATATGACCTGGATCCCTACGGGTAAAAAAGATTATTACATTGTTATTTATGCAATTTATTAAATAAATTATAGAGAAATTACGAACGACTATACGAATATTGGATAAACTACCATAAAAGTAATTAAATCCCAATAAAGGAATCATCTGATACAGACGTATATCAATTTCGGAACGAAAATTCGGGCTCAGTTCTGTATTTTACTCTGTCAGCTCGATTAGCTTCTTCAAGTGCAATATATGACTGGTGTATCCTATAAAATATGACTGATGCCATGCACATTTACCCCTCAAGGGGTTGATCTCTGAACGTTTATACGTTAGGTTCAACGACAGACGCCTCGTTAGGAATATATAGCGATATATGGTTTAAGAAAACACCTGTGATTCCAAACCTTCACAGATATTTATTCATATATATATATATATATGGATGGATGTGTTGAGAAATGTATGAATAGCCCTGCCACTTCATTATAGTATGAAAACACAGAAACCAAGAAAATTGGATTCACCACGGGAATCGTGCTCATGAACTTCCGACTGCCGGTCGTTTGCTCTACCACTAAGGTAACAGAGATCCCCAATTAACCCGCATGTTTATTAGCACATTTTTATATTCTAAGCCTGCAACGAAAAGCTATATAATTGTGGAATTGTTGGCAGACATCCCCTTGGACATCTTCTGTAGCAAGATTGCACTCCACTGATATACAGCATACATTAGGATACAAGGTGACTTTAACATAAGTTTAAATCTCATAATGATTAGAATTAAAATCGCATCAAGTGAAGTTTAGTAGGATAGATGTTGTTTAAATTCTCTTTGATAACAATTTTATTTAAAACATTCACATTTATACTAAACCAGGAGGACAGGTATTCAGATCTGATAAAACGAATCTGAACTTTCTTAAAAGAAAAATATATACGGCTTTAATCAGGGATTAATTTGAATGTTTACCCTAGGGAGCAGTGACTATATAGGGGACCACTGTGTCAGAGTGGAATGTTTTGTGATCTAGTATTGTATATTTGTATCTATATTTTCTTGCAGATCTTTTTTGTGAACCTGGATTCATATTCACTGTAGTTATTGCATACACGACCTTCTCAAAAGCTGAGCCAACTGAGTTGTATGTGCTATCCATTAATAAAACTAGAACACAGCATTCTCAGAAATTGCAAGCCTCCGCTACGTGGATTTTCCCAGTGTGAGATGCTCCGAAAACCTTATTTGCATTCCCTTATTCGTCCCATATATCCAAGGTTCATTCTTACTTAAGTGACGTTTTATTTGTGTATATTCCTTGTTGACGTTCCTAAATCCGGATCATGACCCGGATCCACACCTAAATTAACCGATTCTTCATTGGCCGATTCCCGTGAAAATTCCATCAGATTCCGTCCAATCAAACACACAAACACACACTAACGAGGTTGAACGCATACCTCCTGACAGAGGCAAAAAAGACTTGGGTAGCCTACCACCAGATAATAGTTAAGATAATCGTCGAGATACAGAAATAGGGAAAATCGCAAGATCTTTCTCGGACACAGACTGAATTGGCAGTCTGTGTAATTTGTTCATACGTTTGAACAGTCTGTCGTCGCTCTGCTTGCTCAGTCGAGACTTCGGCATTTTCGAGCACCTTTTTGCCGACCCGCCCTCCCAGGCTCTCCTTACTAAAATTCATTTAAGCTGAAATAAAAACTAAATAAGACCTTTATTTTCAAACATATGATTCTGAACTTAAGGAAATTGTTTGTCAGCCTGGGCCCCCTTGGGCTCTTCGGGCCCCGGTACACTGTTTTGGCTGACACCCCGCCCTCATAGGACCTGCTTAATACCATACTCTGGGTCACCATCAGTCATACAAGATAGTGTTAGTTTGTTTGCACGTTGCAGTGCTCGGGTTTTTATTTTTCTAAACATGAAAACTTGTTGTGTTGAGCAATAAATGTTTGAACATTTAACATATTATAATACGGCACTATTCTAATAAAACAGAGGCACAAGAAGTGGTTGTTTACAGGTTAAGATCGCAAAAGTCATATATATCGTGATCGAATAAAAATATACATTCCAGGCCCACCTCTGATATTCCTCACGACTTGCCGCATCAAAACACACGCCGGGACCATGGATAATTAGTGTCATTAACACGGTAAGGGCGTGATGGTTATAGTTAATGGTTTTACACTCATAAGACCTTTACATCAGTTTCACTTCAAGTATAGCTCAAACTTGAGTTACGTGTGCAGTCATGCATACATGATCATTAGCCACAACATCATAAATATATTACATTAAAATTATGATTCATGCTTCCAGGCATGGTTAGCTTAATATAAAGACACCTATTATTTATTGTCTTTTTTTGTAACATTCGTACCAGCTCTACCAGGCACCGTGAACTAGAGGTTAATAGCGACATATTCTACACCTCCCTTAATATATATCACATCTGGAAGATGTACCACATATGATCAATTAACAGTCGAGTTCACATCACAGACCTCTCGACCCACTGTCCTGACGTAGTAAACGATATCAAGTTAATTTACTAGGTAAGTGCATCATTTAAAGTGAATAATTTTTTAATTTATCAGTTTAATATGCTGCATTTTCACGTATTTTGCATATGCCACCTTTTCAATATCAGGGATGAACGGTACTAATACTATTATTGTGAATCGGCTGTGATGTACTGTAATTTCAAATTGCAAGTAAAATCAAGAAATAACAGCTTCATCTTCAACTGTAACTAACATCTTCCACTTCATCATTAACAGTAAGCTGTGCATCTTTATCATAAGCCGTATTTGTGTAGATGTGTCCCGTGCGTATGTATTTTGTATTGGTGTGTTTTTTTTTTTTTTGTGTGTTATGTAGGCATTTAAGTGAAGTAACAATCATTTCTAAATCAATTCTGCGATTGGAATTAAATGTGTTTCACATTAATTATTCATCTAATGATTCAGTCACTGTGAATAATATTTGCAAGAATGTTCGTAAAAGTAAAACCTGGGGAAATAGTACTCCACGACTTCAACATAAAACTGAAGTGTTTTCCAGCTATAATGATTTATTCATATTGGGCCACGAGTAGGAAACGTGGAAATATACAGTTGACATTCAATGTTTTATCCGGACCTGATTAAGAGCGTCAAGTTATAAGAAACTTATTAAAGAATTAATGAATAAAAGTGATAAAATTATATATAAATTATATACCACAACCAGATAACGGGATATGATATTGTCATGACATTTCTAGTACAGAATATGATAACGACCACTTTACTCCAAAACGGATTAGAATGGGAACCCCGAATGTTTTCAGTTTTTTTACCTTCTCTTGTACAGTGACCATGTCTGATAGCGAGGGGTGCATGTATTCTATTACACAAGTATGATCACTCAGTATCTATTGTGTTACAGAAAACGTGGCATTACAGGGATCAGACATATTTTATCCCATTATGTGGGAAGTATTATTAAACCTTGCTTCTCGCAGACACCAAGTAGCATATAATTGAACTAAAGCAAAATCATCCATATCCATTTTATGACAGAAATATTGATATTAATTTGTTTTCAAATACAAATATTACCGATCGTAACTGCCATTGTAAATGAGAAGGTAATTTTAGACTTTGGCAATGGTGTCAATCCATCTTCAAAGTGTGTGTGTGGGGGGGGGGGGGAGGACTCGCAGGCCTGGGAGGGTAATTGGGACATTTTTTTTTATAAACACACATATAAACATACACAAACACACACATATATATACAGTATATATATATGTATATACCATATATTGTCTCTGTGACACATTTCAAATTTATTAAAAATAAGTTTCCAGTATAGGTTTGTTCTTAACCAGGTGTTGATGTATAAAATTTCATAATAAACTCAGAAATGGAACCAAAGTCTACAATTATAATCAGTAATATATTTTATTTCCACTATATAAATATAATTCCCTGAATAGCATGGGGAATGTTTACATTGACCATACACACTTACAAAAAAGTTCGGGGGGGGGGTGCATACCCTAATCCCCTCTGTATTGACGCCCCTGGACTTTGGTATGTGTTTTCGTTGAATAGCACTTATTTCTATGAATATAACACTAGTTTTCTGAAAGGCATAACATTTTATTCAGGGGATTTTCTTGACAAGGTTTTGCTGCTAACCAACTTGAAGATGGCGTTTCTCTCTTGGTTCTATCTGTATCTTGCGAGTGCACAAGTATATGTTAAGGAGATGTACATCACCAAAGACCTCGAGATGCTCGGGATGCCCATAGGAACTGGACCGTTAGCCTATAAATTACGCACTTACTGTAAGTAATCCAATGTCACCACTCTCCATGAACGCGCCTCTTATTAAAGAATGATAGGCAGATATTAAGTAACTGATTTTTCCTCAAAACTTTGAAACTGTGTGTTTAATGTAACAAGTTACTGCATTCAGAGGGCGCCACTGCCTTATTTTTGTCCAGCTCATAGTCAAATTTAAAACGACTGGTATAATGGTAAAATATACCTGAGGTTTAAACAAAAGAAAAAAATAATGCTTTAGGACTGGCATCATATATCGAGATACCGATCGAAATCAGAGGATCGATACGAGTATTGACATTTTTTAAGTGAATCAATACCATTATCTATGGCTCTGTCATGAAACGATATGACCGATTATCACTGACCCTGCAAAAATCGATATAAAAATCAATAAAATCTTCATCAACTAGTAAAGGTACAGTTGTCTGCAGCGCAAGGAAAACATAGCAAAGTTTGTACGCGTGAAAGTTTATATGTTCCCCGTTTAGTTCAGTTTAGCTGAAACGTAGTCATTTGTTGACTCGTCAAACGTGCAGTACTTCTGCATCTCCTGCATAGAAAAGAATATGAAATACATTTTATAGGTCATCCTTTGATAAAAGTTCCTTTACGATAAATGTTTCTCTCTTTCACTGATCTCAATATATTTGTATATATGTGTTTTTGATGAAGGCTTTTGATTTTCCTCATATTGTACAGATGTATTTTGACTGAATGCTTTTATTTTCCTCCTATTGAACAGATGTGTTTTGACTGAGTCCTTTTTGTTTTCCCCCTTATTGTACAGATGTATTTTGACTGAATTTTTTTCATTTTCCTCCTATTGTACAGATGTATTTTGATTGAAGGTTTTTTTTTTAATTTTTCTTCTTTTGAACAGATGTATTTTGATTGAATGCTTTTGGTTTCGTCCTACTGTCCAGATATGTTTTAACAGAATGCTTTTGGTATCCTCCTTTTGTACAAATGTATTTTGATTGAATGTTTTTGATTTTCCCCCTATTGTACAGATTTATTTTGACTGATTTTTTTTTCCATTTTCCTCCTATTGTACAGATGTATTTTGATTGAATTTTTTTTAATTTTCCTCCTATTGAACAGATGTATTTTGATTGAATTTTTTTTTTATTTTCCTCCTATTGTCCATATGTATTATGACTGAATGCTTTTGGTATCCTCCTTTTTTAAAGATGTATTTTGACTGAATATTTTTGATTTTCCTCTTATTGAACAGATGTGTTTTTCACTGAAGCCGACCTCTTTTCACCTATTTGGTCGATATCGGACTGGCAATGGAATACTCGATGGGAAAGGGTTGTCCTCGAGGTGTGTTTATTTCTTTATTAAATTAGTTTGTTTTTAAATTCAGACAATTTTTCTAGGCTTTCTGTTTCAATCTGTATTTGATGATTTATTTTTTAATTTTGTAATTGCCATTTTTATAGATTTGCTAAAACAATCGACCACCTCCATGAGTGGCGAGTCTATTTATAAAATAATTTATAGAAAATCTGGATGTTGAAGAGCGGGCGGACCCGGATTTAATCTTGTCTGTGTAACTTTGTCTTAAATTCTAGGTTTTTTTTTGTACCATGTATAAAACAAATTCGCTCAGCGTTCCCGTGGGATATACGTACACCACTGCTTATCAGGGCTTATGTATATCAGTATATAATGTATATATATTTTTCAATAAAAAAAATCCTTGGTATTTTTTAACCTCTCTCTGTTTCTACTTTACAGTGATACGATTTTTACATAGCGCAGTATCTAATGTTTCTTATGTTGGTTGGCGCTCATGGGTTTTGCGCAAGAGGGCTGGATAAAATGTTTGACCAATCAGACTGCACAGATGCGTAGGCTGAGTCTGCAAGGCTCGCTCCCAGAGTGGCTGAGCTGACCACCTGTTTGGATTATGTACATCTGTAAATAATTGCATAAAGCTCTTGTAATATATAACATAATATGGATATTCTGATGGAAAGTCATTAACTTGATTGAAGTAAAAAATTCGTCCTCTTATGCCAATGGACTTAATCAAATTGAGGAGCTGCTGCTGCTCGCCGGTAGATGGCGCGTTGAGTGAATTTTAGAGTAGGGGCAGACCGTGTTGTTCTCACTTAAGATTTAGTGCATTCGATCCTTTCTTTTTCGGACGCGAAACAACATATGCCGGTGAGCAGCAGCGGTCTAATGAAACCCGCTGACAAAGGTGGACAAAACTGTCACAGGCACGTAAACGAGTAGCTAAGAAATACGAATATCCGTATTATGTATGACTACGAACAGTTTGACTTTATCTCATCGGTGATTTTGAAAGGCGTTTAGAGGATTTCAAAAGTGTTGAAGAAGAACTGTACCTATGTTGTCTGAGTTACATTATGACACCAGCGCCATCTGTTATGGCCTCTGTCCGCTGTCCGGGAGGTGGGTTTCAATTATTCTAATTCGTTTTTTGTTTAGAATCGTGTCTTCATCAGCTGGAGTATAATCAGGGAATCCGGTAACCTGATGGCAATAAAGCATATACATAATGGTAATATTATATATTTTTTAATCTGTTTGAACACACATTTTGAACTAACCTATCCTGCCGTTTGATTCTAAACAAAATAAAATGTTTAATTGGGACAGATACAAATAATACAAATAATTTTAATTCGTTTGTTAAAATTGATAAGATTTAACTTCTCCTTTAGTCATATAAATGTGTTTAACATTAGAAAATATTATCTAGTCATAATACCTAGCAGGCAGACTGTGCTGGCTAAGCTTAAAACTGATTACCAGTATTCACTTAAAAGACGGAACATGTTTTACAGCAGTATAATTTTGATGTTTACACTGATTTCAAGGAAAGTACGTGGGCAAGGACCTGAGGTTGCAGGATGATCCCGTCTGGTTTACAGAGTTTACACACTATTACAGTACTGGTGGAAAAAAAAGATCCTTCCGTGAATACAAACAAGGTAAGATAATCACAATAAACGCCCCGGTTGAGATCTTAACCAAGTCCAGCCATGTATAACAAAAGTAAATAATAATGTTATTTTGTTAAGGTTCCTGATCTACAGGTCGTCAAGGTATCCAACTCTAATATGTTCTCTAGTAATTATTTATTTTTAATTGATATGGCTACATATTCATGCATTCCAGTAACTTTACGTCCAGAATGTTTTAAAACCGCCTAGGAAACCAACTTACGTTCGTCATGTTGACGAATTTGACAGTCATGCGGGCGGAGGTGTTCCACTGCGCATAAGAAGTTGCACAATTTCACCTGTCTGAGCACACTTGTAAAAAAGACAGATATATAAGCGTTGCAAACAGGAAAAAGCCCGGGATGTGAAATAATCCAAAACAGACCGGCATTGCCATGGCGTCGACTTATACGTTGGCTGCTGCCGATCAGAGGTTTGCGCAGTGTGTGCAATGATCTAGTACTTACAGGTGAGAAACAGCTTGCCTCAAAATCAAGATATGAATCCTCTTTATCAATTCCAAAACAAAGTTATTCTGTCAAAGTCATTATTCTCAAATCAAAAGCGTTTGCTACTGGTGGCCGTGGGATTAACGGGGAATTCTCCGGTCACTCAATGCGTCGGGGTTCGCCACTGATGCTGCTTCGGCACAGCCTCGGGACCGGGACATTAAACCCTCGGGACGCTGGAGAAGCAATATCTACAAATCCTACATAGAAACACCTGTCTACATTCAAACAGACATCGCAAACAAGGTAGCAAGCTATTGTGAGTCGAGACTGCGGTATATGGGCTTCGAGGTCATCCATAGATTGACTCGGGCCTTTATTCTGCCCTAGAAACCGCCGATTTATATTAAAGGTCTGGCTCTGAGGCCCAGTCATTTCAGACTTCGCGTGTTTATGTATGAGCAATGCGTGAAATGGCTAATGCAAGTTCATCTTACGTGATAAATTATTAAAACCCTTTAAACTAAAAAATGCCACATCATGATAAGTAGAAAGTACCTTAAGTGCCAGGGTTCAGGTAACAGGTATAAGGAGGCCCCCTAATCCTCGCTGTATATAATATCTTGTTCCTGTACCCTTATCTACCCGTATTTTTACAAAATATACTTTCCTAAAATGGCACAATAGGCAAGTTTTGCGATACCATGGTAACACAGTATTAATATATCATGTATATGGATTCAGTTTAACATAAATTCGAGTATGGACAGCTTCTCTCATTTGGGATATTTTACAATTTACAGTTAGAGAGACGCTGTATTATAGCGGTTCGTGTATATATAATGGTGATGTTTGGGACGTTACTTTCTTTAATTTAGGGCCCCGCAATCTCTAAATGTGAACTCTGTATGCTCTAGTTTTCACTTAAACATGAAAACAAATAAATTACATGATATAACAATAGGTAATTATCCTAATTCGTCACATGTACCACAGAATATGCACGGTCAGATATAAACAAAGAAAAATCTGTGACGTTCTGCGGGTACTTCTGCCCAATTTGAATCTACACATAATGGGCTTCTCTGATCGCCAAACAACATCCCCATTACTCGGTTTCATGTATAAACCAATCCTTCACAATATTTAACTTTACAATATTCACAAAAATGAAAATGATTCAAGTGAACCATAACGTTAATCAAAATATACGCTTAGCTGCACTATTACCTATTCTACATGGAAAAGTATGACACATTTAACATGAATCTGTAAAGAAATAATACAAACAATACAAACGATGAACAAATAAAGTTTGTTTGCCCCTCAAGTTCACTATATAACGGCCATCAGTTGTCGTGAGAGCAAGTGCAATATTTCCAGTTTGTGAGCAATAAACAAATGACAATTTACGAAAAGCACGACACGATAATCCTCGTTCCGTCTCTAGCCACGGCACAAAAAATCCGTTTTAATACCTCAAATAACGCATTAACTGGTAACATTTGCACCGTCCGAACATGTGGAAAGGATTCCGGAAAGACGATATTTTCCAGTCGCACATGCGCATTAGCTGATTATCAGCGTGTGATTTTATCTAAGGGCTCTCCCACACAATAGTGAAAGACCAGTTTTACACAAGCATACTATCTGCGCCTGTTTCATGAGAACTCTCTTTTCCCAGGTGATGGATCCCTATTTGTTACATTTGTATCAGTTGGTCGCCAGAAGATAATCGCTGTTGCCATACCGACAGGAAAGGGGTTTATGGCATGTCAGGTGTTTTCGTATAAATACGCTATTCTGACCAACACTGAAAGTGCACCACAGGTATGAGACATTTGCTTTTCAACATTTGCTAGTCCCCTGGAATTCTTATAAAGTATGAGTATTCACTAAAAGTAAGAAACTTGAAAAATTATTTTACCCATTAATGCCTGTCAATCAAATCATTTTAGCTCAGCTGACTGAAAGGCATCCGTCCGTTTGTCTGTCCATCTCTCCGTTGACAGTGCACAAATCGTATTCGCAGTTCCTAGCTTTTAAGTCAATATCCATGAAGGTCAATAAAAAATGTCCTTGGAAACCTGAAATAAGGGCACTGTGACCTATATTCTCCGAGCTAATGAGCTGAAAAAACCTTCAGTATGTTTATAGTTAATGCATGGATTGTCATGAATCTTGCTTTGAAGATTGATTATGACTAGATTTGTCAGCTCCTGAAAACTGGTGGCGCCACCCTGTTTTTTTTTTTTTCTTTTTTTGAGTCCGTAAAAATGACAGCAATCATGTCGGTTTCCCAGCTGTGGTTGCATCTATAATGTTTCGAAACCTGATGTGTTTGTAGATCATAAGCGGGCACCCTGTGTGTCTGTTCGCCTAGCTGTCTATCCGTCCGTCCATCCATCTACAAATTTGTCGCAGATGACAACTCCAGTTTGGATAGCCAGATTGGCTTTAGACTTAAAATAATATATGGTATAACTCGAAAGAATCTTGATTTTTGGGTCATGAGGTCATATGTCTGGGTCATAGGACCAACTTTTTTTAAAGATTTTGGAAGCTTAAATTGGAAGCATTTTAAGCTTAATTTTCAACCCCTTAACTTCCATCTTGTGCATGTAGCTGATCTGCCAACAGGGAAAGAACTAACTTGAATTTTTGGGTCACAAGGTCAAAGGTCAAGGTCACAGAGGCCATCTGTCCACAAATTAGTTTTCAAAAGATGACTCCAGTTTTTTTTGACATATTGGTTTCAAAATTGAATTATATTTGGCCCACAACTAAAGTAAGAATCCGTGTGATTTTGGGCTCATGATCTCAAAGGTGAAGGTCACAGGACCCATTTCCTTAAAAAGATTGTTGATGCATTGTAAGCCAAACTTTTCATCACAAACCTTTCATCTTCCAGATATTGTTCCCCTGGCAATCGGGGAAGATTCCTTTTGATTTTGGGGTCACAGAAAAAAAGTCAAGGTCACAGGGCCAATCCACTAACAAATTAGTTTGTGGACGATAACTCGAATTTGGATGGCCAGTCTAGCTTTAAACCTTAATAATATATAGTAAACCTCTAAGTAAGAATCTTATTGATTTTTGGGGTCATGAGCCCAAATGTCAAGGTCACAGGACCCATTTCTTTCACACGTTTGCGGATGCAGTTTTAGCTAAACTTTTCATCACAAACCTTCCATCTTCAAGGTATTGTTCGCCTGAGAATATAATGGGGCCACAGGGTCTATCCATAGACATATTAGTTTATGAACCACAATTCTGGTTTTGACGAACAGACTGACTTCAGACTTGATTTATTAATGATCCACTTCTAAAGTAAGTACCATTTTCATTTTTGGGTCTTGAGGTCAAAGGTGAAGGTCACAGGACTCACACAGATAGTGGATGCTTTGTAAATCAAACTTTTCATTCCATCTTTCACATATGGCTCACCTGCCCAAAGTGTAGAACTTGAGGTTATCTGGTGAGAGGTCAAGGTCAATGAAGCAACTCTTTGTTAAAGATTGTTATAAAAATAATTAAGTTCGTGTTAGTTCATGATAGTTAGATTTTAGATCACAAGGTCAAGGGGAAAGGTTACAGGTCCCATATTTTGAAAAACCTCATAAAATATCCTTATAGACAAATACAGCTGAGCGTCGAGACCCATTTTACCCACTTGAGTTTCTTCCTAACGGTAAAAGTGTTCTTCAGCAAAAATGTATATGTCGGACGTAACTGATCAAATAAACTCATGAATATTTGTGTAAATGATTGCAAATGACGCGGTACAGCAAAAGTCTTAGTTTCTAAATATATCTTGCCATCTGTTCGTTGCAACTTTTTTGCTAAATTGTTTCCAGTCATAAATGATATAAAATTTTTGTAGCAATGGCATATGCTGATGTTCTACCAGGTGCTAATCCTGTATGTTTTAAATTTCTTGTCACTTCACTTTTCTCTTGCAATATTGAAATATGACTGATGATGAGAATTACTCGGCGCCCAATCATTTTTTTAATTTCTTGTCGTTATACTTTCCTGATTGTTTTCTCGTGCAAGTATTAAAATGTGATTGTTAAATACAAGATACTCAATCCCTTTTTTCATTTCAGTTTAAAATTTATATTTTGTTCTTTTCTTTTCTTGTTCTAGTATTGAAGTGTAACGTCATTGTTATTTTTGCTTTCAGCGTAACGGGACTGTCGATGAACTCTTCCTGTTGGACCAGCGTGACCATCTGAGATGCCGTTTACATCCAGGCACGTGCTCTTATTATTAATCACGAGTTATTAGTACAACATATATTATTATAACGGGTTTCACAATTATTATATCACAGTTTATATTAATGGCTATAGGTCAGGACCTTCAACAGTAGATATTTCTCTCGTTGGAATCAAAATTAAACCTTATATGACAGGAATATACGTTTTTATGAAGAATTTAGTTTTAAACATTGTAATGATTATTTTGACAAGATAACTCATATTAGCTATGTTAAATTTTCAATACATGCCGTTGCAATACATGGCTATATACAGAGACTCCAAGACTTTGCTTTCGAAGTGTGTCTAACCACTATTCGCGATTCTACTAGTCACGTTTTATAACTATTGCCTATGTTTTTTAGGAAGGGAAGTTATAATAATATTCTCCTTACAGGATTTGCTTTGGGAGTTTCAAATACCAACAGGACACTTCAGCTTGTTCGTCTGGGAGGAGACGGATATTTGGATGGTTACAACTTTGATTTTCCTGATCTTGTTGAAGAAATCGCGCATCAACTGGGAATTCCAATTCGCCAATATAAGGCTAAGGGTAATACACGCTGAGTTCCAATGAGCAAACTGAACCATGTACCTGCATATTATTATTCCTCTGTTGGATATGAACTACCACAGACTGGGAAAAAATTCAGAGTCCTGAATACAGCCAACACTCACTGAAAATTGGACATGAAGCATATACCCACACTAGCATCAAATCAGGAGGTATAACCTAATCCCGTCTACAACTTTCTGGTACCTTGGGGTACATGGGAATATTCACATGTCAATGGAGACGCTTATTAATGCAATTTCATAATCAGTTTAGTTCTCTTTACGTAGTATATGAAGTATCCACCGTCACCAAAGTAATGCTGCTTGTAAATGCACTTTTATATTAGTATATCTGATAATATATCTGATATAAAATATATATATATATAATTATATGTATAGTATTTTAATATTATTCACGAAGCTTAGAGGTATCAGTCACACGTTTTTGCTGACTCCTTCAGACACATATTATCGTTTTTTCATGTTAAGAAAGAAACATGAAATACCAATGCACTTTTGTGTATCAGTGATTCCTATTGAAAAATCGTTAATGGTACTCTGGCTCTATAAATGCAAAAACAATCATCGTCCCTTACAAAACAACTATTAAGTCTAGGCTCATCTGTTGCATGTAATTTCCCGGTTGATACAATTGTTAAACCCTGCAAGATAATAACTTTACACTTCCCTTTGTCTCTTCACCTTAAGCATTCTTTAGTTTGCCCTTATCGCGATTACACAGGTCTATATTCTAATACTTGTAGGTTAATGCTGAATGTAATGGAATAAGATATGATTCACGTAATTTAATATTTCATTAGAAGTTGGCTTTAACCTGGATTCGGAAGCTGCTACTCCTTAGGAGAGTCTACACCGATATATGATGTCCATTAACTGAAGACAATCCTTAGAAACCTTTATAACATAAGGATATGAAACGCCGATCACAATGCTGCACGTTTCGTTCATATAAACGTGTTTATACTATTAGGGGGCGCCAAAATACTCTCAATGCATCCAACACGGACATCTGACAGCAGGTCTGATGAACCTGAGTTTTGCATCACTCGTTTTGCAACTAGTGATCTTTCAACTTCTATATACATATAAAAAGAAACACCTTACATGACCTGTTTTTTTCTGTTTGTCAACATTGGCGCATGTAACTTGTCTCCCAACAACCTTTCCGAACATTAATTACATAAATTTAATTAATATGGACGCAGAGTACCCTCCAGAAAGGGTAGGCGAGCAGCTATAGTTAAGGCTACAATGAGCTGGATGGGATGAAAAATCTCACCGCTCCTCAGGTGAGATTAAACCAGGTTATGATTTCTCGGCACCCAGAAATGTTCTCTTACCTTTGATCACTTCAGAAAGTGGCCAAAAGTGGCCAAACAGAAAGTTTCCTCAGAAGAAAGAAAACAAATAGATGGTGTAGATGGTGTTTAAAAGGCGGTACTAATAGTACTTATATATTTGCTATATTTGTGACGGTTAACATAATCAGGATGTAGCCGAGGTTCAGTTTAGTAATGAAGATGGCGCCAGTGCACGGATGAGGTGTCAAATCTATTTCAAAGATTACTGGCAGGGAAAAACATTTTATTTTTATCTTATTTATTTATAATATTATTTATTTATAATACATTTTCAAACAGGATAGCCATTTTTCTATAGGGTCCTAATCAAGATACAAGCTGTGGAGTAGATAGTTTGAGTACATATATGGACACCAAATAAATGCATACAAATAAAAATTGAAGTAATACATATAAAATATACACACAGTATGGGACTTTATAATATGAATAAGTAGCTTCATTGAAATTACCTAAGAATCTCGTATTTTGTTATTTAGAAATATTTGTATTAGACCATGTGATAGGAATAACATTACTAAATACAAAGACGAAATAAGATTGTGGAATGCGTATGCACTGAAGTTGAAAGGTTACTAGTTATAAAATTCCCTTTGCAAAACGCTGGTTCGTCTTTCCTGAACACCATATATTCTTGTTGAACGTGTTTAGATTATTTTGACGGGCCTTCAATATATTTTAAATACCTGAGTATAAACAAAACAGCCTGTGTGCGTTGAGATCTGTAGGGTTTTTTTTGCATATATTTATGAAAGGTTCAGGGTATTATCTTTAGTATAAGGACGTCAGATATATACCCCTCATGGAAAGGCCATGCCACACGGCCGGGGATTTCTCACAAACGGGCAGGTATATGGGAGATTCATCGATGGTATAACCGAGCAATGGGATTGATTACACATCAAGGTCGTGATAGGTGCGATAGACACTGGACCTGGCTAACACCAAATTATAAAATAAAGGGAGCGTGTGTTACATATAGCCCAAAACGGAACTGGAATACTGCAGATGTTCATACTTTGGATAAAATGAGTAAGATTAAAATGTGGTTTACCTAAAAAAGAAACCTTAACTTAATAAGGAATTGTATATATTTTTTTACTATTAAGCGTGTCACCAGAACGTGATTATAAAGTCTGACAGAGGCTAAGCCGGGCTGTTACCCAGTGATTGGAGAATCATGAGAATTTCGCAGGATATTGTATAGGGCACTGGCTCAGTTGTAAGTAGTCGTTCGCTTCAGCAAGGGATGAGTGTCATAAATTTGATATAAACACAGTTAGTATATACGGGGGGACCCAGACTAATACATTATTTACTATCAAGGTCGTGTTAGGTGCGAAAGACACTGGACCTGGCTAACACCAAATTATAAAATAAAGGGAGCGTGTGTTACATATTGCCCAAAACAGAACTGGAATACTGCAGATGTTCATACTTTGGATAAAATGAGTAAGATTAAAATGTGGTTTACCTAAAAAAGAAACCTTAACTTAATAAGGAATTGTATATATTTTTTTACTATTAAGCGTGTCACCAGAACGTGATTATAAAGTCTGACAGAGGCTAAGCCGGGCTGTTACCCAGTGATTGGAGAATCATGAGAATTTCGCAGGATATTGTAATAGGGCACTGGCTCAGTTGTAAGTAGTCGTTCGCTTCAGCAAGGGATGAGTGTCATAAATATGATATAAACACAGTTAGTATATACGGGGGGACCCAGACTAATACATTATTTACTATCTGAAGCTGGCCTGGCAAATAATAAAATTGGTGAGAACAGAGAAGGCGGAAAATATTGTGAGAAAGACAGAGATTATTGATATACATATCAGCCAGCATGAATTTTAGAGAATCTCATTTGACTAAATTCAAATTTGTTATTCATGGGGAAATGTTTGTTATTTGCATGGTAAAATTTAGCCTTGTAAACCATTCTTTTAGAATTCCAAATTTGAATGCTTCAGTCTCAGGCTTCAATCAGGCTGAGTGGACAGCGTTTGAGGGTCTTCCCTTCCATGCAAGTCAGAATGGCCGGAGCGGGTTCCGAGCACCATCGTTGGATTGTTATTTATATCCGACTGATTAAACAGCCAAAATACGCGGCCAGGAAATGTAACACGAGTTAGTTTTGTGTCAGGTGAAACCATTTGGTTCAATTTTATGTGCATGTAAGAGATAAGTTCGTGCCATGCTGTCGGTAGGTTAGAAATGGATAGTATTTACAGCAGGTCATTCGGGGTCCTCCGTCAGTCGTTTCATACCTTGTGTATTTATATTACTATGTGTAGCATAAGGCTATATAGAGGTCATTTAGACATGTTTTAATAGTGATTTCAAGGGCATGTGCTTCAGTTTTGCTCAACCACATTGCACGTAATCCTGCATGCAATGTGGTATACGCCGCAGATGGCAGTTTATTACTCTTAACGCTTTCGAGAGAACAAAAAATCTGATGCTTCTGAACAAGCTCTGAGTTTTAGATATAGGGGGTTTATGAAAATTCGCTGTCTAAAGAGGCCCAACCCCATTCACCACCTTTCGAGCGTGTTTCTCTACAAAGGATTATAAATCCCAAGATCACCTAGGCTAAAGTCATCTATTCAGACCAATGCTATAATGAATTTCATTGAGGTCAGGGGTCTATTGAATAAACACCTAAATTCAGACGGGCATTTTTTAAGGATGGTAGTGGAAAATGCATGTTTTGCATAGAATGGCTGGGGTTTTTTTTTCAACCGTATAACTAAAAAGAGAAACATTCTAATTACTGCTATTTTTAGATATTTTTTATCAAATATATAATATAGAGATTGTCATTTCCACTATTGCCAAGGCACAGCATGTTGAACGGTCCAAGTTTACGTTGGCCTCAAAGTGACATTGCTTGTGAATCTGGAAGAGGCGATACATTGATGCAAGCCATACGGATATGTAGGGTTTTATATGTAGACAAAACAATTTAATTCATGTTACAATATTTGTTTCTTTATTTTCTATAAAGCTTCGTGTAATCAATTCAAGTGCATACTCAAACATCGTAACATTGTGGTCAATACCAGCCACAGTCAAACAGAATAAAAATAAATTAATTAACAAGAACAAGCTTACATGCGTCAGTCATTTATTTGTCAAGAATCAAGTGATAATGTGCAACTAAGAAGAACAATATTTAGACTTGAAAGCTTATTAACAGGAAAGCCCGGTGATTGCTTCAGTTTAAAAATAAGTGAAAACATCTCCATGCCAGGTGTGTTTCTTATGGTGAGAATCCTCTGTGGATGCTCTACCAATGATTTCCTAAAATAGATTAAATTTTTGATAAAATATTATTTATATATAATATATATATATATATATATATATATATATATATATATATAGTTTCCATTTGAAAAAAAATGATATAACATGATTTTACATGCCATAATTTGATGAAATCAAATGATTCTGTTATTAATTTCCGAGGCGTGTTGAATACCAGTTTAGAAAACTTACAATATTGATAGCGCAGGGTGCAAGTCTACATTGGATAATTTTTAACTAAATCACGGTTAAATGTCTCATCTGAATAACTCTGCACATGTTTAGTTTCAACTGAAAAAAATTACAAAAAAACATTTACTCACATGTTTGAATCCGAGTTGTCATGGTTACTCCTTGTCATTAACTGGACCCTTTACCAATGGAGCGGCGTCAAATTCCTCCCTATCCAACTTTCCGTCACCTAAAATAAAAAAATAAATAAATAAATAAAAGTTGCCCATGTTTTGCTATCAATTATTAATATAACCTAGTTCAGGGATAGCTATTTATATTTTCCTAGAATATTACAACTTTCTGACAAATAAAACATATTCTCTTCTCCAACCGGTTTCTAAAGTCTGATTACAAGAAAACAATTCAATTTTTTTTTCTGTTTCATGCGACTGACATTTTGTTTAATTTAACAATTGTAAGCAATGTAGTCCTTTTTTCATGTAGGACTGTCACTTTTTTTCAGATAAGTATCATAAAGCATCTGTGAAATTCACCATTCTTGTCCACAAGTTCAACTGTGGCGTGTCCAGACAGCTCTTCCATGTTATTGGTCTTGATAAACTCTTTCTCGGAGATGAATCCATCGTTGTCCTGGTCATAAGTTTCAAACTTTGGTACAAAGGGAAGCTTCTGGACCTTCGGAACCTCCTAAAACGATAATATATTGAATGTAACGTTAATAAAAAAGAGTTTTAAAATTTACTAACCACTGTCCAGATGTTTTGGGAGGAAATTCCCCAAGACCCTTTATCTTTTCATGATTTTAAAGAAGAATACATATGGAAGTGACAAGAGATACGACAAAAAAATGTTTTTATTTTAATCTTAGGTTTATGTTTCACTACTGATAAGCTCTTCCGAGTAAACTACCAGATCAGATCTGTCCCTGTATGAGTAACCATCTTTATGTTTACATAACATCAACAAAACACCAGCTGTTCACTCTGGCTGTTTTGTATGTAACTAATGAACCTGACCGCCATAAATCTTGCTGACATTCTTTGAAGAAAAGTTGTTCTCTTACTTTTAAAAACCAATTCTGTCTCTTGAATATTGTACTTTTTCCCTTGTAGTACTTAGGTTTATCTTACAGGATTAACCTACAAGATGCCTTCACCCGAAAACCTCCCTTGGAAAAATATTTAAAAGATTGTAGTAATATAATGACAATTGTCGTTTGAAATGACTTGTTGATATCGCCTTGTCATGTTCTTACAATAAATAAAAAAAGATGTATACATCTCACCTCTTCCAGTCCTCTTTTACCACAGTATGTCTTACAATTTGTGTAGCAAAGAAATAGAAGGCACAAGCGCCAGCAACGTCTGCGGCATCCCCGCTTCTCGGTTTGATGGGAAGTTGTCCCTTCAGCCTCGTAGAGAAAGAGGGACAGCACAAGCAGACAAACCAAACAGAGAACGGTGGTCTTCATGGTTTACTTGATCTCTAATCTACATCCACAGAAGATAGAAAACTCATTTGAGCGTATACCTCCGCCAAGGCTGCGCTATTCTATGCGATAGAATATCCAGTACTTTTATCGGAAAAATTCTTTGGGTTCGGTTCGACTGCCACTTCTCAACAAAGTTACGGGGAAACAGGTTAATTAGATTTTGCTTGAACTGTCTTACTTACAAACAAATAAAGATACAAAGAAACAAAAATATAACTTCCGTGGCGGGGGTTATGACTTTTTAAAATAAATATGGGTTTCACAGACCTCACAAAATACATTACTGTATGATTTTATACACATTAATGGTTTAATTATGAGTAAATCATCCTCATGGCACAGTAGATAACTATCGAACCTACCTTCAAACAAATTCTTCTGTTGTCAGAACTTTTGCAGACACCGAGCTGGGCCCAACTGAATTGTGGAAAGGGGACTTGGGCAGCGTTATATGTACCCTGGGTCACGTGATACAGGGGAAGCTTTTACAAAGAATTTGTTCTTACATCCTGGTCTACATGAGCCAACTAAACATTTCAACATTTTAATTTTTTTTACTTTACGCCAATTCTAAGTTAAACCACTTTTAAAGAGGATTGCTTGGTATAATGATTGCGTGGGAGAATTTATAGTCATTAAGTCCGCTCTGCCTCATGTTGGTAATTGCAACAGATCTAGTCATCCTTTACTATTGAAACATGATATACAAGCTGAGCGCACATTTTCCTAACATAATTTTTTTTCAAAATACTGTTTTTATCCCTAAACTTCCTTAACTCTGACCTTATCCCTCCACCATTTTCTATTGGTTGTTGAAGTGGTTATTGCTATGGCCACAATATTATATTATTATATTATGACTAACTTTTCACCAATAACTAATTATTTCACTCTGAGCTATTTAATCATAAGAGATTTTACAATTTCAGAATTAAACAAAAAATAACCAGCTGGCTTGTGGTGAACATCGGGGGAATAAACAGAGACCAAACTTTTCCCAGGTAAACATCCTAAAACACTGTAAAATGCTTATTATATATTTTTAATCGTAAATATTTCAACAACATTTCTAAAGAATATGATTAAATCGAGGCAAATTATGATTATGAATCTGATTTAAAGGATCTTATAAAAGACCTTACTTATGTGATGTAATTTTTAATGGTATACCACGTCACTTGTTAAGTTTCCGTCCACACTCTGAACATCAAATTACAGGGCCATCAATATTATGTCTGAGGACAAATGTTAGCTTTAACAAATTGGTCGAGTGTATCCTGGATCTCATCATGAGCAAGTGTCGTTTAACTAAGAGACGAGAAAAGGTACGGACTTGACGTACTTCAGATCAGCCATAGACCTATCCTGTAAGAAATCCGCACAGTCCTTTATTGTCTGCACAGTTTAATGACGTCAGCTCATACCTTTATTTGGCCTTTCAGGAACATTCTGCTGTGATCAGGTGTATCCACTTCACGACGAGCTGGATTTCATTTGGCATTGACTATTCATGTTTACATCCACTTCTTATCTTTCTGCTAGTCATAACAATTAAATTTAATGGCATGAGATGTCTGTCATAAACTGAACACCTGTTTTATGGGATTTTTATCTGAAAAAGCAGTCTTTCGCCCACACCTAAGCTTTAAAGTCTTATCAATAGCTCAAGTGTCTCTCTAAACCAAACGTAGGCTGTGACCAGCGGGGAGCTATCAACAAGTCATATAAATCGATGAACAAATATCGCATTTGGCATAAGTGAGAGCTGAAAAACCGAACTTTTGCTCACAGTGCATGGTTGAAAATATTGATTCATTAACATGAATGATAGCAGTTTCCATGGAGATGACATTTCAACTTTGGTTTGCACATGTATTCTTTTCTATTAATTCCTCATTTGTCACATGATGTTATTATGACATCTGGCTGTTTACAGGCCTATGTATGCTATAGGATGGATGTATGACACGTATGACATGCGTCACAATTCAAAATAGGTTACCAATACAAATGCCTACCAAGTCTAGTATTCACGGCAAGTGGCAAGCGGCCTACCTATTTTTCATAGTAGTCCGTCTCATCCAGAAAAAGGCCAAATTCTTTCACTCTGAACTGGTTATATGCTTATTTTTACACGCGATATTCATCGTGAGCTGGCGCCACCTACAGTGACTTTGTGTTTTTAAATCATTGACATGTGTCATGTGTGTCACACGTTGTGCATTTGAATTTGTCGACGTTTATTATTAGACGGTTTCGTCCAAGTATGTCTTCTCTTCTGATAGAAATTGAACATATAATATGAGAAATAAAAAAAACCCCTGTTGAGGAAAATTTTTCTCCCTGATAATTTATAAAATAATTATGGGGTACTTTGAACAAGATTATTGTTATTTACTGTGATACTGCTTTTGCTTCTCAGCGCCATATAGCTCTAAAACGTTGAACGATTTATGAGCTGAAAATAACTCTCTTTTCGATTGAAAATATTAAATATAATTTGATATAAATGTTGTTTAGACTAGAATATTTTACTGTCCATATGCTTTCATGCGTGTCATATTTTCTATACTAAGTACTAAATATATCCATCAACCAGTTATACTAAATACTAAATATATCCATCCACCAGTTATACTAAATACTAAATACATCCATCCGCCATTTATACTAAATACTAAACACATCCATCCGCCAGTTATACTAAATACTAAACACATCCATCCGCCAGTTATACTAAATACTAAACACATCCATCCGCCAGTTATACTAAATACTAAACTCATCCATCCGCCAGTTATACTAAATACTAAACACATCCATCCGCCAGTTATACTAAATACTAAACACATCCATCCGCTAGTTATACTAAATACTAAACACATCCATCCGCCAGTTATACTAAATACTAAACACACCCATCCGCCAGTTATACTAAAAACTAAACACATCCATCCGCCAGTTATACTAAGTACTAAACACATCCATCCACCAGTTATACTAAATACTAAACACGTCCATCCGCCAATGATACTAAATACTAAACACGTCCATCCGCCAGTTATACTAAATACTAAACACGTCCATCCGCCAGTTATACTAAATACTAAACACGTCCATCCGCCAGTTATACTAAATACTAAACATGTCCGGTTATACTTAGTACTCAACACGTCCATCCGCCAGTTAAACTAAGTACTCAACACGTCCATCCGCCAGTTAAACTAAGTACTAAACACGTCCATCCGCCAGTTATACTAAGTACTAAACACGTCCATCCGCCAGTTATACTAAGTACTAAACACGTCCATCCGCCAGTTATACTAAGTACTAAACACGTCCATCCGCCAGTTATACTAAGTACTAAACACGTCCATCCGCCAGTTATACTAAGTACTAAACACGTCCATCCGCCAGTTATACTAAGTACTAAACACGTCCATCCACCAGTTCTACTAAGTACTAATCACGTCCATCCACCAGTTCTACTAAGTACTAAACACATCTATCCACCAGTTATTCTAAGTACTAAACACATCCATCCGCCAGTTATACTAAGTACTCAACACATCCATCCGCCAGTTATACTAAGTACTCAACACGTCCATCCGCCAGTTATACTAAGTACTCAACACGTCCATCCGCCAGTTATACTAAGTACTAAACACGTCCATCCACCAGTTATACTAAGTACTAAACACATCCATCCACCAGTTATACTAAGTACTCAACACGTCCATCCGCCAGTTATGCTAAGTACTCAACACGTCCATCCGCCAGTTATACTAAGTACTCAACACGTCCATCCGCCAGTTATACTAAGTACTCAGCACGTTCATCCGCCAGTTATACTAAGTACTCTACACGTCCATCCGCCAGTTATACTAAGTACTCAACACGTCCATCCGCCAGTAATACTAAGTGCTCAACACATCCATCCGCCAGTTAAACTAAGTACTAAACACATCCATCAACCAGTTATACTATATACTAAACACATCCATCCACCAGTTGTACTAAATACTAAATACATCCATCCACCAGTTATACTAAGTACTAAATACATCCATCCACCAGTTATAGTAAATACTAAATACATCCATCTACCAGTTATAGTAAATACTAAATACATCCATCCACCAGTTATACTAAATACTAAATACATCCATCAACCAGTTATAGTAAGTGCTAAAGACATCCATCAACCAGTTATAGTAAATACTAAATACATCCATCAACCAGTTATAGTAAATACTAAATACATCCATCCACCAGTTATACTAAATACTAAATACATCCATCCACCAGTTATACTAAATACTAAATAAATTCCATCCACCAGTTATACTAAATACTTAATACATCTATCCACCAGTTATACTAAATACTTAACATATCCATCCACCAGTTATACTAAATTCTAAATACATCCATCCACCAGTTATACTAAATACTAAATACATCCATCCACCAGTTATTCTAAATACTAAACACAGCCATCCACCAGTTATACCAAATACTAAACACATCCATCGGTCAGTCAAAATAGGACATAAAGCATGTATCCGATATTTTCATCATATAATTTCGTATATGTTATTCCATCCACGACTGTCCGCAACATGGTGTGCACTGGAACATTTAACTATCTGTGGAACAAGAACCAGAAAGCAGGCGAAAGAGGAAAACTTACAAGCAGACAGACATCCTGACACATTGACACATTGGAAATGACATTTGACCAGACCATCGCATGAAGAAAGCCTAGAGAAACAAAATGAGCTGTAGTTTGTGTAAACAGGACAATAATGGACTAAATTACGACTAAAATATTTTTTTAAGAAATAAATGTTTTTTGGATGACTTTGACCTTGACCTTTGACCTATATTAACCATACACAACAGGTTTCCATGACTTTCAGATTTCAATCAGACCTGTAAGTTTCAGATCGATTGCAACAAAAGTGTGGCCTGTAGAGTTGGGACAATCACACACACCCCCATAAACTACCACAAATTAGACGACCAGAGGTCGTTCGCTTGCGAGAAATGATGAAGAAATATTAAAATGAATGAGCAATGAAGAAGAGGAAGAAAATGAGCCTTAGTTTGTAGAGATAGTATCAGTATTGACAAAGTTATGAGGGAAATAAGTTTACGACGTGTTTTGATTAACTTGATCTTAATTTTAACCTCTATAAAATACACATACAGCTTCAAGAAATCGTTCCGCTATAGGTGTTAGTTATCAAGTGATTCTTGCAAAACTGTGGCCTGTAGAATGGTATTTGTCAATTGCAAGAAACAACAAGCACGCAAAAGTAAGGACCCTGACAAACAGACAGACAGACTTACAAAGCGATACCTCTAAGATAACAGATGACTAGGTAATCTAAAGGTAAAGAGGAGTATATTGAGCTATACTATATATAGAAAATAAATAATAACGTTTCCATTTTAAATAATTATAAAATCAAAGATTAGCGTCTTTTACCGTCAGTTAAAGGGGGCTTATCCGATATCTGACGTATATTACATAGGCCATGACGTTCAGATGAATTCATGGAACCTTGAACAACTGATGAAATTACTCCCAGAGTGCTCTAAATCATGCATTTTGCCATTAGATCTTAGATATAGATTACAGTGACCTTATTCTATGTCAATCTGTTACCATTTTTGCCCATCTGACTGTTAAAATCATATTCCTTCACACAGCTTGCAGATTATAGTTCACAGTGACATTATTTCAGGTTCCAAGAAATTTTTACAGGAACCTCTCTGGATCTAAATTAAATCAGACGTTTCAAGGTCCAACTGTAACAAATCATGCAAAATCTGTCCTAAAGAATGCTCAACTCATGTTCTTTCACATATCTTTCAGAATATAAATCACCATGACTTGACTTCAGGTTTCCAAGTTAAAAGATTCTTGGTTCAACAATTACGATTTGTGCCATGTTTACGGATGACCGCTTCATTTGAAGGTCTCAAAAATAGAGAAAATAATGCATAACAATAAAAAAATACAGGTGGCGCCACCAGTTTGCAGGAACTGATAAAACACTCCATGATCAATATGCATGCTAAGCATCATCGCAAGCAATGCATTATTTGTTCAGATTCTCGAGCTTATGCATCATATTTTAATTATTCCTGGGGGTACTTACGACCCCCATAGCTGAGAGGATCTGGGCAACAGAGACATAATTTTCCAAAGGGATTTTTTATGGACGCACAGTTAGAAGTTTCTAGGCCCAGCGGTTACAAAGTGTGCCCTGTAAACGGCCAACCAGACAGACTTTCAGTCAGCTGAGCTAATAAAAATTATCGCTTGAACCTTTTTCGTTGACATATGAAATTTCTTCAGTGCGTTGCGGCCATCCGTGCGTCCATTTTGGTGAAGGTGAATTTATACATAGCTCGAGTGTTGCTGCATTGCGTCCATCCGTGGGTCTATTTCAGGTGAAAATGAAAGATATCTGAGGAATAGTATTATATATCCGCCTGAAATTTTGCGAACCCATGCATCTCGGAGAGCTGTATCGTACACACCTGTGCCACCTGTTTCTATTTTTTTTTCCGTATACACATATCAGGAGTGGTCTGTTCTATTAAACTTACATTTTGCATGTCCTGATATGAAGTGTAGCTTTATCTTTATCACTAAAAGGGGGGGGGGGGGCAGACACAGTCGCTGTTGGCTGCTTGGTGCCTTAAGTACGTCTATTTTGAATATAGATCACTTATGTACCATTCTCATTCATTCAATTATGTTTACTAATATTCATGGAACTTTTGGCGCCAACTTGTAACATGTCAATAAAGGTCACAAAAGAGTCCGATTTTATAGGGGGTACTGCCAGAAATTTCTAGGATTCTGACCTCTAGAGACACGTCTCCAATGCTTGCGTCGATTTTAATTTACTCGGTCATGCAAAAGGTTGGTAGATGCCCATCTCCCCTCCTGGAGTGCAAAACCAGTGAAAAACAATTTGTTTTCTTCTACATGTGCTTGTGCAATATCTCCAGTAAGTCTCATTTCATGAAACCCACATTTGGTCACATCAATTGTCATATGTAACATTTTAAAACAGGGTATTTATTTTAACGTGATCTAATTTTCAAGTTCAGGATCTGTTAATCCTGTTTTCGCTCAGCTTATTGAAAGTCATCTGAACTATTGCAATCACTCTTTGTCTGTCTTTGTTTGTCTGTTCGTCTGTCCGTCTGTCTGTCCGTTAACCAGGCACAAATGGAAACCACTGGACTTAGAATCTTGTAACTTCCAGGGAGGTCAATACAAAATCTCCTAGGAAACCTGAATTTAAATACCTGTTACCCATATCCTAGGAGAGGAGCTATGGGGCTCAGAAGTACCCCCAGAAAATGAAAAATTTGATACAAAAGCTCCATTATCTGAACAACTAATGCATTGGTCACCATGATTCTTTGCATGCATATTGTTCATGGAATGTTTTATCAGTTCCTGATGACTGGTGGCGCCACCTTTTTTATTTTTTGCGCGTTTTTTTCTATATCTCTGAGACTTTAAAAGATGCGCTCCTTTATTAACAGGGCCCAAATCGTAACCGTTGGATCTAGAATCTTCTTATTTGACATTATGGGAGGGCTCTGTTACCCATAGCCTCCGAGCTATTGCGTGCTGAAGAATATTAGAAGAGTTGATACAAAGGCTCAAGTATTGGGACAAATAATACATTGATCATCATGATTTTTTTTGCATGCATTTTGATCATGGAGTTTTTCATCAGTTTCTGCAAACAAGTGGCGCCACCCTGATTTTGTGATTTGTTTGTGATTTTTTTTTCTTAATTTTTACCTTTACAGATGCGATCGTCTGTTAACAGGTAATTGATGGACCTGGAATCTTCTTAATTGATACATAGGGAGGTCCATGAAAAATCTCCTTGAAAACCTGGAATTACGTTTCTGTTACACACAGGGCTATAGGGCTCGTAAGTACCCCCGAGAATAAAAAAAATGATACAAAAGCTCGAGTATCTGAATAACTAATGCACTGATCACCATGATTCTTTGCATGATTATTTCCTGCAGACAGGTGGCGCCACCTAATTTTTTCCAATTATTTATAATTTTTTTTTTCTATTTTTGAGGCCTTCAATGAAGTTGTCGTCTGTTAACAGGGCACAAATCGTAACCGCTTGACCTGGAAACAACTTACTTGACATCATGGGAGATCCATGAAAAATCTCCTTGGAAATCTGAAATTAGGTCTATTGTACCTAAATCATCTGAGATATGGGGCTTGTAAGGCAAAATCGAATATTCATATTAGCAAGCCTGTAGCAGCCACATTGTTACAGACCCCGAATCTGCGAGCCATTCTTGCATCCATTTAATATATAATGAAAGCGCCAGCAAGTGTTCGGGTGGAAATAAAAAAATTCCTATTAGACGAAACATAAATAATACACTGTTTATTCAATGGTACTATTGGCCACTCATTTCAATGATTCAATTGAAGGGGCGTGGCCAGGGTTTATGGAAGGGGGAGGGGAGGCATCAGCATTTCTACTGGCCAAAACATGCACACAAGCATACACACATATATGCATACACGCACATTTTGAGCTAAAAAAGAGAAAATAATCCACTTAATAATAATTTGTTACTTGCAGATGATAGTGTGCAGTAATGAAACTGAACGTAAACAAGGCAGATATTTTAAGATTATTTTTAAACTTTAATTTTCTTAGCAGATATTTAGTGTCTTGAAAGTTTTCCCCAATAGTACATGCAAAGTAGTAGGGGGAGGGGGGTTCCCTGACTACTTCCCTGCAATTGTTCATTATTCATTAAGTAGACGCCCGAACAGCTCGTGGAATCAAGGTCTGTGAAAGCGTGGCTGCCCTAGAATCAGCAGTATGAAGATGCATCATGTGATGGGTAAAGGGTTTTTCTTTTACAAATGTTTAAAAACTAAACCTATAAGGGCGTAAGAAATTATGTTTTCCTTTAAAACATGTAACAGTTATATTTGTGCAATTAATATTGTCCCAGGCATTAAGTATATAATTTACCGCTAGATGGCCGTACCTATCCCAGGTGTTTCCATAACAGCGAATCCAATCTGCGCAGACTCAGACTCAAAAGAGTACGACTCTGCTGTTTCGAGTTATTGGGCGTCAACATCTGACACCCATAATGCACCGCGTCCCATACCTATATCAGCGACCTAGGTAAAAAAATAAGACTTAAAACTGGATCAAGGCTAATTACTTAAACAATGGTGTTTTTGTGGTACGGTCTTCACGGAATAAGAAATATTTTGCAAGCATGTGCATGTGAAATATAAAGGTGTTAACTGTTTCATTGAAATGTAACAAATATATATTTTGAAGTTTGACATTTAAGACAAGTTGTCCCCGCCATCCCATACTGCTTACCTGGAAGACGACTCTTTTGAGTAGAAATAACATCCTGCGATAGTGTAGTGAATCCAACTGCAAACCTACTCAAGTTCAGGGATAAGTGGGTACGTTATTGGTACATTGTCAGGACAGTTTGTGTTTGAGATTTGTGTTTGGATCTAAGACCAATTGGCCGTTAAATCTTTTGTGATATGACACAAACCCATCTTGGAAAAAAAAGAGATCTTGAAACACTTGATTTCTTTATGTTTCTTTTAGTCATCCTACAAATTTAAAACTCCGGAAGGTTGCCAAAAACATATAATAAACAAATCAGATTATAAATATTTAATATCAATAACTAATTATTAATTAAATAAATGCACATTGTGGAATTACGTTGAAATTGTAAGCACCAACCAACTACGTCCATTTGCAGCTCTGAACAATAAACAATCAACAATAGTTGAACAATTCACTCATATTATTATTATTTATTATTACAACATCTTTCAGGGTAGCCTTTATTAGAATAAAATTCTGTTTAAAGAAAGGGCACTGTAATACAATATTATTCAAGAAGTCCATAAACTAAAATTACATCATACAATCACAGAATTTTAAGCGATAACGCGGTGACGTAAACACATCTAAAGTTAAAGTACAAATATATGTGGTCAAGTTTCGTTATAAAAAGTATGCAACAGAGTTGCTAAATACATAAAACGAAGTTAAAATACAAATTAAGCACAATTGTGTACGATATAAATGAAATGTATATATAAAAGTCTACATAAGATGCGCATAAGTACGGTAATGAAAAATTAGATGACGCTCAAATATTAGTATTATTTAGCTATATTCAAGTAGAAAATGAAAGGTAATTATTCTATCTTGGTATTATATGCAAGGAAATATGTGCACGCTAGCATTTTAAAGCTCTTTAGATTGTTGGCATTTTTTAGTTTTGTCGGAAGGGCATTCCATAGAACACTTCCTGCATAAAAAGATGAGTTTTTAGGATTTCTGTGCGTGGTTTTGAGAGGATTAACATGGGAATTTACTGATGAACGGGTGTTATACTGATGAACATCACGGGTAAAAGTAAAGTTCTTAATAAGGTAAGAAGGGGCGAGCCCATTGATAAATTTTTATGTCAATATATACACACTCTTATGCTACCACACAGCAAGTTGTGTTATAAAACAACAACAACAAACACTTATGCCTTTGTTTTTTTATTTTACTTAAAGATTCATGTGAAAATGTGAACTCATTAGCAGAAACGATATAAAGAGAAGATAAGTTGAAAAGGCACTAATTGTCACAGTAATTTGTGTTCATTAAGAAAACCTAGATTATGATTGATGTACTTCCACAACGGCTCCTGGGAATGCCAAAGAAACAAAAATACATATAAAACATTAATTAAACTTTAATCTTAGACTGTGTTAGCATTGATACTATCACATTATGATACATAAAAAAGTAAATATGACTTTTTGATTCAGTAATATACATACAAATACATATAATCACTATATAACAAGTAGAACCTATATATATACATATATATATATATATATATATATAATCATTCATATAATATATAATACACATTTATGTATGTGTGTGAAAGGGTGTTTGTGTGTTTAATGCCCTCGCATGGGAGAGAGTACATAACTAGTACAAACAAGCACTCACTTATGTGCTTAACGCTTCTAGGTTGTCATGGCTTCACCTCTCCATTAACCAGACCTTTCACAAAAGGAGCGGCGTCAAATTCATCTCTGTCCTACTTTCCGTCACCTAAAATAAACAATAAATCAAAATAGACACTGTTTGCAGTTATCCTATTTCCTGTTAGGAATTATATCATTATTAACCACTTAAAGCAGATCTATGCTCATCGACGAAGCAGATGAAAAATTCAATGTTTAAAATGTATGCCTGGTTACAGCACAAATAAATTTTCTTGAGAGCGCACTCAAGTTTAGGTAGACAGTAATAAAAGTCGACTTTGTAAATCTTGAATTCCATGGTCTAGTCAAGATTTCGTTCAAACAAGGAGTTTATAGGACTCCTATAAATTCCTTGGGTCAAGTATCAACGGTAGGAGAGACCTCTTCATGCTATAACAATTTTACGCTTGTAATTATATTGCTATGTTCTATTTTTGCATGCTTACTAACAAACACATTGTAAATACAAAAAGTAGGTGATTTTATTATTTTGTAACTGATCATTACAAAATAAAGGCGAGGAATAACCATTAGGCTATTGGAAATCAAAGGGAAATTAATAACCATTTTTATCCGCAAGCTGCACGGTGGCATGGCCGGAGAGTTCTTCCATATTTTGGTTTTGATAAACTCTTCCTCGGATATGAACCCATCGTAGTCTTGTTCATAGGTCTGAAACTTTGCTGCAAAGGGAAGCTCTTGGACTTGCGGGGCCTGAAAATAGTGTTACATCTTATATATATTAGGTCAGGCATTTAAACATACACATATATCTTAAATGTTATACACAATCATAAACGTTTTCAACAGCTCTGTTAGTTGTAATGTGTGGAGATTTCTGATAAACAAACTAGTTGCTAAAAACAGGACTTGGTTGTCTTAGGACAAGGAATGGTATATATTCATGGCGCCTTCCAGCATTTGAGCATCATATTTTTCTTAGCTATATCCCCTACGTCGGTAAATATTAAGCGCACTCTTTTCAGGGCGAATATTTAGAATGTTGCTAACACCAGAGCCTGCAAAGGGTTTACGTGAATCGATCAAGTTAAAATCTGAGAAAACAGTCCTTTTTTAATAACAGCTTCAATGAAGTGAGGGGGGAAAAGACGGTGGCATAAATTATATATAATGCATTTTCAACTAAAATTAAGCAATTGGTAATATTTCAGTATAATATTTCTTGCCCCATCGCCGAGCCTTGACACTGATCTGTCACTCTCGCATGTGAAATAGAAATATAAACATTTTGTAATTATCACTAAACACAGATGGACACCCCTACAAGGAACAGACTAAAAAGATAGATATGGTCTGGTAATACTCGGGCGAAGGTATGCGCTCTCTGAGTTCATGTTGATGGTTGATGGACGATGGAAATCCAAAAGTAAGTCCAGCCGCATGTACGTTTATTTAAACAAGATAATGGAAGTACGTGCTGCCTGGTGTCCTTACGGAATATTATAGTTTACTTTAAAATGATATTATATGATCATTACAGAGTGTTGCTAACATCTTTCTCCTTAAACTATTCCATAACTGATGAAATTGAAACGTTTTATCACGAACTTTTTTGTTATCCTACTATTGCCAAAATGGAAAGGGAAACTAATGTCGTGCCCCATCCCATGTTTGATTGACTCGCTGTAAGAACAGCCTGTTCTAGGAATTAAGGAATTTGGGAGACAATTATTTTTTTTCACATTCAGTATTCGCCTAGCTCCATCTGCATTCGCGAGCCGGGAAACCCGAGAGGATAATACGTGGGGATATTTGAATTTTTTTTTATCCCGACAAAGATTATAAACTGGACCAGATAATGTAACCATGATAAAATTGATAAAATTTGAAGACATTTTTTTTAGAATTTTGCCAGATATTTTGAACCAGTGGGCGAAAATTATCCTTTCACCTGATCTATTGAGGCCCTAAGTTCGACTTAACAGCAGGGTAGGCGATGTCATTCTACAATAAGATGGTGCTGTAAACCTCATACTTTTGATTGGAAAATCAAGCTGCCCCGTATATCTTGTAATAAAAGTATTACACTTATAAGCAAAATCAATGTGGATAATGTGCACAAATATTAAAAAATTAAGCAAAAAAAAATCATATGCGCGGAGTGTATACCTCCATATTTGGAGCTGTATACATCCATGTTTGAGCGTGAAGGTTTACCGGTCTGGGCCTTGGATCAGTGACTGCAAGGGTGTGGGTCCGAGTCCACTGTAAACGTTCTCCGAACCCTTTTAAGATACCTGGCCCAAGTCTTGACCAAAATGGTACGGCCTCTATACCAAGGAGTGAACGAGTAATGGTCATGTGCGACAGGGAGTGTATGCTCCATATATAGGGAAATAAGAATAATCAGGTCTGGCCAAGTGGTATCAGACTGTAAATCAATTAGTTCGCTCATTTTATCACATTTAAATTTATAATCTACGGTCAATACGTCTTTATTCATATCATATATAGTGATCAACGCCTTATCCTAAATGAAACCGAAAATTGTTTGCACCTTAATTAAATGAGAAATTTTACATATTATGATTTGATAAATGTTTCTTTGCTCTGTGAGTGCTGGTTATTTTGATAAATACGACTCACCTGTTCCAGACTTTTTTTTCCACAACTAGTAGCAAAGAACAAGAAGGCACACGCGCCAGCATCGCCGATAGCAGCCTCGCTTCTCTGTTTCCTTGGTAGCTCGTGCGTTTGCTTTGTACACAAAGCTTGACACCATGAACAGGCAAACCAAGCAGAAGGTACTGGCCTTCATGGCTGATGAGGTCCTTCACCGGAAACATTCTGACACAGAGACATGGACAATTATTTTTAATAAATACTATGAAAAAAAATTTCAGTTCTTTTAGTGCTACTCTTGAATTTATGAAAAAGCAAAAACTCATACCCAAAATATCATTTTGTCTGGAAAATGTTAATTGTCTCAGAAAGAATAAAAATCAAAGCTCAATTGTGCCACACCATATTTCAGTTTCACTACATGTGATGCATCCGACTTTGGTTTATAAATATACTATGAAATATTATCTCAACCTGGTTTAGAATTAAGTTATACTGGAAACATTTTACCTTATTTTCTTAAACCTTGCATTTAAACGTAATATATTTGGAATGTGATTAAGTATATATATTTGAAATTTGTCATATATATATATATATATATATATATATATATATACATCTTTTTAGTTTCTGTATGACACATTTTTTTAAAAATATTAAGATAAATTGACGCCACTCATGTAGACTATTTTACATAGAGCTTTATAAATACGATTTAGTAAAGGGTTATGCTTGAAATATCTTTTTGTGTCATCACAAGAGTTCTGTAAATTCTAAGGTCTTGCTGCCGTACCTAAATGCTTGAAATATAACAGTAGATCTACTATGTGTTTATAAATTACGTCAACGCATTATTTTCATTACTTTTTAGGAAAAGCTACATATAATGACGTGCAAACGAAACCGTTCAGGGACGTAGCCAGGGGGGTGCCGCAGAGGGCCATGCACCCCCCCCCCCCCCCCCCCCCCGTCTAACCTGGCATGTAATATTCGATAAAAACTTTTCAGACACTAAATATCTGATAAGAAAATTATAATATGAAAGTATTACAAAATCATGAAAATATCAGTCATGTTTACATGAAGTTTTACTACCGTACACTTCCATCTGCAAGAGACAATTAATTGATAAAAAGAGATCTTTCTGGAGGACTTTGTTTTCAAAATGTAACAAGAAACTGAAGAAAATAGAACCATGTATTTCAAACAAATTATTTATTAGTGTAGCTATGTCTTGGTTTTAGTCTTAAAATGTTACAAAGATTTTGAATTTCTTGGCTGATTTTTGAAGATGAAGGTCAAGGTCATTAGTGTTCATCTTTTTCCAGAACTGGGTTGAAACTGCTTGTGCATCAAATTTGAAAAAAAGAATATGCATTGCTTCAAAGGTTACCATGTTCACAAAAAATCGTAGAAACACTGAGTGATATTTTCGCTGATTCGCCCTTGGAGATCCAGGTCATGGTCAGAGCCCAATGAAGAACTTGTGTATCAAATTTGGGAGGAAATACGCAATACTACAAAAGTTATGAGGTTCATAAAATTATTCAATTTCGGCTAAATTGACCTGGAAGTGAAGGTCAAGATCACTGATCTTCGAACTAGTGAGACATTTTGAAAGGACCAATTCAAATTTCAAATGTCAAAAATGTAATCACGTTCACAAGAAGACACAGGCGATGATGACGACCACGGACCAAATCAATGGGAGAGGAGACATAAAACTGTGATTAATCACGCACTGAACAATCACAAACCAAAACAAGTCGGTCACCTGAAGAGTGGTATACAGTGAGCACAAAGCCTGCAAGTTGTGAGGTTTTATATTTTTGAAGTTTTGCTCTTTTCACCCTGTGTAGCATACAACACAAGCAGTCATAATATCCCCATGACCAAGCAGTACCCATTCACTCGTGGGTCGAGAGAGAAACACTGAAAAAAATACTGAAACACGTACATGAGAACATGTATCACAATATTTTGGCATTATAAAATATAATAAAAATGACATTAACACTGCAAACAGAACAGTCCCAACATGTCAGTCCCGTATATCGTGTAAATATGCTAACTTTACGATAGATGGAACGGTTTAGACGGCAGGTATACGTAACCAGTTAAACCACTTGAATTGCTTAAACTTTATTGTTTCCGAGAATGGATGGTCATAAAAAGATTAAATGGCTATATGCGCGTTGTAATCTCCTGCTTATCAAAAGAACGTTTCCCTTGTGAGTAATTAAACTTGGGGTAAATCAATAAAATTAAATACATTTATTAAACCTCAAGTGCTTGAACTTGACCAAGACTTTGTGAAGATATATCGTGATATATATTAGGTACATCAGACAGGAAACATTTAATCTAAAAATAACCAGTTATTCTGAGGGGGGATCCTTTCATTTAAATGTAAATTCATTAACATACACACACGTCTTACACACACAGATGTATACATGTATTGTTCATACAATTTCCTTAAGTTGAATCATGTGTAAGTCTCGGTTCGAGTGAACTGGTTTATAGTTGCATGCTCATTACCGCTGGTGTTCCTTCCGACATTTTGCCCCCTGTTACTACTTTGGACACGTAATATACTATTATATATATCCAAATATATATTCAAATAACTAACATTTGGTCACGGTAATATTTAGAGATGGCAGATTTGCATGTGATACATATTTTTGCTTAAACCTAACTTTCAAGGTCGTAGGTTTCTAAGCTTATTCCCTGTTATTGTTTCTGTGCCACTGATTATTAAATGGTCGGCAATAATACTATGAGAAGTAAATAGATAACTGGTTCCTCAAGTGCAGCTTGCATGCATTAACCACACGAGAGAATCTTTCATACATATATCAACAAAAAGGCTGATATCACTGGAAATAGCATGTTTTGGAAGACTACTGATGAATTTAAGGCTTAATTTATCAGCATGAAGCGCCAAATGAGTGAACCCAATTAAAAAGAAAAACAAGCGTATGAGTATATATCTTTAATACACGCAAAGCATAATGATGTACGACTAAGGTCTTTTTCACAGTAGGGCGGACATTAAAATTTGGCAATATTTTCACAAACTGACATATTATTAACAAGTGGCATGATACAATGAAGAAATAGGGCATACACTTAATTAATTATAATGAAATTTAACCAAAACCTTGCAAAATATTTAAGTGATTCAATGAATTCGAAATCTAAGTGAGCAGTCTATATTTTACAACATGTCAACTCTATTTAAAAAGGTTAAGGTCATGGGACACTTGCTCAAACAACAATCTTTAAAGCTCCTGATAACCCATGGCCGAGGCAGTATGTCACTTGGCTAAACATTTCAGAAGAACCAGAAGCATGCAAAATATAAATAATGTTTTTTTTATGAATTTTTACATTTGGGGGGGAACAGACTATAGTTAATGCAGACCGTAAAGGTACGCATGCGCACAGAGACTATCTCCGAGAAAGAATATAAATTTTTCTTGTCTGAACATGCACATTTATATGGAGTATCATGTTCAGATATTAGCGTGAGACCTTTGGTTAGAGAGCACACGTGTCTTGTTTGATATTTATTTCAGTACAGTTTAATTCTGTGGGAGCCGCCTCTGCCTAAGCGGTCGCTATAGTATGTAACTTAAATGGACATAATCAATATTATGCCTGTTCTTTCACACTATCAGTTCAGTTTCGCTTTATTCAAAAGTTTCCCAGCAAAACCATACCAGCACACAGTCCCAGTAACGCGCAAGCAGCAGTTTAACACCTTGTTATGGTGTCAACGTGTCTGTTACCATAACAAGGCCGCGTGACCGGAGGTCCGATTGTGAGCGGCAACCCGAGGTGTTTTATCCAGCAGGAATATGTATTATATTTCTTGGCAAGCTCAGTCAAGTCATGTCCTGATTAACACGTGTTGCGGCTCTGTTATGCACACTGCCCCGCGCGCTGTGTTTATGTTGACACCTGTGATCGCGCCCGGTCCACTGTTTTTAACACTCGTTTACAGGAGTAAGGAAACGGTTTCAAGGCAATTTTTTTGGCAGATACAGATTTATTTGAAAGGGAATAAGCTATTTTTCGTGTTAATTCAACGTGTTTTATAGGTGATTGGGCCCCCTTAATGTAGACTTAAAAGGCCGAGCACCTGTTTAGTTTGTTTTTCTCAGGGTTTTATCTTTGGAGGCGAGTCCATCTAAACATTCATGTAATTGTTGACGATCGGCAAAAAGTGATGATTGTGACGTCAGCAAGCATATAAATGAAGTGATGACTTTAGGCATATATAGTCGGTGTCTGAGGAAGGCCACGCTGATATCTCTGTAACGACTTCAGAGCGGATATCGCAGTTGCCAACGGACTGGTATACTAGCGAATTATAAATGTTGTGAACGCTTCCAAGAACAGACGAAGGACATTATTTACACGCGAATGTACAATGGTACTGGATATCGTTGTGTTGAAACATATTCGGTTACCTAGGGCTGGATGATTCAAGGAGACATCAGTGCTCCAGCGGGGACGGTTGGTGTTTGGAGCCTCGTGTATCTGTGAGCAGACTAATAGTACTGTATACACAGCGAGAGCAAACGGTGATGTGAGCGGCTCAACATTCCAATGTCACGTTTGCACCATGGTCATGTGATCAGGAGCAGTGTGAACAGAGGACTACCCTGTGCAGTGTAATAAATGGAATTAGTGATTTTATATGTGTTTATTATCGGACGCTTGTAATCATCAGTGCTTATATGTATGGAGGGCTTCTCCAGAGAAATTGTGTGTGTACATATGTATATATATATATATATATATATATATATATATATATATATTAGTGTGTTTTTGTTAACGCAAGTCTTATTCATCTTAAGGAGTATGTATGTATGAGTTTTTGCAAGTTGGTTTGACATTTAAAAAGACCTGGTCGTTCACATCTTTAGTTGTGTGACATATAGATATATACTTCCTTGGGTATAAGATTGTCTTTCCTTACTTGCATATACAAATACCTGTGCTGTAGTTACTACCTGTGCTGTAAATACTTGCAATCAATGTACACAACAAATAAAGGCTTATCTTGTGTTATCCTATATGTTATATTTTGCATAAACCTACGCATGTAATGCAAACGAGAAGTGAATTTACGCAAACAACCGTTGCCGCCTGTCGGTAAATATATATATATATGTATGATATATATGAAACTGCCGGTGAGCTTGCACCTCCGCCAAGACCTAATGTGAGCCCAGAAAATTGTAGCAATTATTTAAAATTCCTTACATCGATACCTCATTAGTGTAAATGCTGTTTAACAAATACCGAATATCATCACCAGATGTCTCGCTTATGAAACGCAAAAGGACTCGACAAAAGGACCAGGTGGGCCAAGATGGAAGTCCATGCAGGACCAAAATCCATGGGCGCATATGTGTGTTTTCCTTGGCATTGCCCAGTTTACTCCTCTGTGCTTAGATGCTAAAGAAGCAACACGGTTTCACCTGGATAGAAAGCCTAAATATGAAAACGTCAGAATGAGAGTAGAAGCTGGCTGGATCTGATCATCTGTAACAAGGAGTAAAAAGTTGTTTTCAAGTCCCTTTCTCAAGAACTGTCAAAGAAGACTTTACATTTTTTTCCCCGTGGTAACAATTGTACTGCGTAAGCACACTTGTGGCTGAGACCTTGCTTAAGGGTTTCAACGCAGAAGTGATTCGAATGAGATTCGAATCTATGAAGACTTGATCACAAGTCTGGCACCTTAGCCATCACGCAACCAAGAGTACGCTATGCAAATGATGTATTAAGATAGATTATATGAGGTGCCGTATATTTAAAGAGCCTGGAACATTAGTACTGCCATTTAAATACTGAGGGACTTATCATTTTGCTTCTGGTAAATGTGCTATGTGATACGTACTGTTTATAATCATCTATATTAACCGTATGGTAAAATTTAATTTAACTTTTAAATTGAAAAGCTAATGTAATAATTTTTTTACAATTTTCAACCTTTTACGGTCACGATTATAGTAGCTATCGGCTGCAACCATTTAAATATATAATACAATCTTTTTTAACATAATTTTTCCTTACAGCTTCATTGTATAGCCAGGAACTAATGCCAGTACCTGTGTGTGCATATTTTTTAGCTCAGCTGAGAGTAAGTCATCTAAGCTATAGCGATTACTCTTTGTTCGTCGGCCTTCCGGTCGACCAGCCGTTCACATAGCACAGATCGTAATTGTTAGGTCTAGAAACTTCTAACTCTATATACAGGGAGGTTCAAGACAAATCTCTTTGGACACCATAATTAAGACTCTGGTGACCTATATTCTTCAGGTAGGGGTCGAAAACATGGTTTTGAGCACCCAGACAGTCAGACGAGGCACAGATTGTATCCATTATCTTAGAATCATCTGATATAACGTTCAAAGAGCTGCTGAATAATATTTTTGGACACATGTATAATTAGGTCTTCATGAAACATTTTTAGCGAGCTATAGTGAAAAAAAAAAACATGATTTGAATGACCGATGGGCATAACTTGTATCCAATATTCCAAGAATCTTCTACCTCAATTTTTTTCGGAGTTTTTGGTATATCTCCTTAGAGACATAATTTTGAGCACTTAGACAGTCAGACTGTGCACAAAACGTATCTGTTGGATCTAGAACCCTGCATTGTAACATCCCGGGGAGTCCTTGGAATGTTTCCTTTGAACCCTGAAATTAGGTTACTGTTGTCTATATTTTATATAAGGTCCTAGGGGGAAACCTAATTTGGACAAATCTTAAATGTTGGATCTGGAAACGTCTTGCTTAATGTAAAGGGAGCTAAGTCATTGTTGAGTCTTTCTGCATATCCAAATAAGTCTGCAAAATATGTAAAAGAACATGAGTTGAGTACCCTATAAGTCAGATTGGCACATATCGTAGCAGTTGGTTGTAGTTACGTTTAAGGAGTCCCTGGTAAAATCTTCTTGAAAAACAAAATAAGTTTGCTGAAAAGTTTTTTTGATAGGCCAAAAGCATGAGTTAGAACACGCTGGAAGTCTGCAAGGGGTAATGGAAATACCTATTATTCAAATTTCCTTAACAAATATTTTTCACCTGATCATTAGATCATTAGACTATTACATGCACTGCCTATATGTCAAATTCAGCTGAGTGTCATGACCCATGGGCCACTTGCTTTTACGAATGACAGTGAAAAAAGGGCACTTGAAAGAAAGCTACGTGTCTGTGTGTACGGATACAGGCACGTTTTCTTCTATGTCAATTTACAAGTTTTTCAGGGTGGCGTTTCATCTCCTCAAAATGGCACATAAAGCATTAACTTTGACTTGCATTGCCGCATTGCGTGAGAACAAAACTCAATGTAAGAAGAGAATAAATATATATATATATATATATATATACAATAATATATATAAATATATATAACTATATATACATATATGTTGTTATTTGATATTACGCTTGACTTTATATATAGGTGAGGTGAAAGCATAAAACTCAAGCGGTGCTTTGTTCGTTTATTCATGAATTTTTATACTGTATTTGACCTGAATAAGGAGCAGGAGATTTCTATTAAATGACATTGAGAGTCGAAGGAGCATGTCGTGTCTAATACTGTAAAAGATATATGTATATAGCATTCAGGCTTTATGGAACACGGTGAGTGATACAATCTATACAACTGAGCGGATTTTACTCTGGTCTTGTGAAATTTATTAAAGCATTCATCACATATGTTTGTACGTCACCACAAGCATGCAACTCACTTTCGCATTAGCAAACACACAAAAATAGGTCATATCAACAACTTTATGGATGATTTTTTAATAGTGTATCTTCTGACACCATGCTTTGATGGTCTGTGTAAGTGTGAGCCAGTGAAGTCAAGGGTGAAAACCATGTCAGTGTCCTTGTGTAGTGTTATTAACTCAGAACGCTCTCCTCTTGATGACGCTTTACTCTGTTCCCTTGATGAAGTTTTACGACCTGACATTACGGGCCACCTGACGAACCACAGCTTACCTGACGAAAGACAGGTTACCCGACGATATACGTATTACCCGATAAAGAGGCGGCTCTTCTCGAATTTGTCATCTCCATGAACCAATGTAAGTATATGCATCATGCACTTCTTGATTCCTTCTGGTATAAGAGAAAGAGTTTATTTGGTAGTTTTATTCCCAACTGTTATTTTCTCCAAGCACACTGCATATTCAAGCATGTCAAATACGTCCTGTGTCTACCACGCATTTGCCTCTTCAAAATAACATTCCTCTGCCAGCTTGACTGCCTGTTTTCTCTCTCTCTCTCTCTCTCTCTCTCTCTCTCTCTCTCTCTCTCTCTCTCTCACCCACACACACACACACACATACGTGAAACAAAAATTTGACGCATCAAATTTCATTGCCCTCTAAATGGTCGTTCACAGCAGAGATGCGTCGGAAATGTAAATAGGCAATGAATGAGCTGTTTTAAACAGCGCCATAACATCACAATAAATCGCTTAAACACATACCTCAATCAGATGAAATAGACTTACAATGCATGTTTGGATCCTGAAAGAAAAACAACACAATAATATCGCTTTGTCCATAATCCAGCAGTCACAAACACATCCATGACTTCATCGTATCAGAGAAAAATGTGCATAGCCGAGAATCATAAACCAAAAACAAAATAACCTTCTAAAAAAAGATCCGAAAAAGTATTCACATGTCGTCATGAAGCAAGTTCAATAAAATAATGCAATGAAAAGATACTACAGGTGTCACAGTAGTTGAATCAGTTACCTGATCACCCGATCAAGCGAAACGGATGGCAGGGATTCCAATTCATCACACAATTATGAGTATTGTGCTTTGTTAAAAACTCTGGGCGATACATTCACGCGGAGAAAAACTGCATTACCATATATATGTAGTGAAACCTCGTTGTGTCTAGGTCGAAGGACTCTTTAGAAAACTTCGACACACTCGAGGTTCGACACAAGCAAGTTTTATCTGGTAAAAATTTGACCAGAATTGTCCGGAATATCGAGTCTGTAACTTCGACATATGCGAAGTATTCTACTTAAGCGAGTTCGACACAACAAAGGTTCACTGTATATATATATATATATATATATATATATATATATATATATATATATATAAGCTCAACTGAATAAAGCTTTAGTGATCACTCTTTATCCGTCGTCCGTTCGGCAAAGGTCGTAACCGTTGGACCCAGAATCTTCTATCTTGGAATCCATGGAGGTCCTTGCAAAATCGTCTTGTACACCTAATATTTGGTCAATGCGACGTATAATCTCTTAATTATAATAAAAATAATTTAAATGATGCAGTCCGGACGTTAACAAGACACAAACCACAAACGTCTGTACTAGGAACTTCCTACTCTTTATCCTGGGATGTCCAAGGAGGTCATTGGGACCTACATTCTGTGAGTTGCCGATAAAAAACATAATTTTGAACACACACAGATAGTATCCATTTGGCAAAGAATCTTCAGGGAGGTCCTTAGAACAGACGGTGTAAACGTGAAATAAGGTCACTGTTGTGTCGGGATGTTTATTGACGTGTGAGCGAGTTTACATCGAAAGAAAACTGGAGCTGCTGCCCGGTTTGATTCATTCTAACCAGATGGCTTAATTCACGTCTCCGTTACTCTGGTTAGGTGAGACTCTAATATAAAAGAGTCTGAATGTTGGCGACATCCAGTGATCAATATATGGGCAACTCTCCATGGTCACGGTGAGCTTTATTCTGGGAGATGCTAGCCAAAAACGTGACTTTGAGCACCCGAACATTTAGACACCGGACAAAGTCTGTCCTTTGGACATAGAATCTTTCAACGGAACATTCTTGAAGAATCTGGGCAATTCTCTTTGGAAACCTGAAACCTGGTTATGGTGACTTATATTCTGTGCGCGACGGGCCAAAATGTGAATATGAGCTGAAATGTGATTTCGAGCACCCAGAAAGTCAGACAGGACACAAGGAATAAGATCGAGGGAGTTCCTGTTAAAATACCTTAGAAACCTGAAATAATGTCATTGTGACCTATATTCTGCGAGCCGTGTGAAAGAACCTATTGTTCATACTGGCACAATTTATACTAGTAGTAAAATCTTCTTGGAAACCATAAATAAGGTCGCTGTAACCCTGTTTCCTAAGGACTATGGGCAAAATATCATGATTTTGAGCAACCTGAAAGTCATTCTCCCCATTGTTCAAGATTCACTCAAAAATATTTTTACCAGATCATAAAATCTATATATAATACCTGCATCACCTGAACGTCCAATTCAGTTTAGCGTCATTTTCCACATACCACTTGTTTTCCAGATACCAGGATCAAACTTCTAAATATTCTAAACATACTTATAAATACATAAATGATTTATTTACAGAGAGTAATGTGGTTGTGGCCGTTCTTTTGGTGTTATCTTGCAAGCCCTTCCACCAACCGTTATGTGATGGAGAATTTGGCTGGGCTTCACATGCAATCCTTTTCGACGGGTTATTACAACTATCTGAGACCAAAATGTAAGAAAAAAATGTGTTATATCCTGATGTATAGATTCAGTTCTCCATAACATCAAATATATATCAAATAAAATTTTAATAGACTGTCATTAAATATGATATGACAAAAGATCCTGGGTATCTTTATCTTAAATTGTATCAGACTTATTGTGCGATCTTCCATCATTCTTTATTGCATTTTTGCTTTGTTTACAACCCCATCCCATCCCACTCACCTATTGATGATTGCGGCCACCAAAATGATGAAAGCGACGAAGTGCTTTACATGCAAATCAAGCAAATAAGGTCATGTTCTCAAATTAGTTTTTGAAATTTATAATATTGAAATATTAAGAAAGAATTTTAGCTTACACTGCTGCTGAATTACATGAAGGTTGCACTTGAACATGTTATGCCCAGTCTTCAAGACCGCTTCTGAAATTAAATATAAAACGCAATTCATATGAGTCCGTGAATTTTATCGATTTATCTTCTAAATATATACAGGTGTATTTCATGGGTTAAGGAATTCAAACTGGTTGTGGTCGAACTCGTTACGAATGCTGCGAGGTAGCGGTACTTATGTTGGACTGGGGGTAAGTTCAGAATTGTTGAGAGCCCGTATACTCATGCTACAATCATGTTATAATATATATAAAATATAGTTGAATATTCCTGAGGCTCAAAGTTAAGAAAGCCTTGGTTAAGGGAGCGAAAAGAACATCTCTTTTTCTGAACAATGAGTAAATATTGTACCACAGGTTTAGACTACAAATGCCTGTATGGATTTTTTTCTTTGCAACTTATATTAAGGAAATGATAAGAGTTATATTTGTTGGAATTTTACGGTGGCTCGTATAGGACACCACGAAAACTTAAATCGTGGACGTATTTAATGTGTTAATTTGAAAAGGACTCCTGTTTTTTGTAAATATCCCTGTCCCCTCTACATAGGAGGATTTATTCAAATTAAATCTCGCTCTTTTCGTGTACATTTTTTCGTTATGCTTTATTGTAAATTTTAAAGCGGCTTTCGCTGCTTCGCGTTAGGATAAACTTAGATATGTTTACTTTGTAGTCCATGTTTTATTTCTTCCGGGGTAAAGCATTTGTCTACTTAGGTTTACGGTAAAGCAATGTTCATTTAATTCAGAAGCGGGTGCACGACCACCCACCCACCCTCTTTTTTTTAGCCGAAGCAATCTTTTTTTATTAAAGGGTTTCAGACAAATATTGCGGTCTGGACCCCCCCCCCCCCCCTTTCCTCACCTGAGGACCTTTTATTTAGGGTTTATCAAGGTTTTCTTGGGTTGGAACCCCCCCCCCCCTCTTTCCTAAATCCTTGATCCGCTCCTTATATTCTTTGTATACCAACTATGTAAAACGACCTGTGCCTTTTTCTTATATGATCAGGGAAAATCTTATATTTTTCAGGATTGAGGGGCGTGTACAGAGTTAGGGTTAAATAAATCCGGTTATATCGAACATGAAAAACAACCTGTCATTTTGTCCCACAACTTCCTGTAAACCTCCAAATGGCCAGCCATGGCACATCAATTTGTACGCGTAATTGAAGTCTCATATAATAAAAATATTATATGACACAATTTCTTTGATAGCATGATGGCATACTAATATCATAATATCATATATATATACCATAATAATTCATTTTATGAACAGAATTTGCACAGCGGTTTCCATAAGATTAGGAGATTTCAGGCATTTATATTAAAACACCAAACATTAACTGTTGATATGGTCCTTGTTTCCAAGTGGCAGACTGGGTTGGTGGTATAAGATGTTCCCTTGACTTTAAGGGAGACCAAACGTGTCATTGTTAACCTAGCCATTGTGAAAGAATTACTTCTATCATCTATTGTCCCTCGAATATTTCAAGAATTATCTATAAGTTATGCATCTCATATCAGGAACACTTAGGATATGATATATAAGACAAATGAACCATTCAACCAACATGTTATTCTACATTATCGTACGTTTATGTTGTAAAGTGTTTTGTACCACTGAATTAGCAAACTCAAAACTGAAATATGAAAAGTATAATTTAAATATTTCATAAAATGGTAAAATATTCTGTATTATATGTGGCGGTATACTTAAGAAAAGCATGATTCTCTAGGAGGTTGGGCTGTCATGAGAGGATGTCATACGCTTTTATATCAGCAAGGACGGGGTGGCTTCTGTACTCACCTCAACTGATTGGCCCCCTCACATTTTTTTTCAGAAGACATGGGCAAGGACTGTTACTACAGTTGATGTTGCACTCGTTCAGGTCTCAGCGTGGTGAGCCCGCTCCATATGCATTCTTTATTACCGCGTGTGCACGAAATAATTATATTTTTTATGTGTCCTATAAGAGCCACCGTGATATTTATATCTTATCTCTATATATATATTCAGTATTTATACATTTCATGTGTTTACATGTGTATTTTCTTGTCTTTCTTCTCAGTCTTCACCAGTTCTTCTGAGTTTCTCTCTCTCCTCTGGAGATCAAGCCACTCTTTGTAAAAATGGTAAGTAATCGAGTTCTTCACCTCAAGGTTCAATGGACAGGAATACTTCATTAAATCAAACATTCCTCGTTGGGTTCATGAATATTATATAGTCTCTTTCCATTCATTTTATATATTGTGTATATTAATGTGTATTTCTCAATCTGTATTGATGATAAGAGCTAACCCTATTCCTACTAGTAAATTGTGGTTCACAGCTCAAAGTGAAGTATAGTATATAGATATATTTGGTATATACTTGGTAATTTTAACAACTGACCATTCCTTTCAATTTCGACCCAACTCTAATCTAGATACTAACCCTCAGTTCTCCTCAAGACAGATATATTTTCCTTAAAACTCGTCTACTAAATGCAAAGGAAATTTACCAACTAACATAAAGAACCAACCTATCGAAAAAAAATCCGTATTAACATATTTCATTTACATATTTTGCTTCAAGTAACAATGCCATGATAAGATAGGCTAGTATATACGGACAACTCTTCGAGGTCTAAATATCTAAATACGCTTATTCCATTGGTGCAGGAAACTCCTGTATGCAACCAAGCGGGTCTGGGCTTGTGTTGTCCAGTGGATCATTTTATTTCAACGCTTACATGGAATACCACTCCAGAAAAAGGAGACAGACCACGAAAACAAAGTCAGGTAATATGTTCCTTGTTTATTAAGAATAATGCGTATCTTAAGTTTGATGTTTACTTGTTTTGCAAACATAAACAACCTGAAGAAATTTAGCCCGAGAGTAAAAACCAGTTTTAATTTTGTTAATAAACCAGAAGAATTCGACACTGAAAATGAGACCTTCACACATAATCATGATAAATCGTTTTAAACAAAGGGATTAATCAGATGAGAATAAACAGAGTACCTCGTCGGGCTAACTGTGAAATTGTGAACACCTGGATAAAAAAAATAGCTGTAAGACGCTGTTTGGATGTAAGGATCATAAATATTCTAAAAAAAAAAATCAGCATGCTAATGAATTTAGAATAACGCCATTCAGCGTCAAAACGATGCGTTCTCATAGTCTCAAACTACGAAATAAAAAAATGTTTAATTAAATATTTCAGTCAGTATAGGAGGAATTTTCTACTTTGGTTCTACCGTCAGATATTTTACATAGACACATGAAGGTTTATTATTAATTCCTACAAGAGGTAAGGTACTATTATTTTTGTTTTGGTTGACTTCTCTGTTGACAACATTAAGATACTTTTACCGCGCACGGTATCCTGTATGCGGATTGCGGCAGCAGAACGCGGTATGTGGAATGCGTTATAAAATCACATGGAACATTTATACTGGGATATATACCTGATAATGTCAAAACCAACAAGATTATGCTGCATCCGTACAGGTTAAACATATGATAGCCAGGAAAAATGGGCGCTATACCGCGCGCGGTATGCGGATCCAGTTCTCCACTGAGAATTTCATTTTCCCATGTGTCTCATACCGTATACATTATGTTAGAGCCGCCTTTGATGCCAGAGTACACCTTTCATCCAACAATGGAGCTGGTGGACCGTCATACTCTTAACTCTGTACTTGCATATTTATCTGTGCATAACAAACCTGGCGGAGGTATGGGGTCTCAGGCTGCGTTTTCAGGTTCCACCAAACATCGGTGTCAACCATACAACCTTAGTGGAAAGACCTTCACCTCGGCGGACAAAGTCAAATATATTAATATTAGCAATATTTTTAATTCTGCTTTTTATAGGAATCCTTTTAGAATTTTTATTACTTTTTTCCAGGTACTGGTTCCCTACAGGTCACAACTGTAAAAATCGGTCGACACAGAATACCAGCCGTTACCATAGAAAACGGCACCTTGGCATGTTGGGTGCATTCGCTAACATCAGTTACTCTCACTAGGACGACGCATGGGTCAGGAGTATGTATACGCTCTTCATATACTAAAAATTAATTTTCCTGATTGCTTCGTGAAAAAGGGTGAATTCATTTAGACATAGCAGTACGCCGTATCCATGATCATGCGCAATGAGCGTGGCGATCGTCTGCTGTGATAGGATCAAATGAGGCACCATCCCATGTTCATTCAATTGAAGTCAGACACAAGCTAGACGTGCAGATAAGAGAATATTTTCACTATTATCATAAACAAAATATGATCTGTTAAAAGATCAGACAAGCTGTTTATCATTATTTACATATGTGTGTGTTTTATATTTAACCAAATATGATCTCATGGGCAGAGGTACCAATATCAGGTTGATTAATTACATGCATGATCGGTTATTAATTAACGGTTATGGTTATTTTGCTCAGGAAACACAGACATGCCATACAACACTGAAATAGAGGTCATTATTTTTAGCGTATTTATCTTGGAATTTTCTTCTGTTCCGTTTTTTAGACAGACACAAACCTTACTCTATGTTTTTTTTCAGACTAACGCATACATTGATAACCGCTTTCTGTTGGATGAAGATGAACACTTGAGGTGCAATGCGCATCCCGGTAGGCATTCGTTATATCATTCCTTCCCAGTTATTGATGCCCAAGCTTTTGTGATAATCACGCATAACACATTAAATGTGACATATAGCACATATTATTTATTATGCTACATGATCTTTGCATGTATATATAAACCTATATGCAATAAACTCCGATATTACGATAAACTATTTGCGCAGTGCTCTCATTTCATTCTTTCTTGTTCATTTTACTAAACCACTGCTTGCACGAGGAGGATTTGCCGTATATAGCCACAAGGCGACTATTGGTTCGACCCCCCCCCCCCCCTAATGCAAACTGTTGTAGAATTGAATGAATCACTAGGACTTGAACGGGAGCACTGAGTAAGGATTTTAATGTGACCATCATTGTGATAAAGATTTACGTCCATTAAGGAACACAAAGAGACCACATTCTGTACACTGCTATAGAATTTACTCTATTTGCCCTGATTGGTACAATATTATCCTATTATTCCGTTACGGTGATTTCCTCCGTATATTGTAACTTTGAATTTCCCGAAATGGACCTTTCAAAGGGTGGCAGCCATCTGTCGAAACAATTCAACAATATCCATGATTAATAAATCCATCCTAACTGGTGTGTTGACTTCCCCTCATCAGGTTACATGAAAGAAGTTTCGTTATACAACTACAGCGCAGCTCCGGTAAAATAATGTTTAAGGTTAAGACCATTTAAGTTGATAATCTAGCTATTGTTTATGCATGGACACTTGCATGGACACATTTTATTGTTGTTTAATTGTTAGTTTCGCTTAAATGCACAAAATTTTTTAATTCTTACACTGGAAAGATAAACGCAACTAGGAAATTCAACTGCCTTCTGATAAGAACAATTTCTTCCTCAGTGATATTCTGTTTAAAAGAACAAACACTAGATGGCGCTTATCATTTGTCGCCCATACAGTCTTTAACCGTTACGTAGATTTTAAAGTAGTCATTTTTTACTGACATTCCAGGATTCGCCCTTGCACGTTCCAAGGTCAGCGAACAGCTTACACTGGTTCTGCTAGGAATTACCAACAGCAGTGAGTACAAACAGCGTTACGACTTTGCCTTCCCTAAGATTGTCCAGGAAATCAAAGGCAGGCTGCGTGGATGCTGTACATAAAACGATAATATTTTCTGTATATACGACATATCTGGGTTCGGCTGAATACTATATTTCTATATTTGGTATATCTGGGATATAACAGTACATCTCAATATAAATGATGTGTGGACGGCGTAGGTTGTATCATAAGTGGTGGTATATGACAGTACAAGTGAAAGTCTGGAATTTTCTCGTGTGGGTTATATGACACACACACACACACACACACACAGCCTCACACACATATACATGTATATATGATGAATTTAATAGATGGGTTTTGGAAATATCTATTAAAACGACATTAAGTATGTGTATTAAAAGGGTCATAGGGTTTTACTACTAACAACGGGAGGGGTAAAAAGCAACATTAATATTATTAATAGAAGATCGATAATGACTTGTTAATGACTTGATAATGACCTGCTAAACGTATACACAATACTGCATGTACACAATATTGTTTGTTCGTGTTAGAACTGATTATGGCTTATGATACTTACAAACTGTACACCCCCTTTCTTAAATAAAATTTATTTTACGATGTATCAAGTTGTATTTTTTTCATCCAAGATGTCAATGTAAAGTATTGAAATATACATGGAATAGATGTACTTTTAGCAGTACTTTTATGCCTAATGGAAGGTAGAAACATATTTTATTTATTAACAAAACATAATGATATATTGTTTTAAATACTTTCAATTTAATATCATCGGGCTTCACATGTCACGTGACAGGTTCCAGAAATATCGTAACCATTGTTTTTAAAACTTTATACTTACAGTGGGGATATTTTTCAAACTGTCAATTCTAAACCAAGATAAACTGGGTAAATTAGGATAAAATAATTTATTTTTGAAAGATTTCAACCCCACTTGTAGAAGTCAAGGTGTTTGCTCAAAGAATAAAAAAATATTTAACAGTCCCTATTTTGTGCTGATTTCAAACGATCTCTTAAAGGTAATCAGCTGACATATAAGCGCATATTCATGCACGAAATGTGTTGTCAAATCAAAGCAAGATAAGTAGTAAAATATTTTCTGTCATTTAAGGCTGCAATTTTAGTGTGCAGTTTTCGGAAACATTAAACAAAGTTATTTTCTTAATTCGAATGCAAGATGATTAAGTAATAAATGCAATACTTATGACTTAATAATAACCCTTAAAAAATAAGGTAACACTTTGCTTTTTAAAGGTTGAGAATTTAGAAAAAATATTTGTAAATGGAAACGTGAAGTCGACCAGTACATCATTTGGGAATTCTACAATTTTTTTCCGTTTTGACCTCTGGAGGGAAATAGTAACTTCGGTCCTGCGAAATCGCTTCAGTTTTATACACTTAACTAAAGAAAGTGTTTCACAACTGATCTTACCTAATGTGTGTTAAACTCTTGAAAATAAATACCCGAGTTAATAATTAATAAGATAAATACATGAACATGTTCGAGATTAGAACTCTATATGATTCCTTGTATAACCGGCAGAGGGCAGTACATTAGTATGGTTTATCATTATATGGGTTATCTGGTTTATAATGTCTAGGATAAACCCCTGCCCCTACTCATGCGCACCGCAAGCTTTAAAGACAGACACAAGCTGTTTTGTAAATTTACACTTTAAGTGAAGAGAGCATACACATGCGACAATATTCCAAGTGAAAAAAATAAATGAAAAAAAAAAAATAAAATATTTGATGGTTAAACATGGTATATTTTGCTATACAAATTAGATCTACTGTGCGGTGTTCTATCAGTGATGATGCATTGTAAATAGAAACTTGTGCAAGTGCTTGCTTCGAGATAGATATTAGCATTACGTGATTCAACTGTTTTTAAAATGGTTAAAGCCGTAAATGCAATGTGATGATGCAGTGATACATACCGTATATACCGGAACTAAAATGCTCAATTCTACATTATGTAACAGGATATGCAATCAAATATACCTGAATATTGCCCATATATCAAAATCCAAGAATGTTTAAAAGGATATCAAATAAAAAATGATTCCTAATGAGCTGAAAAAAATCTTCTAAAGTCTAAATGGTGCCCATAACAAATTGGTGATTATTCTCTGAAACTTAATTTATTATCGCACAATTTGACACTAAATCTGATGAGGGAGTAGTCCATCTCTTGACCCTATCGTCCTATACTAGATCTGTTGGACGAACACCTCAGGAGCTAATCACCTCAAGAACTAATCCGTCTAACAGATCTAGCATAGAATGATAGGTCCAGAGATGGGCTAATGAGGGAGCAAAAGCCTAATATGAGATGTTATACTTCTATCAAAAAGACAAAATCCAACATCTGTTTCTTCTTAATCTTTTGGCCAAGTAACATGGCCTCTTTAACGGGTTAGCAGCCTCACTTTCACAGTTACATTTTAAGATTTCTTTTATGACATTCAACAACCAAACAACAGCTTTGAAAAGTAGTTATTTGAGCATGTGACCAGCGACCTTGGCCTTCATCAGGTTGGTTGAGATGTAAAAATAGGCTGTTTTCTCAATTGTTGATTTTAATGAATCACTATAATATTTTACAAGGTATAATTTTGGTTTCATTCTAGTTAATTAGGCCTATGCCTCATTCTACCATTGCAGCTTATTTTAGGGATCTTATCTGTGAGTTTAAAAAAGATCAACAAATTTCTATGGGCTCTCCATTTGTAGAACATACTTTTGTTTATCCTGCATTCCATGGTTAGGGGGTTAGGTTTCTCTGATGGGTTACCATATTCCCTTGATATTTACATATATATTTGTAAATCGACCTCGCAATTTAAAGAAAAAAATACAACCACATGTTCGTGACCGGCTTCTGTGGTCTAGGGGTATGGCATAGGGCTTAAAATTTTCACTGTCAGTACCAACCAAGGCTGAGCGCTGTGCAGGATTAATGGGAAGGCAAATGAATGCACCTTTCGGGGAATCCCTACGAGTTACGACCCAGGAACAGGAACAATTACACACCAAGGACGGCGGGATATTGGTGTGCTAATTGCCCTCTCACGCATTTCGAAATTCCGAAATAGTATTCTGCAGATGTGCCTGGTGCTTTGTTGAACTAGCACCAAGGAATTATTCCTTACAAAATATGTCAGTGAACACCCCTTGACAATTAACTAGACTATTCTAAGCCATGCAAGTAGAAATCATGAAATAAAAGCCCTATATAGGCAACATCCCTAGTAATAACTCCTTCATTTAACTTGAATAAGAAAATAATGTCAAATTTATATGAGACCCATAATGTATACATCATCAGTTTAAACTTTGAACAACGTTCTTTGATCTATGTATTGATGATATTTTCATTCACATTTATGTGAAATTTGATTATTTAAAACAAAAATAGCGACTTATAATCACCAAGGATTGCAATGTTATAGTGGGTTTAATCTTTAATTACATAGAAATGTCCTGAAACATTATTTCTTACTATGTTTCTTTCTCAATGAATGTATATTTTTATTCAAGTGCATTGTTCATTTCCTGATATCTCGGCAGAGTTCGTGAAAATATTTCCTCATTTTCAATAAAATTTACAAACATTTTGCCTTTGGAGCAAGTCTGTGCTGTAGTGCACCGAACACGACAAACATGTGTAACAAAACTGGTACCGAGATCTAACATATGATAATATAGGTCTACGCTATACATATATTACACAGTCGTTGCAGAAAGACCGTGTACATGCACACTATGTATGCCTCATTATGCTATGACATATATTGGCACGCCAGATTTAAATATTCTAAATAAGGACAAGGCTGCTAAGAAATTAGATATAATGCATACAGTGTGTCATATTATTTGTTTAACCATGGTCGGTCCCTTCTGTTTCGCATGAATTGAGTTTTGATATACATGTATAATATGAGCTCTATCTGTCCGTTTATCTAGATATCTAGATATTGTGTGCGCTCGTAGGAGGTATATCACGTCATGTGATTTCAAGTCATTGCTTCATTTATAGCTCTAGGTTAATGTTTAAAGACAGGAGAATTTAAATACCGAAGTTTACTCGTGTAATAGATCAAACCTCACGGCCATTTTCTGATACAGAAACTTGAAACTAATGATCAAGTGTCAGAGACAGGCTAAAAAAAGTACATGTGCACTTTATCTAGATTAGAGTTCAAAGTTCAAAAGGAACGGGACTTTCAATCCAATTTCAATGTTTCTTCATTAGCACAAAACTGAATCAAGACAGATAATATAAACCTCGTGGGATTCAATATATTATTGTAATGTTTGGTATAAGATTTAACTCTTTGTTTGTGTTATGACCTTGACCTCCGTCTATAATGGTGAGGGCCTTTGTAAGATTTCATAAAACATATCATATTTTCCCTTGTCAAGGAAAATGTTTAAATTATGCGCACCATATGAATTAATGGGCCTAATCACTTCAAACTAGAGAATGTTTAAATGTTGTACATTTGTTAATGCAAAAACTAGGTTTTAAAACAATTTAAATACCCTAATGCAATTTTGTTTTTAAAGTGTATATATTTATATTCAGCAGATTAAGAAATAGGCCATAGCGGCACAGTTATGTTACAGTAGCTAAGTATATTTTCAGAGGTTGGGAAATATCTATTGTTTGTTAAATGAAAATGAGGATATTCATATAAAATTGATGTTGTTTCCTCGACAACAATATTTATATTTAAGTAACCAGACAAATATTATAATCAAAACGTGCTACAAATCTACAAATAATAGTAAGAAATAAACTGTAGATACCAGGCGACGCATGAAAACTAGAATCAAAGTCAGATTTAAACCATAATTCCAGTATTTATATCATATACCAGATCTCAAGTGGAAGATCGAAATTAGATCTGATGGGTAAACATAACCTTCCCCCAGATTAAAAATTGTAAATTCAAACCCTACATTCCTACTAAAGTTTAACCTCTTTATTTTATTGTACTTTGTATTATGTCGATATTTATTTTTATATCATACGTTAAACATTTGAAATTAATTTAAAAAAAAAAAATGAAACTCTATATGCTGAGATTAATCCTAGCTCTTGATTATGATTTTGATCTTAACCACAGATTCCCGTAATAAAGATGAGATTTTATTTAATATAGACCTTGTTGCAACTGATCTTTGGATTTCATCCCATACTGGCCTTAGCACACCGTTATTTGTTTTTTTTTATCTCTGACCCTCCAAGCACCATCCTTATGTTCACACATTATTTATATGCCTATAAGAACGTGTCATGTGGATTCTAAGGATTATACTAGTACACGTAATTTGAAAATGCTAGTAAGCTCCCACCCGTGACACATGTCTTATGAGGATATGTTTCACCTTGCACCATGAATTGGCTTTTTCCTTTTTTATAACTTTTATCTACTCAGGCATGTTGAGTGGCGAATGAATCTGTAAGATCTTCTTTAGTGTGTCCTTGGTCACCGTCCATGGCCTCATAAACGGTCGGTGCATGTGCACTTCAACTCAGCCAGTAAAAAAAGGCATTTGTCTGTTTAAACTGGCCTGTCAATCCTGTTTTAAAAACCGAGAGCGATTGCATTAGGTATTTGTACTTACAAAAGAAAAAAATACATTTTTCTCTGTTAAAAGCTGCCAATTTCCAAATACTCAAAAACAGAGGAGGACTGCATGAAATGTAACGACAGAGGAATTTATATTGGGGTTCAAGTGTACATTCTCAGGTGATACGCATAACTTACGTTTATGGCCTCATTATTACCTACCTCAGAAAGGCCCTTCTTGTTTGAAGTGCAAATATTCCTAAGGTAGCGTCCCATTTTATTAATGCTATGCCAGACTTTAAGGGCACACGAGCGGTCATAAATTCCACGTGTCCACTAGCTTTATACTGGTAAACTGAAAAAAAATATTCAGTTAAGTTTCTTTTTCCGCTCCCTATGCATACATAATGATAGATTTGAATGTATATAAAATTAATATATGGATGACTAGCAATTATTTTTTTTTAAAGATACGATAGGATCCGCGGGTTTCTACATCTTCAGGATGATATTAACATTTATAATACTTGATAAAAGATTATGTGATGTTTGTTTGAAATCTCTCTCTCTCTGATTTTGTATCCAAAAAAATTTATCAGGAAAGTTACTTTTGCGAGTTATTCGCAATGGCACTCCAAAACCCGTGCTCCTACTTTGATATCCATACCTTTAAATGTACATAAACATGTCATACAATATGTGAATTATCTCACACCATTAGTACATTTTGGCGATAAACAATGGTGATCCAGCAAAACATCCTGGTACACGGACTTAGTACTTTTAATATACTATTTTTATACGTTGTTATATGGTTCTGTGCGTGAGCAAACAAAGGACACGAGTGTTTGATTTCCATAAAAAGACTGCGTGGCTAGAGGTCAGAGAGAAACATGACAGAAATAACACAGATGAAATACTGATTGAAAGCTTAATTATATTGATTTGTGAAGTTGCACGGTACGGCTACCAGGTGGCGTACGTGCTATGTTTATATTTTGCGCCACTGATCGCGTCCGGTGCAGGTTTATTTCGACTTGTGTACAAGAGTAAGCACACGGTTTTGGGCCGACATATTGTCAGATGCCATAATATTTTAAGCATATAATAACGCTGCGCTTCGTGTATATTTAACAAACCTGGTATGTGACTAGGTCCCTTTGACTGCTTGGTAGACACCAGAAACTTCAGCCTTCAGTAATATTCTTTATATAAGCCATTGATCGTAAGGTTCAATTATGCTTCAGTCATGTTAAAATTGATATGATTTGTTACATAATAAATACTATCATACAGTGCAACTAGTTCTAGTAAGACCAGTGTACGGAAAACTACACATGCATCATCCAAAATATTTTATTTATAAAAATAGAAACATGGCAAGATCTAAAATGAACCAAATCCGAATGTCCTAACAATGCGGATTTATTCTCAGGTCAAAAGTTTTTGTAACTACCATATACTGTATATCTTTATTTTTAGTTTGATATATGAAAGAATACAAAATACAGATAATATATATAATCAAATCACCAGGTCTGTCAGTGACGTCATGCATCTGAAACCTGGTTTAACAAATTATTTCAATGCATAACATACCTAAACTAAAAGGATAGTTTCGTGTAATAAAACAAAATACATTCCATTTTATCTTTATTTTAAAATCTTATAAAAATGCTAATTCCACATTTAAATTGAATTATTTTCAATATATTATCTAATTCATCCTAATTTCATTTTAAATCTTCACAGTACAAAAGGAAGTGACATGAGAACTGCTTCAGGTGTTATGTTTATTACAAGCATTAAGACCACGGTCTACAAATCGAATGTTTTCCTTACAATCAATCTCCGTGTATATTCAGTTTATTTATTAATAATTTCCTCTGAAAATGTTAATGAGTTGGCTATTTTACAAAAGTAATTATTGTAAAATGCTAACAGACTGTCCGAAACCCTTGATGGTCCCTGTGCTCTGTAGTTAATAAAAAATGTTATTTGAGTTATATATATATATATATATATATATATATATATATATATATTATATATATATTATATATATATAGCGCCTTATAAATTGAACAGAACTATATGATAAAATGTAAAGTTAACTTAGTTACAACCGATTAATGAGCTGTCAGTTACTGTCACGTGATTCATCGTTATTTTGTTATACGTAACTCTACAGAAACAAAGGATACACAGACTCAGTTGATGAAATACTCCGCCCCCTATACATAAGATGATAAGAGCTCTGAAGTGCCCATTTTATATATCATTGTAAGAGTGATCGAGTGATCCGCTGTGGGTCTGCGCCTTACACATTTAACACGATAAGAGTGCTCAAGTGTCCCATTATCTATTACAACACCTTTTGTCCCTTTAGATCTTCTCACATTCGTTTGATAGACGTAGGTCTTGGAAGAATGTGACGTTTGTCCTAGACACTGGCAAGGCCTGATGGCAAATTGACCTGATTCTGTATGCATTTTTTCAGGTCATTTTATCTGTTGACTTGTCCGTGTGTGATGAATACTCTGATGATGGTACACCATTGATGATGATATTTCCGTTTGTTTTTTTTGTTTTTTTTTTTGTTTTTTTTTGTGATGGTTGCTGTCCAATTGCTCCGTGTCTTAAGTAAACATAAACAAATCTGCATCCGACCGAGAGTATTGTAATGTATATAAATGCGTCTGGAGTACTTTTCTCCAATTTTCTTGTTTCACATATCCGTGTTAATATTTTCTTGCTAGGCACTTTCATTGTTTATACATTCACTATTCTGGAACTCCATACCGTAAAGGAATTACCGAAGTACAAGCATATATGCCATTTAAGCCAATGTAACCGCAACTGTTATTTTAATTCCAAAATGAGGTCATATTCTAATTTGTGGCTGAAAGGTCCCATCAATTTATGGCATCGATTTTAGTCAGTCACTGTGGTAATCCTTCTCTAGCTTGGCTATGATTTTTATAATTCAAACATGATACGAATGTAATTATTTTAAGAAAATGCTTGATAACTGGAGTCTATGATTTCAGTCACTATTCTGTCAATGGTCATCCCCGGTTCCCCGCCCTAACCTTTCCTTGTGGTATATGCACACCCAAGCAGTGTACACCAACACGACCACACAGATAAGTGCTCCCAGGCCTGCGAATACACCGACCACTATAATGTTACCTTGAAGAGCCCCACTGGGCTTAGGAGGGTCGCTGGCCATAGCCAGCTGAGCCAACAGGGTCACAGCCAAAACGAACATCAACTTATTCGCCATTCTTACAACAGTATTGTCTTCCCAAGCTTGTGTGAAATATCCCTCTCGGAGAGAAAGCGAACCAACCTGGAGTGAAAATACGTCGGGTATACCACCTTGATGCTAGAAGTATAGCCTTTGTCCCGACTGATTATTCGCCAGTTGAATTAAAGTTATTTCTGTTTCTGGACTCAGATTGTGGAAGGTCCGCTAACAGTGACGTCTTGCGCCAAGAGTGTATGGGCGTAATGCAGATCATGTGTTGTCACTCAACACGGATTCAGGCCAGGGGAGCGTAGTCCAGGTAAAAACTTACCTGTGCGTGTTTAAATATGTACCTACATATATACGCGGCCCATGTAATTGAGCCGCGACCGGGTCAGGCTGCTCTCGACGACGAGGATCTTTATGAGTGAGTGAGCACGGGCTCGGCCGGTTCATGAATAGATCGCAAGGTAAACTGTAGAATGTGAAGGTTTTCGTGTCATTATCACAACACGTTGTGTATGTATTCATACCTTTAATGGTTATGATATATATATATATATATATATATATATATATATATTTATCGACAAGAGGGTGATTAGATACACACCAATTTATACACAATCAAGGAAACCTCCCTTTTCGGGCACCTCTCTTTTAGGGGCACTTGAGACAAGCCCGTTATTTTACATGCTTTGTACTCATAGTTATGATAAATAATGCAAGGCACTCTCGTTGGCTGAGCTGGTGGCGTGCGGTAGTCTCCAGGGGTGGAGGAAACCGAAGAACCTGGGAAAAAACACAGACCTTGGACAGGCCATTGCAGTATACTCTCATAGTAGACCCACTTGTGGCTCTGTAGTAAACATCTGTGTCAATCAAAATAAAAATTTAAATCAAACAAAAAAAATGTAAACAATACCCTGTTCACTGGCCGTCAATACTAGAATATATGCACCAGAAACGGGACACAGATTTATATCACTTTATGATTGGTTCAACTGCCTTCTTCATAATCCATGAAATAGATTTCAGAGCGGTTCGCTGAATCAATGTGTGTGAAAGCGTACCTGCAACAGAATAGGTAGTTAGAAGATGCAAATTAACTGATATATATAGTCTGAGTTGTGGGTCATCAAACTGCCTCACTTACGATTGTCTGAGCGCTTCCATCAGTTGTGCCTCAGCACCTACGTTGGCACCCACCGGAGTAATTCCATCACCAATGTTGAAATCCTTAAGTAGGCCAGCGCCTTTTTAACTGACAGATGAAATCATGTCATTGGTGAGGAACGTTTTCCACCATGCAAAACAAAAATATGTTTGAACCGATAAAGAATAATGTACTCTCGCAAAACTGGAAATCAGGGATCATATATCTTCATCTTATCTGATGGAATACTGACTAAAGGGCATGGAACAATTCTTTTAATTTATAACAGAAATTAACTTAATCTCTCCCTGCATGCATGGTCGTTTCGATCTGTCCATCTACATACAGAACAATACCTGTCAGGCGGTTATAAGCAATTTGATAGGGGAATGTCTGTCAGAAAAAATCATGATCCTGGTAGGTATATGTCTCAGAATGATCTCGTTTAAATGAATTTAGCTAAAGCTGGCTTTAGTATCCCTTTCTATCCAGATCATGGGTGTGTTGCAACATGGTGACTTTAGTCATGTTGGTCACTTGCGCCCAGGGCCATATGTATTTTACTATGGTAACTATTATGACGTCACAATTGTAACAATGGTATTTAGGCCAGCTGCTGGGTTTAAGTCCGATTCAATGTTATCGCAGCAGACCACATGTCATTACAAAATATTCACAATGATCCGGTTTTCCAGCCTCTGTTTATGATTTCCTCAAAAAATATTTGTTGATAATTTGCATTCTCCCATGCAGTCAAGCTATTTAGTCTTCTTATCAATCTAAGCTACTTGGGCAATTGTTAAACAGGAATCGATAAATAACTTGGAGTGTCTTCGATTTATTAATATGTTTCGAATTGCATTATACATGTACTAAGATTAAAAGTCACCGGAAATCCTTTTTCCGATTTAGAGATCTTTTGTTAAAAAGACTTAAAAGTCTGGTAATTACCGTCAGGAAATGGTGTTTAGATATGAAGTGACGTAAGACATGATGAACCAAGAATGTTACATGAATATATACGACCACACGGAGATATTCTATATTCCAGCTCCGGCTCGGATACGGAGCTGCTTTTTTCCAATACAAAACGTATGAAACACGTTGAATGGCACAAGGTCTCGCGAGTGCAATGTCAACAAAACAGATACCCCTTTTTCTCATGGATGAGCGGATCCCTTTACGGTCGTTCCACTCATCATAAAAGGAATGATTTGTATAAACCGATAAAAACTTGTGTGTGGTTAATCGGCCGGAATCGCTTACCTCATTCTTGTATTCAAAAAGGAACATTCATAACCAAGCCTGTATACCGGTCATACGTGACGCATCCACTTTAGTAAAATGATATTATGTGCCTATTGCGACTACACACATAGAGAAACACACTTCTAGGGAATATTTTCACCTACAGTTGACCCTTATTTGTGCAGTTGTTAATGAAAAATATATGCAGTAGTAATTCTGGAATTGAGCAGTTCTAAAATTTAAAAATCTGTTCCCGTCACAGAATGAAAATCCACTTGTTTTCCTAAGAGTAAATAAATTAATTTCCTCCACCATTGATATCAAGATTATACAATATATATATATATATATATATATATATATATATTGTTATGCATAATCCCTTCTTAATATCCATATTTATAAATATGCATATTATTTATACATACTCAAGATCAGCCAGTTATGGTTTCATCTGAAAATAAAACTCTCTCTCTCTCATATGACTCTTGTCCCTTTGTCTTCACTTGCTTTATGGGCAGTTCCTATAAGTCTCATTTTATGCTAAAGGGGAATGTTTAAGTTGCAATATATTGTCATATATATAACTAGTGTAGTATAAACAACGTTGGCAAACCATTTAGCCCCATGTCATAAGAATATACATGTATTCATCTTGGACTCCATAAAGTGTGTTCACTGAAAACCTTGCAGAATACAACAGGTTTAAGGTTCAATCAATCAAGAGATTCCTGTTTAAAATTAACAGAGAATTTGAATAAACACGCACTATTTGTACCCTCCGGACAATTTGACCCTTTTGGGAAAAAAAAGATAAATTTGAGTCAATAAACAGACGGAAAGGAAATCAAAAGGTCCAGTCCCTTCATATAATACCCAATTGTATGTTTTCGGAAGCACTGATTACGGGACCTATACAGTTGGTGTAAATATTATGGATCATTTACACATGGAGACTCCTGTATCATAGCTTCAGGTGCAATTCATTGAACATGCTTCATGTGCGGTCCATGGTGCGTGCATAATTGAGACGTTTGTGTATATAGAAAGACAGGGATCACCACGGGTCACCATCACATACACAGGTGCCCGATTTCAGGTTACAGGGAAGGATTTAATAGAACAGTGAGCAATCAGGGTATTATCCATATTAAAATATATATGTGCCCTTATATTGGTTATTGTATCCTTAACCCCCCCCCCCCCCTTCTCTCTCTCTCTCTCTCTCTCTCTCTCTCTCTCTCTCTCTCTCTCTCTCTCTCTCTCTCTCTCTCTCTCTCTCATATTATGATTGGGCATACGTAAAGGGTCACCAGCTGAATGGAGATGGATGAGATATAACTTAAATTGGTGTGGATGTAGAGAAAGTTAATTATAAATCAAAGTAAGAAAAAAATCAGTGGCCAATCATCACATGCATATGAATGTGCATTAAAACCCAGACCTGCTGGGTTGATAGAACTATGAACTATGAATCATTAAATGTATGCGCTCCAAGGTACAACTCTGCAATTTCACTCTGTCTATGTAAATAGCTTTTTTTATTAGTTGTAATAAGTTCTTGTTAAACCTACGTGTCTAGGCATCTTATTAACAAATTAAGATGATAATAAAGGTTTGACAAATAATAAAAAAAAGTATTTAATAATTACGTTGTGCGCTAAATCAGTGTCCCACGTTCTTACACACGCACACCATAAGATAGGTATAAGTAATGGTAGGTTGACATTCCAAAACCAGCAAGCGTAAACAGATCAACTAAGTGCTAGTCGGAGAGGCTCCATGCTTTTTTCGCATGGCAGGTTCATCACAGTAAAACAAGGTGTATCGTCTGAAAGGTCGCCCCGTATGTCTCGACCAACGAAGATTTATGCTTTCTAGTTCATGCAGTCGCACAATGCTTTTACATCTGACGTCTAAAAAAATCTCTTCAGCTTTGATATATACACTATGACCTCTTAATCTTTGTCAGTGCACATAAATCTAAGCTCTCCTGTTTACAACGTGTAGACCTACTGTTCACGTCTTTCATAATAAAGGTTATAACTATTTGCTAGAGAACGAACAAACATCATTTATAAGAACAGAGTATGTTATGTGACTTATCGGTTTTGTTATACGAACTATACACGTTAGTTTAAATACCAATATAGGCCTAACACTTAGGTTATGCTAACGTGCCATGGTGATACGTTTCATCTTGTTTTCCAAAAGGATATATTATTCAATATAATATATTCATTCGTCCGTCTGGCAAACCAAAGTGTTGTCTTATGGATTCATTTGTGGTTTATTTCAAAAGCAGAAGTAACGAGTGGTGAAAAAATTTGAGACGTCAAAGTTCCAGCTACTTGTTTGTTGCCCCATCTGGTGGTAGGTTTTGTAACTAATTCTGAACATTGCACAGGAATATTCCAGTAATACAGGTGCCCTTGTACACTATCCACGTACTACTCCCCCTATTGTTCTGGTAATGTGTGACGTGTGATTATCATTTAATTTTTTTTTTTTTATTTAATTCTAACGTGCTATATGTGACGTTTTCCCACGGTCTGTGAGGACGTAGACAGGGCTTTGGTAGGATTTCATACGCCGAACGTTTCAAAGTGTTTCACGGGTAAACGTACCTATCACTAAATCATCAGTGACGGATAATCAGTGAAGTTTATTTGCGGCCCATTCGTGATGATTCGTGGAGGGATCCGTGTCAGTGTTCCTCAGGCTATGATTTGCCATAACATCGGAAGGAAATGTAGAAAATCGAAACTGGTAAGCGCGCCTTCGATATACTGATTTGTGGAAAGGAAGCGCAGGAAAAGCATTGATGATTTTTAAGCCGTAAGAACCCTGATTTGATATAAAATAAAGTAATGAAGTTTTCATTCTTTACTTTCTTATTATTTAGAACGGCATTGATGCCACTTTTGGCATTTCTTGTTGAGCATTTCGGGCAAACTGTGCTGCGGATTCCTCCACTGATCTGTTGTAAGGTCTCCTAAGATTATCCTTGCAAAGAGTAACCCCAAATCCGGGCCTATCAGGTAAATCGATAAACCCATCCTTGGGCAGGGGTTCGTCTGGGAAAATCCCGCCAAAGTACGGAACTATCTCGTCTGCGTTGGTGCTGAGGTTAATATACTCCGCCAGAGGGCAGTTGCGGAATGCGTACTGAAGGTGGTATGAATAAACGCTGGAGCCGTGTGGTATCACGAGAATATCGTACGCAGATGCCATGGCAACCACCCTCCGGGCCTCCGTAATACCGCCCAACCACGTGATATCCGGCTGTAAGATATCAACACAGCGGCTTTCTATCAGCTGACGGAAGCCGTAACGAGTGTACTCGTGCTCGCCCGTGGTCAACATGACTTTGCTGCTGTTCAGCGAGTTCCTGACACGGTTATATCCGTCATAATCATCAGGCGGTAAAAATTCTTCCATCCACTTGAGACCGTGAGGTTCCAGGGATTGTGCCAGTTTGATCGAGTAGGAGACCGTGTGAGCCATGTAGCAGTCTAACATGAGTGGGAAGTCGGGTCCTACTTTTTCCCGCCATGATCGAAAGAATTCTACATTCTTTCGCAATCCGTCATCTCCGTCTGCGGGTCCATACGGACAGGGAATCTTCGCTGCAACAAATCCAAAATCTTTCGCCAAATCTGGCCGTGCTGTAGTAGAATACACCGGTAGTCGCTGTTTCGTTTTCCCTCCTAATAAGGCATAGACGGGCTCATTCCTTAATTTTCCCAATAAATCCCACAATGCAATGTCTACCGCACTGATCGCCTGTAACGGAAGACCTTTCCGCCCGTAGTTCAAGGTGGATCTAAACATCTGATCCCACATCAGCTCAACGTCACGTGGGTCTTGACCTTCCACGAAACGGCTCAGATGCTTCTCCACAATGTAACATGCTGGTTCTCCACCAATTGTTACACCGACCCCAGTGGTGCCATCCTCGGCTTCTACCTCCACCACTAGAGAGCCCAAAGCGTTGATACCCCATGATTTCCTGGTCTTAGCGTACTGGGGGTAACTGGACATGGGATTGGCCACCGGGGTGGGGTAACCGTTAATCCAGTGTTTATCAATGACGTCATGACAGTCGGCTCCCTGATCACCACCGCTTGATTCAGTGATGTAGGCACGAACTGCCTTTATCCTTGGAACATTTTTTGCCATTTCATAAGCTGAAAAAAAAGGAAATGAGAGATATGAGATAATGAGAGAATGTAACTGAAAACAGCTTGAATGTTAGTTTGTTGCAACGACAAAGGAAATGATTGTAATTGCAATATTGCTGCACCACGCAAGATGGAAATTTTTTTATTTATTTTCAAAATTATATATATATATATATATATATATATATATATATATATATATATATATATCGGTCGATGTGAAGGTATATGTGTTGATATTGATCGAAAGAATTCATTTGTATCTACAACATGTTTATCACAGCTCGGCATCAACATAATACTCGACATATCGAGGCGTGTATGTGTATGTGTATGTGTATGTGTAATATAAATCAGCTTTATATTATTATAACTTTGCATACATATAACAAATCATTAAATGCCCTAGCCCTGAAAGATTCTCAGTGCATCACTCTCATCACCCAAAGTGAAAACATAATGTGAAATCAATAAGCATGTCAGGCCGGTTATATCTTTCTTGAGACCAGTCTTGTTCTGGTACTATATACATGTAGATTCTACTTACAAAAAAAACTAGAGCTACACCAGTCAGTCTGAACTGAACGAGTGTGTAAGGAAACTTACATGTTTATCCCACTTACCCAGATACTAAGAAAAACTTGTTGACGATCATATATTAGCACTAATGACAGCGGCTTCCTTATTCCCCAAGGTTGTAAGATATTTGTCACAATAGTCACGTGAGGTGGGCGGTCAGTGACCAAGTGTAAAGTCCAGGTGCGGGGAGGCACAGAAGTATGTAGCGTCAGCTTATGTGATTTCATGATCAATGAACTCAGTCACGCAAAATTATACAAGTGACCCATGGGTCATGAAGCTCAGTAAACCAGCATCACCTTATGGCTAAACAATCACAACTGTTAGTCACATTTCAACCATAGCAATGCATACCTGTTCAAGTGATCAAGGAGTCATGATCCTCCGCTGACTGGCATTACATTATATATGGCCTAATATTTACAACTGTTATTCACATTTACAAAAAGGAGTATAGGAATATTTTTTCTAGTAAAGCACGTTTCTTGATAATTTAGGGTATACGTGTGTGTGTGAATGCTGACCGAATATTGTGACACAAGTTGAATTTTTCATTCTCAAAATACCAATCAAGCTAGCCAAAATGAAAAACCAGTAATGATGTGATGAAACTGTAAAGATCCTAAATTTAGGCAAAGGTACAGACGGACGGAAGGCACATTGGCCAGTAAAATGGCCGGCCGGACGGTTGAACATAAGTACGACAGAGAAACGATCGTTACAGCTCAGCAAGCCCAAAATAATGGACTCCTCCATTTATACTTTTAAGTGGAGGTCCCACTCGTAAAACTGAATCTGACTTCCAGACTGATTTCCAAATTGCTCATAGATCTGTTACCTTAATTCCTAAAAATTTCACCACGACCTGTCTAAATGTCAAGCAAACACTTTCTAGCTGCAATGCTTATGTTCCAGGTCCTGCTAAGATAGACAGCCGGCCGGATAAAAGGACGACGGACATAGACCCATCACAATAGCCCAACATGACCATAGGCCAGCTGAGCTAAATATATACATATATATATATATTTATATATATATATATATATATATATATAATTTGCAGTTGTGAAATGCATGACAAATTTCAAGGCAGCCCATGCATTAGTTATCATAGGGGTGGGAATATGATTTTCATTTCGGGGGGGGGGGGTTAAATTTTTGTGGAGCGTGGGGGGGGGGGCAGATGGTAGGGGACGGAGGGTTTGAAGATATGCGGGGATAAAGATTTATGCTGGCAAAGAATCCCTACAGGAAAATTAGGGGTACTAATCATGCAGGGAAAACCAATGGCAAAAAAAGGTGGGGAGGTCAGCCCCCTCCCACCGTGTTGTAAATTTAAAACATTTTTTTTGTACATGGGCATATTTCCTTATACCATTGAAGCCAATGGCCCATACAAAATGTTCATAGAAATGTCAATAAATATTTCAGCTCATTTTACACAATTAAAATTTATGACTGGTAAAATAGGGGGGGGGGGCAAAACTATACCCTCTTTGCCCAACCCCTTGCTCCCCAAAGGAAAATTTACTCAAGATTACTATTTATGTTGAGATATCACATTTGATATTCACATTTTAAAAAATGCTTGGTCTATTTTTTTCCAGACTCTCAATGTTGCCCATGATATAGATCTCACAACTAGTTGTATTCATTATCAACTTTATCATCAGTTGTCATCCGTGTAAAAATATAAATGTAGGTAGCACTACTAATCTCATAAAAGAGTTAAGGTTTCCTAGATGAATAATGACAGGAGATTTCAAGGAAATCGACACTTTAATCAGAGACAAATTGGAACCTCATATCAGTTAAACTTGCAATTTCCCAATTGAAATGATATATCAAGCCTGTAAGTGACATTTATCGTGAGCTTTTAAGGCCAAATTCTGTTCACATTGTGCATGCTCTATTGTGAGTTTTTGTTCAACAGCGACAGGTGCCGCTAGTCTAGAGAAATGGAATGGATTCATATCAAAGAGAGCACATTCGAACACAAATTGGAAAACAATGGAATACTACAAATATATTTTATTAAATAATCGTACATTTGTTTTGCCTTTTCATCAAGTCTTTCTGATATTTGAACAAGTACATGAATATAAACAAGAGTGCATCTGCAACTTTCGACACCTTGATTAACATGTGATAAAAAGCTCCTAACATTCCTAATATTCCTCCCATTTATATATATATATATATATATATATATATATATATATATATATATGTCATTCAGAAATGTCAAGTTGACACAACCCGAAGACCTTTGATTATAGATATCAAATTCTTTTGGGTGTTTGTGGTCTAGCTCACCCAGAAAACCTTTGAAAATTAAATGAAAATATATGCAATCTGATTAAACTGTTTGCGCAAAATGTGACTTCACGATTAATAGCAAAATATTGTAATTGCCTATATATTTTTTTTCTCTCTTAAACAACTCGCAAACATTTCACAAATCGGTTATCAAATGCTGGTTAATATTAGCTCTCCTGCAGACGTAGGCATATTTTGATGAGATTTCTTCATACATAGCTTAAAGTCCAATAGATGAGACTGATGTCCGTTGGCTTGAGAGTGTGAGACAAGACATAATTGAGTCTCTCGCTTAATGCGTGAGACTTAGTATATCTGTTTATTTTTAAAACCATGCAGTTTTCCTTACTCATAAAATAACACAAGCACGAACCAGTCAAGAAATATATATCATCCTATCCTAATATGTACAAATAAATTGAGCACAGCATATCAATAAAGTTATTGTCTACATAAATGTATTTACATAGGCATATTAATTTAATTAAGTGCGCAACGGGTAACCAGGCGCACACCTGAATGACGTCACTTCCGTCATCTTTCACTACTGCGCGGGCTTTTGGCACTGTGGACTGTCGGCTGCTGTGTTGTCTGTGTAGGTAACTCTCCTCCAATCCGTCTACTCAGCAATATCCTTGGGCTCAAATCCTCAAAATGTTGAGATGGTGAAGGGTGTACCTTAACCCTGGGAACGGGCATGGGAGGAATCTGATCTACAATACATATGTAGGAAAAACCATAGAAGGAACGGTGGAAATTCAAGTAATATCATATATTCTGGTATGACTGGATTAGCCTTATTTAAGCAAATGTATCATGGAATTTTACAGCTGATAAAATAAAGCAACATTTGTATAGGATTATACAGCGAATCGTCAGCAGAACTCTTTTCGTTGATAAATATTCTGTTTTACTCTGTGTTGGTCTCTTCTATCAGATATTGAGAATTATTGATGTACACGTAGGTAGGTTGCATGTTATATGTATTTTAAAACTAAATTTTCATTATTTTTTCGCATCACTGAGTGTATCAGTGATTGCAGAATTGTTACAGATAGTGATACTTTGTAAGACAACACAAACCTTTAAACTGCATTTTCAACAAGAGCTTTTTATAGTCTTAAACCGCCATGACCATATTTTTTTCAGTAATGGCAATAAAGTGGAAAGGATATGCCTTAATACCAAGGTTACGTATATCAAACCTTGCATGTCATACATTAAATTATCTCTATTCTTGAATATATTCTAACCAGGTATTTTCTGTTCGAACAATACTTACTTTTATATAAAGCAGCAGCTGCGGCTGTCGGGAGCACCATGGGTGGAAAAGAACACATCGGAGTCAAAGTCGGAGGAGTAAGACAAGGCACGGTGATGGGTAGTCTTGGATACCATGGTAACAAAGGAGGTCTCGGCAGGTGTACTTGCGGAAGGTAAGGTGACGTCACCTGAGAGGGGTACACGCTCTGGGGCTGAGGGGGTTGGTTGATACCCCACAAACTGTACATTCTTGCTACCGATTTCTCTTGTTTCCTCCATTTAGCTCTTCGATTTTGAAACCATACCTGCAATATTAGAAATATATGCTATTATTTTTTTATATATTTTTATTCATTAATTCAGGTACCGATAGTTTGATACCATCAATACATTCAGGTAAATTAATAGCCGTTATAGATAAAATATATGTAATTGCCTAACCCCTTGTAATTCTGTTCGGTATAAAATTTTACACAAGAGTATAACTGCAATAATATCACCTTTGGTTATTAACGTTGGCCCCATAGGGCGATGGTTTGTAAATGAGCCAACATGGAAAAGTGGATCCTACATCAAGTCAATAAAAGTGGTGAAAATATAATTGAAAATTTTACAGTATATGGGTATAATGACTTGGCTTTCTTAAGCCCCACAGATAATAGCTGAAAATAATAGATACTAAAATTTTGCACGTTTAGTTCATTATTGTCGGTATCAAAGTTTCAGTATTTCTGCTTAACAAAGCAAAGGTAACCTTCATGAAGTTTCTTCAGTTTATCTTAACTCTCTATATAACACCTACCTGCGCCCTCTTCAAACATTCAGAGCAAGAGCGAAATTTATATAACCAAAATCTCGAACGATAACATATTTCCAAATCGCTTATTATGATTTTGGGCCTATTAACTTAATGTAATTTGCTTTATGTTTATAACTGGAGCCGCTTACAGTCCTCTGTTTTCATGAAGTAAATATAACAAATTCCAATCACACCACTCATTGAACATGATTACATGAATAACTACAGTATTCAGAACAAGTTACTTCCACATGATAGAGGACAAGAGCACCTGCCGACCCAAGGGATCATTCAGTAATCGTTTTTCCACAGTTTGGACGGATTACATCAACACCTTGTAATCTAAGTATTCTTTCAATGGTCCTTAATAGGAAAAATTAGTGTGACTTAATTCCTACTTGTACTCAAAGCCGTCCGCTACAGTCTCACAAACTAGATTATATCCCGCTGTTCTGTTGATCGCCATCAATAGACTTTCCCGGGCGTTTGATATAATTGGGAGCCAATTAGCTGCCGGGTTTTCACCGCTGTTCATTTGAACGAATATGATCCCTGACGTTATGTAAAGTTTAGAAACCTGCACACACCGCCCTGCTCTCGATTTAACGAGTCTATTGTAATGATGTCACTGTTTTACTCACTTACAGTGTTTACTCAACAGTTAGTAACATGGAGTTTTCTGAGCCCGCCTTTAAACAGCCCTGCTAGATGGGCCACTTCAAGGTATTTACATGGAGGGTACTCTGCAGTCTCTACTACATCTTCTACACAAAACAGATCACTTCTCTCTGTAATCTTATGCATCTCAAGTAAATCATTAAATTTCTTGTATTATCTCATAACATAATGTTATCCAAAAGTAATCTTATTATAAAATATTTGGCGAAAAATAACATGCATGGTATCTGTTATTCCAGCGTATTGACATTAAATAATCATATCTTAATGTGTTCCTGGTATCTAAAAAAGTAGGCATCAAAAGCTTCCCTGTTGCAGATATAAACGTACACTACATAATTTACGCATGTATAATAAAAATAATAATAATATATATTTATAAAAATAATAATATTTAATAATGATAAAAACAATATGTTGTAATAGTTGTAGTATTCATGTGTCAAATAATTATTATAAAGCATTGTTTTTATTATACTGTAACAAATAATTGTTGGTGTTCAAGTAATTGTCTAATTTTGTTATTCACTTTCCACAAAAATTGAAAGAAAAACATAATTCCAACTGTTATATTGAGTTAACATTGAGACAGTCACTGTCTTTTGTCTTTTACTTAATTAAGTATGAAATTTATTTATTTATATTTTAAATGTTTTGTTTTTTATTTATTTATTTATAATTACATATATATAATCATTATAAGTGGTTGTAGTAGTAGTAGTAGCATTGCTCTTGTTGTTGTGTCTTACATGTGACCTAAGCGACACTTTAATTCATGATCAGTTTTATATGAAGGTACCAAACTATACAGCATTTGAATTATATTAAATATATGGAAATATAATCTATACAGAACGAGCAAAATGACGGCTTAAAAGTAGCGTATTACAGTTTATACAGACAGATACATCAATTTACCGATATTCTATACCATTTGATATTCGCGTTGTGTCACGCGCATTCGGTCGATGTGACCGATACACAAAGTTTATATAAATGTATATGCTTATTTATAAATAAAAATATTTTGGATTATTATTATTATTATTATTATTATTATTATTATTATTATATGTTTATTATTGTATCTTATTCGTTCAGGTGTTAATTAGAACGCGGAAAAATCCAAAGTCATATATTAATGTGTGTTTGCGTTTGAACTCCCCTATATGTACCCTGGCCCTAATTAATCACATGCACAAGCTTAGGTAGTATCTATAACAGTCCCGTAATATGGTTTTAGTTTTGTATGGCTTGAGCAAAGTGTAGGTGACAGAAAAATGTTTGTGAATATGTTTGTACAAAGGGTTAAAGACAATAGCCAGCAAGAAATGTTAGCAGAAATCCAAAGTAAATCTAAGCTTAGTATATATAGTGAAATTAAATCAGCAATAGAACCAGAAAAATATTTATATAATATGGCATTTGTATACAGACAAGCTTTATCAAAATTTAGATTAAGTGACCATTGCTATGAAATTGAAATTGGAAGGAGATATAATGTACCCAGAGAAATGAGGATCTGTAAAATGTGTGACCAAGATGAGGTTGAAGATGAGATACATGTTTTATTTTATTGCTCTAGATATGAAAATATCAGAAAAGAATTTTTTACATCTTTCAAGGAAATTCCAAAAAATATATATGGTTTAATTAAGCTATTAAAAACTCAGTCTTTTAATGTCCTTTTGAATGTAGCTAAATATTTATTTCAGGTTAACAAATTAAAGAAAGAACTTGATGTGACAGAAACTTTATGATTATGAAACAACACAACAGCAGGTAACACAACCATGTTTATATGTATGTATTAACTGCATGTTATCATGTTACATGTTTATTGTTCAATTGCATTTATTTATGTTTATATTTGTACCATGGGCCACAAGGCCTTTTTCTACAATAAATTTCTTCTTCTTCTTCTATAACAGTCCCGTAGAGAATGCTCTGCATCACCGCCCATGAACACAAAAAGATAAAACACTGCTTTGTGGGAACCGGTCATCACAAGACGGACTGCACCTTGCAGGGAGCAGAAATCACCCTTAATCATTAGCTGGAAGTGCGGAAGTCTTCTTATTGTCAACCTATAGTCAATTGTAACAAGTAAATAACTAAAGGAACACAAATAACGTCGTCAATTGTCATTGACAATGCTGGAACTAATCGTTAATACGCTACCCCTATCCATGCAACCACCGTCCCCCGCGCTCTTACCTTACTCACCAAGACACGCGCTAATTAACCTGACAAGATCAAACAAGTCCATGGACCCCCGACGTTAAGAAATAACAGACAGAGTGAAATAAGGAAAAGGGCGCAAGGAGGTTTATAGACTTACTTAAACTCTTTGATAGCATCGACTTAGTTGTTAACTATGTGATGGATAGAGTAATTCTTTTATTCACAGGATTAAACTTTTCTTTTGATCTGAAAAGATCTCGGTTTTTAATCGTTACAGGTGTGAGTAACTTTAACTAAGGACTTTGTAATCCCCATGTAACGACGTGGTTCATTATTAATAAAGAAAGCTGTGTCCTGATATCATTTTAAGGGTAAAAGTTGCATAACTGCAACAAATATTTTGTAAGAGAGAGAAAGCTCAAGGATTTTAAACTAATAGAAAAAATACTTTAAGTAAGACTGTTTAAGTACAATGTTAAAATTAATAATTTCTAATCAATCTATTAATATATATTATGGGGAATTTATATAATAACATATCACCGTGCTTCATTAAGTATACCATCCATTCCATGGAGTTTTGAAAACACATGGATGAAATACAATTTTTAATAAATATTTTACGAATTATATTAAATGAAGTTCCTATATTTATGTTTATATTTTCAATATTAGATCCGCTTAAACATAGGTCGAATAGTATTAAAACTTGATATTATCTGTATAAATAAGTGGAACTTTAAATGAATGTTTGTTTAAAATATTTAATTTAAACCACGGAACACGATTCACATTTCTTATGCAACATGACTTTTTTTTGGGACGTGCTGTTTGTTTAAGAAATGTTGATTCTGAACATCTCTATTGATTTATAAAATTGAAAAATTAACCTGACGGTTGACATACCTGAACCCTGGCCTCTGTGAGGTGGACCTTGTCTGCTATTTGTTCTCTGAGCGTACAGTCTGGGTAGTGTGTGTGTTGAAAAACGGCCTCTAATTCCCTCAGCTGGTCTACGGTGAAAGTGGTGCGGTTGCGTCGTTGTTTCTTAGACAGATGGAACATCTCAAGATCATAGCCGTCGTCTGATCCGTCGTACGATCTTTTTCCACTTCGTACTGGGCTGGTGTCTTGATTCTGTAGTTCTGAAGTTGAGTCCTCATCATCTGCAATTCATATCGAAAAATATTATTTTCACTAATTACATATTATATATATATATTTGTCTATATATTATTTAATCGCGTATTCTTCTCCTCGAAATTCGATCAAAATGACAATTTTACACTCATTTTATGCAGCATCTCTGCATGGCTTTGCCCCTTCAGTAAAAAATAATTACTACAATTTTATATTAATATTAAACCCATTTTAGTATAAACTATTTTAAATCTAATATATAAAATATACTATATAATATATATATATATATATATATATATATATATATATATATTTATTCAGAAGAAAAAGTACTCGGAAAATTCTCCTTATTTTTTCATATTATTGTTAAATAAAAAATAAATAAATAACCTACAAGACTAATTCACTGTATGTTTTAAGCTCATATTTAACTAAACGACAGTTTCCCAATTTTGTTTGCTGTTTTAGTTATATATTGGTTTAAAACGTTTATATATCCGATTGCTTTAAAATGCAGGGGGGGGGGTTATTTAAAATGAGATAAAGTCCCGAAGGATGATGATACATTGGGGTCTCTGGAGTGTTCATGTTTTTTTTTTTCTTAAGAGTAAATGGGCATAAGTTACAATATTCAGACAAAGAATACATTCTTATTCTTCCGTTATATATTTATAATTTACGATTTTTGTTCATAATACGCAGCCAAGTATTAACTTTAACGATGCTTTATATTTCTTGTTCATTTCGAATACAAAATAAACAAGCGCGTGTATTTAAACTGAACAAGCCCTATTATTTGAATTAAGACTAAATATTACGGCTATATCGAAAAACAGAGTTTTAAATGAAACCCACAGGCCCAATAAGGGGTTTTATTTTTTCCTAAAAGTAAAATTACACTTGTCCGTAATTGTGCAGGAAATTATTCTATGTCTATGGGATTTACAGAGAAAAATGTATCGTTAACTCACTTGTTCGTTCATCTTAAGAACCAAATATACTATAATAAGTGATGCTCGGGGGGGGGGATTATAATGCTAAAAAGGGCGAATGTAATTTTGTCTTGAGTCCTGTCGTTTGTCTACCTAGCTGCATTGGTTGTCATATTTGCATTTTTCCATTACCTGAATCATTTATCATATAAGCTTTTAAGGACCACAACATTTACATATTGGATTCAATTTTTACAGGCGGGCACAACGTTCATGCAGAAGATATGTTTCAACAATGCGTAGCTTCTGGACACGCTAATTAATTACAAATATATGTTCAGGACAGTATAATGATAAAATATAGTATTCGTAATTTAAATATATATATATATATTTATATATGTTTATATATATATATATATATATATATATATATATATATATCACTTAAATAAAAAAAAAGATAAATATACTTACTTGCAAAGAAAACGTTCTCTTGAAAAATATGCATGCCCTTTTTTATTGCGGATATATTTTTATTATATTCGGCGATCATATAACTATGCAAGTCTCATTTTTAGATCCGAATAAAAATTTCGCTTGAAATATGTTAAACGTACCACCAGTATTTAAGCTTCAATGTTCATTCACATGATTTCATTAAAATTATAAGTCCCCTCTGCATTAAGTAAGTCGCTACTTTTTACAGTTCGATTATTTCTTGTACATTTTGTATTTTATACCTGTTGCCTATATGATTGTGCGATCTGCATGATATGTTTACTATATGTTAAATATTTATAATTTTATAAATATGTAATTTATGATTTAAGATTATCTGTCTTGCATTTATATATTTATCATGTTTACCATACATGTTTTTTTTAAGGAGGGAATAAACATGAATAAAAGTAAACAAAGTCTAGATTGGCATTCCTCATATTATAATGGTCAGGAATGAAATGCAAAGACAAGACAGGTAAGTGTTATGCGCTTACAGGCTGTCAGTCCGTTAAAAAAAGCAAATTTTCATTAACTTAACCGCATTAGTCAATGCAATTTCGGAAAAATTACCAATGTGACATATAAAGAAAACTAAAACAAATTTACCAAAGCTAATAAACAATGAGAAAAACAAGTAAATCATTGTGAACCTATAGATTTTGATGATTTATACTAATATATTTCGAACACTTTTATATAAAATAAACTCTGATAAAAAAAAAGATTTAAACCAGCTTGGGAAATACAACAAGAAAAAAGTACTCACAGATAAATGTCGGATTCATTAGAAAAAAAGCGTTCGTCCGTAAGGATAATCTTCAATCAACCACTTAAAAAATTTAAAAAAGCTTATTTTTTAGTATATAGCACTTTTTTCAATGAGATCTTGTGGCTGTCATTAATGCTGTTTTTTTTTATTTATAGAAAACACGGATTTTTAACATGTAAGAAACACTTACCAGTGAATTCCACGTTTATTTCTTCATCTTCAGAATCCACGGTGTTATTCTGCACATCAATTTCCGCCATGGTGCGGAGAAGAGCATAAAATAATATAATTTAAAATTTCAAAATTTAAATTTAGTTAATAAACAATAGAGTTGTCGCATTCGTCTTGCTGGTGCGAAGTGCAAATCACGAATGCGTGGTAGTCGCACCGAAATGCAATCGTCGTCTGCGGTTTGACTTCTAATTTGGAATTGTACTCCAAAGAACAAAATCGTGCGTAACCCCAGATTAGACTTGGCTTCAGTTCCTTGCAAGATGAAAATAAAGAGACTGCGGGGTGTCCAGGGTGTTAAGAGAGATGTAAAGCCACTAGAGGCGTGTTCCAGCGTCTATCGCTCAGATGTCAGCGGGAGGCGAGATCTTTTGGTCACGTGACCCAAGGTCAGCCGCGTAATCCGTTGGCAGCCATAATAGAATATTAATTGAATATTATTTACATCTGCCGGAGTGGCAAAATTTACAGTAATAGCATTAGTTAGGGAGAGCTTTATAATATATTTTCACGTTACAGATGCAAATAAACAAAATCACGCCAAATGAGCAGATTAATTACGTACAGCCAGTTAGTGCCCCCGCTGAGCTAGTTGGCTTAACCAGAGGATTGAGGATTTTTGAGTATTTCCAACAGTGTTTGCTTGTAATTATTAAAGTTGACGGAAAGGATTGAGATTGTATTATATATTAATACTATATACACGCATATTGCTGATTTCAACATATGCCGATAAACATAAGCCTCTCTCGCGCAATGAGCCCGTTTCTTGGCATTCAGTCCAATTACACACTTCGTCAGTTTCGAGTATACGGGTTTCGCGTGACTCTGAGAGAAGATCATAAAGATCATTTGGATATGTATAAAAATAGAATAGATCAGTTTAATAGACATGACACCTATTTTCATGAAAAGACTGAGTTTAACTTTTTTTACGTATTTCTTCGTTAATTATCTTAACCAATAAATTTAATGAATAGTTATATATATATATATATATATATAAATATATGTATATATATATATATATATATATATATATATATATATATATATATACAGTTGTAAAATTATACTTTGGTCCTTCTCGGGTTTTAAGTGCATCAATACATTATTTGATAAATCTTCAGCATAACCAAATATACTGCATACATGCATACACGCAGTTACGCTCCCATACCGTCAATCTCTCTCTCTCTCTCTCTCTTCTTTCTCTCTTTCTGATCTAATCAATCAATCAATCACCTTTGATGTGTTGACGAGGCGCCCCCTGGAGGAGTACTACTCCTTCTCAGGTGTCTTGGGGCATCCCGGCGCATGCAGCCGTGAAAGACAATCATGTTAATCACACATTTAGTGATTCCCTTCTCTGGATACTCTCGTTGCTTTCCAGGAGAAAGAGAATTACGAGTATCAAAATAACCCAATACCTGCGTTCTAACATGAATTTCGTATTTCTTTTTCCAACTTGTAAAATTGCACAAATATATCTCCCTCATAATATTAATTATAATATGTTGGTGTATGTAGTGTGTATAACAGGTATATAATGTATCCGTGGAATATATGATACGGTTTAAACAACAGGTGGGTAACATTTTTGCATAAAAAGAGACAGATACAACCTGCAGATAATAAATGTTGTTAAGAAGTAATAATTTAATCATATTTAATTTTTAAAATTTATAATAAAAATAAATATTGAATAATATTAAAACGAATATCTTTTAATCCGGCATAGTGTGATATTATTGGTACACGAGAAAAACAGGTAATATAATTTCCATTTTACTTTGTTCTCGAATATAATAATACAAGGCTATATAAAAGATCGATGTTAGTCAGTTAACATGACCATAGACCGCATATAGGCCTCGATCGCTGGGCACGATAATCTAATTTACGTGCGTTAATTTAGGAATTCACATGTCACCGAGATTACTGTCAACTCAGCATGAGTGACACGCAACGTGCGAGGTCTTGCTATGCCGTCCAACTCTAACACCAAGAGTCGAACAAATATGGAAAACATTTAACAATTGTTTAAATGATAAGTTAATAAGATCTTTAGTGAGTTAGTTTTATATTATGAACTGTCTCTCTTTACACGGGGTAATTCACCACCTGTCGGGTCTGTATTTCTGCATAAAAGATATACCATTCATGGATCCATAAATCTTATGCGTCTTTTTTTTATTTATTTATCTCTGGACGTAAAGTACTGACATTAGATTGTAATTTATAAAAATTAATGTGCCAAGTCCATTTGTGTTTCACGGGTTATCGCGCCATTTAAAAGCAAGAGGTGATCTTCCTTTGCTATCTCGACATAGTGCAGATTGGATATCGTGGTTTAATAAAAAGCATAAGTATCTTCCTTGATGCTTTGCGTGTTTGTGCGCAGGTGTAGGGGAGAGAGAGAGAGAGTAGAGAGAGAGAGAGAGATCATCTCCAATCAAACCCCGACCCCTTTGATCCGCCCATGAAGAGAGTTAGGAGAGTATGACGGTTACTACAAAGGACGACAACTTTTAGGGTTAATTAAAAGATTACGGGCGGAGATGAAGAAGGCTTCAACATTTAATAGTATGTTTTCCACCATATCCTTGGTCATACACATGCAGATCATCGGCTAAACGGAATTGACTTCTTGTAATTTACTCTATGACCTGCCAGCCTACATAATATGTGGCCTTACGCGTACCCTTCGTCCCCACAAGCCTGCTGAGGAAAATGGAATGATACAGAAAGGCAGGGGCGGGCCGTACAACTCACGGCTATAGTGTAATAAAAAGGTTAATGGGTTCGGGCTGAGTTTTTAAAATTCAACAACTGTCAGAATGTTTTTCTTCCTGTGCTTGCTGTATAATAGTCACTTGGTCCTTAATCGGCTTGTAAAACTGGGTAATAACATTTGTGTGAACAGTTGTATTCTTTTAATCATAGTTCACATAAAACTCATACAAAGGTTTGCTCTGATAATAAAAATTTCAATTTTGTAAAACGCCTTATAAATCATGACAACATCCAGAACAACTTTGCCTTTTTGTACGTGGAGAGAAAAATTCTACAAAGAACCAATGACCACGGATGTTCTATTTATTATCAACCGGTTACTGGGAAATGTGGGAATGCACAACTAGATGGAGCAGACTGATCTACAAGGACATTTTGCAGGTTTGTTGCTGCCCTCAAAGATGATCATATTGAACTACAAATTTACTCGTGTTCACACTGCTTACTCATTACGTTTAGTGATCCTCAAACACAATGTTATATATAAAGAAATATAAATTTCGCAACAGCAAAATAACTAAACATAACAATTAACTTAAAAAAAAAACTTTTATTGACAGTCATGTATATACTGGTATATAAAATTCACAAATGTCCATTTTTTACACAAGATACTATCCTAAGGTTATCCTAGGATTGTATTTCTTTCTACAAGGAAAACCTTTACAAACAATGTGGGAATGTATTGACTCAAGATTGATTGAACTAAGAAAGTTTGTTTTCTTTTCACCCAATGTATTTATCCTCTATATGATAATAATGATTCATATGTGTCATGAAGGGAAAAATGATTAAATCTTCAAAAAAATTGTGCACTGAACTTGTGTGTTTGTAAAACATTTCATCAACAGCATACACAGTCCCGTTTCAATATATAATAAAAAACATATCCACATGGTTCTCTTTTCAAAAGCAGAAACAACTGACTAATCAACTAGGCTTGATAACAACTACGCTATTTACACAGCGCTTTAACTATAGGCCTGCTCCGTATATCATAAGCGCTGTTTGTTATGACCCTGTATCCTGAATTGCTACACCAGAGGGGAGCACTGTATTTTTGTCCAATCATATGAGACCTTGTGCTGGAAGACACAGCCAAGCGAGGAATACATGGAGCCAATCATTTTCATTTCGTTTTGAGTGACAGCTTATCGCCCCGGTAACCGTCTGAACAGGCCACAGGCTCAGAGAGTATTGCCCCAGACATGGTTTGCTTAGGGCCTTTGGCACATAGGATGCCCGGCCGGTGAGTTGTAATTAAAACGAAAAGTAACAACAAAGGCTGCGTGCACACCTTGCTGGCTGGTTTCAGTTCTGTAGACAACAGATACATGGCTATGCTAACACAGTCATAATGTCATAATCAAATCGGTCAATGATGCCAGAGTACAGAGTAAGCAATTAAAATTTGACCATAAACTCTCATCATGCGGCGCTTGAAGCGCAGCTATGGGCGGAGCCAGGAGTGTTCATTTATTGGCATCTGGTTGGCTGCTTATCACCTCATATGCACGTTTTTTTTAGTGGAAAACGAACCGCCATCTGGTGTGTAAATATATCATAAACCATCAAAGCTGGCAGCGTGAAAATCAGTTGCTACTTTAGAAGCGGAAGATTTGCGCTGCCTCAGGAGCGTAGATAACAACAGCATTGAAAGCATAAAAGTCACTTGCATAACACAGATCTTATATATTTTTAACATAAAATGGGTCAAAAAAACTTTCATACGTTTATCATTATAATTATTACATTGATATAAGTGTCAAGTGATGTTCCATCATCTGCATGCATAAGCACCATTCATATAACAAAATATATTCTAAAACCATCATATTTACACATATACATATGTACATATAGCTGATCATGGACGGATTATATCAGTTGTCTGTATTTGTAAAGTAATATAAATTTGTACTGCCTAATATGTATGTGTAACAGTTTGTAGCATTCTCTCAAACCTCAATATCTGGATAGATACCGTAAAATCTCCACTTAAAACCGCGGTTTAATCAAGAAATTCAAAATCTTGAAATCAGGTTGATTACCTGAAAGCACTGTGCGGTTTATACTAGAAGTGTTTCCTGAACATCTTCCTGACAGACATCGTTTTTGGGCCGGCGCGTGGGCGATAATATTGCAACTTTCGAAGGCTGTTCTTAGCATGCATGGGAGCCGTGTGTAAATGTATTATTTACAATTATTTGTTATTTATAAATTAAATATTGCTGATAAGTTTTCGTGTGATATATAACTTGTTATAAAATCTTGGAAATTGTCACCAAATAATACGTTTACAACAACCCTGTTGTTACACACAGCGGTCCACTTCGTTGGGCATGGTCAAGCAAAATTGAAATAAAAGCCTACTTTAAACCCATTTGCGGCATTATTTAGCAATGATTAATTGTTTAAAACGTAAAATGAATAAAAAGCTTACATCCTAAAGAGTCACACAATGGCAGACGATCGTTTTAAAATCAAGTTTGGGTGCCGCCATGTGCTGAAACACCCCGGTATTCTGCTAAGAATATTTTGAACGGCTGTAAGCGGTGGGTGGTAAATAGAACAGCCACCTATTTCGTCCCAGCGTGCCTTGCGCGAACACTGCCTTGACAAAATGGCTCTCCACACGGAAACTTTCTTCAGGAAAAAAACTTGGTAACCCGGACTGGCCACTTTAATTTTACCTTAAAATCACTCGTTTTCAAGCGTCATGTTTCCTATACGTGCGTATCTCTAAAAGGTAACTTCAGTTACTTTGATATTTAGTTAAGTTGACCAGCGATGTTTTCAAACGCACCAGCAAATTGTGACATGGAGCGATGTCAACGTACGATGTGACGAAGATAATACCGAAGTAACCGGTATGAAAATGATTTGAATCTTCAGAGTAATTCCAGAAAATGGAATTTTCATCAAAAATTAAGATTTCAAAATATTACTTTTAGAATTAAAATATACAGTGACTTGAAATGGATCAGCAGAATATTTTTTCCAAAATATAATGACAAATCAGTAGCAAACAAGAATACGGCACGGAATATAAAATCTGTATAAACAGGCAGAGGTTCACCGGCACTTACGTCTTCCCAAACTTCATGCTTGAGTGACCCTGCAAAAAAGTGTTATGATGTGTTTAAATAAAATTCCCAAGGAATTTTTAAAGTGGACAGGAATGGCCGAATCGCAACCTACGCGTGTTCATTTCTATATGATTGCTTGATTGTGTCTTTTGTCAAATCATTCCTTAGCGAAAGTTGGTGCGGTTTTAAAGGGGGGTTCTTAGTATTTGAGCCCCTCGCGGTGTCTCGCCTGGAATTTCGGCGAAGTCTGGGTGCGGTTTTAATCAGAAGTGCGGTTTTAAGTGGAGATTTTACGGTATTCACTCTCTTTACCTTCCACTGTATTATTCAAGGTAACAGTTGAAGCACACTGACTCATGATGTTCACTGACAACATGACCATCCCATTGTAATGCCCATTTTTTTATAGTAATGATTTGGCCTTCATTAGAGTGGGTTTAAATGTCCAATAAAACCAACTCGACCACATGATCACAGATGTTGGTCTAACAGATGGTCATGTAAGTGGGGTTTTACTCTATAGTTTGTCACTATTGTCTGAGTTCTGTTATAACATTATGAAGGTTTTGTGCTGCTGGTTCAGCGTGAGAGTTGGCAGGTTGGTTTAACAAGTTGTTGTATGCATGCTGTATCATCTTCATGAAATGTCCTGACTTCAGTGCCACCTTGGCCTGCAACAGAAGGAAATATGTATTAAACAGATCATCCCTCTAGTAAAACAACCAGGTGAGTGGTATACTGTTTGATACAATACTAATCAGTGTTCAGTGTTGATCAATATGATATACTCTCCTAAAACTGACTCTGAGTTGTCACCTGGAGTGAAGGACATTGGTGTAATATCAATGTTGCTTTTTCGAATAAAAAAAAATAAATTAAAAAATTAGTGTCAACCGTGGAAATTCAACAAACAATTTCGGGAGCCTGCAATATTTCAAGGAAAAAATAATAATAAATACATTAAAAAAATTACTTTGTCATGCTCCAGTGAATGCTACGAGAGATTTATTATGTTATTAAATGCGTTTAAAATAAGAATTATATGACAAGATATAACTAGAATATCAGCAGAATCTGACAAAAGCCCTCAGCCAAAAGAACAGTGTTTATAGGTGGTAACAGTTTCAAGTATGAAATATTTGTTCTCACATGGATGTATATCTGTACATGTCTCAGTTATAAATTTGAACTGGAGAAGTATGTAGTGCCTTTGCAAGTATAACAGATCACATACAGGACTTAGAGATCATCAAGGCATATCATTATACCATGTTTCATAACAATCTACCAATTGGTTCCTGAGAAATAAGCTCCTAAATTTGTTCTATTCTAAGCTCTGTGACCTTGAAAAATAGGTCAAGGTCACCCATCTTTAAACTTGACCAAGATTTTGTTAATATGCATCAGCACTGAGGAAATGAAGTTCCTGTGTTGAATTACTTTGGAGATATCCTGCGCACAAGGCCAAAGTTGAAAAATCTATTAAAAATTCATTAAAAATCAGAAATTGTAGGTGGCACCCCCAAACTTGTGCAGCAGGTACAGACCAACAATCCCAATATTCATTGTAAGTTTTGTGAAAATCCTCCCAATGGTTCCTGAGAATGGAGCTCATAAGTTTTTTTTCTAATCTAAGCTCTGTGACCTTGAAAGTAGGTCAATGTCACCCATCTTCGAACTTGACCGAGATTTTGTTAATATTCATAAGCACTGAAGAAAAATAGTTCCTGTGTTGAATACCTTTGGAGATATCCCACTCACAAGGCCAGGTTGAAAAATACAATAAAAATTCATTAAAAACCCCAAACTTGTGCAGCAGGTACAGACCATCAGTCCATATCAGTGATTATAGTAAGTTTTGTGAAAATCCACCCAATGGTTCCAGAGAAATAAGCTTCTAAGTGTTTTTCTATAATCAGCTCTAAAACGTTGAAAAATAAGTCAAGGTCACCCATCTTTGAATTTGACAGAGATTATGTCGATATATATTTTCACCCATGAAATAAAATTCCTATGGCGAATCCTTTTAGAGATATCCCGCTCACAAGGTAAAAGTTAATTGACGCTGGACGGACGGACAGCTTGGGTGATGACAATAGCCCATCAGCCTAGAGGGCTGAGGGCTAAAAAGGCATATAATATATTTAAACATTTGTACAATATAGCATGAAGCAACATTAAGCAATAGTATATGTCTAACTTGGAAAGACATGGTATATACTGCAATGGATATCCTGTCCCCACAGAGCAGATGATGCTATGTTCAGCTCATCTGACTCTCCATTCAGCATTCTTTGTGATAATGATATGATATGACATGACATGACACGCTTACCTTCTGGTTGTTATACAGGAGTCCCCACAGAGCTGATGATGCTATGTTCCTCAGCTCATCTGACTCTCCATTCAGCTGCTGTAGGAAGAATGGCAACAGTTTCTCTGGAAAAAGAAAACAATGGTGCATTTATAAAAAGTCAAGGTTTAGTTAAAATTACATCACACATATCAAATTTTGTCAAGGTTTACACACATCACATTTTGCTATTTCATTATGCTAGAAACTTTTGTGTCCCATGTATTGGAAATCAAGAAGCTTTCCAAGAGTATAACATATTTCAAGGCTTTTTTTTACGATCAACAAAAAGATTGACAATACCAAGTATCAACAAATATTTAATCAGTTTTCAGGTACCATTATAAAGGGCTGGATGTTTAACCCTTAGCAATCAAAATACTGAATATTATTGACAAGATGTGGTTTTAAACAGTTGTGGAATGGTGTCCAACAGATCTTGACAAAGGTTCACAGTACACATCAAAACCACACCCGGTGTACTAGCATGAATAATACAAACATGTGAACATCTTACCATTTGTTAGTAACTTTGGTTTATTCCCAGCATGACAGCACATATTCCGCAAAATCAGAAGACAGCATCGTTGATGGTGTTGGTTTCCCCGGTTACCCATTTCAATCAATAATTCAACACAACCTACCAAAAATATATGGTCATTTTATTTTATATTGGTATATATATCATATATATATTGTCAAATACATGAAGTATAGTAATAAACAGTTTAATTAAAATCAAATGTTTTGAAGTGAAGATGTTCCTGGATGGGACCAATATTACTGGCAGGTACCAGCTCTTTCAAAAAACAGACAAATATTACTGAACATCATGAAGCTGAGATTTAACAATAACTTGTCTGGTGGAACATCTATGAAAATTATTTCCCTTGTCCATATAAGTAATAAAATTGCTTATTTCTTTGATACATTCTGTTCTGAAAATATTTCAAACATCATCATATTTACCTGTTTTACTGAAAAAAGAAACTTAAAGGTTTATATACCAATAAAATATTAATTTACATTCCAAGAACCATTGTATGAAATATTCTGAGTAAAAGTGCTATCAACAAACTCATGAATATGGCAATATTATAGTTCATTTTGTACCCTTTACTGGACTCACCAGTAATTCAAGTTTAATGCAGAACTAAGAAGTGGCCCATGGGCCATGACACTCAGCTGAATTTAACTGGGTGCTAATTTCTTTTATTAATGTTATATATTCTCTGTGAGAATAGCCTATGGCTGATGTTAATATGTTGAAAAATGGAAGGAAAATAAAAATTTCAGGAATCTTGCAAGGGACCCCAACCCCTTGGATTTCACAATAGAAGGTTCCAAGGAAAATAAATACAAAATTATGCTTTTGGTCCGTAGCTCAACGAAAAAAGGTCAACATGACCTATTTTTAATTTCAAAGGAGATTTTCCCAGGAAGTAGGCCTAATGCATACAATCTGTACCCATCTGACACCTTTTTACCAGTAGGTTGCAGAATATAGGTCACAGTGACCTAATTTTATGTTTCCCAGGACATTTGCCTAGGCCAAACTTGGATGTTATGTTAGAAATTTTTAGGCCTAATGGATACAATTTGTGCCCCCTCTGACCCTCTCTTGGTGCTCAAAATCATATTTTTGACCCGTAGGTCACAAAATATAGATCAGCACGACCTAATTTCAGGTTTCCAAGGAGATTCAGCTAGGACCTCCCTGGACGTACAGTTGGATGTTTCTTGATTGAACAGATAAGATTTGTGCCCATCTGACATTCAGGGTGCTCATATGACATCTTTTTCCTATAGGTCGCAAAATAAAGTCGCAGTGACCTAATTTCACTTTTCCCAGGACATTTGTCTAGGACCTTCCTAAATGTTATGTTAGAGGATTCTAGGCCTAATGGATAACATTTGTGCCCCTTCTGACTGTCTGGGTGCTGAAAACCTTTTTTTCAACCCATATGTCACAAAATATAGGTCACCATGACCTAATATCAGGATTATAAGAAGAATTTCCTTAAACATCCCAGCATGTTGCATTAGAAGATTCTAGGCCTAACATACAATTTGTGCCCAACCGACTCTCTGGGAGCTCAAAATCATATTTTTGGCCCATAGGTCACAAAATATAGTTCACCATGACCTAATTTCAGGTTTCCAAGGAGACTTGCCAAGGATCTCCCTTGATGTATAATTAAAAGTTTCTAGGTCAAACAGTTAAGATATACCCTGTGAATGGCCAGATGGCCGCACAACCGGACAGATGATGGACAAAGGGTGATCACTATAGCTCAGTTGTCTTACAGTTATTTTACCTATAAATGATTGGGACCCTACAGGCTACCATCAATTTAGGGCTCCTTCAAAATTTGCAGCATTGTGGCCAAACTGGATTTCTGATGGGTCTCAAATTTATTTGTGGACCAACCTTGTATCTTGAGCATCATCTGCTGGCCTTCTGTGGAGAATGAGAGATTCACAAACAAGTCCAGCCATAGTGTCTCCTTCATGGCGCCTTTACTCTTCTTGGTAGAAAACTTGCTAAACTCCTGCAGGAAGTTGCTCTGAAACCAAAAATACACATCCAGAGTTAAATCCAATATTCCATGAAAAGCTTAGCCTGACAAACACGACTCAGTAGGCCAGTAATCTTGTCATAATGTCAGAGGGCTGATATGGTGCTGTCAAAAGTTTAGCTGAATATCTGATTTAACATGTCTTATAATAGCAAAGTTAAGATGATAGTAAGCTTCTGCCATATAGGAATGATAACAGACAGCATGTTTAAGTAGATGGAACAACCAGCATGGTTGACCTCTGGCATCAAACCCACATGCACAAATATTTGCTAATACAGAAAGTTTTACTGATAAGAATAATCAGATGGTTTTGAGTTCACAGTCATAATCATCCCCTCTCTGAGGATGATCTGTTTGATGGGCCATCCCAAGGGTCACCTCTGTGACAGGGTGGAACAACAATACCACTTCCCAGGCCTGAAGTATGGTGCCAGTGAAAGTTTTCAGGGTTAATCTGAGGAACTTAGACAATGAGACCAGTATTTTGCCACTTTACAAACTGGCTGAGCATCATTGGCTGGGCTGTTAAGAATGATTTTTGGTTCACATTACACTTCTTTACATAATGGTGGCTTTGACACATAACATTCAAATATCCCCCCTGATTAACACCAGAATAAAAATTTGTCTCATAATAATTGTCTGTGACCTCACCACTGCATTATGTATGCCAAATCCCTGGATTAAATTATGCAAAAAAGCCTAAAATGAAGTCATGATAACAAACAAAAACACATGATTGGTCACAGCAGTATTGGTGTTATGGATCAATTGATTTATATTCTTGATTGATTTATTCTGAGCCAGGTGACCACGCTTTAAACACACTGGTACCTCACTGGTTCCTCCAAGTAAGACAGGCCTTGCTATTCACATAACTTGCCATCTTCAGTCCAGTGATTGACCAGTGATGGAGGACTTGAGTCCGGACATGGACTCTAGTCCATTTTTTATGACTCGGACTTGGACTTGAGTGTCCTGGACTTGTACTCAGACTTAGAGGTAAGGACTCGAGAAATCAGGCCAAGTCAATCTCAAGTCCAGCAGAAGGAAACCTCTGTTGCATACCATAAAGACATTAATATACATGTGGTAATTACTTACAGAGTATTACAAAAAAGACGGCATATAACAAGCTGTAGGTCTGCATCGGGAGCTTAATGCAATTAAACCTTAACATAAAGGGCATGTGTAAACTGACATAAAAGTACTTCTCAATGTAATCTCTAAGTTCCACTTTAATTTTTCTTTTTATAAAAAAAGTTTTTTATTGGACTAGGACTTGAACTCTGGATGACTCAGACTTGAAGGGGGGACTTGGACCTGAACCTCAAAGACTCTGAATTGGACTGGGACTCATGGAGGCTGGACTTGGACTTGTACACAGACTTGAAAATGTGAGGACTCGACTGCATCACTGCTTCCGACATCTAGTGCGCACCCAGGTCACTAATTAAACACCATTATACAACACTTTCTAATATCACCCCTATTACTTTGAGAATCTGGGTATTAATTGAGAGGGAACTGCATACACAGACCTACCTTCCAAAGAATACCTCTACATTCCTGAGAGAATGTCAGTGTAGCCAGGATAGTAAAGATGCTCTTTACGAGTCGACTATTACCGCATGCTTGGCTCTTCTGCACCAGTTTAATCAGGGCGTGGACCAGGGAGTTGGGGCTGTGGGGACCTTTCACTGGGGCCTTCTCCTGTCCAGCCATGGCTGATGTGAAGGCTAAGGAGCTACATGCTATAATGATAATATATAATATCACTATAAATAATATAATAGTAATAAAATAATATAATAAAAATAATGATAATAATAAAGTAAAATATCTGTAAAGAAATATAAATGAGTCCAATAATGATTTGCACTTGTCAAAGATGTCAGGTTTGCATAGAGATTTTACCAGTACCTGTTTACGGTAGATGTTAAGCAGGAAATTTTTGTGTCTAATAGTTAGGTTTTAACCCTGCTAACAAATGGCATGATTGCGGGGCAGAAAAACAAAGGACGAAGACCAACTGCTATAGCTCAGCATGCCTGAAAGTCAGCTGAGCTAAACACCTGTCAAAACTTGTTGATATTGGAAACCCCACTGGTGTCAATATAAAGCTATATGATCTGCAAAGTTTAGTTTAATGAATACTAAGTATTATCCACTAATGTGAACCTCTGTTGTATCTTAATTTTTTATCAGTTCTTCCACTTCAACACAACAAGGCTTTACTGTATATGAAGCATACTCTGGAAATTCCAAGCAGATTTTACGATAAGTTTCATTTTTTAAATCTGTCTGATAATTTCAAAAACTGCAATGGAACAAGGAACAACCTCCAAGCACATATTCATTTTACTTTGTGAACAGCCTCCTACCTACACAGCCAGCGTGGCCAGCACCATCTTACCTTGTGAACAGCCTCCTACCTACACAGCCAGCGTGGCCAGCACCATCTTACCTTGTGAACAGCCTCCTACCTACACAGCCAGCGTGGCCAGCACCATCTTACCTTGTGGACAGCCTCCTCCTACACAGCCAGCATGGCCAGCACCATCTTACCTTGTGAACAGCCTCCTACCTACACAGCCAGCGTGGCCAGCACCATCTAACCTTGTGGACAGCCTCCTACCTACACAGCCAGCGTGGCCAGCACCATCTTACCTTGTGGACAGCCTCCTACCTACACAGCCAGCGTGGCCAGCACCATCTAACCTTGTGGACAGCCTCCTACCTACACAGCCAGCGTGGCCAGCACCATCTTACCTTGTGAACAGCCTCCTACCTACACAGCCAGCGTGGCCAGCACCATCTAACCTTGTGGACAGCCTCCTACCTACACAGCCAGCATGGCCAGCACCATCTTACCTTGTGAACAGCCTCCTACCTACACAGCCAGCGTGGCCAGCACCATCTAACCTTGTGGACAGCCTCCTACCTACACAGCCAGCGTGGCCAGCACCATCTTACCTTGTGGACAGCCTCCTACCTACACAGCCAGCGTGGCCAGCACCATCTTACCTTGTGAACAGCCTCCTACCTACACAGCCAGCGTGGCCAGCACCATCTTATCTTGTGGACAGCCTCCTACCTACACAGCCAGGGTGGCTAGCACCGTCTTACCTTGTGGACAGCCTCCTACCTATACAGCCAGCGTGGCTAGCACCGTCTTACCTTGTGAACAGCCTCCTACCTACACAGCCAGTGTGGCTAGCACCATCTTACCTTGTGGACAGCCTCCTACCTACACAGCCAGCGTGGCCAGCACAATCTTACCTTGTGAACAGCCTCCTACCTACACAGCCAGCGTGGCCAGCACCATCTTACCTTGTGAACAGCCTCCTACCTACACAGCCAGCGTGGCCAGCACCATCTTACCTTGTGGACAGCCTCCTACCTACACAGCCAGCATGGCCAGCACCATCTTACCTTGTGAACAGCCTCCTACCTACACAGTCAGCGTGGCCAGCACCATCTTACCTTGTGGACAGCCTCCTACCTACACAGCCAGCGTGGCCAGCACCATCTTATCTTGTGGACAGCCTCCTACCTACACAGCCAGTGTGGCTAGCACCGACTTACCTTGTGGACAGCCTCCTACCTACACAGCCAGCGATGCTAGCACCGTCTTACCTTGTGAACAGCCTCCTACCTACACAGCCAGTGTGGCTAGCACTGTCTTACCTTGTGGACAGCCTCCTACCTACACAGCCAGTGTGGCTAGCACCGTCTTACCTTGTGGACAGCCTCCTACCTACACAGCCAGCGCGGCCAGCACCATCTTACCTTGTGGACAGCCTGCTACATACACAGCCAGCGTGGCCAGCACTGTGGACATGAGACTCTGTTCAAGCTGGCACCAGGCCCACAGCCCATGCAGTAGCCCCGCCACATTACATTCACAGGCCGCCTGCTTCACCTCCTGGTTCTGATGCATGAAGTTCCTCAGCAGCTCCAGTGTATGTGTCAACTCAACCAGCAGAGGGTTCTCCTAACATATAAGAATCACTAGGGCTGTAATGAACATTCAAACTCTCAAGAATCCACCATCTCAAGCACGAAATCAGAGCATAAATATTCCTTGAAATATTCCTTTACCTTTTGTACGAAATGGGGGCTCTTTGTATTAGTTGTCTAGAGGGATTTCATAATCGATTTTGGCGAAGTCTAGGTCTGGTTTTAAATAGATGTGCGGTTTAAAATAGAAGAAATACAGTAGTTTGCCCCAAATACACTATTTCATGGATTATCAATAAATCAATTGAACCAATCTGGTGGCTTGCATGCGACCCTTCTAGGTATCAGGGATTAACTTTCTGGTGATCGGAGTTGTTATAGAAAATCTGACCAATGATATTAAGGCTTGTAAACCTGGAGAGTTTCCAGTGCATGTGTTCTTGTTGATAAGACTTGTGAACAGTTTAGATTTTTGTGCACCATTTACTATTGTAGGAATGGATCTGATTGGCAGCTCTATGATTTTTGACAATCACATGCACGCTTGTTCAAAATTCATGACACAGCAGGCCAGGAGTCCCTCTGAAGCAAGGTCTCTGCTCAACCCAGCTTGACACCTGGCTCTGAGGAAGATGTCATGAGAGAGTAATACGGAATCAATCTCCACATGCTATCTATGACAAGAAAGTCTGTATTGTTCCTTTAAATAACAGCACCTGGCACCATTGCGGAGCAATAAAGTTGAGTTCATGTAGTTGCTGGCAGATGGTGCTGCTAATCACCTTTTGGAAAAATAATGTCAAATTTCTCAGAATTAAGGTGAAAATATGGGAAATTACCAATGTGTGGCCACAGAGGAGTTCTATGACAAAAGTCAAGTGCCACCACTGTCAATAATATAAAAGATGTATATTGATTCAGGTCTGCTGGTGAAAGGACATTTTAATCAAACAGTGCTTGGGCTTCTAAGGCCAGGAGACTGTTCCAAATAGATAATATATAATTAGTTTTAAGTCTATGAAATGTTTGCATATTATCTGTTTCTGTGCAGGTGAACATGTACCTTTTTCTTGTTTCCTCCAGCCCTGTTAAGTTCCAAGGCATCTAGACTCAGCTGTACGTGAAGGTGACGGATGTTGTTTGTTATACTCTCTACAAGACCAGCTGAAACATAGAAAATTACACTATTAACAGGTGGACTACTCATGGGTAAAACAACATACTACACTCTCAATCTAAGACTTGCATAACAAATTTACAAATACCATTGTGTTGATTCATGGTCATTTTGACTTTGATTTTCATATTAACCTTTTGCCTTGACCTATAAAAATATTCAGACAGAAGACTTTATATCTTAAAATGTATATTAATTCTGGTAACTGGTATTATATTCTGTAACTATTACATTTATCATATTCATTGTAAAAGAATAATTCATACAACAGAAGTAAAAGAAGAACATTCTCACCTTCCAATGCTGCCATTTTAGCTGATGCACTGACTGCCATTAATCCCTTAAGAGAATTAACAGCAGCTAACTTAAATACAGCAGCCTGTTCAAAAGGTTTCATGCTGACTGCGTCGTACACTTTGATTAACGACTGACAAAGGTGGGCACCTGTGCAGTTTGAGAACACATCCCCATTTTCTGATGATCCTAAGAATAAGATAATACAATTCCTCAAAATTAACCAAGATCACTAGAAATTACTGTAACTTGTTCTAAGATTACAACTATGCAGTTAAGAGTATACATATGTATGTCTGGTTAATTGCAGAAAATGTTTTAAATCATGTATTAAATCAATAATTTTACTATTATTTCTGCCCCCTGTGTAATTGCCCTTGCCACCGCTCTCTCTCTCTCTCTCGCTTATTGTCTTTCTCTTTCTCTGTGTCTCACAGACAGAAGAAAGACCGTGTCTTACCTTGTTTTGTAGGGGTATCCAGGATCTGTGACAGCCTTTTACAGGATTCCTGCTCAGATACTGGCAGCCTGGCTTCCTCAACAAATAGCACTGCAAGAAACTGCTGTGCTGCCAGTAACAGGGGTGACTCTTGGTATCGACGTTCTTCAAAAATTTTACCAGCAGATACTGCCATTGAAGTAAAAAATAATAATAATGACAATTCTTTCAATAAAGTTCCTTGGTTAAAGGATTGTTTGACAGGTTATTTACAGGTGGTGATGCATGCAAACAAAATTTCTTTTAAACATTGTGCTTTCATATCTTATATTTTTCTGTTACAGTAAAATGACATCATCTTTACTGTTCCATATATCTATTTGCCCTGGGTGAAGGTATACTGTGGTTGCCTTTTTATTTGCGAGGGTTTTAATTTCGCAATATTTGCCAATGTGAAATAATCGCAAATATGAAACCTTCGGGAATAAGATGCCCCTTCAGCTAAAGTGACCTCTGAAAACAACCTTATCAGCAGCCTTATCTGTGCCTGATTTCAAAACAGGCCCATGCATTAGCCGTACTCACAATCTGTGATAGTGATACATACATTGACTGTGATACAAGTCATAATTTAATGACTGAACCAGTAATTAGGAATTTTTTCTGAATTTTAAATCAATACAGATTCTGCAGATAAGATTTTACAGGTTTTGGTGCCATCGCGAAAAGGAAACTCTTGTGAAACGTTCAAAATTAAGATATTGCAAAATTTCAGGTTCGCGAATATAAAGCCAACAACAGTATGTATATGTAATCGTGGCAAGAGTTATTTTGAAAGGTTCTGTTTTCTCATTTTAAGGTGCTTGCACATATGAGACAATTATTACTCACATAATACCTTGCTTCCTTACTCTAGTAAAACATATAACTTACTTGCTATCTTTATAACAGCAAAATCCTTAACAACGAGGCATCAGAGTGACTTACCTGTGAGAGTGCTCCAGTGTTTAACGAGGACAGGTGTGAGACACTGCAGGGCCTGGTGAGGTCCAGCTGTCTGCAGCAGCGTCAGAAGCAGCCTGTACACTTGCTGCCACAGTCGTTCACAGCACTGTCTAACATCTGGGTCACCTATAACCACAGTAATATATATATCTTTATTCGTACCAAGGTACACACAAATTGTGTTAATATAAACAGAAAAGAAGTGCTGTCAATGTACTCACAAATAATATAAATAAAGTAATAACTAAATGACACAAGGAACCATTATCTATGTTACAGCATCGCAAGACAGATAGATAATGGCAAAAACCATAAATGTTATTATTATCATTTCAAGCAGGGTGGGACAATAGTAAGGACCAAGTGATATGGGTTTTCTATATTAATCCACAAACATTAAGTTTTCGTGTTTAATTAATTAATTTCTGCAACTGCTATACAGCTGTGTCTATTTATTTAACTTGAGAGACATTCACTTTACCTACACATTTTCAACAGTGTTCCCCATTTTTTAAATATTATGGTTATGGTAAGCACTATATGAACAATTCTGAGACATAGATTATACACAATAACAGTTCAAAGACTGATAGAGCTTTTAGTTAAACATGGGTGGCTTGGAAATTAATAACATCAATATTAACAGTTGACATTTGGAAAAAACATACATATATAACTGAGACTGCAAAAGACACCAAAAGCTTTAAGAGATCAGGTAAAATTAAAGCTCAAATGAAACGATTTGGCCAAAAATCACAAAAAGTCGCTATTCCAGTAGTATATATCTTAAATTAACATTTGATACATGATTTCCGACATTATTTATTAGAAAACTAATGATAAAACCAAAATATATTGGAGAGATCACGCTGTTCACGGAATCTGCCGAGCTCAGTGCTGCAGCACGCAGCAGCTGGGCTGGCACGACGTGTGACGTCATAGCAGACAAACACGGTCACTCAGTCAGGTGTGCGGGCGCTGGTCACTGTTCAAGTGTCAGCGGCAGAAGCTCTGGTCTGGTCCCTGAAATGGCTAGCTTTCTTGTGGATTAGGACGAATTAAGCAAGGTTGGAAATACGCAATTTACAACACAAAATGGACCCATTGTGAATCACTTTCTTTAACTGTTGTTGTGTTTGCAAATCAAATAAATGCATGTCTTGCCTTTTTCGGAGAGCGATTTTTTGGAACACCAATTGATGCTTGATGAATTCAACTGAAAACAAGATTACACATTATTAAAGCAGGCATAAGACAGCGGCATTCCGGCTTCAATGAACATTGTATAAACTGACAGGTGCTTGCTGCACAAGTTTCCAGGAAAAGCTAATCATTATTGACACTGTGACACTTGATCCACAAGCCAATTGGCTGACGTTGCATCGACGTCATTTGACCCATGCGTCCATTGGTTGACCTCGACCTTAATTGAATAAACGTCATCTGACCTCTGACCACGCTGGTCATTGTGTTTTTGCACTGACAAAAAAGTTCCGGCTTAGTAGGACTGCACAGGACATGAAAGCTTTCACCAATGTCAGTCAGAAAGCGTAATATTTGTAATCATTATAGCAAAGTAAATTATCCACACTCAATAAACAGTCCGTATGCATTTTCATTGTGCCCGTTTTTACCTTTTCATTCAAATCAAAACCAGGTCTATAAACAATGTGCCGTCGATGTCAATCTTTTATATCGTCAGTGACAATACAACATTACATGTCTGTCAAATTCCAGATAACGATTTTCATCGGGAAAATGCGGTGAAAAAATAAAAACAAATAATGTGTTATTTTGTCTTATACTCCTATTATCTGGTCTGCTTTTCCGGGTATTTCGTCCTGTTACATGGGCATGACTTTCTCACATATAGGCATACCCGCCCGTGGTACCGAGACGTGGAATTGCCATAAGAAAAGTCCCGCACACGTATCAGGAAAAACGTGTTTGTTTTGAATTATATTTGGAAAGTTATCCGTTATATTATAAAAATATAAAAACTGCCCATTTGAATAAACCTCTAAAATGAACTTGTCATGTTTCTATAAAGCAGACTGAGTGACACATTGCTATAGGGTGTACATACTATCGATGTCAGCTGCACACCATGTTGTTAAACGATCTTCCTGTCTTCACAGCACATTTAGGCCTATATAGACTTTTTCTCTTTTGTGGAAAATGCAAACATTTATAAAAGAAATACAATGAAAATATAGTATTCAGTGAACAGGTGTGTCTTAAGGTATCAAGAACCGCATGTTTTTCCAGGACAAGAACAGAGACAGTCGGGTGTGACACGCGTGTCTACACAGTGAGTGACCGGGGTTGCTGCAGGCAACGTCACGGGTCATCAAGACGACGGGGCCAGCCGAATGGCCATTTGAATGCAACGGTCACTTCTTGACAGTACAACACCTCAAAATATTCATAATTAAAAGAATATTTTTAACAAGTATTCAAACGTTTAGGGGTAATATTACATTGCTAATCCAATTATGTGTTAGGTGAAATCGTTTCATTTGAGCTTTAAAGATTATGATTAAAGCTTGCAATAATTAATTATTGTTTTGTACATTTAAACTATGACCAGGAAATTAAAATTATAATGAAACCTGTGGGCCTACATCTTTTAACATATAAAGGTATATAGTTAAGAGGAGACTTACTCTCATATCTGATAGACAGGAGCTGTACAAGATGTTTGAGTGTTGTGGGTTCTGATAACACCTGCTCCCTGGTGGCAGAATACTCAACTACACAAACCTGCAGCAACTGGATGACCTGGCTATAAAGGTCAACCAGGTCATTAAAGGTCACCTCACACTGGTTTGCATATGGATTTGAATGAATCTCCTTCAGATAAGCCTCCAGCAATGTGGCATCCAGAAAGCTGAAACAGATCCATTAATATCATTCTAAACAACCCTTCTTTGTTCAAAAATATATATAAGCATCATTTTCACATTGCCATATAACAGATATTTATGTATTTAAAAGATCATTCTCGACTTGTAGTGAGAATTAAACATACCTATCAAAGGCGTGTTATTTTATTTAACACCACTAGAAAACCATGTATTTGACATATCTTTCATGAATTTGAAACTCTCATGCTAAAAACGAAACTGGGTGTAAGACAGGATTATCAGCATTTACCATAAACTTTGCCATTTTGAACGGCTATTTTTGTCGTTTTGAAACTGGGTTAGTATGTGCTTGGGAAAACAACAAGCTGTATAGGACAAAGCAGACATTTCAGACCTGGCATTACGCAGCTGGTTTACACCTTTCATAAGATTACGTTAGGTAGATATGATGTCCCCATGGACCTTTCATGTGTATTTAGTCCAAAATACTAGGTTATATTCATATCGCGAGTGCAACACACTCGTGGGGGGCCCTTTAATTTAGCAATGAAATTCGATATATGGATATTTAAAAATATAATTCACGGTTTCTGTGTTCCCTTGAAATATCAGACCCAATCTTTATTATTATTATGATTTTCAGGTTTGGTCTCTACAGTACAGATTATGGGTAATAGTATAGCATATACTAGGTATGTAGATATGAAAGTTAAGCTCAAGCTAAACACAGGAAGACCTTGCCCAAGCTGTACTGTTGACACAGCTGGAATCGGGCCTAGCCTGCTCCCTCATTAATGTAACCTGATAGTTGAGCGGTTTTGAGGTTTACTGATTTCCGAATTAAGTCATGCTGTGCCAGTTTTGGTTGTGAAAAATAAGCGTATATAAACCGGCATTTAAATATTGGTTTAAATCAATGAGTTAAGGCATCAAATTTAAATAAACCTCAAAGTACTGTAATGTTTAATTGTTTTTACAGCATGTACATGTCAGTATCAATTTACAATTTTTTAAATATCTTGACATTTTTCTATGAACTCCTGGGGATGCTCTTTACATTTTCAGTGGGTTCTGCTTAACTTTTCACCAATGATCACCCTGAAACTTTGCCCCACAGACTGAGCTAGTGGTATACCCATAACTTTGACATGCAACCTGCAACATCCATGTTTTAGTGTGTATGCAAAAATGGCAGCCCCCATGAGTAGTTTTGAGAATCTGGGAAAAAAAAACCTTTCAGAGTTCAACAAGGGCATAGGTATGTGACATCAAAGTAATCTGAGGACAGCGTCCTGGCAAGATTCTAACTGCAGCGAGAGTTTGGTGGAAAGGGGACCTGTATTGGCAAAGATTATAGTGGACTAAAGCCTTTTTGGACTGCAAATCCTCAAATTATAGAGGAATACCTGATCTTATTTAGAGGGAGGAAGATATATTTTGACAAATTTTTCTAACCTCATCAAGGTTTTAAGGATGCCTTCCCTCTGCAGCCAGATGAGTGCATCTTCTGGAGCCAGACACACCAGATTCCGCAGCAACGTGCACAACGCGGATACAAACTCTGGTGTAGTAACACTCTGGTAGTCCTGACTGCTGGCTGTTGTGGTGATCGTACTGGCACTGGCATCATGCAAGGCACTCACTCCTATATAGATATACAGAAGGTATTTGAGAAAATGTCAAACTCAGATGCCTGGTTTTACTGTTCTGCACATACAACAGGGCTGCCATCACCCAACTCTGGAAAGTTTCACTGACTTTACCTTGACTATTCCCTGACTTTCAGTTAGTTTCCTGAGATAAATAATTGTGAATATTTTGAATTTGGTCTCAAAAACATCATTTTACAGCAAATCCAATGCAAAACTTAATTGGAAAAAAGTATGGACCACCAAAATCATACATCAGATCCTTACTTTTTTTTTAATTACTGCTAAGAAATAGAATTGGTATATCATTAATTGCTGGTGTTATATGTTGCATATCTATACTCTGCATCAATCTTAGGTTTTTGTATAAAAATTAAAAGGAAACAAGATTTAATCTGCAATCTCATTTTTTTAGAGATGCCAAACTCTTTCGACCTGATAACTAACCATGATCACTATATAGTCATTAAAAATTCCTGATTTTTCCCTGACTTTACAAAATATCAAAGAATTCCCAGACTTTTTATGAAATCCTTGATTTTTCCCTGACCTTGAAAAAAATTATTTTTTCCGCTTGCAACCCTGTACAATTTACAACAAGAGCACCGCAAATGGTGCATAATACACCCATTGCATATTTTGTGACCTCTGACCTTATTAAATATGTGCATGAATTGCTGAGAATGTAATTCAGGTGAGAAACTGTGTTGTTTAATACTCTTCATGATTTTTTATATATCAAGATGATGCCACTATAGTGGTGACCTTTGACCTCATTAAATATGCATTGATTTTGGTGGAGATAGAACTAAGGTGAGATATTATACTGATTAAAACTTTTAGAATTTTATCAAAATCTATTATATAATTGTGGGTTATCGCGGCAACACCATAAATTGGTCGTAGTCCTACAAAGCAGCCTGGTGACCTCTGACCTCATTAAATATGCACAAATTCTGCTGAGAATTTAATTGAGATAAAAAGCTCTATTGGTAAATATGTATAATGAGGTTCATGAAAATCCATATGATTTTTGGCAAGTCACCATGATGCCTCCAAAGTGCGGTGACTTCAGACCTCGTTAAATACGCATGGATTTTGCTGGAAATCAAAACTTGGTCGAGATATTTTTTTATAATAACATTTCTATTGAGTTCAATCAAAATCCATCATATTCCCAGTTACAAGTTATCATGATGACAACACAAAGTTTGACCTCTGACCCTATTAATTATGCCATTATCAAACTCAGGCGAGATAATCTATTGGTAAGTAGTTAAGGTGAGTTTCATGAAAATCCATCAAAGCCCCGGTAAGTTTTCGCAGTGACACTAAAAGTTAATGGACAGACAGACGGACGGGGGGTAAACGATACGTCCTGTCATAGACAAGTGTATAAAAATTGAAATTTCAGACTTTTACAATGATTTGCTACATTAACTTATGCATATTAAAGCTCTGAAACCTGAACAAGTCTTACTGTGTGACTTAAGATAAGTTTAAAAGTTATAATATCTTAAGGGTAGAGCTTATATATGAGTGAACCTGAAGATGTTTATTACTGCCTATAGGTACCAGGTCATTGTCCAAGATTCTCAACATGACTGAAGAAGAGTGATTACTTACTGAATACAACTAAAGGGGGGGGGTCTATATGTCATTGCATATGACTGAAAAAAAAATCAACTATGTTTTACTACTGGTGCATACAGATCAATATGATTTTCAATTCCGTCCAGGCTTAAACTTATTACTTAGCTAATATGTTTGTTGACAAGTCAGTACTGGGTACACTATATCCCACCCCTTGTCATCTAATGGCACTTCCCTAAATAACAGACAGATTTTATTATTTGATCAGGCATGACTCCTTATAGATGATTATCACTATAACTGTATCATATTGTTTAAAACTCAATTAACAATGCACCTTGCAGTGTGGCAGGGGTATTAGCAGTGGCTGATGGATCCTCTTGGCCACTGGCATGCCCACGTCGTCCGCTGCCATTCCCAGCCTGATCATCAGTGGCCGCAGCATCAGAGGTTCCTGTATTGTCCCCGACCAAGCTTGGCCGTCGCTGTATCTGTGAGGCTGGGGTGGAGGTCTATAACAGTGTGCATGATTCATTAAGTGAGAAACTTCTGTGAAATACCAAATAATCTCAATATCTTAATGTTTACATATCTTATTGATAAATAAAAATTAAAAATATGACAACATTAATGTATACTTAAATATAATATATATGACATAAAATATTTATATATATATACTGTTTACAATAAAATTAATATTATAATTAGAATAACATTTACAGAAAAAATAGTTAATGATAAATAAATGTTCAACCAGTGACAGTCATAAAATGTGCATGTGATTTCTCAATGAACAGCAAACAATTCCAGGAGGATGGAGTTGATTGTTTATTGATACAAAAAACATCTCAGTGTTCCATTGTCATAAGAATGACGTCATATGATAATAGAGTGAATTGATCACAGATGGTGCCACTGCCAAGTAGAAGACCTTTGTTCATTTCTTTGTATGAGGTATGAAAAGGACATAGAATGGTCATGTGATAAAATTGTATAATCATGTGATATAATGGTATGGTCATAGGTCTGAAGATGATGCCCCACAAAGGACATAATTCACTGTCTTTTGTGATAAATCTCAGTTTTAAACAGTAATCCCAACAGATAAAGTCTTCAATGTACATTTCTTACACTGGCAAGTAATAAAATATTTTAAGATTTAATTAATGACAAATTTGAAATATAATTCACCTGTTGCAATGATGGGCCTCCAGATGTCTGCATACTTGGAGAAACTGAGTTGGTAAATAAAATACAAGATTAAACAAGAATAATGTATAACAATGTATAATAAATACAAATGAAAAATGCCATAATACATTTGATACTTAAACGGTATAAATAAATTTAAATGTAATGAAAATCTTTATGGCTAAAAAGATTTGACAACTGATTTCCCCATCTGGTTTAATAATCTGACAAAAGAGGCCCCCCCCATATTATAAGTCCATGGTCCTTGCAGCTATAAGATGTTCCTGTTTAACATACACCTAGAAGGCTAGAATACTGGATGATAACAGAAATAATGTCATACCAAAAACTCCATATAAGTTTTAACTTCAATACTCAAATGTGTTAAATAATGATTAGGTATTACAATGTTTACTGACCCATTGTAGTGAGGGTGGACTGAGATCCCACAGTTGTGTGTGGAGACGATGGAGCCACGCTGATTGGATGGATCGCCGGCTGGGGGTAATAGTTTGACAGAATCACTGCCATCTCTGGGTAAAAGTGACTGTGGTGAAGAAGTGCCAGCAGTGCTGACAGGCCAACTAGTGACACCTGCAGGACAGTTTAGAAATTAGTGATATATAAATAAATGTACTCAAAGGAAACATTTTTTTTTTGTTTCCACTATGCTGAGGACTAATTTAAGTTGGGTATAATTTATATGGTCCTAACAATAATGCTTATATTTCTTGATAGAACTTTATGTACAGCTAAGGTCTTGTACATCACTTATTAAAATGATAGAGTAACCCCTCTACAAAATTTAGGAGAGATACCAGCAAACAGCTACTGAATGAAGGTTAACACTGCATTAAAAAGAGTACGAAATGCATGGTCATTTCAACTTAAGGTCTACGGTACATACAACCGGGCTCACATTAACCAGTTGGGCATATGTTAACCACATCTTTGTTCAATATATAATTAATCAAATTATATTTAATAGATAACTGCAACCTTAGACACTTGCAATCTTTTTTTAAAAATTAATTTTAAGCATTTAAAATCTTTTGAACAAAAGGAGATAATTTTACCTGTGTTTCTTCATTTCGTACAACTGGACCCTGCCAGACATTTGGTGCAGTTTCCACACTACCGCTAGGCATGTGTTTAGATGTAAGATTGACCAACAGCAGAGCGGCCTGGAATATTGTACAAAATTATTAAGCCATACAGTGAGAACTACAAGCAAAGCTAAATGCTGTGGATACAAATGTTCATATGCAGTATATGAACAGTAATTGAAAAACATTAAAGGATCAAAATATGAAAAAAGCTGACTGTATGTAGGTCCTGCAAATTCTACAAAACTAACCAAGATATGCAAAATGCAAAGATGCTTGGCCATAGTGGAAGAATCAAACCAGTTCATAATTAAACAAAACTGTGCTTCATAATTTTTTGTTAACATTATAAGGCATCATTTCAACATTTAATTGTGGACAGGTTAACTCAAAAGCTATGTTCACAAAAAAATATCATTCAAAAGCTGATGTGGGATGCAGAAACGGCATGAAATCTCAAATATTTCACTTTGTTAAATATAAATTTCTGTATCTGTTGAGCAATAACTCTAAAATTCCCTCTATCTATAATACAGATGCCCTCATTATTATTAAAGGGTAGACTCAATACAGCTGAATTTCAAATTCTCCATAGAAAATAGAGTTTGTACACTTCCAGAAGATCAATATTTAATTACTTTTATGAGTTTTACAGTTAAGACTTTCCTTGAGAACTTTTGACAAAACACTTTTATGTCCAGAAAATAACTGTGAAAAGACAGCCATGTTATCATATTATTCTGCTTCAAAGTAATAAGCAATTTACTTTTATTATAATGCTGAACTGTGCAAACTTATGACACATTGCCATACAGTTCTAAGACAATAAATTCCATGACTTTTTTATGACTTTTTGCCTTTTTCCTGAAATTTCATGTGTTTTTAAGTAATCAAATTTCAAATAAAATATTATAATTTTACAAGGATTTTTAAGGGTGTACACAGACAGGGACAGGACAAGACATGTACCTGTTCTCTAACGATACTGCATTCAGCATGGTCCAAAAGTATGCTGAAGGCTGCTCCCCAGATGCCCCCTGGGATATGTTGACACTGTGTTGTCATGGTGATTCTGCCTGCCTCTGTTGTTGTCAAACCAACAGCAATGCCAAGGCCTGCTGCTCTGACCTTTGGATTAAAACAGTTAATGCATAGTTTAAAAAATAAGAAATTTATATGTGTGAGATGTAAAATACAGGTTTTGATTTGGTATTATTTCTGAAACATTTTAGTAATTAATGGATATCCCATCATTAAAAAAATGACAAACAAACTTTATCCATATTTACAACATTTTGTAAACATATGCAAATTTATAACATAAATTCAAAACTAAATATTAATATTTTTGAGTAAATAAATAGGAAAATTAGCAAAGAGCACCAAGAAAAGTCATTTCTTACAGTCTCACTAGAACAAATATGAAAGAAAATAATTTACAAGTCTATGGATAACTAAACCCAATTTAATTATTCTAATATAAATCAATACAGTCTGGTAAAGACAACTGAGCATTTACAAATATAAACCATGTAAAAAGTATTTCAGCAAAAAGAAAAGACTCTTAGAGGTGGTTATATTTTGAATGTTTTTACTGTATATGTAATGGTGATCTTTTTTCCCACTATATTACCTCAGCATCTCTGTAGCCCCACAGTGGGATGAGCCAGTGTAGGCCAGACTCCCCTACTGAGTCTGGCGTTGCTTGCCTAGAGAATAACCAGTTACGTGGCCAGTCCTGTAAAAATGAAGAATCATAAAATTCATGCACTCTTTTTGGTGTTGAAATAATGATTCAATCGCCAAAAATGCTCTATATTTCATGCAGGCCATACGGATATAATATCTTTTTTGTCATAGGAAAAAAAAATAGAATTTGAGGTGTTTTTTATATATATTCAAGGGTATGTATGTGAATTCTAATTAGTATGAAAACCAGTACTTGCCATGCATAAAAATAATGGTGAATTGCCTTACAGGCCAGAAGAATTAAAAAAAAAGAAAGAATAAACTAGATGTGTCGGAACGACACGAATGCCCCCGCCTGGGGCAAATTAGAAACATTTGTTAAATTTTGTAAAATTTTTTAAGTTCAGGAGGTGTCATATGGTCAAAAGTAGGTCAACAAGGGCAAAATGCAAACACGATCTGTAACGGGTCATTATCAAGCAACACACCTAAAATCAGGCCAGTATCTGCAGGCATTGTGAAAAAAAGTCCATACATGTGCATTTTTCATAAAAATTTCTGTCTTTCATGAAATTTTCTATGTTCAGGATCTGTCATATGGTCAAAAATAGGTCAACTGGGACGAAACACGAACTTGATCTGTAAGTGGTCATTATGTGCCCACAGACCAAACATTAGGCCAGTATCTGTAAACAATGCATTGCGAAACTAGGATATTAGCAAAAGCTGATAATCAGTTATAAATTTAAACTGGAGAGGAATGTACCATGTTTCATAACAATCCACCATATGGTTCCTGAGATATAAACTTTTGAGTGTTTTTGTATAATCAGCTCTAAAATGTAGAAAAATGGGTCAAGGTCACCCATCTTCGAACTTGACCGAGATTTTATCGATATACATATTCACTGATGAAATAAAATTGCAACGGTGAATCCTTTTAGAGATATATATATCCCGCTCACAAGGTTAAAGTTAACAGATGCAGGATGGACAGACTCCGGACGGACAGACAGACGGACGGACAGATGGACAGGTTGGGTGACGACAATAGCCCATCAAACTATAAGCTGAGGGCTAAAACGGCTGTACATGTACATTTGTCATGAAAATTTATATTTTTCTTGAAATTTTCTATGTTTAGGAGCCGTAAAAAAATCAAAAGTGGGTCAACCAGGAGGAAACAGGAACTCAATATGTAACTGGTCTATATCTGCCCACATACCAAAAATCAGGCCAATATCTGCAGGCATTGCGAAAAAAAGTCCGTACATGTGTATTTGTCATGAAAATTTCTATTTTTCATGAAATTTTCTAAGTTTGGGCCGTAAAACCGTCAAAAGTAGGTCAACCTGGACGAAACGCGAACTCGATCTGTAACTTGTCATTATCTGCCAACACACCAAAAATCAGGCCAATATCTGCAGGCATTGCGAATAAAAGTCCGTACATATGTATTTGTCATGAAAATTTCTATTTTTAATGAAATTTTCTAAGTTTAGGAGCCGTAAAACGGTCAAAAGTAGGTCAACTGGGACAAAAAGCGAACTTGATCTGTAACTGGTCATTATCTGCCCACACACTAAAAATCAGGCCAATATCTGCAGGCATTACGAAAAAAAGTCCGTACAACTGTTTGATTTCAGAATGACGGAATGACGGAAGGATGGAAGGACGGAAGGACGGACATGGGTTAAACTATATGCCCCAGCCACTTTGTGGCGGGGGCATAAAAATGGGGATTAAAATATGGTAAAGGAAATATACATACTAGTATAAGGTTTATACCTAAATATGCAATTTTAAGTGTGTAGCCCTGATTGAATTTAATTGAAGATGTAGACATAATAGGCTTAAAAAAAACCTGATAATTAATTCAATTACTTTATGGTAAGACAACTTTTTTTCCAAATTTCCTGATGGTTTCAATTTAACCTGAAATTTATCAATACTTCCAAGTCTGCAAACTTAATTCCCATTAGTGTGAATGGTCAAAGTATCAACTATTTAGTATAAATTAGCATATAGAGAAGATATTGAGAGTAATAAAAAATATGTAAATGTAACGGGAGCATCTAATGCTAGATGATGAATGTCTAGTTGCCTTACCTGACTGTGGAGCTGTGTGGCCATCTCGTACGTCAGGTGTCTCAGGCAGATGGTGGCGCAGCGAGTCACTCCTCGTCCCATGTACGACATGAGAGCCCCCGCACGGCCAATATGAAACGCTGATACTACCTAAAAACATAGTCACAAATTTACATATATCACCCACGGCACAGTCAATGTGAAATGCTGATACTACCTAGAAATAGTCACACAGACTTCAATATAACACCCCCAGCAGGGCCAATGTGAAATGCTGATACTACCTAGAAAAATAGTCACACAAACTTAAATATACCACCAACAGCAGGGCCAATGTGAAATGCTGATACCACCTGGAAACATAGTCACACAAACTTATAAACACTATGGATTCAGAAACCTGCATCCGTAAAGTAAAACACATTCCTCTGAGGTTAATACTGGTATGCCTTAAAAAAAATTTTGTTGTGTTCTTGTGAATTACTGAAAATGTATAATGCATAAATTGTAAACAAGTCAATGTCTTACAAATATATCTGAATCAACATTAGCATCAATAGCTGAAATAACATATTTCCAAAATTCATAGTTTTATTGGATTCAAAGACATACCTTATGCAAATTCAGCAATGGGTTGTAATCAATCATTTGTAATTCAAATGGCAGGTTTTTCACATTACATGATATCATAAACTAGTACAAGAGGACCTGGTTTTTGTGACACAAAAACAACTATATGTCTCCCCTGACTATGGGCCTCACTTTCCCAAATTTGAGGGGGAAAAATGGACCCCTTCAAGAGTATTGTGTTAACTTAAATCCTGGATTTCTAAAGATTTGACCTTGTATGATGATGATTAAGGGAACCAGGTTATGAACTGATCTGAGATTTTACTCTGGCTGATTTGACCTTGAAGATCCAGGTGAAGGTCGCCATTTTTCAAGCTACTCAAGGAACTTGAATAAAAGTAAAACAATTAGTGTCTCCAATTTGAGGAAAAAATATGTGATACTTCAAAAGTTTCGAGGTTCACAAAAAATTTTTATTTAACCCAATTTGACCTTGATGATGAAGGTCAAGGTCACCAGACTTTTAACTTGCCTGAGATATTAGTAGAGACATTTAACAAATTGAATTTCATGAAAATATATCAAGTGATAAATATATCAAGTTAAAGCGTTCAAAATTAATTTATATTCTGGCTGATTTGACCTTGAATATCCAGGTCAAGGTCACCAGTTTTCAAACTCCTCAAGGGACTTGATTAAAACAATAAGTATTTCTAATTTGAGGAAAAAATATGTGTTACTTCAAAAGTTATGGGGTTCACAAATAATTCTGTTTCAGCCTATTTGTCCATGATGTTGAAGGTCAAGGTCACCATTTGTCCAAGATTTTGGTAGAGACATTTCATGAGTCAAATTTCATGAATATATATTGGGTGGCTCAAAAGTTATATTGTTCACAAATACTTTTGCTTCTGGCTAACCTAACCTTGTAGATCAAGGTCAAGGTCACTAGTTTTTGAGCTCCTCAAAGAACTTGTTTTGAACAATTAGTGTTTTAAAATTTGGGGGAAAAATATGCGATACTTCAAAAGTTATTGGGTTCATTAAAAATTCTATTTTAGCCTATTTGACCTAGATGATGGAGGTCAAGGTCACCAGTTTTCAAACTCTTCTGAGATATTGGTAGATACAATTTAAATTAAAAATTCCATGTAAAAATGTAGAGTCATTCAGAAGTTAAGGGGTACACAAAAAATTCTATTTCGGCCTATTTGACCTTGATGATAAAAGTCAAGGTCACCGGTTTTCAAACTTGTCTGAAATTTTGGAAAACAATTTATATTTAAAATTTCATGAAAAAATGTTGACTTGTTCAAAAGTTATCTCGTTCACAAGATATGACACAGACAATGCCGACAACAGACAAAAGACCAAGCACTATATGTCTCCCCCCATGGGGAGTGGAGACATAGTTAAATGCTAAATATATTAATTATTACATATCCTTGAACTTGCTGTCCCTCATGTATCCAACCTAAGGCAATAATTAGTGGTATGTATACAATAAAACATACAATTAAAAAGAAACATATTTTTACTTTTTTTGTAATTACTTTACTGAAAAATTGCTTATTGTGCATTGCAAAATATTACAAAAACACTTTCATGTGACTAAGAAGAGTTGATTATATTTCCCATTTTATTTTACATCCTCAGAGGTCTGATTACCTTAGGCTTCAACTGACTAAACAAGAGCACCATAAATGTGTATAATATGCCCATTGACTATCTGGTGACCTCTGACCTCTTCAAATATGCTTGAATTTAGATGAGAATGTAATTCAGGTGAGAAACTATTGGTTAATATGTATAATGAGTTTCATGTAAATCCATAGGACATTTGTAAGTCACAAAGGTACCCCGAAAGTGAGTTGACATCTGACCTCATTAAATATGCGTGAATTTGGATGAGAATGTAAATCAGATGAGAAGGTCTATTGGTAAATAAGTATGATTTGCATGAAAATCCATAGGATTATCAGTATGTCACCAAGATACCTCCAAAGTGTGGTGACATCTGGCCTCTTTAAATATGCATGGATTTCACTATATTCAAACTTAGATATTTGATTGATTTACATTTCTGATGAGTTTTATCAAAATCTTTCATATTCTTTTTAAGTTATCGCGGCAACATCACAAAGAAGGCGAGTGACTTGTTACCTTATTAAATATGCGTGGATGTTGCCCATAATCAAACCTCAGCTAGATAAGCTGTTGGTCAGTACTTATGGTGTGTTTCGTGAAAATCCATCAAAGCCCTGGAAAGTTATCGCCCATAATATTCTCGTCATGAGACGAGCATATAACAAGGTGCTCACCTCAAGTAAGCTTGTCAGCATCTTCAGACACAGAGTCAGGCTGTCACAATGCTGAGATCCAAGGCTCCAGCCAGGCCTGAAACAGGAGAGAACAGTCCATTTATTCTATAATGAGTTATCTTCATGCAAGTAATACACTGAAAAGGTGATCGGTAGTCAAAGTAGAGCAATGTGACAACTTGTTATTTCTTAATTTGTTTAAACTCCAGCAAGACTCTACTTATAGCTCATTTTCACGGCAAAACTATGGCCATGATAATTTTTTTAGGGAGAGACAGTGTTAAATTTCCTATATTTCATAAATGTATTGATTTTTAAACAGGGTGATCCAGAGAAAAAAAGATATTTGTTCATCTTGAAAGTAAATCATGATGGGAAAAAAAACCTGTAACAATATTGTGTTATTTTTAAACAATATAGAAATTTGCAGATGTTATCCTTGATAAATTCCAAAAAGCCAAATGCTCTAAAACGATACCAGAAAGTTTACCATATCATAAATGTGTTGAAATAGGATAATTTTAAATCAGTCTCTAATTAGACAAAGATAATGAGACATTTTTTCAGATAAAGACTTGAGACCACCCTTTATGTCCAAAGTCAAGGTTAATTGAAAGAGCAATAGAAAGAAAATCCAAAGCTAAAGTAAAAGAACACTATATAAAAGTAAGAGACCTTTTTCCCTTTTTTTTATTCTGTAAATTTAAGGCCAGGAACTGTATATACCTACCTTGCTGTTATGTGCATGAGACAACAGAGCGTGGACTCCAGGCTTGCCAGGTTGTAAAATCTTGTGGCGTCTGCCAGATTCAGCCGATTCAAAACCCCCTCAGTCAGGTTACCATCCACAAACTCTGTCATGACGCTGCAGCGAAAAAGAGTGTAGTCAATGTGAAGGTGAGCAGTTTAAATTTTTAATGATATAGTGTAACACCTGGTGAAAGACACTTGTATAGATTACAGACGAATGTTTTAATATTTCTTGACCAAGCCCACAACATCCTTTATGATTACAAAATACATGTTTTAATGCAAATACATACAAAGATAATACATACAAAATTAATTCAGTTAATTGTAATTAAAAAGTTTAATGGTTTATTTAAAGGGACATAATCAGGGGCAATATTATGCCTATTCTTCCACACTATTTAAGTTTTGTTAAGTTAAGTTTTGCTTTATATAAAAGATTCCCAGCAAAACAATCCCAGGTCACAATCTCAGTAACTTACATACAGCTGTTTAACACCTTGTTATGACTCTGTGTGTAGGTAAACACAGTCAACCTGACTGTTTACCTAAAACAAGGCCTTGTGACCGAGGGTCTGATTATGAGCCGCAAGCTTGCAAAAATTCAGCAAGCATGAACATGTATTACATTTTTGGAGCCAAGTCAGTTAGAGAATCTCCTGATTGACACGTTTTGCCCAGGCCCATGCACGGCTGTGTTTATGTTGACACCTGTGATGGCGCCCAGTCGACTGTTTTTAACACTTGTTTACAGCAGACAACAAACAGTTCCAGGGCAATATTTTGGCAGTAACAAATTTATTTTAAAGTGCAGGAGCTATTTTTTGTATTTATTCAACATGCTTTATATTATAGGTGATTGGGCCCCTTTAATGGGTCATCCAAATAATGGTCTCTCTTTATCGACATGTACACTGTCAGCATCAGAGGCTACCAAACCCCCCCATTCCCTCCCTGTGAATGGTGGTTTTGTTAGTAAACTGTTGTGAGCTTTTCTGTATTAATGAGAATTTTTCTCTGTTAAAGTTTATACGCCAGAGTAAGCCAACCGAAAATTTTCCCTTATTGGGCCTATTATCGCCCATCCCGCCTCGTTCCCGTGTATCTAGGTCACACTTCCGCTTCCTGTAATCACATTTTTCGAAGGCGGAAGGAAGTGGACTGGGAGGGAGCGATGTTTGTAATACAGAAAAGCTCACAACAGTTTACTAACAAAACCACCATTCACAGGGAGGGAATGGGGGGGTTTTATTACGTAAACATAATTGTGAGCTGTTTCTGTATTAATGAGAATAGAACAGATAGACCTTGGGGAGGGAACACCTACCTGTAACGATGGAACGAGGAGAACCTCAGTGTTGGGAGGCCGCAGAAGAGGACGTCGTTGGTGGAACAGACGGAGAGGACAACAATGGCGGGGAAAACTGGAGGTACTCACCCACCGTTATCACAGGGCCCAGGGAGTAAAGGCCCGAAGCCTGGAGCTGAACATCTTTGAGATAAAAGCTGGTGAATGTAGACGGGGACTTCCAGTAGCCCTTCTTGACCAGTTGATTCGGTGAGATACCTGAGAAATGGCCCAATGAAGTAGAAAGAGCTCGAATGTCATGAGCCTTGATGTGAAGTTGCTCTAAGGTTGATGGAGAAGCTGATTCATAGGCGGCGACAATAGTAGCTTTGAGCCACGCACTAATGGTGATAGGGCTAATTTCCTTATTGGAAGTGGTGACTTTTGTAGAAATAAACAACTTTTTGCCCCCCCCCCCCCCCCGTAAAGAATGAGTAGCTTTAAGATAATAACTTACGCACGAACCGGGCAATTGGTAGCCCCATAACGGTACTGACCGTTAGGGAGGGCCGGAACGTGCCAAGCTGACGGAGGATCATCGAAATTTTGGTTCTTTCTACAAAAGTCCGGAGAAAAACGTTGGGTGGCCGACGAACCGTCGGCCACAATTTGTGTGAATGTCGAATCAGCCACGAGGGCATGAAGCTCGGAGCGGCGAGCGGCAGAGGCAAGAGCGAAGAGGAAAACCGTTTTCCGAGACAAATGGAGAAGATGGGCCGAACGCAGTGGCTCATAAGGGGGTTCCCGTAGGTGATGTAAGATGACGTCCAGGCGCCAGGAAGGCGCAACATAACGAGGACGAGACGCGCGGTGAAGAGACGCCACTGGGAGTCATAGATGTGGTCCGAAGAACGGCAACGGGGAGCCGAGGCAAGGAGAGCAGCTGGACTTGGAAATGCCCTGGTCCTTGAGGTGACCGTTGAGAGCACGCATGCGCATAGAGGGCACGACCGAAATGGGCGACGCGCTCGTGGGAACGACGGGAGAGCAATGGAGCTGTAGAAGAAGCGGTGGCCGAGAGAGAAGTGAACACCACAGAGGAAACCAGGGAGCCGCAGGATGAAACGGTAGGGTGAGAGGAGTGCCGTCTGGTCCGCGCGGGACAAGCGGAGAAGGACACGGCGGATGAGATGAGGCACCTGACGCAAAGATAAACCGGTGAGACCACATGGAGGGCGGGGTGTCGGGGAGACGGTCGCGAGGGTGACGTAGATGTGTCGCGGAAGGTTCGAGAAAGGGGGGGGAAGGAAAATCGATTAGACTGAATTCCGGCCACCCCAGGCGAGCAAAAACACTCTGAACAACCGGGAGCGGAAGGAGCACCGGTGGAGGAGGAGACGCAGGGCGTCGGCAAGGATGTTTGACGCGCCCGGAAGATGTGACGCACTAACCGAGGCCCGGAGAGAGATGCATAGATCGAACAAAAGGTAGGTCTCCTGCATGAGAGAGGGAGACCGAGTACCGCCCTGCCTGTTGATATATGCCACTACCGTGGTGTTGTCGGTCCGGACGAGAAGGTGACGGCCGAGCAAGCGGGGGGACCAGTGGGAGATCGCGTGACAGACGGCACGCAGTTCTAGGATATTGATATGTAGCAGACGTTCCGACGGGGACCATATCCCCGAAGCGCGAAGATCGGCCAGATGGGCCCCCCAACCGAGGAGAGACGCATCGGTATAGATGGTGCAATTGACATCCCCGGAAAAAGAGCGCCGCGCAGGAGAAAGGGAAGGTCCAGCCAGGGACGAAGGGACCTCCACGTGAGCCCAAACAGGAGGCCCGTAGGACAAAACGATGTTAAACGGAAGGAGAGACTGAATCGGACTTAGGTACAGTCGGCCGAACGGGATAAGAGACACGGCCCAGTTGAGAGCGCCGTGCAGAGAAGCCGCTGTGGGAGAGTCGAGAAAGGAACGAATCTGCCGGCGGAGTTTGAGAGCAAAATTGCGCGGGAGAGACGCCGTGCCAGACGCAAAATAGAGCGTGACACCAAGAAATTGCAGTGACTGGGTGGGAGTGAGAAGGGATTTCTCCTCATTGACGAGAAAGCCAAGGTTCTGAAGTAAGGTGAGAACCCGGGAGCGATGAGACAGTAAGAGGGAGCGATCGGCTGCATGGACAAGCCAATCGTCCAGATAAGGGAGCACAGAAATGCCCTGTGAAAGGAGATAACTCGTGACCGTGTGAACAAGCATGGTAAATCCAGGGGGCCACATTGATCCCAAACGGGAGGGCCCAGAATTGAAAAACGCGGTTCTGATATGTGAAGCGAAGAAAAGGTTGAGACGATGGATGGATTGGAACGTGAAAATAGGCATCCGTAAGATCTATTTATGGGAAGCCGCGGGAACCGGGGAAGACTTCTGTTTACGGGTATGGGAAAGTAAGGACTTGACTGTCGAAACTACCGGGGAGGAAACAGTACCGGTGGTAACAGACGGGGAACGGCAGGAGTCATTGTTCGCACGGCAATGGAAACAAGTGGGGTGGGAATCCCAAACCGGGATTAAAGAACCACAAGAAACACAATAAGTGGGGGTCTCCATGGCGGGAAGGGAAAAGAAACAAAACTTACAGTTCAGTTGGCAAACTCTACAGTACAAACCCAACAGTGGACGAATTGCGCAGAGCGAGATCACACATCCATCATGGCTGACGCCAGAAGAAAAATGTGATTACAGGAAGTGGAAGTGTGACCTAGATACACGGGAACGAGGCGGAATGGGCGATAATAGGTCCAATAAGGGAAAATTTTCGGTTGGCTTACTCTGGCGTATAAACTTTAACACAGAAAATCTCATTAATACAGAAACAGCTCACAATTATTTTTACGTAATAAAACTATGTAAGTTTAGGATTGAGTTTAAAAGGTAGAAAGACATTTACATTTCCATGGATGAGAGTAAAATGTTTTGAAATTTGTTACAAACCATAATTTAATCAATTATACATGGTACTGGTGTATGTGGGGTTAAAAAATACAACTATAATCTCCCACATGGAATAACACTGTCTTATGCCGATTCAATGGTCAGAAATACCCCACAAGAAGTTGAAAATGTGACTGAAAACCTTTGCTTCATCAAATGATATGTTCTTCTAGTTGTTTTGACTTGATTTATAAGGTACATTAAACTTCAAATAAAAAAAAAAATCTTACCTTTCACACAAGTGATATGGAATCTTTCCCACAAAAGACCCAATAAACTTCAACAGTTGCCTGTTCAGCCGCCTGAAATTTTCAAGAAATATTCAAAATGAATATTAAAGAAGAAATAAACTGCAGGTGATATAGGAATAAATTACAATAAGATACCCAGGGGTCTAATGTTCACTCTGTGAATTACTGTACATGATGGTGGGTAAGTAGGAAATAAACTAGTGGCCCATGGGCCATGACGCTCAGCTGAATTCAAGGATTGTTGAATTCGATTACAAGATGGAGAGATCCAAGATCTATATACAAGCTAACTTTCAGCTCAATACATTGAGCCACTCCTGAGATATCGGCTGTTATCTAAAAGACACCCAGATTCAGACTGCCCAGAAAGGATTGCAGGTGGTGCCACCTGTCTTTGTTATGCACAACTACATAGGTTAGGGAACAAGTATGCCGGGTTACGGAAGATCAGTCCAAGGGTCTCAGAGGAGTTCTCCAGAAACAAACACCGTTTTTGTATCACATTTTTAATTATTTTTTGGGGTACTTATGAGCCCGATAGCTCAGAGGATATGGGTAACAGAGACCTAATTTCAGATTTCCATGAAGACTTTTCATGGAGCTCCCTAGATGTCAAGTATGAAGATTCTAGGTCAAGTGGTTACGATTTGGGCCCTGTTAAAAGATGAGGCTTTATTTGAAAGTCTCAAAATGAGAAAAAAATGCGTAAAAATTCTTAAAAAAATAGGTGGCGCCACCAGTCTGCAGGAACTGATGAAACACTCCATGATCAATATGAATGCAAAAAATCATGGCCATCAGTACATTAGTTATTCAGATAATGCAGCTTTTGTATCACATTTTTAATTATTCTTAGGAGTACTTACAAGCCCCATAGCTCAAAGGATATGGGTAACAGAGACCTAATTTCAGGTTTCCATAGAGACTTTTTATGGACCTCTCTTGATGTCAAGTTAGAAGAATCCAGGTCCAGCTGTTACGATTTGTGCCCTGTTAACTGATGACAGCTTCTTTGAAGGTCTCAAATATATAGAGAAAAAATCGTAAAATTGGAAAAAAATATAGGTGGCACCACCAGTCTGCAGGAAGAGATGGAACATCCCATGATCAATATTCATGCAAAGAATCATGGTGATCAATGTAATAGTTATTCAAATACTTGAGTTTTGTATCAAATTTTGCATTATTCTGGGGGGTACTTCGCAGCCACATAGCTCGAAGGATATGGGTAACAGAGACCTAATTTCAGGTTTTCAAGGAGATTTTTCATGGACCTCCCTGGATATTAAGTTTGAAGATTCCAGGTCCAGTGGTTACGATTTGTGCCCTGTTAACAGATGACAGTTTCATTGCAGGTCTGAAAAAAAAGAGAAAAAAAATTGTAAAAATTGGAAAAAAATACAGGTGGCGCCACCAGTCTGCAGGAAGTGATGGAACATCCCATGATCAATATCCATGCAAAGAATCATGATGACCAATGCAGTAGTTATTCAGATACTTGAGCTTTTGTATCAAATTTTGCATTATTCTGGGGGGTACTTCAGAACCCCATAGATCAGAGGTTATGGGAAACAGAGACCTAATTTCAGGTTTCCACAGAGACTTTTTATGGGCCTCCCTGCAGGTCAAGTGAGAAGATTCTAGGTCCAGTCGTAAAGATTTGTGCCCTGTTAACAGATGACCACATCTTAAGAGGTCTCAAAAATAGAGAAAAAAAATCGTAAAAATAAAAAAAAATACAGGTGGCACCACCAGACTGCAGAAACTGATGAAACACTCCATGATGAATTTCCATGTGAAAAATCATGGTGATCACTGCATTAGTTGTTCAGATAATTGAGCTTTTGTATCAAATTTTCCATTATTCTGGGGGGTACTCCGGAGCCCCATAGCTCCAAGAAAATGGGTAACAGAGACCTAATTTCAGGTTTCCAAGGAGATTTTTTATGAACCTCCCAGGATGTCAAGTTACAAGATTCTAGGTCCAGCAGTTACAGTTTGTGCCCTGTTAACGGCCGGACGGCCGGACGGACGACGGACTAAGAGTGATCGCTATAGCTCCGACGACTTAAAGTCAGCTGAGCTAAAAAGTGAATGTAAACAAAAAAGTAGGCCAGAAGAAAGTAGGTCAACATAGGTGGCGCCAACTGCATGTCAAAATCAAACAGCGGTCACATAAACAATATTCTTGTGAAATTTGATGCGGAAGGTTGCAGCAGTTCCTAAGATAAGTGGTTAAAAGTATGCACACACTTCCATAAAGACACCATGTTAAAAATAATTTGACTGAATTCATACTCATTTTATTCCCCTTCCTTTTAGAAATTGTTTACTTTGATCTAGAAGCCAAAATGTTAATACTTTATGAGGAAAAAATGCAGGAAAGACCATTATAGTCTACAGAAAGTAGGTCAACACACGTGGCGTGACCTGCAGGTCAAAATCAAGTAGCAGTCACATGATCAATATTCCCGTGAAATTTGGTACTGAAGGTTGCAGCAGTTCCTGAGATATTTGGTAACACACTTGACATCATGTATTGAAACACATCAAATTGTCAAATTTTGCGATCGACACAATTTGAAGTTGCAAAGAGATGCCATCTTGTAAATGACTTTATGGAATTCATACTCAATTTATTCCTTTTCCTCTACGGAACTGCTGATTATGGGATGAAAGCCAAAATGTTTATACTTTATGACTTGTATTTGAAAAGAGGAAAAGATTGTCTCAGCCCACAGAAAGGTCAACACAGGTGGCGCCACCAAAAGCTTATTTTTGCATATTCATTATATGATGAAAAGGTCTGCTAAGTTTCATGATGATTGCTGCAGCAACTGTAGAGATTCAGTAACAGACTCTTGACAGTGAACACTGTGCCAGTGCATAAGTTCACACAGTGAACCAAAAATATATATTTGAGGGTTTGGGAGTGGTCCAAAAATGACATTATTCTGTTCTGAACTTTGCTGATACACATTCCCTTGACACCAAACTCTCCCAACAGATAAACGCTCGCCTGGGCCAGTCCTTGGAGTATTTTTGTGTCTATTTCTCTCGCCCTTATCAAATTACAACAGGTTATTTCTCCCAGTTTTTCACAGCTGCTCATTGGGACTGCTATTTTGCGATCACCCTAAAATCCAGATCTCATGCCGAAATTATGGGTGTATCTCTAGTACTACTTATCAGTTACAATTAATTTTATTCACCTTTGGCCTGCCACTGCTGCCTCACTAGATTTGTCTGTCTGTGTGTCCCCATCTGCCAGCAAGCCTGACAGTGCCCCCTGGTGCTGCACAAGAACATTACCCAACCATTCAAGAAAAGAATATGGAGGCGTAGCTCCTCCTTCCAGAAGGCTGCTGACAAAGGAGAGAATCTGCTGGAGCAGGTCCTGGTCTTCAACTGTGTTTGGCATGACCTTGAAGAATCTGGGAAGAAAGATCATATATTGAGAGTAATCAAATTATTATGACTGTAAAGGAAGGCTAAGACTGTGACCATGAACTAAACTTGTTTATTTAATGTAACTGTAACAAGAACACAAGTTTGATAATAAATGCAATCATGGCAAATTTTATTCAAGTAAAGCCAGATGTCCCTGAATCAGTCTGATCATATTTGAAGATATGAAATCATGACCAACATTTTGTGATAACCTCTCAGCCTTTAAGCTGAACTCTTATTAGTCAGAAACAAGATGAACAGCATCTGATTGGCTAAATGCTGCACAATCAAGGCAAATCTGCACAATTAAAGCAAAAGAAGGGCCTATTTCTGGTGCATTAATGCTGGACTCTCACCTCTCCAAGGCTGCACACCATGGCAATGCATGCAATTTGTCCATAGTGTTTTTGCCATCGCCAACCACCAGGTGGCTCTTCACACGCAGAAGGGCCTGTGACACCATGCCGTGATTGGTTGCATTACTGATGTCATGGAGACACTGCTGCAGGGCACTTGGTACATGGCTCACTTTAAGGATAATTCTGTCAGTGTCACTCAGTTTAAGCTTGATGTTGTACCTGAGGAAGAAATTAACAATGTGTCTATTTTTTCTTGTCTTATCAATTATTCCATCAAAATATATGTATGGATACAAGTATATGGTAAAATATATATATATATATATATATATATATATATATATATATATATATATATATATATATATATATATATATATATATATATATATATATATATATATATATAGTTCCTAATTAGTGATAAAACATTACAAAATCTTTGAAACCACATACATATAAAATGAATAATTCATCAATACAATCAGTTAATATTAAATAAACTAGCATTATATTTTCTGTTACCATAATGAATGCATGAAGTTAATGGTATATGTTGGGATGATGCACACCCTTTTATATCCTATGACACCAATAGGCTGCACTGACACACTAAAAACGTATAAGATCATAAATATAAACCAGACATGTTTTGATCTACATTTGATTCAAACATCATTCCATTGTGCAGTTTCTTGATAAAGATATTTTCATCTACAGAACAATTAGGAAAATAGCCTGTTGACAAGAGACAGTGAAATATTATAGGTATAATCTGTCATTGAAGATTGTACAAGTGACCCAGAGTCAGGCTTGTTCTTTTCTGACATGACTGGCAAGTGCAGGAAAAAGGATAAGAAAAAATCACTTTCAACTGTCTGACTTTCAAGGAGCCTAGTTACCATTTGTGCCCTTTTAACAGAGACTGGTCTGAAGACAGACAAGACACGTTACTACAGCTACGCATGTCAGACTGTCACATGTGCTGGAAACTCAGACTTAAAAATATAACAAACTTGCTCTTACTCAATATCAGACTCCTCTTCCTTGTCCTGATCACTGGCTTTGATGAGCTGAGGTATCCCATCATGCCAAGCCACATTCCAGGTATATCGTAACATTTCAGCCAGTGACCCAGAGGTCAAGGGGTCAGGGTCAGCTGCTAGAGGTGTGGTGTGTGGACTCTCTTTGTGGTGAACTGCTGGTTTAATGGGAAGCTGGTACCTACAATTATATTCATTTATACAGTACATTAATTATAACCTGAACATCATGGGGCAGAAAATATGTCTGGGTAGTGATTATTGAGACATGATCATTAAATAATCCAAATATAAAATTAAAATCCAAGAAAAGTAGCCTTTCAGTTTATTTTTAACACAATATGTGACTGGGAGTTACAAAACAGCTTTGTCCATTTAAAATTCAATGAGAACTTGCGGCTACCAGTAGCAGTTTAAGTATTTCCAAAATACCGGTAACATATATTTGGTATAGTTGAAAATTCTATTAATTTAAAAATCAGACTAATAACATAAAATTTTGTATTTCACATATTATACTGGATAGTGTTTATCTAGGGTCTCTGCCCATGCCACTCTATAAAACAATGTTCATGAAACACTTTTGAAACAAAGTGTGATGCATATCCAGCCATTTAACTAATAATTGGTCACTTAGTGCTCATGCTACATTATAAATCAAGCTATAAAACAGTGTGACAGCACTGGTACTTACCTGTCTATAAAACAGTGTGACAGCACTGGTACTTACCTGTCTATAAAACTGTGTGACAGCACTGGTACTTACCTGTCTATAAAACTGTGTTACAGCACTGGTACTTACCTGTCTATAAAACAGTGTGACAGCACTGGTACTTACCTGTCTATAAAACTGTGTGACAGCACTGGTACTAATCTGTCTATAAAACTGTGTTACAGCACTGGTACTTACCTGTCTATAAAACTGTGTTAAAGCACCTGTCTATAAAACTGTGGTACAGCACTGGTACTTACCTGTCTATAAAACTGTGTGACAGCACTGGTACTTACCTGTCTATAAAACTGTGTTACAGCACCTGTCTATAAAACTGTGTTACAGCACTGGTACTTACCTGTCTATAAAACAGTGTGACAGCACTGGTACTTACCTGTCTATAAAACTGTGTGACAGCACTGGTACTAATCTGTCTATAAAACTGTGTTACAGCACTGGTACTTACCTGTCTATAAAACTGTGTTAAAGCACCTGTCTATAAAACTGTGGTACAGCACTGGTACTTACCTGTCTATAAAACTGTGTGACAGCACTGGTACTTACCTGTCTATAAAACTGTGTTACAGCACCTGTCTATAAAACTGTGGTACAGCACTGGTACTTACCTGTCTATAAAACTGTGTTACAGCACTGGTACTTACCTGTCTATAAAACTGTGTTACAGCACCTGTCTATAAAAATGTGGTACAGCACTGGTACTTACCTGTCTATAAAACTGTGTTACAGCACTGGTACTTACCTGTCTATAAAACTGTGTTACAGCACTGGTACTTACCTGTCTATAAAACTGTGTTACAGCACTGGTACTTACCTGTCTATAAAACTGTGTTACAGCACTGGTATTTACCTGTCTATAAAACTGTGTTACAGCGCTGGTACTTACCTGTCTATAAAACTGTGTTACAGCACTGGTACATTCCTGTCTATAAAACTATGTTACAGCACTGGTACTTACCTGTCTATAAAACTGTGTTATAGCACTGGTACTTACCTGTCTATAAAACTGTGTGACAGCACTGGTACTAATCTGTCTATAAAACTGTGTTACAGCACTGGTACTTACCTGTCTATAAAACTGTGTTAAAGCACCTGTCTATAAAACTGTGGTACAGCACTGGTACTTACCTGTCTATAAAACTGTGTGACAGCACTGGTACTTACCTGTCTATAAAACTGTGTTACAGCACCTGTCTATAAAACTGTGGTACAGCACTGGTACTTACCTGTCTATAAAACTGTGTTACAGCACTGGTACTTACCTGTCTATAAAACTGTGTTACAGCACTGGTACTTACCTGTCTATAAAACTGTGTTACAGCACTGGTACTTACCTGTCTATAAAACTGTGTTACAGCACTGGTATTTACCTGTCTATAAAACTGTGTTACAGCGCTGGTACTTACCTGTCTATAAAACTGTGTTACAGCACTGGTACATTCCTGTCTATAAAACTATGTTACAGCACTGGTACTTACCTGTCTATAAAACTGTGTTATAGCACTGGTTCTTACCTGTCTATAAAACTGTGTTACAGCACTGGTACTTACCTGTCTATAAAACTGTGTTACAGCACTGGTACTTACCTGTCTATAAAACTGTGTTACAGCACTGGTACTTACCTGTCTATAAAACTGTGTTACAGCACTGGTACTTACCTGTCTATAATGCTTTGTTACAGCACTGGTACTTACCTGTCTATAAAACTATGTTACAGCACTGGTACTTACCTGTCTATAAAACTGTGTTACAGCACTGGTACCTACCTGTCCACAATAAATGAAGGCAGACTGTACCTGGCAGCTACATTGTCCTTTGACTCATCTGCGTTTGATCTGTAAAACATAAGATCAACATGAAAATGGGATTATAGAAGGCTGATACATGTCATATGTGTAAAGGAGCTTAACTCAGCACAAAATAAAAGCAAAGAATATATAAATTAAGACATCCTCTCCTGACATCTCTTTCCTTTTAAAATTCAAGTACTAGTCTAGTTGCATTATGAGCGGGGCCTATAACATTTAAGCAACAAATGAAATACACTCATGCATGTGCACTAACAAATGCAAACACTTATGACAGCCTTATTATAAATATTAACTCAACATAAACCTTTAATAACATATTACTCAATTTCTTTAAAAACTGGAGCAAATTTATTATGCAATGAAGGAATACCTACCCTTGTTCTAATGTAGCCATCTCATCAAACAATAAAAGAGCAAGCACGTGAGCTACTTCATATTTGACCTGCTCATCAGTATGCAGTAACAGTCCACCTGTGGAATAATCAAGTTGCTTTTGTAATATAGCTGTGGTTTGTTCATTAATTATTCCTTAGTTTCATATGATTCTCATTTCAAAGCTAATATGATTCATGAAAATGATCCCCAAAATCCCATGTGATTTGTAGTGATGTAAATTTTTCAGTATTATTTATATTATTATTATTATCATTACAAACAGTATACCCATAATTTCAACATGTGAACTGAAAAATCTGGGTGTTGGTGTTTATGGAAATGGCAGCCATGAATGAACATTTCAAGGAACTGGGAAACGTAAACCTGTCAGGGTTCGAAAAGGGCGCTTGAATGCAACAGGAAAGTACTCTTAACACAGAGCACAGGTGACAAACAATCTACTAACATTTGAGGAATGCTTAACAGCAAAGTTTAGAGTGGACTACCACTTATTTTAAATCATGCCAAATCTTCATATTATAATGGGACTACCATTTTACTATAAGTGTTATTATTACTATAATAATTGTTAAAATCATTGTTTCAAACAACATTGTGAAGCAGCTTGAATACACTGCAATATTTCCCCCACTTTGTTGTGTATAAATCGACTGAGCCTACTTACATCTGAGAAGAGCACAATATGGTGCCTTGGTGTGCGCGAGCTGATGTCGGAAGCTTGGACTGTGCTGTAGCAGGTGACGCAGTATCGTTACCATGCATGACAGAAGGGCCCCGCTGTCTCGCAACTACAAGTCACACAAAACATGAAAGGTGAGTCCAGGTGTAGAAGAGTGAGAGTCATTATAAAAAATTCAACGTCAGTATACAAACAAAACACAGAAAGTGAGATCAAATATAGACATATAATTACAATCTACTGTGGTCAATTCGAGAATATTAAGAACTTGGCAGAAAATTTGAAAAGGACAGCAAGATATTTAAATATTGCCATGCAGGCATGTCTGAATCCTTTGGGAACTTCCCATGTGATGTCATCCTGGTGCAGAAACAGAGGCTACATGGGACACTCCAAGCCAGAGTGAACTGTATATAAACTAAGCTCACTGTAACTTTGCCAACAGTTCTTTGCTGATGTTTAAGAAAATTGATATTTAAGTCTTCCATGACTTATTCAAGAGGATAATTACATGACAATTTTCTGAAAATATGGAATATAAATGCAGGGCTTTCAAAAGGAACAAAAATCAGCAAGTCCAGGACACTCAGGCTAAAATTTTGGAATGTCACAAGGGAAGAAGAATCACAAAGGGAGGTGATTTCTGTTATGTAAAACTTTTAAATATTGTATATAATTATTGTATCATTGAATGATTATATAAGGTGACATTATAGGATGATCTTGTTAAAGTGAAATGTAAGGGAGAGTTTAGAGAACTGAATGGTTCACTGAGGGAAATTAGGAATGTTCATAGACAGCTTCAAGAAAAAAAGATTTGACCCTCTTGGCTTTGTCCTACAGTCAGAAATTTGAGTGTCCAATTGGATGATTCCAGCTCCAGAGCAGAGCATTCAAAAGAGATTTCCAACATAATAAATGCTCACCCGTGTTCCTGGAAGCCCTGTAAACGACACTGACCTGACCTGCCTCAGTCCCCTGTTCCTCCTCAGGTCCCTCTGTATCAGCATCAGTTTTTATCTTCCTGACACCGTCCTGTATGACCTGCATCACCTCCCTGTGTCCCTCCCAGGAGAAGAACATCTTATGTAGAGCAGGATCTGTCAACAAAAATAACAGGGAATATAGTGATGAGAATTTTATAACAAAAACTTCATATCTCAGTGATTACACTGGTTCACTTGTATAGAAATACAGCATTACTTGTACAATACTTGACCAACAAGCAGTTCCGATGACCAGTCAATCCAAGTTATTTTCAAATTTCAAAATATTTCATATAAGAACAGGAAGGTACTATCCCAACCCTGCCCCCAAGTCAAAACCTGCTACAGAATTATGCTATAAATCCAAATACTGACATTTATACAACCACACACAGAGGATTATCACAAGTTGAACCCTGATGACAATTTGTTTGCATGCCCAGTGGAGAACTAATCAAGTGTGATAAATTGACATCCAAGCAGGTTCGGCTTTCTCTCGACCTTCTGTATATGCTAGATCAATAGCAGATATACAGAGAATCTCAAATGCATGTGTGGTGCCATATAAATACTTAAATAATCCTTCAACCTTGAATAGTTATTTATTTTCAAGGACCCTTGGCCTGTAACTATAAAGCTGCCAATACAGCCTGTGGACATCTATTAATTTCAGTCCCAGTATAAGCATACTAAGAGGAATATGTCAAATAACATGCACTAAAAATGTAAACACCTGCGGAACTGGTATAGCTTCCTTCTAATTACATACTCCAAATAGCAGAGGGGTGGCAGTCTATTTTAAACTAATCCTAGCATGTATGACCTCTGACCTGACAACATGAGGGCAAGCTGCTCCGCTGCCGACTTCCTGATGCCTTGTTCCATTGTCCCGGAAACAAAAATGTCATACACCTTCTTCATGCCATCAACCTGTCACAAAAGGTGAAAGGTCACCCTTCTCATGTAGTAAGTAAGTTATATTTCATCCTTAATCACTGATACATCAGAAAATGAAAGGTATACTGATAAAAATCTCACTTGTCATTCAATTAATCTGGCACATGTATTCAGAACAGTAACTTTCAAATATTCTATTTATCTGTCAATTACTATTTACTGAAATACTGTATTATTTATTACTTATTCTTTTACTTATCAAATGCCACATTTAGATATGGAAAATGTAGATTCTGACAAAGTAAAATATGAGCCCTGCTAATATCCAGATGATGGAATGTTGGACAAAAACTGATCACCAGAACACTGCATGACTGAATGTCAATGATGCTGAAAGGTTCCTAATTGCAAACTTCGCTTCATATTAAATTTACCATACTTACAGTAAACACTGATTGGCCTGTATCTTCATCCACCAGGTGGCGTGGGTCTTCAACGTAAAAGAGATTGGACAAGTTGGTGACATCCAGTTCATCAAAGGCTGGTCGTTTCTCATGGCTCTGTTCTTCGTTTGTTAGGAACCACACCAGTCTGGCCAGGCCTTCAGATCTTACCCTAATTATGGTTTTAATAATTTAACCTGTCTGTATATAACAGTTCCACAGTTTTACCAACAAAATAATCCAAAGCTGCTTTAAAGCACAATGCATTCAGTTCATGTCAGGAAAGATAATTTTCCAAGATGAAGCCTTTCACATAGAAACATGAAAACAAAGGAACAATACATCTTTGTAAGGTCCATAGTGCCAAATTTTCTGCAATTTCGGTAATTATATCCTCAACACTATACTATACTATACTAAAGTATAATACATAAGTATAATTACATAAATACATAATTACATAATTAAACTAGAATACGGGTAGTTGACAAGCGACTAGGTGTATCCGCCTAAATCTGAGTGGAACGGGTGAAGTGAGGCATGGATTAAGTGGCAAGGGGAAATAGAGTGTTGCATATTAGCATGGATGTCTGCAGCCAAACTGTGTATGTAGGTTGCCCCCCCTACCACAAAATCCAGAAAGCCGTCCAAGTTGTATACATATGCAAAATTTAAGGCAGATAAGTCAAACCACTACATGTATATGAGTGATTTTAGTCCGTGGCAGACAAACAGATGGACGCTGAGCAAAAATGGTTGCAGGTGACGCCACCAGTTTTGCGCTTGATAAAGAGCTATGTGAGAACTATACACATGCAAAACTTTGGCCCAATCGGTCAAACGGTTCCCAAGATATGAGCTTGGATGTCTGCTGCATAAACTAGAATGCAGGTGGTACCACCTGTCATAAAATCAAGAGAGCTGTCGGGGATGTATAAACCTGCAAAATTTTAGGCAGATATGTCAAACCACTGCCGAGATATGAGTGATTTTATCCCATGGCAGACAAACAGACAGGAGCTGTGCAAAAATGGCTGCAGGTGGCGCCACCAGTTTTGCGTATAATGAAAAATGTGCAAACAAATTTTTCTGATCGGTCAAACGGTTCCCGAGATATGAGCTTGGATGTCTGCAGCGTAAACGTGAATGTAGGTGGCCCCACCTGTCATAAAATCAGAAAAGCCATCCAGGATGTTTACGCATGCCAAATTTCAGGTGAATTAGTCTGGTCACTGCAGAGATATGAGTGATTTTAACCCAAGGAAGACGAACAGATGGACACTGTGCAAACATGGTTGCAGGTGGCGCCACCATTTTTTGTGTATGTAATAAAGCTCTCCAAGGGCTACATTTGTGCAAAAAAATTTTCCTAATCGGTCAAACGGTTCCCGAGATATGAGCTTGGATGTCTGCAGCGTAAACGTGAATGTAGGTGGCGCCACCTGTCATATAATCAGAAAAGCTGACCAGGATGTTTACACATGCCGAATTTCAGGTGAATTAGTCTAGTCACTGCAGAGATATGAGTGATTTTAACCCAAGGAAGACGAACAGATGGACACTGTGCAAACATGGTTGCAGGTGGCGCCACCATTTTTTGTGTATGTTATAAAGCTCTCCAAGGGCTACATTTGTGCAAAAAAAATTTCCTGATCGGTCAAACGGTTCCCGAGATATGTGGGTTTATGTGTGGAAACAGACGCACAAACGGATGCAGAGCGCAGAGGAAAGGTCAGAGGTCAAAACAAAATTGGGGTGCAGCAGTTCACATGTGACCATAACATAATCCCGGGTTTCGTAAAATTCCGCCCAGCGGTTACGGAGGAGTTCTCCGGACACCTACGCGGCGGCCGCGGCGGCGGCGGCGTGCAGCTGAAAACATAGTTTCCGCAAAACTCTGTTTTTGCGGATACAATTACATAACATGATTATGTATATATTCATAAAATAAGACATGAGAAGATAAAATAAAGATCATGCAAATGTAAAAGAAAATATTTAATATTTGATTTATAATCCAAAACGTGAACAAGAACCAGGTGAATGTTATAAAAACTTCCTTGATAGTCCATACATTCCTATGAGTACCAAAACCTTCCACATGGTGTCAGCACTGATGACATAAGGGAATGAAGAAGTGAGACCTGTGGCTCTGAGAGCACTGACCTGGAGTCCTTGCTGAACATGAGCCTCAGAGTACCTCTGAATCTCTCCAGTAGGGGGAGTGACATGGTAGGGTCAGTTTGGCTCCCAGTATCCAGCAACCCTAGGATACATTTACCAAGAGAACTGGAGATACTGGAAAACCCCTGGAAATGCAAAAGCATACATTCTAGTTACAAGTATTTACTAAGCTCAGGTGTGGTCAGATTGCTTGATCTTTACTGCACTGCCTATAAATAGATCTCCCTGCCTCTCTCTGAGTCTGTATATCTTATTTTCTATTCATCTTTCTTCCATTTTTGTGATGTCATATATCACAGGATTCAATACTCTCAACCTGAAACCAATTTCATAAGGACAGCAAAGAATGCAGCTTCTAATAATTGGCTGATACAAGCTTTAGTTTAAAATAACATTCTAACATTCTAATTCTAAATAAACAATAACAGAATCAAAAGAGTTCACCTGAAGGACTGGCAGGATAGCTGTGACTGCTTCCAACAACTGCTGCCACCTGGCGGCCTTGAGTAGAAGCTGGCTTTGCAGGAGGTACATGAGGACCTCTTGGCTGACCTCACATATCTGAAAGACCAGAAAAATCAATGAATGTAAAAATTAATGTAGACTTCACACACTTCTGTCTCCTACAATTTTGTACAATGCCAAAACAATATAAAATGATATGCTGGTGTTGATTTAGGTATAAAATGTTTGGAACTCATTCACTTGATAGCATGTATTTTTCCTGACTTATACTCGAGTACTTCTTACCATGTCAAGGGGACATTAAACATATAAAAAATAATAATAAGGGACTCTGGTGTCTTTTCACTATGACACGTGCTCTTAGCATATAAGACTGCGAGGAGTATTTGAGAAGGGGTGCTGTGGTATTTTATTGCATTTTCAAGATCAGGCCTTTTTCAAAATTTTTAATAAAATATCAAAATAAGATACTAGTAGAGCTCTGGCTGTCTACACAAAACTTGCCTGCTTACCCTGCCCTATTCACTGAGCAACTAAGCTCCAGGCTTGTGAACGGACAGTAAGTAAAACTAGTAGGGGTCACTGATTTGCAGACCTATACTATGGAAAGCCCAATTAGTGACCTTGTGATTCCTGTTCCAAACGGGCATTTTTTCCACAACTGTGTAACTAGATATCATTTCTAAATCTGTTCTACCTGGTTCATATCTAGCTTGATTTACATTTTTGTAACAGAGATATTAAGACCCGGCGGAAGAAGGGCAATCCATGAAGTGGCCTTGCATGGTATTTCTGCTAGATCCCCTTGAGTGTGAATGCAAGGAAAGAGCGACGTGGAGCAGATGGTAAACAATAAGGTCGACCAACTTCAAACAAAACATCAGTGATACCAATCTTCTGTGATCATTATTTTTTCAAAACAGAACAGTATATTCACAGTATATTGAACAGAAACATATTAGGTTCACAGGCATTATTATGGTAATAAATTCATGGTTAATTGCTTAAATGCATAAAGGCCGGCCTATAGGAGAACTTGATTCCCAGTATCTGAAATACTTGATTCAAGGAATCTGTTAAAAATATCTGAGAATTGAGAGCTTGAGTACCGTTTTCAGCCCAAATATGCTGCAACTTGCTTTGTCATAATGTTATTACGTAAACTGCGATTGTCTTGGATATCCATTGATCAATATAGCCTATTGAAAAGTCTTAGATTGGATATGATTTCATGCAAATCAATTTTTTTTATTTTATGATTTTCTGCAATAGCCTCACCTATTTGACAATTTTATTCCATGCATTTTCTGCTTTTTTTTTCATTCTTTATAACACTATGATTCCCTTATTGTCCATGCAAACAGTTCTCTACATTGAGTTGTATCCCCTCCGCTTTGATTCAGTACTAATTTCTGAGATCTGTACTGATAAAATGACAACCATGACTTACCCTCTGGTTCTCCTCATTCATTCCAAAGCTACAGAACTGGTAGAGGACCTGACTGTCGAGCAGGAAGTTTGCTCCATGAGTGATGGAAGACGTAGGCCCAGCCACACTCTCAATACCAAGGCAATCCTATACACAAATCACAATCAGTACTGAAACTACAGTTACAAATTTAAAAGACAAAATTCAAAGACATTTATATATTTTATGAAAATAAAAAACATAAGATAAGCCTTTACGCTCATGACCATGGTCCAAATGTGAACAGGATTTGAACAACTGTGCTGAAATATGTGGAGATATTTCGACATATACAAACAGGATAAATAATGTATCTTATGGGTTTTATTTCCAAACTTCACCTGCTATTGTGTCTGGGATTACACCTTTATTAAAAAAAAGTTTCATCATATAAAAATCTTACATTTTTCACCACACTGGGAACTTATCATCTGTGTTACATGAATTTAACTTGGTAGAAATTATACTGACTTTGAAAAGCTGAATACACCATTTAAGTCTGAAGTCATGTGCTCTTTGACTGATATATGCCTGAAATCAGGTATTAGACTACTAACATACGTCAGGCATTCTACCATTGATATGGATAAAAAATCAGGTATTCTAACAGTGATATATGCCTAAAGTTACATATTCTGCAAGAAGGAAGTTTATATAAACATCACTTCATGTGGAGTTTATTTCTGTATTTATTATTACCATAATTGCACCGGTGAAACATGACCTTGACCTTTGATTGATTAAATGACCCTCACCTTGACTAGGTGGAGACAGCTGGTATAGGCCTGAAGTCTGATCTGTTGAAGGGGGTGAGAGAGTAACTTGAGCAGGATCACATTACTCTGTTGAGAAGCCAGAGGATTTGGTTCACATTTCTTGTGGCTAAAATACAAAAATATCATGCAAAGACCTAAATCTCCTGTTGGGTAGGTTTGTTTAGAATTATACTGGTAGGTGTTTGCTTGGTAACCAGATGGTTGCCTCAGATGTGCTAAAAGAATATGTTGATAAGAAAAAAAATTACATATTTTAAAAAGACAAAATCTTTTTAAACCCAGTCTTTAATTTTAAACATTTTAACAGAATAATGCACACCCACACATAGTGGGTAAATCATCTGTTACCACTGTAAAAGAGTGACCAGATATAAATCTACTTACTCCTTTATTGTGGAAAGATTTAATATTATTATGATCAGAGATGTAAAAAAAATAATTAAACACAAAAATAAATATAAATAACATATAAAGTATCAAGGGTTATTCTAAATTAACATCACACCACATTGTGAAGTGACTTACATATATGAAGATAAGTTTACACAAGTCTCCACCACAAGAGGGTGCCTGTGGTATTGTAGGCTCTCCAGTGATTCCTCAGCAAGCCTTGTCAGTTCCAAAATATTATCTTCACACTGTCACAATTCAAATAGAATTGTTTTAATTGCCCTATATTCATGAATTATACAGTACATTGAACTTACTAACCATCAGCCCCAAAGATTTCTTACCTCAAACTGGTAATTTAACAGTCTAGATAAAAAACAATGACAATCCTTTATAATTACTGCGATTCAAAACTATATCAGTCATTTTAAGTGAGGATATTATTTAACAACATTTCAGTAAAAGACACGTTATTTCATAAACTTAAGATGCAGGTTAATTAATTTGCAATATTTACAGCTTTCATATCACCTGAAAAAAAACTGTGAATACAACATCCTTACAAGAATACCAAATCTTGCACATTAATGACAAATAATGTGAATTTCACACACATGGCATAGCTTATCTTTTTCAGAAGACAGTAACAAGCAAAGCCCTTGACACACTGACTTAAATAAATACAGCTAAAAATACAGCCTCCTCTATTTATTCAGTCAAATCTATTTCTTGTTCTTATTAGTACTACTGTTATTATATTACAAGTTTTAGCACAAACTTACCTTTTCTTGCCACTGCACTAAAAATGCACAAGTGCTCCTCATTGACTGGCAGACCTGTGCTGCCCTCTGTAGACTGTTGTGAGAACCAGCATCCAGCACTTGCAAGTATGGCAGCAGAGACTCTCTGACGTCACTATTAGAGAAGGTCAAGGACTCATCGTGACACAGGAGGACCAGGGCAGGCACTACATTTTCTGGTATTGCCTGAGCTGCCTGTGATGAAAAAAAGTCAAATTTTTATCAGCATTTGTTTTACTACTAAACCTTCACTCAAATACCTTGCAAGGTATGCTGCTGGGTGCTGGGTACAAATAGATGCCGGAATGCCTGAGTGAATTCCTGACAGGTACTTTTTTAAATAAGAAAATTCTTCAATAAATATACCCAAAACCCATTGGCACCCTGTGAGGGAATGTACTATAAAGAAACAGAATGAGATAAAAGCACAAACTTGCCTGGAGGTCCTGAAGCTGAAATTCTTTTTTTAACACAAGCATTACACAGCTTTTACAAAGCCAAGATTTCAAGGTCTTCTTGCATTTACATAAAACACCTAAATATAACATATCCTTTTCTACTACTGTCTGAATATTGGAGCTTAGGCATTATTACTCATTTGCTGATTCTAAATTTGTACCCTTTTATATGTATTACTTATTACGGTTTTCCATGAAATTAAGCACTCCAATGAATACATTAAATACGTTACAACACAATTTTAACTTAACAAAGTGTTCTGAATCAACATTATCTGAAGACAGCTTGAAAAAGCTAAAATTACCATCTCCACTGGAATGACAGAAGTAATCAGGTCCTTCAACCAGACAGAGGCTCCTATGTAGGTCACTCTATGCTGGCCAAGGTCACTGGCTGGCCTTGACCTCCCAAGGTTACCATGGTGGTGCCACATGATGCCACCAGCAATCTCTTCCATACATTCCTGCAGCTTTTCAATCTGAAATATAAATCCATGGTTCTTTGTGTAATAAATCAGGATTCCAAATATGTGTTACATTTAAATGTTTCAGTGGCAATTTTCATTTACTGCATATTATAATGATTGACTGAATAAATAAGACCTTACCATTATATTTTCTATACATTTGGGAAAAACATGTAACCAGTGTACCAACCTTGAGATATACAGTAAGGCTGCCATGTTTACTTAGTAACATTAATGCTTTTGTAAAATTAAATTTATAGTTGTAATTTATATTATAGAGGTATTGTGATTGTACTTTTATAAATAATCTTTCCCATGAATAATACCGTAAGCATATATATATATATCATTCAATGTAAACAACTGTGAAAAGATCCGAAGTGAACTGCAGCTATTTATGTCTCTAGGTTTGGGCAAAATATCAAGGAGGCAATCATCACTTTATTGAAACAAGGGACCCATGGGTCACGGCGCTCAGCTGATCGTGATTGGACTATAAATGTTTCTCCACTGTGATACTATATCGAGTCGATAAAGCTTATGAATATCATGTACATGTTGGGCTATTATAAAGGAATGTAATGTAATACGTGAGTAAATGATAAATGAAATTACCTGACTGATGGATTAATAGAGTCAAATAAAGTGGTTTATTTTTTATTTATTTAGGAGGGGTTGAAAATTGTGATATATTTGAGCAAATATGAATGCAATGACAGCAGTAATAAGCAGTAGTAGATGATAAGGCTATTTTTTGAAGGATCTAAAGTGTATGGTAGTCTGCAAGCATTCAATTTGACAGATATGATGTTATGATTAACTATGCTGATGAAGTGATTTATGAACATGTGACTGTATGACACAATATCTCTTTAGTCTTGACAAGGTACATTATTGTGATGCCCACTATGTCTACATATTACACAATATTGACATAATTTCTGGCATGTACATAGGTACCTATGGACAAATAGTTATACAAAATATTAAAGTATGAATATATCTGATTCATCTTGTTCTTGCTAACTGAGGCTGACTTTGGGATGGGGTTCGGAGAAGGGAAAAGTGAGGGCAGCACAAAGGTGGATGTAGAAATATTCTATTGTAATGTTTTTCATTTATATAAGAATATGAAAAGCTAAGAGGAAAGGGGCCCTCCTACTTGGTTATAGTAAAGTTCTAAATATATGATTGCAAACTAATACTCTGACAAGACTGTCATGAAGAAAAACAGTAAAAGTTTTGAGATACTGTGTTGCATACGAAAATTTACAGATGGACAGGCAAGTGGACAGAATGGACTAATACCTTTATTTCACTTTCAAGAGAATAATGCATTTAAGTTTATATATAATCCTATTTTTTTAAGCAGATCCACTTTTTCCATTAAGAAGTTTTTATCTGTATCATTTTTTTATTTACAGGTTTATAAATTTTTAATTAAACAAGTGACCCAGGGGTCATGACGCTCAGCTGACCAGGAAGACATTGACAAAAATAATTTTATCATCTGAATGTCAAATTTGAATGAAATACTTTTTCCAAACTTGACCTTTTGTATAAAATCATCCAATATTCATTGGGGTACTATGGAGCTCTGTAGCATGAAGGATATGGGTAACAGACACCTATTTTCAAGGTTTACAAGATGACTTTTCAGGGGTCTCCCAGCATGTCAAAAAATAAAATTCTAGGTCCAGTTATTATGATTTGTGCCCTGTTAACAAATCCAAATGTTTATTCTGGGGGGTATTTCAAAGCCGCATAGGATGAAGGATATGGGTAACAGAGATGTAATTTCAGGTGCACAAGGAGACTTTTCAGGGGCGTCCTAGCATATCAAGAAAGGAGATTCTAGGTCAAGTCATTATAATTTGTGCTTTGGTGCCCCATAGCTCGAAGGATATGGTTAACAGAGACCTAATTTCTGGTTTCCAAGGATATTTTTCATGGACCCTTCAGTGTGTCAAGAATGAAGATTCTAGGTCCAGTCGTTACGATTTGTGCCATGCTAACAGATGACAGGATCCTTAAAGGTCTCAAAAATAGAGGAAAAAATCGTAAAAAATCGAACAATAAAGGTGGCACCACCAGTCTGCAGGAAGTGATGAAACATCTCATGATCAATAGTTATGCCACAAATCATGACCATCAGTCAAGTAGTTAATGAGATATTGAAGTTTTTGTATGAAATTTTGGACTTTTCTGGGGGGTACTTTGGGGCCCCATAGCTCGAAGGATATGGGTAACATAGACCTAATTTCTGGTTTCCAAGGAGATTTTTCATGGACCTCTCAGAATGCCAAGTTACAAGGTTCTAGGTCCAGCGGTTACGATTTGTGCCTGGTTAACGGACAGACAGACGGACGACGGACAAAGAGTGATCGCTATAGCTCAGATGACTTTCAGTCAGCTGAGCTAAAAACCTGAAAATATAAGTTAAAATATTAGAATTGTTGCAAAAGTTGCAATCATTATATATACAGAGTAAAAAACATTGGGTCATATTATGCATACACATATATTTTATTATTTTTAAATCATAAATGTTTTAACTGATTTTAAAAGAAAATAATGCCACAACATGGCATCTACAAGAATATTCCTTGAATCACTATTAAAAAGTTTAGCATATTGGAGTTTTCAGGACATGCTTAATTTTATTCACCAAAATAAAAAAAAAAGTAAATTTGACAAAATAAAACATCTTTTCAAATAAAGTATACACACTGTTGGTTGAATGAGGGACAAACAATATCATTGTGCTAATTACTATCCCAGTTTTAATTAATTACTGGAATTAATAGTCAATTTCACACCTGGTGAAGTTTTTACTCTTCTGAAGTAAGGAATTACTTATCTCATGAACATCCAGACTTTCACAGCAATACACCACTTAGTGGACACAATTAAATGTACACTTTAATCATTGTAACCCTGGTGGTTCAATACAAAATCTAAAATGTAGCATGTCCAAGAATAAAATAAAATACAGAAAAATTATAACATTCATCTAGTTTATGCACCAGCTGGGGGGGGGATGAGTGCAGGGCAAGGGGAAGCCTGCTAGTAGTGGCCAAGCTGGGCCAAGGTAAGCTGCCTGGGGTGGGTTACATAATGCAAGTGAAGGCTGCACTACTAGGTGGGCTAGATGTAAACAACACTTGACATGGTGTGTGAAAACATGAATAAAAGCTATTCATTCCAATCAATTTCTTTTGAAAGTTCAGATTTTAAAAGATTAAATCCTTATGCATATATGCTGGGAAAATTAAATAAACAGTGCCAAAGTTGGACAAAATTTAAGGTATTGTTTTTTATTTATGCTAATAACTTGAAAAATTTGCAAAATTCAGATCTAATTTTGGGTAAACAATTGAATTTTGATTAAATAAAGTTATATTCCTGAAAAAAGGTCTCTAGGTTCAGCAATTCTCATGTGAGTAAATATATTTCCTGATTTTTTTAAAAATTGCATTATGTTTTGGCCCATAACTTCAAAATAATACTCATTACTGACCTAATTTTTGGTATGTTCATAGAAAATGTATAAAAGAATGTGAATACTAAATACGATCAAAAACAGATCAGTGGTTTTGATATTAGGCAGCCTTGAAGTGTAACAATGGTTTTTTTTATGGAAAACAAAGTGTTTTTCCTTAATATCTCGAAGGAACAAAGTCCTAATGACCCAATTTTCGGTATGGTAGGAGATTTTGGGGACATCTAAAATTATGTCAACAGCCTGGGGAGCATAGAGATGTGCACTGAATGACCTACAGTCATCAAAGTGGACTGCTTGACAATGTAAGGGAATACAACAAGAGCCTCCAAAAAAATTCAATAACTAGCCTAATTTTGCAGCTTTTATTTTCAAATTTCAGATTTTAACAGATTAAATCCTTATGTATACATGGTGTGAAAATTAAATCCACAGTACTTACAGGAAAAAAACGTGCCATGGCCAAAGTTGGGCAAAATTTAAGGTACCAATTTTATATTTTTGCCAATATTTAAAAAAATTTAACAGATTTTGATCTAATTTTTGGTATACAATTAAATTTTGATTAATTAAAGTTGTATTACTGGAAAAAAGTCCCTACCTTTAACACTTTGGGTCTTAAGTGACAAAATATCTTCCTGATTTTTTTACAAAGTGCATTATGTTTGGGCCAATAACTTTTTTAAATTATATAATACTGACTTAATATCTGGCATGTACATAGGAACTATATAGAGGAATATTTATGGTAAATATGAAGAAAACCAGATGAGTGGTTTTGATATTAGGCAGTCCTGAAGTGTGAAAATAGATTTCTAATAAAAAATTGAGGTTTTTCCTTAATATCTCAAAGGAACGAAGTCCTATTGACCCAAATTTTGGCATGGTAGGAGATTATGGGGACATCTAACTGTATGCCGAAATTCAGATTCGTAGGTCCAACAGTGTCGAAACGTGCCAGTCTTACGGACGGACATCCAGACGGACGGACGGACAGACAGACGGACGGACGACGGACAATGGACCATGACTATAGCTCAGATGACTTATAGTCAGCTGAGCTAAAAATTACATATAGACTACTGAAATTATTACATAATTTCTGAGCTTCACATGTTTTTTCCAGGTTAATTTGTAACCACCCACAAAGCACTGAGTTGATTACTGTAATAAATTGCTATGAGCCTTTTATATGCACTGACCAGTTCTCTTGCTGGCATGCAGGTATCCTGCCAGAGTACTGACACAGACACGGCCTCGTGTAAAAGCTCCAGGACCTGTCTCATTAGCCGCAGTGTGCTGCTGCACAGCCTTTCCTGGGTGGACTTGAGTAGCGGGACACAGCCCTGCAGGACTGCAGTACATAGCTGTGGTACAGTCCACTGTAAGAACTGTAGCTGCAGCATATCCTCTGTGTCCATCTCCTCCACCCCATCATCCCCAAGCTCACCAAACAGGTTAGATGCCCTGCGAAAACACATAACAACAGCTCTGTACTTTAATCCATTTAATTACTAATTTCTCTCCAAATTTTAGCCTGTATAAGAAACAGAAATAATTCTCCCCCAGCTTGTTGTTAAACCCCTTTCATTACTGTGATGTACTTTTAGTACAGCCAACTTCCTTTAAACTATCAATGTTACAGATATGTAGCTGAGGGAATGGGAGAAAATGAACGATTCAAATAAAATGTTTTTCACTGTTTTTATTCCATATCCAATGCAATAAAAAGCATGGTTTATTACAAGAGACTGATATCAACGTCAGAATTTGTAATTATCAGCTTTCTCTATTGAAAGAATATTTGATGCAAAATGTGTACACTGACCTTGAGTCATTACTACCATTGTCACCATCCTGTCCGTCTCCACGGTGACGACCATCTGTGTGACCAATCACAGAAGGCCGTGTGTCTGAAGACCCCAAGGTGTGACTTGATGAGAGGCTGCCAGACAGAGTACTAGTTCCTCCAGGGGAGAAATCTGTTAAATATATCACATATTAAGAATATCAAAAATAAAATATTGTGCATGCTAATTGAGTACTTTATCTGTAATGGTGCACTTAAATGTGTTTGTCATTGAGGCTAATGAGGCTGGCTTAATGTGACTAAAAGTACTGTTGGTTATTGTACCATTACAAAAGACACTTTTGCTTTATGCAGGAGCTATCACTCTGAAATTCTGATCTTGTTAAATCATAAAAAGCACACATAAAATATGCCAAATAATGAAAAGGGGGTATTTTAAGAATTTGGGAATTTGACTGATTCATCAGATACATAGGTAGGATTGAACTTTTTAGGAAAGGTCCATAGCCAGTCTGTGGCAGTGTTTATTGAGCAAAAATGAAGTAACTATTAAATCTTCTGGACAAGGTGCCAAGAATAATCAAAATGTCTAAAAATATCAAGGTGTCACAGTTAATCTCTGAGGGTCTATCCTAATTTCACCATTTTGCCCTGGTGGCAATGAAACTCAAGTCATTCAGCTCAAAAGTCTGACTGCTATACCTCTCAGAATCTTCTAACCACCAAGTATCAGAGTCTATATGCTATCAGATACCTTGCTTCATCGAGCCATTCTTGCATCTTTTTATAATGTCTGCACCTGCTCAGACCAAAAGTACTTCTAAAACTCAAATCCAATGAACCAAATATGAACAATAGACTGTTTACATGACCTCTGCACAGATACATGCACCAGAAAAGGTGTATTTCTGGCAATGCTTAACATTTGATATGAAAATGGCCACAGACTTGTTTTAGAAGCTGCGTAATGCATGTGTACATGAATCATTTGATTGGGCCAGTTGCCTTATTATTCATGAAACATATACAAGAGGAGCTAGGTGAATCAAGGTGTCTGATAACTTACAGCAGCCTGATCCTTGCCTGCAGGACAATGCGGCTAGGGTGCTTACTACTAATTTTTGCTGACTTACCAATTTTTGGAGTGTAGTAGGCTGGATCCTGGTGATAATTCATGCGAGCCTTGAGGTAGCAGAGCAAATCACAAAGTGCCTGAAGGGCACACTCAACAACCCCGGCAGGGTCACTAGCTGATACCTTCAGCAGTGACAGTAACGTCTGAAGTACCAGAAAGTAACACTCATCCTCATGATCTATACATTATGATCATAACAGATTTAACACTGGCCTTTTTAATTGATTTTTAAATTCATACTTACGATGTGACAGCGATGAAATGTGTTATTGTTGATAGATTTCAGACTTTTTGTCAGGAATAAATATTCTTTACTTCCTCTGTACAAAGGTTAAGGTGTTGTAGTATGGTCCATGCTCCAAAAATTATTTGATGTTTTACTTGCATTTTGAGAATTGAAGTGAAAAGTGTCCCCAGTCCCCTAAACATTAATATTAGTCATGTATTCTGGGCCATGCAGTATCATCAATATATAACTTTTGTAACACCTGAAGTGATCAAAATCAAACAGCACATAATTTGCAAAAGAGGTGCCTCTGACTATAAAATATAGAGATAAACTGTATATTTAATCCTTAATTTTAAAAGCAAGGTCTGTTCCTTTGAACCTTCACATAAACTCACTTAACTTTATTCAACCTGTGTGTGAGAAATTAATATTTATGTGTAATGCCAGTGAAAATAATTTATGATATGGAGGATTATATTTCAATATATATCAAGATATACAAGAACAAGGTTAAGAATCAGGGGAAGAATCACACTCAGACAGCAAATCACAGGTCTATCAAGGCAAGCATGATCTGGCATATCATCACAGCTTATTTAAACTGTAAAGAACTGTCAATTTATGGCAGATGGCATTATTGTTCACGCAGATGAAAGTAAGACCAGATGATGGTTTATCCCTGGTTATATTTTATGAGTGGTTCTTAATAGGCTCATGTCAGCTTCTGGCAATACTGGGCTGTCAAAATTAATCATTTTCCCCCGAAAGCAACATACCAGTATAACAGTAATAAAACCAATCCCTACAAACACTTTTTTATAACTGAATGAGCTATAAATGACAATAAATCTATAAATAAACTATAATCACCTTCAGAATGTGAGGCCGCTGAAGAAAGAGTTCTGGAGGGAAATCCTGGATGACAACGTCACTGAGGAACTCACAGGAACTGGCCACAAAATTAGAGTCCTTACTCTTCAGTGAGCTGATAAATAAACATAACACAACATTGAATACAATACTATGACACTAATTTAAACAGAATTGTGTTTTCTCTATCCTTTGTCAATATTTTACTTTCACAGTTCAGAAATTGTTGCTGAGTTTTACGCTTCTCATACTGTTTTTATAATGTTATTTCTGAAAAATATATTGAAAACCACAACATCTTTTAATTAAAATACTACCATATAATTAAGAAACAGTTTAAGCAGCAGAAAGTGCAGCCAAGAATTTGCAGGTTAAGAACAGGACACATTACATCTGGTATACTGATAGCTTTGTACAGCTATTTTCAATAAGGTATTTTCAATACAGGGTGTCACATTTTTCAGTAATTGTATGTAATGATGAAATAATAATCTCGTCAATTGGCTCTATCAAAATTACACTTAAGGAGAGTGCAGGGCTGAACTCCCAGACTACAGCAACCTGTAGCTGCTTGATAAAGCTAAAGATATCTTCAGTCAGATAAAATAATATATATATATATATATATATATATATATATATATATTTATATATACACACACTTTTCTTAAATAATACCATAGAATATTTTCATATAACTAAGGTGATAATGTTCCATATTACCACTAAAATATTGGCTGTGTGCTGGGAATATACTATCTCAAACAAAAGCATACACTATGTTTTACCTTTCTGTTGATGATAAAACATGGCGGTCCATTGGTGTAAGGCCGACCCATGGAAATGTTGCAAATTTGAAGCAGAGCGTGGAGGCTGAAATACAACCCTTAAAGTCTTCACGGTGTTACATAAAAGAAATGCGGTAAAGACAAAGCAACGGACTGGACGGTGAAGTACAGTCACTTAAGTAAACATTGTGGCACACAGTGGAAGTGTTAAAATTTAAAGCTGGTTTCAGAGGCCTGTATTCAATATTTTAAATCTTAATTGAGGTAAGCCAAAGTAGAGTAAGTTCCAATGCTTGATACATAAACAAACTGTCCCTGCATGGGTAGCCTTCTTTGTTTCAGCTGGTTATGTTACATGACATCATCATTCAATAAGCAGCTGTCAATTGAGGCTGTTTTGCCAATGACCTTTACCACCATGAGTGGGCCTGATATGTTGTAAACTGTATACTGCTTCTCATATTTTCAAATAATTCTGTTTTTTTATAATAAGGTGAAAGTTAGGTATTTAATTACCTTGTTGAAAGTTAAGTCCTTTAATCCTCTACTCTACACATAATTGTTTCCCTTGAAATGTAACTAATAAAAATGTCCATAGCATAAAACCAGTGGACATGAGAAGATGAAACAGACAACAGAGTAATTAGAAGAGAAGCCTCTTGCTTAAAGAAAATAATCAGCACACCTAGATTCCAGATTCCACGGAACAACATCTTTGGTGTGACCAAAATGTAAACCAATAAACCTACTTACTTTGATTCTGGTAATTAGGGTCTTGCTGAGCAGTGGTGTTGCCATGGGAATTGTCAAAATACCCTTGCTGTGGCTGTGGAGGACTGAGCATACCCTGTGCTGACATCTGGTGGGAGTCGCCAGGACTCTGGATAACAGAGACTGATGGCTCCAGAAGCTGTCTGGGTAACACAGGCTGGCTGGCTGTGCTATGAGAAGCTGCTGCAGATAAAACATATATTATTCCTTTAGGTCTTTCCCCACAATATTTTGAAACACTACATTATAAAAACAGAAGAATCTTCATCAAGATCCATGCTTTTATCACCAATTTGAATTACTCTGAATTACTACAGTTCTGGCAATTCCAACTATCTTCCATAAAGTATGTGCAGTGACATTACCAGACATATCTGAATGATTCATCACAAGGAACAGGGGCCTCTGGTCTGGCACTGAGTTTGTTAATCAAACTTTATGTGAAATTTCAACTATGGCCTGGGTGGGATTTCCTACAAGGGAGTGTATTTTTAGAGAGCTGGATAATATGAAATTGTCTTATTTGAGTAACCTAAAAATATTCTAAAAATAATTTGGTGTTCTCTTTGCAAGCATGATGGTTGAGAAAGTATGGAAGGAGTGGGAAGCAGAGGGGATGCATCATCCTTGGTGTTCTAAGATGATGTGGAACATGACAGTAGTTAATGACTATTTTGACATGGTTTCCTGGGTTTGGTCACAACAGAGTGAAATGAAATGTAGGACAAAGCACTGTGTAAAAAAAGGACTTATTTGCTTAGATGCAAGTTACATTTTCACATATGCAAAATGTATTTCAGTGATTGCTGCCCTGCCATCTGGTGGCAATATTCATAAATAGCCTATAAACAATACTGTGCAGAATCAGACTCTTAGGAGTACACTCTATCCACTGGTTGGGGTTTGTGGGCTTTGAAATCTACAGACCACAATGCACCCAGGCTTCTACACAAGATGGCGTAGGTATAAATGTAGTGGAAAGGGTATGTAGTCAGTTCAAATATGGTGGATATGATTCTTTTCAAGGCAAATTACATAAACATGGATGTTCCTGTGGTCAGGACTTCATGGATTAAGTACATTGTATATTCATATTTTGTAAGCATACAAATGTGAAATATAAACTGAAGGTGTTTCCTTGAAATGTAAGAAATTTTATTTTTTAAAAGTTAGACAGTTGACACAAATACTTTAATAGTCACGGCCTTCCCACAACGCCTAACTGGAAGAGGTTCATTTTAAGTAGAAACAATCTCTGGCAGAAGGATGGCTGGCACACAAGCAAAAGGTGATGGATCTCTGCTGCCTGGAGAATGTAGCTAATGAAAAGTTCTAGGAAATCAAACCTGTTTTAGAGGACACCTACCTGTGTGATCATGCTGCCTGTAGACACACTCCCTCTCTCCCAGCTGCTGCTCTGGAGATGGTACTCGGAACAAGTTCTCCAGGATGTCATCTACGCTGGTCTGAAGCTTGTTGTGGACATTTGGTCTCAGCTGAGTCAAAAACTCTACTGCCCCAATGTCTAACAAGTTTGTGGCTGCTGAGGGGTGCTATAAACAAGAAGATGACATGTAGGTAAGATACAGAGGTTATATACCATACATATTATAGTGTAGTTAAGTGGTTAGAGGGGCCAAATCAGCTAAAAAGCATGTTGAATTAACAAGAAAAATTGCCTCTTCTCATTGAAATAAATTGGTACTTGCCAAAATATTGACTTAATTGAAACTGTTGGCTTACTCCTATACATGAGTGTTAAAAACAGTTGTCTGGGTATGATCATAGGCATCAACATAAACACAGAGCATGGGAATCCATGCATCGGCCAGGCCACTACACTGTCAATCCTTAGATAGCTTGACTCACTTTGCCCCAAAATTGTAATACATGTGCCCGTTGGCTGATACTAAGCATGTTGGGTTTGCTAAGGGACCCATTATCCTGCTCTCACACTGTTGCTACCCATGTAATTTCAGCTGAGGCCCCTGGACCTATCATACAGATCTGTTGCATCAGGTTCTACAATGAATTTACATTCAGCCCATGGAACATAATGTCCATCGAGCAGAGATATATCAGAGAACTAGAAGGTCCATGTATGTACTAGTTTGGATAAGTCTTTGTTTAGTATTTGTCGCGCATGTACAAAATTAGAACTCCAGTCACACGACCTTGTTATGTTAAACAGACACATGGACTGTGTTTACCAACACGTACAACCACAACAAGATGTTAAACAGCAGTATGTGAGGTATTGAAACTGTGCACTGGTATGGTTTTGCTTGGAAACTTTTGTAAAAAAGCAAAACTGAACTGATAGTATGAAAGAATAGGCATAACATTGCTAATGATTATGTCCCTTTAAGGAAAAGGCATTACATGTTTATCTGGTTAAAAGTAAATATTGTATCATAATAGATGAGTGTCCCTGTATGCATACCACCATTTCCCCTTGATTTTAAATTCCTGGTAAAAAACATCAAGGCCCATCATTGCTACTAAAAAATATATCAGAAATTCCTACACTTAAACACTGAACAGATTCTCAGCTTTTAGCATTTTCATGGAATAAACAAGTTTTATTCAGAAGAAAAAGTGCAGTGGAAAGTCAAAAAATATCTTTAACAATTCTAAGGGTATTTTACATTTCATTTTTTTCAAGTACCTGTGAAAAGCCCAAAAGTGAGAATATTTTTCAATTACTAAAATAATAAACTACAGCAACATACGTTGGATAAATCTGATGATGAGATTCAAAATATCTGCTTGTTGGGCATGATAATAAGTTTTTCAAGGAATAAACGATTCATTTCTATTCTGAATAAGAAATGCAGTGGAAATTCAAAGAATAGCCTTAACAATTCTAAGGGGATTATAATTCAATTTTTACCAGCTTTTCACGAACCCCTGAAAACCCCAAAATCAGATTATTTTACAAATACTAAAATACCAGATTACTATAGCACACCTTGGATAACCTGAGGATGAGATTCAGTACGTCTCCTTGTTTTGGACATGATGAGAAGTTGAACCACTCCAGTAGCCGGATCAGCAGATGCTTCTCTTGCACCAGTTCAGCATCACAGATGATACCATGTTCTAACTTGGACAAGATATTGTTGAGCGATCTCACCCGGATTTCCTCCAGACTGTGACCTGAGAATATCAAAACGCAACAAGTGACAAAGTCTTAATATTTAAGACCTGCTGAATGTGAAACCCTGTTGAACTGTAAAGTAAAACCTGCATCTTGTAATTAAAATCTTGTATTAATATGCCTCACCATGGGGGAAACACACTATTATCTCATCAGGTGTAAACTTACATACTTCTGTTATCAATTACTATGTGCTGCATTTTAAGATCATCCATGACTTATTTTAAAAACAACAACTGTGATACACTTATTTCATATTTACATAATATCACCCAAAAAAATTGATGACACAGATTTAACATTTCAGACTTTATCCAACTATTGTTAATAGATCTCATGAAGGGGTGCCAATCAATATTTGAGGATATTTTTACAAGATCATTTAATATTGGAAAATAATCATCTGTCAGTAAGTTAATCAGGCATTCAAGAAAGAAGCAATACCACAATACTGTTCTATCACAAATATGAGCATTTTACAAGTATGACCGAAAGCTTATCAGCACCCCTAGGTGGTAGAACATGAACTAGAATTCCTATTTGTATAACTGTGAGTAGTTTAATTTGTCACTGGTACTTTTCTTGGTTAATCCATTGAACTTTCACTTATCTGGCTTTGTCATAGCACTTTCTGAACATGCTCCCTTATAATGCTGATATGACTGAAATCTTGTCAGCATAAACCTAGTGCCATGACTGTTGGACTAAGCAAACGGCCTTCTTTCCTGCATATCGCCATATATATCATAAAGGAGGGAGTATCCATGAAAAAGTTTCCTTAAAAAGGCTGATTAATCATATTTTCCTGAGAAATTCCCTTATAAATTTTGATTTTTGCTCATACCTGGGGCTCCGGGGAACCTGCATGGGTACCCCGCCAGAGCAGGGGTGTGGGGGCGGGAGCCCTCAACTTACTTTAAATTAAGCTGTTCAAATAAAAAATGGTTCCCAATTTATGCGATACATGATGCATCAATTGGAGCTATAAATGAACCATAATATCTCATCTTCATGGCTCAGTTAATAGTGTGTAGGACTCCTGATCTACAGATCATAGGTTTCATTTCTAACTCAGGTGACTTCTAATATTCACAGATAGTTCATCATATGAGTAGAATAGGTGAAATGAGTGTACAGACATCTGCAGGAACACTTAGGAGGTAAAAATAAGGAAATGAGAAGAGAGAGTTTATTAAGTATATTTTCATGTTCCAGAATGCAGGGCTAATTCTGAACACGCTCCCAAAAAGAGATCATTTTTTGTGAAAATTGTACTGTTTACAACTTTCAACTGACTGCTAGTGATTTTACCAGTAAATGTCAATATCATGCAAGCCCAGTGCTCAGATCTGCCAGTGGTACTCTGAACAGTCTGATGGATACATGATTGGACTTGTTGGTCCCTGCTGGATCACACACACGGGTAACTTACCAAGCTTTGTGAAGAGAGGTTTAAGATCTGGCACACGACCCTTTGTCTTCTGCATGGTCTGACCTTATGTTCTGCTCAGAACTTTAAAGTTTACACATTACATGACAGATCCTGTCAAAATATCTTATTGTTTTGAAAACAAGCGCCACCACCATCAGCCACACTGTCAACCGGTCACGTGACCCAAACAGAATTTGCGTATATGCTAAAAACTAGTGGTATTCGGAGAATTCTTGATAATAGGATGCCTTATTTAACAGGTTTCCGTTCATTGTCATTCAACCATATATTGCACCTTAAGAGTATTAATAATTACGACCCTGCGTGAAACTGCATAATTGCATTAAGTTCGTAGTTGCCATAAAATTTAGAAGGATATTGAATTACATCTAATATCGCCCAGAATAGTGTGATAATCACGCATTCAAACATTTTCACAAAATTCTTATCCCGTGAACATTAAATTTTTGTTAACAACTACAGATCGTACATATTATAATGTGATATGTGTAATGTAATCAAACAAAAATAATATTAATAATGAAGTCATAATACAGCAATATAATATAATTGTTATAAAATAATATAATATTAAATAATAGCTCAGTTTCTATTTCTTTGTAGCTGAGATCCATATATATGCAAATATATACCATGCAGATGATTTCTAAATTAGCTTTAGAAAATATTAAAAGAGTAGATGGAGCACCCGGCTCAGAGATCAAAGTAATAATGTGCAGTTTACAAATATATATATTAAAATTGTATAAATCTGGCACTGCTTTCTCAATCAAACTACATACATTTATAATAGCACCATGGCATGTATAAGGCTTAATTAGCTGTTATGAAAACAAGAAGCCCGAAATGTTTGTGAACCTCGCTCGACCGTGTCAGTTAGGCCCTTTTGCAGAGGCACTTAAATGTAAATCGCATGATTTGATTATTACAGATTTAAGTCTTTTATATGAATTATAATTTATAACGATATATATATATAATATATATATATATATATATATATATATATATATATATTTATATATATATATAAAACCAGTAGCTGCGCCTATCACTTCAGCCGGAAATGAGGCCAAGAATTGTCTCCTAAAGTGACAGCCCTCAACGTTTGTTGCATCAGAGAGGACCGATGCGCCCGGATGGATGAAATTAAAACATTTAATTGTAGGTGGCACGTACCACCATGCAGTCATGTGTACACTAAAGTTATCAAAGATACTTGAATATGCAAAACTTCAGGCTGATACATCATACTACTCCTGAGATATGTGTGATTTCACCATGTATAGCCACACAGATGGACAGCATGCAAAAATGGTTGTTGGTGGCACCACCTATCTTGCATAAGAGCGAGATGATGCCCACCTGGATGCATGGTCATGCAAAGTTTCAGGTTGATACAATGTTTCACTCCTGAGATATGTGTGGTTTCCTCCCACCCCCACCCCCACACACACAAAAAAAATACAAATTTTGACAAAGCATTCGAAGATCTATAGGCATGCAAACGTTCAGGCGGATACATCAAACCATTCCTGAGATAATGATGTTGATGTATTATAGAAAAATGTGATAATAGGTCGCGCAATTAATTTTGTGTAGGAGAAAACTACACCAGATAAATGGACACGCCAAAATTCAGGCTGATATATTAAACCACATAGAATGGACTCCAAAAAGGCTGCAGCTTCGCCATCGGCGGCCAGATTATGAGATAAAGGTGACCAAGATCTAAAGACAAGCACAATTTCAGCCCTGTACATCAAACCACCTCTAGGATATGTGCTACTTTCATATATCACAACCAAAAATAAGACGCACAGATGGACACTACGCGAAAAGGATTGTAGGTGGTGCCATCAACCTTTGACACTTGTTATAAAGGCACCACCTCACATGCGACCCTATAATTATGCATGCCGGTTGTCAGATAGATCCGCCCAGGGGTCTCAGAGGAGTTCTTCAGTGACGAAAGCGGCGGCAGCGGCGGCGGAATCCGTGTGAAAACAGTATTTGCGATATAATCAGATTTCGTATTATCCAGTCCAGATCACTGACGCGAGAACTGATTTAATTATTTAAGGAATATTATTACTGTATTATAATGGGATTTACTATGTCTGTTAATATTATTTCCACTCCCCCCTGGAAGTTACCATTCCCCAAGTTAGATATAGAATAGTAAAGTGTTCGTTAGAATAGAAATTCATTTGCAGCAGCTCTATGGAATAACATTGATGAATATATATAACTCGAATACGGGTAGTCGACAAGCGACCATGTGTATCCACTAAATCACAGAGGCAAGGGTAGCGCCGCCTGTCTGGTCTACAACAAAGCTATCCAAGACGGATAAACATACAAAATTTGAGGCTTATACATCCATCCAATCCTGAGATATGAGCAATTTTTACTAAAAGCAAACTGGCAGATGGACGTACATCACGCGAAGACAATTGCAGATGGCGCCACCAGTCATGAATACGAGACGAAGTTATCCAAGATTTGTGAACATGCATAATTTCAGGGGAATACAGCAGATCACTCCTTTGGAAAGCACATCAATGTATTCTATAAAAACAGGAAGGTAGGTGGCGCCACCTGTTTGGTCTACGAGAAAACTCTTTGAGATGGATGAAGATGCCAATTTTCAGACCAATAAATTTAATCACTCCTGAGATATGAGTAATTTTTACCAAAATCCAATGCCCGGATTAATGCCACCAAAGAACCTTTGCAGATGGCGCCACCAGTCTTTAAGTGGAGATATCTAAGATCTATTGACATGCAAAATTTCAGTGCAATACGACAAACCAATCCTGAGAAAAGGGCATAAACTTATTCTACGAAAACAGGAAAGTAAACGGCGCCACCTGTCTGGTCTGTGATATACGTAACTCTCCAAGATGGATGAACATGTCAAATTTCAGACCGATACTTTCAAGCACTCCTGAAATATGAGCAATTTTCACCCAAAGCAAACGTATAAACAGATGGACGCAGTGGCAGAGGAGACAGCGGCGGCAGAACCCGGTCAAAACAAAGTATCCTAAAAACTTTGTTTTGGCGGATACAACAAACTGAATGTTGTTGGTCTTACCTTTGAGATGCATAAAGCTACCATACTGGTAGTGGCAATAGTCTTATAACATCCTATGTTGATTGATTTTATAGTTTTAGCTTTCTTTTGATCAAATTTCTAGTAATTTTCACCTATTTTGACACCTCAGTAATATCGTTCAAAATATTCAAAATGACATCAGGAATATATGTACGTTAAACTACTGAAACAACCACCTTTACCATTGTAGCAGGTGCCAGTCCAGTTTAGCTATATCTTCCACACCCTCTTTGAGCTTCTTTAATTAAGGTAGCAGGACTGGTCAAAATCCTAAAAATTGGTGCTTTTTTCAATAAAAGGTATACGTATTATTGAATACTGGGCGGATCTAATGCAGCTGAGCCCATTTTGGGTCGCCGGTTACATTTTGTGGAAAAGGGTTATTTCTATTCAGTAAACACCAAGATATGTTGACAGGGTGTTTGTAAACTAACTCCAGCCCTGCCACAGGCCTGTCAATCACTCTGCCCCCAGCCCTCACCCTGGTGAGGGAGTTCTCATGTTCAAGATATACTTAGTATAAATTTTCAAAATGATTTCACAAAATTTATCTACAGAAACATATGTTAACGTATATATGTCTTGAAAATTTGTTGGCAAATATTAATGAGCTTTAATTGTCAGATGTTTCTCTGCGAATCATCACATAACTGTTTTAAATTTAATATGTTTAACACAATTTAAAATGAAATGCATTTTAATATAAAAAGTGAAAAACTTATTTGTTTAAAGAACTTAAATGCGAAACAAGTGAATGATAAGGAATACGTGAATAGCGCACTGCCTCCAACTTTTGGTGGACCTTGATGTGGCTCTCAGCTCGCCGGCACATCAGAACTTTGGCGGAACATAGTTTTGACATTTGACCATGGTGTAATTACATTTATTTCCTTTTTACCATGTGCGAAGCGAGGGTTATCGTTTTCACTTGAATCTATGTATGTGTACATGACATGTAACATGTCCGCACGATATAACGGTATAACGAACATTATTGAATTTTATCATTTGTTTGTTCAACTGGTCTTAAACACATTTAAAACACCGTGTAATTGTAAATCTGCAAAAATACTATGTAACAGTAATGTTACTGTATAAGTATCGCAGCGAAGCTCTCACAGCAGATAGATTTGTGTCTTGGGAGTGTCAATATCCTCTGTGTGTTCTGACTCCTCTGCCTCTGGTGCCGCATGCCCTTATTGAACCCTGATTGTTGGCTAAGCATACTGCAAGTCCTCAAAGCAATAGCAATCACCCTTTGTCCGTTGTCTGTCCAGTTGGCCGGACATTAACAGGGCACAAATAGTAACTGTTAGACCTAGAAACTTATAATTGTACATCCAGGGAGGTCCCAGGCAACACTCTTTGGAAACCTGAAATTATGTCATTGTGACCTAAATTCTGCAGTATACTGGCAGAAAACATGATTTTGGGCACCCAGACAGTCAGACGGGCAGAAATTGTATCCATTAAGCCTACACTCTTTTACTAGTAAGGTAACATTCCGGGAGGTCCTAGGCAAATGTCCTTGGAAACCTGAAATTGGGTCACTGTGACCTATATTCTGCTACATGTAGGATAAGATATCATATGAGCACCCTGAATGTCAGATTGGAACAAAATTGAAGTCATCTAAGCTGTAGCCATCAACCATTGTCTGTCCATGGGTTAACAGGGACACACGTACTTCTAAATGTACATCATTATAGTCCTAGGCAAATCTCCTTGAAAACCTTAAATTAGGTCATGGTGACCCATATTTTGTGACCTACTGGCTAAAAACATGATTTTGAGCACCCGTGCAGTCAGATGGAGCACAAAATATATATCCATTAAGGGGTGTTTCCATGTACGTGTATATGCATGAAAAAATGCTTGTATGATTTTGTAACTTGGGCGTTTCCACGTGTCCTTCAGGGTATATGCGTATATATGAGAAAATTGCCACAGGAGCTATTTTCACACACAGGGTCTGCCTGAACTGAGGGAGTTGGAGTAAAAATGACCTCAGTTCACCATCTTTTTGTGGAAGGCCTGCTCAATCAACTGTACAAATACATGTCTGCAAGTTCACGCATATAAGCAAATATGGAAATGCACCTATTTTTTCATGCATAAACACACATACACATATACACGCACATGAAAACACACTTTTAGGTGTAGAATCTCCTAACATAAAATTCTTGGAGGTCCTTGGCAAATGTCCTTGGAAACAAGAAATTAGGTCCTGTGACCTATAATCTGTGAGCTATAGGAAAAAGATGTCACATGAGCACCCTGAATGTCATATGAGCACAAATCATTTATGTTAGGCCTATAATCTTCAAATGCAACATTCAGGGAGGTTCTACACAAATTTCCTTGGAAACCTGAAATAAGGTTATGGTAACCTAATAGGCTATATTCTGTGCGCTATAGGCTAAAAATGTTAATCTGTGCACCCAGAGAGACGGGGTCAAATAGTATCCATTTTCCTTGGAAACTTTCTTGGACATGCTACATTTTAGATTTTGTATTGAACCACCAGGGTTACAATGATTAAAGTGTACATTTAATTGTGTCCACAAAGTGGTGTATTGCTGTGAAAGTGTGGATGTTCATGAGATAAGTAATTCCTTACTTCAGAAGAGTAAAAACTTCACCAGGTGTGAAATTGACTATTAATTCCAGTAATTAATTAAAACTGGGATAGTAATTAGCACAATGATATTGATTGTCCCTCATTCAACCAACAGTGTGTATACTTTATTTGAAAAGATGTTTTATTTTATCAAATTTACTTTTATTTTATTTTGGTGAATAAAATTAAGCATGTCCTGAAAACTCCAATGTGGAGAATATTCTTGTAGATGCCATGTTGTGGCATTATTTTCTTTTAAAATTAGTTTAAACATTTATGATTTAAAAATAATAAAATATATGTGTATGCATAATATGACCCAATGTTTTTTACTCTGTATATATAATGATTGCAACTTTTGCAACAATTCTAATATTTTAACTTATATTTTCAGGTTTTTTAATTAAAAATTTATAAACCTGTAAATAAAAAAATGATTCAGATAAAAACTTCTTAATGGAAAAATTGGATCTGCTTAAAAAAATAGGATTATATATAAACTTAAATGCATTATTCTCTTGAAAGTGAAATAAAGGTATTAGTCCATTCTGTCCACTTGCCTGTCCATCTGTAAATCTTCGTATGCAACACAGTATCTCAAAACTTTTACTGTTTTTCTTCATGACAGTCTTGTCAGAGTATTAGTTTGCAATCATATATTTAGAACTTTACTATAACCAAGTAGGAGGGCCCCTTTCCTCTTAGCTTTTCATATTCTTATATAAATGAAAAACATTACAATAGAATATTTCTACATCCACCTTCGTGCTGCCCTCACTTTTCCCTTCTCCGAACCCCATCCCAAAGTCAGCCTCAGTAAGCAAGAACAAGACGAATCAGATATATTCATACTTTAATATTTTGTATAACTATTCGTCCATAGGTACCTATGTACATGCCAGAAATTATGTCAATATTGTGTAATATGTAGACATAGTGGGCATCACAATAATGTACCTTGTCAAGACTAAAGAGATATTGTGTCATACAGTCACATATTCATAAATCACTTCATCAGCATAGTTAATCATAACATCATATCTGTCAAATTGAATGCTTGCAGACTACCATACACTTTAGATCCTTCAACAAATAACCTTATCATCATTCTACTACTGCTTATTACTGCTGTCATTGCATTCATATTTGCTCAAATATATCACAATTTTCAACCCCTCCTAAATAAATAAAAAATAAACCACTTTATTTGACTCTATTAATCCATCAGTCAGGTAATTTCATTTATCATTTACTCACATATTACATAACATTCCTTGATAATAGCCCAACATGTATATGATATTCATAAGCTTTATTGACTCGATATAGTATCACAGTGGAGAAACATTTATAGTCCAATCACGATCAGCTGAGCGCCGTGACCCATGGGTCCCTTGTTTAAGGGGGGGGGGGAATTCTCCTTCTTTATCATTAAGGTAGGGGAGCTTTTTTCCTACACCTGTCAGCCTATTCGTTCCAATACTGCCACTATTCAGTGATACAGCTCAAACACGCCTTATCCACTGGCTGTGCATTTCCATAATACATTGTCCAGCCAGAGTTTGACTTTTGCTGTCCTGGACCCACTCTAAATTAGGCTCCTCATGCAGAGGTTATGCACTGCAGTCCCAGACATTGTTTCGTGTAATCACTGCTTGGTATGGCAAGGTTCTCTGGACAGGAACACTAGGTTGCATACAGAACACAGCATGGTAATCATACCACTGGTTGATAGTGTGGTAATGCATTGTGCGATTCCAACTCAACTTTTAAACATCCGATGCTGGCTCATGTTGGTTTGATAACACGTGTTCTGGAATAGGGCCAGGAATCAGGCCAATGAGAGCTTGTGTCATGGTGAAATCAAACCAACATGTGCGGGTGTCGCATGTTTAAAATTTGTACTGGATGCACAATGCAGTACCACGCTTTCAGTGGTCTGATTACAATGCTGTGCTCTGTACGTAGGTGTAGCTTATGCCACAGAGAGTTAAAGACCTCCAGTGACTTAATACATGTGATTTTAGAATTATCAGAGAAACAATGATATATTCATCCTATCACTTTAAATGAAGCAATGTGAATGTTTTGTCACCTGAGGTCTGTTACAATAACATTTTACCAGACTTAAGCCCAGTTTGCATCATAACGGTTATCTTATAGTGACACACATTGGGCCCAGGGTTGGTGTCACCATTCTGACTGAAGCCAGCTTATTGCAACATACCCCTGGGCATTATCATCCTTGATAAACAGAAGAACTTCATTTTCTTTTAATGCAACTGTTAAGGATGAGGTAGTACTTCAGTCATGATCGGACTGATCAGGAGGCAGTGGTTTCTTGTGGGCATCGTCACAGTCATCTTGGCAGCATGGGTGCTCCCAGCCATTGGAAAGAAAGGAGGTAAGCTTGATTCCTTGAACTGGAAACAATTTAAGAAATGTGAAATATTTTCATTAAGTAAAGAAAAGGTTATAAGGCCAAAAAAATAAGATTTGTCTCTCGGGGCCCTTTTTTCAGAAATCTGTGCAAGCGGGCATTTTGTTTTTACTTTTTTTTTGTATGTATCGATTAAAAAGTCATATGATCAGGGAAAAGCATGATAATAACAAATTTCTTTTTGCTAAACAGGTAAAAGCTCTACATAACACAGGATATTTATCAAAATTGTGTTATTTTATCTTTAAAGAAAAGACTGAGCAGCTGGAGCTTTAAATTGGTAAATTTCCATTGAGAATCAAAATAAAAACTTGATGTTGGGGATTAAAACTGACATGGGCAGTGCTAGAGAACCATACCTTTTATTTTTTTTGTCTAAACTTTATTTTTGTTTTTCTCTCCAAGTTATTTCACTTGTAGCCAAGTTAATTTCAGTCTCACTCAATGAAAAAACATCTACAATTTCACCTCTGTAATATTATAAATATTGCCTATTAAAGTGCACAGATCAAATGTAACACAAGTCAAAATACATTTTTTAATAATTCATTTGTACTTTTTATCACAAAACAGTAATAATACAAATAACTTTGTTATTCCAGGGCCCCTTGTTCCAGAAATTACAGTAAAATATATGGCAGTATCTATGATATTCTTCAACAGTGGCCTGTCGCTTGAGTCAGAGGTAAGTAAAACTTGGGACATTTATTTTCTTTGACACCTATGAATTGAATAAAAGCAAGACATACAAAAAATTTTCGTGTTTTTTTAAATAATATGCAACCATCATATACCAGTATCTTGTGGTTTTAGTATTTGAATGTAAAAATAATTAGTCCAAAAATAATTGATTTGAATGCAATTGAATAAGAATTCAGTTTCCTGTTTGTACTTGCCTGAGCAATAGCTGGACTCTGGGTTTTAATGTAGTTCAGTTATGCAAAATTATCCATCTTTGTGAACATTTGAAGAACAATTGTAAGTATTTAACAAGGTACTGTGATTTGACCTGGTGCCATGTATCATTGAGACTGAAGTATCTGAATAGTTTCCAAGGGTTGATCCAAATCCTTGTAAAGGTGGTCATTGAGTGTTCATCAGTTATTCCCTTCTTTTAACAAGTGCCCAAGAGAGAAGCTTTGCTAGAGGTTTCAGGGTTCCTAGTTATGCTAGATATAAGAGAAAACCGGCCAGTGGATATTGAACTTCCATTTTATCTATTCACAAAAAAATTAAGGGTAAAATTCTTGAGAACAAGGAAAAATCTTGAACTTTGATTGACTGCCCTGAAGGGAAATGGTCAGTTTGTGTCATGTTAAAGCAGCTTGTCTAGTGGATGATTTGCTTTCTTGACTTTTTTATTTTTGTAATTATCTGAAAGTTTGAAATAATTATGCCCTGGAACCATCAGATTTATCAGAGAAATAATGGAGAAATTCTTTTTCATGAAATACTATGAACTGTAGCAGATTTGGGGTATATACCAGTTGGAGGGGGGATCAATCTACTTGGTACTTTTGAACAACGCAGTAAGTTTTTGGCCAGGCCAGACGTTTCTTGGTGCTCAATAGCCATCTGATGCTGCACAGATCTGCAGGCACACCATCTGAAGGCCATCCAGTCTGCACTGCTAGCAGGTCTAGGAACTGATTTTGAGTTTGTGTATTAATTTAAACTTTTTGTTACAGTTGATCTGTCTTGGTTATTTCTGCCATTCGCCAAGGAAAACAACCCCATAATTCAATTAGTAAAAGCTTGGGTTATCACTCATTCAAAAAACATTTGGGGCATGTACAGTACTCCCCACCCCCCAGTAAATAATTATTAGGCTAGAGAAGTAAGTAAAAATGGTACATGAAACCTAGGGTGTGCACACTGTAGAGTTCCCTCTGAGACAAACTATACTGAAGGGTCCTGGGAAGTCCATACTGTCTGTCACTATACTGACCATTGCATACAACTGTTTATATCATCTTCTAATGAATGAGTGCTGTATTTAAACCACTCTTTAATTATATTTCAGGCATTGAGGAGAGCCATTGGTTATGTGCAGCTTCATATATTCATACAGGGTTTCACCTTGGCCTTTGTTCCCTGTTTGATGCAGCTATTAGTGAATATTTTAGAACACACTCCAATAGACCCAGGACTGCTAAAAGGGTGAGCATTTAGAGGTCATAGACTTCAGAGTTTAGATTTAACTTCTCACCCAGAATGGAAAGTAACAGGCAGCAAGTAAATGATATAAAGATAACTCTTTTTCCTATAATGCACTTTATCAAACAACAATTAATTGTTATTAATTTATCCAGATTGATACTTGCCTAATTTTGTACCAGCACATATTCTGGAACAAGTGCATTTTATTATAATTGTGGTGGGGCCACTTAAATTTTAAAGATTTAGGATTTTTTTTGTCATTAAAGGATTTTGGCAATTATTCTTCTCATAACAGGCAGCCATCATGCAATGCATGCATACTTTCCTCTGTAACTAACAATTTGTAGTAATAAAATAATGGCACTCTATTAAACAGTTTTTCCTGTTATATTAACATAATTGTATGTTACTTTTTAGTTTACTAGTGGTAGGCTGCATGCCACCCCCTGTGTCATCAGCAGTAATACTAACCAAAGCAGCTGAAGGGAATGTGGTGAGTTTACTCTACCCATAACATCAAGTTTATAGCAATAAAACGTTACAACTAAAATTAGAACACTATCAAGTTAAGAAAATACTCAACTCAATAACTTAACTTTGTGAAGCATTAGTTTACTACTTTTTGTGAAGCATTAGCTTTTGACCATGTCAGATGACAATAGTTCAGGAATTGTTACATGACCACTGGGTTGAAAAGTTAGGGCAGTTCAAGGCCAGGGTTGCAGTTTAGGGCATGTAGGCAGTGCTCATATTGCCCTCCTCCTTCACCTTCCTTTAGATATCAATAGCACCAGAATCTTCAGTGAATCCTACTTTATATGGTGTCCAGTGTCTTTCTGATTTTTATATGTATCACTGATGTCACTTGCTTCATAAATGCTCATCAAAGTATTTTTCTTGTGATTGGGTGGTCTTCATTGCCACAGTCACTGCATCTGATGTCAAAGAGGCACCTGTGTTCTTCATGCGGTGTATCCTTCACTTAGTTCATTCAAGGATTCCTCTGAGTGTTGTCAAGCAAGATGGTGACTGTACATGTGATGCAAATGACAGCTACGTTTTCACAGACACAAGTTCCTGGATGGAGCATCTTCATACTACCAAGTCTCTGACATGAGTCACATGACCATGTATTCACAAACCTTGATTCAGCCACCTTCTCTGGCATGTCTCATGAAAAATGCAGTTAAATCAATTACCGGTACATGTACACTCATTTTTGGTAGATGTCTGTGCAATGTTTCGATTAAACATTTTGCATTACTGGGAAAGCAATTACCGTGTCAGGGAGCCGTAAGCTAACAACATCTATAGCTTGTAATGGGTATTAACTATGCCTGAAATTGCACGGTGCATGCCCGGGTGAGAAGTATTAATTGTCCGCTGAAGGCACTGTCAGTGGGGGACATAGGAATGGTGAGCTTCCGTCCATCTTTTCATCCATCTGTCCTTCTGTCAGTCCGTCACACATTTATTAACGCAATAACTCTAACAGGATTTGAGGTACAGTCACCAAACTTGCATGATTGATGCACCTGATCAAGGGTTAGATGAAGTTTAAACATGGATGACCTTAAAATATTTTTCAAGGTCACAGCAGCAATAATGCTAAAATGTTAACACAATAACTCGAAAAGGAATTTCAGGTACAGTCACCAAACTTGCAGCATTGATGCACCTTATCAAAGGCTAGGTCAAATTTGAATACGGATGACCTTGACGCATTTTTCAAGGTCATAGCAGTGGTAATGCTAAAATGATGATGAATCAAGGTCAGTGAATGAGTGGTCATGTCACAGTCTTTGTAGTATGAAGATGAATCAAGGTATGTGAATGCATGGTCATGTCACAGACTTGGTAGTATTAAGATGAATCAAGGTCTGTGAATGCATGGTCATGTCACAGATGTGGTAGTATTAATATGGATCAAGGTCTGTGAATATGTGGTCATGTCACAGACTTGGTAGTATGAAGAATAATCAAGGTCTTAGAATGCATGGTCACATCACGGACTTGGTAGGATGAAGATGGGAATGAAAATTTGCTAAACTTTATGGAAATCACAGGACAGGATCAAACCTTGACAAATTAGAACAATAATATGACTCCATGCAAGTGACCCATATATTACTTGTTTATACCCCAGGATTACATCACATAATATTTCTTTGACCTTCACAGTTTTAACAATTACCACCAAGGAAACATTCACACAGCTGACTGCCACATGTAAATCAGTTGGCTTCGTTCTTTTCTAGAACTGTCCTGAACACATGCTATGTTTCTGTTACTGGTAAGCAAGGATATAGTTGTATAACATTTAAATCATTTATGTTCCAAAGAAAGAAAATCAGTTTTATAACCCTTCTTTTCTTAATTTCAGGCAGCAGCTATATTTAATTCTGCCTTTGGAAGTTTCTTGGTAAGTGAACTTAATGCAGAACAAGCCGGCACAAGCTCTAACCATTAGACCTAGAAGGTACTTGCTCAATACTCAGATAGGTCTTGGTAAAATGATACTACAGGATAGTAGCTGGAAGTATTACTGCTTGTTCTCTTTAATATAAACCAGTAAGTAAGTAAAATGTCTCAGACAAATAAAATAGAACAACATAGAAATTTAATTTAATAAAGAAATGGCGGAAAGATCTTTTTCAAATTTTGAATAAATGTAATCATTAAGCTGAAACATATGGTGCCAGTCCTTGAGCTGAACCTTTCAGTTAACAAGCTAAACTATGGGACTTGCCCATAACAGATGCAAGCTTAGCTCCTTAATTGGCCACCTGAGGTTAGACATTGGCTACTTCAGCTATGGCATACTGGGGCGAAGTTACTAAGTAAATGACTTGTCTAGTGCCATAGGGTGAAGGCTTCTCCTAGCTGTACAGTAGCCCATCTTTATCCCTGGCCTACCTGGCACTAAGTGAAATCCCTCTCCTCTGCATGCTTTGTAGGACCTGTGCTCTATAGGACCACTGCTATGTCATATTGTATAACACTAAGTTATACGTTGTGTTTCTGATTTATTTGATCAAGGTTAGTTTTTTCTCTAGGTGAGTTTTTCTCTGTAAGCAACTTCCTTAAGACTTGTTATGTTGCCTTATTATTTCAGGGAATCTTTGTTACCCCTGCATTGCTCCTATATTTTGTAAGTATTCTTTTTATTACTGTAACTGATTTTCCATTTCAGATGCCAAAAGGCAAATATATTGTATATATTCATATCATGCAAAAATGTTGTTCATAAACTTAAATAATTATGACAAATACTCTATTTTAATCAAAATGGATAGATGTCTTTTAAAGACTTAGAAGAAAACTACTGATTTTAGAAATATGACAACAGTTCAGAAATTATTCAATACAGCACAATTAAAATAAAGAACAATTAAAACATAACAAAAAAAATGATATCTACCACCCTTCTTAATACAAAAAATTAGAAAAATCACCAACCAAAAATAATTGAGTGCCTGTAAACATTTTGGCTAAATGTCTTTCCCAGCAAGGGTATAAATAAGTTGTTTTTAATATTGTTCCAGCTGGGGTCAGAATCCCATGTGCCTGTTGGGGCAGTGTTTAGTCAGCTGTTCATGACGGTGGTGGTTCCGCTCATTCTCGGTCAAGTAGCGAGGGCTGCTTACAAGACCAAAATAGACCGAGCACACATTCCATTTGGGACCATCTCTAGGTAGGTAAATTACAGTTTGTACTACACTGTGTGACAGATCAGCCAGGGGGAAAGGTAAAGTAGAATATGATTAAGATTAAACACATCAATGTATCCCCAGACAAAGTCGGTCAATACTATGTTTTCATACTGGTCCTGCCGCCGCCGCCGCCGCATATAAATCTTGTTGGCACGATAACTCAAAAAATATTTCACGGATCTTTACCAAACTTGGTATATGTGTTATGGAGTAAGAAAGGGTATATTTATGACTTGACATATATTTAAAGGAATATTTCAATATTCAAAATCTAAAATCATTCAGAAACAATAAAAATCAATCTTGGTTTCAGTCTGTTCTGATATTCAGACAGAGCCAAAGGAAATTAATGTTCATCAGACAACCAAGTATCTAATGGCAATTCAGTATGTTTGTAGAGCCAAAATGTACTCTCACAAATTAGCTCTAAATTAGTTTCTATGATGAGGCAGGCAGATTATGTTTATACGAGTTTGGAAATAGCAGTGTAGGTCAGTCTATAACTGGATGTATGTCAGGTCAAACTTGGGATTTTCCAGAATACTTTCATCCAGTAAAATCATGCAAAACTTATTAAGTCAACTTATAACTCTGATGTAATTGTGACCTACTTTGAGTCATCCAATAAGGTTTAGCTTTTATGACGAAATGCAGAAATATGGATATGTACATCTCATATGTCACGTGAAAGCTCTGTAACAAAACTATCTGTAGTGCGCACTGAGAGTCAGGGAGAGTGAGTCAGGGAGGCTGGGCGGCTCTCTCAGAGAGAGAGACTGTCCCAGACCTCTTGCTATTGAATAAAGACTTCTATCATCAAACTGGTCTTGGAACATTGTCTGCCACGTACATCAGCACCTGTATATGATACAGGTGGGGACATTCCCCAACCCCACCTCTGTATCATATGTATACATATGGGCCAGAGGACGACACCTACTTAAAAAGAGGTCATGACCTTTAAAAGGAGAGTGTCCTTGACCTTGAATGTGTCCAAATTTGGGGAAAATCACACAAATTCTGAAATATCTAAAAAAATCTTGCATGGATTGATACCAAAATCAAGAAGATCATGGATAGGGTTGTCATGTTCCAGAAACTGGTGGCGCCACCTATTATTCTTTACTTGTTTTCGTGCCATTTTAATACCCCCAAAATTGCCACTTGACAGTACTGTGAGCATAAGAAGTCAAAAACTAATGGACAGATTTCTTTTATATTATGCATATACATAGATATGGGTTATGGGATGATGTTTATTTAAATTGGGGTCATGACCTTTCCTATGAGAGTGGCCTTGACCTTGAATATTCCCATAATTGGTGAAATTCACACAAAATCTTTAATATCTCAGTAAGGGATACATGGAATGATCCAAAAATCAAGTTGACCAAAGATCTTGGATAGCTTTGTCTTTTGCAGAAGACATGTGGTGCCACCTTGTATCGTTTTCTTGTTAAAATTATGTTAATGCAATAACTTTGTAAGAATTTGAGGTACAGTCACCAAACCCACAGGTTTGATGCATCTTATTGACAGCTAGCTCAAGTTCGAACATGGATGACCTTGATGCATTTTTCAAGGTCACAGCAGCGACTATGCTAATCCAGGTGGTGCCACCTTGTGTTGTTTTCTTGCTTTTGCGCCTGTTAATACCCCACCATTGCCACTTGACAGCACTGTTAGCATGATAAATTGAAAACTAAAGGACAGATTTCTTTCATATCATGCATATATATATTTAAGTTAAAAATTTTTTTTTTTATAATTTTAATTAAAAATTAAACATTTTTTTTTTTAATCTTGGAATTTTTTCTCTTCTTCAGAATACAGGTGGCGCCACCTTTTGTCGTTTTCTTGCTTTTGCAACTGTTAATTGGAGTCACACGAGAAACGTTTTAATTAATTCTCTTTGGAGCCACCTGATGCTTGCGGTGGCGCCATCTGTGTTTTTCTGGTGGTGCAAGATTAAGTTTTATATTGATGTAATTACTAGTTCGAGATGGATATTGATGTATAAGGATGAATTGCACTATGATGACGAATAAAGGCTTTACCAATTTTATGAAAATGTTTTGAAGTTGTGACAAAAATTTATTAAAATACCCCACCTTTGCCACTTGACAGCAATGTTAGCATGATAAATGGAAAACTAAAGGACAGATTTCTTTCATATCATGCATATATATATTTTTAAGTTAAAAAAAAAAAAAATTTATTTTAATTAATAAATTTTTTTTTTTTAAATCTTGGATTTTTTTTCTCTTCTGCAGAATACAGATGGCGCCACCTTGTGTTGTTTTCTTGCCTTTGCACCTTGTAATACCCCACCATTGCCACTTCACAGCACTGTGAGCATGATGAGTTGAAAACTAATGGACAGATTTCTTTCATATCATGTATATAGATATGGGTTACGGAATGAGATATATTTCAATTTGGATCATGTCCACTCATATGAGTGTGACCTTAACCTTAAATATGCCCATACTTATAAGAAACCATGGTGTCTTGCCAAGTGTCAGTCTCTGCATCTGAATTCAAGATGGGATCCTATTCTTCGAGGCTGAGAGGGGGGGGGGGGGTAATTGTCTGGGGATACTATGGCACCTGTGGTGCAAAAAAATATCTAGTTATACTCTTGAAAATCAGAGTTAAAATGTGACAGATAATGTAAACTGGATTAAAAAATTACCAGGGCTGGTATGATTTAAATCACCCTGGCCTCGACATAGTCAGTTGTGAAAAATCACTGCATTAATCGATCACAGGCCCTCCCGGCCTTTGCTTGGTAGGAAGTGTGAACACATCAAACCGTGACATATGCAAAGAGAAATAAGCCAAAGATGTTTTGACAGGAAAAGACTCGAGGACTTAAGATTTTGTCTCCGACAATAGATCGAAGAATTTGGTGAACCTCGCCAGGGGACACTCAACCTGTCGATCCAGTGTCCATATTTGTCAGGATGATTTATCATGAAAACACTTGCTGGAGCCAGCATCAGCTGTCCATTGTCCGCATTAGGCAGGTGTCCGCCCCAGAGAGGTTTAACCTATACATAACATGTAGGGAAACTTTAAGGGACTTACATATTGTGCCCGTAATAGCCAGTTGTCCGCCTTAGAGAGGTGTCCGCAAGACCATTTTGAACTGTATTTAAAGAGTTTGCACAGCAGAGGTTAATCTTTGGATATTTATACAAAAATGAACATATCATATTAACCAGAATTTTCATGCATTTCAAATGAAACGATTCAAGAATAGTTTGCAATACTTCTATATATTCCAGTGCAATACTTCTGTTGATAATCTACACAACCTTCTGTGATACCTTCTCCAGCCACCAGGTGGTGCTAGATGGACCAAGTCTCTTCACTGTTGTATTTTTAGGCGAGTATATTTGTTAGTTGAGCCAGTTGAAAGTCAAGAGAGCTGCATTGATGACCCTCCATACATCATTAGATGACCATTAACATGGCCCCTTAATGGTTGAAGTTACAAACCGGCAATATTTCATATCATATGGTTTAGTCTTCTTACCATGCTTGAAACATAATCACTGTGACCCCGTTTCATAAGAGTAATTACTACAGTATCTTATACAGTTCTCATCTTTATGGTTATTAACAGCTAAATTTTGAATGTAAAGGTTCCGAAGATGAATAGAAAGTTTCATATCTATTAAATATATAGACTACTGATAACATCATTGAACAAATTAGTTTATTAGAAATGTGTATCACAGAAAGGTGTATATAAAAATGACAGCATATTGTAAAGAATGTAAAATCACATAGAAATGTGATATAATGTACAAAATATTGGGTGGATAACAACTAAACCAATTCCCAAATTTGGAAAGTCTTGGACTGCACATAACAATTTTCATCTACATGCCAGATACCATAAATGCCCAAATTTTGAGTCATGGGGTGAAAAAAATAGTAATTCACTTGGTATTGATACTGAAGGTGTAATCATGAAAAAAATGTTACCAATACCTATGGTAAATTAGTAATTATACCAAAAATATATAATGTCAAATGTTAACATACAAAGGTACTTTTAATGAAACAGAGCTGGAATAACTGCATAGCCATTGGTGATGAGCTACATGCCAAATAAACGCCCAAATCTGAAGTCTGATTTTCCTGTGCTTTGTATTCCTCAGTGGTGCTGATACAGGTCGGGCTGTTGCTGCTGACGTTTTACCTCTCTACACAGCCATGCTGGTCCTTTCAACCTGTTGATACTGTGGCCATCTTGTTTTGCTCAACACATAAGTCTCTCACTTTGGGTAGGTATCACTGGTTGATGGACGTCTTAGCAGAAAGCTGAAAGGATGACTCTCAGCTGCAGAGGACAGCTGCAGGCTGCATTTTAATAAAGAAAATCAGTTTTAATATTCAGTTAACATGTTTAACAGTAACTTGTTTGCTTTATTTAAATTCAAGAGGGATTTAAAAAATGTGAAGAGAAAGTTTCTGCTAAGGGATATTTAAAAGTATAAATATAGCATAATTTTAATACATTTGTAAGTCACAATGATGGGTATAAATATTCAGTAAATAAAAATAAGAAATAAGGAAATAAACTAAACAAGTGACCCATGGGTCATGACGCTCAGCTGACTGGGAAGAGATTCGCAAAAGGAAATTTTATCATCTGAATGGTAGTATATACCCATTCAACTGAAGCATCAAACAGATTAACCAACAGGCCAAAATTGTGTCTGTATGTATATATCTCAAAAATAGAGAAAAAATGCGTAAAAAATACAAGTGGCTCCACCAGTCTGCAGAAACTAATAAAAAGACTTAATGGTCAATATGCATGCAAAGAATCATAGTGATCTCTGCATTAGTTGTTACAACTTGTGCCATGTAAACAGATGACAGCATCTTTAAAGGTCTCAAAAATAGAGAAAAAAATTCGAAAAATTGAATAAAATATAGGTGGAACCACCAGTCTGCAGAAACTTATGAAACACTCCAAAAACAATATCCATCCAAAGAATCATGGTGATCTCTGCATTAGTTGTTCAGATACTTCAGCTTTTGTATCAAATTGTTCATTATTCTGAGGGATACTTCGGAGTCCTGTAGCTTAAAGGATATGGGTAACAGAGACCTAATTTCATTTTCCATGGAGACTTTTCATGGATCTCTCAGTGTGTCAAGAATGAAGATTCTAGGTCCAGTCTATACAATTTGTGCCCTGTTAACAGATGTTCATATCTTTTAAGGTCGCAAAAGTAGAGAAAAAAATTTGTAAAAAAAAACCCGAACAAATATACGTGGTGCCCTCAGTCTGCAGAAACTAATGAAACATTCCATGATCAATATCCATGCAAACAATTATGGTGATCTCTGCATTAGTTGTTCAGATACTTCAGCTTTTGTATCAAATTTTCCATTATTCTGAGCTTTACTTTGGAGTGCCATTGCTCAAAGGATATGGGTAACAGAGACCTAATTTCAGGTTTCCATTAAGACTTTTCATGGGTCTCCCTGTGTGTCAAGAATGAAGATTCTAGGTCCAGTCTTTACGATTTGTGCCCTGTTAACAGATGTTCACATTTTTAAAGGTCTCAAAAATAGAGAAAAAAATTTGTAAAAAATCGAAAAATACAGGTGGCGCCACCAGTTTGCAGGAACTGATGGAACATCTCATGATCAATATGTATGCCAAAAATCATGACCATCAGTGTTGTAGTTATTGAGATGTTGCAGTTTTTTTTTATCAAATTTTCCATTATTCTTGGGGGTAATTGGGAGCCCCACAGCTCAAAGGATATGGGTAACAGAGACCTAATTTTAGGTTTCCATGAAGACTTTTCATGGGTCTCCCTGTGTGTCAAGAATGAAGATTCTAGGTCCAGTCTTTACGATTTGTGCCTGTTAACAGATGTTCACATTTTTAAAGGTCTAAAAATAGAGAAAACAATTCGTAAAATATCACAAATTTAGGTGGCGCCACCAGTCTGCTGAAACTGATGAAACATCTAATGATCAATAAGTATGCCAAAAATTATGACCATCAGTGATGTAGTTAATGAGATTTTGAAGTTTTTTTATGAAATTTTTGACTATTCTGGGGGGTAATTTGGGGCCCAATAGCTCAAAGGATTTTGGTAACAGAGACCTAATTTCTGGTTTCCATGGAGACTTTTCATGGGTCTCCCTGTGTGTCAAGAATGAAGATTCTAGGTTCAGTCGTTAAGATTTGTACCCTGTTGACAGATAACTACATCCTTAAAGGTCTCATAAATAGAGAAAAAAAATTATAAATATTTGAAAAAATACAGGTGGCGCCACCAGACTGCAGGAACTGATGGAACACCTCTTGATCAATATGTATGCCAAAAATCATGACCATCAGTGATGTAGTTAACGAGATATTGAAGTTTTTGTATGAAATTTTTGACTATTCTGGGGGGTACTTTGGGGCCCAATAGCTCGAAGGATATGGGTAACAGAGACCTAATTTCTGGTTTCCAAGGAGATTTTTCACCGACCTCTCAGAATGACAAGTTACAAGATTGTAAGTCTGGCAGTTACGATTTGTGCCAGGTTAATGGACAGACGGACAGACAGACGGACGACGGACAAAGAGTGATCGCTATAGCTCAGCATGACTGAAAGTCAGCTGAGCTAAAAAGCTTTGTTTTTGCAAACAACCTTGATTATTGTGGGGTCACAATAAACCTTAGAATTGTGCAGATTTGACCTTGAAGGTCAAGGTAACCAGTGCCCATACTATACCAAGAACAACTTGTGTGTGGAATCTGAGGGAAAAATACACAATACTTCATAAGTTATTGTGTTCACAAGACAGTTACTAAAATTCAGCTTATTTGGCCTAGAGAAACCCCGCTGTCACAAGATATTTTTCATCTCTGTAAAAATTTGCTTCTTATTTCTAATAAAGTCAGCATCATATTTTCAGGAAACAATTCAAATCAGTTTGATCTACTAGATTTCAATTTTTGTGCACCGCTGTCGCTGAAGATGCTGTCGGCAGGGGTCATAGATATGTAAGGATGACCTTGATGCATTTTTCAGCGAGAATATTAAAAAGGATGTAAACGCAAATAACTCAAAAAGAATTGGAGGCGCAGTCACCAAACTTGCAGCATTGATTCAGCTAATGAAAGGCTAGGTCAAGTTTGAACATGGATGACCCTGACTCATTTTTCAAGGTCACATAGCCGATAATGCTAAAATGATGTTAACGCAATAACTCAAAAAAAGAATTGGGAGGCTCGGTCAGCAAACTTGCGCCTTTGATGCACCACATTAAGGGCTAGGAAAAGTTTGAATATGGATAGCCTTGACGTGTTTTTCAAGGTTACATAGGCGATAATGCTAAAATGAATTTTATGCAATAACTGAAAAAGAGTTTGAGGCACAGTCACCAAAATTACAGCATTGACTTACCTCATGAAGAGCCAGGTCAAGTTTGAATATGGATAACCTTGATGCAGTTTTCAGGGTCACATAGGTAATCTTGGTGTTTGACATTGACCCATCTCAGATTTCATACAGGTTTTTTCAACTTTTTTTCAAGCTATTTACACAACTGGCGGGGGACATACTAGATCTGTTCCACAGATCAACTTTTCCCACGTTTCTAAATCAGTCCCTGATTTCAAATTAATTTGTTTGATCCAGTCAATACAGGGTTCTAGCTTTGTCCTTTTCGTATTCCTTTATCACATTCCTCAGTCACAATCCTCAGCTCACATAACAGAAAACTTGTGTGATACTTTTACCTAACCTGTAGCCTGAACCCCATGATTTGTATATTACAGGAATACCCATCCTAAAAGTCGTGTTCAGCAACGACCCTCAGCTCTCTGTTATCTCCATCCCTCTCCTCATCTACCATCCCACACAGATCTTGCTAGGAAGTGTCATTGTCCCGACGGTCAGAGGCTGGGCTGTCTCAACAAGTCGATTCAGGTGGGTGTTATGGAAATAAAAAATATGTGCACATCAGAAAAGCAAAAGTGACACTATATAATATAGGCTGATTTATATGAAATTTGCTTAGTTTGTTGTCAGTTTGCATGTTAATTGGTTTAACTGTTTAACTCTTGAAAATTAATTTTAATGAGTTTGTCACATTTCCAAGGCCATAAACTTGCCCTAAGGCATTGTAATTGTAGTGCATTTTTGGTATTACAATCTCTTCTGTGCTGAATTACAACTTTAAGTCAATACCTTGTCATTTGTGCATATTCACATTACCTGTAGAGGTCAGTTAACTTGGCATTTATGAAAACAGTTCATATGACTGACCTGTCATGTTTCCTGTCTTTTTGTATGCTTGTCTTACCCTGCCCCTCCCTGCTTTTCTTCTTCTTATCAACTTTGGTACTTGCATGTCCCCAGCTAGCACATTGCAAATGTTAAAGCGCCTTATTATTACCAGTGGTTATGTCATTAATATCAATGATATTACCTAAGATAATGTAAAAATATGCAACTTTTTGCATCATATACAGTTCATGGTATACCACTGAATAACACTGGTCCTATCATGATTACAACAATCTGTCAAGATTACAACCAGGTCATGTTTTCTGCACCATATCCAGTTCATTGATGATTGGGTACCTCTGGTCCTGTCAAGAATACATGGTCTGGGTCCATATGATACCACTGGTCCTATCAATATGATATGGTCCTGTTAAGATGATATCACTGGTTGTGTCAAGATGATATCATAGGTCCTTTCATGATGATATGGTCCTTTCAAAATTATATGGTGATATTACTGGTCCTGTCAAGACTATACCATTCTGGCAAGATGATACCTTGCATTGGTTTGTTCAAGTTTATATCGCTGGCCCTTTCAAGAAGATAAGGTACTGTCAAGATGATATCACTGGTCAGTTAATGATTATAACCATCTGTAAAGAAAATACCACTGGTCATGTTTTCTGCACCATATCAGTTGATTGGATACCACTGGTCCTTTTAAGATCATATGGTCTGGTTCAGTTGATACCACTGGTCCTTTTAAGATCATATGGTCTGGTCCAGTTGATACCACTGGTCCTTTTAAGATCATATGGTCTGGTCCAGTTGATACCACTGGTGCTTTTAAGATCATATGGTCTGGTCTAGATGATACCACTGGTCCTTTTAAGATCATATGGTCTGGTCCAGTTGATACCACTGGTCCTTTTAAGATCATATGGTCTGGTCAAGTTGAAACCACTGGTCCTTTTAAGATCAAATGGTCTGGTCCAATTGATACCCCTGTTCCTGCCCAGATAATGTCACTCATTGTGTCAAGGTTATACCCCTTGTCATGTTGACACCACTGGTCCTGTCAGGATGATGTCAATGATTGTATCAAGATTATACCACTTGTCATGTTGATACCACTGGTCCTGTCAAGAATATACCACTGGTCATGTTTTCTGCAACATATCCAGTTCATTGGATACCACTGGTCCTGTCAAGATCATATGGTCTGGTCCAGTTGATACCACTGGTCCTGTCAAGATCATATGGTCTGGTCCAGTTGATACCACTGGTCCTGTCCAGATGATACCACTGATTGTGTCAAGATTATACCACTTGTCATGTTGATACCACTGGTCCTGTCAAGAATATACCACTGGTCATGTTTTCTGCAACATATCCAGTTCATTGGATACCACTGGTCCTGTCAAGATCATATGGTCTGGTCCAGTTGATACCACTGGTCCTGTCAAGATCATATGGTCTGGTCCAGTTGATACCACTGGTCCTGTCCAGATGATACCACTGATTGTGTCAAGATTATACCACTTGTCATGTTGATACCACTGGTCCTGTCAAGATTATACCACTGGGTCTGTCCGGATGATACCATAAGTCCTGTCTCATGTCAGATTTCATTTGATTTTGTTGTACTAGGTCACATCCTTAATTGTTTCCACCTTACTAAAGACTAACTTCTGAAATACCTGATCATTTTCTCTTTCTTCTCTCACAGGTACAGAAGAGGACAGAGCCTGTATGTCTAACACCACAGAAACCTGAAACAGAGCTAACTCAAACAGGAGCATATATCAAAAGGCAAATATTACATTGTTCTGTCACACTGCAAAGTCTGCAAACAAAGTTCTGTATAAAGCTGTCAAGAAACGCCCAACAGGTCATCCATACATGAAACTTTTGTCTTGTATGCATGTTTACTCAAGGGATACTCATGTCAAACTTCAGATCTCACCAGTTGACTAAAAAATTCAAATTCAAATCTCATTGTAAAATAAGGCAGCTAACTCATTTTATAACAAAATTGTTAAATTAGTTGTTTTTTAGGGCACAGAATGGTTGATTTTAAAGACATAATAATTTATTAGTTTGTTTTCTTTTGACTATCTGCGAATCCGGGAGATCTTTTGTACTAGCTGTGTTACCCCTGAGAATTTCTTTCAAGATATTAAATTAGAAACTGACCAGGATTATTTTCAATGTTTGTTGTTGTTTAAGGTATGAATATGAATATTAAACTTTGTCATTAAACAGTGAACAATTAGTAAGTGCCTTTGTTCTTATTGTGAAATCTTTTATCTTTATTTTTGTCATTTCTTTTAAATAACGCTGCTAAGGACCAGCTCACATTTAACATTTTTTCATTCTTGGTAAATCAGAGGCGGCTTCAGGTCTGATTTATGGGGGGGGGGGGGGGGATTCTTAAAATCAGCTCCATTAATAAAATGTGTGCCTAAATTTTAAAATGTATTTGCATTTAAGCAAGATATTGAATTATTGTAACTCAGTTAAAGACATTTTTCTCTGGCAGATTTAATGAAATTAATACTCACATATGAGCATTGTGCTCCTTTTTTCAAGGAAAGTTCATGACAGTCAGATATGGGGTATAAATATACAGAATATTGAAAAGCTAAGAGATCATGGGAGAGTAAAACACTTCTGCACAAAAGTAGAAATTTATTTGACAGGATTTTATTTGTGGGGAGTACAATTTTATTGGAGTTTTTATTCTAAAAATTGTCACAGTATTGCTACAGTATACATAAATGGTACACTGAATACCATCTTTATTTCAGGATTATATCTACTACATTCACTGATAATCACAACTGGCATTTTGGTAATTGTGATGTAGGAAGAGTATTATGAAAAGTGAAAAAATCTAGGTCATTGTTTTAGTTATTTCATGTAAGTTGATCTGCAGTAATTGATCAGTTAGTAATAGAAACACATTACAGAAAAATTGTGTTATTTGATATTTAAATATGGAACACGTCTAGTGTCAGTTGGTGTGCTGAGTGATGTGAAACAATGCTTGGTTGACATAAGGCTTTGGAAAACTTAATTCCAACCCCTAATAAACTTAATTTAAAGGTGCTTCATCACACAAACACATAAAACCAAGGAAATCACAAGAAATGCAACAACCTGGAAGAACAGAGACACCTGAAATGGAAAATTCCTTGTTTGCAATATAAATTGAAATCTGGAAAAATATTCACCTTTTGAAATGTGCTAAAAGGCTCTTACAAGAGTAAATACTGATAAGCCTTTTATTCTTACCTGAGGAATAGGATTAAATTTAATCCACGATCTTAACCTTGCAGTCCAACCTGCCTGATTAATATCTGGTAAAATGTCCTGAAAATACTTGGAAACTTTGGGGGGGGGGTATTTTTTATTCCTAATGTAATATCCTGTTATATTCACTTGCTAAAATATTTGAAAATGTGGCAAATCTTAATATTCTTAAAAAAGCCAGCAAGTTCTAATCCTCATTAAATTGTGCATTTCTACACCACAACAGACCTGACCAGTAACATTTTTTTAAAACCCTGGTTGATTTTAAATAGCCTGAACGTGAATGAGAGAAGGTATTTTGATTTATGTACAGAGAACAATTCCTTAAAATGAGCCAATAAGATTATGGAAATGAGAAAGTACTACTTGTAAGGAGCACAGACACTTTTTTTCATCAAAGGAATTCATGTAACATTTATGTAAATCAGATAATCCCACAGATATTTGTGTACACATAAGATGTACCAGTATTGATGGAATTGAAAGTTGTCTTTAATGTAATTTCAGTTATGAGCTTCACTGTATCTATATATATTGTTGATGAGGAAAAAAAAAGAAAAATTTCTAAAATACATTGAGACACCATATAAAAAGAAAATTATAAACATACCACAATATCACCACTTATCTTTCTTTGGATTTCCTAATATTTCTTGCCTGAAATTCTCATTTCTTTTATGCATCATTCATCCTTCATAGGTGCTTATATTCTTGACATGTCTTGACTACTTGATCTTGACTCCAGCTTTTCTTCTACTTGTGTCTTCTCCTTGTGTTCTTTACTTGTATCTCCTCCTATTTCTTGATTCTTCCCGTCTTGACCACATGACCTTTTCTTCTGATCTTCATCTTCTATCCTTGGATCTGAAAACTTAGCCTTAGTGCAGATGCACCAAGTTAGTGATGCGACGCTAGACCTGGATTTTATGGGGGGTTGGTGGTTGCCTCTGTTGGGCACCACATCTTTTGTGATCTTTTTTTTTTATAAATTCTATTTTTTTTCTTTAGAATCACTTGATGTCATGTTTTATTCATATCATACATTTTCTCATCTTTTCACATGTGGCACTGCGTTTGTTTTCATTGCATCATCACTTTTTTTTTCTTTTCATGATGCTTTTTTTCTTTTCTCTTTTCTTTCTTTTGGCTCAACAGTGCACATGCCATGTATATAAGAATCACAAGAGTATGAAAAATCATACATAATTATAAATTCTTGCACTTTCCTAGAAAATGAAGATACCAGTGGCATATAACATACTTAGCATGATACAAAGCATGGCAAAAAATCTTAACATTAGCGAATCATAAATAAAATGAACTGAAAAAAAAAATGATCCTTAAGGAAACAAACTTAACTTTAACAATCATGTGTCCTGCAGCCCTTAAATATTTATCCTTTTTAAAGACTGACAAAATAACTATCTGGCCATTTTTTATCAAAACATGCTGAATAACAGGCCAATAAGTAAAATTTACTGAAGAGACTGGTTAATTGGATTAAGTTGTATATATTCTCTGACATCTTAGTATGGTATTTCAAGATTTCCTATGACTTGTATTAATATACAAATAAGATCATTCAAAAGAAAAATTAAACTATCACTTTATGTAATCAAAGTCTTTCATGCATGGCACTCCTCTATATATTAATAAATTAAACATTCCACCTTTTTAAAAGGTTCTATCAAAACAACAAATCTCGGCTAATTCACAAGTCTGCTTTGTTTAAGCAATTACACATGCAATTCATTCTTGTACTCTGTGCTTCTGGTCATGCAAATGAAAGACTTTTTAATATGTCCCTTTAATAATATACCTTTCATATAATAAAATTTAATTAACCTGAACTAATATATTAAACTTTTTCTGCTTTAAGCCAAACATTTACATTTCTGGGAGCCTATCTATCTAAATGAATTGGGTAATGTTCTTGCAACTTAATTTTCTTTCAAATAAATTATAAACATTTCCAAAATAATGATCTTTACACCTGCAACTCTAAACATAACAAGAACTTGTACTGTATTTCATGTGTATGTGATCTAAGTCACCTACTCACTTTATATCAAAATAAACCTTATGGGAATTACTACTGAGCAGAACACCCACTGGTATCTTCATGCAGTATCCATAAAGGCACTACAGCAAAGTCAGTTAATAAATGTGAAAAATAAGAACATATATAACAAGTAACATTAGGCTACAGCCCAGTCTCTGCTCCGCCTGTGCTGTTCTGAACAGCATCACTCTGGCTGCCATCATCACCTCCGCCATGACCTGCCCTCTTCCTCATCCTCCTCTTCTTCCTCTCCTACCAGCAGAGCCTCCTCATCAGCAACCTCAGTCTGCAAAAATAAAAGAATATTGTGATACTGGCTGACTTGCCACAGGAATATTCATATCAAATACTGACCCAGTTTCAGCAACACACCAGTAGGCCAATCTTTGCATGAAAGAGGTTCCATGATAAATTATAAATACAATACTCAATAACTGTATAACAGAAGAAGACATAAAATTGACAAACTTATAATAAATGACCCTGTTTGACAGCAATGCAGTAGTGCTTGAGAGATATGTTTTAAAGCATGTGAACTGGATGTAATTTGCTATAAACACCTTGAAAGAATATCAATATCTTCACTGTAATGTTTTCAATGCAATAAAGAATAATAATAGACAGAACATTGTTCTTCTTTTGAAACTGACAATCCAAAAAGTAAGTAGCCCACTGATTCAGAATAAATGTTACTTTATAATACTTGCTGAACATTTCAAATATTAAATGTTATTTAATGTTCTCAGGTCCAGTTCCTCGAAATTAGACACAGGTACCCCTGTTGATGTAGGTCAACCTGAAACATAACATTCAGATTACCTGGATAAGATCGGGGTCGTTAAGTACAGCCTCTTCCTCCTCCTGCGTGAGCTCATGACTCAGCTCCTCCGGCAGTGTGGGGGTCATTCCCGGTGTGTACCAAACCAGAGACAGCACCTTGTCCCCGAACTGCTGGCCTGACAGGGCAGCCTGTAGTATAAGGTCACACACATGTAAACACTGATACACAGGTATCAGGTAGTGCAAAATGGTTTAAAAAAATTCTGATACAAATTAGGCAATCACACAGCAATCCAGAGCATTTTCAATCCGTTTTGGTGAAAACATTTTGTATCCTGTTTTGAAAATTGTTTCAAATGTGAATTGAAAAATCGTTTCATTTAAAGCTAACTTAAATGTGAATGCTTGTGACAGCATGTTGTTACATTTTTAAAATAAGAAATGTACATCCCTGGCTTTAGTACTAGTAGCACATGTGAACACCGGAATCGTTTTTGAACTTATTTATCTGCATTGCACCAAAATGTGTATTAAAGGGGCAAAGCAGTGGTGCACAATCCCTCCTACACCAGGTTGCTTGCTGAACAGGATGACAAGTAATATCCACTGCTAGGCCCAAAGATATTTGTATACATGTCTGATTTTCATTATGATCAAATCAGGCATTAATAAACTATGCAGGCACTAAATTTAGAGATGTATCCCCTAAACACAGTGCCATACATTTAACATGCAGTCACAGGAATGGTACAAAGAGCATTTTCCTATAACCAGGAATTTGAATGGAGAGACTGCCCTGAACCTTTAAATTATAATTAAGCTGTTTTTCCCTGCATGTACCTGTATATGTCATGCAAATGTAGATAAAAATTCCTCAAATTTTCTAACATGCTGTATACAAATACCAGGGGAATATTATATGGTATTAGAAGGAGTAGAACTGGAGGTATTCAGGACATACACTTAAATTGTGGTGGTGGTGACGATGTACTTACTTTTTCTGCCTCCTGTCTGGTTCTGAAGGTGATAATTAGACCAGGAAGCTTGTCATCTTGCTCCGCTGACTCGATGTCACCAAAGTTCTGCAACACATTAAACAGCAGGAGGTTAATTTATAACATGAATGTATTAATTACATCGGGAAAAGTTAACAGAGTTGGATAAATGGCATATTATAATACAGAAAGGGTCAGCTAGCAAATGTGTACATCAAGTACGGTGACTTAAGTTCTTGCAAAAGCAATGTTGCTCAAATTAGCCAAAAATGTTAATCACCAAACACTAAAGGTCTTATTTTGTCAGTACAAGAGAAATCCATAAAACTGATCCAACCATAATAATGAATGGCTCATAGCTGATCACAGGGAAATAGTAAGGACATATTTAAAGTCAACAGATAAAACTTAACATAATTTTACAAATTTGTAAAGAAGAATGTTTGTCCTGTTACCTCAGGATCTCATATATTACACATAAACCACAGGGATAGAAATCAAGTCTGAAACTTACCTGGAAATGAGTGACCACATCTTCTTTCTCTTCATCACTATGACCCGTCACAAGTAACTTTCGGGGACGCCGATCAACGCTGAGTGTTGATGGGCCTCGGTGAGCTATCCCTCGCCCTCGACCCCTTGATAAACCTCTCCATCCCCTACCCCGCCCTCTACGAGGAGTCAACAGGCCAAGTGAAGCAGCCTGTGGAAAGAAATTATAAATAAATTTAAAAATACAAAATACATTTTATACAAGTTTTCTTCTTCAACTTGTCTATGCCATAATTATCAATGAAAAAAACATTTAAACCTAACTCTTAAATCTTTAAAAGCATATTTTTCTACACTGGATTTGATTATGGCTGTTAAAACTCAATGGGTATGGAACAGGCTTAGCACACTGCAGCATACACCATAGCAATAGTGACCCTTTCATCAGTCAATGTTGAAATGTTGATATTCAAGAAATTCCCTATCTTGTGGAAACCCTTTGTACATGCATGGACAGATCATAAAATAAATGCATATGATAATAATATGAATACATATATGTTGAAAAATAGTATCACATTTGCATATGCCTTCACATGAGGTTTGTACAACATGCAGAACTTGTCATGTGTCATACTTGTGTTGGAAGTTGTTTCAGGTGGACATAAGACGAACTGATAAATTGTTTAATATGAATGATATAGGAATTTAATCTAGGTCTACAGCAGAGAGAACTGCTTTAAATTTTTCATGACAAAGTGTTTTTTTTTATCATACACATGACAAGCAAATATGTGGAATTTACATCCCCGCTTCCACCTCTTTTTGTCTTTCATGCATGTCTTATCAACGTGTTTTAGTTTTTATTTTGGCCTGAAGATGTCTTCACATGTCAAACTTGCTCTGTTTTAGTTTTCATGGTGCTCTGAAGATGTCTAAACATGTCATAATTTTGGTTGTGAAATACGTCTAAAATTTGATATTTTGTTTTGGAGCTGGTGAGAATTAATTTTCAGACAGACACTCCAAAATCAATACAAACCAAGGTATGCATGAGAGCAATAAGTGACGCAAACTTTGAATGAAATCTGATAATATTTATGGAAGTTATCGGATGGAAATGAAAACTGAGTGACAGACGGACAGAGGGACAGACAGACAGAAAAACCCAAATCAATATCCCCCGTTGCTTCCAAGGAAGCAGGGGACAATAAATATACACTTCAATTAAACAAATTTTTCTTAGTCTAAACCCTCTGACATTGAGGAGTCTGAGATATTAAAAATCTTTCCCTACTGAGATGTTTTAGCAAGCATGGCATATGACCCCATGCTCATGATAGGAATGATACATGAGATTTAACTGATGAAGTACCTCTCTCCTCAGCTCTGCCACTCTCCTCTTGAGCTCCGTCGTGTCTTCTCCTTCACTCTCCTTCGTCATGAGATCAAGCTCAGCATCCAGAATCTCCCTCTGGGTCTAAATGTAATTTATCATTATACATAAATATTATTATAATGTTCATTCACATTCTATGATTACATGTAACTCAGCCATCTAAATTTTATATATAATATATAAAACCATCCTTAACTCACAACTGAAGTTATTTTTTAAAATCAACCATGTAACTCGGCCAACTGAACTTATATATTTAAATCCTGAGAATATTTATAGATGGAAAATATCTGGTTGAATAATGAAAACAAGAGCACAGCAAACGTGCATAATACACAAGTCGTGTATCTGATGACCTCTGACCTCATCAAAAATGCAAGAATTTTGATGAGAAGGTAATTCTGGTGAGAAACTCTATTGGTAAATATATATAATGAGTTTCATGAAAATCCATAGGATTTTTAGTAAGTCACCAAGGTGCCTCCAAAGTGCAGTGACCTCTGACCTCATTATATATGCATGGATTTTGCTGAAAATTGAACTTCGGCAAAAAAATTAATTGATTAACATTTCTGATGAGTTTTATCAAAATCCTTCATTTTCTTCATAAGTAATTTGGGCGACACCAAAAAGTAGCCTAGTGACCCGTGGCCTTTTTAAATATGATTGGATGTTGCCCATAATTGAACTCAGGCAAGATAATCTGTGGGTAAGTAGTTATGGTGAGTTTCATGAAAATCCATCAAAGCCCTAGTAAATTATTGCGGCGACACTAAAAGTTAATGCCCAGATGGACAGACAGTCGGAAGGTGGGTATACCATGATCCTCCTGTCATATGACGGGTGTTTAAAAAGAGTGGGGCCTTAAAAGTACATAATACTTTCAGTAAGTGTATTGTTAAAGATGTCAAATTGGTATGCCAATGTTAATCAGAGCATTAATAATTATGATACTTTGTAAAGGTTGAATCTTAAATGTAGAGCACTTTTTCTTTTTTAAAGTAATTTTTGCATTTGCAATTACTGAACTAGAGACTAGGAGGGGGCTGTAGTTACCTGCTGTGGTGTTTTAGCTGCTGCTGCCTGTACTGGTTTAGTTGTTGTGGTAGTGGTATTGGTAGTGGTGACTTTTGGGGTTGTGAGTTCACCCCGCAGTTTCTCTATACTCTCAGCCATCTTCTTTATTGTCTGAAAGAGACACACATTGTTTTATTTTTCCTATCATAAGCTTTATACTGGACTCACTCAGTTCAATCTATTTAAACCTTACCCAAGTGGTGAGTTTTTTCCTGATTGGCAGGATAGTCATTTTTTCTGCAAGCAACCTTACTCAGTAAGTTATAAACATATTTTGATGAAATTTTGTGGAGGGTGAGGGTAACACACAAGGAACAATTCTGTAAGTTTTCCTGGTAACTTGGATCACCAAAATATTTTGTTTTAATTAAAAAGGATTCTTTTCCATTCTGAGATAGAAGAATTTCTTATCAGAGCCAAGGCCCACTCGCATTCACTGGTATAAGGGTCTGTCTTTGTTCTAGTCTTTGTTCTAGAGCCTGCCATTCACTGGTATTAGGGGACATCTTTGTTCTAGAGCCTGCCTGCCTGCCATTCACTGGTATTAGGGGCCGTCTTTGTTCTGAAGCCTACATAGCTGTGGTTCAGGTTACAATGGAAGAAGTATGTATCTTTAGTCTTACTGACATTGTTAAAATTAAGAGAGTGAATTATTGTCAGTTGGACTATTTCTGAAAGAAAATGTTAAGGATATGTTTTCCATATCTTTATGATCAATGCTGTTTTAAACCAGCTTTTCACCTTTGTTTTCTGTGGAATAAACGTGATTTCTTGCTTGTACTTCATACATATCAATAACTGTAGGTAAAGTTTCTCATAGTGCTCCTGTGATGGATAAATGAACTTGTTTTTCTACAAGCTATTAGTAAACATGGTACATGCGATAATATTGACAAACAGAAAAACAATGTCACCCGAGGTGGTAGTATATCTGCCGAAGCTGAAAAGTCACCAGTTGCAAAACCCCTTTGCATAAATCTGGTTCGTCTAATTTGCCGCCAGGTGTCCCTGTTGAATGGGTTTGGATTATTCTGCCACGCCCACGCCCCCCACATTTCAAACACTTTATATAAATAAAACAAACAGCCTGCGTGTGGTGGGATGAGGCCTATTTTTACAAAAGATTTAAAGGAATTACGTCAAGCTAATGAACGTGAAATATCCAAATAGGCCCCTTTAAGAGCTTGGCACAAGTCCGGTTTTACTTCAAAAGTTACCTGCCAATTCATGGTACAATTACTCAAGCACATATTGTCACTCTTGATGTGTTATATTACCTTCATTAAGAAACCTTTATCTTCTGCACTGAGCCCTTTACTCTGCTCCAGCTTCTGTATTAATGCCTGGAAACGAAAAAAAATGCAGGAGATAGAAATTCAACACAAACACACACTGACTGTAACATGTAATTATGAAGTAAAAGCTCTGCTTCATTAGCTTCTTGATGAGAAAGCAGGATCATTTAATCCAGAAATTAACAAACCATGCAATGCATATGTAACATCATTGAAAACTACAAGTTAATTTTTTACTGTGATTCATGATAATGCAAATACTAAGCAGTTAAATACAGCCATGTATGACAGGTTATTTCATGCTCAAGATGCCTTGAGAACAGTTCGAATGACTTTACCAAACACAGAGGTACAGAGTGACACATCCTTCAAATACATAGGCTCAATGTATCAAAAAATACATTTCTTTAAGGAAGAAACATGTTATTTTAGGTCATATGCACCTTTCTTGTTTATTTATTGTAAACAACTTAAATGAGGCCATCCCATTATATAAAACATTTGAAACATATATATACAAACTGCAAATTTTCAATAGCTAAATTGCAATGAAGGTCAAGTCAGGTACAGCAAACAGAGATCCTTTGCGGTGACTGAAGCAGAATAATGACAGGGTCCAGTTCATGGTGGCACATGCTGTTAACATGGCTATATATGCTCTTTGATGGTTGTATATTCTGGTACCAAGGCAGCACCTACTGTTAACAGGGCTGTACCCATTGTTAAATGGCTGCATCCACTGTCATCAATGCAGCACCCACTATTACCACTGCTCCAAACCCCTGTACCCATGACAGCCCCCTTGTAACCATGGCTACACCTACTGTTACCATGGCTGCTTACCTTCTGCTGTTCTATCTGTTTTTGTAATAGCAGCTGTTTTTGCTTCTGTATTTCTATTTTCTTCTTCAGGGCTTCCTGTATATACAAAGACAAGTTCTTGTTACTGTTATGCATATGCAGAATAAAGTCAGAATAACAATAAAGTGACAAGGTTTACTCTTCAATACCACACAGGTTTAAAAATATGTAATGGTAAACATGTTTAAATGATATAATATGGAAAAAATCAGACATTTCCCAATTATTAATGTTACTTGTGTACATTTTACATGAACTAGTTATTGTATATCATAAATACAGGCAGAAATATATTATTTAAGTAACTGCCTCTTGTGATTATTTTTAACAGCTTTGTTTGATGAAATATAAGTTTAAAAATTTGAAGTTCCTTTTCAATAAAGAAGTGTGTAACATTTAATTTATTCCAACACTTCCACCAATCTGGATATGTTTTTGTTTATTTATCAAATGTTGGTCAAAATAAAAAGGTATGGTATACAGCACTTTTGTACATCATGGCATTTTAGAAAATAATAACACTTTTTGATATATTTTGACACTTTTTCATCAATATGATAAACCTGTGTAGTTTATTTTAGATACATTAGCATAATGCCCAGCATTAGTAATTACAAGTACACCAACCTTCTTGATAAGCTCCTGCTTTTTCTTGGCAGTCTGAACGGCCTGACCAGCAGTAGGCGGAGCAGTAGCTGACAGTCGCTGCACTCTGCCTTGTATTGCACCGGGGTTGAACACAGTTTTTGTAAGTGTACCAGTGGGAGATACCACAACAGCTTGCTGAAAGGTAAACATAACATTGTTAAAGGTACTTAATTTCCACAAGTGTATTGTCTTTCACAAACAGTTAATATTGGCTGAAAACAAAAGTTTACAAGCAAAACCAACCCAGCTTTCAGGTTCATGGTCTCCTTTTTTACCATTTCTGTTTTGTAACAATAAATGTAATAATGTAATCTGGTAACAAGAATGTTATGTTTTGCCTGAATCTGTGAAAATAACTATTTGACAATCAGATGGAAAAGAATAAGTACTGTGGCCTATGGGCCATGACCCTCAGCTGAATTTGACTGGGTGTTCATTTCTTTAATAAATGTTAATAATCTTCTGCGAGAATAGCCTATGGCTAATTTTACTATATTGTAAAACGGACAGAAAATAATAAATTTCAGGATTCAAAGGACACCCCCACCCCCCTCCTGGATTTTACAAAAGCAGGTTCCAGGGAAAATGGATACAATTTGTACCCTGTCTGTCTGGGTGCTCAAAATCATGTTTTTGGTCCATAGCTCACAGAATATAGGTCACTATGACCTAATAACATGTTTATAAGGAGGTTTGCCAAGAACCTCCCTGAGTGTTATGTCAGAAGGGTCTAGAACTAATGGATAAAATTTGTGCCCTGTCTGACTGCTCAAAAACATGCTTCTGGCCATTAGCTTGCAGAATATAGGTCACCATGAACTTATTTAATTATCAAAGGAGATTTGCCCAGGTCCTAGGCCTAATGCAAACAATTTGTACCCCTCTGACATTAAAGGTGCTCAAATCATGTCTTTGGCCTGTAACGTGTAGGTTTCCAGTGGAATTTGCTAAGATCTCCCTGGATGTAGTGTTAGAGGATTTAAGGGCTTAAGGAACCAATTTGTTCCCTATCTGACTGTATTTGACATGTATTATATGAATTAAGTTACCTGATTCAAAGGATACTTGTCAACGACCTCCTTGGACTTTACAAAAGAAGGTTCCAAGGAAAATAGATACAATTTGTACCTTGACTGTCTGGGTGCTCAAATTCATATTTTTGGCTCATAGCACACAGAATATAGCCTGTTAGGTAAAATGGCCTAATTTCAGGTTTCCAAAGAGATTTGCCTAGAACTTCCCTGGATGTTGTGTTAGATGATTCCAGGCCTAATGCGTACATTTTGTGCCCATTTGATATTCAGGGTGCTCATACAACATCTTTTTCCTGTAGGTTGAAGAATATAAGCCACAGTGGCCTAATTTCCAAGGACATTTGCCTGGGACCTCCCTGAATATTATGTTAGAAGATTCTAGACCTAATGGATACAATTTATGCCCCCTGTCTGGTTGCTCAAAATCACGTTTTCCATCCATAGCCTAGGTTTCATAATAAAGGTCACCATGATATTGGGTTAGACAGATGGCCGGACAACTGGACAAACGATGGAAAATGGGTGATTGCTATAGCTTAGGTGACTACAGTCAGCTGAGCTACAAATGGCATGAACATTGGCACAATATAACTGATAAAAAACAAATGGATTAATCTTCACAATATATATTATATACACTTGTTTGAGTGGCTAACTACTGTCAATTTGGTGCAGGTGTGAACTACACATCCCATTTGATGTCTCACCTCCTCTTTGACTGCTTTGAGCTTAGACATATTGTTGAGGGACAGCTTGTGAGCGGGAGGGATATCCCCAAGACGGTCCTTAATGGATTTCTTCTGCTCGAGAACTGCTGCAGCCTGACCCTGGAAAATGCAACAGTCAGTACAATAGAAAAACAGTAAAATGCTGGTGCAGTCTCAGCCTCGACAAAACAACAGTCTTAAAGTACAAATCATCAAATATGACAACTACCAAAAGGCTTCAGTAGTAAAATCACAGGCATTAGAATTAAACATAAGTCAGCTGAGTAATATGCTCCTATTCCCTTTGTTATGAATATGAGCAGTTTAACTTTTTAGTACTGAAGTGTCTTGCCATGTCTGAAAATGGCTTATATTATAAAAGTATAGCTAAATGTAAGTAAAGTTATTAACTCAATTGACATTTTGTGTTCAAGGGCTGAAATCTGCATACAAATTATTTGTTCTTTTCTTATCATTCTTAAATACTGTTACTGAATGTCTAAGTAATGTAGTCTTATATTCCTTCCAACATCCTGAGTTAATTTAGATAATTCTAAGAATTCCCATATACCTTAAGGTCTGATGAGGTGACATCATCTTATTCTTGTTGCATTTAAAGATATCTTGAAAACTTGGAAATAAGCTATACAGTGGCAAACTCTTATTGTTTTAAATCTATCTTATTTTGTAAGCCTCACATACCTGTGATTGCTGTTCTCGTTCCTGACCCTTTTCCTTATTATGCCAGAAAACCTTGACAAAGCGATTATTAAACACTGGTTCACTGCTGCGGTAAGCAGCGTTAGCCTCTTCATGGCTGGAGAATGTCACAACAGCAGCATCAGGACTCCCCTCGTAACACACCTGTACAGAAATACACATATCAATGCTATGTTTGCGGTCACCAAGCCTTGAAAGACTGAACAATTCTTAATTCTCTTGCTCTTAAAGTTAAAAGTAAAATTATTTAATTTAAGAACGAAGTCATTCATATGATCAGCATCTGAAGCCTTTACCCCTCACCCTCAGTAATCCTTATAGACATAGTGATATGGGGGAAAGTGCAACTAAAAGAACACAAAAAGAACTATGAGATACATAGTCAAAAAGTTCTGCATAGTTCGTACAACAATTTGAAAAAGTTATAATTAAGGTTTCATACAGATAAACTCATCTGCAGTCAATCTTAGCCACCAACTTTTATCATCTTAATAATTGCAAGTTTAACACCTCTGATGGCAAAGACTGAGGACCCAACAACCAGTCAGTCTGAGTATAATGATGGTCAGAGCTGTTACAGCCATATAAATGTATATTACTGGTTTTGTTTTACAGAATCAAGAAGCAACAGTGGGCAGACTGCAGAGAAGTCTTTATAAACAGCTCAGTGTAATTGTAACTTTATTTGTAAGTACTTACCTGAAGGTTGACTATTGTGCCAAACTTGCTGAAGTGTTCATTGAGCTTGAGAATATTGTTCATGTCCTTGGGAACTTTGCGTACTTCTAATGTAGCATTAGTACTGTTGTTAAAATTCCTTTTAGGACCTGAAGATGTAAAATAAAATAACTTTTAAAAGAACAATTCAGTTAATGAATATCTTCATGTATGACTATGATAGCAAGGGCTTATTTTATTTCATTTCATATATACATATTAGTTTGTAACTTACTCTTCAAAGACTACATTGCTTAAGACAATAAGTTGTCTGTGTATCAATCATTGTGTAATCCTAAGAACTTTTCATCTGCAAATTCTGTGAGAGGAGGAATAGCAAATTTGCAGCTATAAAATCTAGATACTCCTTTCATAATTATATTTCATTTTTAATTCTCTGTTTAATCCGGATGGCATCTCATGCTCCCTTTCTGAAAATTCAATCAATACTCCATTCCAATATATGGGTCTACAGGCATTTTTTCTCATTAATGTATTTTTATATTGATCAATTATGAAATACAATTATTGCTGGAATGGAGTATTTGTCTGTAACATGGCTTACCCAGCCTCTTGAAGTCGAAGCCCTGGTGCCTCTGCTGGTGGTGTGGGGCTGCTGGGTGGATGTCGTGCTGTATTCGGGGAGGGAACTGGGGTGGGCCACTGACACCTGTCCTGGACCGTATATCATCAGATGCCACCACTGTTCGTGTGGTGGTGGTGGGTTCTGTTTCTGTAGATGAAAACAAAATATGTTCACAAAGCATATGAATAGTCATGCCATAGACACAGAGTGTTTGATATGATGATGAGTAAACACAAAGCGGACAAGTTAAAGAAAATCGATATCCAGGCCAATTATTTTACTATGCTTCCACTTTGACCAGTTTTAGATATATTTATCAAACTGTTATGTTAATTCTTTATGAAAATTTTATCATTCGTACAATACAGATTTAGACATTTTACTGACAGCTTTACATTAGAACTTCTCCTATCAATATATCATTGGACTGAACATGTACTAATAATTTTTGACAAAAATCAAAAACCAATCACATATTAAATAAATACTTATATCCACATTAAAAATGTCTTAATTAAATATCCAGCACTAATAAAGACTTAACTGCTTGTACAACAACATTTCCCTTTCCGAAATCCAAGAGAAGTTCCAGAAAAAAAAAACCATTTCATTTTGCTCTATGTCACCAAAAAATTTATGGTATTTTATCTATAATTATACCTATGTACAGTATCCTTAAATAATTGTGGAAATCAATGCTTTTATTGAAGCACAATTAATATGAGCAATGAATGGAATTTCTTGTTAAGCAGGAATATGAAAAGCAGGATCTAGTCTAGAACACTGACCTTTGACTGTAGTATCTGGTAGTGTTGGTACGGTGACTAGATCTCGCTGACGGGGAGGGGGAGGGTGGTGGGGGCGCGACTCAGTGGTTGGAGGGTTGCCCCAGTAAGACCCCCTGGGTTTCTCTAATGCTGGAGCTTCAGGATTGTAAGGTTCTTCTCTGAAATGATCTGCAAAGAAAATATCAAATGACATTCTGGATCAGCAGAGGCAGTCAACCCAGATATGACTGAAGGTGAAACTGCAGCTAAAGTGCAACATGTGGCATTCTACTTGGTTTTTCAAAACATGGCTGTCAATAGGAGGAAAAGGTGATCTGTGTAAAAATTTAAATGATTTGTAAAACTGATTTTTTTATTTTACTTCATTTTTATATTATGATAAGATTTTATGTCAATATATGATTATTTGATTAAAGTGTAATCTAAAGGTTAAAGGAGCCTACCTAATCACCCATCTGACCTTTATAAACAAAAGGTAATCCCTTGGAACTTTTTATGAAAATATGCTGGAAAACATGGATATCACCGCATCTAGGCTGCTGGTTTTATTTATATCACGTGTTTATAATACATGGGGGCCCACCAAAATAAAACAAATTCAACAAGGTCTTCTGGCGGCAGGTCAGATAAGCCAGAGCTTTGCAAATGGCCTTTTGCAGCAGGTGACCTTTCTACCTCTGCATAAATGCAACCTACCACATTAGGTTCCATGTTTCACCCATTGGTCAACACTGCTGTGTTTACAAACACTTTGTTGATAAACAAGTTCATACATCCTTCACAGAGGCGTTATAAAATATTTTCATAACCAGAATTAGCTTTAGATCATTAATATATACACAGAGGAAGCCAAAAATCACATAAACTCTTTTTCAAAAGGTAGGTGGATGGGCAGCTTTTACTGTCAGGACACTATTTACACAATTTACTGGTTTCTGAGTTGGTCCTCAATGGTCAGTGACTGCCAGAGGAGCTAACTTTGATCTTCTCGTTCCAACAGACAAAGAACCCCCAAACCAAGCATCCGAGTGATCTTTTGAGAGTCACAGACACTTACCCCTGCATTCCTGAGAGCACTGTTAAAGGCAAAGTTTTCCAACAGTACAATTTAAGTGTCCATTTCATGCAGATTCTTATGTGACAGTAAAGAAAGTGTAACTAAGGAAGGAATGAACTCCATGCATTTTAGGTTATTAGAAATGTGTGAAATTTTATCACAAATTTCCTATAAAGAAGTTTTCAAAATATTACCAGCATAAAACTTACTTGGCCCTGGGAAGGGAGGAGGTGGTCTGGTGTGTACATCTATGGGAGGCATCTGTTGAGGTGGAAGGGGCGGTGGTCCTGTACTGCCTGGGGGTGGACCTGTGCCCGGGGGAGGAGGGGTGCGTCTCATCTGACGACCTGGTGAGAAGCGGCCTGGCCCGGGACCTTCAACATAAAATATTTATTTTTGCATATACACCAAGAAAATATAATACTACTCCCTAAATTTACCATTCAAATAATCCATCAGGTATTGCACTGCCAGAGTTTCTTTATGCATGATCTAAGTATGGTTCAATTGTACAGGAAAAGGCAAGGTTTAAAAAAATATTGAAAAGGTACAAAGAGCAAACACTAAAAACACTGATGATAATGATGCTGACAGTCCTTTACTATTTGGCTTGGTATACTACTTTGTTGCAAATGAGAAACACCTAATATACCAAAGTGTGTTAGAAACTAGAATACGGGTAGTTGACAAGCGACTACGTGTATCCGCCAAAATCAGAGAAGGACGGGTGAAGTGAGGCATGGATTGAGTGGCAAGGGGAAACACAAATCACATAAACATGATTGTAGGTGGCGCCACCTGTTATTTGAAGGAGAAACTATCCAAGATGTATACACATGCGAAATTTCATGTGGAAAAGTCAAACCACTGCAGAGATATGAGTGATTTTATCCCACAGCAGACAAACAGATGGACGCTGTGCAAAAATGGCTGCAGGTGGCGCCACCATTTTTGTGTATGTTATAAAGATATCCAAGGGCTACATTTGTGTAATTTTTTTTTCCTGATTGGTCAAACGAGTCTGGAGATATAAGCATTAAAGTCTGCAGCATGAAAGCGAAAGAAGGTGGCACCACCTGTCATAAAATCAAGAAAGCTATGCCAGATGTATACGCATGTCGAATTTCAGGTAATTTGGTCAAACCACTGCAGAGATATGAGTGATTTAAACCCACGGCAGAAAAACAGATGGACACTGTGCGAAAATGGCTGCAGGTGGCGCCACCATTTTAGTGTATGTTATAAAGCTATCCAAGGGCTACATTTGTGTAAAATCTTTTTCCTGATCGGTCAAACGGTTCCCAAGATATGAGCTTGGATGTCTGCAGCGTTAACGTGAAGGTAGGTGGCACCACCTGTCATAAAATCAAGAAAGCTATACTGGATGTATATGCATGTCGAATTTCAGATAATTTGGTCAAACCATTGCAGAGATATGAGTGATTTTAACCCAAGGCAGACAAACAGATGGACGCTGTGCGAAAATGGCAGCAGGTGGCGCCACCAATTTTGTGTATGTTATAAAGCTATCCAAGGGCTACATTTGTGTAAATTTTTTTTCCTGATCGGTCAAATGGTTCCCGAGATATGAGCTTGGATGTCTGCAGCTTTAACGTGAATGTAGGTGGAGCCACCTGTCATAAAATCAAGAAAGCTATCTAGGATGTATACGCATGCTGAATTTTAGGTGAATTAGTCAAACCACTGCAGAGATTTGTGTAAAATCTTTTTCCTGATCGGTCAAAAGGTTCCCAAGATATGAGCTTGGATGTCTGCAGCGTTAACGTGAAGGTAGGTGGCGCCACCTGTCATAAAATCAAGAAAGCTATACTGGATGTATATGCATGTCGAATTTCAGGTAATTTGGTCAAACCATTGCAGAGATATGAGTGATTTTAACCCAAGGCAGATGAACAGATGGACACTGTGCAAACATGGTTGCAGGTGGCGCCACCTTTTTTGTGTATGTTATAAAGCTATCCCAGGGCTACATTTTTGTAAATTTTTTTCCTGATCGGTTAAACCGTTCCCGAGATATGTGGGTTTATGTGTGGAAACAGACGCACAAACGGACGCTGGGCAGAGAGGAAAGGTCAGAGGTCAAGGTCACTTGGTTAGGCACCAGTTCACATGTGATCAGATAATTCAGTCTCAGAGGAGTTCTCCGAAAAGGAACACCGCGGCGGCGGCGGAACCCGGTCAAAAACATAGTATCCGCAAAACTTCGTTTTGGCGGATACAAATAATTTTTTTTACTGGTAGATACATGACTGCAGACAATTGTCCCAATTATAATGAATTCAACGCCCGTGATATACTAGTACACTGCTTGGTTATCTAAACATCTCAGAGGACAGAATGTCTATTTCAGTAAACAGGATATCAGGTGTGATTTTTTGACAATTTTAACTGAACATGAACAGTTGTAAATAGATAAGATACATGTGTCTTATTAAAGATCACTACTATCTACATCATTCCCAATAAAGCTCCAGCTGTAATATTCAAGTTTTTACAGCAAAACTATTAGAATGCAATAGATTTGGAAAACAATTATTAAACAGCTAATAAGCAATATGGTAACAGGTCTAACACAAGTTTCTACTGACATGTTTCACAGTAAGAAATGTTGATTAATATTACTATGGACAGCCATATTACCCATATGCCTGGGTCCTCTGATCTGTTGGGGCATGTTTGGTGGAGGGAGTCTTTGCTGGTTTGGTGGAGGGCGGTCCATCCTCATGGGGGGTCCTGGTGGCCTCTGGGGTGGGGGTGGCGGTCCCCTCATGTGAGGTCCCATGGGGCGGGGCCCAGGGGGAGGTCCTACAAAAATATGACAAACATTCAATTAAGGTTATTGAGCATTGACTTCATCAACAAAAGGTATGATAAACATGCTATTTAAATTTTATATGAAAATGATTTTAAATATGACCCACTGAAATTGTCAGTAATTATAATTTGAGTCCACATGACTTCCTCAGCAAATTAAAATTTCACACTGAAAATTCCATTTTTATAGGATTTTAAAGGTTCACAAACCATGAAAGGGATTTTTGACATAAATTATTGCTTTCTTAAGACAAGATTTTAAATCAATACTGATAAAATGAAATTGCATTTTTTATCAACATTTGTATAAACCTGAGCTTACCTGGAGGGAATGGTAACACATTAGGCAGGGCGACATCATCCACTACTACAGGGTCATTACCGTGGTCAAACGGACACAGGTCTCCTCGCATGCAAAATCCTTTCTCTGTGTAAAGACAAAGTGGGTCAGTGCTAAGATCATGATCTTTCTGAACTTTTCAAGCAATTCAAAAACAAAGTACCATTTTCTGCGAGTATGATTATGCTTTACCCTATGAAAAACACTCAGCACAAGAAACATTTTCATGTATCTTTAAAAGCATCTTTTAAAACAGAGTTCTAAAGATAAGCTTTCAATGATGAGGGCAGTCATGTTCAATTAGTATGTTTTTAATATTTAGTCAATTTAATTTACTTTTATGTTAAATATGAGGACATAATACCCTTGAAAACATTATGCATACCATAACAAAACCTTTGTAAATACCACTAAAATGTAACAAGTGAAACATGCAGGTACACAGTAAGGATATAGATACATGAACAGGTAAGGAACAATACATCAATTTCTGCAGTAATGGCCTGTTGAATATGATAACTTTAGGGTAGGTCTTCATTAAGCATGTTTTTTCCTGGACACACGTTTAATTACATTATGGGTAGTTTCCAGTTTTTAATATATAGTCGATGTACACAAGGAAAGAATAAAGAAGCATGAAACCAGGGACACTGGGATAAAGTATAGTATAAAATTGAAGTTGTACATTTAAACTCATGAATGTTGTTTGTGTCTATATCACTATGTTGATTAATGCAGAACTGTTGTCTCACCATCATAGTCTCGACATCGTACTTGTGACGGCCTGAAGCTTGGCGGTTCCCACTGATCTCTGGGCAGACCTGAATTGTGAGGGACTGTCACAGCACTGCTTAGTGGAGGGTTGTATGGCTCTGGACGATATTCTGTTGTGTTCTCTTGAGCTGAACCAGGGCCATGACCATCTGAATTATATCTCCTTCCTGAGTATTGTACATACAAACATGTACTGGACACACAAACATTAGCTATGTTCATTCAACTACTGTGCTTTTAGCATATTTTGTGTTTATAAAATCATTAATGAGAACACTGGTAATCAACAGGAGAGAGACACATTAAAGAATTAAATGGATAAACTAACATTTTCACATATTTTCCATATAATACAAAATGTTCAAAGAGGGACAAATTTATTTGGCCTTATAATGCTAATCACAAAGCATAGCAAAAACACACTGATCATACCTCTGTCACATTCTCGAGATCTTGATCTATTAGGCGACCTTGACCTGTTAGGTGACCTTGACCTTTCTCTTGACCTGCCCCTGAACCTCCTTGGAGACCTGCTGCCTGACCTACGTCTTGGGGACTTGCTGCCTGACCTACGACCTCTCCTGCGGTCATCATCGTATCGTGAAGGGTACCTTGAGCCCCGATCTGAGTCATTCCTTTTCCTCTCATCGGAGTCTCTTCGCCGATCATCTCTTTTAGACCTGAAACAAGACATTAGACACAATGTAGGCATATAAGCAATCCATGTCTAGAAAGATGTGTTATTACTGTTTTTTAGTAACCTACTGTCTATGACAACTGAGGTAAAACTTTTTATAAGATTACAAACATGCATTACACAGCAATTGCATTTTTTTATTAAGCTATGTTTCCATGCGGGTGTAAATGAATATGAGCGTATATGCATTAAAAAATAGGTGTTACCATGTGCGCGCATATGCGTTAAGGTGTGAACTGGCAAACTTATATATATATACATTGGATCCTGCAGGCCTTCCACAATATGATGGTGAAGTGACATCATTTTACCCTGAATCCCTGAGTTCACACAGACCCTATGCATGAAAATCACTCCTGTGGCTATTTTCAAGCACATATGCTGACAGACACAGGGAAACACCATAGTTACGAAACCATATGAGTGATTTTCATGCATATATGCGCACATGGAAACGCCCCTTTACTCATAAACACTTTACAGCTTGGCATGAAAATGGGACCTGTCTGAACTGTTCAAATTATGCTTGTCTAACATGTAAAAATAACCACTTTTACCTGGCCTTTAATTACCACGAACTAAGTTGTCTATTCTTTTGACAGTAAAATACCCAGTTTGTCTATCCTTTTGACACAACCCCATTAACATAACTATTGTGTGCCTACCCTGTTAACATAAATATTTCATTTCTGTCTTGTTGTTACAGAGATTTTCATTTCCCTGTTAACCTACCTGTCCCTGTTAGGACTCGGGCTTTTTGATCTTCTTCGCTTTTCTTTGACAGGCTCCTCACTTTCCTATCAAAGAAATAAATATAGATTTAAAGTTGCTTCCAAGAATTAATTCAGTTTTCAAAACTTCAATCATCATTTTTTTGTATTAATGGTTATGTTAAAGAGTTATACAGGCTGCTGTGTGTGTGTGTGTGTGGGGGGGGGGGTCAATATTTATTTGTTGTCAACTTGTGAAAAAGCTTGGCTTAATTTTTAAAACAACTTCTTTCAGATTATTCCTATATTCTGACATCAGAGGAAATCCTCAGGAGTTTACATTGGTGAATGAGGGGGCAGTCTGACAGGGTTGCCAGACAAAATCCCAGACTTTTCCCTGACTATTACCTGACTTTCAGCTGGTTTTCAAGGATAAACAAACACAACAGATTCAAATTTGGTCTCCAAAATGTCATTTCACTTCTAAACCAAACCAAACCATTTGAAAATTGGAAGTGGAATTCTGCAGAAAGCAAAGCACACCGAAACTAGAAATTCTGAATTGACAATGTAATCTTCAAAGAACCTTAAACTCTGATATATCAAGCATTTATCATGTGTATAAATTTATCACACAATAACATTAAATGGCTTCAATGGATCAAGGTAACTGTACTGTGTTCTGCCTTAGCAGTTTGTTACCTGTGAAGATTCATATCCCTGTAAAAAAATGTTATATAAGAACTCTATATTATTTGTGTATTACTGCTTAGAAACAGATGGCCTATTACTAATGGTTGGTGCTATGTATATTTTGTGTATCTATGCTCTGCATTATCATGTGTGTACAAAAATCAAAAGGAATAAGATTAAACTTACAAATATAACTTTAAGTGAAAGGGAAAAGAAAGTGTAGTGCAAAATTATTGAATACTGGCTCAGAAGGCCTTCCTGCCTGTTAATCAACTACAGATGCCATAGCCATTAAAAACTTTTTCCCTGACTTACCTGATTATCACCAAATTCCCTGACTTTCTATGAAATTCTCTGACTTTACACTGACCTTGAAAAAACTAGAATATGGGTAGTCAACAAGTGACTACGTGTATCCACAAAAATCAGAGTAGGACGGGTGAAGTGAGGCATGGATTGAGTGGCAAGGGGAAATAGAGTTAGACGTGTTACAAATTAGCATGGATGTCTGCCATTTAAACATGATTGTAGGTGGCGCCACCTGTTATTTGAATGAGAAACAATCCAAGATGTATGCATATGCAAAATTTCAGGTTGAAAAGTCAAACCACTGCCGAGATATGAGTGATTTTATCCCACAGCAGACAAACTGATGGACTCTGTGCAAAAATGGTTGCAGGTGGCGCCACCAGTTTCTTGTATGATTAAGAGCTATGTGGGATCCAAACACATGAATCACTTCAGGTAGGTACGTCAAACCAGTCTGGAGATATTAGCATGGATATCTGCGGCATGAACGTGAATGTAGGAGGCACCACCTGTCATAAAATCTAGAAAGCTATCCAGGATGTATTGGCATGCCAAATTTCAGGTGAATAAGTCGAACCACTGCTGAGATATGAGCTATTTTAACCCAAGTCCACAACTGTCCAACAATGCTGTGCAAAAATGGTTGCAGGTGGCACCACCATTTACTTGTTTAATAAAGAGCTGTGTGAGATCTAAACACATGCAAATTATCAGGAAGATGCATCAAACAAGTCCTGAGATATAAGCATGGATGTCTGCAACATGAACGTGAATGTAAGTGGTGCCACAAGCTATCCAGGATGTATAGTATCGCATGCTGAATTTCAGGTGAATTAGTCATGTGACCCAATAATTGGTGTAACTTTCGGAAAATCGGTCCAGTAGTGTCATAGGAGTTCTCCGGAACCAAATACGGCAGCTAAACCGGTCAAAAACATAGTATCCACAAATTTTTGTTTTGGCGGATACAATAATTGTTTCCATTTTTACCTTTGAGTAGAAGCCCCCATTATGTCATGTAGACAGACCTTAAATATAAGGTTATTTTTATCAATAGAAAATGGAGTGGGGTCATTCCCCCATTTTCACCGGGGTCCATGGCAGCATTCCTGTGACCTGCCAATGAGGCAAGCTTGTGTGCATCCTTAGGAATGAGGTTTATCCCAATTAAATGATCCTACTTTAGTCTGGAGTTTTTGAAAATTCCGAAAGGATATACAGGTTCAAGTGGTTTCTTATAAAACCATACATTAAAAGAACAGCTAAAACTTATAAGGCCTGAGAAACAATGGTTCAAATACAGTTTAATGCTTCCTTGAAATTATGGACCTTGAAAGGTTCTTGAAATTTGCTGAGGATAGGTAAATGTTTAATAAGTCTGAAAGAGCCTAGGCATAACTTATATCAATTATCACGCTCATATTAACACTCTCAGTAAGTACTTGTACTTTGTGCACCCTGACTATGGGTAAAAGGGCAATACCGGTATAAGTAATCCATCTCATGGCCCCAATCAGTAATGGTAAGCAACCCATATTTTGTACCCCATTGCATGAAGCCACTTTTACATGTCCATGGGTGTGGGGGGGGGGGGGGGGTTAGGGAAGGGGATATGGGGCACATAGAGCAAACTTAACTGTAACACTAATGAAGTCTGATTTACTGGCTGTCTGGTTGGAGTGCTTCACTTGTGTAACACTATTTGAATCCAGGATCGACCCTACCATGTTTTCCCCTCACAAAATTCACTTATATGTAAGGTAAGTGACTTTCAAAGTGGTTGAAATCCTGATTTCACTTTTAGAGTACAGATGACCTTGGCCTTATTTCTGGTTTACAGACAGATATAACAAGGACATAGCTGGTTTTCATGTGAGAACTTTCCTGGCCTAATGGCTGCAATTTATGAACTGTTGTCAGACCGGAAACAGGAAGGAAAACAACACCATGACAGCTAATTATGACTATAAATAAGATGGGCGATTTATTAACTAAGTCATCAAGAAATCAGACAGCTTGATGAATGTGTTGGACTAGGTTTAATAAAGCAACCATATTTTAACCCTTTCTTATCCAACATTTGTGATTCATACATTTTTTTATCCATCTGAATGTTTTCAGCATATTTTAGCAGAAAGCCGAGCTAAGGCTTCAAACAAACCTGGGACCTTATTTTTCACAATTCTGAGACACCAGTTAATTTTCAATATTTGACTTTTTGTTTACAGCTAAAACTGTGATAACTACAGATGACAAGGAAATTTGCAAAGTATAAATTTTGATTTCTAAAAGGAAAACAGGAAAATTTGTGAAACATTACATTATTTTTTTAACGTAAAATTTAGCAATATAAATCATCACAACATATTTATTCATTACGTCCATTTAACATTACAGGATACAATGTTCGGGCATGGTTAAGAACAGCAAAGGAACAAAGTCCTCAACCACTATGGACCTATGCTAGACTACCTTTAAATAAATTCTGACATCCGTGGTGATCACTGATGTCAGAAGTTGCTGTTTTCATATAGCTTTTTGTCTCCATATTCTTCAACTTATTTATATAAATAAATTCTGGATATATACTAGCACTTCTTATTTGATATTGAATTACAGCCCAAAGACAGACAACTCTGGTTATAATAGATCATTAAGCTGGCAAAAAGGGCATTTTGCTGTAACTACAGGACTCAAATCAAGAGTTTTTCTCTTTTGTAAAATTTATAATTTTCTCTAATTATCAAAATTCAGAATAACTATTTTGACCTAATACCCCATATTTTCACAGTAAAAGGTCATCACAGCCAATCATCAAGTTTGGTTATAATTTGGATATGACATATTTTGGACCTATTTTTACAAACTGACAATAGTCTCTTTTTGGCCGATACAGCTCCTTGACTAACCTATTCCCCCCATCTCCAGAAGATGAACTTCATTAAAAATTTTCCCTTAATTTAATATAAACACTATTTATAATAATCATTACTAAAATGTTAGTATCACTATGAAACACTGTTAAGGAAGAGTTTGAAGACAGAAATTTGTTGCAAAAATAAATACTTTATTTTATTATCATATTATCATTGGTTATGATCACTAAAATAAATAGATATGACTAAAATATAAACTGTTAAAGATGTTTGCCAACAAAATTAATGGTTTATTATATTTATATATATATATCTTTGATTTAAATAGAAAAACAAATTAATGTGACAAAATGTTAAGAAAATTATACTTTGAATGAGACACACCTAATGAACAATATCTTCAAGCTGCAGACAGATGCATTATTCATCTTAAAATCATGCTATGTGGTTTTGCAGAGCACTTCTGAGACAGACAAATGACATAATACTAAAATCACATTACAAATCATGAAAGAAAAATATTTCATTTTTACACAGAACAAAATGAAGTCTGTTCATTCCCTAAAAAAAGAGAAAACAATTCAAAATCATAAAGGGGCTGGCCATATTTAAACAGAACCGTATGGGTGAAAATACTGAACTTGAGTTGAACTTAAATAATATCAATATGCTCGTTTGAATGGCTTAGTGTTCTGATGAGATTGTGCAAGGCTGTGGCAGAATGCCATAAGTGTTCCATTTCTTGTACATTTCTGCAGTTGTGAAGCTGTATAGCTGGAGGTTTGAGTGCTTGGATGGGTGCTTTCTTGCTTGTGAATATAGTTTTCTTTTTTGGACTTGATGATAAAGACTTTGTATCAAAGAATAGTGTGATGCTTGGGCTGGCCTAAAACAGAATAAACAAACACAGAAACTTAACTGTTCAACAGACAAAACAATACCAATTATCTTACATCGTCTGCGAGAAAAGTGTCTTATAAGTTAGTTTGTATGAGTATCCTTCTCTTGTATAATTTAAATGTTATTTATCACTGAAAGTGTGTATTGTTTCACTATTTGTAATAGCTGTAATAAAATGTTAGCACTGACATTAGTCACATCACACATGCATTCTTAGGGAGAACACAAAGGCTGCAGGATTAAAATAAAAATATATTTGTCAAAAAGTAGAATTCTGTAAAATAATATATTTTTTTAATGTCCCTGATTCTCAAAAAACTATGCAGATCTGAACTCTCTCCTGTCATACCAAACATAATAAATAATAATAATACATGCACACACCTCCATCTTTTCTTGGTATATATTAAAGAAAGATTAATGATTAAGGAAAAACATTAAGTTGATGTGAATCCTAATTTGCATTCCCTTCGGTCTCTTTTCTAATCTTTGACCTATCTTAGGTTTTGTAATTGAATTTTTTTAAAATATATGTTAACTTGGGAAACTGGTGGACCATGATGCTCAGCTGCATTCAAGGAATGTTAAACAATGGGCAAAATGACTGCAAGAGTGCAAAAAAATCATGAGTCCTTAGAAATGGGTTTCAGTGGGCTTTTTGACAGATGACCACTTCATTTGATGGTCTCATAAAAAGAAAAAAAAAATGTGTAAAAATTTGAAAAAAAAAATGGGGGCACCAACAGGTTAAAGGAAATGATGGAACACTCAATGATCAATGTTCAATGCAGTAGTTATTAAGATACTTGAGCTTTTGTATCAAATTTTTGAGTCCTTGGGGGTGGGGGGTGGGGGGGTTATGAGCCGAACAGCTCGGAGGATAAAAGTAACAGAGACTTTATTTCAGATTTCCAAGAAGACTTTTCATGGACCGCCCTAGATGTCAAGTATGAAGATTCTAGGTCAAGGGGTTATGATTTGAGGCCTGTTAACAGATGACAACTTCTTTGAAGGTCTCAAAAATAGAGAAAAAAAATTTGTAAAAATTGGAAAAAATACAGGTGGTTCCACCAGGTAACAGGAACTGATGGAACACTCCATGATCAATATTCATGCACAGAAACATTGTGATCATTGCAGTAGTTATTAAGATACTTGAGCTTTTGTATCAAATTTTTGATTATTCTATGGGGGGAGGGGGTACTTACAAGACCCATAGCTCGGAGAATATGGGTAACAGAGACTTAATTTCAGACTTTTCATGGATCTCCCTGGATATCAAGTTAGAAGATTCCAGGTCCAGCGGTTACCATTTGTGCCCTGTTAACGGCCGGAAGACCAGACGGACGAAGAGTGATCCGCTATAGATCAGATGACTTTCAGTCAGATGAGCTCAAAAAATACCTGTTTTCTTATATTATGCATTTTATAATAAGTGCATTTGAGCAAAATTAAATCAAAGTCACACACACGTTTACTTCACAGACGGCACCTACTCTGTGTGTGTCTGTGTGTGTGTATATATATATATATTAGATATATGACTAATTTTCCCTGAGACTGGAGTAAAGCACTGACCTTTTCTGTTTTCTTTCTCTTAATATCATCTTTGGCAGTGTTGTTTGCTGGTGGAACAGCCTTTAGAGGTGTTGGCTCTGCAGGCTGGTTTGGAAGGTAGGACTTGTCCTTCAATACTTGGAATAAACCGTCCACAAACTCCTCTGTTTCTGTAAAAATTAAAGCATCAGATCATCAGGATTTGTCATTAGAACTGGGAGAACTGTGTGAAAAAAGATATATATAATATATATATTAAATATATATATATATAAGATATAGAGATATGTGATATATATCAAACAACAGTCTGTACTTATTCCAACAGGCATGAATTATCTTTGACTGATTTTTAGCCCATGCTTGGAGCTACATGTGCTTAATACAATAAATCCACTTGCTTTGTTTATCAAAGAATCTCACAGTCCTTTCATTGTTAAAGGTCCATTAATTCAGCCAAAAATCATTTAAGTAAACTTGAACAAGGCTACCTTAAAAATAATGTTTGTGTAATGTTAAAAAAATTTGACCTGAGTCTGATATAGGATTACATAACCACACGAAAAACTTCCACTTTCTATGACTCAAAAAATCAATGAACCCAATCTATTCATATACAACTATGAGGTACCTACAGCAGGATAATTTTGGCAAAAAAAAATTAACCAATGGTTGACAGTTGTATCATAAAACATTTCTTATGTAATGGCTAAAGAGGCTGAAATAACAATTTTTTTGCAAAACAAGTCCTACAAGCCCAATGCTAACCTGTGCAAAGTTTGGGAGTATGAATGGAGGTTTATTTTTGAAATTCAATATTGATCCTCTTTTGTCCTGCATATCTACCTTAGTCATTACGATTTCAGCAAAATGAACGTTTCGGACCTGCAGGTATTGGACTAGGACATTTTAAAACATTGTCTAGACACCAGACAGAGCCAGGTCAGTTGCAATGGTGATGTCTGGACCACACCTGGTTGTACTGAGTGACCTCTTGACTTGGCTGCTGAAACTCAGCATGTTGTCAAATCTGTTCTCAAACACAGAAAGCCTTTTTTTAATTGGCTACACTGCTTTTTTAAAGCTGCATGTACCCAATCTATTCTTATAAAACTGTCAGAACCCTACCATAGAATAATTCTTGTAAAGTTTAAACCAATCAGCTTAACAGTTTCATCATAAACAGTGTATAAGTGATAAGAGTCAAAAATTACATTTTCGCTTGTAAAAAACAGATCTAAGTAGTTGGCGCCACCAATACCTCAATTTCAGATATGACATATGTGACAAACATTGGTATAAAATTTGGTGATGATAGCTCTAGCCGTTTCTGAGATTTTAATTTTAGTGTGCTTTTTTGGACAGATGACTAAGTTCAACCTCCTGTAACTCACCAAAAAATCTCCGAACTGGATTCATTGGAACAAACTTGAGAAAGATTGTTCCAGGGATCATTTCTGTGATATATTGGACAATTTGGCTAGACCGTTTCGGAGAAAAAGATTTTTAAAGCTTTTTTAGCTTTTTCCCTATAAAATCTCAGAAAAATGCAGTTAGAAAAAAAATAAACAAAATCAGATGACTGTTTATTTGCAAAAAATTGGGTGATACAAGCTCCTGCCGTTTTTGAGACGGCTTAGGTTAAAGTACAGAAGACGCACGATACACACCGCATGACACTGCGCAAGCTCACAGGTTGGCTAAAAAAAAAGTTTGAAGCAGGTGGTGCCACATTAACCTAGATTTCAAATATGAGTTATGGAACAATATTTGCCGAAAACTCTGTGATTCTAGCTCCTGCCGTTTCTGAGATTGTAATTTTAGAATGCTTATTTGGCCAAATGACTAAGTTCAGCTTCCAGTAAATCGGCCAAAACTTATCAAACTGGAACCACTCAAACAAACTTGACAGAGATTGTTTCAGGGTTTATTTCTGTGAAATATTGAGCAATTTGGCTGGACAGTTTTGGAGAAAATTTTTTAAGTTTTTAATCTTTTTCCCTGTAAAAACTAAGTCAATGCAGATAGCAATAAAATATGTGAATTTTTTTTTAGGTGTCTGTTTTTTGCTTAAAATTTTATGATGCTAGCTCCGGCCTTTTTTGAGATAGTACAGGTTAGCGTACAGACGATACCACACCATCACATAAGCTCACAGATTTGCCAACAAAAATCTTTTAATTTGATTGGAAGGACATGAAATATTAATTGTCATTATCAATGATAAATACAGATGATAGATCATAGGACCACTCACTGTCCTGAAGAAAGACATCCAGCTGATCAGCACAAATATCTTTGAGTTCAGCATCTGTTTTATCTTTCTTCACAAGAGCCACTACATACTTGCTGAGGGCTCCAGGTTCTGCATCACATCTGAAAAAATCATACGTATCATGAGTCATATACCTGTATGTATCCACAATCTGTTTTGCATTATGGTTCTTAATGTCTCACAAGTAACATTTTACAATTTATAAAACACATTACTGATAAATAACCAAATTAAACATTTAATTACATTCTGGAATAAAGCCTCCCAGAATTGTGGTATTTAAATAAAATGCATATATTTATATGCTCATTATCAGGTTTGGGTCCAGTACATGCAACAGTAGGTCTAGGTACAGGTACTATAAAATTGTAAGGTACAGGATTTTTTGTATTTCAAAGACATCTGAATTACTGACAACTATAAATTTCAACTACAACTTACTTAAACTTATTTAAATACAAATTTTATAAATTTGGGTTCCACATATAACCTATTTAATCCAGGAAATTGGATTACACTGGGTTTAACCCAATTAAATCCACTTTTTATGAAGATTACCATAAACTGGAGCAAATTTATACTCAACTTATAGGTTTACCTATAGTTTACTAAAGTCCTAATATACAACATATACATCGAGCAATCAACAGCTTAAATAACAGCTTAAATGCTTCTTAATCACTGTTCCTGAATTGTTTGTATCAGCAGTATCAGCACACCAGTGATGGGACATATTTATTTTCAGCTTTTCAAAGTAAAAGTAATATAATAGATATAAAATTGAGCTGTAATAGAAATGATAATAAAAGACAAAGGATAAGAGTAATATGTATAACTACAAATTACTTTCCATTCCCTGCTGTGCCACTGAGCATGTGTGTATTTCAATAGGTCAGAAGCCCTCATAGGTACCAATGATCCCAGTGAATTTGAGAAAGATCAAGCATGTTCTTGTTGAGATATCGGCGGCGAAAGAAAATCAACAATTGTGCTCTGGTAGCCATATTGGAATTGTGACAGGTCAGCAATTCAACAGAGATGGAGCCCTTATAGGTACTAACCATCTCTGTGTAAATGAGAAAGATCAATTATGTTCTTGTTGAGATATCACACTTAAAAGTAAATCCCCAATTGTGCTCTGGCAGCCACATTGGAATTCTGACAGATCTGTTGTTCGATAGAGATTGAGTACACATAGGCACCAATGATCCCTGAAAAAATGATAAAGATCAAGCATGTTCTTGTGCTCTAGCGGCCACACTGGGATTCAGACAGACCTGTAATTCAATAGGGGTATTATCCTCATATGTACCAATCATCCCTGTGAATTTGGGAAAGCTGAAATATGTTGCTGCTTAATTATCACCCGTTTTATGCATTCTTTTGACTCTGCTATTGGAATCTTTCTGTTGATTAATCTGTTGAATGAACAGCAGCCGTAAAGCCAAAAAACTTCACTAAGACGCGTAGTTATGCATTTTAGGCATTACCTAACCGAGGCAACTATGTTAATAAGATCACTTGCACGCTTTTAGGAACTACCTGGCTGGCCTTTTACTATTTTTAATGAAGGCAATAAAGAGATATGTGGTTTAATAAGACACATATGACAAAAGGCATATTGTTTTTACCATTTGTGGTCAAATAACATCAGGCTTTGCCTTTTGAGGCGAGCGATCGCTCCCGTGCGCCATCACTCGCCTAAAACAGACTTTAGGAGAGCTAATAATCGCTCTCCTGGCATTCAGAGCCTTCCAAACTTTTTTTCCGGTCTCAAACGATTGGCTCGAAGTCCAGAGTTGGGCGGGTACGGGTACTTGAATCAGAAGACTGTTGCAGCCAAGCAGTGCCGTTACACGTATTGAACAACCTCCCAGTATTTTGATGCAAGTCATGTTGTTAGCTGGACACGTTGTATGCTTGATGGAACCGCCAGACTAGCTGAGAGGGTATCGACTTCGACTTGACGAAATGTCGCGTGGTGCCTTGAAATCTGTATGAATTTGTTAAAATTTTTGTAATGTTCAATGAAGAAACATGCGGGTCATTATTATAATTAAGAATAATATATACTGACCGCAAGTCCGGCTTCAATTACAATGGAATATCTGTTAACAGATGAATAATTTTAACCGGAACTGTCACTTCCGACTGTCACAGATTCGCTCCAGTCCAAAACTTTTGAATTTTTATGACATAAGAAAACATGACAACGTGCATTTATTTAATTTCTTGTCTTTGTCGTACAAATAATCTTTCACGCTGCCACAACTGCGGGATCCATGACTGCGTCTGGTCTAGACGGAGATCGTCATTAGGCCTACTCAATTATTCTCTGCGCATGTCTTATGTTCTTTATAATATTCAGAACTTTCTCAGGCGCTATTGGATACATGTGTCACATGTCTTAATTTCAATAGGAATTCCCTCATGTTAGTATTCGCATGTGCAAGCCTTTATCGCCCTGTGACCTCTGTGACCTGTTGTATATTAACGCCTTCCAAACAGACGCTTTCTGCAGTTAGGCCCTATGTGACGTGAATTCCTGCCGTTGAAGAGCAAGTTGCAAAACATGTCAGGCCCGCTTAAAACGCAAGTTTGGTCTATTTATAATAATTTTTTTTCTGAAATGAAGCTTGGCAGTTTCTGCAATTGACATTTGTTGAACGATATATGAACTGATAATACGTGTTTTCAGCGATGGTCATCTGACACATGGCACCACGAAAAAATGTTCACTTTGACGCTGCTATCTGATATCTTGATTTAGATTAACAAACTGTTAAACAGTTAATTTTTAGAATAGTCAGGTACTAGATGCAGTATTAGTACAGATTTATATATATATATATATATATATTATTGACTTTATCATAGATTTTTTATTGAACCAAGAAGAAGAATGAACAGATCGACATTGGCACATGGTTTTCTGTCATACCTACTAAATCTCCATCAGTTAATTAAAAAAAATAAAGATTTAGCACAGAGGCCATACCCGCATGCATGTCGATTCATATAACATACGATATATACCTTTAATTCAACACTTCTGGTATTATCTTCTCCTCTTCTTATACTAATTTCTTTCTTTTTTTTTTTATTTGTTAAGACTTTTCGTTTATGTTAAAGGGCTAATTAACTGAAGTATGCCCGGGACTCATCAGTTGATGAGATTTCATGCGGCCCATCTTCAACAAAAATATATTAAATAAATATTTGTTTGTAAATATTTAATTTTGAATGTATTCTGCAATATATGTGTAATGATGCCATCACAACCAAAATATTTTAGTTATTAGTGTATAAAAATACAAATGATGCTGTTAGTAAATGATCATGAAATTTTGTTTGTAAACATTAAAATTATAGTTATTAGTTATATTACAATATAAGTAAATCTGTTGACCTTATGGGTAAACACTTTTCACTTGATACTGCACAGAAAGGTAAACTATACCCTACTGAACTATATAATGATATATTCACAAGTTAGAGAGGAAATTTTAACACTTTAATTTCAGGCGAGTAAACCCCGTGCTGTTTTCAAAAGGCAAGGCCTGTAACATATTCCTCAGCTTTTATTGCTTGCCGGAAATCTTCCATTTCTGCAAGCAGGTTGGTCAGTCGCGGATGTCTGTTTGTTGCTTGCCGGAAATCTTCGATTTCTGCAAGCAGGTTGGTCAGTCGCGGATGTCTGTTTGTCTGTTTGTTGCTTGCCGGAAATCTTCGATTTCTGCAAGCAGGTTGGTCAGTCGCGGATGTCTGTTTGTCTGTTTGTTTGTTGCTTGCCGGAATCAAAGATTTCGGCAAGCATATTGCTCAGTTGCGTATGTCTGTTTGTCTGTCTGTCTGTTTGTTTGTCTGCACTCTCCTGGCCACAATTTTGCCACAATCACCTTGAAACTTACAGGGATGATGAAAAACATAATTTCTAGGTGCCCTATTGTTTTTGGTTAAAATAGGTCAAAGGTCAAGGTCAAGGTCACGACAGGTATGGTTAACGGTTTTTGCACTATAACTTCACCATAAATAGGCTTATCCACTTCTGCAATAGCTCATTTTTTTCGTCATCACCTGGCCTTTCTTTTGACATGTAACTTACTTAAATTTGCTGTTACCATGGTTACGCAATTTTGGGGAGAATTCATGGAATTTCCTGATATTTTTCAAATTTGCAGCAATCATACTGATTCTGAGATATTTTATGTAACACAAGAATATCTCGAAATTGTTTTTTCAGATTTTGGAAATGGCCGCCAGGGGGCGTTGCAGATGAAAAAACATGAAAATTTGTTTTGGTGCTATACCTCCAGAACTATTAAACATTGGGCCATTTCCATCACAGCACCTTCAACTGGGGTCCATGGGCTTAATTTTGCGCATAGGTGCCAAAGTGCGCTATTGCCAGATTTCTCTATTTTTGGGGTAAAACTTTTGAATTATGAAAATATGCAGTTTTCAGCTTCTAACTCTGTCAGTTTTCATGCTGGAGAGGTCAATTTTTTTGCATCTTGTAGCCCTTGGTGAGCTCTCGGTGATCCAATCAAAAATCTTGCAAAATCTCGCACCGTTTCTCGTCAAACGAGAGTCTTCGAGATTTCATTAAATATGACCTACAGGTTGCATTTTTTAACAATGGCTTTGAAATTGATATATTTTGTGTTATTTATAAATATCTCGAAATCAGTTTTTCATTTTTTGGAAATAGCCACCAGGGGGCGTGGTACCTGAAACACTGTAACATATCATTTTTCTGCAATATCTAAAATAATTTTAAACATGGCACAATTTTTATCGTTGTATCTTAAACTAGGAACATTGGCTTATTCCTCCGCACATGTAGCTTTGTGCTGCCGTTACCATGGTTACCAAATTTGTGGGTTAAACTTGACGATCTGAAAATATGCAGTTTTTGGCTTTTATCTCGGTTAATATTTATGTTTCAAGGGTCTAGTTTTTTGCATAAGGCTGCTTCCCCTTGGTTCTAAGTCATTCAATTGCAAGTCTCGTCAAATTTAGCTCGGTTTATCGTCAAACGAGAAAAAACGAGATTTCACAGAAATGCTTATAACTCGGCGACTTTTACAGCTACACAGGTCTAGTTTTCGGCATTTCATAACATATGAAAAGCTTGACACGCCAGAAAAGAAATCAGGCCAAATCTCGCACCATATCTCGTCAAGCGAGAAAAAAACGAGATATCATGGAAATGCTTATAACTAGGCGACTTTTACAGCTACTCAGGTCTAGTTTTTGGCATTTGGTAACATTTGGCCAATTTGACATAGTAAAACTGCATTACTTGGCGAAATCTCGCACTACATCTGGTCAAATGTGGAAAAACGAGATTTCACAGAAATGCATATAAGTCGGCGACTTTCACGGCTAGACAGGTCTAGTTTTTGGCATTCATTAACATTTGGATGGCTTGACATGACAAACCTGCAAGACTGGCCAAATCTCGCACCATATCTCGTCAAACGATAAAAAAGGAAATTTCACAGAAATGCTAATAACTCGGCAACTTTTACAGCTAGACAGATGTAGTTTTCGCCATTTCATAACATTTAGAGAGTTTGATATGACAAATCTACAAGACTGGCCAAATCCTGCACCATATCTCGTCAAACGAGAAAACACGAGAGTACACGGAAATGCTTATAACTCGGCGACTTTTACAGCTAGACGGATCTAGTTTTCGCCATTTCGTAACGTTTGGCCGTCTTGACATAATAAAACTGCTCGTCTTGCCAAATCTCGTACTATATCTCGTCAAGCGAGAAAAAAACATGATTTCACGTAAATGCTGATAACACGGCGACTTTTGCAGCTAGTTTGTTTGTTTGTCTGCACTCTCTGGCCACAATTTAGCCACAATCACCTTGAAACTTTCAGAGATGATGGACAACCAAAATTCTAGGTGCCCTATTTTTTTTGCTCCAAATAGGTCAAAGGTCAAGGTCGAGGTCATTAAAGTCTACAAAACGGGTTTTTCTTCATATCTTTGTAACTATTAGTCGTATCTACTTGAACTATAGCTCATTTTAATCGTCATCCAATGGCCTTTCTTCTGGTGGGTAGCTGACTCAAATTTTCCGTTTCCATGGTAACACATTTTCGGGGAAAAATATCATATTTGAAAATCAATGGACTAATTTGTCAGTTTTAATGCTAGAGAGGTCTAGATTTTTGCATGAGGTAGCATTCGTTTAGTACTACATGATTTTATTAAAAGTCTGGCAATATCTCGTAAGATATCTAATCAAACGAAATATTTCGAGATTTCATTAATCTTGCCCTGGAGGCCACAGTTTTGCAGGAATTTTTTTAAAACTGATATATTTCAAGTCTTACCCTAGTATCTCGAATTTGTTTTTTCATTTTTTGGATAGGACCGCTAGGGGGCGCTGGATGCAAACCTCCCCAACATATCATATTTTGGCCATATCTCCAAAATTATCAGCCTCAATTACATAAACTATAGCTTATTTTCTTTCTCTGAGTTTTCTCCATAACCTGGTGTAGTCATCTGGTCACAATTTTGTGTCACTTTGTCAGTGTGTCTGTCTGTTTGTCAGTTGTCCTCCTATTCGCCTGCTTGCTCTTGCGTCTCACATTTAGCATTCTACAGGCCACAGTTTTAAAAGAATCCTTTTGAAACTATTACATCTGAAGTCTTACACTAATATCTCGAAATCAATTTTTCATTTCCGGATATGGCCGCTAGGCGGCGCTGAACTCGAACCTCTCCCAACATATCATGCTTTGGCAATATCTCCAAAACTATAAACCTCAGTTACATAAACTGTAGCTTTTTCTTCCGTTGAGTCTTCTCCATAATCTGAAGTAGTCATCTGGACTCAATCTTGAGTCACTTTGTCAGTGTGTCCGTCTGTTTGTCAGTTGTCCTCAAATTCGCCTGCTTGTTGGCTCTTGCGTCTCACATATAGCATTCTATAGGCCACAGTTTTGACGGAATCCTTTTGAAAGTATTACATCTTATGTCTTACACTAATATCTAGAAATAAATTTTTCATTTTCCGGATATGGCCACCAGTGGGCGCTGTACATGACCCTCACACACATACCATTGTATTGGCCATATCTCTACACCCAAAGCCTCAGTTACATAAACCATACCTTATTTTCTTCCTTTGAGTTTTTTCCATAACCTGATTAAGGCATCTGGTTTCAATCTTCTGTCACTTTGTCAGTGTGTCCATCTGTTTGTCCGTTATCCTAAAAGTCACCTGCTTGCTGGTTCTTACGCCTTACATATAGCATTCTACAGGCCACAGCTTTGACGGAATCCTTTTGAAACTGGGACATCTCATGTCAGACACTTATAATACGAAACGCATTTGTCGTCTTCGGAATATGTCTGCTAGAGGGCGCTACAGTCGAGCCTCCCAAGTATATCATTAATTCGCCATACCTCCAAAACTATAAATCTAAATTACATAAATTATAACTCATTTTCTTCCTTTGAATCTTCTCAATCACTAGGTTATGTCATCTGGTGTCAATCTTGTCTCACAAAGTCACTATGTCTGTCTGTTCGTCTTTTGTTGTCAGCTTTGCTTGCCTGTTCTTTTGTCTTACATGTCATTCTAAGGGCCACATATTCTCAGCATTGTCCCTGAGAGTCATTCCATTAATAGAAAACCGACAATATGTTCTGTCTGTCCGTCTGTGTTTCACTTTCGATTTCCGGCAAGCGTTCGACCTATGGTCGTCTAGTTTGTTTGTCTGTCTGTCTGTGTACTCTCTACAGGCCACAATTTTCCAGCAATTGCTTTTAAACTTATACAGCTGGTAGACAAGCAAAAGTCCTGGAGGCCTATTGTTTTTGGGCATTATAGGTCAAATGTCAAGGTCAAGGTCATCAAAAGTATACAAAACGGTTTTTTGTTCATATCTGTGTTAATATTGGTCGTATCTACTTCAACAGTAGCTCATTTTAATCGTCATTCCAAGGCCTGTTTTCTGGTGTGTAGCTGACTAAATTTGCGGTAACCATGGTAACGCATTTTTGGGGAAAAGTGCTGATATTTTTCTAAATTTGTCAGTTTTAAAGCTACAGAGGTCTAGTTTTTTGCTTCAGGTAGCATTCACCTAGTACTACAAGATTCTATTAAGAGTCTCGCAATATCTCGTATAATATCTCGTCAAACGAGATATTTCGAGATTTCAGTAATCTTGCCCTGGAGGCCACAGTTTTGCAGGAATCTTTTTGAAACTGGCATATCTTAAGTCCTACACTATTATCTCGAAATCAATTTTTCATTTTTTTAATTCGGCCGCTAGGGGGCGCTGGGTGCAAACCTCTCCAACCTATCATGTTTTGGCAATATCTCCAAAATTATAAGCCTCAATTACAAAAACTATAGTTTATTTTTTTCATCTAAGTCTTCTTCATGAACTCGTTTAGTCATCTGGTCTCAATCTTGTGTCACTTTGTCTGTGTGTCCGTCTGTTTCTCAGTTGTCCTCAAATTCGCTTGCTTGCCGGTTCTTGCGTCTCACATATAGCATTCTACAGGCCACAGTTTTGAAAGAATCCTTTTAAAACTATTACATCTTATGTCTTACACTAATATCTCGAAACCGACTTTTCATTTTACAGAATTGGCCGCTAGGGGGCGGTGCACTCAAACTTGCACAACATGTCATTTTTTGGCTATATCTCCAAAACTATTAACCTCATTTACATAAATTATAGCTTATTATCTTCCTCTTAGGTTTCTTCATAACATGATTAAGTCATCTGTTCTCAATCTTGGGTCAGTATGTTTGCCTGTTTCTCAGTTGTCCTCAATTTCGCCTGCTTCCTGGTTCTTGCGTCTCACATGTAGCATTCTACTGGCCACAGTTTTGAAGGAATCGTTTTGTAAATTACACTTGTCATATATCGTGATGATATCTGGAAGTCCTATGTTTATTATTCAAATAAGTCAAAGGTCAAGGTCAAGGTGATCAAAATATATCAAAATCTTATTTTCTTTAGAACTTTGTTAATATTGGTTCTTCTTCACAAACTATGGATTATTTTCTTTCACTTTGACACTGCTCGTTCATCTGTCTAACTTAGTGTCATTTCCGGCAAGCGCGTGACCTCTGGTCATCTAGTTTGTTTGTCTGTCTGTCTGTGTACTCTCTACAGGCCACTATTTTCCAGCAATTGCTTTCAAACTTATACAGCTGGTAGACAAGCAAAAGTCCTGGAGGCCTATTGTTTTTGGGCATTATAGGTCAAATGTCAAGGTCAAGGTCATCAAAAGTATACAAAACGGTTTTTTGTTCATATCTGTGTTAATATTGATCGTATCTACTTCAACAGTAGCTCATTTTAATCGTCATTCCAAGGCCTGTCTTCTGGTGTGTAGCTGACTCAATTTTCGGTAACCATGGTAACGCATTTTTGGGGAAAAGTGCTGATATTTTTCTAAATTTGTCAGTTTTATAGCTACAGAGGTCTAGTTTTTTGCTTCAGGTAGCATTCACCTAGTACTACAAGATTCTATTAAGAGTCTCGCAATATCTCGTATGATATCTCGTCAAACGAGATATTTCGAGATTTCAGTAATCTTGCCCTGGAGGCCACAGTTTTGCAGGAATCTTTTTGAAACTGACATATCGTAAGTCCTACACTATTATCTCGAAATCAATTTTTCATTTTTTGAATTCGGCCGCTAGGGGGCGCTGGCTGCAAACCTCTCCAACATATCATGTTTTGGCAATATCTCCAAAATTATAAGCCTCAATTACAAAAACTATAGTTTATTTTTTTCCTCTAAGTCTTCTTCATGAACTCGTTTAGTCATCTGGTCTCAATCTTGTGTCACTTTGTCTGTGTGTCTGTTTCTCAGTTGTCCTCAAATCTGCTTGCTTGCCGGTTCTTGCGTCTCACATATAGCATTCTACAGGCCACAGTTTTGAAATAATCTTTTTAAAACTATTACATCTTATGTCTTACACTAATATCTCGAAACGGATTTTTCATTTTCCAGAATTGGCCGCTAGGGGGCGGTGCACTCAAACTTCCACAACATATCATTTTTTGGCCATATCTCCAAAACTATTAACCTCATTTACATAAACTATAGCTTATTATCTTCCTCTGAGGTTTCTCCATCACATGATTAAGTCAACTGGTCTCAATCTTGGGTCAGTTTGTCAGTATGTTTGTCTGTTTTTCAGTTGTTCAATTTCGCCTGCTTCCTGGTTCTTGCTTCTCACATGTAGCATTCTACTGGCCACAGTTTTCCAGGAATCGTTTTGTAAATTACACTTGTCATATATCGTGATGATATCTCGAAGTCCTATGTTTATTATTCAAATAAGTCAGAGGTCAAGGTCAAGGTGATCAAAATATATCAAAATCTTATTTACTTTAGAACTTTGTTAATATTGGTTCTTTCTTCACAAAGTATGGATTATTTTCTTTCACTTTGACACTGCTCGTTCATCTGACAAATTTTACATCATTTCCGGCAAGCGCGTGACCTCAGGTCATCTAGTCTGTTTGTTTGTCTGTCTGTCTGTCTGTGTACTCTCTACAGGCCATAATTTTGAGGCAATTGCCTTTTAACTTATACAGCTGGTAGACAAGCAAAAGTCCTCGGGGCCTATTGTTTTTGGGCAATACAGGTCAAAGGTCAAGGTCAAGGTCATCAAAACTTCTCAAAACGGTTTTTTCTTCATATCTTTGTCACTATTAGTCGTATCTTCTTCAAACATAGCTCATTTTAAACGTCATTCCAAGGCCAGTCATCTGGTGTGTAGCTGACTCAAATTTGCCGTAACCATGGTAACGCATTTTGGGGAAAAAGTCATGATATTCTGAAATAAGGGGTCTAATTTTTCTAACTTTGTCAGTTTTAAAGCTAGAGAGGTCTAGTTTTTTGCATCAGGTAGCATTTAACAAGTACTGCATGATTTTATTAAAAGTCTCGCGATATCTCGTACAATATCTCGTCAAACCAGATATTTCGAGATTTCAGTAATCTTGCCCTGGAGGCCACAGTTTTGCAGGAATCTTTTTGAAACTGCCATATCGTAAGTCCTACACTATTATCTCGAAACCAATTTTTCATTTTTTTAATTCGGCCGCTAGGGGGCGCTGGGTGCAAACCTCTCCAACATATCATGTTTTGGCCATATCTACAAAACTGTGAGCCTCAATTACATAAACCATAGCTTATTTTCATCCTCTGAGTCTTTCTGAATCCTGGTGTAGTCATTTCGACTCAATCTTGAGTCACTTTGTCAGTGTGTCCGTCTGTTTCTCAGTTGTCCTCAAATCCGCTTGCTTGCCGGTTCTTGCGTCTCACATATAGCATTCTACAGGCCACAGTTTTGAAAGAATCCTTTTAAAACTATTACATCTTATGTCTTACACTAATATCTCGAAACGGATTTTTCATTTTCCAGAATTGGCCGCTAGGGGGCGGTGCACTCAAACTTGCACAACATATCATTTTTTGGCCATATCTCCAAAACTATAAACCTCATTTACATAAACTATAGCTTATTATCTTCCTGTGAGGTTTCTTCATAACATGATTAAGTCATCTGTTCACAATCTTGGGTCAGTTTGTCAGTATGTTGTCTGTTTGTCAGTTGTCCTCAATTTCGCCTGCTTCCTGGTTCTTGCGTCTCACATGTAGCATTCTACTGGCCACAGTTTTGCAGGAATCGTTTTGTAAATTACACTTGTCATATATCGTGATGATATCTGGAAGCCCTATGTTTATTATTCAAATAAGTTAAAGATCAAGGTCAAGGTGATCAAAATATATCAAAATCTTATTTTCTTTAGAACTTTGTTAATATTGCTTCTTTCTTCACAAACTATGGATTATTTTCTTTCACTTTGACACTGCTCGTTCATCTGACTAACTTTACATCATTTCCGGCAAGCGCGTGACCTCAGGTCATCTAGTGTTTTGTTCTTACTTTTTCCGAGATTTACTGCATTTCTGAGAGTTTAAGACTTTTATTTACTATGTACCTTTTTATTTGTCTCATACCCAATCACATATATCACCCTCTTTACCTTGTTAAAGACGAATTCAAAACACCCTCTTTTTCTCAATTTTTAGTTTTTCAAAGCATTTACTGATTTAGGGAGATCAATCTTGGGCAGAACTATAGAAACCGGGCTTCAGCCTACTGCCGGTAAAACGGGTGTCGCATAATAAATTGTTTCCTGGAAAAGGCCGATACATATCATTTTCCTCAGAATTCCCGTATTTAATTTTGCTCATAGCTGGAGTTTATTATATTAGAGGAGGAGGGGTCCGGGGAACCTGGGTTCCCCGTCTGAAGGGGGGTGTGGGGGCGGAGCCCCCACCTAAACCTAAATTTTCCTGTTAAAATAGTAAATGGTTTCCCATTTTCGTGATAGATGCCTCTTCAATCGCAGATATAAATGAACAAAACTTGCTCCTGCTGGTATCTCGTCTTAACAGCTCACTTAGTAGCGTGTAGGGCTCTTAGTCTAGAGATGGCAGGTTCGATTCCCGATTCAGGCGACTTCTCATGCTTAGTAGTTGTTAATGTTAGAATAGTTGAGTGTAGGGACATCTACAGGGAAAAGTAGGAGTTAAAATAGGGTATGACAGGAGACAGTTTTATTTATATTTATATTTACAACAGAAGCGAAGCCCGCGTTCTATAGTGGCTCCCAATCTTGAACTGATCTCCTAAACCCAAAGTCTGAAGGACCTATATTTAAAAATACTTGTGAAAGAATTGTGGTAACTGTAAAGTATCCATTGGGAAAGTTAACAAACTAATAGTCTGGGGTTGCTAAAAAGACTGCAGTGACTGGTGTTTTAGGTTAATGTTTCATAATTATTACATGCAAGGTTTAATGCATTCATCTCCCCCCCCCCCCCCCCCCCCCGGCCAGCCGATTAATACATTTGGCCGACATGAACGAACCCTCAAACGGCCGCAGCAAATTCGTTCACACCGGTTTGACGATATTCGTGGTCGGGAAAACAATCGACCAAATTACATTTTAACGAAACCTCTGCCATTATACTTACATGGGTGCTAATTTATTATCAAGCCACAAACGTAAAGCCTCCGGGTCATCAATTATCATTTTCTCTATGTCTCGAAATTCACCATAAAGTGTCTGTTGAGCTTGCAAAAGATTTTTCGTCCACGAGTTGATTTCTAATATGGCTGATAATACCGTTGTTCTCGCGAGATTTTACAGCGTTATCATATTTGTTTTGGGAATGTAGTTTACTTTATTTTTCAAAACACCTGCCTCTACTGCAAAATAATTTATTTCAATCATGGGTTTGGAGTGTTTCTCTATCTGATAAACACATTTTCAAATGACATAAATATCATTTTATTGAAGTGAGGTCTCGTTCTTGGTCACGTGATGTAAACAGACGTTTCCTAACTCACATGGGCACATGTGACAGCTGCCAAACTCAGGACCGAGTTGACATTTATTCAGCATTCATGCGTTTAAAAATCACATGGTTAGTTGTGTAAATTGAAATTGTAATACATGGGGTGAGCAACACAGAAAAACTATATTTAAATATAATCAGACATAGTATGAGTACATACAGTGTATCATCTAAGTCGATAATAAAGGAAAGTTTCCCGGATTACTCCCTCACAGTAGGCATTTCACAGATATAAGGTGGTGCCTATATGCAGCACATGCAGGTAATCAAGCTGAGTATATGTATTATTCTCATGCAGCTGTTATACACTACAGTCGTCCAAGACATTGTTTTGTGCAACCGATGTTTGGTATGTCAGGGTTCTGTGGGCAGGAACACCAGGGTGCGCACAGAGCACAGAATTGTTATCAGACCCTTGAAAGTATTCTATTGCATTGTGCATCCAGTCCAGTTTATAAGCTCAGCTGACCATTAGTCATCTGAGCTATAGTCATGGTCCTTTGTCCCTCGTCCGTCCGGCTGTCCGGCCGTTAACAGGGCACATTTTGAAACCGTTGGCCCTAAGAATCCAAAATTTTGCATAAAGTTAGATGTCCCCAAAATCTCCTACTTTACTGAAAATTGGGTCACTAAGAGTTCGTTCCTCCAAGATTATAAGGAAAACCTCCGTTTTCCATAAAAAAACCATTGTTACAGTTCAAGACTGCCTAATATTAAAACCACTGATCTGAATTTGATCCTAGTAAATATGCATATTCTTCCATACAATTCCTATGTACATACCAAAAACTGGGTCAGTATTCTTAATTTGTTGAAGTTATGGGCCAAAACATAATGTACCTTGTAAAAAATCAGGAAATATATTTACAAACTTAACATAAGACTTGCTGAAGCTAGAGACTTTTTTTCAGGGATAAAACTTAATTTAATCAAGATTCAATTGTATACCAAAAATTAGATCTGAATTTTGCAATTTTTTTAAGTTATTAGCATAAATATAAAATCAGTACCTTAAATTTTGCCCAGCTTTGGCCACGGCATTTTTTTTTTTTCCTGTAAGTACTGTGGATTTATTTTTCACAGCATGTACACATAAGGGTTTATTCTGTTAAAATCTGAAATTTGAAAATAAAAGCTGCAAAATTAGGCTATTTATTCAATTTTAGGCTCTTGTTGTATTTCCTTACATTGTCAAGTAGACCACTTTGGTCACTGTAGGTCATTCAGTGCAGCTCTCTATGCTCCCCAGGCTGTTGTTATGTAATCCCATCACTAGGGCAAGCCCTCTCACCTGTTGAGCTTGATCAGGCTGTCTGCAGTTAACACCACAGGAAGCCTTTCTCTCTCCCCCCCCTATTTGTTGATAGACCTGTACTATAAACAAAATGAATCTTATAATTTCACATTTTTTTCAGCAACAAGCAGTAACAACAGGGACCCCTCCCCAACCTACCCCTTCAATACCAAGGACTAATAAACAAGATGAATCTTATAATTTTAATGTTAATTCTTTTTGTTGGGATTTGGAAAATTTTGATTTTTAGCTCAGCTGACTATAAGTCATCTGAGCTATAGTCGTGGTCCATTGCCGTCGTCCGTCTGGATGTCCTTCCGTAAGACTGCCATGTTTGGACACCATTGGACCTACGAATCTGAAATTGCCATACAGTTAGATGTCCCCAAAATCTCCTACCATGCCGAAAATTGGGTCAATAGGACATCGTTCCTTTGAGATATTAAGGAAAAACCTCAATTTTTTATTAGCTCAGCTGACTATAAGTCATCTGAGCTATAGTTGTGGTCCTTTGTCTGTCCGTCTGGCTGTTAACAGGGCACGTTTTTAAACTGTTGGACCTACGAATCCAAAACTTTGCATCCCATGAGACGTCCCTAAAATCTCCTACCATATTGAAAATTGGGTCATTAGAACTTCGTTCCTTCAAGATATTAAGGAAAAACCTCCGTTTTCCATAAAAAAGCTATAGTTACACTTCAAGGCTGCCTAATATCAAAACCACTGATCTGTTTTTGATCATATTTAGTATTCATATACTTCCATACATTTTCTATGAATATACCAAAAATTAGGTCAGTATTGTGTATTATTTTGAAGTTATGGGCCCAAATATAATGCAATTTTAAAAAAATCACTTAATATATTTACTCACCTAACATGAGAATTGCTGAAGCTGGAGACATTTTTTCAGGAATATAACTTCATTTAATCAAGATTCAATTTTTTACCCAAAATTAGATCTGAATTTTTCAAGTTTGTCAAGTTATTAGCATAAATAAAAAATCAATACCTTAAATTTTGTCCAACTTTGGCAATGGCACATTTTTTCCCTGTAAGCACTGTTGATTTAATTTTCACAACATACATACAAAAAGATTTAATCTTTTAAAATCTGAAATTTCAAAGGAATTGATTGAAAAGAGCAGCTTTTATTTAAGTTTCCATACACCATGTCAAGTGTTGTTTACATCTAGCCCACCTGGTAGTACAGCCTTCACTTGCATTATGTAACCAATCCAGGCAGCTTGCCTTGGCTCAGCTTGGCCACAACTAGCAGGCTTCCTCTCTGCCCTGCACTCCCCCTCCCCCAGATGGTGCATTAACTAGATGAATGTTATAATTTTCTGTATTTTAATTTATTCTTGGTTATGCTACATTTTAGATTTTGTATTGTACCACCAGGGTTACAATGATTTAAGTGCACATTTAATTGTGTCCACAAAGTGATGTATTGCTATGAAAGTGTGGATGTTCATCAGATAAGTAATTCCTTACTTCAGAAGAGTAAAAACTTCCCCAGGTGAGAAATTGAATATTAATTCCAGTAATAAATTATAGCTGAGATAGTAATTAGCACCATGATATTGTTTGTTCCTCATTCAACCAACAGTGTGTATACTTTATTTGAAAAGATGTTTTTATTTTATCAAATTTACTGAATCTTTTATTTCATTTCAGTGAATAAAATTAAGTTTGTACTGAAAACTCCAATGTGCAAAACTTGTTAATAGTGATTAAAGGAATAATCTTGTAGATGCCATGTTGTGGCATTATTTTCTTTTAAATTCAGTTTAAACATTTGTGATTTTAAAATAATAAGATAGATGTGTATGCATAATATGACCCAATATGAGCTACACTCTGGATATATAATGCAACTTAGAATTCTAATATTTGAACTTTTATTTTCAGTATTTTTTATTACAAATTTATAAAACTTGTAAATAAAAAAATACTGAATCAGATAAAAACTATTAATGGAAAAAGTGGATATGCTAAAAAAATAGGATTATATATAAACATAAATGCATTATTCTCTTGAAAGTGAAATAAAGGTATTAGTCCATTCTGTCCACTTGCCTGTCCATCTGTAAATTTTTCATATGCATCACAGTATCTCAAAACTGTTACTGTTTTTCTTCATGACAGTCTTGTCAGAGTATTAGTTTGCAATCATATATTTAGAACTTTACTATAACCAAGTAGGAGGGCCCCTTTCCTCTCAGCTTCTCATATGCTTATATAAATGAAAAACATTACAATAGAATATTTTCATATTTTTGCATTTGGTAAAAATTTCAAACTTCAGCTGAGTGCCGTGACCCATGGGTCCCTTGTTAACAATCTATTTCACACTTCAGGACTGCCTAATATCAAAACCACTCATCTGGTTTTCTTCATATTTACCATAAATATTCCCCTATATATTTCCTATGTATATGCCAGAAATTAGGTCAGTATTACGCAATTTATAAAATTTATGGGCCCAAACATAATGCATTTTGTAAAAAAATCAGGAAAAATATTTAATCACTTAAGACAATAAATGTTAAAGCTAGAGACTTTTTTTTCAGTAATATAACTTCAATTAATAAAAATTCAATTGTACACCCAAAATAAGATCAGAATCTTTAAATTTTTTTCAGTTATTAGCATAAAAATATAAAATTGGTTCCTTAAATTTTGCCCAAATTTGACCATGGCATGTTTTTACCTGTAAGTGCATTTGTTTTAATTTTCACAGCAGGTACACATATGTATTTAATCTGTTCAATTCTGAAATTTGAATATAAAAGCTTAAAAATTAGGCTAGTTATTGAAGTTTTTCAGAGGGTCTAATGCATTTGGATTTTCAAGCTCCAAGACGCTAACTTCTGGTCACTGTACAGCCTTGCCTGGGTAAACTTAAATAATTAGTGATGCAATACTGGCAGAGCACCCCTGTTCTCACAGGTGACACTTATTCTCATGTGTCCTACCCCTCCCCCCCCCCAGTACCCCCCCCCCCCCCCACCAAATATATATGTTATTGCTAGCTGTATTTCTTTAAATGTAAAGCTGTTTACGATCCATTATGCACTTTTTTTCTTAAAATAGTAATTCAAGGAGTAATCTAGAAGATGCCATTTAATGCTGATGTATCATTTTTAAAGAAATTAATTTCATTTTAAATAATTAAATGTATTAAAATATAATTAAACCCATCAGTAGGCTTAATTTGATAATATATGAACCAGATCATTGATAAATCAAGGAGAAATTTATAATCATGAATTCTGAATCAAGTGAAATTTTAGATATTTATTGTTTTGAAAATTAAAAAAAGTATATATTTTATAAAAAAAATAAATACATCTGTGTGCATAATGTGATGTTACCTGACCAAATCTGCTATAAATGTTGATGCAATTTAGAATTGTGAATCAACATAAATATTCAGATATATATGATATACATTAAATGTGCAATAAAATTGATAAACTTTAAAAAAAAAGCTGTAATAAAAAATGAGGATCAAATGCAAATATTTGTTCATTATTTTTCTGTTTCAGTAGAATGTGAATTAAAATGATTTGCTTTGTTTTTTTTTCATTTTTAGCTCAGCTGACTACATTTTTTTCAACACCCCCCCCCCCCCTCCCAGCCACCAGCACCAAATGCAAAACTTGTTATTAAACCAAATGTTAAACTTCAAAACAGCCTATTACCAAAATCACTTATCTTTTTTTATTATATTACATATTCTTCTGTTAAAATCTGAAATTTGAGACCAATTGATTAAAAACTGTAGCTTTTATTCAAGTTTGCATGCACCATGTCAAGCAATGCTTCCAGCCAGGTGGCTCATGGCCAACTGTTACATAATCACGTCACTCTAGACCCCTATGTCTAGGTCATCTGGGTCAGCCTGTCTGCAGCAATTTCAGCTGTTCTCTCTCTCTCTCTATCTCTCTCCCCCAGCACCCCCCACCCAACCCTAGGGACTTGATATGAAAAACACTGTTACACTTAGTTAATTAGGAATGTCGGGCAAACTTTAGTTGCATTAATTTTTAGCTCATATGGCCATATATTTAACTATTGAAAACTTAATTACATTCACACCTCTTTGTTTATGAAATGTAACCTTTCATATAACACTTAATGTTCATAGTAATAAGTTATATTTATTACACAATGCAAATGCAATTTATACCTGTAATTGGCTTGTTTCAAAATGGACATCAAATTTACTTATGCTTTATGCTCATTTGATTTTTTACAGTGTTTTATTTCAATTAATAAATTAATATTTATAATTATAGTTTGGCTCATGTCCATAATTCTATAATTTACAGGGTTTAATAAGTTCTCTTGGTATAAACATGCATATTCCAGTCACCTAGTAGAAATACTAAATTCTCTCAAAATTGTCATAATGAGGCTCCTGTACATCTGTCATGTAGTCCATAAAAGTGCACAATCAACATTATTTCTTTATTGCATTATTAAATGTTTTCTTTCCCCAATTATCATGTATTACAAAGTTCAACATATACTTATAAGATTTCGTTTATGCTCATTTTTTATTTTTTACAGCATTTTATTCCATTTTATAAATTTAATGTGTATCATTATACTTCAGCTATATTCCCCCTTCCCAATTCTATAATTAGCAGGTGTTCATACATTCCCATGGTTCTTTTATTTCTGCACATATTACTGTCACATAGTTTTGATCAAATGAGAGACTCCTGCATCTTTGATATAGTCTGTAAAAGTGCACAGTATTTGTTCGCCAAATATATATTTAATAATTGATTATCACCAGATAGCAGAGCCATTTGCTCTTATCTTTTCAAATGCTACTTCATATATTTAAAAAAAAGTTTATTTTGCATTTGCTTAAATTTTTAAAAATTCAGCTGAGCGATATGACCCACGGGTCCCTTGTTTAAAGAAAAAAATTTCCAGGAATTAAATCCTAATAGTCAAATGTGATAAGATATTAGGAACTAATGTAAGTACTAACTGACAAGATTTAAGAAGATATAAATACATCATAGTATTTCATTAATATCTCTTAAAGTTGGCTGGGCCTAGGTGTGAATAACACTGTAAAACTTAGTTTAAAAAATCAGGAGTATTGGTCAAACGTTGTGGGATTAATTTTTAACTCATATGGCCATATATCTTACTTTTGAAAACTTAATTACCTTCACACATTATTTGTTTATGAAATGGAACTTTTATATAACACACACCGTAGGCCCGTTTTTTGCCTTGGTGCATCACTAAATGGTTTCATGCCACAGGTTTCATTTATTACACAGTGCATATGCTTTAGCTCATGTCCATTATTCTATAATTTACAGAGATTCATTTTAGCAGGGACATTTTCTCTTAGCTCTTCAAATGCTAATATACATGAAAAACCAAAAGAAATAAAAATATTTTGCAGTTGCTAATATTTTCCAAAATTCAGCTGAGCGACATGACCCATAGGTCCCTTGTTTAACATGTGACACCAGCTCTTGTAGGTTTGATTACACTGGGACACAAGCTCTCATTGGAACTATGCCATAACAGGTGTTATCAAACCAATTAAGAGCTGGTGTTGCATGTTTAAAATTTGGCCTGGATGTACAATGCTATATCACACTACCAGTAATGTTCAGAGCAAGTTCACTGGCCTTCAGTTATGTATAACCTATATTTTATGTGATACTGCTATAGGTTTGTATTTCATTTCTTATGAATACTCCACAGATCAAAATTGATAAATATAAAGTTACTATGTTGTAAGGTATATATATATTAAAATACTATTATGGTCTAATGTTAATTCCTTAAATTGTCACCAGATGCCACCAAAATCCAAGGGTTTTATCAAGTCAGACTGGCAGGAGTGTGATAGATGTCGGTGTTTGATATCAGGGACTCGGGATCAGACCAAGCACTCTGAAGCCTGTGATGAAGACATTCAGGTTTTTTTGGCCACAACCCCAGATTATGGATTCATCAGGGAAAGGGTCTTATATGGGGTTGCTACAATCACTAAAGAAGGTATGTTTTAACTTTGTCTTCTAAAAATGATACTGTATTTATTCCTATTTGGCGATCCCTCTTATTTCTTGACCCAAAAAATATATTATGTTAAGGTGAAATGTTTTCTGTCGACCATGTTAAGGTGAAATGCCTCCGTCTCTCGCAGGCGCTGCAGTTTGTATCCGACTAGATTCTTATTACACTGAGCATCCACATCAAACTTGTTTGCAATAAAAATTTTTTTGAAGATTCAAAGATGCGTTTTCCATTATTAATATATAAATATGATAAAGCGCTTAAGTTCCAAATGGGTGTCCGTGACGAAGCAAACTCGTGTACCGTTCTTGGTACGTACGTGCCTTGTGTGCAGTTCTAGTGGGGTATTTAGCAATAATTACAAGTACGGGTAGGCACATGTGGTGGAACAACTGGGACACAGTTGGAACTGTCATCACAGTAAAGCTTAAATGACCCTGGTTAGGTTTTGGATGGGTGACCACGCGTGCAAAACTGGGTCTGATCGAGAGAATGGGAGCTAGGACCATTTCCGGTCGTATGTAATTTAACGCGCCTTTACTTTCCTATACTTATTACGTGTTATACATGTAAAAGTTATCTGATAATAGTAGTTACTTTTCATAAAGTTTTCTTCCAACTTCCGTGCAGCTGCGTGTCCCTTTTCGGCCCGCCGATATCGCCGCCTGGTGGGTAAACTTGAAACAACTGATAGTTACATGAGTTGCCGTCAAAGTCAAGTGATCGTACCTATACGCGAAGTAGTGATCATTTTGTAAAGGGACTGAGCTCAGTTTGATTAGTCATTGGCGGACTCCGTATTTTTCATGTGAAGGTTGGAAGCCCGTTTGTAGAATATTAACAAAATAAACTTATAAACACCCATATTATCACTCAATCCATATGACCGCTCGAGTGTCAGAGCGGCCCGGGTTCTCTAGGGAAGGTTATCCCACCGCATGCCTCTAAAATCTCGACCACCGCAAATTCTGCAGAGAGTTAATTTTCAAATATCCTCCATTATCTTGACCTCTGAGAAAATTAATTATTTTTAAGTGGTCGCCAAATTAGAATAAATACGGTAACAGGGTACTAACTAGTAGTGTTGTTGACTGTGGGACAGAGTATTGAATTTGGCATAAGGAAATGTTGTGTCTGATTTTACAACATGAATTCCTGATTCATGGGTCATTTATACTTGGGCTGATGGAGTTCAGAATCATGTAAAGACTAAAGACATGCATAACAGTGGTGGTCCAAACCCTTCCCACTTTAAGCTCCTGCAGCTACCAGCTAGTAATATTCATTAATTAAGTTTGGAAAAGATAAATGTGTGAATGACAAGGAGAATACAAATTTTCCAGCCGCCTGTCAGTCATCATGTTACTTGTTATGATGACACAGACAATCACAGATGCAGTGGGAGGTATTTTTTTCAGTGTTTTTTATTTTGTGAGATTTGGTCGCTATATGATTATGGTTAATATTATTGTTTCATTGAAAATGCTTTTAAACTGCCTTTATTTGAAAAGTAATTGTAAAATCAAATTGTCATTGATTTTTTTTAGCAAACCTGTGAGCTAATGCAATGCTGTGGGGTCATCCAGCATCTGTACGTTAACCCATACTATCTCAAAAATGACAGGCGCAAGCATCACAAAATTTTATGCAAAAAATTAGCCATCTGAAAAACTCTGTTGGATTTTGCTTATTTTTTGGCTAACTGCATTTTCTTAGATTTATAGAGAAAAAGCTTTAAAAATCTTCTCCTCCAAAATGGTCCAGCCAGATTGTTCAATATTTCACAAAATTAATCTCTTATACGTTCTCACTCAAGTTTGTTTGAATGCTTCCAGTTCGGTGATTTTTGGCCGATTTACAGGAAGTTGAACTTAGTCATCTGTCAAAAAAAGCATACTAAAATATCAATCTCAGAAATGGCTGGGGCTATCATCACCTAATTTTATGCCAATGTTGGTCACATGAGTCATTTCTGAAATTGAGGTATTGGTGGCACCACCTGCATCGGCCTCTTTTGTACAGGGGTCATCAGTGCCTGTATCATACTGAGGGCTACAAAGAACTTCTTCTCTGAAACCATATGGCCAAATTGTTTAATATCAAACAGAAATGATCCTAGGTTAGTGCTTTCTGAAGTTTGTTCAAATGGTCTCTGTTCAGTGACTTTTGGTGTAGTTATGGGAAGCTGGATTTAGTCATATGCCATAACAGCCCATTTAAGCTCAGTGGTTACAAAGATCTTTTCTTCAAAAACCACTTGGCCAAATTCTTAAATCTCACACATTAATTTTCCTCAGATGTTGATAATTCAATTTTGTTCAAATGGTTTTGGTTCAGTGCTTTTTGGCCAAGTTACGGGAAGCTGAACTTAGCCAGTTTGCTGTATCTCCCTTGAAATTTGATGTATTGGCCTGATATTTTGATCTGTCTATGCGTCTTTGATGGCTTTCTTGTTCACAAGACAGGTGTCCCCACCTACAATGACTTTTGCACAGTGTTTTTTCCTGCTTATTTATCCAGAGGAATTTGATATATCAGCCTGAAATTGGGTGAATTTATACATATTTGTAAAGCTTTGTTGTATACAAGACTGGTGGCACCACCTACAATCATTTTTGCACAGTGTATGTCCCTGCTTATTTCTCAGGAGAGGATATCAGCCTTAAATTGGGCAAATATAGACCTGTAGGCCTACTTGAAAAGAAATGGCCCAGCATTGAAGCATTTTACCTGGTGTATAAACCTTTGCACAGGTTCGCATAAGGCCTGTAGGCCTTGTTTATATTGTATTCAGATCACAATCAAATACTGAAGAATTTTTCCAATTTTTAACAAAATATACAGATTACAAATATGTGTACTTGGTCCAAGTCTGATATTCAGAGTTTGATTACATACTACAGAGCTAGACCTCTAAATTCATTTCTCAGTACACAGTAAGAACATGTTTTTGCCTCCAGTCATAAATTTTGCATATAGTACAGTGAAACTCCCCTAAGCTGGACACTCAAGGGACTGGAAGATTTTGTCTGTATTAGTGAGTTGTCCTGTTTAGAGGAGTTTGGCATATTGCGTCAATTCATCATTGAATGTTTCTGATATCCTATGTTTTCATTTAATGTACACCTTACAAAATACTATCATTTAAAAAAAGACAGACAAACATCAGCTAGGCCTCGCAAACTTATCTCGGCATTTTCACTTCGACGTACCATATGCTTCATCTTCTAAGCACTAGGCATATTGATGATTGATTATTGACAGCATCGGGACAGCATGATTATTTGTTAAAGGATAGTCTTCACCACGCATTCACCAAAACGAAGTGCAAACTATCACAAACTAAAATTACGGCTACATGGGCTGGACATCGACCACAAAGCACGAACAGCAGTCTGAATAATGGTGATTGTGTTATCAACACATTCATAGAAATAAACAACAATTTCGATAATGTATATTTACATAAAACATTCTGATGGTTCACCAAATTACGCTTGTCCTTGGGCTGTTGCCTTGACCATAACAGGTCATACGAGGTCATGACCTCACAGCACCATCTCCCGGCAAATATATGAACAATAATAGAACTCGCGATGTCTGTCTGCTTTATAGAGTCATAATATACATGTACTGGATAAGCTGGTGGGATAGGAAAGTTTGTCTGTTGTCCAGGATAGTGAATTGTCCGCTTTACTAAGTTTATGTTAAACATAATATAGAGGCAAAATTGAAGGGACTGATATTTAGTGTTTGCATTAGTAAGTTGTCTGCCTGACTGAACTGTCTGCAAGTAGGAGTTTCATTGTATCATGTTTCTTGTTTAAGGTAGTGATTGGAAATTGAACAGACCAGACAAAGACAGTGTCATATTTCTACATGTATCTGCTATGAAGCTCTGTGGAATTAGCATCGGGCAGCCTCTAGTAGTTAACGGCAGTCATGTTCTCCACGCATGGCCTTCAACAGCAGTGATGCCACCTAGTGTTGGTTTTACTCAGGGTGGACTGAATATTGTCAGAGCTACCAAAGATCAGCTGGTGTCTGTGATGCCACTCAGGGAAGAAACCCTACCAGCCACAGAGGTGATGTTCACAGTGAGGTAGGTTTATATTAAAGGCATTCAGATAATGAGGTCTCTTAATGAGAAACTGGTTCATTTTGGCTGAATGTCCCAACCACTAACTCTGTCTCAAAAATACTTGATATACAGGGTTCAGTTCAGCTAAAGCCATTATTAACATTGTCAAACCTACTTACACATTTGGTGATTTGAAAGACCAGTTATTTTTTATGATAATATTGTCACATAGAGATTTGAATTTCAAGGTTTTTGGTCTTAATTGTTTAAATACACGAGCAGAGTGTCACTTATGCCTGGAATGCTATGGTTTTCCTTTGTTAGAAGCACCAATGAAAAACATTGCAAGTAGGTTAACAGGATAAATTTAAATTCTCTGTGTTTATACTTAGGTTAGGCTGAAGTCTATTTAAAACAAGCCCATGAAGAAGGCAGTGTATGAATGCAATCTTAATGCTGTCTCAAATATCCTCAACCTATTACAGATGTAATTATGATCTCTTGTGTGTAGTAACATTGAAAAGCCTTCTGTTGGGTCTTCTCTTTCAGTGACTGGACTGACTACATGGACAATCACTGCTTCAACTCCCATGTCCAACAGCAGTTCAGTAAGTCTTCATTATTATGGTCTAATTTTGTCTAAAATGAAATGAAAATGCATATTTTAAATTATTTCATAATATAAGAGGGTAGTAAACAAGCATGTGGTACTAGAATCCTTTTAATGGCAAAGAGTATCAGAACTTATATACACAAATTGAAAGGCTGCATATATATAAGTTAAATATGCAAGTAATCTCACTCTTTACCTATCTGCTCAATTGTTTAAAATATTTTTACACAGATTAACAAGTGTTAAGGTGTCACAAAAACAGATTGCAAACAGAAGGTATCCAAGTAAAGAATTTACTGAGATCTCAGTAAAGAAATGTTTATCTCTTGCATAATGTGCTTTAACTATGCAAACACCAGTTAAATAATATTATGTTGATAAGCAGAAAAATTAATATCCTAATTAATTTATTTCAGATAATAGACATCTGGCTGTGAATCAGATTATGTCTATGAATTATTTTGGGAGACAGCATCAGTTATTGGTTACTAAAATCACTGGGGCAGATGGCAGCACCAGTACTGCTGAAGCAGAAATATTAGACACAGTCACACAGCAGCTTGGTCAGCTCTCAGTATCTCCATTCAAAAATCAAAGCATGATATTAGAGAGAAGCATAGATTGCAGTGTCAGCTTCACAGAGACATCCACACCAGTCAAACAAAGGCATGATGGGAAGGAAAAGTCACATGACTCACTGCAACGTACTCCAAGATCACATGACAGCAAGCAATCCCATGAGACCTCCACAACTGTAAATATGAGGACAGTTCATGACCTAATCACTGCTTCCCAAAATATGCTTCAGTTCCACAGGGTGAATTCTTCCACTAAGTTTTGTGTTAAAGATTTTAACAGGACTCATTCAAGCAAACAAAAAACGCAATTTACTACAAGTCAGCTTGGAGGGCTGGAAAAGCAAATCAAGTTAATTAAGGAAGTCATAGATTTGAAATTAAAAAATCCTCAGGTGCTAGCTGAAAAAGGTGAGTGATCATATTTATATAACACTTTAATCTAAATATGATTTTAAAATAAATTCATATACATGTATGTTCCACGTAACTTCAGTCTTTATTTTCTTCCTGTTAACCCGGCCTGGTTTCATATATTGACTTTGAGATCAGGACTTAGTCCAGGCCAACAGTTCAGCTCAAACGTCCACTAAAGTTTCTGTGGCTCAGGGGCAGAGCACAGGACTGAAAGCTGGGAGATCACAAGTTTGAATCTCAGCCAGGGCGGTGAGATTTTTCATGGTTGGCCAGGCATAATGGGAAGGCCATGCCTAATGACTGTGTTTCACTCACAAATGAGTGTACCTTTCAGGGGTTCCCCAGTGTTCTGACCCAGCAGTGGGGACAATTATGCACCTAGGACCCGCAGGTGCAGTAGTCATTGGGCCTGGTTGACGCCAGGATATAAAATGAGAGGAAGCATGTGATATATATCCAATATATATCATGTTGATATTGAGCATGTGATCAATATCCTAGCACATGGTAGATTTTAATTATCAATGCTGTTTGCAATACCAAGACTTCAAAACAAATATTTGTAGTATGTCATTGAAAGTACATATATTTTATTTGCATGTATTTTATTTTGAATAATGTATAAGTGTAAGTAAGTTGGCAGGTGGTGATTTCAGGTCTATTTTTCAGATGTATAATTTTTGAATTGATTCCTGATCATATTGTATCTAACAGAAACTGTCAGTGTATGACAATTGATCTATTGTTGGTTTCCAGGGCTACGACCTCCTCAGGGGTTACTTCTCTATGGCCCGAGTGGTACTGGCAAGACACGCTTAGCCCACGCAGTGGCTACTGAAGCTGATGTTCATGTCATCATTGTTAATGGTCCTGAAGTCTTTAGCAAGTAAGGAGAACTTAAATTTGTATAATTGATAGAACATCTGCAACTGATATACCCGGGAATCACAGATATATAGAATGTTCATTGGCACTTGCAGGCCATTTTTTCCAATTGTGCCCTGAGATGTTTTAGTTATCTCCAGTAGGATGTGAAAAATGTTTATTGCGAGGTAAAACTTACCTGCCAGTGAGAAAATTTTCTCCATGCTGTGCATGGCTTAACCTTGGTCAAACAATGAAAGTCATCTGAACCATCAGTTCTTTATTCCTGCCATTTTACCCAGTTTAAAATAAGAATGATTATTAGTCCTGTCTAGTGAGGCATTGACATTTTTCTAAATGTTGTTTTAATAATTCCTCTATAGACTATTAAGGATGTAATTTTTACGAATTATTAGCAAATATTTGTAGACATGATAATGCAAATAAAGTGGAAGGAATTATATTCTCCCAGAGCATGATGAGTGTCCTTACCTTTTAATAATTTGACTTGCTGTTCTGTCTTCATTGTAGATTTTATGGAGAAGCAGAAGCTAAACTGACAAATATTTTCACAGAAGCAAAGAAAAGGTAAAGCTGTATATCTCATTTTAATCAATAATGATTCTAGTATTTAATATTATTTTAGGTGTGCCATTTTATTTATTACAGACTAAAGTTAAGTTGAATTTAACACTACAGCTGAGTTAATGATAACCCTCAATAGTGTTTTAACCTCAGAGAGAAACATAATTGTCACTTAACAAAACAGGCTTCTAGTCAGTTTTTGTGATAAAAAACTAAACAGAAGTCTGAGAGCACTTGAAAATAGCATGTATTTTTTGTGATTATATGACATAATGTATTTTTTTTATTTATAAAGTGTACATAGCCCATAACAGTATAACGAAATGTAATAAACAAATTTTTTTTATTATTGTAATAATCTTTAGCAACATATCTGTTGCAATTAGAGGGGCTCTTATGATGTCAGAAAAACAGAGCTATTCATGTCAATGTTTACTCCAAAACAAGCATAAATCTGTGCAATGAGTAAAGTGCTGGTCCTACAGATATAAGTTTATAATTTTGCTTATGTATAGTTTATATGCACACATTTATATATTAAAATAAATGATATCCTTACAGAGCTCCATCAATAGTATTCATAGATGAGATAGATGCACTGTGTCCAAGAAGAGAGAATGTTTACAATGAGGTTGAGAAGAGAGTTGTAGCTTCCCTTCTGTCACAGCTTGATGCACTGGACACTGTAAGTTGTGAATGCTATTTATTTCATCTGACATTAGTGAATAGAGGTGTGGACAAGACCAGACCACGCCCTGGTGATCCAGTCCATCACATAAACGGCCCGGTCCTGGTCCATTTATCAAAATATCATTAAAATGAATTAAAATTGTAGTTTTTTTCTCTGCTTTTATTTTACATAATTTTATCATTACATATATTTGTTCCAATATTTAACAAAACCTAAAATCACATACACAGCAAACCGTGCAATAAATATAATATTATCATCTATACATGTATCGCAAGACCTTGCTTTAATGTTTTCATGACGATAGTGGAATATTTTGTGCTGCATGCTGTGTGGGGCATAGTGGTCAAGTTAGAATATCAGCCAAATGGTGCAGGGTGGGGTGAGCTGTTTCAAAGATTTGCTGGGTGGGGATGGATGCAGGTTGACATTAGCACGATGGGTGTAGTGGTTTATTTGTGATTTGAAAACAGAAAATTTATTAATCTAAGTTTGATTATTTATTATACACAGTACATATTAGCCTATTAGTTAATGTATAGATATTCATATTATATGTTGATACACAGTGATACAGAGGAAAAACATCAGCATTGTGCAACACAGCAAGTGACAATAATTCTAATACTGAACATGTCACTTCAATCATAAGTTAATAAAAAAAAATGACCCTTTACTGTTACTTAGAGAACAAAAATATTAAATAACACACATATATAATTACACCATTGCAATTGCCATTGCTTGAAATACATTTTATGTAGCAAAAGAGACTTAAGAAAAGCAAAAAACTTTTTTTTCACATTTTCATAACAAGATTTGTAGGTTGAAATTAAATCCATAAAGTCATCTGTTCAGATTAAACCTTTAAATATTAGATAGGGCGGTCTGGGCCAGTCCGGTCCAGGGATAAGCGGTCCAGTATTTTATGTTAGCAGTCTGGTCTGGTCCAGCCCAGAATTTTGGGGTGGGACCGGTCCTAGGGGACTCTATTAGTCAGAAAGGGTCTTTGACTTTTCCTGAAAGTAAAACATAAATTTCATTCAAGCCATAGCTGTATCCAGTCATAAAGGAGACTTTATTCAAACCTAAAATGAGTTTCATTAAATGTAATGTTTTCAGTAGGGTCATATTATTGTGGTTTGAGTTCCATATACCAAACATTTATATAAGGTTAGTAAAACAACTGCAGAGCAGTAATATGGAAAGGTATAAATTGATGCAGTCTTTAAAATCACCACTCTATTATCCAAATTTGTGTTTGTATATTAATTGTATTAATTGCTCCTAGCTCCATTGTTCCATATAATATGTTATCCTTGGTAATAAATCTTTTATATTTTTAACACAGGGTTACACATCAGAACAAGTGCTTGTCATCTGTGCTACCAATAAAAGAGACAACCTTGACCCTGCCTTGAGGAGACCAGGCCGCATTGATAAAGAGATCGAGATTGGTGTCCCATCTGCCAGTGACAGAGTGCAGGTCAAGCATATAATATCACAATAAAACTAGTCATTATAATCAGCAAAAATCACCTCTTCATTGAAAGGTTATATATACTCAATGACAACCATCATTGTGGTCTAGTGATTAGGGTGCTGTTTCTTTTCAGCTGCACAAGGATATTGTGTCTGAATCTGCTTTGGCTTATATTTGACCACATATTTATTGTGTCCGCCAAAACAAAGTTTTGTGGATACTGTGTTTTTGACAGGGGTTCTGCCTCCGTCGCTGCGTTCATTTCTTAAGAACTCCTCTGAGACTACTGGATGGATTTTTTCGGAAACTTACACCAATCATTGGGTCACATGTGAACTGGTGCCTAACCTATTTGCCTTGACCTCTGACCTTTCCTCTCTGCCCAGCGTCTATTTGTGCGTCTGTTTCCATACATAAACCCATATATCTAGGGAACCATTTGATCGATCAGGAAAAAAATTTTTGTACAAATGTAGCTCTTTATCATACGCAAAACTCATGGCACCGCCTGCAACCATTTTGGCACAGTGTCCATCTGTTTGTCTGCCAAGGGATAATATCACTCATATCTCTGTAGTGGTTTGACATAATTCTGCCTAAAATTTTGTAGTTTTATACATCCTTGGCCAGCTTTCTTGATTTTATGACAGGTGGCGCCACTTACATTCTAGTTTACGCTGCAGACATCCAAGCTCATATCTCGGAAACCCTTTGACTGAATGGGCCAAAATTTTGCATATGTATAGATCTCAAATAGCTCTTTATCATACACAAAACTGGGGGGGGGGGGGGGCACCTGCAACCATTTTTGCACAGTGTCTGTCTGTTTGTCTGCCTCGGGATAAATCACTCTTATATCTGTAGTGGTTTGACATAACTGCCTAAAATTTTCCAGGTTTATACATCCTGGACAGCTTTCTTGATTTTATGACAGGTGGCGCCACCTACATTCTAGTTTAGGCTGTAGACATCCAAGCTCATATCTCTAGAATTGTTTGACCGATTGGGCCAAAATTTTGTATGTGTATAGATCTCACATAGCTCTTTATTATACACAAAACTGGAGGGGCCACCTGCAACCATTTTTGCACATCATCCGTCTGTTTGTCTGCCATGGGCTAAAATCACTCATATCTCTGTAGTGGGTTGACTTTTCTGCCTAAAATATTGCATATGTATACAACTTGGACAGCCTTCTGGATTTGTGGTAGGTGGTGCAACCTACATACACATTTTGGCTGCAGACATCAATGCTAATATGCAAAACACCTCACTCTATTTCCCCTTGCCACTCAATCCATGCCTCACTTCACACGTTCTACTCTGATTTTGGCGGATACACGTAGTCTCTTGTCGACTACCCGTATTCTAGTTGTACTATAGAATCATGCCTTCTTTTTTTCACAGAATATGTTTTTGTGATGAGTGAGCATGAAGTCTCTTGTTTTAATGGTGGTAATTGCCGATTTTTCCTTGAGCCTTCCAAGAAAACATAACATTTTTAATTATCATGCCATAGGGGATTCTTAATATTCCTCATGAATAATTAATCAGCTAGCGAAAGCGAGGCTTACTGGGAATAACAGGGAGCACGTGCTCACTCACCATGGCTATGTACAGCAACACAGACCTGTCAGTTGTTCCATTTGTCCACTTCAAATTTGTAAATGCTTACAAACAAATTTTGTTAAAAGCATCTGGAAAGAAGTATAAATCCAAAGGAATCTGCTGCTATGAGCACAATGTGAACCCGACTTGTAAGGGAGGTACTTTCCAGTGACTCTTAACATAATAAACTTAAAGACCCTTGGGCTCACATTTACTTGGCTCTACGGTCTATGCTAGCTATGAATCAAACCACAGGATGCCATTAATTGCCCTAGGTCAATTAAAATATCAAGATATACAAGTGTCGGGCACAGGTGCTGACTGATACACATTCCAGACGGCACAGAATGAGGTGGTCTGTGCATGGTTCCTCTGATTGTGTACATTAATACTAAGTTTCTTGTTTCATGTACAGTAGGCACCGAGAGACACACACACCAAAACACTTTCGGCAGTACGCTGCTTATACTGCCATTATGAAGTCATTAACTTAATAAAGACTAATAAAGCATAAATGAAACATGTCTGCCTCTGTGATTGTTAAAAGTGTTCTGAAATGAAATTATGAAATGTTTTCTATTCACAAGCCTATTAAAAATATAGATGTAGGTATGCTGTATCTGGCACCAATAGAAAATACACTATTTTTAGTGACATAACCAACACATAGCTGTCAAGTGAAACACTATGTCACAGGTCATTTAAAAAAATATATCGCTCCTCATTAGATAGTGATATGGTGAGTTCCTGGGCATGGCAAGGATTATATTAGTGCATGGGCAGAAACAGAATTTTATAAATGACACCTTTTACCCTCAAGACTTTACATAATTTGAGAAAAAAATATAAAAATATGTAAGGTATGAATTATGGAATAATATATTCATTTTAATTAATGCTCAACACTTCACCAGCTCCACACCTTTTAACTCAGGTTAGTTCCTTCAAAAATTCTTTATAAATCGAATATGAAAAGTAATGTGTCATATACTATAACGTCATATTTGTTATGAATAAAGAGTTAAAATATACTGACGGCGTGTCCTACAGCTGTGTGACATAAACTGCATTGACAAACAATGGAAACGGTGACACAAGAATTGCATGAGTTAAATATTCTTTAAATTGCAGTGGGTCTAGGCTGGTCATGTGGGGATATATCTATAATTGTTTCGCAATCATGTAATTTAAGGGCCTTAAAGCTATCCACAGATGCCATCTTAGAGGGCCTCAAGTAAAAATGAGATAAAATGATGACATTAAGTTTTGGTAATATAAAATGTAAGCCCCTTCAACCAATTGAGACATACCAATGTATCTATTATCTATAAACCAGTAAGGGGATCAATGCTTGGCTGGTAAAAACTATATGCAGATCTTTGCTAAATGTCACCATTAAGTTAAATATGTTGGTAGTCTTCTATCATTATTTATTTGTTATTCATTTATTTTAATAAAGTACAATTAATTGCATGTGTATGGACACAGATTTTGTGAAACAGCACTGTATTTTAAAATATCTTGACACATACATAATAAAGGTAAGGCAAAACAAATGAGGGCATGGACCATGTAAAAATGATATTTTAATATGTGCCTTTATAAATTGATACAGATCATTAAAAATCATTGTTCTAAAATGGTTGTTCATTTACTTAATTCTATGAACAAATATAACAAACAGCAGACCAAACCAGGAACATATGAACACACAATCACAAAGAGTCCCTCGTCCAGATGTATGAATTAATTAGTAATTTCCACTGTTTCTTTCTACCTGGATCACTTATGAAAACTAATGAGAAATCAAATCTGATGTCCAATTAGTAAATGAGTAGGATGAAGGAACAGAATAGGCTGTGACACGACCTGCCTTGCTGAGCTAAACTGTATCAGCACATGTGTTACTGCTGTGACAAGTGAGCACGTGTCTTTGTTATTCCCCATTGGCCTCGCTTTGGCCTCTGGTATGTGTGGCATGCATAGAATTTAAGAGTCCCCTATTATTCCATTCAAAAGGTATCACTGAATTGGAATAAACCTAATTTTTAAGAGACATAACATATTTTTATCCTTCCTACAAACTGGCAAACATTTTAGGCAATTGTATTGACCAGTAAATTTTTTAAAAAGAATTATCTGCTCACTCCATGTTTGGTCCCAGAATCACAATATAGAATATTATTTATATGAAACAATATATATATTTTGGTGGGGCCTTAGCTATATTGGTTAATTCGGAGGGACTGATGGGAAATGGTCCACAAATCAGCATTAGTTCAGCGTTATTCAATAATTTATTTGGCTTTAATTAGGGCCCCACCTGGCAGGTGCCCTATAGTAATAAGATTTTCCAGCTCTCTATCTTGCTATCCAACAAGACTGTCACACATTATCACAACAACAATTCAAGATATTGCTGTGAGAATTTTACAGAAGATTGAAACCCATGAAAGGATGTTCACTATCAAATGTCAGACCCACCTGAAATATAATGTGGCTGCCAGGCAGCATTCAATCTTGGAATATCCTTTCATGTGCAGTATCTCAAGAACCATTCAAGCAGTTGTTGAAATATTTTACCAAAACAGATTTGTCAATTTCAGACACAATGGAAATACCATATGCCTACCAGGCAGTCCTCTTTGAATTCCTTGTCATGGAATACATTGTCTCAAGAATCGTTTAAGCATAGCCCTGAAAATTGTTGGTAAGATTAAGGCCCATAAGAGGATGTATGCTGCTAAATTTCAGACCCATTGAAATAAAGTATGGCCACAAAGCTGCCATTTTTAGAACTGGGCATCACGGGTCGTTCATCAAAGACCTTTGGGTCTCAATCATTTCTCATTGATAATCATTTAACTACATTTTGCCGAAATATCTAGTTTTTGACTTAGACACAAGAAAGGTATTCTGATTATAGCAAGATAGACACTGTGAGGTTTCAAAGTATTTATTATTTTATATTTATATTGACAGATTTTACACCAGCTACTGAAGCATGTGACCCATACCCTGCATTCTGATAACATTGAGGAACTTGGACTCCGTTGCCATGGTTATGTTGGAGCAGATTTGTCAGCTTTATGTAAGGAAGGTCAGTGAGTATATTACATGTATATATTTTTTAATATTCTTGAGTCTGCCAACACAATTGTATCAGTTACACAAGTGCACTGAGAAGATTTTGTTGTATATGACACATTTGAAATTTTTCGTTTACTTTGTGAAAATTAAACTTTTTCTAATACAAGAAATTGTATGAACAAGATACTTTGCAGGGTGTGTTTAATGGTGCCATTTAGTATTTAAACTAGTATCTCATTCTCATTACCTTCATATTGGAATATAATTATTGGCAGCTACATGTAGCGTGGTATAAATAACATAGGTATATATGGTTTGTGTTGTCAAGACCATATATGTACTTTACAGGACTCCTGTTATATTCCTGTTCTTTATGCAAAATGTATAAGCTGTGCTCTGCTCAAGCCAGAGAAACAAATATTAAAAACAAACAAACAAACAAACATTACTTATTGACAGATGGCATGCCTGTATACAAGATAAAAATGCAACATGTGACTAATCTTTTGCTGAAACTTAAGATTTCTCCATTACAACTTTTACTTTTAGCTGGTATGCATGCTTTGAAAAGATTGACCAATCAGGTACAGGCAGCAGGGGATGCTGGGATTAAAAATCTGGTGACCCTGGAGGATATGACCTTTGCCCTACAGGTCATACAACCAAGTGCCATGAGGGAAGTTGCGATTGAGGTTCCACAGGTGAGAGTTGTGACCAAAACTTGAATGGAAGCTGCTGCCATAGCCAGAATTAAAATGTGACAGAAACCATTATTTGACCAAATATTTCTTTATTTGACCAAAAAAGTTTTACCAGAAACTGGTTGAAACAGACAATGGTTGCATCTTTTTCTGATTGATACATTGTTTAATTTCTTTAACTCGGAAGACTGGAGGGCCCAGGAGTGAGTTTATTCAGAAAACTTTAATTTTTAAGATAAAGTTGTTGTTGCATCTAGGATACGTGAGTGGGTGATATGGAGGAAAAAACTAGATTGTAACTATTGTAAGAATCTAGTCAGTGAAATTGCCATTAATTCATTTGTCATACATCAATATAAGCTTGTTAACCATAGACAAAGGGAGGGTTATGTTTTTGGGTAGTTCTGTATCTGTGTTCACAAGATGTCTGATAATGATTTGTGTTAACTGTTATGTTTATTATCATACACCATTATACTCAGTGGTTTTGTAACATGAAACATTTTCATTAAAGAGAAAAACATTTTATGGAACAATATAGGTTAATTACCAACATTTCAGGGTGCTGGGTTTGTGTTCCCATATAGGACGCTTTGTTCATCTGTGACGATTACATTTTTCTGTAGGTGAGCTGGGCTGATATTGGAGGACAGGCAGAGCTGAAACTGAAGTTGAAACAGGCTGTGGAGTGGCCACTGAAACATCCAGAGGCATTTAAAAGACTGGGCATCCGTCCCCCACGCGGACTGCTAATGTATGGTCCACCAGGCTGCTCCAAAACCATGATCGCTAAAGCACTGGCTCGTGAAAGTGGTCTGAACTTTATAGCTATCAAGGTAAGATGATAATATAGAATATTCCACTAACAGAACACCATTATATCACTAATGGACTCCCACTATTTGGAGCCTGGCTCTGGAGCATAGCAGAGTAGCTGTCCAGGGAACTTCAGTTCTATTCAAAGGGCATTAAACAACAGTCACACCCATTGTCTGTACCATTTATAATGGCATTTAGTCAACTTGATTCCATGACACTAAGGTAGAGACTTGTCTTGACCAGGGCAAAGCTTACAGTAGCCACCCTAACCATCATATGTTTAACTAATCTGCTTACCCCAAGGGCTACACTGCCTGTAATTTTTGTAGAAAACTGTTCATCATGTATCAAACAAGTTGCATCTATCATAATAACGTACATTCTAAATTAATTTGGAATCTGTTTTATTTCGTAAATATATATAATATATTTTCAAAAGAAAAAAACTTGGAGCTCAGTTGTCAGTTAGCTGGTTTTGTGTTGGCCGCACACTATTCTAGGGGGACAGACAATTTTAATGATCACTCATTTGGTCAAGTGTGTTTTGATCCAGCGTATTAATTAATCATCATAGGTTTGGTGTGGGAGTCTTGCGCCACAGCAGTGTTCCTCTAATTAATCAAAATATTTTAAAAGCTTAATTTCTGAAATGATTCTAATTTTGTGACTGCCACCGATGTTTACAGCCAATGATGTTAAGGGGAAACGCCTTTGTCTCTCGCGGGCAATGCAGTTTGTATCTGACTAGCATTCTTATGTCATGACATGATATCAAGAAGCATGTATATCAAACTTGAGCTTGTTTGCAATGCAATTTTTTTAAGATACCAAGATGCATTTATTATAATATATGAAGCGCTCAATTGTTTCAAATGGTTGTCCTTGGCTAGGCAAAACTTGTGTACCATTCCTGTAATGCACGTGCCTGTATGCAAGTCATGCGGGATATTTAGTAATAAATATAAAAAATAATAAAGCAAATTCCATTGATATTTACCATTATAAATATAAAATGTTATTCATATATTTTTTTTAGTCCGGGAAGCAATGAACACTTAAGTGTTACACACTTTTGCAACCTGTGTATAAATCTGTGTGATTGAACAACGGTATTGGATGATTGTCTTAGTTAAGCATAATCGGGAGTATATTGCTTTTGAAAGGGTGACTGTGCATATAAAAGTACTTGATCAAGTGCACGGACGCTAAGACTTTTTCCGATCATAAACATTTTAACATGCTTTTACTTTCCCATATTTATAACGTTTTTTTGCAAATCAAAGTTAACTGAAAATAGGTAGTTATTTTATAAAGTCTTCTGTCATACGTACAGTCCAATATCGCCACCTGGTGGATAAACTTGAAACAACTGGTAGAAACATGAATGATCTTCTTATGACATAACTTATGCATGGTGATCGTACACAGGCTACACGTAAAGTAGTGATCATTTTGTAAAATGACTAAGCTCGGTTTTATTAAACATTCGCGGACTCCGTATAATCCATTTGACGTTAGGAAGCCCGTTTGTAGGAAATACTATTAAGCTAACAAAACTTACTTAAATACCCATTTAACCACTCAATTCATATGAGCGCTGGAGTGTCAGAGCGGCTAGGTGTCTCTAGAGAAGGTTATCCAACCAGCTGCTTCTAAAATCTTGACCACCGTAAATCAGCAGGAAGATAATTTTCAAATTTTGTCCATTATCTCGAACTTTGAGAAAATTTCTTACTTTTAAATGGTCACCAAATTGGAATAAATACGGTATAAATATTTTTAACTTTGTGTATTATCATCCATCTATGAACGACATCAACGGTCTATGCGTCAGAAAAACTATATTTTACTCATTTTTACTTTTTATTTCCGAATTCCAAGGTCGTAATTATTTATTTCTTTTCGAATTAATTGAAAATGTACGTTGAGGTACTCAGACTTTTTAAGACAAATGTAACAATACTTCGCTAAAATATGTGTAGCAGTTTAATGGTAATATTCTTAAAATAACATTTATTAGAGCCAAACATCAGGATATATAAATTTTCTTCCAGGGACCAGAACTTTTCAACAAATGGGTAGGGGAGTCTGAGAGAGCTGTGAGGGAGGTGTTTAGAAGAGCCAGAGCGGCTGCTCCAGCTATTGTCTTCTTTGATGAAATTGATGCTCTTGCTGTAGAAAGAGGAAGGTAAGTTATACCTGATGCCAGTCAAGGAACTTTAAAGTCACCATTGTGTAACCTACTGAATAAAGTCCTTTTTTGTAATATAAAAAATTATTTTTATTGTAATATGCTTTTTAATATTTTTAATATTTAAAATATATGTGTACATGTGCCAAACTGAATGAATTTGTTTTTCCATTTTCCTCCTACTGGTTAGCAATTTAAAATGTACCTAGTTAATTATTTTAATCTGAAATTCCTCAGTTGATCTCATGAGGCTCTGTTGTCACTTTGATTGCTTGAAAACATGAAGAGACATTTCACTATGAAGTCAATGCTTAATGCTAGGATTTCATTGAAAATTAATTTTTATAATTTTAATATTTCTAAAAAAAGATAGAATTGGACATGACCTGCTGTTTATGACAGATATGACATTTACCACACAAAGATTCTCCAGTTGGCATTTTTTTACTCACTAAAATTCAAGACTGTATGGTGGTATGACACTTCAATGTGCAGAACACCTTGGTAACAAACATGAAATTTACAGCTTTATTTAATATCTTCCATGAATAACTGCTTAATTATCTCAAAATGTTTGCCTGTAGTACTTATTTTTCTAGATACTCAGACTCTGATACTCAAGTATATATCTTTTAGCACTGGTACAGAAATTTCTCAGTAACCTAATGATGTATCCTCAGTTCCTTAGAATCATTTACATGTCATTAACAGTTCAAAGTATGGTATAATTTTTCAATGTTTAAGTTTCAATACAGATAGTAGAATGTATATTCTATGAATATTATGATTAAAAGGAACACTTTTCTTAGTTCAGGATCTTGAAGCTTCAGCCGTCAGATTTTTATCTTTTCATATAAACTCTTTATAACTGATGTTTTAAAGTACCTTTCTTATTGATTCATACAAAAATCGTGCTTCCACATCAAAGGGCGACAGCACCCTACCACCTTGATTGATAAACCATTATAACTTCTTACCTATTAGTATTGGTCATAGTAGAAAAAAGATGTTAAATTCCCATTTTACATGAAAAAATTCAAGATTCTTTGTAGAGTGTCACAAAGGTAAATGATACCAGTGAGGAAGGGCTCTTTCCTTGAGGAGTGATCAGAAAGAATTTAAATGAGTACTGCATATTTTAGGTATATTTGAATTGAATTTCTGTGTTTCAGTGGAGGCAGCAATGTTGCTGATCGGGTGCTGGCTCAGCTACTGACAGAGATTGATGGGGTAGATGCATTGCAGGATGTCACTATTGTTGCTGCAACAAACAGACCTGACCGCATTGATAAGGTTTGTCTCAAAGGCAATGAAACCTGCTGTGTAATTTCTATGCTTGATGTGAAATGTCAAGATTTTTACAGGCTTTGCTTATCTTTTTTTTTCACCTCATTGATATTTTGATGTCTGACTTTTCAGTAACTTTAAAATGTAAAAAAAAAATATGTTTACTTGTATCTGATTTAATATCAATAAAAAAGCATGAATTATGTGACTGTCAAATTATCTACTTATAAAGGAGGCAAACATGACTGTCTAATTATCTACTAATTAAGGAGGCAAATTTGACTCTACTAATCTTTAAATTATTGAGGTAAATATGACTCTAATTATTTACTTATTATGGAGGCAAATATGACTGTCTAATTATCTACTTATTATGGAGGCAAATATGACTGTCTACGTATCTACTAATAATTGAGGCAAATATGACTGTCTACTTATTTATTAATTATTGAGGCAAATATGACTGTCTACATATCTATTATTATTGAGGCAAATATGATTTTCTAATTATCTGCTAATTAAGGAGGCAAATATGACCGTCTAGTTATCTACTAATTAAGGAGGCAAATATGACTGTCTAGTTATCTACTTATTAAGGAGGCAAATATGAATTATCCGCTAATTAAGGAGGCAAAAATGACATCTTAAATCAAGCAAATAATATTGCTTCCTCCTCCTCATTGTCTTCCATATTTCTATGCGTCCAGTAGATTATTATCATATCACACTTTGTTTCTGTGTGGTTTGTATTTAGACCGCCTGTAGTGGATCAGCATTGTAATCAGTATGCACAAAATTTGTCCTGTCAAAAACCTGCACTGATGCCGAAGCTTATATATATATCACACTCATTAAAATGTATCAGCAGTATTTTACATTTCATTAAAAATTAAATGAATAAAATGTGTTATATGTCACTGAAATGAGAGTTGTCTGATGACAAATCTGATATGTATTGATCTATATTGTAGGCTTTGCTTCGACCAGGTCGTCTGGACAGGATTGTGTATGTGCCTTTACCAGACACAGGTACCAGAAAGGAGATCCTTAATATACAGTTAAAGAAGACACCAGTAGCAGAAGATGTGACAGTGGATGAGCTCGTCCAACGAACTGAGGGGTACTCAGGTGCTGAGGTATGATGCAAATATTAAAATTCTCACAACAGGACCACGGAACATGGTCCAATTTGCAGAATATATGATAGAAAGTACCATTATAAAATGGCCAGGACCAACAATAATGATTTTACATGGAAGAATGGTCAATTTACTTGGGTAGTCATCACATGAGAGGTTACTTTTTGTTTACAAGCCGGGAAACATATAAATATATTAGAATATTGATTGGTGTTTCATATCTGGAGTTGATAAGTTCAATTACACTCTCAGATTCCCAGAAAAACAGGGGGAAACAAAATATTGTAGAGGCAGAAGCGGCCATGGAGAGATGACCTTTTTCCCTTTTTAGAGAGGTTTATTCATATTTAGGAATTACTAACATAAATCTGCCATTCTTTTCATCCTTTCAGGCTAGATGTACAAGATTGTATGATTTAATGATTAATAACAAGTAAAGTTTCTTTCATTCAAGGTAGTGTTCAGTGAGCTGTCTAGAAATAAAACTGAAGTTACAAAGAACATTTGTAAATCATCAGTAGATGGAGCGGCTAGTGAAGAAGAATTATGTCACACTTTCTTCTTTTGTTCCTTGGCTGAGAAACAGATTGTAAAGTACACAAAAAATATTTTTATAATCAGCACTGTTATTTCCTGTCCACTGTAATGTTTAACACTAAATTTCACTCTGACAGGTTTGTGCTTTGGTTCATGAAGCTGCCATGTGTGCCATGAAAGGGGATATCAATGCAACACAAGTTTCTAAGGCCCACTTCCAGGTGGCACTGCAAGCAGTAATGCCAAGGCTAAGCAAAGAAATGATAGACTTTTATGAAAAATACCATAAGGCGAACCAGCTGCAGAGTGTATAAATATATATATATATATATATATATATATATATATATATATATATATATATATATATATATATATATATATAGATATATATATATATACACACACACACAATATATTCATAATGAAGTGTATCTAAGGAACAGTCATTTTACTGTTAGGTTGGACTAAGATGAACCTCCTCAATTATTTTTAATTTCTTTACACAATTCTCCAAGCAATATGGAACCAGTACTAAGTATCAATTGAATTTAGATGTTTATAGGTATTGTCATCGTGGAACACTCCCGCATAACTTACAGACAAACCTTAAACATGTGGAGAGTGATCACCATTGGATTTCATCAGGAATCAGTTGATTACAGTTGTAGTTACTGGCAGGTCACAATGTCTTCTTAAAGTGACATACAGGTCATGGATTCAGCTAAAGTGATCTATAAGGGATTTTGTGTGCATTCGTGAAGTGGAAAGTAACTGGCAGTGGTTATTCTGACAACAACAGTCAGTAGCAGACATCGAGTTTAAGGGCAAGGAACTAGGAATGTCACTGAACAGAACAAATAAAGTTTCATACGCACAAGTAAATATTAAAGAGTTTTAAAAATTATTCATTCTTTTGCTTATTAAAATAACCTTTCAAAATGCATATTAAAACAATTATCTTGTACTCTTATATACAAACAATCAGTATATAAGCAATGATATACATAATGTATTTGTAAAAGAAAACAGGTTTGTGCCATTACCACTGCATGCAGTTTCGCTGATATTTAAATGGAGACAATGTTAAATTCTTCACTAAGACTGTTGTTTCCGCATAACATACATTACATACAGATCTTTAATGAATACCTTCCCGTTGACTGTAATAATTTCTTTTTTGATGTCGTCAAGGAGGGGTTTAACTATGGAAGGAGTCAGTTTCTTGACGTCATCAACCTCGGCGAGCATACCACAAAATATAGTCTGCTTCTTCACTCTGTCCGAGAAACAGAGCATCTGTAAACAGTAAGAAATTAATTATGGCATGAATTATATATTTTATATATACTTCCTAAAAGATAGATCGAAGCATACATATGTATAAAATGCATGTGTTTTTATACTCTATAGACTTTCCGATCTTGAAAAAAAATTTGAATCAAATTCTGGTGAATTATGATGGGCATGACCATTCAGCGTCGTTCATAATTGTTTTGGTTAAATATACCATCACCTTAATTTACCGAAAATGATAAACCTGAGTGTTTAGATATAATATTTATTTAAAGTGTCACTTAATTTAGAAAACAAAGGTAATGTCAGAACACAAAAGAAACCTAAACAAAAAAGGAGTGTATATCGAAAGAGAGCAGCAGAGACCTTGCAAGATGAATGTGTTGTGGATGTCCCGTCTTTATATCAAGAATGAGTGTTTATTCATTCAGTTCTTCCTTACAGGCACCAACAGTTCCTATTATCAGCACTATATATATATATATATATATATATATATATATATATATATATACACAAATAAATATATATAGTGTTAGTGGGTGTGGGTGTCTCTCTCAAATCGAAGCCTGACCTTTGATAAGATAAAACACACCTTTATTCAAAACATGGACTTGACTGAGGTTAATTAACGCACCCTTACAAAGGGTTACAGAGACAGACGCAAATATAACAGTCACTTACCGACGTCCAAGAAAATGTCATATGCGTCTTTTGTGTATTGGATGGACAGGGCTTCCAATACGTTCTCCATATTCCCCATCAGGGACATTTGTCTGGTCGGACCAAAATGCCGCCTTTTGTTGTTATTGTATATTTTAACCACTCCTTCATCTGTAAGAATACAATTTTGATACCTTGAGTGAGGATTATTGACAGAAAAAATATCAAGACAATATAATTTTACAAACATATTGACATAAAATACCTGGATTGAAAGCGTTATAACAAGATTTTGCCAACATATATATTTAAATAGAATACCTTGACTTAGGGTGGGTTAGAATTTTTCTAACATATATAGTAACCTATCAGTAAATAATAAAGAAAGTATCACGGCAACTTGACTTATTCTGGAAAACAGTGTGATAAATATTGAATGAGTAACGCTTCACAGTTAAGGTATTTTGCGATGACATTTTGTCCCTGGTTTTACAAGAGAATACATTCAAGATAGCTGTCATATTTTTTCACGGAGTGACTGTCAATAATGACACGAAAGATTTGTACTTTAAATATGCAATCAGGTTTCGCATGAGAAGGAAGATAATCATTTTCTTTTTCTTCATGTACATTTTTGTACTCACTTGTTCCAGGAAAATAGGTGAAATATATCCCCCCTGGTGTTAACAAGTTGACGCAATTCTCAATGACGAACTCGATGTCATCATCAAAATAACATAAAGCGCCGATAATGTGGATGAGGTGAAACTGGCCGGCGCAGTCTTGTCCATCAAAGAACGACTGTACTGCCTGCTTGAAGAACTTAAATTGGATGTCTCTGAAATGACGAAGTTTGGCCACAGTTTCCTTGAATATTTTCACGCAGGGCTCATTTGGTTCCACCACCAAGTACTCCATAGGCCGATTCAAAGCTAGCAGATTCTCTAGCAGCTCAACATCCGGAACCCCTGATACATGTCAGAAATTCTTAATAAGAAGTTTTAAAAATCAAAAGTTATGCCTGTATAGCTATTTAAAACATCAGGGAAACGTGCTTTATGACTTTAATTTTAATGTTAATACATTAATTGACCTATAAGACGAACAAGAATCGGACTTTCAACGTATATTAACGGGGCGGCCAATATGTCCCTAAACCAGCGATTATAATGATCTTAATCAATTTCCAAAGAGAACGTCTGTGGTTGGACCGGCCTTTATGCTATCATAAATATATACTCTGCACTTCTGGAACCCCCAACCGCAGTCTAACAACTTGAAGGTTAGTTGACTTTTTGAACTTAAAGTATAAACTTTTTTTTTTTGCATTTGTGATTGCGACGTTTAGTAGTTGTTCTACGAATCTAAGTCAAATGAAGTTTGTAGGAGTTAAACGGGTAGGTACATCCAGTATATAAGTACATCTAGGCAGTTCTATGGTGTAGCAGACTGGCTTGTACGACCCAGTCCCCCAGCAACGAAAAGAAAACGACGAAATAAATCTATGTAATCCAATAAAAGGTGCTAAATGCTGCCAGGAAATACAGACGATAACGAAGCCATAGTGCTAGCTGGTTGATTTATAGATAAATGTATCCAGGATCTTACCGTATCTCGCAATAGAGAGAACACGCAGGGATTCGCCCCGCTTCATTCTTGTAATAGTTGGAGATATCAGGGCTGGCATTTTCTCTCTGAACCACTGATTCAGGGTAGCAGATTTTGTGCTATTTGAAGTATATGCTGACAGGATCTTGTGATAACGGTCTGACTGGACAGCGGTGGTCATCCTGACACGTTCCACCGGACAGTAAGTATTGAGGCAAGGACTTGACCAGCTCAAACAATTTAAACGATGTCCAACAAATGTAGCAACTAAGGCCAATATGTTTTTCGTCTGCGCTGTTTAAAATGGAGTGGACAGGTGCGGCCTCGTTTTCTGTCTCCTTGTTAACATAACAAACGAACGAAAACATCAATGGTAAAAAGGTAATAGGGGTTCTACGTTCATTCAGTGCAATACGGCCATATTCAGTTCTACAAATTAACTAAAACAAATTTAGAGCTTACTTTAGGGGGACATCAGCGGGATTTCGTCGTTCAGTGCATGGCAGACAAAAGAAAGAGATAATATATAAATGAGTACCGTACATTACTAAACGCATAATGAGAAACAAAAATAAGCTTATTTTTTTTGGTTGAAAATGATTAGCAAATTGTTTTCGTGCAGTTTGAACAAGAGAAGCATATATGTGTGTGTGTGTGTGTACAAAATAGCATATTTATAGAATTTGCACATCTTAATTATAATATTTATATTTTAGTACCGTACTCGTTTCTTTCAACGTGTTCTAAGTACATTTAACTTGTATCTACATAGAATTTCATTCTGACATGCTATTCTTCATAGTTATGATAAACTTATTTGAAGTGCCCATTTGTGAGGATTCGATGTCGATACGGATGCAGATCCGTTTGTGTGTATGTCCATTTAAACGTTTTCAGTGCGGTTCTAGGTCTTTCACCACTTTAAAGTACCACCCAGTACTTCGACATTCTGCTCCATCAGGAACAGAATACAAGGCCTACAGGCCGAATGCGAACCTGTGCAATGGGATATGCACCAGGTAATATGCTTAAATGCTGGGCCATTACTTTTCAAGTACACGTGTAACATGTACATAAACAATGCAGGTAATAAACATTTTGAGAAAGAACCAATTAAACAAACATCACTGCTGAAATACTGGCATGGGTGCACACAAACGGGACAGAAGTTGGACCAATATTCGACATTCGCATGTAAATATCCAATATCACTCAAATCAGGGATATATCGATATTTGCTATTTGCATGCAAAATCGAATATTACTCATACCATGCAAATATCGAATATCACTCGAATCAGGGATATTTGATATTCACATGCTAACATAAAATAGCAATCATATCATACAAATATCGAATATCACTCAAATCAGGGATATTCAATATTTACATGCTTACACAGAATATCAATCATATCATGCAATATCCAATGTCACTCGAATCAGGGATATTAGACATTTGATATTTGCATGTGAATATCGAACATCACTTAAATCAAGGATATTTGATATTTGCATGATAACATAAAATAGCAATCATATCATACGAATATCGAATGTCACTCAAATCAGGAATATTAGATATTTGTATGCGAATATCACAAAACCACATAAATTAGTTACATTTTATATTCGATTATCGCACGCAAATCGGGCGCAAAAACTCGAAACGTTTTGACGAGGGGGCCTCAGATTCTCTGTGGACATCTTCTCTTGTCACATGCCTGGCCTCTACTGGCACCTCGTACGACGCAAACATAACCATGGCAAACCAGCCTTGTTTTGTTCTAGTGTTTTACCCTCTGCATGTACTTGCGGCTAAGCTAGTGCAGGTATATTCAGCTGGACAGCGGGAACTCACTTCTGATATTTTCTTGAAAATTCAACTGTTAAGAGCAATAATTTGCTATGCGGATAACAAAATAATTAGCGACATTTTAATTTCGCATATCAATACCACACTTATAAGCTACATTCGATATTCACATTAGATATCGATTATCACACAAATAAACGACAATCGATATTCACCAGCAAAATTTAGGAAAACTCTCGGCGCTTGGGTTGTTCTAAACCTGGTCGATCCGGCGGCATAGTTCATACATATAACGGCAAAGATGGGCCGTGACCTTAGATATTTGCATGCCAATATCACACAGACAAACAACATTCGCATGCGAATATCGAGTATCACCCATATCAGCGACATTCAATTTTTACCAGCGAATGTCACAGCAATCACATAAATTGGCGACGTACGATATTTGCATGCAAAATACGGGAAAACTTTCGGCGCTCGGCCAGTTCGACACCTGGTAAACTTGGAGACATGTTAGGGCAATGATTGGCCATGACTTTGGATATTTTCACGCCAATATCTACGCTCTGAACACAGCGCGTGACCTCCCGGCCCAGTGACCTTCCACTCACACGCTGTGAGAAATAGCAGGATTCTTCAGGTTTGGCAAAACCCAGTCAGTTTGCGCTGGATAAAGTAAAATTTGATTTTTAAAAAAAATCTGCAGAACTGGTAGATGAAATCTGATTGGCTTAGCGCGCGTGTAAACAAACATAGCTATGCGGGGCAAGCTCGTGGGGCACGCAATACAGGAAATATGCAGACAGTAGGGGATAACTGTCCACAAGCAAGTCAGTATACAGACTGTGTTGAAAGCTAACAATCGCATCGTGTGTATTTCAATTGGATGAAAAAGTCTGTGCTGCCAAGCGCTTTCCACAGCAGTGTAAAGTTGTAAAGTCTATACATACAATAAACAAGCAGGTGCTACCTGCGCAATATAAAATTCCATGATTACTATAACTATTATTTTATGATTATTATTATACTATTCACTTTCAATTCCATGTGCATAAATTGTGAATATTAATGACCATAGAGCGGGAGCGTCAGACAAGTAGGAGTAGTGTCATTATAGAACAGGATTGAATGGGAAAATTCAGGTAATAATATTATTTGTGACAATCATGCATGTAACCATACATAGTAAGTAGCAGCCAGGGAATACCATAAGTTTATTTTTCCCACAGTACGGGTGCGGGGGGGGGGGGGGGATTAGTCATCAAGGTGCGCACTATCATAGGCCGGGCGGCCCCGCCGGTCACGAGCCGGATTAATTAGATACGCTAGGGAGCTGTGGTAGCAGATCCCGATAGATACCCCTAGCTAGGTCTCAACACAGCACCGGGGGTTATGCCACGGCCGGTTAGGTAACACAGATACGATAGCCAGGTGCGAATCCATCCACGGCCGACAATCAGCTGAGCTGACACCTGCGCTACGTGCCAAGAGCACCCCCCCCCCCCCCCCCCCGGTAAGCCTACGATAGTACGATACCCCTGGCTGATTTAGATAGTGGTGTCAATGCCGGCTCAGACTAATTAATCCTGTGCCGGCCCTCAATGACAAGGCGGGGGGTAGCCAGGTAATAGGGTAGCTGTTAGTGGCCAGTAGTTACGGCCAATAGGAACTCAAATCAGTCAGGATTGGTGGAGTTAGATAATGAATGACACCAGGGAAAATGGGTAAAAGGGGTAGAGAGTAGGATCAGGCAGATTTTGGGCTACTGAACTGTGATCGCCAGAAAGAGAGATCTTCCGACGTGCATGCGGGGAAGCTCTCTCGATCTTTTCAGTTCCGACCCGGAGAAATTAACCAGCTGTAAAGTTAGCTTACTGATAGCAATCATCACGACGCTCCCGCAAGGTCACATCACTGTACATTCTTGGATTACCGAAAAAATACAACGGGTGAAATGTACAACAGTGTTTTTCTTCTCTCTGCAATTGACTGGCCCGAATCCTGACATCCTTTACAATGGCGAGCGGTGCCAACCAGTCAGCAGAGAACGCTATCTCCGGATGTATCGCGGAATTCCAGGAAGGTTTAGCCCAGGCACATCAGGGAACAGCACACATAGCCAGCCGACACTACTATATAGTAGGTAAGAGGAACGTCATAAAAGATGTAGTTTCTAGAACTAGCACTTGTGATGGGACCTCCTATATGGCCGTTAAAGACTGGTTAGAGCAAATAGAGTGGGCTAAGGAATATGGTCCCGGGGAAGCTGAACTTATAGACATTGTTACTCGTACGGTCACCGGGTCGCTAAGGAGGGAGGTGGAACGATACATAACGGAACACACACTTGCTAACCCAGGGGCACTGAGACTAGCAGTAGCTTGGGATGCGCTCAAAAAGCACATCCGACAAAACTTCCTCCCTCCAAACGACATCGAATTGTTGCGCCAACAACTCAACAAATTAAAACAGCAAGTCTCCGTCTCCGTACCTCACTTCAACCGGATGTTTAGAGACCTTGCCGAACAAGCATACCCGATGAGTGAGGGTACGGAAAAACAAAGGATCTAATCAAGATATACATTCGGGCGTTGGTGAATGAAAATGTAAGATGCCAAGTGTCATACCAGGGACCCAGGGATCTCCAAGAAACAATGTACCAGGCCACTATCACAGACCAACGCAAAGGTGAATTCGTCCAGCCCCACGTCAAGGGAACAGAAGAGCCAATGATTAATTCCGCTATTACCACGGTGGAAAAGGGAATAAATTTAGCCGATGTGTACAAAGCAATCGCTAGTGTGGGCCGATTGGTCAGTGATTCGCGTGAGTCTCAGTGTGCAGGTCATCGTGATTCACCTAAACCTGCCAATAATTATAACAGTAGGAATGTGCGCCATTCGAATATGCTTAGCTGGACTACCGACGGCAGGCCCATCTGCTATGAATGCGGAAAAGCGGGCCACGTGGTGAGAGAATGCCTGCGACGAAACACGCAACGACACCTACAGAATCGCCAGCTGAGGTCACGCCCAGGGTCACAGGTAAGTCACCCCCCACGCCGGTACAACCCTCCCTCAAACACAACTTGTACTAACTGTAACCATCCCATGCAAAATAGTCATTTAAACTATTTAAGCGTCGTAGCAGGACACGCATTAAGGCCCGAGACTGCCCTTTGTGTGGGTGGTATTCAGGTTTTGGCACTGATAGATACAGGTGCTACTCGCACATTGCTGCGACGCGAAATTTTTGATGACATTTGTGTAAAAACACACCGCCGCCCCATTGTTCAGAAACCCCCTGTCCCTTTAAAATCCGTTACTGGACACCCCTTAGAGATAGGAGACTTAGGGAATATTGACATGTACATAGTACAGGACTTACCACAAGAAATGATCCTTGGGAATGACGCACTCTTGGCAGGTAGAGGTTGCTAAAACCTTGCGGACAATGACATGATATGGCACGGCAAACGCTGGCCCCTAAAATTAGATGGACAACAGGGCATCGCTGGGTTATCCCAACATATCCCTCTTGCCAAAATGATATGGATGACGTGATAAAGCATTATGCTGATGTGTTTGCAGGGCCTAATGCTCCCAATGGGTTTTGTGATATATCCCCGATGAAAATAGAAACACATGAAGAACCCATTTATCAGAGGCCATACAGGGTTCCCTTGCTAAAAGAGAAATCATATCTAAAGCTGTTGATGAAATGCTAGCCGATGGTATCATCGAACCCTCCGCATCCCCCTGGGCAGCGCCCGTTACTTTGGTTCCTAAAGGAAAAGAGGGCACATTTCGCTTTTGTGTAGATTATAGGAAGCTAAACGCAGTCACCAAGAAAGATAGGTACCCGCTTCCATTAATACAAGACATCTTTGACCAAATTTGGGGGAGGACAATTTTCTCCACTCTTGACCTTAAGAGTGGCTACCATCAACTCCCAGTGCATCCTGCCGACATAGAAAAAACGGCATTTGTGTGCCACAGAGGGCAGTTTGCTTTCACAAGAGTTCCGTTCGGCCTGGCCAATGGACCAAGCCATTTTCAGAGAGTTATGGAGACAATTCTCCACGATCTGCTGGGTACCTGTGTACTTATATACATTGATGACATTGTAATTTACAGTAAGGATAAGGTCTCACACAAGAAACATGTACAAGCTGTCCTAGAAAGGATCCGAAACGCTAATCTTAAACTGAAACCTGAGAAATGTACATTTGCCAGGTCGGAGGTCAAACTGTTAGGTGACATCGTAAACAGATCAGGGGTACAACCAGATCCAGAGAAAACTAACGCTTTCAAAACTCTGCCCCTCCAGCTACTGTCAAACAAATCAGGTCCTTCTTAGGCATGTCAAACTACTACCGCCAGTGCATACCAAAGTACGCGGAAGTGGCTCAGCCATTGACGGTCCTCACCAAAAAGAATTGTAAATTCCGGTGGGGGACCAAAGAACAAACAGCATTTGACAGACTTAAATCCTTACTAACATCGCCTGCTGTTGTAGCATACCCTCGCACTGACTTACCATACAAACTGTATACTGACGCGAGCGACTCTTGTGTAGGTGCTATATTAGTACAGAAGCATGAAGACGGGGTAGAACATGTTGTTCAGTACTTGTCCCATCAACTGACAGACACACAGAAACGCTGGGCTACCATTGAAAAAGAAGCATATGCTGTGGTATACGCCCTGACTAAGTTACGTCCTTACCTTTTTGGATCTGACTTCATGGTCTATACGGACCACAAACCTCTGACCTCTTTGTTCACAAAAGAAATGGTGAACACCAAAATTCAACGTTGGGCTATTTAATTGGCAGAATATGGTGCAAAGATTCAATACCATAGAGGGACTAGGAATGTCCGGGCCGACATGTTGTAACGTATTCCGGCAAACAGCATTTCCGTTTTAGATGTGGACCATGACTGGATTGACCCACAGGCTTTCCCAGAGGACGTTTCCTATAAACAACTACCTTAACAGCAGACGGGTTGAACTTAGATCAAGTACGCCATGAACAAACACACCATTTCCCTGACCTCCTAGCCCAGACTGTCTCAGACCCTGACTCACCTTATATAGTCATCGACGGTCTATTGTACAGTACACGCTGTCCCACGTCAGAGTCGGCCCAATACCCCCGCCTAGTCTTACCACCTCCTTTTCAAAAACAGGTCATATGGCGAGCACATAAGGAAGTAGGCAACATGGCGGCGTCAAAAACAATGCACCGGTTAAGAGAGGCTTATGTCTGGCCGGGCATGAGAAAGGACATTAGACTATTACTTGCTAAGTGCACAACATGCCAAGCTCACTCCCGCCAGTGGGATCACGCACCAATGGGAGAAATGCCAATACCTGTATCACCCATGCAGATGGTCAGTCTCGACCTCATAGGGCCCTTCCCAAATTCACGCTTCAATAATCGATATATCCTCACCATAATGTCATTGTACTGGCTGGGCGGAGGCTTATCCGATCCCGGATAAACAAAGTGACACAGTAATGTTCGCGTTCGCCAACCAATTTATTCCTACACACGGGGTGCCTGAGGTAATTGTAACTGATAATGGCGCGGAATTCACGACCGCTAGCTTTACTTCATATTTGAGCTCATTAGGCGTAGATCACAGGCGCATCACACCAACACATCCGCAAGCGAACGGAAAAGTAGAACGTTTCAACAGAACATTTTAAGAAACCCTCTCTAAATGCATAAATAATCCAATCGACACTTGGGAAAATCATGTTGGGGACACCCTGTTGGCTCATCGGATTAGTGTCAGCTCAGTAACGGGCTACTCCCTATTATCTACTGTATGGCAGGCAACCAAGAGCCCCGTTAACCAAATTATTCCAATCACAGGTCCGTCCGTCACTGTTTGGCAACAGACTAGACGACCTTGCTCAGGCCTTGGTAACAGCCCTTGAAAATACACGCAGATCACGTGACAACAACAGACGGAGATTGGCCGCGAAAGCTAATGCTAAACATATTGCAGTCGGCGACACTGTAGTCATATTAGCCAATGAACCAGTAACATTTGCCACTAAATGGGACCCCCAATGGCAGGTTACGCGTACATCCGGTACCATGTGCTACTTACGTAACCAAGTCTCCGGAGAAAGAAAAAAATTACACAGAGATCATGTACGATTAATAGACCCCTCGTTATGCTGGGATGAAATATCCCCGCACCCGAAACGCCAACGCCGCCAACGCTGCCAATGCCGCCCAGCTTGGGATGCAAACAACGCTCAGCAGACGCCCAACTCACCCCTCGCGACAACCGATACAGTAGCGTCACCGCCACAAGCGCCACGCCCAAATGAGTCGGAAATAGTAACTCCCTGAATGTTGACACGAACGCGCAAGAACAGGGAGAAGCTGAATTCCCTTTTTCCAATATGGAGGTGGACCTTGATCCCCCACTTGAAGCGGACTTTGCGCCAGTAGCAGGGCCAGCCCCAAAACGGGCCCCGAAGCGTACAAACTCCAAACCCCCCCCAGATGAGTTATCGGGGAGGTAGATTACGTAACATCAAGCGTATCAGGTTTGACGTATTGGCAGGAGAGGCGGAGTCAACCTCAGGGGAGGAGTCAGAATAATTGGGATCCCCTGACATTCGGCGATAAAATAAGCTGTCTACCTTTAATTCTGCAGTTCACGCTATCACGGCTTGGAAACATGGCAAGTACCTCCACGTGGATCACGAGAATCATGCTGTTCGGCCTGTTTCACCTAGTGATTATCACGCTGAGTCAACCCGCCTATGCCCCGGGGGTACACTTACTTGAGATACCCCAGGGTCCAACACTCACGCGTTTGTGAACACAGGCATAGCCCTGGCAGTTCTCATAATCATCGCTATCGCTATCGCTGTCCCAAGATGCGCCGCACGACAGGGGACAGCATCACCAGCGCCATCACCACAAGGTAATCCGCCTTCAGCGTGGGACAGACTGATGACCAGCGCCGCATCGTCCGAACCTGAGCAGCCAACCGGTGAACAATCAATGGGACACTGAGAACTTTTCATTATTTTTTTAGAACAATAATATAACCTTCTTTATAAAACAAAAAACAAAACACGCATCACCTACGGACTGAAACCAGAATGGACTTGAGGTTTGCAAATAATGCTTGTTTCACGAACATTTACATCTATTAGTTCTATTTATTTTTTTTATATATATATAGATATATAGATATGCATCTCAATTATAACTAGGAAGCGCAGACTGGTCCTTGCTTGCACTACTTGTATGAACTTTTTTGTATGGCAGGAGTGAACCCCAGCCATAAATTTTGAGAAAAGGGCGCCTCATCAGCCGCCCTTTTCTTTGATGGGGGGGGGGGGGGGGCGTGTGTAAAGTTCATACATACAATAAGCAAGCAGGTGCATCCTGCGCAATATAAAATTCCATGATTACTAAAACTATTATTTTATCATTATTATTATACTATTCAATTTCAATTCCATGTGCATAAATTGTGAATATTAATGACCATAGAGCGGGAGCGTCAGACAAGTAGGAGTAGTGTCATTATAGAACAGGATTGAATGGGAAAATTCAGGTAATAATATTATTTGTGACAATCATGCATGTAACCATACATAGTAAGTAGCAGCCAGGGAATACCATAAGTTTATTTTTCCCACATACGGGTGCGGGGGGGGGGGATTAGTCATCAAGAAGCGCACTATCATAGGCCGGGCGGCCCCGCCGGTCACGAGCTGGATTAATTAGATACGCTAGAGCGCTAGGAAGCTGTGGTAGCAGATCCCGATAGATACCCCTAGCTAGGTCTCAACACAGCACCGGGGGTTATGCCACGGCCGGTTAGGTAACACAGATACGATAGCCAGGTGCGAATCCATCCACGGCCGACAATCAGCTGAGCTGACATGGCAGTGTTTACACACCTGCGCTACGCGCCAAGAGCACCCCCCCCCCCCCCCCGGGTAAGCCTACGATAGTACGATACCCCTGGCTGATTTAGATAGTGGTGTCAATGCCGGCTCAGACTAATTAATCCTGTGCCGGCCCTCAATGTCAAGGCGGGGGGTAGCCAGGTAATAGGGTAGCTGTTAGTGGCCAGTAGTTACGGCCAATAGGAACTCAAATCAGTCAGGATTGGTGGAGTTAGATAATGAATGACACCAGGGAAAATGGGTAAAAAGGGGTAGAGAAAAGGAACAGGCAGATTTTGGGCTACTGAACTGTGATCACCAGAAAGAGAGATCTTCCGACGTGCATGCGGGGAAGCTCTCTCGATCTTTTCAGTTCCGACCCAGAGAAATTAACCAGCTGTAAAGTTAGCTTACTGATAGCAATCATCACGACGCTCCGCAAGGTCACATCGCTGTACATTCTTGGATTACCGGAATAAATTCAACGGGTGAAATGTACAACAGTGTTTTTCTTCTCTCTGCAATTGACTGGCCCGAATCCTGACATCCTTTACAAGGTGACCGGTACCTCGAAGAACATTCGTTTGTGCTGATGTTACCTGCAATGTGTTTGGTTAAATATAACGCAGGGGGAATTCCACAGAGACAGCACCGCCTAGTGGCCAAACCTGACCGGCAACCGCGGTTTAATGCAGCGGTTAGTGTGGCGAACAGTTGAGCGTAGCGTAGCCGCTGCTTATGGAGCGTAGCCAATATCATGATCATGTTACGATGACAAATTGTTTAGAAGAAAACATAGGGCCGGTCCCGGAGTCGAACCCATGTTGTTGGCGCACAAGTCCTGCGTACCAACCGCTTAGCTAGCAAAGGAAGCTTCACTAGCTAGACAGTTCGGTCCGCTTTTATGTTACCCCGTAACACAAGCGACATTCACATTCGAATATCACTCATATCAGCGACATTCGATATTCGCTTGCGAAAATCACCAAAATCATATTATTTTGTTATCTGCATATCAAATTAATGCTCTTAACAGAATTAGAATTTTCAAGAGAATATCAGAACTTCAGAAGTGAGTCCCCGCTGTCCAGCCGAAATACCTGCCGACCAGCTTAGTTGTTAGTACATGCAGAGGGTTAAACGGAGGAACAAAAGCTGGATTGCCAGGGCTACGTTTGTGTAGTGCGAGGTACCTGTAGAGGCCCGGCATGTGACAAGAGAAGATATCCACAGTGAATCTGAGGCCCCCTCGTCAAAACGAGTTTTGGGCCCAAACTGCGTCCGATAATCGAATATCGAATGTCACTTATTTATGTGGTGTTGGTGACATTCACATGCCAATATTGAATATCCCTGATTTGAGTGATATTCGATATGCGCATGCGAATAGCAAATTTCCTATATCCCCGATTTCAATATTTGCATGATATGATTGATATTTTATGTTAGCATGCGAATATCGAATATCCTTGGTTTCGGTGATATTCGATATTCGCATGGTGTGAGTGATATTCGATTTTACATGCAAATATCGAATATCCCTGATTTTAGTGATATTTGATATTCGTATGATATGATTGCTATTTTATGTAAACATGCAAATACATCAAGTACTCCCTAAAATAATTGAAAATTTAATACAAAAGCTCAAGTATCTAAACAACTGATGCATTGATCACCATGATTCTTTGCATGCATATTCATCTTGGATCATCAATTCCTACAGACTGGTGGCGTCACTTAGATTTCTTTCCCAATATTTACACATTTCTCTCTATTTTTGAGACCTTCAAAGATGCGGTCATCTATTAACAGGGCTTAAATTGTAACCATTGGACCTAGACCCTTCTTACTTGACATGCAGGCAGGTCCATATAAAATCCCCTAAGAACCTGAAATTAGGTATCTGTACCCGATATGCTCTGAGCAAGATGGCCCGGAAGAACCCCCGCCCCCCCCAAGAAAAATGTAATAATTGATACAAAAACTCTGAACAACTAATGCTTCGATCACCATGACCAAGGAAGCGGTTGTCCATTGACAGGACACAAATCATAACCGTTGGACCAGCGTCGTCCGTCCGCCGTCCGTTGTCGTCCGTACGTTAACCCATGCTATCTCAAAAACCGTTGGAGCTAGCATCAACAAATTTTATGCAAACAGTCATCTGGAAAAAAAACTCGATCGGCTTTTGCTTATTTTTAGCTCAGCTGACTGAAATTCATCTTAGCTATAGCGATTACTCTTTGCCCGGCGTCCGTCCGTTATCAAGGCACAAATCGTAACCGCTGGACCTGGAATCTTCTTAATTGACATGCAGGGAGGACTATGAAAAATCCCCTTGCAAACCTGAAATTAAATTGCTGTTACCCAAAACCTCTGAGCTATGGGGCTCAAAAGTACCCCCCCCCCCGGAATAATTAAAAATTTGGATACAAAAGCTCCAGTATCTGAACATTTAATGCATTGATCATCATGATTCTTTGCATGTGTATTCACTATGGAGTATTTCATCAGTTCTTGCAGACTGATGACGCAATCTGGATTTTTCTTTCGATTTTTTACGCATTTTCTCTCTATTTTTGAGACCTTCAAAGCATCCTTTGGCTTCTAGCCTCGGATGTACATAGGGGGCTGCCATGGAAAGTATTCCTGCAAGGTCAGGGCCATGACATGTCAACCGCACATGTGTTGTGCGCTTGACACGAGCAAAACAATTTATTTTGTGTACAGATACTGCCAATCCTCACAAATCCTCACATAAATTTAAAGCTATTAAACGACACTGATCCAAGAAAAAGAGGGGGGATATCCCATGTATACTGATCTGGACCGCTCGAGGATACAGTTCACGCCAGGATGTCCATCTCGAGTGGCCGATGTATGAGGCATTTGTTATAAACAACTTTTTTTGTAAAATTACTGTCGGAAGCTGGTAATATATCATTTTTAGCAACACATTAAACACATATAATACACATTATTATAGCAAATCAATATATTTTTGGTAGAAACAGTGTGTGATCTTTTGTTAAACGAGTCAGTAGAAATGGCACCCCGGAGGATTTCCTGCGAACTTCTATCTCAAAAATTGGTAAAGTATCATTGGGCCATACAAAAACCGAAGCTAGAAGGCAACGGATTCTGCCGAGGAGTTCCAAATGACCTTCAAAGATGCGTTCGTCTGTTAACATGGCACAAAATGTAACCATTGGACCTTGAATCTTACTTAACATTCAGGGAGGTCCATGAAAAATCTCCCTTGAAACCTTTAATTAGGTCTGTGTTACCCATATTCTCCGAGCTATGGGGCTCAGAAGTACACCGCGCGGCGCGCTCGCAGAATAAATCAGATCCTGCAGACTGGTGGCGTCACCTTGATTTTTTAGAATTTTGAGCAATTTTTACTTTCTATTTTTGACACCTTTAAAGATGCAGGCATCCATTAACAGGGCACAAATTATAACCATTGGACCAAGAATCTTCCTACTTAAAATCCAGGGAGGTCCATGAAGTCTCCTTGGAAACGTGAAATTAGGTCTCCGTTTCCCATATTCTCTGAGCTATTGGCCTTAGAAGCACTCCCAGAATAACTGAAAATTTTGATACAAATCATAACCATTGGACCCAGAATCTTCTAACTTGACATCCTGAGAGTTTCTCAAATGTTCTATCCATAAACCTGAAACTGAGTCACCATGACTTATATTCTCAGAGTTTTTGGGTATGTTTTAGCACCCTAGAAATAATGCAAAATAAACACATTGCCAGATTCCTCACGAAAGGCTGGTTGGACTGTCATCAAATTTGGTGTATTTATGAGTTTTGATGAACTTAAGCTAATATGCATGAACGATGATGCCACCTACAATATCTTAATTAGTTGCCTGTGCAAGGACATATTGTCAACATGTCAGTCGGCTGAGCTTTATGACCCATGGGTCACTTGTTTTTCTATCTGTTATAACTAAGATTTTATAAGGAAAAAAACTAAAAAAAAATCTTCTTCTCCGAAACTGTCCAAATTGATCAATATTTCACAGAAATTTTCTGCAACCATTTGTCTCAAGTTTGTGCGAACTGTTCCATTTGGGTGAATTTTGGCCGAGTTACAGGATTCTGAACATAGTCATTTGGCCGAAAAAGGATAATAAAATTACAATATTAGAAACTGCAGGAGCTATCTTCACCAAAGTTTATGCAAATGTTGGTCACATGACTCATATATGAATCTGATGTATTGGTGGGGCCATTATTTTTTTGCCTTTTCCCTATAAAATCTAAGTAAAGGGAGACGGGAAAAAATTAGCAAAATCCAATAGAGTTTTTCAGTTGACTGATTGTTTGCATAAAATTTGGATATGCTTGTTCCTTCCGTTTTTTAGTTAGTATGGGTTAACGTACAGACGACAGACGACGCCATATCATCGCATAATTACTTAATATTTGAGATAAATATTAAGTAAAAAATAATGCGATGGCCCATAAAATGAGGAAAAAACCTAGGAAAATGCCAGAAAAGTAATATTTATAAGGAAATTATCCAGAAAAGTAATAAATTTAGCCGAAATCTACACTATTATAACAATTCAAGCGCCTGTGCTTATACATAGTGATGACAATTAATAAAATATCCACACAGAAAACACCGATCGTTGTTGCACGATCCATAGATCTTGGGTATGGGCCGTATAAGATAATACAAACATGTTTTGCGTGTAAATACTGTGAATCACCGTGTTAGAACGTAGCAGGTTTTTACCATCATGACCGCGCCATGTGGCTGTACATTCAGGCGACCTCGTCCTTGACTCGTGCTGTCCTCTAGTGAGAGTAATATTAACTAAGGTGGCTTGACCACTTACATCCTCCCCTTTTTTTATAAAGAACTGTTGCATGTTATAATAACAGAAAATTACTGATCTGTTGATAAATCACAGTGTCCTTCATTTAACACTTCTGAGAAATGTTAGGGGAATGACAAAATTAGAGTCCATAGAGTCCTGTGTTTTTGTTTTGTAGCTCAAAGTAGATTTAAACACTGTATGTAACACTGTGTGTGTTTTAAACACTGTCTTTCCTCTCTTTGCTGGAAATAAAATATGATCAGTTCAGATATGCAAAGATATGTGTGATATTATTTAGTGATGATGTAAAAAGAAAATTAGTCCCACGTTTTATCAAAATGAACATTTAAATGAATATTTGCTGATACAAATCAAATAAATATGAAATAAATGTATTTATATATCACAATGTCTGCTTAGTGGTTTTATGATACGGCCACTCCGACTGGATTGGGTGGTCGTATCTGACTGCGAGGTGGTCGGTGGTTGGACGTCAGGGGTCTGGTCTGATGAAGAAACATCTGGCTGCACTGGATAGGAGTTGACCGGAGAGAAACAACGGGTGCACGCGACAGAGATTGATGTTTCTCAGGAACTTTTTCAACAGATGCTTAAAGATTTTGGCGGTATTCGTAAGACTCATCGGGGTTTTGAACGTGGCTTATCTGCGTTTTACCACAACCGCGGTTCTGTCGTAACCTTTCTTTGTTTGCATGCATGCGAAATCACCTGGTTGTATAGCTTGGTGCAAGGGGTCTGGTATGCTGATCAACCGACTGTTTCTGTTGATGTCGGAACGCAGTCAATCGACGCGAGACAACTTCTGGATCGATAATCTCAGGCTTGAGTAGCGAAGCTGATGTTAGGAGTGAAGATCTCGTTCGGCGAGATAAATTCCGTTTTACTGGGGAGCCTAGCCGTGACAACCCGATTCAGTAGGCAATCGGATAATTGGGCTGGTAAGCCTACTCGAGTCGTGAAACAGGTAATATTAAGGAATGTATCGCAGAGGTCTTGCACCAGGATGCATTTATATTGTGGTAAACGGGCCATAATCTCAATATTATGCTTAGAATGATAAATTAACACAACAGTATACATGTGAGCTCACAACCCAACTGAAACACCGTCTTCATGGACACGGGTCATTTCCTGTATCGCCTGCAAGATGCAAACGTCCTGTAACCTGTTCTAGCCATGTTTGTGTTCATGCGGTCATAAATTCAACAAAAAAGCCGAGGAGTTCACTAATGTGCTGGATTTAAACGATATTATTCTTGCTTATGTTTATGTCTTGCTTGCTGATTTCTCTAGGAGGGTTTATGCAGTGTGGACAGCTTTCTCAGCTGGTCTATTACTTGAGTAGAAATATGGGCTACTCATCTACTGATTGAAGTCCTATTTAGATGTGAATGCCTGGAATTCTCTCGAGATGTTTGGCGGTCCAGGATCAGAGATAAGGAAATCTGGTATGCCGAATCTCGAAAAATGTACTGTTAGTTTTTCATAATAGTCTTTGCTGAAGTATCAGAAAGGCGATTAATCTAGAAACAACCAGTTAGATATGCTTGTGAGCAGATAGGCTTCTGTGCGCCATTCAAACAAGTCGGTACCTACGATCTCCCAAGGCGCCAGCATGGAATATGATATGACTGCAATGGCTCATGCTGCTGATGTGATTTCAAGCTCTGGCAGATGCTACATGAATTAACAAGGTTCTCTATATCTTGGTTCAATGTTCTGCCAGAATTAGACGTCTCTAGCACGACGCTTGGTTGCTTCGATGCCTAAGTGAGCTTCATAGGTGTGTTTAGCTTAGTCATGCTGTAGTTTTATTGGCACTATGATTTTCTGTCCTTTCATTATGATGTGATCATCAACGATAAGCTCATCACGAAAGGAGAAGTACTTACTGATAACTGGGTCAGATCTATGACATGGTTTTCAGCCATCGTGAATAGCTTGACACAGATTTTGCATAGTTTCATCCACTGCTATGGCATGGTTCAGCTGTATACCAGTTTGCTGCTGGAGATCTGTAGCACTGTGAGAACACCATAATTCTTTGCCCTTTTTATATATAAGACTGAACTGGTACTTCTGCAATTTGAGCAAAAGACGTTGCAGCCTGGCTGGCTCTGCGGAGAGTCGCTTCTTAACTATCGATACCAGCGACTGATGATTGGTTTCAATCGTCACTGTTTTGCCGTATATGAAATCGTGGAACTTGGACCAGGCGAAAACAACTGCTAAGAGCTCTTTCTCTATTTGCACGTAGCGAGTCTTGGAGTCTGTCAATGCTCTTGATGTGAATGCTACCGGTAACCTTCTTGCAGGCAAGTGACACCTAATCCGTTTTAGATGCATCACAGATTAGCGTAACTTCTTTCTTTAAGTCAAAGTATGCAATTAAAGTTGCGTCAGGGAATACCTTGCTTCATAGACTCGACTTGTATGCCTGAATCTGGTAGGGTGTCTGAGTGCCAATCATGATCTGTACGTAGCAGTGCATTAAGCGGAGCTGCTCGTTCACTGAGGTTGAGGACAAATTTGGTTAGGTACTTTACCATTCCCATAAATCTGAGCAGGTCTGTTGTGTTTTGTGGTGTTTGCATACTTGCTATGGCCTAATTCTTTTGGGGATCAGGTTCAAGTCCATCATCAGTAACATTATATCCTGAATAAATTACTAATTTACACTTGTACTTCAGGTTGATCTCTCGAAGTCTGTTCAAGACATTCGCAAGATTCTCATCATGCTGTTGGCTGTCCTTGCCTATTATGATTTTATCGTCCATGATAACTGAACATGGCTGTTTTGTCAGCAAGCTGTCTATGGCTTACTGGTACACTTCCGGTGATGAACTTATGCCAAAAGTCATGCGCAGATAGCGATATCTTCCGAACGGAGTTGCATACGTCCTAAGATATGACGACAGTTCTTCAAGCAGAATGTGATAGAATGCCTGCCAAGCATAAAGTACTGTAAAGTACTTTGCTTCTGGAAACCGCTGTATCACTTGTTCAATGGTACGCATAGGATAGTATATGGTCTCTTTATTGCTTTATTAGGATCACCGTGATCAATTCAGATTCTTAGCTTTCCTGTGCTCATTTTAGTAGTAAAGACCATCGCTGACACCCAATCTGTCGGTTCAGGGACTGGAGCTATAATGCCCTCTGAGACCAATGATTCTGGTTCTTGTTTGAATTTGTCTCGAATCGCTATGAGAACTGTTCTCACAGGTCTCACTACTGAGACATCTGGATCATCTGTGTTCTTGTATTTAACCTTGGAGGCGGCCTACCTTGTCATCGAAAAGGACTGCGTATTCGTTGAGGAAACCTTCAGGGATGGTTGTATTCACTTGTGACTCATCCTCCGACTGGTCTAGGGGTACCACATGACCTCTGGACTAAGTGATATCAGGTTAAATCGAAGACTATCATGCAAGCCTGGTAATGTTCTGACATCTTCACTGACAACATGAAACTGTAGCGTAAGATCTGTATCACTGTGAACACATAAAAGCTCTGCAACACATAATGTTGTCACATGATGTTCTACGAATCCAATCAAAACTGCTTGTCTTGAGGTATCAAGTTCACCATGCAGTTATAAAGTGGTTTGTAACTCATGTAACTCTGCGTCAGGAATACTGTCTTACCTGAACCAGAAAACATAAATGAGAATTGTAATGAATTGAACAAGTTCTATGCCCGGTTTGACAAACATAAATTTTCAAATGTGTGAACATCTCTGCTTAATGATCTAGAATTGAAAGAAGATAGGGTTGATGATATAAATGAACAGGGTGTTATGAAGGTCTTTAACAAGGTGAAAGTTGGTAAGGTCATGGGCCCAGACAAATTGAGTGCTCAAAGTGTGCAGTAAGGAATTGGCACCTATATTCACCCGGTTGTTTCAAATTTCATTAAACACGGGAAATGTTCCAACCATTTGGAAAACTTCAGAAATTATACTGCTTGCTAAAAACAATTCCCCCAAGGTTTTAAACGACTTCAGACCAGTGGCACTCACTGCAATTGTTAGGGCTAGTCTAGAGTCTGCATCTCCGTATGCCCAATATATAGCTGGCTCAGTGCACAGGTAAAGTTTATAAGCATGCAATTGCACTGGACCAGCACCCACTACTCTGGTTGGTTATTTCATGAATTTATCCTGCCACTGATTTTATCCAGAACAATTTGAATGACATGACTGCATGTAGTGTCAGAATGGTGAACTTTGTCTAAGAAAAACTGAACTAAAAAGAAACATAGGATGCATGTAAGAGTAATAATGAGACTGCTTTTACCATTTTGACATTAAAGGAAAGACAAATAACCATCTTCTATTTTATTCACCCATGCGATCCTATATAGGGCTGATGTAAATGACTTTATAAATTTACTGTATTTTCTTAGATTTTATAGGGAATAAGCTAAAAAAGCTTTAAAATCTTCTTCTCCGAAACGGTCCAGCCAAATTGTCAAATATTTAACAGAAAGGATCCCTGGAACATTCTCTCTCAAGTTTGTTCGAATGGTTCCAGTTCGGAGATTTTCGACCGGATTACAGAGGTTGAACTTAGTCACCTATAAAAAAAATATTAAAATTTCAATATCAGAAACAGCTGGAGCTATCATCACCAAATTTTGTGCCAATGATGGTCACATGAGTCATATCTGAAATTGAGGTATTGGTGTCAGCTGAAAAGCATTTTGTATTGGGAAAATTTATTTCAGCCTGAAATTGGGCATATTTATACATATCGGGCAGCTTATCGTGTAAAAGACTGGTGGCGCCACCATCAATAATTTTTGCACAGTGTATGTCCCTGCTTATTTTGCAGGAGGGGTTTGACAAATCAGTCTGACATTAGGCATGTTTATATCTCTTCGTTGTATACAAGACTGGCCAGCTACAATCATTTTTGTGTTGTGTGCACCCATACAAGAATTTCAGCAGTGATGTTTGTGTAATTGTTTCTTGTTCAAAGTGTTTAGTAAGTGCATTGTTCATATACGTGTTACACATGTTCTTGAAAAGTAATGGTCCAGCATTGAAGTATTATTCCTGGTGCATGGTGTAATCCCATTGCACAGGTTCCATTAGGCCTGTAGGCCTTGTTGTCAAGTTAAGTGGAGCCACGAAAGTGGGCCTTCCAACTTCACTAAAGCCAATCATGTTTAGTAGCCAGCCACTTTTGTGTCGCTAACACAGCCCCAGGGTTTGCATTATGATAATAACAAAAATCAATAACAGAAATTAAGTATATAAGAAACTAAATAATATTAGATCATCAACTACAGTGATCATAAAAAAAGTTGAAAAGAATTCTTAGTAATAGTAATATAAAACAATAACCCATGGGTCATGACGCTCAGCCGACTGACATGTTGACAATATGTCCTTGCACAGGCAACTAATTAAGGTAATGTAGGTGGCATCATAGTTCATGCATATTAGCTCAAGTTCATCAAGACCCATAAGCACATCGAATTTTATGACAATCCATCCAGCCGTTCCTGAGGAATCTGGCAATTTGTGTGTTTTTTTTTTTTGCATTAGTCTCGGGTGCCCAAACATGCCCTGTAACTTGGAGAATATACGTCACAATGACCTAAGTTTAGGTTTCTGAGGAGAACTTTTGAGGAACTCTCAGGATTTCAAGTTAAAAGATTCTAGGTCCAATGGCTATGATTTGTGTCTTGCTTTGGTATCAAATTTTCAATTATTCCGGGTGGTGCTTTAAGGCCCCATAGCTTGCAATGGAGAATATGGGTAACAGAGACCTAATAACAAGTTTCCAAGGAGACTATTCATGGGCCTCCCTCAATGTCAAGTAAGATGATTCTAGGTACCATGGTTACGATTTGTGCCCTGTTTACAGACGACTGCATCTTTAAAGGTTTCAAAAGAATAGAAAAAAAATTCTTAACAATTTTTAAAAGTCCAGATGGCACCAAAAGTCTGCAGGAAATGATTAAACACCGTGATCAAAATTAATGCAAAGAATGATAGTGATCAATGCATTAGCTGTTCAGATAATTGAGCTTTTGTATCAAATTATTTATTTTTGGCCACAAAAAGTGAGCCCAGTAGCTTCTAGGATATAGGTAACAATAACCTAGTTTCTGGTTTCTTTGGAGAAGGACCTCCGTTGATGTCAAGTTGGAAGATCCAAGGTCCAGTGATTACAATCTGTGCCCTTTTAGGAGAAGACCATATCTTTAAAGGTCTCAAAAATAGAGGAAAAAATCTGTAAAAAATAAAAAATCCAGGTGGCACCACCAGTCTGGAGGAACTGATGAAACACTCCATGATCAATATCCATGCAAAGAATCATGGTGATCAATGCATAAGTTGTTCAGAAAATTGAGCTTTTGTATTAAATTATGTATTATTCTAGGGGCTACTTAGGAGCACCATAGCTTAGAGGATATGGGTAACAGAGACTGAATTTTGAGTTTCCTTGGAGACTTTTCATGGACTTTACAGGATATAAAGTTGAAAGATTCGAGGTCTCGTGATTACAATTTGTGCTCTGTTAATAAATCACCACATCTTTAAAAGTCTCAAAAAACAGAGAAAACAAAATTGTATAAAATAAAAAAAATACAGGTGGTGCCACCAGTCTGCAGAAACAGATGGAACATTCCATGACCAATATCCATGCAAAGAATCATGGTGATCAATGCATAAAGTGTTAAAGATACTTGAGCTTTTGTGTCAAATTTTCCATTATTCTGAGGGGTGCTTCGAAGCCCTATAGCTCAGAGGTTTTGGGTAACAGGGACCTAATTTAAGGTTTTCCAAGAGGTTTCCAAGGGCCTCCCTGCATGTCAAGAAAGAAGATTATAGGTCCAGTAGTTACAATTTGTGCCCTGTTAACAACAGATGAAGGCATCTTTTTAAGGTCTAAAAAATAGAGAAAAAAAAATCATATAAAATCTATGAATACATGTGGCACCACCAATCTGCAGAACCTGATGAAACTCTCCATTATCAATATCCATGTAAAGAATCTTGGTGATCAATGTATTAGTTGTTCAGATATTTGAGCTTCTGTATCAAATCTTTCATTATTCTGGGGGGTACTTCGGAGCCCCATAGCTTGAAGAATATGGGTAACAGAGACCTAATTTCAGGTTTCCAAGGAGATTTTTCATGGACCTCTTTGGAGATTAAGTTAGAAGATTCCAGGACCAGCACTTACGATTTGTGCCTGGTTAATGGACAGACAGACAGACAGACGCCAGACAAAGGGTGATCGCTATTGCTCAGATGACTCTCAGTCAGCTGAGCTAACTATTTAATTGACCCCATGAATAATTCCCTTCGGACACCAGGACAACAAGGCCAAAACTGAGTGACATCATAAGATACAGAATCAATGAAATTCAAGGACTGTGGTTAGCAGGACTGACAAGTGACATTAGCAGAACTAACATTAGCGGGTCACGTGTACTGTATGTAAACTGCACTTTAATTTTGCATTTTGAGACTTCTTGTCCTCAGGCCCTCTACATTTACTAGGTTTAGCTAGTCACTGGTTTGACTGTTCTTTCTCCATGTAAATTGATAATGTTCACACACAATATTACTTGGGTACAATTCAGCCTTAAAACAGCCTTATTATTTTATTTTGGACAGACTTTGTATAGTTTTTTTAGAAAAAAAGAGGTAATACTGATAGCAGTTTGTGTTGTTAAATTACAGGACACTTTCCCTGGAATTTTGGTCACTTTGACTTCAATACACACACATGCACACAGGAGGACATCTGTAACTTTCAAGGACAAACAAGTAGAAATGAAGGGTTTAAATACATTCATCAGATTCTGACCACCAATCCATAACACCTATAGCATTGCTCATGCGACCCAAACTGGACCATTCAAATCACATAATCACAAGCACATAGTAATATATTAAGTGTTTATTCAATTATGAAGAAGCTCTATGCCAAGTGTAAAAATTCATCAAATACATCATTGTATGTACCACATAAACAAAAATAAAAGATGTTTGTGCTTTTTCCTTCTGCAGTATCCCTGATATAACAATGAGCATTGAGTAATATATACATGAACAATTACCATAAATTCATCATTCAGGCCAAACCTGTCAACAAAACAAGATGACAGAGTATACACTCTTTGATCTCCATCATGCTGAAGCCATCTTACACGAGATGATTTAAATATCAATCCTGTTGTACCCTCCTGTCAATATTTCCCTCCTGATGCATCACTAATTTACTTCATCATCATAATCCTTTTTCATGCCAAACCTGTCAACAAAACAAGATGACAGAGTATACACTCTTTGATCTCCATCATGCTGAAGCCATCTTACACGAGATGATTTAAATATCAATCCTGTTGTACCCTCCTGTCTATATTTTCCTTGTGATGCTTCACTAATTTACTTCATCATCATAATCCTTTTTCATGCCAAACCTGTCAACAAAACAAGATGACAGAGTACACACTCTTTGATCTCCATCATGCTGAAGCCATCTTACACGAGATGATTTAAATATCAATCCTGTAGTACCCTCCTGTCAATATTTTCCTCCTGATGCATCACTAATTTACTTCATCATCATAATCCTTTTTCATGCCAAACCTGTCAACAAAACAAGAAATATTCAAGATGAATTATAATATTATACTTGAAACTTGCACAAATATTTTTTTTCTATTGTGAGCACTTCTCTATGACAGAAGTCTGAGGCACTCCCATAAAATGTACACCGTGGAGTGTACCTATACCAGTACACGGACATATACCTGACAATTTCACAAGTACATGCACTTAGGTACTGTTACATGTACCTGGCCCCAACCCTGCCCCTAATAGGGAAGACTCAGTAACAGGTCCCCCCATGTCTGAGAAAATCTGCTGTATGTAAAACCTACCAAATCCCGAGCATTCACAGGATCAACAACACAAAATATGCATTATGACACTTGAATAAATATTCCATAAGAACCTTTAAATACTTTCAGTAATGAATCTGTGATTTTGTGTCATACTCATCATACAGAAGAAAACGGCTATAAATTTCCTAAGCAGAATGTTGTATTTGTCATTAATGAGTCCAGATCAGATAAACAATACTCTGTTATACTGGCATCTTTAGGTTACCTTTGTTGCTGCTCTATGGATGATGGTATGTCGCAGTGACAGTTCATTGAGGTCCCTGCTGTAGCCCCCTCCAATCACAGTTATACATGGGATACCACGTGATACTGCCTGGTCCAACACGTAGTAGTCTCGCTTATATAAACCTGTAGAAACATGATATCAGTGGGATCATTAAGGGACACTAAAAATGATTGGAGCCCTTAATGTCCTCAGTTAGGGACCCCCATGTCCAGTCCCTAAAAATGGCAGCCTTGCGACCATACTGGGTAATGAGGAGTCTGAAATTCAATACAGCACATCTTCTAACAAAGGGTGTTTAGCAAATTATTCATGAAAATTTCTTGAATGATTCTTGACATAATGAACATAAAGGAATTCAAAGATCACTGCTTTGTGGCCATAGTGTATTTCTGAATGATTTGAAGTCCAATAAAGCATATCCTCTCATAGATGTCAATCCGAGGATAATTTTTTTAACAGCCATTGCTCTACTGCACGTAGGCCATTGAAGCCAGAGAAAACAGTCAATCATCTCAGGTAAACAATGTGTCAGTTTTTATGTTTCATTTTTTATTCTGACATCTTATAATATTTTTTTTTCAAATTATAATTTTTTCCCAAGTGTAGATTAATATATTACATATAAATTACACCTTACCTGTATCTGTGAGATTCAACTTGCCCAGCTCATCTCTCTGATGAGGGTCAACTCCTGCATCATAAATTATAAAATCAGGAGTGAAGCTGTTTAAAATGGCTGGCAGGTGACTGACAAGGGATCCCATGTACTCTTCATCCTAAAATAAACATCAAACAAAAAAGAACAAATTACATACACACTAATATCCTGCCCAGCAAAGGTACAAATCAGCATTTAATAATAACAGGGATGGAAACTTTGTCAGTCTATTTTCTCAAACATATATGTAAAATCTCACAGGAAACCATTGATGTGAAAGAGGCATTAAGATCCCAACATGAGATGAACTACCGGTACATCAAGATAAGAAGCGAAATTTGTATTTTGTAACTTTGCAGAATATTCTCTAACCCTTTTCACACACAAAAAAATGTGGACATTGCAGTTTAATCAAACCTATTTCAAAACATATTGTGCATTCCCACTGGCATCTTACACCAAGGAATGAGGTTTACATTTTATATGCGAAACAATGTAACAACAAGCTGATGCAAGCATTTGCCCTAATGCTGTGACTCAGTTATTGCTTAAAAACTAGTTCCAACCCATTTTGAATGGTAATTGAGCATTCCTACAGCATTAAAGTGTGAGTAATTTGTACTGGAAACAGTTTGAAACCAACTCCTGAGCTGGATTTTAAATGGTTTGGACAAAATGGATTAAAAATGCTTTGGATTTTGTGAATGCTCAGTTCACATTCAAAATGGTTTGAAATACTTTAGTATTTGCTGTGTGAAGGGTTTTTGCTTCATGGCTAGGTAAAATGGCACTGTTCATGATTTGCCTACTTTGTGAATCTATTACACAACCAACCAGATGGCATTGTTGATACTTATTTTTATATTTTTAACCAATGACCTTTACAAATATGAATACTTTTATCAGATATGGGATAAACTGCACTTATGAAAAATTTTTTGAAAATCCATTTTATTTTTATTTTAGTAAATTAATCATGTCTCTTTCTTTAATTGTAGCTTAAATGCCTAGAATGACCTATCCTTTCATAAAAACACTGCTATATTTCAAAGGGTGCCTGAAGTGGTCTTACCCCTATCTTATCAGGCAGGCCTACATCCAAGTCACTCTGCTGTTTCTGCAGTGGGAAATTATTCTGGTTATGCATGGAGAAAGTGAAGACATGTTCATCATTCTGGAAGATGAAAGCTGTGCCATCTCCCTGTACAAAAAGATAAATACAGAAAGTGGAATAATGTTAGTGTATTGTATATTCATATATAAAATATACTCTAGTAGACAAAAACAGTTAAGAAATTGCTTAGTACTGACAAGGAATAAATCTGCTTAGAGCTAAGGTTATTTATCTGTACAAGTAAAGGTAGAAAATGTGGAAGTATTTTGGTGAATGCTTGGTAATTGGTAAAATATAACCATGATACTGTATAACGCTCAAGATGAGACTAAGTCACACTCTATATTTAAATTATCTTATCTCAAGTCAGGAGTCGAGTCCCCATTTTTCAGAGATTTGGACTTGAGGCTGCAGGACTCAGACTCAGAGGTCAGGACTCAGACTCAGAGGTCAGGACTCAAGTAATTTGGCTAAGTTCATCTCAGATCCAATGGAAAAAAGGCCTATTGTTCAGATTTTATATGGTGGAGGTAACCGCCTCCATTTTTAATGCTCATTTATCTGATATTTTAATCTAAGTATGTACATCTGCAGAGTTCAGTTTCGGTTAGGGACTATGCGACAGGGCAGTAGAACTCACTTCCTATCATATTATTTTTGTATCCTGGTGTCACCCAGGCCCGGTGTCTACCGCAACTGCAGGTCCTGGACGTGTAGTCTTTGCCATTTCTGGGTCATAACAACCTACCAGCTTTGAGTCCTGTGCTCTACTCCTGAGCCACAAAAAGCCAGTTCCTAATGTTTAGATGATTTAAATGCAAATACTTATATGTTTTAAATATTCATAGAATAATACATATACAAGGCAAAACTATATACCAAACTCAGTCTCTGTGAAGGGAATAAAATCAAATCCATCATTAAAGTAAAATTCATTGAATTTAACATTAAGGTATGCTTACAGCAAATTACACTTGATGATCTCAAAGTCCCATTTTAAATTGCTTTTTGGTAAAAACATTTTTGACTCACACTTGGACTACCGGTAACACTCCAAAAGATTTGGACTTGAAGAAGAGTTGGACTAGGACTTGGACTTGGGAGTCAGATAGTCTGACTTCACAACACTGTACTTTAAGGACCTTAATTTTCCTGGTCACACCAATACCTGCGAATCCCCTGTTATGCCTATGTAAAAGCACTTTTCACAGTAAGAAGGCCCCTCCCCCTAACATGTCATACTCCGGCGCAGAAGAGTGACCCGTTTGAAAGAAGGGCCTGCTATGGCAATAGGGGTCTGGGATTATAGTTAATCAACATTCTACCATGTCATAAGGATTAGGACCAGGAATACTGATTATATATGTAAATAGGTGATTGTATCTTTGAAATTTTGACATGGGTTTGTCAGTAGAGGACTTAAGCTTGGCTAATTCACTGCTTCTATGTTTGTGGTAGCATTAAGTTCAGTGGCAGATTCGGGGGGGGGGGGGGGGGCAAGGGGGTTCTGACCCCCCCCCCCCCCTTTGGAGCTGAAACAACCTTTTTCCAGGGTTTCAAATCAAATTTTGCGACCCTGACCCCCTCCTTCCCATACCACTGGACCAGAGGACCTTTTCTTAGGTTTTCTTTCAGTTTTCCTGGGCCAGACCCTTCCCTTTCCAAAATCCTGGATCCACCCCTGAAGTTGTGCAAACTATCACAGGACATTACAGGACATTCTTTTCATGCAGCTTCAGTACACTACACTGGCAGTCTGACCAATGCTACATGAAACACTCCATTATATTCAGCGTAATAATTACCTGGTGTACATCCAAATCTACTATGAGGACTCTCTCTGCCAGGCCTTTGTGGATAAGATATCGTGCAGCAATTGCCATGTCATTAATTAAACAGAATCCAGAGCCATAACTTGGAAAAGCATGATGAGTGCCGCCACCTGTACTACAGGCTAATCCATACCTCAGTGCAAGCCTGGAAGCCACCACTGTGCCACCTGAAAATATACAGTAAAAACTGAAAGACAGCTTGAGCCTTGAGACTTATTACCTTATTGCTTAACTGCTCATAATATATTCTATACTCTTGTATTTTGTATTTGAATTGGTTTCACATGGTAATATTTAAAATGGTGGAAATGTATCTCATTTTATGAAAACGTATTGGAAGTATTAATATGTTTTATGAATACCTGTTAATTGTAAACCATTATTGTGTAGTTTTTGTTCTCCATATGTTTATCTGCTTTAATAATTATTTTCCCAATTCTAGCTAAAAATCCATACCAAATGCTAGCCAATCAATATTCATACCCATCTTAATAAGTTTCACTACCTCATTACCTGTAAATTAGCATGTCATTTAGTCACTTCTCATCTTGAACTATAATAATAAGATCCATGTTTGGGACTTTTATCCTCATATTATTCTTGAACAATTCATTTTGTTTCTTCCTAGTAACAAACTTTTTAATCTCATTTACCATTTACCTGCCTCTAAACGACAGCCTCTCACAAGACCATCATTCCATTTAAAACCAGTTTTCCTCTGTTCGGCTTCATCAGTCAGACCGTTGTAAAACTTGTGAACATACTCTGGTGTGTGCACAAGTTCTGTTGTCTTAACACTGACTGGATATGGCTGGACCACCTGTTTCATGGATATGACTTGGTCCTTCCGTAAAAATTTCATTACACCATGGAACTTTCTCATCGCAAACCTGTGCTTTGGTGGCAAGTCTGATACGTAACCATGGTGATGAATAATTGGCAACCCTTTGGCTTTTTCCTGCATCACCTAAAAGATAATAAAACATATAGATACTGGTAAAAAGAGCTGGCAACTTATAAATTTATACATCTGGAAAATATATTACACAATTTACATGTATATTTGTGCATGATATCTATAATACAGTTGATATGAAAGAATGGATTTTAAATTTTATTCACACATTATTAACACTTTCCATTATATGTAAATAAATTATACCGCATATCCCAATATATGTAAAAATATATCACAGTACAACAAAAATTGTAACACAGCTTTGCCCTAACGACTGATATCAGTTGATTCCTGAAAATAAAATCAAATTTAACTTAAAAAGTTAAAACAAAATGTACACATGCAATTGGAATTCAAATAACTAATAAATCAATATTTTACTTTTAATAATGGCCGTATTAATTTTGATAATTGTTGCATGCAGGGGCAGGAAGTTTCCATATTACGGAAAATATGGATATCACTGCGGAACAGACACTTTAAAATGAAAAGATTATTTTTGTATGAAAAAAAACCCCACAGATTGTGTCTGATATTTTTCTGAATCACTGTGTACATGTTTCCATGTATTAAACTAGTTTGTCAATGGTGCACTTTACTTTGAGTCTTTCCCCGCCTTAGATCTTGCCTTAGACTGGCCTGCCATTGATAAATAATTCAGCTCAGATGGCTTTCAGCAATACTTGGTGAAAATGACAGCGCCATATTTGTCCTCCTATCAATTAACAGGGAACATTGGTGTTGATAGTAGGACCATTGATATGTAATTAATATGTTATGGCTTTTGCCTACCAATAAACAAGAATAAAACCAAAAAAATAATAATCACTTAATTTAAAATGGCTTTATTTTGACTATATATGTCTTTTTGAAGCCTAACTTAATGTATAAAATGAAAAATGCAGAATAATTAAAAAAAACTGAAAGGAAAAAGGATTTTTTTAAATGGAAACTTCCTGGCCCTGGGCATGTATTCACAAATTCAAGAGGTGCATGTTACAAAATAATTTAAACACTGATGTTTAATTACATATTTACACCAACCTTTGTAAGGTGTTCTTCATGAACTCTTGCCTCTTGTGGTAGATCAAGCTTGACAACTGTGGTTGACTTTAAGCGTTCACAGATTTTTTCCAAACCTTGTGGTGGTTGTTTAATTAATCGTCTGCATATTTTGGATGGAAACATGGTTCTATAATCATAAATGAGGAATTATGATACTTTCACAGACTTTTAACTCTGTAAGATCACTCTACACAGTGCCACAAATTCGATAAAACCACCGTGACTTAGCCGCAGACGGCGACGCAACAGGTTTCTGTTGCGTAGCCGGCTCACCAAAGGGCTAATTGAGGTTATAGCACGATAAGATCTGTTACTCTTAGAAAGGAAATTGAATAAAAATATTTCCTATGGTTTTAATAAACCAATGTTCACATAATGTTGTATGTTGAAAGGTCTGTAATAAAAAATAAACATTCTTGAAAGCATGAAGCACCTGTAACATCAACAACTGATATTATTTGTCCAGAGAGAATTGAAGCATTAACAGCCCCGATAAACATCTTGCATTTGGTGGCAGTCCTGTATAAGGCTTTAGGTATTAGTACTGTTATTTTCATATTATAACTTCCTTGGTGCAAAATAGGGCTGAGAACAGAACAGCAATGTTATCTAGTGGTCAGACATACAACACACATAGATGTACTGAACATTAATCAATGGATATATGTTAAATCTCACAGTTGTGTATGGATTGTTATAATCACAGTTAACTGCAGGGGAGCCACTATAGAACGCAGGCTTTGCTTCTATTGAGGAACATATAAATAAAATTGTCTCCTCTCATTCCCTATTTTAACTCCTACTTTTCCCTGTAGATGTCCCTACACTCAACTCTTCTAACATAAACAAGTACTAAGCATCAGAAGTCGCCTGAATCGGGAATCGAACCTACGATCTCTAGACTAGGAGCCCTACACGCTACTAAATGAGCCGTGAAGACGAGATACCAGCAGGAGCATTTAGTTTTGTTCATTTATATCTGCGATTGAAGAGGCATCTATCGCGAAAATGGGAAACCATTTACTATTTTAACAGGAAAATTAAGCTTAAGGTGGGGGCTCCGCCCCCACACCCCCGTTCAGACGGCTGGGTTCCCCCGGACCCCTCCTCCTCTAATATAATAAACTCCAGCTATGAGCAAAATTAAATACGGGAATTCTGAGGAAAATGATATGTATCGGCCTTTTCCAGGAAACAATTTATTATGCGACACCCGTTGTACCGGCCGTAGGCTGAAGCCCGGTTTCTATAGTTCTACCACTGCAGGTGCAATTTGTGGACTCCACATTGCGTCAGTCACTGAAAAAAGCAATTGAGGAGTTCATTCTAATGGGCTAGTACCCACTGCACTGGCCCTGCCTGGTAATCACTGGCAATGAAGTACCCGGGTACTGTAATTTATGAAACACTCTTACACAACTGTCCAAACTTTGGGCACATGTTAAATTATAACTAAATTGTGCATTAACTACCGTGCACTGACTTGATCAGGGGTTTGTCCGTGTCATATGATAACTTTTTTTCTAGCTTGATGACCTGTGCCCTGTTGATAAAATGCCAATGAATGCATAAAGCGAAGACCCTGGAGTCACAAGGGCGCAGACATCTTGGGTGTAATGTAAATTTTGTTCTCCCTTGTTGCAGTGTCGAGAATTTCTTTATTATTATTATTATAATGTTGAAGCCCGCCTTTGTAATGTACAACAATGTACCCTTGCTCCCATCAATAATATATGTGACGGTAAAAATAACTGAACATGTGATTCAAAATTGAGGATTTTTTTTTGTGAAAAAAAAATAACTGGATAGCTTTTCATTTCAGGATTACAGCTAGTAGTTTTTAAATGAAGTTATTATCACTTTTCAGTGCAAAGTTATTGCATTTTTTTTTCATTCTTGGTAATGAATCAATTCTGAACCCCCGTTCCAGGTAAACCTGTGACCACCCGCCAGCCCTCAGGCTGCCCAAGCTCGATCGCTGGCAGCCTGCTAGCTAATTAGGGGGTGTGGCAAGGGGGCGAGTCCCCAACTCTTAATTGCTTCAAGTTGTCAACTGACAGTGTTATATATAATTAGACTGAATAAAGCAGTTAATGATTACTGTTGTGATGTTTTCCATTCATTATACTGAGTAAACAGTATGATGTCAAACGTTTTTATATTATTATTGTCGTCTTCGTTGATACACTTTCATAAACATGTACGTTGTTACGTTTCTCAGACCATTATTCTGTCCTCCTACTTAAACAGAATATTCTTCGTTTTGAATCAAGGGTAAGCCTAATTAAGTGACAGGAAAGCTTATTTTTTTCTAAATATAGTTTTACATATTATATTTTAATTATTTATTTATTTTATTAAGTTTATATATATCTCACTAAAATACAATAGTAATAAAGTCACTGGAAAGCATAATTTTTCAAATATATATTCCATATAATAATATATTATCCGTATTTTATTAATTTTATATTTATCTTACTAAAATATAGCACAAATATCTTTATATATACATCGGCTCTGATATGAACGCAAGTGATGCACGCTTCGAAATTTCTTTATATTATTTTTATAAACGGGAAGTGTGCATTCATAAGTTTTCATTTAAGAGATGTACGTTCATTTCCCTTTTACAAATTTAAGTTAAGAAATTCAATCAAACAACAGCCTGAAACTCGGAGATCTAGTGCATAAAATAACCTAATAATTTTGTTTTGCTTTTATTACCGTTCACTCTCTTTAGCTTGTTTTATTATTCACAATCCATATTAAGTAAATAAATAAAGGAGCCCCTTAATAAGTGCAGTCCGTTAGGTCACAGCATGCAAGCCCAGTGTCTGCTGGTAAACCCGCTTGATCTACTTCCCTTTAATTATCCTCTTAATGTTGATGTCGCCACACGTAATATACACCCCTATAGCTGTTTTAAATGGCGGTAAATGGGGGCAAGGGGGGGGGGGGGGGCAAATAATTTAATCGTCCTGTGGTTAAAATGATAATTTTATTATAATAATAACGTTACGTGCTAACCATCCATGCACCTCATGCATGCAGGGGCGTCATTAAATTGGGATAGGGAGTATATATATATTATATATATATATATATATATATATTTATATATATATATCCCCTACTTTTAAGCTACAATCATGTTATCATGATGCTATTAAGAGAATAAGATTTATATAATGGAAATAAATAAACATTAATAGTTAGAATGCTCAGGCTTTGGTTTCATTTCTCAATTTCTGACTTTACTCTAAAAAGTTACATATCTGAGGCTGGTTTAGAATTAATCTTTTCTGAAGCATAAATTACCTTACTTTTCAAAAACTGAATTATACTTAGCTGGAATAGATTTGAAATGGGTCACACAGAAAATATATATATATATATATATAGGACAAAATGTTTAATTTGAGTAGATTATAGGAAAGGAAAAGTGTCCCTCCCTCGCCTGCGAGTCATCCCCCTTATACCCTTGAAGATAAATTGAGTCAATTGACGCCACTAATCCACTCTCTCCCAATGCATTTGTATACATGGATTAACAAAGGGAAGTTTGTATATGTTTTCATCATATCTGCAAGTCATTTGGCTTACATATGAAACTCAAAACGCAATTTCTTCCCACTGTACCTCAAGATAGCATAAACAGCCTTTGATTTATATCGGCTCCAAATGTACTCATTGTATGTAGGTCAGCAACTGACACATCAAGTGCTCAGTGATTTAGTTTGATAAATCACTCTGTGTGTCTATTGCTATCAATAAAAAGCTTGATATCCAGTAAACGCTTGTAAAAACGATCCTCGTGTTGATAAGCGTTTGCTTGGTAAACAAGGTGAAGACACAGACTGAGGTAACTGGACATTCTTCTGTTCCAATATCATCTTAATAATAATAATAATAATAATAATAATAATAATAATAATAATAATAATAATAATAATAATAATGATAAAATAACAATAATAATAATAATAATAATAATAATGATAAAATAACAATAATAATAAATTAATAATAATAAAATAATAAATAATAACAATAATAACAATAATAATAAATTAATAATAATAAAATAATAATAATAATAATTAATGATATAATTTTTCATTTATTTTTTTATTTTCTAGAACCGGTGTTATGTATACTTTAAAGCGCTGACATGTCGATAAGGTTCCAAAAAGAACTATAGAATTATGCATAAAATACATGTCAATTGACATGACAATATATATATATATATGCATTTAAATAAATAAAATTTAATGTATTTAAATTCTATGATAGTGTCAGTGACCAGACTAATTACCTGCATTATAAGGTATAGGTATAATTTTTGCAACTCTCGCAGACTAAAGCAGATTTCAATGAATTCGCTATAGTTTATTTGGCCTCTTGAAATTTAAGTGTAGCTGCCATAGTTTTTGCCACAGATAGTTTTGTAAATAACATGAGAAGGATAATACATTTTTTTATATAGCCCCTTTTTCAACAGTGGCAATGATTCGTATATGTATATTTCTCCACCTTTAATAAAAAAGAGAATTACAACTAATTATATTTATTATGGAAGTGCAAATATGAATGAAATTTAATTTAATTCATTTTATTGTCAGTTAGGTGTTTCTCTGCAAATCATAATTGTTTTTAACTTCAATAATATGTTTAAAGAAAAGCAATAATTTAGACTTGCTTTATAACTGAAAAAAAAATGAACACGAAATTTTTTTCACTTTCCCGGGGAGTGGAAATAAGGCCTGCTTATTTATATTTATACAAACGATCCACAAATGTTATACCCCCAAAATTCTTTAGGAACTTCCTACTTTTAATATTCTTAGTTCGATGACAGGTGTCGCCATCTAGCGGCCTTTCAGTAAGTTCATCTTCTCTCTCCAATAACCACAACAACTGTCATCCAGAGGACGATATTACACACAAGAACCAAAATATTTTCAGTATAGTAAGTTATAATTATTAATTAAATACCAGTAATGTAATGCTCTTGCCAAGTCAAATTCCGTAATCTGATTTGTGTCCTCCGATTTTAATATTAGGAAAGAAGTGTCACTGCCACCGTCACTTGTGATGACAAAACGGGTTTATTTGAGATTTTCACGGAGTCTTTGGTTGAACGTCAGTGATGTTGGTCACGTCATTTAATGTCACTCATGTTTAATCGTATTAATTACTTAAAAAATACCCTGATAGTTTCTGTAGTTTTAGAAATGATTTGGAGTGATTTATGAAGGTGGTAATATGGATCATATATACGAGGAAAGGGAATCCATTTATAAAGAGATATATATTATATATGAATACAAATATAACTAGAGTCTATACTCCATTCCTGCACCAGTGTCGGGTTTAGATATATATGAATACAAATATAACTAGAGTCTATACTCCATTCCTGCACCAGTGTCCAGTTTAGATATATATGAATACAAATATAACTAGAGTCTATACTCCATTCCTGCACCAGTGTCCAGTTTAGATATATATGAATACAAATATAACTAGAGTCTATACTCCATTCCTGCACCAGTGTCCAGTTTAGATATATACGGTCCCCCTAAACACCCAAAATACCGGTGTTTTGGGTATCTGTGACGAAACACCATGAAACACCCACTTCACTTCAAACCTGAACCAAAAATGTAAGACCAATCGATAGATAATCATCTGATGAATATATCTCTGCAATATTGTTTCATAAATTCATGTCATAAAGATAAAAACGAGTGTTTTGTGCCGTGGTCGGTTCACCCGTGCCCACGGCAGCCGTTTATGCCAGCTATGACCCTGCCCCCTAGTGGCGCAAGTCGCAATCAAGCAGCGTACTTGTCAATTGTACAAAACCCTATTGCTTTCTTAAATTTTACAGAATAGTGGCACAAATTCTACATTAACATATCCAACAGATGGTGATTTATTAACTGATACAAGTGTTTTGCTTCAAATTTGAATTTAAAAGGGTGTTTCGTGGTGTTTCGTCACACGTACCCAAAACACCGGTGTTTTGGGTGTTTAGGTGGACCCGAAATATATGAATACAAATATAACTAGAGTCTATACTCCATTCCTGCACCAGTGTCCAATCTTTGTTTAGATATTTTTATATAATACATTAAAGCTTACATTTTTTACCCTAGAGGTATATCAGATAATTGTGGCTATTATCTAATAGCAAAGTAATAGACTCCCGTGTATTGATTTCATATTGATTAATTCAGAAAGAAATATGACTGAACAGATGTATGGTCTTGCGACATATCAGTGACAACCTAAGATGACGGGCTAAAACTACATCCATTTGATGATTCGTAGTGATTCCATCACAGTGATATTTGTACATCATATGTTTGTTACGTCACTCATACGTCCCACGTAGTAATTACATGGATAAGTAGATATGGCCACTTGGACTCGTATCATCATTTTTACACCTCTTTCTAGTCAAAATTGTTCTGGTGTCGCATAGTAAATATATTTATTTCATACTTATTTAAATCACCAAATATCTCCACATTATCTCTTTTGATAAAAGCTAACTTGTAGTGGCAAATAAATATAATTAAAAGAAATATTGTGAAAAATTAGGTGGACAATGGTGTTGGAACAGAGTATAGTAGAGTCTGAGATGCAGTTTAAAGGAGTGATAGATGCATGTTTAGCCACAACTGAGTAGCGTGAGTTGTTCTCTGGCTGGGCAAAACTCTTATTAAATAATAGGTTGAATTTTGTGTTATTGAGCTAAGCAAGATCTTGCTTAATAAAATCTTGCTTAGAATTAAGCAGGAAATTCTCATTATGCAAGATTTATGTCATAAACAGAGGCAGATTATGTAAATGAGCTAAGCAAGATCTTGCTTAATAAAATCTGGCTAAAATATTAAGCAAGAAAATTTCAGTATGCAAGAATTAGGTCAGAAATAGAGGTGAATTATGTAAATGGGCTAAGCAAGATCTTGCTAAATATGAAACTTGCTTAATTTGCCAAATCTTGCTTAAATTCAAGATTTTGCCAATAACATGGGCTTTGTGCAATCCTCACTGGGCTGGTATCCATTTTGCTGGCAACAGATACATGGCTACAATAAAATTATATAGTCTTAAGGTATGTTTCCATGTGTGCATAAATGGATAATGTGTGAAAAAATAGGTGTTTACATGTGCATGTATATGCGTGAACTGGCAGACTAATTTATTTGTACAGTGGATCAAGCAGGCCTTCCACAAAAAGATGGTGAAGTGACATCATTTTACCCTGAAACCCTGAGTTAATGCAGACCCTATGCGTGAAAATTGCTTCTCTAGCAATTTTCATGCATATACACACAGAGGTATGAAGCAGGAACGCAGAGGGAGAAAAATGTTTCACCTGTTATTTAATAAGAGTAGTTGGGCCATTGATTATGCAAACCACTGGATTCTCATAACAAAGTGAAATGGTATTAAATTCTGTTTGAACTCTTTATTAATGCTTTTTACAAAATTACATTTAAGTACATTTTAAACCACTCTCAAACTTAGCCACGTTTTCATTACATCTTAAATAAAATAGGTGGATGCAGTCAGAACTTTTTCAACATGGTAGGAATGCAGTAGAAACTGAAAAGGACATGGTATGGTGTCCATGGACTTGGAGGACTTTGTCAAACTCTGGACATTTACAAAATATGTATGTAGTGAGGCTGTTCTAAATTCTTAGATCTTAATAAGGGCATAGTAATTATTCCATTGATGTTCTCACTGCATTGTCACTGCATTCTCACTACATGTATTTTGTTACTGTGACCATGGCACATCTATGCCAAATTGTAGAAGACAGCTCTGTTGGTGCTTAACATAAGCACATTTACATCAGGTCTCACAGCCTCTATGTCACATTAAGAGAATTGAGTTTACCTGTAAATACTGGATCCAGTTGCTCACATCATCATTTCTGTTTCAACCATGGATAAGAACACAGAATCAGGAACGTGTCCTACAGCTTGTTCTCCTTCATTCATGTTGTGCAGTGGCACCAGGTCTTCATTAATTTCAGATTATTTATTAAAGATATAGATCTAGTATCTAGGCTAGTACTAGTTGTAGTCTGTTTGCACTGTTGAGTTGTAAAAAAATTGTTTTATGCTCACTCTGTGCAAAAAGCAGTAAATCAAAGCCCCTATGAGTCAAGGATATTCTGAGGATTAAAGTAAAACTCCGACGAGCTAGCATGTTAACAAACAAATAACACATAATAAATTAAATGGGCCAAGTGTTTTCCAAGGATCATAGTTTTATTTACTATAAAGCTCATGTTATCGGCAGTTCAGTTATGGATATGAAAGTAATCATTTGGTTGTAGTATACCAGCATTGTGTATACCCAGCATGCTATTTAAAATAAAAATGCCATAATTATTGAATAATCATCAGTACTTGATGAACCACTTGCATGTTTACGTAAATGCGGGCCAAGGCATGTTTGCATATCAAGTGAAGATGTTCATCTGAAGATTTATGAAGTCTAACAGGGAAGGGTCAAATCAAACAGTATCAAACATAGTTGAGTTGAAGTGTTTGACATGTGTTAGTCATGGAATTTGTTAATATGTCTGGCAATATTCTTTATATAAATCATGATTGATATATCACTTGTTCAGATGATATTCAATACAAATATTTGTTCAAGAAGTATATGATCCTTATGGGCTGGACGTACAGTTATCAAGGATTTTTTGGTATAATTTTATCTCTTTTAATATGAAAACAAAACCTCTAATACAGGGCATAAAAAACTTCAAACCTTGTTCACTGGCCTAAGGTTCATCTCATTGTTTTACATCTGATATGTTTACTTTTTGCAAAGGGCAGCTTGGTTCACTTCAGCTTTATTTAACTCATTTTCTAAAATATGAAATTGTCCAAAAATTACAGAAACAAACATTAACAGAGGATCAGTTTCAGATGAACATTGAAACTCAAATTATAATCTTAATGCAGTGAAACTTAAAAAGAAAACTACAAGCTATATCCAGTAAAATAAAAAAAAATACTGGTGTTAGGTAGGATGCTGGTACAGTAGAGGGTCATTTATCGGAATTCATTTATCTGAAATTTTTTTTATCTAAAATTGAAAACTGAGAACTGAAATTTTGATTGTTTACCTGAAATCCAAACCATGAAAACATATTCATCAGGTAAGTGCACTCTGATTTACCAGGGCCGATTAGCAATGATTTTAATGTACTTTGAATGATAAATTGATTAAATTGATGGTAAACCTAACAAAAATGCTGTAGCCAATTTTTCTTTCGGACTAGCTTCATTAATTCATGTTTGCCACCCTTTTTTTAAACTCTGGTGCACCACAACAGGTGGGAAATCATGGTGATTGTTTATCCCAGTGATTGTTTATCCAAACAAAAACCCTTTCCCCCACATTTTTTGGATCAACAACACACTACTATATTCTGATTAATCACTTTCATTATTTCATTTATTAAATTTCCATATAATTAAAGACATATACTTTGTGTAATTTCCCCTCTTCTAGGTAGAATGCATGGTCAATCTAGTGTATGTTTTAAGATATATTGTCTACAATCTTTAGAAGATCTGTGGTAGAATGGAGAGTGAAATGATATTTAGAGTTACAATATTTCATCACCAGAGGGCATTTTATGAATATTCAAGAAGATGCAGAGATGTGTGAGATGGAGTCAGAAGATGGGGAAGCTGCTCAACAACCTGCAGCATCAGGACCCACAGATGTGTCATAATGGACTCCTGGTTAACCCTCTCAGCTGTAGGACTTGTCATGGTGAGTAATATTTCCTCAAGCAGGTCAAGTACTTGTTAACCAGTTGACATTCTTGTTTGAATAGATTGACAATTTATCAACATTACTGTTGTGAAAATGTTCCTTTTAGCAAAAGGAAAATGTTGTAAAACCATATAAAGTCTGTTAAATTTCACCTTTAAAAAGAGACTTTCAATCAAGACTCTTTTTATGCTTTCTTGTTGAGTACGCATTATTGGTATTTCTAAAATATCAAAGCACCAAGCTAATTTACTCATGTCGTATTGATCAGCAACCCGTATATGTTTGCATATGCAGAATAATTTTTTCTGCACTTGTAAATCCACAAAAAAAACTTTAAATAAGGATATACAGGACTATGACAGATTCTAATTGATCCATTTAAAGTGATCTTAACCATATGTGAACCACAGGGGCAAAAAGAAATGAATAACTGTTTGCAATCCAATTTGCTGGTAATGACCCATTGATTACTTGGTCGTTAATTTCAATTTTTTAGGCAGATTTGTAAGCTGAATATCATGTTTGTGATTGAGCTGAGTGCTTTTGTTATTGAACAGAGTGCTTAAGAAGACAGTTATCCACAATAAGACCAGAGCATTTTTCTCCAAGGCGTTATGCTCAGCTTAGAGAACCAATTAACTACCTGGTAAGACAGGCCCGGCTGATGTGTGACAAGAGCAGCATAGCCAAATCTGCTGCTCCAGCAACCACCGGATCCTCACAGTCCAAAGTAGATAACCGCAAAACTGTAGTAAAAGGTAAGCATGTCACATGTATAATATCTCCAGCAACCACCTGATCCTCACAGTCCAAAGTATATAACCGCAAAACTGTAGTAAAAGGTAAGCATGTCACATGTATAATATCTCCAGCAACCACCTGATCCTCACAGTCCAAAGTAGATAACCACAAAACTGTAGTAAAAGGTAAACATGTCACATGTATAATATCTCCAGCAACCACCTGATCCTCACAGTCAAAAGTAGATAACCACAAAACTGTACTAAAAGGTAAACATGTCACATGTATAATATCTCCAGCAACCACCTGATCCTCACAGTCCAAAATAGATAACCACAAAACTGTAGTTAAAGGTAAGCATATCACATGTATAATATCTCCAGCAACCACCAGATACATGCAGTCCAAAGTAGATAACCACAAAACTGTAGTAAAAGGTAAGCATGTCACATGTATAATATCTCCAGCAACCACCTGATCCTCACAGTCCAAAGTAGATAACCACAAAACTGTAGTAAAAGGTAAACATGTCACATGTATAATATCTCCAGCAACCACCTGATCCTCACAGTCCAAAGTAGATAACCACAAAACTGTACTAAAAGGTAAACATGTCACATGTATAATATCTCCAGCAACCACCTGATCCTCACAGTCCAAAGTAGATAACCACAAAACTGTAGTTAAAGGTAAGCATATCACATGTATAATATCTCCAGCAACCACCAGATACATGCAGTCCAAAGTAGATAACCACAAAACTGTAGTAAAAGGTAAGCATGTCACATGTATAATATCTCCAGCAACCACCGGATCCTCACAGTCCAAAGTAGATAACCACAAAACTGTAGTAAGAGGTAAGCACGTCACATGTATAATATCTCCAGCAACCACAAGATACATGCAGTCCAAAGTAGATAAACACAAAACTGTAGTAAAAGGTAAGCATGTCACATGTATAATATCTCCAGCAACCACCTGATCCTCACAGTCAAAAGTAGATAACCACAAAACTGCAGTAAAAGGTAAGCATGTCACATGTATAATATCTCCAGCAACCACCTGATCCTCACAGTCCAAAGTATATAACCGCAAAACTGTAGTAAAAGGTAAGCATGTCACATGTAAAATATCTCCAGCAACCACCTGATCCTCACAGTCCAAAGTAGATAACCACAAAACTGTAGTAAAAGGTAAGCATGTCACATGTATAATATCTCCAGCAACCACCAGATCCTCACAGTCCAAAGTAGATAACAACAAAACTGTAGTAAAAGGTAAGCATGTCACATGTATAATTTCTCCAGCAACCACCTGATCCTCACAGTCCAAAGTAGATAACCACAAAACTGTAGTAAAAGGTAAACATGTCACATGTATAATATCTCCAGCAACCACCTGATCCTCACAGTCCAAAGTAGATAACCACAAAACTGTAGTAAAAGGTAAACATGTCACATGTATAATATCTCCAGCAACCACCTGATCCTCACAGTCCAAAGTAGATAACCACAAAACTGTAGTAAAAGGTAAGCATATCACATGTATAATATCTCCAGCAACCACCAGATACATGCAGTCCAAAGTAGATAACCACAAAACTGTAGTAAAAGGTAAGCATGTCACATGTATAATATCTCCAGCAACCACCGGATCCTCACAGTCCAAAGTAGATAACCACAAAACTGTAGTAAGAGGTAAGCATGTCACATGTATAATATCTCCAGCAACCACAAGATACATGCAGTCCAAAGTAGATAAACACAAAACTGTAGTAAAAGGTAAGCATGTCACATGTATAATATCTCCAGCAACCACCTGATCCTCACAGTCCAAAGTAGATAACCACAAAACTGTTGTAAAAGGTAAGCATGTCACATGTATAATATCTCCAGCAACCACCTGATCCTCACAGTCCAAAGTAGATAACCACAAAACTGTAGTAAAAGGTAAACATGTCACATGTATAATATCTCCAGCAACCACCTGATCCTCACAGTCCAAAGTAGATAACCACAAAACTGTAGTAAAAGGTAAGCATATCACATGTATAATATCTCCAGCAACCACCAGATACATGCAGTCCCAAGTAGATAACCACAAAACTGTAGTAAAAGGTAAGCATGTCACATGTATAATATCTCCAGCAACCACCGGATCCTCACAGTCCAAAGTAGATAACAACAAAACTGTAGTAAAAGGTAAACATGTCACATGTATAATATCTCCAGCAACCACCAGATCCTCACAGTCCAAAGTAGATAACCACAAAACTGTAGTAAAAGGTAAGCATATCACATGTATAATATCTCCAGCAACCACCGGATCCTCACAGTCCAAAGTAAATAACCATAAAACTGTAGTAAAAGGTAAGCATATCACACGTATAATATCTCCAGCAACCACCAGATACATGCAGTCCAAAGTAGATAACCACAAAACTGTAGTAAAAGGTAAGCATATCACATGTATAATATCTCCAGCAACCACCGGATCCTCACAGTCCAAAGTAGATAACCACAAAAGTGTAGTAAAAGGTAAGCATGTCACATGTATAATATCTCCAGCAACCACCAGATACATGCAGTCCAAAGTAGATAACCACAAAACTGTAGTAAAAGGTAAACATGTCACATGTATAATATGTCCAGCAACCACCTGATCCTCACAGTCCAAAGTAGATAACCACAAAACTGTAGTAAAAGGTAAGCATGTCACATGTATAATATCTCCAGCAACAACCGGATCCTCACAGTCCAAAGTAGATAACCACAAAACTGTAGTAAAAGGTAAGCATGTCACATATATAATATCTCCAGCAACCACCGGATCCTCACAGTCCAAAGTAGATAACCACAAAACTGTAGTAAAAGGTAAGCATATCACATGTATAATATCTCCAGCAACCACCAGATACATGCAGTCCAAAGTAGATAACCACAAAACTGTAGTAAAAGGTAAGCATGTCACATGTATAATATCTCCAGCAACCACCAGATCCTCACAGTCCAAAGTAGATAACAACAAAACTGTAGTAAAAGGTAAGCATATCACATGTATAATATCTCCAGCAACCACCGGATCCTCACAGTCCAAAGTAGATAACCACAAAACTGTAGTAAAAGGTAATCATGTCACATGTATAATATCTCCAGCAACCACCTGATCCTCACAGTCCAAAGTAGATAACCACAAAACTGTAGTTAAAGGTAAGCATATCACATGTATAATATCTCCAGCAACCACCTGATCCTCACAGTCCAAAGTAGATAACCACAAAACTGTAGTAAAAGGTAAGCATATCACATGTATAATATCTCCAGCAACCACCAGATACATGCAGTCCAAAGTAGATAACCACAAAACTGTAGTAAAAGGTAAGCATGTCACATGTATAATATCTCCAGCAACCACCGGATCCTCACAGTCCAAAGTAGATAACAACAAAACTGTAGTAAAAGGTAAACATGTCACATGTATAATATCTCCAGCAACCACCGGATCCTCACAGTCCAAAGTAGATAACCACAAAACTGTAGTAAAAGGTAAGCATATCACATGTATAATATCTCCAGCAACCACCGGATCCTCACAGTCCAAAGTAGATAACCACAAAACTGTAGTAAAAGGTAAGCATATCACATGTATAATATCTCCAGCAACCACCAGATACATGCAGTCCAAAGTATATAACCACAAAACTGTAGTAAAAGGTAAGCATATCACATGTATAATATCTCCAGCAACCACCGGATCCTCACAGTCCAAAGTAAATAAACAACAAAACTGTAATAAAAGGTAAGCATATCACATGTATAATATCTCCAGCAACCACCAGATACATGCAGTCCAAAGTAGATAACCACAAAACTGTAGTAAAAGGGTAGCATGTCACATGTATAATATCTCCAGCAACCACCGGATCCGCAAAGTCCAAAGTAGATAACCACAAAACTATAGTAAAAGGTAAGCATGTCACATGTATAATATATCCAGCAACCACCTGATCCTCACAGTCCAAAGTAGATAACCACAAAACTGTAGTAAAAGGTAAGCATGTCACATGTGTAATATCTCCAGCAACCACCGGATCCTCATAGTCCAAAGTAGATAACCACAAAACTGTAGTAAAAGGTAAGCATATCACATGTATAATATCTCCAGCAACCACCAGATACATGCAGTCCAAAGTAGATAACCACAAAACTGTAGTAAAAGGTAAGCATGTCACATGTATAATATCTCCAGCAACCACCGGATCCTCACAGTCCAAAGTAGATAACCACAAAACTCTAGTAAAAGGTAAGCATGTCACATGTATAATATCTCCAGCAACCACCAGATACATGCAGTCCAAAGTAGATAACCACAAAACTGTAGTAAAAGGTAAGTATGTCACATGTATAATATCTCCAGCAACCACCGGATCCTCACAGTCCAAAGTAGATAACCACAAAACTGTAGTAAAAGGTAAGCATGTCACATGTATAATATCTCCAGCAACAACCGGATCCTCACAGTCCAAAGTAGATAACCACAAAACTGTAGTAAAAGGTAAGCATGTCACATGTATAATATCTCCAGCAACCACCGGATCCTCACAGTCCAAAGTAGATAACCACAAAACTGTAGTAAAAGGTAAGCATATCACATGTATAATATCTCCAGCAACCACCAGATACATGTAGTCCAAAGTAGATAACCACAAAACTGTAGTAAAAGGTAAGCATGTCACATGTATAATATCTCCAGCAACCACCGGATCCTCACAGTCCAAAGTAGATAACAACAAAACTGTAGTAAAAGGTAAGCATATCACATGTATAATATCTCCAGCAACCACCGGATCCTCACAGTCCAAAGTAGATAACCACAAAACTGTAGTAAAAGGTAAACATGTCACATGTATAATATCTCCAGCAACCACCTGATTCTCACAGTCCAAAGTAGATAACCACAAAACTGTAGTTAAAGGTAAGCATATCACATGTATAATATCTCCAGCAGCCACCAGATACATGCAGTCCAAAGTAGATAACCACAAAACTGTAGTAAAAGGTAAACATGTCACATGTATAATATCTCCAGCAACCACCGGATCCTCACAGTCCAAAGTAGATAACCACAAAACTGTAGTAAAAGGTAAGCATGTCACATGTATAATATCTCCAGCAACCACATGATCCTCACAGTCCAAAGTAGATAACCACAAAACTGTAGTAAAAGGTAAGCATATCCCATGTATAATATCTCCAGCAACCACCAGATACATGCAGTCCAAAGTAGATAACCACAAAACTGTAGTAAAAGGTAAACATGTCACATGTATAATATCTCCAGCAACCACCTGATCCTCACAGTCCAAAGTAGATAACCACAAAAATGTAGTAAAAGGTAAGCATATCACATGTATAATATCTCCAGCAACCACCAGATACATGCAGTCCAAAGTAGATAACCACAAAACTGTAGTAAAAGGTAAACATGTCACATGTATAATATGTCCAGCAAGCACCTGATCCTCACAGTCCAAAGTAGATAACCACAAAACTGTAGTAAAAGGTAAACATGTCACATGTATAATATCTCCAGCAACCACCTGATCCTCACAGTCCAAAGTAGATAACCACAAAACTATAGTAAAAAGAAAGCATGTCACATGTATAATATTTCCAGCAACCACCAGATACATGCAGTCCAAAGTAGATAACGACAAAACTGTAGTAAAAGGTAAGCATGTCACATGTATAATATCTCAAGCAACCACCAGATCCTCACAGTCCAAAGTAGATAACCACAAAACTGTAGTAAAAGGTAAGCATGTCACATGTATAATATCTCCAGCAACCACCGGATCCTCACAGTCCAAATTAGATAACAACAAAACTATAGTAAAAGGTAAGCATGTCACATGTATAATATTTCCAGCAACTGCCAGATACATGCAGTCCAAAGTAGATAACCACAAAACTGTAGTAAAAGGTAAGCATGTCACATGTATAATATCTCCAGCAACCACCGGATCCTCACAGTCCAAAGTAGATAACTACAAAACTATAGTAAAAGGTAAGCATGTAACATGTATAATATTTCCAGCAACCACCAGATACATGCAGTCCAAAGTAGATAACCACAAAACTGTAGTAAAAGGTAAGCATATCACATGTATAATATCTCCAGCAACCATCAGATACATGCAGTCCAAAGTAGATAACCACAAAACTGTAGTAAAAGGTAAGCATGTCACATGTATAATATCTCCAGCAACCACCTGATCCTCACAGTCCAAAGTAGATAACCACAAACTGTAGTAAAAGGTAAGCATGTCACATGTATAATATCTCCAGCAACCACCAGATTCATGCAGTCCAAAGTAGATAACCACAAAACTGTAGTAAAAGGTAAGCATATCACATGTATAATATCTCCAGCAACCACCGGATCCTCACAGTCCAAAGTAGATAACAACAAAACTGTAGTAAAAGGTAAGCATGTCACATGTATAATATCTCCAGCAACCACCGGATCCTCACAGTCCAAAATAGATAACCACAAAACTGTAGTAAAAGGTAAGCATATCACATGTATAATATCTCCAGCAACCACCAGATACATGCAGTCCAAAGTAGATAACCACAAAACTGTAGTAAAAGGTAAACATGTCACATGTATAATATCTCCAGCAACCACCTGATCCTCACAGTCCAAAGTAGATAACAACAAAACTGTAGTAAAAGGTAAGCATATCACATGTATAATATCTCCAGCAACCACCGGATCCTCACAGTCCAAAGTAGATAACAACAAAACTGTAGTAAAAGGTAAACATGTCACATGTATAATATCTCCAGCAACCACCTGATCCTCACAGTCCAAAGTAGATAACAACAAAACTGTAGTAAAAGGTAAGCATATCACATGTATAATATCTCCAGCAACCACCGGATCCTCACAGTCCAAAGTAGATAACAACAAAACTGTAGTAAAAGGTAAGCATATCACATGTATAATATCTCCAGCAACCACCGGATCCTCACAGTCCAAAGTAGATAACAACAAAACTGTAGTAAAAGGTAAACATGTCACATGTATAATATCTCCAGCAACCACCTGATCCTCACAGTCCAAAGTAGATAACCACAAAACTGTAGTAAAAGGTAAACATGTCACATGTATAATATCTCCAGCAACCACCGGATCCTCACAGTCCAAAGTACATAACCACAAAGCTGTAGCAAAAGGTAAGCATATCACATGTATAATATCTCCAGCAACCACCAGATACATGCAGTCCAAAGTAGATAACAACAAAACTGTAGTAAAAGGTAAGCATATCACATGTATAATATCTCCAGCAACCACCAGATCCTCACAGTCCAAAGTACATAACCACAAAGCTGTAGCAAAAGGTAAGCATATCACATGTATAATATCTCCAGCAACCACCAGATACATGCAGTCCAAAGTAGATAACAACAAAACTGTAGTAAAAGGTAAGCATGTCACATGTATAATATCTCCAGCAACCACCTGATCCTCACAGTCCAAAGTACATAACCACAAAGCTGTAGCAAAAGGTAAGCATATCACATGTATAATATCTCCAGCAACCACCAGATACATGCAGTCCAAAGTAGATAACAACAAAACTGTAGTAAAAGGTAAACATGTCACATGTATAATATCTCCAGCAACCACCTGATCCTCACAGTCCAAAGTAGATAACAACAAAACTGTAGTAAAAGGTAAGCATATCACATGTATAATATCTCCAGCAACCACCGGATCCTCACAGTCCAAAGTAGATAACAACAAAACTGTAGTAAAAGGTAAGCATATCACATGTATAATATCTCCAGCAACCACCGGATCCTCACAGTCCAAAGTAGATAACAACAAAACTGTAGTAAAAGGTAAACATGTCACATGTATAATATCTCCAGCAACCACCTGATCCTCACAGTCCAAAGTAGATAACCACAAAACTGTAGTAAAAGGTAAACATGTCACATGTATAATATCTCCAGCAACCACCGGATCCTCACAGTCCAAAGTACATAACCACAAAGCTGTAGCAAAAGGTAAGCATATCACATGTATAATATCTCCAGCAACCACCAGATACATGCAGTCCAAAGTAGATAACCACAAAACTGTAGTAAAAGGTAAGCATATCACATGTATAATATCTCCAGCAACCACCAGATACATGCAGTCCAAAGTAGATAACCACAAAACTGTAGTAAAAGGTAATCATATCACATGTATAATATCTCCAGCAACCACCAGATACATGCAGTCCAAAGTAGATAACCACAAAACTGTAGTAAAAGGTAAGCATGTCACATGTATAATATCTCCAGCAACCACCGGATCCTCACAGTCCAAAGTAGATAACAACAAAACTGTAGTAAAAGGTAAACATGTCACATGTATAAAATCTCCAGCAACCACCGGATCCTCACAGTCCAAAGTAGATAACAACAAAACTGTAGTAAAAGGTAAGCATGTCACATGTATAATATCTCCAGCAACCACCAGATACATGCAGTTCAAAGTAGATAACGACAAAACTGTAGTAAAAGGTAAACATGTCACATGTATAATATCTCCAGCAACCACCTGATCCTCACAGTCCAAAGTAGATAACCACAAAACTGTAGTAAAAGGTAAGCATATCACATGTATAATATCTCCAGCAACCACCAGATACATGCAGTCCAAAGTAGATAACCACAAAACTGTAGTAAAAGGTAGGCATGTCACATGTATAATATCTCCAGCAACCACCAGATACATGCAGTCCAAAGTAGATAACCACAAAACTGTAGTAAAAGGTAAGCATGTCACATGTATAATATCTCCAGCAACCACTGGATCCTCACAGTCCAAAGTAGATAACCACAAAACTGTAGTAAAAGGTAAGCATATCACATGTATAATATCTCCAGCAACCACCAGATACATGCAGTCCAAAGTAGATAACAACAAAACTGTAGTAAAAGGTAAGCATGTCACATGTATAATATCTCCAGCAACCACCGGATCCTCACAGTCCAAAGTAGATAACCACAAAACTGTAGTAAAAGGTAAGCATGTCACATGTATAATATCTCCAGCAACCACCTGATCCTCACAGTCCAAAGTAGATAACCACAAAACTGTAGTAAAAGGTAAACATGTCACATGTATAATATCTCCAGCAACCACCTGATCCTCACAGTCCAAAGTAGATAACCACAAAACTGTAGTAAAAGGTAAGCATATCACATGTATAATATCTCCAGCAACCACCAGATACATGCAGTCCCAAGTAGATAACCACAAAACTGTAGTATGAGGTAAGCATGTCACATGTATAATATCTCCAGCAACCACCTGATCCTCACAGTCCAAAGTAGATAACCACAAACTGTAGTAAAAGGTAAGCATGTCACATGTATAATATCTCCAGCAACCACCAGATACATGCAGTCCAAAGTAGATAACCACAAAACTGTAGTAAAAGGTAAGCATATCACATGTATAATATCTCCAGCAACCACCGGATCCTCACAGTCCAAAGTAGATAACAACAAAACTGTAGTAAAAGGTAAGCATGTCACATGTATCATATCTCCAGCAACCACCGGATCCTCACAGTCCAAAATAGATAACCACAAAACTGTAGTAAAAGGTAAGCATATCACATGTATAATATCTCCAGCAACCACCAGATACATGCAGTCCAAAGTAGATAACCACAAAACTGTAGTAAAAGGTAAACATGTCACATGTATAATATCTCCAGCAACCACCTGATCCTCACAGTCCAAAGTAGATAACAACAAAACTGTAGTAAAAGGTAAGCATATCACATGTATAATATCTCCAGCAACCACCGGATCCTCACAGTCCAAAGTAGATAACAACAAAACTGTAGTAAAAGGTAAACATGTCACATGTATAATATCTCCAGCAACCACCTGATCCTCACAGTCCAAAGTAGATAACAACAAAACTGTAGTAAAAGGTAAGCATATCACATGTATAATATCTCCAGCAACCACCGGATCCTCACAGTCCAAAGTAGATAACAACAAAACTGTAGTAAAAGGTAAGCATATCACATGTATAATATCTCCAGCAACCACCGGATCCTCACAGTCCAAAGTAGATAACAACAAAACTGTAGTAAAAGGTAAACATGTCACATGTATAATATCTCCAGCAACCACCTGATCCTCACAGTCCAAAGTAGATAACCACAAAACTGTAGTAAAAGGTAAACATGTCACATGTATAATATCTCCAGCAACCACCGGATCCTCACAGTCCAAAGTACATAACCACAAAGCTGTAGCAAAAGGTAAGCATATCACATGTATAATATCTCCAGCAACCACCAGATACATGCAGTCCAAAGTAGATAACCACAAAACTGTAGTAAAAGGTAAGCATATCACATGTATAATATCTCCAGCAACCACCAGATACATGCAGTCCAAAGTAGATAACCACAAAACTGTAGTAAAAGGTAATCATATCACATGTATAATATCTCCAGCAACCACCAGATACATGCAGTCCAAAGTAGATAACCACAAAACTGTAGTAAAAGGTAAGCATGTCACATGTATAATATCTCCAGCAACCACCGGATCCTCACAGTCCAAAGTAGATAACAACAAAACTGTAGTAAAAGGTAAACATGTCACATGTATAAAATCTCCAGCAACCACCGGATCCTCACAGTCCAAAGTAGATAACAACAAAACTGTAGTAAAAGGTAAGCATGTCACATGTATAATATCTCCAGCAACCACCAGATACATGCAGTTCAAAGTAGATAACGACAAAACTGTAGTAAAAGGTAAACATGTCACATGTATAATATCTCCAGCAACCACCTGATCCTCACAGTCCAAAGTAGATAACCACAAAACTGTAGTAAAAGGTAAGCATATCACATGTATAATATCTCCAGCAACCACCAGATACATGCAGTCCAAAGTAGATAACCACAAAACTGTAGTAAAAGGTAGGCATGTCACATGTATAATATCTCCAGCAACCACCAGATACATGCAGTCCAAAGTAGATAACCACAAAACTGTAGTAAAAGGTAAGCATGTCACATGTATAATATCTCCAGCAACCACTGGATCCTCACAGTCCAAAGTAGATAACCACAAAACTGTAGTAAAAGGTAAGCATATCACATGTATAATATCTCCAGCAACCACCAGATACATGCAGTCCAAAGTAGATAACAACAAAACTGTAGTAAAAGGTAAGCATGTCACATGTATAATATCTCCAGCAACCACCGGATCCTCACAGTCCAAAGTAGATAACCACAAAACTGTAGTAAAAGGTAAACATGTCACATGTATAATATCTCCAGCAACCACCGGATCCTCACAGTCCAAAGTAGATAACCACAAAACTGTAGTAAAAGGTAAGCATATCACATGTATAATATCTCCAGCAACCACCTGATCCTCACAGTCCAAAGTAGATAACAACAAAACTGTAGTAAAAGGTAAGCATGTCACATGTATAATATCTCCAGCAACCACTGGATCCTCACAGTCCAAAGTAGATAACAACAAAACTGTAGTAAAAGGTAAGCATGTCACAGGTATAATATCTCCAGCAACCACCGGATCCTCACAGTCCAAAGTAGATAACAACAAAACTGTAGTAAAAGGTAAGCATGTCACATGTATAATATCTCCAGCAACCACCGGATCCTCACAGTCCAAAGTAGATAACAACAAAACTGTAGTAAAAGGTAAGCATATCACATGTATAATATCTCCAGCAACCACCGGATCCTCACAGTCCAAAGTAGATAACCACAAAACTGTAGTAAAAGGTAAGCATATCACATGTATAATATCTCCAGCAACCACCAGAAACATGCAGTCCAAAGTAGATAACCACAAAACTGTAGTAAAAGGTAAACATGTCACATGTATAATATCTCCAGCAACCACCTGATCCTCACAGTCCAAAGTAGATAACCACAAAACTGTAGTAAAAGGTAAGCATGTCACATGTATAATAACTCCAGCAACCACCGGATCCTCACAGTCCAAAGTAGATAACAACAAAACTGTAGTAAAAGGTAAGCATATCACATGTATAATATCTCCAGCAACCACCGGATCCTCACAGTCCAAAGTAGATAACCACAAAACTGTAGTAAAAGGTAAGCATATCACATGTATAATATCTCCAGCAACCACCAGATACATGCAGTCCAAAGTAGATAACCACAAAACTGTAGTAAAAGGTAAACATGTCACATGCATATTATCTCCAGCAACCACCTGATCCTCACAGTCCAAAGTAGATAACCACAAAACTGTAGTAAAAGGTAAGCATATGACATGTATAATATCTCCAGCAACCACCAGATACATGCAGTCCAAAGTAGATAACCACAAAACTGTAGTTAAAGGTAAGCATGTCACATGTAATATATCTCCAGCAACCACCAGATACATGCAGTCCAAAGTAGATAACCACAAAACTGTAGTAAAAGGTAAGCATGTCACATGTATAATATCTCCAGCAACCACTGGATCCTCACAGTCCAAAGTAGATAACCACAAAACTGTAGTAAAAGGTAAGCATATCACATGTATAATATCTCCAGCAACCACCAGATACATGCAGTCCAAAGTAGATAACAACAAAACTGTAGTAAAAGGTAAACATGTCACATGTATAATATCTCCAGCAACCACCTGATCCTCACAGTCCAAAGTAGATAACCACAAAACTGTAGTAAAAGGTAAGCATATCACATGTATAATATCTCCAGCAACCACCGGATCCTCACAGTCCAAAGTAGATAACAACAAAACTGTAGTAAAAGGTAAACATGTCACATGTATAATATCTCCAGCAACCACAGGATCCTCACAGTCCAAAGTAGATAACCACAAAACTGTAGTAAAAGGTAAGCATATCACATGTATAATATCTCCAGCAACCACCGGATCCTCACAGTCCAAAGTAGATAACAACAAAACTGTAGTAAAAGGTAAGCATGTCACATGTATAATATCTCCAGCAACCACTGGATCCTCACAGTCCAAAGTAGATAACAACAAAACTGTAGTAAAAGGTAAGCATGTCACATGTATAATATCTCCAGCAACCACCGGATCCTCACAGTCCAAAGTAGATAACAACAAAACTGTAGTAAAAGGTAAGCATGTCACATGTATAATATCTCCAGCAACCACCGGATCCTCACAGTCCAAAGTAGATAACCACAAAACTGTAGTAAAAGGTAAGCATATCACATGTATAATATCTCCAGCAACCACCGGATCCTCACAGTCCAAAGTAGATAACAACAAAACTGTAGTAAAAGGTAAACATGTCACATGTATAATATCTCCAGCAACCACCGGATCCTCACAGTCCAAAGTAGATAACAACAAAACTGTAGTAAAAGGTAAGCATATCACATGTATAATATCTCCAGCAACCACCGGATCCTCACAGTCCAAAGTAGATAACAACAAAACTGTAGTAAAAGGTAAGCATGTCACATGTATAATATCTCCAGCAACCACCGGATCCTCACAGTCCTAAGTAGATAACAACAAAACTGTAGTAAAAGGTAAGCATGTCACATGTTTAATATCTCCAGCAACCACTGGATCCTCACAGTCCAAAGTAGATAACAACAAAACTGTAGTAAAAGGTAAGCATGTCACATGTATAATATCTCCAGCAACCACCGGATCCTCACAGTCCAAAGTAGATAACAACAAAAATGTAGTAAAAGGTAAACATGTCACATGTATAATATCTCCAGCAACCACCGGATCCTCACAGTCCAAAGTAGATAACTACAAAACTGTAGTAAAAGGTAAACATGTCACATGTATAAAATCGTAGGTTACATGGTTTAACCAAGGCCATTTTTGTACCTATGTGAATTGGATACAATATCTAATTGACAGGTTAATGAACCCTAGATGGCCAGGAAAACATAATGATTCTCTATGGGTGGATCTAGAGGTGGCGCAGGGGGCACTGGCCTCCTCTTTTTTCAACCAAAAATATCTGACAATGGAATAATACACACTCAGTACTGAAAAACAACACCGCATTTTGTGGCTGGTGGTGTTTTCATTCCTTTACCTCTGCATGTTGGAGTTATGTGTGCCAGGATATTGACCCCCGCCTCCCCTTCTAAGCTCATTTATCTGCCCTCTTTTTTTGGCATCAAGTCAAAAATACTTTAACAGAAGTGTGTATAACAGATTAAGATACATTTTTTTTTGAGTCCTCTGTAAGCAAGGCACTTTACACCAAATAAACAATTTTCACAAAACTCCAGCATAAACATATCAGATTCCTTTGAAATCCTAGCACATGTGCTGAAATGTACATGGTGAGCTCTGATGTGTCCTGTTTGGTCATTTTCTGGGGAATTTTTGGCCTTGTGTGTGTGTGTGGATGTCTTCATAACGAAGTGCTAAATTATTTAGTTTACAAGGAACACTAACATTTAAGAGCCTCTAGTTTCATAACTATTGAACTTATTGCTTTGAAGAATGTTAGGACAGAGGAAAGTTGATATGGCACGCAAATAGTACAAGGGACTTTGCAAGAATTAAATGATACAAATGTTGGGAACAAACCAAAATGTAAAAAAATAAATAGATCAATATTGAACATCTCACATCTCATGAGTCCTTCACAAGGAATCTCTGTGATCTTTTTTGTATCTTGGTATAGGCATTAATAATGAGGATAATGCAAGATATTTGTCTGTTTCAGTGGTACCAACCAAAAAATCTGAGGGAAAGACCAAAATAGACATATCCAAGGCTTACTTGGAAAACCTGTACATAACACCAGTCAAAGCGATGAATGAGTATCTACTTACATCAAAGTGAGTTGCCAGGTGTTCAGTTACAGAAACTGTCTACTAAGACCACCTCTCTAATAAGGCCACTTGAGATGGGTCTCTTATGTTGTCAGATTAAATATGTCGTTGTAATTGTTAATCCTGGTTTTATGGCAGTTTTACAGGAGTCTTTATTGTGTCCCCCTTGAGTTAATTATGTTTTTATTGCTGTTCGTTGGTAGGCTGTTCAGGTAGCTTGTCTGTAAGCAACATAAGTCGACAGATTTTGATAAAATTTTGTTGAGGGTTCTTGTAACATCAGAAGTTACAGTCTGTTAAATTTTGGAGGTATTTTGGTTCACTGTAATGTCTTTAAACGATCCCTTACTTTTGTAAGATTTTGTAATTTGTTTATCCTTATTGAAGGAAGGCTTTTATTCATTGGTATTAGGGCTGCCTTTGCTCTGCTTGGCATAGCCTGCATATAAAGCAACCATCAAACCACAACACGGTATCTCTGAGCTTGGATTCATATACTGCCTCTGAAATACTAGATACCACAAATTTATATAGTTATCAGCTACAGGTCCTCACATCACTAGAGATTTTTGTTTCAGAATCTTTGAAATCATCCCATAAGTTAAAATTTAGGATCATTAGGCAGCTTGCAGGTTTTGACAGATGCATATGAACTTAAATTAATGCTGTCTAATTAAGATAGGAGCTAATTCAGTTTAAGATTTTTACGTGATAAATTGATATTTGTCTCTTTATTTACAGACATCTATCAGACCTGACAAGTCATGCCAGGAGAAGTCCATTCAGTGACCGTGAAGTCATTACAGTCTATAAAAGAGGAGAAGTAGAAAGAAAGTAAGTACTTTGAGTGAGAGGACAAAAAGAAGGCAATGTCAGAGAGGTAGAAAAATAACTAATGTGAGACAGGGTTGAAAAGATGCATTGTCAGAGAGGTAGGGAAAAAATAATTTCAGAAAGTGAGAGGTAAAAGAGTAGGCAGTGTGAGAGAGGTAGAAAAAATAACAGGCCTGAGAGAGGGATTAAAATGTAGGAAATGTGAGAGGTAGAAAAAAACTAATGTGAGAGGGGTGAAAAGTAAGCAATAAGAAGAATTTTGACAAAGTACTGTGAGGCATTTAAAATAAAGAAATAAAATGTGTCTTGTGAAAAATTCATCAGAATGAATGTTTGTTTATGATTTGGTACATTTTCAGAAAGGAAGATGATAACCTCATTAAAAATCAGAAGTAATGCTGTCTTCATAATGCCAATTTGAAAATAAAAGATGATTGAATTATGATGATTAGCCATTATATAATATATCATGAATCATATCATTATCTCTTAATTTAGAATAAAATTCATCTTTTATTGTTCACATCATATTATTGTATCCCTAGACAAAGTCGGGGCTTACTATGTTTTCATACCGGTCCCGCGCCGCCGCCGTATATAAATCATGTTGGCGCGATAACTCAAAAAATATTTCACGGATCTTTACCAAACTTGGTATATGTATAGATATGGGTGAATGGACGACGCCTGTTTAAAATGAGGTCATGACCTTCACTAGGAGAGTGTCCTTGACCTTGAATAGGTCCAGTTTTGGGGAAAATCACACATATTCTTAAATATCTCAAGAAATCTTGCATGGATTGAACTCAATATCAACTTGATTGAAGATCATGGATAGGGTTGTCATGTTCCAGAAACTGGTGGCGCCACCTATTATTCTTTAATTGTTTTCTTGCCTTTTAATACCCCCAAAATTGCCACTTGACAGTACTGTTAGCATTATAAGTAAAAAACTAATGGACAGATTTCTTTTATATTATGCATATACATAGATATGGGTTATGGGATGATGTTTATATAAATTGGAGTCATGACCTTTCCTATGAGAGTGGCCTTGACCTTGAATATTCCCATATTTAGTGAAATTCACACAAAATCTTTAATATCTCAGTAAGGGATACATGGAATGACTCAAAAATCAAATCGACCAAAGATCTTGGATAGCTTTGTCTTTTGCAGAAAATAGGTGGTGCCACCTTGTGTCGTTTTCTTGTTAAAATGATGTTAACGCAATAACTTTGTAAGAATTTGAGGTACAGTCACCAAACCCACAGGTTTGATGCATCTTATCAATGGCTAAGTCAAGTTCGAATATAGATGACCTTGATGCATTTTTTCAAGGTCAAAACAGCGATTATGCTAAAATGATATTAGGGAAATAACTCAAAAAGAATTTGTGATACAGTCACCAAACCTACAGTTTAGATGCATCCTATCAAGGGCTGGGGGGAGGGGGGGGGGGGGGGGGGGTTGATTGTCTGGGGATACTTTGGCACCTGCAGTGCTAAGGAATATCTAGTCTGAACTTTCATTTTACCTCTACCCTTAACTTTTATTATGCTTTATTTTAAGAGCCCTTGAAGTTTGGGGGAGTATGGAGGCATTACAGAAGGAGAGGAAAAGACGTATAGCAGTTGAAGATTATGAGAAATGGTGTAAGTATAGTCTCACAAGATCATAAGCATTAAATATGTTGAAAGAGAGCTTGCACACTTTGTATATAAAATCCATTCAGCTCACTGGAAATAAGACCATGCTAAGCTTTATTAAACTAAGTCTTTTAACACTCCATAACAATAGAAATGTTCCAAATAAATGTAATGCCTGTTTCAGAAGAAGTTTATTAACTAAACTTTGTTTGAATTTTGCTAGCATCAATGAAATTGAAATTTATTAAAATTATTTTTCTGTTTAAGCAAGGAAGTGGATGGTTGTTTTGAGATTTGAATTTCTTTTAGATTTTAGGGATGAGATTCATCTAGGTTCTTCAATGAAAAGGCTTGATTTTTCATAAGCCTCAGTCAGTCAGTATAATTAAAATATATATTTAACATATCAGGTTGCAGTACTTGGCTCTGTTACAGATTTGTTCAACATCAAGAGAGCCAAGCGTGCGTATGAGATTGAGCACCAAGAAGCGATGGCTGAGAAACCATTTATTTTTAAGGGAGCTGCAAACATTGGCTCAGTAAGTTGCAAAGGAATGGTTAAAATAATAACATTTATATGTTGATATAACTCTCTCAGTTAGAGCCTGATTCTAAAATTGGATTGGTCACAGGATGTAGAATTGATCTTTGTATAAATTTTATCACAGGAAGATTTGCATGTTATTACACATACATAACAACTACACTATAAATACCTGTTATGAAATTTAAGATCTAGAAAACAAAACTGTAGACACTTACAGTTCTGCTTCTGAATAATCATTACTTTTTGTGTATTATGGTTATGATAGTAAATTAAATGTCAATTAATGATTGATTATCATTGTTCAGATCAATTGAATTTAATATTTAGATATATGTATGTTTCATTTCTTTGTTCTCTAATGACCATTAAGCACAAAGTTTATGATATGAACAAAAGTTTTGTCATCAGAGCTGTTTAAATAATCAGTAGCCCTCTGAAACCTTCACTGCTCACAAATGATTTTCATCAGGGGACATAATTATGATGTGTACCTTATTAGGATCATATGGAATCTGTTTTTACAACATATCCTTTTCTTCCTCCAGGCAGGAGAGTCACTGTTCAAGACAGGATCAGGAAAAGTTGTGTTGTCTGCCATTGGAATGTAAATAACCTCTTTAATATTTAATATATTGTATGATTTGGGTCTCACCAAAATTTAAAAATAACTGAGTATGAAAGACGCCTTAAATTAATGTAGTCTGATCATCTGTTGTTTGCAATACTGACAGTGAATGAAAGTTTTGATCAAATTTAAGCTCCTCAGGTTCACATGATAAAATGTACACTTTTACACTATCATGAAAAAACAAACATGAACAATTTAAAGGAAGGGCTTTCAATTTCCAATTCTTTTGGCAGTTTTATGATGAAGCAACCTGGAATAGTTACTAAATCTCTTTTATCTAAGGAAGTAAAATTATATATATATCTTTCCGGGACACTTCTTAATTGCTCACTTTTATGCTTGGCAATATTTAGTCACAAATGGAAGCAGTATTATTCACTCGTTAAGTTTTATGTTAAGCAAAGGATTTTCATATAAAAAACTGCTTTATTGTTAAAATATAAAACTAAAATAGAATTATTTTATGAGTTTATTAAATATGAAGGCTTTGTTAGATGCTGTGATTTTCTGTCCTAGTAAATGTTGCATCAATATTATTTCAAGTGTGTTCTTCTTGAAATAATATAAAAGTTTTAATACCCTTTGGAAGATCTTTCTTCAACTGCAGATGGTATTTATAAGTACATCTATATTACTATTAAGCTATTATAATTATGTAAGCCAAGTACATATATTGACTATGTGTAATTCCATGTTTCAGCAATCTTTTCAACTGTGTCATCAAGTTCTGTGCCTGGCTGTACAGTGGATCTCACAGCATGTTTGCCGAAGCCCTGCATTCCCTTGCCGATACTATCAACCAGGTAACTATCTAAATCACCATCATTACAATTTAAATATAAAATAGAAATATATATACATACATAAAAAAAATTGGTAGTATAGTAATTTAGCTCAGCTGACTATAAGTCATCTGAGCTGTGGTGATGGTCCCTTGTCCATTACTGCTTGGCCGGCCATCAGTTTACAGGGCACGTTTTGAAATCGTTGGACCTATGAATCAGAAATTTAGCTTACAGTTAGATGTCTGAAAAATCTCCTACCATACTGAATAGTGGGTCACTATGACTTCATACTTTTGAGATATAAGGTAAAAGCATCATTGTTGCACTTGAAGACTGCATGATATCAAAACCACTGATCTGATATTGATCATATTTAATATAACCATTCCTCTATGAATTTCCTATGTACATACCAGAAATTAGGTCAGTATTGAATAATTTCATGAAGTTATACATAATGAACTTTGTAAAAAATCAGGAAATACATTTACTCAATAAACATGAAAATTATTGTAGCTAAAGACTTTTTTTCATGAATGTAACTTTTAAATTCAGATTTAAAATATGTAAAATTAAAACAGTGAATCTGATAAAAACTATTAATGCAAAAAAATTAAATGCTAAAAAATAGGTTTTAATAGATACTTAAAAGCATTATTCCCCTGAAAGTGAAATAAAGGTATCAGTCCTTTCTGTCCACCTGTCTGTCCATCTGTTAATATTTCATATGCAACACAGTATCTCAAAACTGTTACTGTTTTCTAATGGCAGTTTTTTCAGAGTTTTAGCTTTGGAATCATATATTTAGAACTTTGCAAACCAAGTAGGAGGGCCCCTTTCCTCATAGTTTTAATATGCTAATACAAAAGAAAACAATTACAATAGAAATAAGCATATTTTGCATTTGCTAAATTTTTCAAACTTCAACTGAGCGCACCGACCCATGGGTCCCTAGTTTTTACTAATATTTATTCTATTAACATTAGCAGTACTAAACCTATGGTAAAGTTATTATTAATTAAAGAGAAATAAATGATAATTTTTTTAGTTTCATGTATGGCATTGGCAGTAGGGCTGGGTACCAATCACCATATTCAGGTACAATACTTATTGGGACACAAAGTGATATCCAATATGTATTGACGATATGCTTCATTTAAACTTTAAAGATCATTTTCTGATTAACTACACTCTAGATAAGGTTTTCTTAAAGAATAAAAAAAATCAGTCTATACACCTTTACCGTCTCCTTTTAATTTAGTCTCATACTTATAAAATATTGGGCATTAAAATCTCTTGAAAAAAAGTCTTTGTTTATAGTCCTTACAACTACCCCCTTCCCAATCATGTTTGCATTTAATTGGCCAGATTTTTTATTATATTTTACATAATATGTAATAACATGATGTAACTACCTTTGTTTACTTTTAACTGATTTTTTCCCAAGGCTTTGTCAACTAGTTTTACCTGTTGTTGCACTTGTAGTTCAGATAAGGCAGGTATAAATAGACCTCGTAAAATCACCGTGCTTACATATAAAACAATAGGAGGTAAAAGGATTGATCACAAAGTGGAATACATGCCTTACTGACATCACAAAAATAAAAAAAAGGAATATTATTTTAATAGTAGCAATGTATAATGTGAGCATCGATTTCAGCAAATACTGAGGAAATACTGACATGTCATGGAACACCATCATGTGTACATAAATCGTAGAGTCGATTATAGGAGTTATATGACAATAGATGTGATCTTATTCAAACCTTGTAAGGCAAACAGCGCAAATATAAAATAGTTTTAGCTTATATATATAGTTCAGATTATAGTTTAGGTAAGGGTTGTATCTATGTTTGTTTCTTCGATACAACGACACAGCATCAAAAGCATAACCGTAACAGTGTCGATGTTGTGTATCGACAAGTATTGATGTATTAGTGTATTAATTCAGCCCTGATTGGCAGGTATAAAACGTAAATAAAAGAAAAAATTTTCAAGTTTTTTGCTTGGACACATAATTAGGCAGTGGCTGCTGATTAGATAATTTAGTATATTATAATATAGTCTTTTCCTCTGTGCAGGTGATTCTGGCAATTGGGCTGCACCAATCTCTGAAAGAGGCAGACACAGAGTACCCGTAAGTATCACCTTAAGGCAGGTTTGATCTGAATAATCAGACTGTAACGGGTTGAGTTATATGGATTTACTTGTGCAGTGAAATCTTGTAGGGTCAAACTGACCCACTGGACACATTGAATCCCGGACTTGTATTAAATAATAAGTTTTAAGTTTCTGCTATCTTTAGTTAAATTATCACCACGCAAGTTTCTATTGATGCCTTAGACTTTAATACACAGAAATTGTAATGTATGTTGCTTGCTTTTTACAGCTAATTATTAATATTTTTGCACAAATTATAGGAAACAAAATTTATTGATATTGTTTTAATTTATTCAGATTTCCACTGATATTCAGTACAACAAGCACACAGGGCACAAAATACAGTAATCTCCCAAAGCAAAAGCATGCTTGCAATGTCACTTCACTATGATTACCAATTATGGTGTTATTTTACATTATTGCTGCTGTTATTTATTAAATTTGTAACCCACAAGTACTTATTTTGGAAAAAAAAGTTATAAACACCTGACACAGAGCAGACACAAATGATTCCAGAGCATTCTCTGGATAAAATCCTTCCCACTCTATTTGTTACCTGTATTTGATATACTTGTGACATGTACCAGGTATGGCTGGGGTAATTTCCGCTACATTTCGGCTCTGATCAGCGGTGTTGGTATCTTCTGTATCGGTGCTGGTTTGTCATGGTACCATGGAGTGCAAGGCCTGCTTCATCCTCAGTCAATTGAGTCTCTCTTTTGGGTATGTATGATTATTTACTCTTTCTGAAATGTTGTAAGAATTCCTTATATACAAAATAGGCAGTACCTAGTTAGGTTGTATTTAGGAAATTATGTCAGCACCTTTGAGGCCACACAAAAGAATAATAATCTATGCATGCTTTTTTGTTATAACTTCATTTATATTAAATTGGAACCATTAAATGGAACAGTAAGGACATTATTATTTGTTTGAGAATTTCTTTATTCGTTACTGACCACAGCTTGACTTACTCTGTTAATAAATCCCCATTGGTTGCTAAAAATAACACCTGTCAGCACAAGTGCATCATCATATTCAGTCATAGGTGGGGGTCAGAAGAGTTATGCCTGAAATCAATTCCCTTCAGTGAAGGCTCAGTATAATAAAACCTTCTCAAAAGCCATTTACACTTTGAATGATAAGGGTTAAGGTTGTTTAGATGTTCTAGATTATGAAATCTAGAGTAAAGGGAGGGAAAATATGTCCTTTTTCATTTCCATGGCCTCTTTGTGTCAGTTAGTAGAGTTGATTTTAACTGTTGGGGGGGGGGGGGGGGAAGGCTGTTTGTTGTCCTGGAAATGATTGGGAAAAACTCTTGGTGGGTCTAAAGGCTGTCCAACCCTGAGGGGTTTCCATAACTTGGATTATCACAGTATTTATTGAAGGTATAATTAAATTAATTCTTGAGATCTCCATTTTTGCTTTAATTTTCCAGGGTATAGTTGTGCTGGGTGGTTCATTTCTCTCCGAAGGTGGTATGTATATTTTTCAAAATCTTTTATTATTCATATATTCATCATGAGTAAATAATGAGTTTAACAATGTCTTGACAGCTGGTTCAAGTAACATAATTTAAACATTTAACTAGTTATTAAGTTAAGACTTCATTCATATTTTGTAAATGAATCACTTTTTATTGAGACTGAAAGTATGAATTATTAACATAATTAAATTTGTTGTATTTTGTTAGGGTGTAAAATATTTTTTTTTAATCTGTAAAGTTATTTAAATTGAAATTTAGATGTTAGGACATATGGGTTTGATAATGATGATTTATATGTAGTTTATACAATAATTAGTTGTGTCCTGCCAGTGAGTGCCACTTAACTCCTGTTGAGCTGGAGTATAAATTGATCTTCAGGAACAGTCTCATAGTTTCAATCAATTATCACTTCTGCCTTTTTTTTGCATGGTAAATAATTATTCCATTAATTTCAGTAAAGGTTAATAAAATATAATTTTATGATAATTATTTCTTCATAGTTCTAAATCAATAAGATTACATATTGTGACATTTATACATTAAACAGGGGCTGACCTTATCATTTTCAGACATTCCCTTACATTATAAGGAAATCTAATGGACCTATAATATCATTTAAGCACTTTTCATGATTTTATTAATTTATTTAATCATGTAAGTTCAACTGATTAATATTCTGGAAGTTTTATGTTTTCTTCAAGGTTCAGTTTCCATAAAAATTTAAGACAATAGCTACACATAGGAAAATATATATATTATATATACTGCAAAACAGTTGGAGATTTTTCTTTATTTTATGTGATTTTTTTCTACTTCAGCAACTCTCCTGATCGCCATAAACCAAGTAAGAAAGAGTGCTAGGCAGGAGAAAGTGACCTTTTTGGAATATGGTATGTCAGCAAAATTAGCACATTTTGTCTGTTCAAAGGTAGAGCTGCAGTCTAGCAGTGGCAGACTGCAGAGCTATTATTAACATATAGAACTGTATAGCTGTTAACTTTAACCAGGCCATAGATGTGTAAAATATATTATTAACTACAAAATTAAAAATTAATCTTAACCTTTTCATGGCAGACTGAAAAGGTTAAAAAAAGTTAAAAATCCATGGAAGATCTGAAAGTGATAAACAGTTTTAGACTTCATGAGGACGGGAGCAATACACAGTCACAGGTGCATTTTGACATTAAAGTATGAATTCAAATATTTTTCGATATTAACAGATGTCCCCATTGATGATATTTTTCAACTGCTTGAAGCTAATGTCCAACTTTTGATTATCAGTCACTCTGTGATATATTATGTATTTATAATGAAACTTCATTGGTCAAAAATGAATTCAGTGGTATCTTATGACCCATGTGCTGTAACTTGTCACATAGCTACAAATATCATGCTTGTTTCGAAACATGACATATGATAAAATTATATGATAATTGTCAAAGTTTGGCTTGATTTATACTGTTTTATATTTTTGTCAGACAACTTGATATTTTCTCATAAGGTTTTGTACTTGTTTATTAAATCCAGAGGGGCAGCATTAACAACTTGTTTTATTTTAGTATGAACTGTACAGTGACACTCATTGACTGGTTTGTTTCTCACAGTATCTCGTGGCATTGACCCCAGTGTTAATGTTGTGTTGCTCGAAGACCTTGCGGCTGTGATCGGTGTGGGCATCGCTGCAACGTGTATGGGACTGTCATACTATCAAGGTCACCCCATGCCGGATGCTATCGGCTCCCTTCTGATTGGTGGACTACTTGGAGGCGTCGCTGCCTTCATTATACAGACTAATATCAGTGCCCTCGTTGGCAGGTAGGTGTCAATAATAAATTAATAATAATGGCACTAATGATACAAGATGTAGTCAGTGATTATAAACATATGATTATTATTATTTTGGTGTTTATTTGCAATCAGACTTTAATAATTGCTTTCTTTGTTTGTTAATGGGAAATCAATCAGTGTCCAAACTGCTGTTGATCTCACTGACCAGGTCTGTATGTTATCTTCCGGCTGATTACACGGCTTGTTGGCTATTGCTGGAAGCTTGTTGCCTCGGGCTTGCTAACTTATGCTTGTTAGATGGTGCTGATTACAACACTCTAACTCAAAAGTAATGTTACCTCACAGACCTGATAAGTTGCTTATCATTAGTCTGGGTATGGAGAATGAACAACCACTGTTGCAATGTATAAGTCAATAAAATTTGAAGGCATATAATGAAGACGCGTCTGATGATTCAAGAAGCAAGCTTCGCATTGAATTCTTGGAAGCTTTGTGTATCTCATGTGATCTCATATGCAAATGAAGGTGGTAGAATAATAAAATCACCAATAATAATAACAACAGTAAAAGTGATAAGACTACTACTAAAAATAATGATAACAAGAATAATAAAAAAAATATATTTGATTGCCATGTATTCAAACTTCTCCAGAGAAAAGGTTCTTGTCAGGAAAGGGGAACTCTCAGGCATGGATCCCAGGTGCAACTCCTCATGTATCTATCAATATCTTCCAGGTCTATTCCGCCGGAAAAGAAAGCTGAGATCACCAAGGACCTAGAGAGTGACAGACTGATCAGGTGAGACTCCCATTGTTTTTGTTTGAAAAAATGTTTCTAAAATTTTTAATCAATTTTAATGGGAGATGTGTTTTCAGCTAAGTATACAAGTGGTAAGTGTTTTTCGATGCTGGAATGATTGACACCATTGGATACTGGGTATTCTTTACATAAGTGGCACTGGAGAATGATTTTTTCTTGTATGTTGTTTGTCTAAAGTAAGTCCATATGGTATTATTTCTTCTACTTTTCAGATGCTACATGTATATGCTTTGATTTCCAATGAACTGCTGTGACAATTGTAAATATTTGCAGGAAGTCCTAGCTTGTTAGCTCAGTTGACTTTAAGTCATGCTGGGCTATAGCGATGGGTCTTTGTCCGGCGTCCTTCCGTCTGTCCGTCCGGCCGGCCGTCCGTCCGTTAGCAGGGCACAAATTGTAACCGTAGGGGCTAGGGCCATGAACCCTATGCAGTCTTAGAGGATCTAAAAAGATCTCCTTGCAAACCTGAAATTAGGTCACTGCGACCTATATTCTCGAAGTTATGGGGTGTGTTTGCACCCCCCAGAAATACTTCTTTTAGCCAAAATTTTCATCCAAAACCTTCCATCTTTCACATACAGCTCACCTACCAACAGGGGAAGAACCATAATTATTTTGAGGTCACAAGGTGAAAGGTCAAGGTCACAGAACCAACTTCTTTGAAAAGCCTCAGGATGCATTTTAAGCCAAACCTTTCATCCCAATTCTTTGATCTTTCACATATAGCTCACCTACTAAGTGGGAGAAGAATCCTATAGATGTTGAGGTCACAAGGTCAAAGGTCAGGGTCACAGGATCCACTTCTTTGAAAAGGTTGTGGACACATTTCAAGCTAGACCTTTCATTCCAAACCTTTCAGCACTGATATCGCTTCTCTGCCAACAGGGGAAAAGACCTGTTGATTTTGAGGTCAAAGGTCAAGTTCACAGCACCCTCTTCTTGCGTGGAGTCATTTTAAGGCAAACTTTTCAATCTATACTTTCCATCTGTCATATATGGCTTGCCTACCAATAGGAGAAGAAGCCTATTGATGTTGAGTTCAAAAGGTCAAAGGTCAAGGTCACAATATTGTTCTAAATGCTTGTGAACATATTTCAAGTGAAACTGTTCAACCCAAACCTTCAGTCTTTCACATATGCCACATCTATGCATCACTGAATTTGATTAAAACTTCATATTTATGGGTCTTTTTGCATGAAGAAATAACTAATTGATTTTGAGGTCAGCTGGTCAGGAGGTTAAAGGTTGCAGGTCTAAGTTATTCACTCATTGGTTGCCAAGTAATTACACCCGGCCAGATGTAAGTGGTAAGTAGTTACCCATCATTTAGAAAGAATCCAGTTGATATGTAGGCAAAAGGCCAAGGTCATAGGTCAGGGATGTTCACAATAACTTATTTTGTAGACCATCTCTATTTTTCTTGTTTTCTTGTATATATAACCATGGCACTCACAACTGGTACATGTCACTATGAGCCCATAATTGTTAGTGACACTTGTGATATATGACTCCCTTTTGTATCAGCTCATGGAGTGATAAGGATATATCATTAGTGCATAACAAAAACACTGTTGCTGGAATGCTTTGGCCAGGCATTAAGACTATGAGAGTTAAGTGTTAAGGTTTAGCTACTGATTTATAAAATGATGGGAACATTTTGCAGTTTATTTCATGGAATCATAGCAATAAACTTAGTTTTCTAGATATCTGAATATTATTATACAAATCATCAGATATACCAGCAAGTGTTTGTTCTGATAATATGTGGGTCTTTACCTGGATTTAGGATGGCTTTATTTGATTACAAGACTTTTAGTGATGCTTTCTGCATTTCTTTTCTTTTAGGTCTTGCAGTTTACCTACCCTGCTGACCCCATTGAATAGTAAGCTGATAATAAAAACAAATTGGACTTGCACTTTTTACATTTGCATGTCCATAAATCTGATATGAGAGCTCTCCAACCTGATCATGCCTTTTGAATTGTTTTGGACATTCATAACTGTTACATTCTTCGAAGCAATTGCTACAAGTTTAGTGTCTTATTGGAGGATGTGTGATATCAAATGTCAGACTTGTCAGAAAACCATTATGTCTGCCAGGTAGCCATTTCAGAAATCCTTTTGCCAGGGCAGTTTCAGTGATTTTTTTATGATGTTTGGTCCCTTTTAGAGGATGTTTGTTGTTCAATTTCCGACCTGTCAGAAATCCAATATGGCCACCAGGAAGCCATCTTTAAATTCCTTTTGAACATATTATCTCAAGAACTATTAAAGTGAATGCAGTGGGATGTATATTAATGTTATCTTGCATTGGGTCAAAGATTTCTTAATAAATATGACCATCATTTATGAAAGCTCAGTACAGTTGACTTGTATTGAATAAAAATTAATATGGAAGCACCCGTTTCACAATAATTCTTGCATGGATTTCCTTGATCTTTTGCTATATTTTGATCTTAAGTGTGGCCTGTGTGGTATTCCTTTTGAGACTGACAGGTATCGAGCAAGCTGTAGGATTAGTTCCTGATAGCTCAACAACCATACATTTTGCCTCAGACCATCATTGTGCCGCAGAAAAACCTTGTGAGTGGGTTAACTCAAAAAATATTTCACTGATTTTTTTCAAACTTTACATTTGTATAGATAAAGGTAAGGGGATGAAGCCTATTTAAAATGGGGTCATGACCTATGCTAGGAGAATGACCTTGACCTTGAATAGGTCCATTATTGCTGAAAATAACACAAATTCTTAAATATCTCAAGTAAACTTGCATGGACTGGTCTAAAAATTAAGGTGACCAAAGATCTAGGATAGCCTTGTGATATACCGGAAACTGGTGGCGCCACCTATTATCCTTTTCTTGTTTTTACGCATTTTAATACCCCCATAATTGCCACTTGACAGTACTGTAAGCATTATAAGTCAAAAACTAATGGACAGATTTCTTTCATATTATGCACATGTAGAAAGATGGGCTATGGGATGAGGTCTGTTTACATTTGGGTCATGACCTTTACCATGAGAGTGGCCTTGACCTTTAATGTGTCCATATTTGGTGAAAATCGCACACCTCTTATGATATCTCCAGTGTTGGTAGCCATATGGATTTCAAACGTGACTTATGTATGGCCCACTACTAAAGTAAGAACCCTATAGGTTCTAGGGTCATGAGGTCTAAGGTCAAGGTCACTGGACTTGCATCTTACAAGATACTTTGGATGCATTTTAAGCCAAACTTTCAAGGTATATCATCTTGCACATATAGTTCATCTGCCAATAGAGGAAGACCCCTATCAATTTTGAGGTCACAAGGTCAAAGGTGAAGGTCACAGGAGCCATCTGTCCAAAAATTAGTTTCTGGATGATAATTCCTGCTTTTATTAATGTATGGATTTCAAACTTGACTTGTATATGACCCATTGGAAAAACAAGACCGAAATTGATTTTGGGGTCATGAGGTCAAAGGTCAAGGTCACAGGACACATCTTTAAAAAGATTGTGGATGCATTTTCAGCCAAACAATTCATCTCAGACATTTCATCTTGCACATATAGATCACCTGCCAAGAGTGGAAGACCCCTATCAATTTTGAGGTCACAAGGTCAAAGGTGAAGGTCACAGGAGCCATCTGTCCAAAAATTAGTTTCTGGATGTTAATGCTCGCTTTTAATGATGTATGGATTTCAAACTTGACTTGTGTATGTCCCATCGGAAAAGCAAGACCCGAATTGATTTTGGGATCATGAGGTCAAAGGTCAAGGTCACAGGACACATCTTAAAAAAGATGTGGATGCATTTTCAGCCAAACATTTCATCTCAGACATTTCATCTTGCACATAAAGTTCCCCTGCCAATAGAGGAAGACGCCTGTCAATTGTGAGGTCACAAGGTCAAAGGTGAAAGTCACAGGAGCCATATGTCCAAAAATTAGTTCCTGAGATGATAATGCAAGCTTGGATTAATATATGGATTTCAAACCTGACTTATATATGGCCCATCAATAAATCTAGACCTCTATTGATTTATATATAAAAGTGGATGATCAATATCAATTTTGGGGTCACAAGGTCAAAGGTCAAGGCCACAGGAGCCATCAAATTAGTTTCTGGATGATAATTCCTGCTTTTATTGATGTATAGATTTCAAACTTGACTTATATATGTCCCATTGAAAAAGCAAGACCCCAATTGATTTTTGGGTCATGAGGTCAAAGGTCAAGGTCACAGGACCAACATCTTCAAAAAGATTGTGGATTGATAGATGGAAGAAACAATAATTGCTTGCCAAGTGTCAGTATATGCTGCTAAAAAATGGGGCCTATTCTTAAAGGGGGGTGGGGGGCCTACTATGTCTGGGGATACTCTGGCACCTGCGGTGCCAAGAAATATCTAGTTCACTATGTTTTAACCTGACATATATGATAAGAATTTATGGCAATGTAGAAAGTTTAAACAAAATTGGCATATAGGTTCTGCAACAATTTTACTAGTTGTGAATCACAGCCCATGATGTCGCAGGTCATGCTTGGCAGCTGAGCGTCATGACCCATGGGTCACTTGTTTTAGAATGGGATGACCCCTCACTCAACACAGTAATCTGAAGTTGTATTGTTTCAGGGCCCTGTATGACGTGAAAGCTACAGACCTGGGGGCATCACAGACTCGTTTCAAGGCTGAAATTGACTTTGATGGCAAAGAGCTGACCCGGCTCTACCTGGAACGGCAAGACATGGACACGATGCTTAATGTAAGAGACCCTGGTCTTAAATATACACAATAAAGCTTCGCTGAGTCAAAGTCAAAATGATTTATTATAAAACTTTAAAGAACATAACTAAGGGTCAACACAAGAAGATTTTATATGGTTATAATTAAACTTCAAACTGTTTGCATGTAATTTTAACAAAACATGTTATCTGAATTTTTTTTTTCACCTGAGTCCTGTAGAATCTAGCTCCTGTGCTGAGTCTAAGATCGCTGGAAAATAAAAAAAACACTGAATACTTAAAGGGGGGGGGGGGGGCAGGGGGATGCCCTTCCTTGTAAATGTATTCATTCAGTGCTTTAAATTTAGAAAATAAAATAAACTATATAGGTCCTTCCAAATCAAAATGAGGTGCGGTACAGATTTAATGTAAATATGCTTTTTTCTTCTGGATTACCTGTAATGAACTGACTGATTTAAATTTTTTATTATTCTTTAAGTCATTAAATACCCAGTACATTTTAAAGTGCCATTAAACTCCTTGCAACATTGAAGCAGGTAGATATATAGCATGTTATTATATTCCCATTTGACATGTGTCTTGTTTCAATGGTTTATCAGGAGATCCAGACAATACAGAACATTGAGGATATGGAGTCCTTCATGTTAAAACACGGAGAAAAGATCGTTGACACGCTTGGTGGTGAGGTGGACAGGATCGAAAAGAACTTGAAGGTTAGTGGCTGCACATTATTTGTTTAACTAATGTGTGTGTTACATATCAGTTCTGAACAGTTGTTGTTGATTGAGATTTCTAGTGAACACATGGCTGCCACATGTGCAAACATCGGCATAACAGGCATATTGTCTGGCAGTGTCTAGAACTGTGTGGTATAAATATAGCAACTTGAGGGCCTGGTCAGCAGGTTCCTTGTCCTGTTTTGATTCTCATTATCTGCTTGGGCTGGTTCTGTTGTATTTAAACAGTGCACCATAGACCCTTGGTGTAAAATTTGAAGGACCAGATATAGGATTATTTTGGGCATATACCAGCACTGAACCAGTAATCTTTTGCACATGTTAAAAACTGGAACTATTGTGATCCCTTTATTCATACCAACCAGTGAACATGCTTGGTTCTTTTAAGCATGATAACTCAAAGTTATGAAATTTGTTGACTGACTTTAGTTGCTGAGAGGTATAGCTTGTAATGCTTCAGTGTTGCTTTAACATAATTATATAAATATGTATCCTGTGATATATTACAGAGTAGACACCCTCAGCTGAGACATGTGGATTTAGAGCAGCTCTGAGGATGGATGGAATTATATGAATTCTGTGATACCTGTGATACCTAAGAAGAAGCTGTCAATCATGTTATGATGCCTCTAAAAAGAGCACAATGATGCAGAGAGCCAGGTTACAAGCAAATGCTGCTGCTGCTACTGACATGCTTATCATACAATGTGTGTCTTAAATACTTACTGTTTTTAAGTGTTTCTCATCCTGCTTCGTCATAGACACAGTGTAGTATTTAGGAAAACATGACCAGGGGATAACAATGATGTAGAAAGGTGTATTTAAATACACAAATACCCTACTAGGCCAAAATTTTTGGACATTTATGCAATTATAAATAATGTGAGCTGCATGTTTAAATGACTAGCACCCCTTCACAGGTCTGAACACCCTACATGCAAAACCATTATAATTTATGTTCAAAAAGCAAATGGTTCACCCTGAAAAAAAGTGGTAAATTCTCATTTTCTGATTTTAAAAAATTAAATCTTCCCTTGTACAGTTTGACCATGGTAATGGGCTCTCTTATCTCAATCTGGTAATACTGGTCCCTATGGTATGCTCGAATCCAAAATTGAATACCAATTATACTATTACTTTCTGATGTAGAAAACACCAAAAATAGTGTATGAACAGCGGAACCTTCCAGCTGGGAACACTGGTTGACCATGGCTTCTGCTTGAAATAGAGAGGACCTCCAGTTGTATGTAATGTAGAATTGCTCTGAACAGAGAGGTAGATGTTAGGAGGGGTTTCTCTGCAGTTAGGGGTATGGAATGCCAGTTTGCTCTAACCTCAAAATTATCACTGATAAATTGAATTTCATGAAAATAAGGTGGTTACTATAGAATCTATCCTACAGGTTGGATAGACAATATGATAATACTTTTTAACTAATAAAAATTGTGAGAGAAAACAGTTCATTAGAACATTAATGGGTCTTTGATGAATGTAGGGGCTGCAAAGGTAGAAATCAAACTGGTAGCATAGGACAGATTCTATAGTTCGGCCAAAATAAGAACATTCCATGCCATGATCTGTCATCTTTTTAAAGTGTAGGACTTAATTAATCAATATCTTTTTCAAACTGGATAAAAATATATACCAGTAATATATTATGGGAAAGATAACATTTTTGTTCATTTTTTGTCCATGAAGTGTTAACCTTTCATCACATTTGGTATTAGTCTCATGAATTTTACACACATGGGGTAAGTTAAATGTCACATTTGTTGCTATTACTCAAGGAATTGCAAAGAATGATTCAGTTAAAGTTTTTTTTGCTATGCTATTTAAACGGCTTTTGTGGGCTTGTATTAAATATTCCAGGGTACAAAACAGCTTAGAAATGGAAACTGATTAGAAAAACTTTGTGACGGAAGGTTGTTGGGTACATTTTTGTATTAACTTTTTGAATAATAAAGAAACCACTATCAGTTAATGATATAATCAAGACTAGTCATTATTTGGATGAAAGACATTTGCTGCTTAATGCTGTATTTATTCAGTATAGCCATACAGCTGTGCATCCCTTGATGAAAAAATGTATATTATTGTACAGCACACTAATGCAGAGAGATGATATGGGAGAAATCATGTGTTAAAATCAGAATTGTCATCAGTTATATCCGTTTAGCATTGAGATTTTTTCAACTGATTAGCATATTTCCCCTATGATTTTCATACCCCTTGTCTTCATGATTTATTATTCCGTTTATGAGATATGTTTAATTATTTAGGTGTTGAATATTCCACAAGTGCAATACCCACAGTTCCATGACACTTCCATTGATTAAGTCAGCAGTGTTATAGTTAATATAATCTGTGCTGTGTTCAGAATTCAGCCACCATAGATATATAAAAGTCAACTGCACATAGTCAACACAAGTTCTTCTATTAGAACTGCTAGGTGTTGTGTGTTCAGCCTGAATATACAAACTTTTTGACCGTTTTTGTTCAGCAGATATCCTGGTATTTGCTTGTTATTTGTGCCTTGTCTTCATGTAGATGGTTTTAGTGATACACTTATCAGCTGATGATAGTTCAGTGTAGGATGTACCCACCATAGCTGTTTCAGTCCAGGACAGTCCTTATTTCAGATGCAGGACTACATTTGATATATCCATAAACCATTCACAGAGCGTCTGGTCCATTTTGGGAGTGATGATGATTAGCGGTGTTCAGTGCACCAAGCTGCTACTCCAGACAGTTAACACCTACTAAACCCTTGTCAAGACCACAAAGTAGTGTGCCTGAATTGTTAAAATTATATAAAAAAGAAACTTTTCTTGTAATATACTTACTGCTGTGTATGAGCTTAATTATTCAGTTATTATTTATTTGAAACTTATGTTTGTTCTCACGCAATATGGTACGAAGGATATTTAATTGATTTTGATTGTTATTGTATTTGTTGCAAGAACAAATGTGAATATAAAACCCAGTGTAATTATTTATTGCAGTGTAATTTTTCATTGTTGTCTGGCTGTGTTTCAGTTAACTGTGATTGATTGACAGCTATTATTGTTATTATATCACATTGTAGAACTTGTGTCTGAGTAAATACACCTATTTAGCAGGCTCACATTATGTAGTATACCCTTAGTGTCTCCAGGGCGAGTACCTCAATTTGAGTCAAATCTGAAATAAACTATTTGTTTCATCCCTTGCTGCCAACCAAGTGTTCTGACTTACCCAGTATATTCATATTTAGGCATTAAGAATTTGTGAACCCCTATGTCAATATTTGGAATGTTAAATTAAGTACAAGTCATGTTATTTAGAGAATGCTCAATAAGTCCTATAAAAGGAATATTTATTTCCTGACAGTTTGGAAATTCTGTCATCAATGTTCTCACTACATCATAAACTTAGAAATAAGCTGCATTTAGATTCCTGCTATAATTTCAAATCTAGGTAAGGCTGCAGCAGCACAAAATTTCAGCTTCTCTGTCAGTATGGGTCCTATTGCTGCCAAACTCTGCAGATACTTAAATTCAGACCTGGCAAGCATTTCAAAAACCTTAAACTGGATGTCTTAAGTTACATTTTGGAATTATTGGATTACTGCTATCACTATATAAATAATTAAATAACCAACAACAGTATTCATGAAACAGTAGTCATTATTCAGAATTTACTGGAAATCACTTTTTATTTAATCTTTTGCTAGTCTTAATTGGGTCATTTAAGGGTCCAAATGATTTTTGCCTCGATTTGGAATGGCTGATCAAAATTTGAGAATTGAGGGTAAATTTGCATACCGGTATGTGCAGATTTATGTGTATGTAGGACCCGCTTGATGACTCACAAGCAGATAACCCCTAATGCATACAGATAAAATATCATACAACACATTATTTCACTGGTAATAATGTAATTTCTTTTATTCAAATTCAGTTTCTTAATTTAGAAATCAAATTGATGCATCTGTAAACATACTGGGAAGTTTTACCAGAGGTGAACTATTATCACAGGAAAGGCTGCATGCCGCATGGTGGTCACATTTTCTTTGCCTTGCTACATAGTTAGTCCCTATACTTATGCAAAGGGGTTATATAGTACTTGATGTTTCATGCTTAATTTTCTTGCACTGTTGGGACTGCTAGGTGTACGCAGGTGGGAGATGTGATCGTTAGATACGCCTGACCGATTACAGGCTCTCAGACTCGTTGATCGCCGTGATGGCGGTTGATGTGATATTAACTGCGAACTGGTATCACTGCCAAGGGTTCCAAGCATGACAATAAACGGGATTATGACAAATATTCCATGATATAAACCAGTCAGATTTACCATTATATATTTAGGAAATGGTTTGGGATTTTAGATTTATGTGACAACAGGATTTTCTATTAACCGATATGACACAAAGTGGGCTCGACTGTGTCTGCCTAAAATTTTGCAGGTTTATACATACTGGACGGCTGTCTTGATTTTGACAGGTGGCACCACGTACATTCTAGTTTATGCTGCAGACATCCAAGCTCATATCTCGGTAGCCCATAAGAATGAACTCCTCAATTGCTTTTTTTCAGTGACTGACGCATTGTGGAGTCCATAGATTGAACCTGCAGTTAACTGTGATTATAACACTCCATACACAACTGTGAGATTTAACATATATCCATTGATTAATGTTCAGTACATCTATGTGTATTGTATATTTGACCACTAGAAAACATTACTGTTCTCTTCTCAGCCCTATTTTGCACCAAGGAAGTTAAAATATGAACATAATTGTACACAGGCCTAAAGCCTTATATAAGACTGCCACCAAATGCAAGATGTCTACCGGGGCTGTTAATGCTTCAATTCTCTCTGGACAAATACTTTCAGTTGTTGAGGTTAGAGGTGCTTCATGCTTTCCAGAATGGTTATTTTTTATTACAGTCCTTTCGACATACAACATAATGTGAAATTGGTATGTTAAAACCATAGGAAATATTTTTATTTAATTTTCTTTCTAAGAGTAACAGATCGTATCGTGCTATAACCCGAGTTAGCCCTTTGGTGGGCCGGCGACGCAACAGAAACCTGAAACCTGTTGCGTCGACGTCGGCGGCTAATATCTTGGGCACCGTTTGACTGATTGGGCCAAAGTTTTGCATGTGTATAGATCTCGCATAGCTCTTTATCATACGCAAAACTGCACAGCATCCATCTGTCTGTCTGCCACAGGCTGAAATCACTCATATACATGTAGTGGTTTGATTTATCTGCCTTAAATTTTGCATATGTATACAACTTTGACAGCTTTCTGAATGTTGTGGTAGGTGGCGCAACCTATACAATAACATGCACATTTTGGCTGCAGACATCCATGCTATTATGCAACACACCTCACTCTATTTCCCCTTGCCACTCAATCCATGCCTCACTTCACCCGTTCCACTCTGATTTTGGCGGATACACAGTCGCTTGTCGACTACCCATATTCTAGTTCTAGACATATTTTCCTATGCAGATACTTTAATGGTAGCGAGTATTTAGAAAGTGCTAATTTTAAGTTGATTCAGTGTTTGTTATGCCTGGGTATTATTTTTGCCCCGATCAAACATACACATACATGTACACATTTATTTGGTCATATCCAGATGCTTGTTACAGTTAATTCCTCCACAGTAACTTTCCAAAATATTACAAAATTCATTCAAAAATGTTAAATTATGATTGCCCTGAGGAGTAACTTGGGACCCCTTTTATGTCAGTAAGCCAAAATCCACTGCCCTTGTACATAGGTAATTAACACATATTATAAAAAATATCAAATATCAGTTGAAAATGATATTGTGGCTGCCCTTAAGAGTATGCTGGATCTGATTGTCATCAACAGGGTCCTAATCTTGGAGGATGAATAAGAAATTCTTAGAAATGTCCTCAGGTCTGGAATAAGATTGAAACCCTTACAAAATTTAGGGCAGCTAAAAAAAAATGTTCAGGCCTCCCCCCCCCCCCCCCCTGATTCCACTACAGGTTACTAGTCCTCTGGGCAAGTGCTAATGTTGAACCCTGATTAGTAGTATTGGAACATCATCTTTGTTATTCAGGACCTCACCACAAGAACATGAAACATCTGTGTATGAAAATGTTAAAACTATTTGTGTTTCTCATGTACCACAAGTGATACCTTCAGACCCTACTGGATAAAGTGAATGTAACTTTGAATAAATATGTATTGTACATATACAGTTGACTTATGTTATCATTTATTTTCCACCTTTAAAATTAATGAAAAACACTGCTAAAATCCAAAAGGTAAATATCTCTTACCAGTAAGGCTTGAGCTGCTTTGAAGAACGGAGGGTTCTACACAAGCTGTTTTTCTAGTGGTGTAGGCTAATGATAAAATAAATAGAACCTACCGACATTGGCATCATATTTGTAGTCATGCAAACTTGCAATATCTGGCAAAAGTAACCATTACTTATTGTTGATCACCGTGAAACAACCAGTATCTTTGTAGGTTACATAACATTTTCCTGGGTTTTAAAGTGAATTACAAAACAGAGTTAATCCAACATAAATCATGTTTTTAAATTATTTCCCTAACCTGTAACTTAGTTATATAAGGATAAAATAGGGCGTTTTTTTTTTTGACAGGACTCGTGAATTATTATCATTGATATAATATTTTTAACTACTGCTGGTGAAATATTAATGATGTAGCAAAGAAAATAAATTAATAAATGAAATTTTAAAATTAAGAAGTTTCTGTTTCCATAATTAAAAAAAAAACATGACACATAAATGATATATACTTAATTTTATTTAGAAGTTTCTGTTTCCATAATAAAAAAAACATGACAAGTAAATGATATATGCTTAATTTTATTTACACAATATCTTAGTATGCATACAAAATATAAATAGGCATGTTTTATGGCATTTATACAATATACATGATAAATGGTACATGCTTTTATACAATGATTTTTCATTAGTCAGCATTTCAGAACTTTATTCATCTTTGATTAAGTACCAGTCTTTTTAAAGACTTCTTTGTGGGCTACAATTTTAATCTACAATGGCAAAACAATTTTACTGTCAATTTTTGGATAATACATTTAAATGTTCTGTTTTCATCATTCAAATTATTGGTCACCACTTGCAAAGCCCAGTAATTATATCTCATAGGATACATACGGTTATTCACAGCTTTCATCCAGTATTTTCTCTTAAGCTGTGTTTCCATGTGTGCGAAAAATCGTTCATATGATTTTGTAACTGAAGTGTTTCCAATTGTCTGTCAGCGTATATGCATGTAAGCTGACACAGACCGTAGGGTTTCAGGGGATTTGGGGTAAAATGACATACCTTCACAATCTTTTTGTGCAAGACTTGCTTAGACATACTGTATAAATATATACGTCTGCCAGTTCATGCATATATGTGCATATGGAAACAATGCTTTACAGTATATAGTCAGTTTCCTTAACAAGAAAAAGAAGCACTTCTGTCCACCCATTTGAAATTTGCTTTATTAAAATATACAGGTTATTTTTCAAATGATACTTGATGTTCTATACTAAGGTCACACACACATACACAAAATATATTGTTCTACTGAATGGCTACAGCTTTTACCTGATTGGATTATTGTTTTTTTTCTATGACTGAGAAAATCTTTTGTAATTTGTTAACTAATGTTCTTGGTAAATACACATCCTATTTAAGTTAATCCACTTTTGTCAAAAACAAAACCTACTTTGTGTCTCTGTATAACGGACTTAGTTTCGGCCATCTGAGTATGTAATGTATGCATTTTGATTGACAGGCAGGATAACATCAGTCTCTCAGCTTCTGTATCATACTGTCTCCATCAAACTGGCAATGTCTGTCATCTGCTTTGAGAAATTCTGAAATATTAAAATTCATAGAAGCATCAATAACTGGCAAATAAAAACAATATCAATGTCATTAATTTTTAGTAAGTTTTAAGTGCATGTATGTATATTGTCTCATTTTCCCTATATATGGATCCTTTATATAAAGAGCTCTTAAACCTATATTATCTTAACTTAGTTATAAAAAAGATTATATCTAAACCCATCCAAATTTAAAATCTCCTGAGTTATGACATTTCATTTAACCTGTAAACCTGTTATGCTACTCCAGAGTCAGACTGTCACACAATGACCTCTGGTAGACACTAGCAAAACTAAGACAATTGAACAATTTCTACTGGGGGCTTACTTGGAATTCTGGTAATGACATCTCTAGTGCTTTGGTTGTGATCTTCCCTGAAGAATCAGCAATTTTCAGTTTTAGAACCACAAATGGAGAATTCAAATTTTTGCAGGAGTCTGAGGTGAGTGCAACCCCCAGCTTCCAGTCCATCCCAACAAGCTGAAAATACAAATATATTAATACCAGGGTTATTTAAAAGACAAATTTTATAAACAGCAATACATAAACTTTTTCTCCTACTATTGCATTAGACTAACTACAGTCGGTACAATGCTCCAACAGTCTGTACAATACTAGTACATAGAGAAAAAATGACAATAGCGCTGTCCCTGGCCTTTGAACCAATGTCATTATGCCAGTAAATGAAAGAATTTTCAGGGAATTATCAAGAAAATGTCCAACTTGACTGACAAAACTTAGAAAATGATTGAAAACCTGTTCACTTGTGCAAAGAGATCTGGGATCATGAACCCTTACAATTCTGCTACTTGTTTGATTTTATCTGCTATAAAACACATCTTTATACCCATCTTCATGTGCTTTAACAGACCTTGATTCCTTGACCATTCTGGCAAGTATGTAATGAATAATGAAAAAGGTGAACCAATCAAATACCTCATGTGCACTTGTTCTACACTGCTGCCAGAACATGACTGGTTCTAGTTCTAGACCTAAGGTTTTGCTTTAAATATCATCACTGGGAAGTCATGGAGATTTTGACCCATCAAATGAAGCCACATAAACCTGCCCAATTTCTGGTGCATGATTTCTTGTGCTTGTTATTACACTGGAATTGACTCGTAGTAGTGAATTTATACTAAACAAGTGCAGGTTTGTTCATTTTTCATAAAGTTGATGCCAGAGAGGCCCGCTGAAAAAAGGTCTGTGAAAGCATAGCTGCCCCAGACTTGATAGTATGAAGATGATCAAACACTCTTTACATTCCACCAGTCTAATAAAGAATCATATTTCTTTCTCACCTTGCTGATACTAACATCTGCCATTTCTTTTCCAATAGACTGGAAATATAATAAGAATATTTAAACATCATAAAATTTCACATATGTCCAGAAGTATCCAAGTGGAGCTTTACTGGTTTGACACCTACCAGTCAGCATATGGATCCTGCTCAACTGGAATTTACATTAAACAAATGGAGTATAAGGACAACACAGTGAGAGCTTCAGAAGCCTCCTTTCATGCAGTTAATGGGTTGCAGATGACTGATTTCTTTAAAGGATGCAAATATGTTAGTTTGTTGTTTTTCCCTTCCAATTTTTAATAAAGTGGGCTTATAGTATGAATAATATTTAAGCAAACAACATCAAGACAAAAATTACAGAAAACATTTTATTCTAGAAATCATTTGGCGACATTTCACAGCCTTGTGCAAATGTGTGGGGGTGCTATAAACATAAAACAAAGAATACAGATAGTACATGTTCCTCAAATATTTTGAGAAAAATAACTAATATCTAATAAACTGTGCTACAAACCATTTTTGAGCACAAGCATGTTTACATAGCTAAATAATCATATTCAAAAATTTTTATTTTAAAAATCCACAATTTTCATGAAGAGTGAAATAACGAAATACTTTCATAAATAATTGTAATTTTGACCATTACTTTGAGAAAAATAGCTAATTTTTAATTGTAATTGTAATTTTTTAAAGTAATTGTAATGATTACTTTTCAATATGTTTTGCTTCAACCCTGATCTGCTAACGGCTTTAGTCCGTTTCATCCCCTCATGTCCACCTGTTTTTTGCTATGAAAATTTTTATTAGGTACATTCAAGGGAAACAATTATAGTGCAAAGGAGAGGATTTCAGAACCTAATTTTCAACAAGGTAACTAAATTCCTACCTTACGCCTTATTTGAATAATAGAATTTTCTTAAATATGAGAAATCAGTCTATATTTTTTACAACATACCAAACCCACTTATGGCAGTCAAGTCATTGGTCACATGCAAAAACAGAATATGGTCGATTTTGGCCACCGACGATATCGGCCGCCGGCCTCAAATTGACCAGATCTGCCGCAAGCGCCCAGCGGGCAACCATCTCAGCCGCAACCCTGACCATGCCACTGCTGGACCCTGACTCTGGCCAGTCAACCATATCGGCTGCAACACGGGCGGCAGGGCACCATTTCAGCTGCCGGGCTACCTCATTACCACAAACACGGTTACATCTTAATATGAACTTGCTCATTCAGTCAGAATTAGTCTATGGTGGACTCAATAAAAATATATATTTATTCAAAAAATTATAAGTCATATTAATATGAAACATGCGAAAGTAAAAATCTCGAATTACAACACACGTACTTGCATTGAATAATATAGAACATTACTTGGTTCTGTAACTACGTTAACAAATGTATATGAAAGGATAGCAAACTAGGTTTAAATTGTCTTGACGTATTTTAAGCAAATCGTCTCAAGTATTATTAACAGGCACTATAAAAAATTAATTATTAATCTCTCGCTCTCTCTTTTTTTCTCTTTCTCTCTGTTTATATATATATATATATATATATATATATATATATATATATATATATATATATATATATATATATATATACATACATACTTTCTCTATATATAGTTATATGTGTGTGTATCTGTGTATATAATTGCTGCATTTCTAATGATGTGTGTACCGATATATGAGTATATAAATATATTTGATATATCCTCTGATATATACGATTAAATAAGTTTGATCATATTTTATTATAATTTTTCACTTTTTACTTCAGTCCTTATGTTTATATGGTATATATTGATTATTATATATATCATGATTATATTGTACGTTAAAAAGTATGTCAATCAGTACATTGTGCTATTTGTAGAATCCATTTGATATATATACATTTTAACTTTACTTATACTTGCTCGGGGATAATTGCTGCTGTGGCGTTTCCCTGCTTGTTCAATTTGTCCAGGAGTAGTCTTCTTTTTTTTAGAGTTTCCTTTTTATTTGTTAGCAAGATATTTATAGTTTTAATTTATAGTTTTAAGACAAAGTTTTATATATTTCGGGATAGAAAGTTTGAATTAAATAAAAACATAACAAATGTGATTTCTTTAATTATCATATATGTAATAAAATATGTATTAAAATAGGTGTGTAATGTTTTATTTGTTTATTTATTTCTGTCTGAGGTTGCTTGCATAGATGTATTTGTTTGAAGGTGTGTGTGTGAATAAGTGTACTGAAATGTGTGCGCTTGAATTCTTCCAATGATTAAATTTACATTTAAGGTGTAATCAGCTAGAACTTAATATGTAGCCGTGTATGTTGAAATTAGGTAGCCCAGAAGAATGGCAGCTAGTAATGAGGTAGCCCTGCGACCGAAATGGTGCCCTGCCGCCCAAGTCACGGCTGATATGGTTTACTGGCCAAAGTCAGGGCCCAGCTGTGGCATGGTCGGGGTTGCGGCCGAAATGGTTACCCGCTGGGCGCTGGCGGCCGGTATGGTCGATTTGAGGCCGGCGGCCGATATCTTCGCGGCCGAAATTGACCTATACCCAAAAACAGCCTCAACTGACAGCTGCTGATTGGATGATCTCATGTAAACACTCCAAAAAATGTAACCAGCTAAAATAAAGATGGCTACTTATGGAGGGACACACCATATCTGCCAGATTATAATAAAGAGTCGACTTAAAATGTTGTGAAACATAAACGGGGATTTATTGTAAAATTCTCAACTGCCATATTAGGATGTCTCTTCCATATATTGTTTTCTTGGAAAATATTGAAAAAATATAAATTTTTAAGAAAATCATCCACAAAAAACAGGTGGACTGCAGGTAGTGAAATGGCCTATAGTAACGCCAATTTTTTTTTTTTTTTTGGCAAAGTAGTAAAATTATTTAAACGAAAGATGAACTCTGCTTTGGCACAGTGCCTTGAACATAAGATAATAACAGATTAAATACTATTCAAATACACATAAAACCCTGAGTTTAAACTGTCAAAATTCATCATCGCTATTAGTAAAACATTTATCTCATGATTATCGGTAATTTAATACCCCCGCGGTCACCATGCAGTCACGCCCACCTGAACATATACGGGCGATAATAGAAGTATATATAGACTTTGAATTTGTTTACATATTGAACATAAGTATATCAAGACCTTCTGGATATGAAGAAAGCGAAGCTTTAATATATTTTAAACTTAAATATATTTTAATACAACTGGATTTGTTTCAAAGCGCAGATACCACATTAAAAGAAGATAAATGGCTTTAAACTGAAAATGATAAATACTACCTACTGTCCACCTCGCTGTGTTGCCACTAGATGGCGACCTAAACGTTAGGTAGACTGGTTCTCGCGTCCAGTACTAACTTACACGAAGCTTTCACTCATACTTGTATTATATATGAAACGTGCAGAGGCCAGCCGCCTATGCCAGACTGAAATTAAAAACTTAAACCTACGCTATATGGATTAGTATGGCATCCCAGCTTTAAGTGCACCCATCCCACGGGATCGGATATGCTTTCCATTTGAAACCACAAGAAAAACAAATTAAACAATTAAACACTTTAATAAGGACTAATAATTTACCTGAAAACCATGGAGGAAAACAAAATCTTTCGAGCTTCAAGAAGCTACTTAAACTTATTTTTGTAAGCTCCACTTTACACATTATCTACACAGTATCTGCAATGGTTCATATCTATACACATGTGAATCTATATATTTTTTAACGATTTTTAACTTTTTAACCTCTACCAGTCTTACTTCTAAGTTAAATTATTACCCTTGTCTACTCCAAAGTTTTTTTAGTTATTTTAATGTTTTATTAGTTTATACTGCATAAGATTGAGCCATTGTGTAATTTGTATTTTGAAAATCAGTCATATATGTTTTATGTTTATCATTTTATCTGACATGTAGATTTTAAAGCACTTATTTGATGAAAAAAGTGCTAGGCCTATACAAATATGGTATAATAATAATAATAAGTATAATAATAATGAGTGAGGGCTTAGATTACTGATACCCGCTCTCTTAGTCCATGCATATGTACAATTTACAGCTGGGCTTAGTGAGTACAACTGAAGCTAAAGCTGTAGAAAGGATAGACAGCGTAAGATCGCTCAGGTCAAGGAGGTCTGCAGCTCCAAGCAGGAGCAATGTAGTTCTTATTGTAAAAATAAGGGAATCATACTTCAATCAGTGACTGCTTTTGCAGCTAATCATGCAGCTAGAAAACAACGTTTGAAAAATTCAAGTAATCCAGATTTCGTTATCTTTCCCTGAGTTATTCATCCCATCCCGCATCCCACGACTTGGCGTGGCCCGACGGTGGTCGAGTTAGTGCGAGTAAACGAGTGCAGTGATAACTGATAAGCGGTGATGTAGGCTACCTCTGTATCTCTATAGACGGCGTCATGATCGACGCAAGGATGGCGCCAGTGGAATATTTTCTACCGACGCAGTCCTTCAACGTATCATCTCCTAATTAACAATACAATTTAGGATAACTGTTTTGCTGGACGGACATGGCAGAATTTACTTGATACCTAAACGTTCGAACCACGATGCATGCATGAGTTTTTAGCTGAAATCTATATACATATACCGTGTTAGACGTAATAAGCGCCCCGGGCGCTCTCAAAATTGATCTCCCATGTATTTTTATACCCCTCCCCTCAACCCCCAACCCCATATCTGCCAACTTCCAAAGTGCGTTTCGATCGTCTAACACTGCAGCTTTGTGCACACGTGTTTGACTTCACAGCACATTCAGGGCACATCAGTAAAACCATTGATCTTTAGCGATGGTCGTATGAAATTTAAAAAAAATAATAACTGATCCAAGTGATTCCGATTGGCAGACGACTTTTTTTGTGTTATATGCGAGTGCAAGAATTGTATGAATGACTGCAGTTCGACATTTCCTTTTCAGGTGAAGAGGAAAACTTTGCATGGTAATAAATGAACTCTCTAATAAAGTCACCGCCTAATAAGGTAGTAGAATAAATAAAATGTTCATATAACAATAAATAAAATAGTATTTATTCGAAAGATGAAATAACATGATATTGGACGTAGGAACTCCGATTATATCAGTTACCTTGCGCAAATACCTTTGACAACTGAGCCGATGTGTGACATGGAATGGCATCGCCAATAATTTGCCCTTTTGTCCTTCATTGTGCATGATATTGAAAGCAAATGTTAAAAAAAAAATCTGAACTTCAGGCCGTCAGACTCCAGCGTATTATATTAATCTAACCACCAGCATGGACATCATTTTATGACAATTAACATTAATGCCGACATGCACACGCCAATGTCTGACGCTATGCAATGGTCCCCATACGATTTGAGTTTCCTTGTAGAAAAAAATATATCGTGTCTGGATCCTTTGCTTCATATTGTTTTTTTTTTTCATTTCAAATTCAGGTTCCAGTTAAAACTGAATACACAAGAGTCGTATCGAAATCCATTGCCGTGCATGTTGCTTTTGAGTGGCCCGATTCACCTCTGACCCTTGACTTCGTCTTGTTTCGGAAATAACGTCTGCATTGCTGCGAAAACCAAAGCCGCAGGTCATTTCTGTGGTCGATTCGACAGGTTTCACGCCTGTTGTTATAATTAAATCAAGTTGACGTTTACCGCTCCCGAAACGAGGAAGGGACTTTGTTTCTAATCGTTTTGAAAGACAGTGAAAAAACCCGAAAGGCGATACATAAATAAAATTATCTGTAAATGAATCAATCGCATAAAGCGCGGACGTACGATACACACGTGTTAGAATTCCCAGTTAGTGCTTCGTGCAGCGATAGCAGTCTGTGCAGGCGGGATAACTTGCATTTTTATGTCATATATACCAGTGTATTAGACAGCTGTCACATTAAGCAGTAACGATAATGTACAAAGTTCATCTGACCGAGCAACCCATTGATAACTCATGATTTGCAAATGGTCAATTGGGGCAACTCAGTAGGTTTCACACGTACATTGACAAACGCGGCAAAGAGTTTGAAAGATGTCTTCGTTGTTTTATTACTTTTATTTAAGAGATGACATATTAATAATGAGAAATTACAAAAACCAAATAAATATATTTTATTGAATGATACATCCACATGTATACGTACCTGAATTCCAGGAGGATAATCATCGTCAGGGGACAGACCTTGCACGACACTGCCGTGTCGGTCAGTAATTCAACCGGCATATGGACAAAATACGTCTCTATTGTTTTATTAATATTATTTCACAAAGTAAATATATGAATTATGAGAAATAACAAACACCAAGTAAATATATTTTATTGAATGATACATCCACATACGTACCTGAATTCAACGGGGATTATCATCGTTAGGGGACGGTCCTTTTATACAACAGAGCGGTGGCGGTTTCAAACCCGCATATAGACAAAATACGTCGTTATAGTTTTGTTAATATCATTTCAAAGAAAACATATAAATTATTAGAAATAACAATCACCAAGTAAAAATACTAGTATTTCATTGCCTGAAACATCCACATACGTACCAGAATTCAGGTCACCCGATCAGCATGGCCTTCAGATCAGATCGGCCTTCATGGACACAGACAACGATTTAATCTATGACATACTTGACCACTGATTCTGTTGAGTGTAACTAATATCATTATTATATTAAGTGATAAAGCGTGACGGATTAAACAGAATAAAAAAAAAATGGCGGTATAACTTAAAGCTTGGTGGGGAGAAATGAAGCATCACGTTGCCCCACTTTATATTGGCTAGGGAGAAAAATGAGGTTAAAGGATGGCTCATCCCTTAGTTTTCTTAATGTGATTTCCTTCCTCTTATTACGGAAGGGGTGCTTATTACGTCAATAACGCTAATCATTTTATTCCTCCGAGATCGAAGAGATACAAAGGTATTACAACAAAAATACATCCACAATGGATTGGAGTGCTGAAACAAAGTTGGTGAGAAGAAGTACATGAAAATAATGTAATTTCATGAAAGCACATCATTTACCGTCCTGTTTACAGGAAGGTGAGTGCCCTGAAGGATGTTCTAAACTAGAGATTAGAAACGTCAGTGTCAGTAGGTCATAGTTCACATATTACTAGGAATACATCTTTTAGAAACAGTGATGTTTTATATATAAATAAAAGGTGCTCGGTGTCCTCTATCAAAGGAAAAGCTTTACCAAATAAGATAAAAAATAACTCATCCTCGCTTAAGCTGTAAGGTATCCAGCTGCAAATATATTTAAATAATCATTTATGAAACACCGAAGTTTCTCCATATAACCCGCGGTGGTTTCACATACTATCATGCCATGGAAGGTTGCATTGTTGTAGCTCCCTCCGCAAAAGGGGCATAAATTAAATACATCAGAATCAACCAGCAAATTACAACATGCAACGAGTTTGATCATAAGAGCGAAACGTGACAGTGAGCTATGTATGTCTCAAGCATTATACCACAGTAATCAGGGAATCATGTAATTATTGTGAACAGAATTGAAGACGTGCACAGTCAGACAATTTTCTGTACCTGAATATTCTAGATGAAGTTGTACCTGAATTACTCGAGCAAAGTCTGAAAATAAAAATTAATTTTGTCTGTCAATAAAAGCTCTAATAGATGGTAACCCGAGCATACTTAAGCATACTACAGAGTGTACACGAGCTTGCAGTCCTTGTATCAAATCAGCACAGAACCTGTGCATGCGTACTTAATTAAACATGTCCTTATATTGCTTAGCGACCACATAGTTCGAAGCCGTACAAAGCCATTGGTAAAACACACGTCTTGTACATCTTAACGCTGGTTAGGGGATTAAACCCAAAGGGGAAGGACTTCCACTTAGAAGGGATAGAAACATGCCCCTGCAATTCCTACAGGAATACGCTATAAAGTCCCTGGCAGCAAAGCTATAGTATTATAGTATTATACCTTAGTGTTTTGCAGTTCTAGTTTGTTAAAGTGAAATTCCCCCTTATTTCGAATTTCGTCTGTGTTCATTTGAATTTATCGCTTGTACCGTTTCACCGAAAACAACCACAACGGTTTTATCTGTATTAAAGATAAATCTCCACTTACGAGAATATTCATAACAGATGTTAATCATTTCTTGAAGTGCCCCAGGAGACAGGGCTAGAAGCGCGACGTCATCTGCTTGTGTCGGTGAACCAATATAAATGTTCTCAATTGTTGCCCGTACCTGCTATTTCGTCACTGAATTAGCAAGTCATTAATAAAAAGATTATATAACCATGGGGATAAAATACCCCCTACGGGGTAAAACTAGGCACCACGTTTTCCCGTTGATACTAAAGTCCAAAAGTTTCACGAATAGTCCTGTATGCCACACTTTCGAAAGCCTTGCTGCTGTCGAGCAGGCAGGCATAGATCTTCGATTGACTTCGACACAGTGGGCTACACATTCTTGGAGATGATATGAGGCGTTTATAGCTCCCATACCTTGCCTAAAGGCACACTGCATATCATCCGGAAAGCGTAATACTTGCGCAGAAATAAAACTATCAATACGGTGCCGAAAAACCAGCTCCGTCAATTTATAAATACAGCGCAACAAGGCAATTCCCCTATAGTTATTAGGAACAGAATAACTTTCGTGAGGGTTCTTGAAAATAGTTATGATAAGACCATATTTCATAGCAGCTGGTACCATTTCTAAACGCAAGATAAAGTTAAATAAATTAACAAGATGATTCTGAAGCGATCTGCCCCCGTACACAATGTGCTCATTCACTATATACCATCGAACCAACCAGCCTTTCTGTTTTTTAGGCCCCTAATAGCCTTTAATAATTCAGTACTCTGAGTATAGCTACTGTAAGTGTTCGGCCCACCCTTCACACATTTAAAAGGGGCCTCTCTCCGTTTTTGACTCAAATCGTATGCCACTGTTAGATTTATGTGTTTTTCTATTCCGTTTCCGTATAGAGTACCAAAATTTGTTCACATCTATCTCAGAAAAATTATCAACTTTTTCAAAAAAGGGCCCGTTCATGTTCTTCATAAATTTTCCTCAGCTGTGAACGAAAATCTCGCTAACACTCCTTATAATAAGAATATGAAAGATACGCTACGTGGTCTGTCTACATTGAGGCAATGCGCTTGTGCAAGTTTCATTTTGTAATGAAGGTGCTTTAAATGCGATGTCCATTTAGGCTTAAGATACGGCCTACGTTTGTTTGGGAGAATGGCAATATCGCCAGCTGTGTGTAGTGACGTTATAATGTCATCATAGTATCGTGGCAATTTCTCTGGCTCAGCCTCCTGTTCTCTTGGAACACAGATCAAATTAAAAGCACCGTATAATTTATCCCTATACAGAACATCGATACGATTTTCTTTTATTTTATTCCAGATTCAGTACATGACGTTCTGTGAGGAAAGCAAACGCTACTTCAGGTTCATAATGTTGGTTAAGACAAGTAAATGGTCAGATGTATTAAGATGGAAATCAACTTAAATCTCACAATCGGCTCTTTCATGATGATCAATGGATATCAAAATATGATCAATCATTGATCTATCGGAACCGTCATCAGAAGGTCGAATGTGTAAGCAGGCCCTGTGCGAGTTGACTGTTGACAAAGAGATATTAGATCATTATCGAGCAATAACTTCTGCATTAAGCCCCTCCCCCCCCCCCCCCCCACCCTCAACTGTAATGCGCAACTACAACTCGAACCGCTTAGCTCACAATTGAGTTCATCCATTATTACAAAATTATATCCGTACCATATTCATGCTCAATGCTATTAAGTTTCTCACTATATTAAATGTATAATTGGTATGAATTATTAGAACAGGGCATATACATATTCAATAGGATAAAGGGAAGTGACTCCAGAAGCCGCAGGAATACCCCAAGCATACGGTCGTCATTTATGTCATTAATACGACTGATTAATTTACTAAGTTCACGCTTCCACAGGATGCCAACCCCTTCTTTGCAAAACCGGTGAGACGCATATGTATGGGTCTAACGATTTATCAGAAACGCCATAGCCCTCATAGTTGAAAAGTATGGAGTTGAGAAAGTACGGGTTATCAGTGCTCCATATATCATTCATCATACAATACAACATACATCAACAAAATATTTGTCAAGAATTTTTGACAAGTACACAGTACTAGGCATAATACCCCTTATATAAAAGTTTGAAATTCAGAATGGCTTAATCTTTTTTGTCATATTATAGATTGTAGAATATGCGGGTTTATGTATTACATAAACATGTAATATAACAGAAATGAATTTATTTCATTTAAACCCTTTGCCTCAAACGCCTTGCATAAACACCTGGCCAGAAACGGTCACTCATTACACTGCACAGAAATCACTTGCCACAATTAAAAGTTTCTTCACCTGAGTGTGCGAAAGTCGATCACGTCAAAACCACCTGAAACAATAAATCTGAGTGCCCTCTGTCGATTCACGGACTTTCTTGGTGTAAACAATATTTTTATTGCAAACATGCAACGAGATAAGAAAACAGGGTTGAACCCTATATAATTCTTCTCCTCAAATGAAATGTACACAACTATACAAAATATAACATCAAGTTGTAAATATAAAGAAAACGTGAATGAAAATGAAGATGAAGACAACTGTTTCAATATAAGCACGAACTAGTCAGATCTGAAATGTTACTTGTGTAACTTTTACAGTACGATAATATTGTCAGTATGATTTATTTAACAGATAACTACACGTGATGTTCACATTGCACAATATGTGACAGAGATACAAACTCTCTGACAGAGATATTCAATTGTATCTTATCAGAAACAATATATAATTACTATCCCCTCATCAATCGTCCTGACTAATCAATGAATTCTTGAACAAGTTGAAAAAAATTACAGTTTTCTTCATAAGACAAGTTCACATTACCGTTTAACATAGTATTTACATTTCTATGTTCAATCTGTATCTTTGTCAAGATGTCATCCTTGCAATTAGCATAGAGTGGACAACAAATAAGAAAATGTTCTGGTGTTTCTACAACACGGCCACATGAACAATAGGGATTACTCTCACAGTGGTAAATGAACAAATGATATTTTAAACAGCTTCAACTGAGCCGCATGCGTGTATGGAAGATTTGTGCTGCTCGACTCCCACTGCACTGGCTAAAATATAAGGGTGGCTTTGATAAATTTCCTTCTATTTTTCTCCGAAAACTAGCAATTGACGGACATTCTCTCGTTGATTGATCTAATGTGTTCCATAAACTGATAAAGATATTTAAAATGAATTCTTTTTCAAAGAAGTGCGGAATGCAGGCGGACGCAAGTTGTTTTTGTTATGTAAGTCATATCTGTTTGAATATTCCACTTTCTCAGGAATTAACTGACTCAAGTAAGGTGGCACCAAGCCATTGATCATCTTATACAGTAATATTAATTTTTTAATCCTTCGTCTCCTAGCTAATGGTTGCCAACCAGTAGCTCTATATATCAACTCATGGCTGGTGTCCCTGGTGGCCCCAGTCACTATCCTTGCCGCCGACAACTGAAGACGTTTAAGTTGTTCATCTTCCAAATGTGTACACCCATCCAAGATTTCAAGTACAGGCCGTATGAAAATTAATACAAGGTCACCAATGCAGTTCTGTTTAGTTTATAAATCAATGATCTTAATACATTTATTATTCTTCCTGCTTTATCGCATATATTGTTGATAAGGTCTTTCCAGTTTCCCTGTTCACTTATCATTAAACCCAAATGTTTATGCCCCGATACATAATTTACCGATTGACCATACATGCATAATGAACGATTTGTACTTTTCTTTGTGCTGAAGGTAATAGCCTCTGTTTTGTTTGGGTTAAATTTAACAAACCATTGCTCAGCTCATTTCCCTAAACAAAATAAACCAGAATTAAGTACCATATACTCTGGATTGTTTCCTACAACGTATAATGAAGCATCGTCTGCAAATAGCCTGATGTTGGTTTGAACACAATCTGCAATATCGTTAACATAAACTAAAAGAAGTAAAGGCCCCAAATGGAGCCCTGCGGTACTCCTACTGGTACATGCAAATATATGATGAAGAGTTTCCATTAATAACCACCCTTTGCTTTCTGTTTGAAAAGTAAACAGACAACCAACAGAGTAAGGAGCCTTGTATGCCCATAATATATAATTTATGTAGCAGGCCATCATGCCAGACTCTGTCGAAAGCATCTGAGGCATCTAGTGAAACAAATATAGTGTCTTTTCCCAGGTTCATAGCTTGGGAGATCGTATTATATATTTCACAAAATTGATTAGTACATGAATCATGTGGCATGTACGCCGATTGTACTTAAGTAAATTTATTAGATTTGTATAAAATATTAAAGATATACTTAAATACACACTTTTCAAATATTTTTCCTGAACAATTAAGTTGTGAGACGGGCCTGTAATTGCACATATCCTGTTTGCTACCTTTTTAATGCAATGGTACGACATTCGCCCGCTTCCATTTAATATGAAATGTTTCGCACGTAAGTGACGGATTAAAAATGAACGTTAAATATATAGTGATCGAATTGCCGCTCATCTTAAGCATACGTTGGGTGTACCATCGGGTCCGCATGCTTTGTTTACATCTAGATTGACTGATGCTTCAGTAACATCTTGTGCTAAAATCCTCTCTAAAACTTCGTCGTCGTGCACACGTTGTTGTGGAAGTGACCCTGTGTAAGTGTAAACGGTTGACTTACCAATGAAAAACTGATTAAAACAATGTGCCTTGTCGCAATCATCAGCGACCACTCGATCATCGATAAAAAGCGGTGGTACTTTGAGCAGATCCCTGCTTAAAATAATTTTTGACAATTCGCCACCACATTTTAGGTATTAAAGCACCTGGAGTATTTATCTTTGTATCAAGTTTTCTGTAGTAGTCGCTTTTCGCAAGACGCACGTGATTATTACAATATTACGTGCTCCTAGACTTCGCCCAGTGCTCCGCACGATTTGTCTTTTTAGCCAATTTATGTAACCTGTTTCTACCCCTTATGAGTCGTCGAAGATTACTGTTGAATCATGGCCTATCCTTAGCTCTGTCTGTAATATTTTTATTTGGAATATATTTATTTACAATAGCTCAAAAAACCATTTTTCAAAGGCCAAGTTAATGTCACCTGTTTTGTCTACATTGTATTTGGCCAAAGCTTTGTAAAGGCCTTCTGTATCAGCTAGGTCATACTGATAGATTTTTCTAGCAAACGTTTTATACTTTTTTACCCTAAAATTAAATTTAGCATATACTGGATTGTGATCGCTGCAAAACGGAGGAAGAACACCAGATTTTAGCACCGTGTCAATAGAAGTAATGGCGATTATATCTGTACATGTCGAACAGGTTTCGGTAATTCGTGTCGGTTCCACGATCAGACTTTCTTATACTGCCATTGTAAAACTCACATTCAAGAGGATCCCAATCATTGTAATTTGTGCGTGGACTAATCACAACATTTATATGATTACTTTCAGTCGTAGGACACTTGTTTCTCTGGCGTTCATTAGCACCTCGTTCTAGAGTTTCACATCCACCTGTCCTACTTTCGTCATGGTTACAATCGGTGGCATGATCTTCATATGAAATGGCCGAGGCCTCTATTTCTATTAAGGTTCAGATTGTAGGTCTGGGTCATTATGCCCAGTGTTGACCCCAACAGGAGTGTCCGAAATTGAATTGTCTACTTCACTGCCTTCTGGCGAGACACTGGGATATTAACCGCCTCTTATCTGTACGATTTAACTGGACCGCTAACACTGCGCCCCATTCTGTGTTTGTTGCATTTGCTTGATTAAAGTCCGGCCTTACGCCAGGATACGTCTGATTGAGCACAACTGTCAGGACGGGTTGATCAGAGCTATATTGTAACAACTGCTCTCTCATGAAACGCGAAAGTACGAGTGATAGAGCTGGTCTGTAATAAAGGGACATAATCAGGAGCAACATTATGCCTATTTTTTGACACTATCATTTCAGTTTTGCTTTATACAAAAGTTTTCCAGCAAACCATTCAAGCACACAGACTCAGTACCTCGTATGCGGCAGTTATACAGCTTGTTATTGTTCTGCATGTTGGTAAACACAGTCCACGTGGGTCTTTTACCCTAACAAGGCCGCGTGACCGGAGGTCCGATTGTGACCCGCAACACGCAATGTTTCAGCCAGGGAGAACATATTGCATTTTTTGGTCCAAGTCAGTCAAGGAATCTCTTAATTGACACGTTGTGGCCCAGTACGCGCTGTGTTTATGTTGACATCTGTGATCGCGCCCGGTCCACTGTTTTTAACACTCGTTTACGGGAGTAAGCAAACGGTTTCAGGGCAATATTTTGGCATATACACATTTATTTTAAAGGGAAGAATTTATTTTTCTTGTCAATTCAACATGCTTTATAGGTGATTTGGCCCCTTTAACATTATTGAGTCAGTCTCAGCCTCCAGGTCTCTCACTGACTTTTTTTTTTTTTTTTTTTTTTTATTCACCCCGTGGCGATGACTGTGTATTAACCGTAGCAGTTTTGAATTCGGTAAAGTTTTCTTGTGTGTTAACATAATTTCTCTTAAGAGCCGCCATGTCTTTTAACAAACGGCCGACTGTGCCTTGTCACAGGATTTCTTCAGTTCAGAATAATCAGACTTCGTAACAGATACTGAATCGCACATTGAAGCAGTGATGTTACATTAAGTGCTAATCGGTCGTACACGAGGGGTGGCTTGTCGCATGTTGTGTTCAGATTTGGATCAGATTGTTTACTGTTTGAATATCCACTTAGCACATCTGTTACAATTTCCGGATTATTTCCGAATATGAAGTAAATCAGGATATAACAAGTAGGCTTTCCAAGTAGGCTTTTGCACAACAGATGGTTTAATGTCCACCTATCAATGAATTTTAAGGTATGTTGGTGACTTTTTTCTTCAATAAAGGTTATAATCAAGCATATTTAGAAGTTTTTTTCCAGGACTCTAAAAAATCACGTCTACACCCCTTGACCTTATTTTATGTGAAATGTACATTTTAAAGCACTCATTGGATGAAAGGAGTGCTATAAAATATGGTATAATGATAATAATGACTGAGGGTTTGGATTACTGGTACCCACATTCTTTGTGGTGCACCCTAGCAGTCAATGCATATGCACAATTTACAGGCTTAGTGAGTGCGAGCTTGAGCTGTTGAAAGGATAGACACCGCAAGATCGCTCAAGTCAAGGTCTGCAGCTGTATGCTGCAGCAACGTAGCTCTAATTGAAAAGTTAAGTGAATCAGACTTCAATCAGTGACTGCTTTGGCAGCTAATGCAGCAAGAAAACAACGTTAAGAAGCTCGGTGCACAGAGTCAGCCTTTAAAAATTCAAGTTATCCAGATTTCGTTATCTTATCCTGAGTAATTCATCCCATCCGGCATCCCACGACTTGGCGTGGTCCGACGGTGGTCGGGTTTGTGCGAGATCACCGAGTGCAGTGATAAGCGGGGATGTAGATGTACTAGACGGTGTCATGACGCCATTGGAATATTTCTTATAGACGCAGTCCTTCAACGTGTCATCCAGAAGAGGATCCAGGGGGTCCGGACCCCTCCCCCCCTCCTTTTTTCAGCAACCGCAAGCTTTTTGTAAGTGTTTCAGACCAATTTTTTCGGCCTGGACCCCCCCCTTTTTTAGACCTGTGGACCATTTTTTATAGGCTTTGTCATTAGTCCTCCTGGGTTGGACCCCTCCTTTTCCTTAATCCTGGATCCGCCCCTGTCATCGCTTAATTAACAATACAATTTAGGATACATGTGTTTCTAGACGGACATGGCAGAATTTACTTGATACTTTTAACGTTCGAACTACGGTGTATGCATGGGTTTACAGCTGGAAATCTATGTAATATCTATACATGTATCTATACGATATAGGCCTACCTGTGTATATTCGGAAATTATTTCATGAAACAATGAAAGACTTACGAGTGCTTAAAAAACAACTATTTAATTAAAAAAATCAAATGTTTCCAACATTCAGCTTATTTAATTGATTGCTTCAGCGAACGACTCTATGCTTGTCTTGTGTATTTTTCCCAACTCTTATTACTTCATTGTTTGCAATCAGACCCTTTACCACGAATACATGGTGACAGGGCATGGCGTTTGTGCAAAAGACGATAATATATTCAAAAACATGCAAAGATACATAAAAACTTCATTTATCATCTAGTCTAAACAGACTTTTTTTGTGAAACCTTTTAATTTATGTTTATTCGTGAAGTTTTCATTCGCGATTGAGCTTGAAATGAATCACATAACGACCAGAGATTTATGAATAGCTAACTTGAAAATTCTAAACATTCCTAAAATAATATTTAGTAAATAAAAAAAAATATTTGTGTGTAGACTATATATACCTTTTCTCATTTATAGGCCTATAAACAGGCTTTTAGTGTCCATAAACATGTCATGATGTTTAAGCGTATACTGAAGTATACATTGTGTATGCGAGGGTTGTATAATACACATTGAAATACACAGCTATCCATGCAGGCAGCATTTTGTGACTAATAAATGCCATGAATGTCCCTACCCTGGTGTATGGCGTGTGACATTGCTGGCATTACAAATCGTTAGGAAGACATAACAGATTTCATGAAGCAGACGATCATTTCGCCCGATTCACTTTGGCGGGAAACGCCGGGCGTCACGTAGAAACCTCGTTGTGGTTTGGGAGGACCAAGACCCCTTTCAATCTTCAAACTCTCAGCAATATCTGCCGCATAAAACCGGTCTTCAATTTCATTTAACTTCACCTAACAATAGACGTGTTATCTTATCAGCGTTCTGTGGGAAGATATTATTCTAGCATTGTTGGTGGGGTTTGGCGAGAACACCCTGATGACGTCAGACGCGAGCCTAAAGAAGTGACAGACGCACTGATACAGAAACTGATGAGATGGAAAGGATTATGTTTTACCTGGGTGTTAATCTGTAAACTGTCCTTGGATACACCTCTAGCATTCCCTTATCGCACAAGGCACTTCGAAGAACCCCACGGGAAAACATGACTTCTTGCGAACATCGAATAGTACGGACCTCTCCGTTCATATACAGATAATGGGGAGTGCAGTTGTGTAAAGAAAAAAAAAACCCTGCAATATACAATAAAACAATAAATATCAAATATCCTCTCATAACAAATCTTCGGGTATTTTCTAAATGTCATGCATCAAATATTAACTTCCGGCACACACAGACATACACACACCTACACACACACAGTATATATGAAAACCCGCAGGTTGCAGGTTGAGGGGTCCAATTCGGCCAACTAATACCCTAAAGATCCTTTTTAGGAAGGAGGTTTAATATAAAAATTTCGTCGTGGGGCTACAAAATGTCGCCCTGTACCCGCTTCTGTAATGATTGCTGCTTAATGGCGACATATGATCGATTCAGTTTAATTATTTAATATTCATGCAATAATTGTGATATAGCTGCATAAGTATGTATGGTATATTTGATATATTTTTAAAGTTCGACATTTTAATGAGGGCACAGATGCTTTCCAAAATGTATGCGCCTTGCACGGACTTATAATTTAATCTAATTATTATAAGTAAATGGTTATGAGTCATTTTGCAGCAAAATGTGAGTGAATATAAAAGATAATTTCAAGTTCATTCTCAACAGTTGTTACCATTTGACCATGAAGAGCCTTCTATTTGCAAACGATGAAGCTGTTTTTTTTAAACAGGACTTTGTTGCTCAGAAAAATTGAAAATTTGGTATTATATAATGATAGGGTAAGGCATATATAAATCTGCCAGTGTGGTAAAGGTATTTTTAATCTTTAGCGAGTCAAATATTTTTATATGGAATATATGTCGAATGGTTTGAATGCTCCCTCCTCCCATTGATCTGTTGTCGCAAAGTTTTCCAAAGTCACATGCCCTTCTGAGCAGCGACAGTCTGCCACCTACAGGTCAATATATTTATCCAAGGCTCCCGTCTTTTATAGTTAATTTAAGCCACCGAGTCGTGTTTCGTGGCAAAGAGAGCCGTGATATCAACAAGGGCCACAAGAACCACCGAGAATGAGGACACATCATTAATGTCGTGAAATCATGATGTTATTCCCTGCTAGTTGAGGGGGGAGTTTTCACGACATTTTAGTTTTCTGGTGTTAATAAGAACAAGGACGAACATGAGTTAATTTTCGGAAATGACAGCCGCTCTCTCTCTCTCTCTCTCTATCTCTCTCTCTCTCTCTCTCTCTCCAAGGGTGGATTAAAAAATCGTGTCGCTGCATTTTAATGCAAAACTTCAATGAATACATGCAAATGAAAATGGAAATATGGTTATATATACTCAAGTACAAAGGTAAATGCCTTTGAACTCTGTGTTGCCTTCCTCACAACAAAGCAGAATTTGTATTTGCATTGTTTTAAATGCAAATATTTAGTTATGATTAAATTGTGACATCCAATACGTGCGGCTCGATTTCAAATTGTTGTATTATAGTCGAACAGGAGGAAGGGCTATTTCCCCAGATTGTAAGGCCGAATGTATAGTCAATATGTGGCTTAATCCGGCCATTGTGCTTTTTCAAAGCGGTGCCTCGAGGACACGTACTTAGTAAGTGAGCCATAAGGATACATGTTCTACATGATGTGTCCATATTAGATATACCTATTAAGCAACAGACATACAAAAGGTCTGTTGTACATTTGTAAATTTCAGGTATATTGTATTTGCTGTGGTTCGTTTTGTTTTGCGAGAATAGCTACTTAAAGAAGCATTTAATTTTATTACAACCCCTGGTAAGACTGTGTTTTTCTTAATATTAAAATGGTAAATTCAAAATCAAAGTCATTCACGAAAAATTGTTCATAGATATCGTTCTCATAAATTAAAAAAGTAGAACAATAGGTATATTATTAGGCATTAACTCCAAATACGTGACATTGTTAGAAATTTTATGGGCTGATTAAAGGTAACAGATCTCCATGCATATGGAACGGGATCTCAATATAAAGATGATGTTTTCAATGATAGAAAGTTTTATTATCATAAAACCATTTAGTTAAAGTAGTAAGCCTGTGTTGAAAGTTCTGTCCTGCTTTGTTACGATCATCACTTGTATTATGGATGATAACATCCACGAAAAAGATACATTGTCAGTTGTCAGTGTTTCCGGTAATAATATTAACAACTATATTTTAAAATATAGAAGATTCTTGGTATTCCATGACCCACTTTTCTTCGTGATAATGTAGTAGCGTGGCATGGGATCTATCTGAAAGATAAATTGTTGTATAAATGATTAATTAATTTTATTAACCTTTAAAACCATAATGTTTTATTTTTTTTCTCAAAGAATGTCATGACTGATGATGTCAAATAATTTCCTGAGATCGAAGAAGTCAGGTCTCAGTGAAACGCCAAGTATCAATTGCTTGGAGCCAATATAGAACCTATTCAATGGTACTTTTACTTCAAAGATCTATTAAATAACTGCAAAACTTAGATTCCTGGAGACATAATGGATGGCTTTATCAGCTTTTTTAACAAATATTACAATGAACAACATGAGTGGAGGTTTTAAACTCGGATATTACTAATTTTGAAATAACAAATGCTATTGATCAAATGAAAAGGGGAAAATCCAGATGGCTTTTCTTTAGAAATAATTAAAGACATTAATAGAAACATTATTTAATAGTATATTACGTTAAGGTGTATTTCCAGATGATTGGAGCAGAGCAATAATATTGCCTTTACATAAAAAAGGTCCAATGAATCACCCAGAAAATGAAAGAGGTATTTCTTTATTGAATGTCCTAAGGAAAATATTCTCAAAAGTCTTATATAACAGGTTGATTGAATATGTTGAAACCCAGAATCTATTATCAAAAGCACAAGCTGGATACAGAAAAGGATATAGCACCATAGATCATGCTTTTGTTCTGCAAGCCTTGGCTCATAAATATTTATGCAGGAGAAAGAGTAGGTTTTATTGTATATTTGAAGATTTAAGCAAAGCTTTAGATTCTGTACAACATGATGTATTGTGGTATTTATTGTTAAACAAAACATAAATGGTAGGATACTTAAAATAATTAGATCAATGTACTCCAAAATGCAATCATGTGTCATTGCAGACATGGGAATCACAAGTTATTTCCCTTGTTCAGTTGGTACAAGACAGGGCTGTATGGTAAGTCCTCTACTTTTTTCTATATTTATTGATGAATATTTTAATACTTTGTGCAACTCTGATTGTAAAGGAATTTTCATAAATGAAGAACTACCTAATATTATGACCTTGATGCATGCTGATAATATAGTTAATTTTGGAGATTCAGTTGGAAGACTGCAACAACTATTTAATCAGCTGCAGGAATTTTGTATAAAATATGGATTAAATATAAACATGGACAAAGCAAAAATAATAGTGTTCAGAAGAGGTGGTATACTTAGAAAAATGAAAAATGGTATTTGTTCAACCATAAATTGGATGCAGTGTCTCACTATAAATATCTGGGATAACTTTTACTTCAAAATTATCATGGACTAGGACCCACCAACAGCAAGCAATGCAGGCAAATAAAGCTGTTAGTATTATCATGGATTTTAATATCAGATATAAGAAAGTATCTGTGAAACATCTTTTTTATTTGTTTGACAGTATTGCAGCACCAATTTTAATGTATGGATGTGAGATCTGGTGTCATTCTAAAACTGAAATTAGAGAGAGTACAGTATAAGTTTTGTAAGTATGTTCTTGGTGTAGGTGATAACACTCAAAATGCAGCGGCTTTAGGTGATTGTAGCAGATCTCCATTTTTTGTTACATATGTGGTTCGTTGTATATAATACTGATTTAAAATTATTCTCATGCATGACAATAGATACCCAAAGCAGTAATACATGTATTTAAGAAAGATGAACACTATTATTTCAGGCAGGATTTGGTTATGTGTGGATGATAGAATATGTGGGAGATATTAACATTTTTATTGAACAGTTTAAGCAACGATTAAAGACATGGCAGTACAAGATTGGCATAATGATATTAACTCCAGTAATAAATTGTATTTCTATGGAATTTTCAGATCATTGTTAACAGTAGAAAAGTATTTATTATGTGTACCTTATACAAATATTACAAGGCACTCGCCAAATTGAGATGTAGCAACCATAAATTAGCAGTAGAATCAGGTCGACATAAAGGAATTGACAGAGAAGAAAGAATATGTAAATACTGTTAAGATCTTTGTTATAATATCATAGAATATGAATGTCATTTTATGTTAGAATGCCCTTTGTATAATGATCTACGTGTGAAATATTTAAGAAATGATATGCTCAGCCTGATGAATATAATTTTAAAAGAATTTTCAATTTGGAAAATCTGTTAGAAATTTCAAATTCGGCAGTCCTTGTTCACTATGGTTTTATAAAAAGACAAAAATATTAGATAATTGATATTTAGAGCACCACTTTGTGATACATTGGAGAATTTTGAATTATTTTTTTTTCTCTTAGGAATGTTCTTTTCTATCTTACAGAATCACAAGTACTTATTTGTATTTGATGTAACTTCGAATACACGTTTGTAAGTATTCGTTTGTTAATGTTATGGCATATTGAATGTTTACAGTTGGAACTTTGGGCCTGAGGCCTCTATTCTTGAATAAACTTTTACTTACTTACTATGCTTGGAGCTTATGTTTACAGCTTAATGTAAACTTGTTTGACTCGAGTGATGTTCCAAAGTGCAGATTGATCATGAGTTATTATGCCATGCTGGTTTAAGTGGTGTAAAATTTGATCATTGAGAAGTAACCTTTCCGAAAATGCATGTGAGATGAAGGAAGAACAGGAGGAGGTCCATGGTAATTAATTACTTCTTTGAGTTCTTGACCTATGTACATGGAAGTGATTCTTGCGGACTTCCAATCAGTGGGGAAGGTGTAGCGTCAGTTAGGCACTGAGTAAAAAGAGCAGCTATACTGACGCAAAACATATGTTAGGCCTTTCTCCTCAGTTTATAATTTGTACCATAAGCACCTATTTTACTTTCTCGCCAGGTGGGCTTGTCAGTAACATCTGTGCGAGATAGGAAGTTATGAAGTTATATTCAAAACTAGAAATCTGCATTCTGATGAATGAAAGCCTCCGCCATTCACTAATTCGGCCCATATTCCCAGGTTTATTTGTACATGCATAAGTGACCGTATATTTGTGAATATTCCATAATGACATTCATGGATCGGGATCATGTACAGGATCCATACCTAAGTCTTCACTGGCCCAATCCCGATATGCCCAGAAAATTTCATGAGAATCCGTTCATAATTAAATTACTTATTTTGTGAACAAACACACAAATACACCTACAAACAAACGAATGGGAATGAAAGCATATACCCTCTTGGCGGAGGCAATTAATGAATGGGGGATGTTGAGATATCAAAACTCTGCGAGGACGAAGGCGCTTTCTCAGACCATTTGAAGGCAAACGTTAAGGTATATAGCATTCCATATATGCGTGTGCAGTACGTATATGCACATGCGGTGCGTGTGCCTATGCAAACGTAGAAAACGGACGCCAATGACCCCATTAATATGTATTTGGTAAGTCTGAAGCAAAACTGGGGATATAGTAAAGCGCTGAGAGAGTAGAAAGGTATTCTGCCAGAGGAATACCCTATCACTGACGTCAAAGAAAGCAAATCCCCGTCCGTTACATCACGTATGCGTTTTAATCGTACATATTATTGAAATCACAGACGTACGTTTTCTAGTTGCATAGGCACATGTACCGTATGTGCATACGTACTGCACACGCATATATGGAAAGCTAGCTTAACGTTTGCCTTCAAACGGTCTGAGAATGCTCCTTCAGTCGAAACGAGATCGAAACGCTCTACATTCGTTTACTACACACGCTTATATGAAATCACTTCATGAAAATATGATGTGCCCGATGGCTAGCTGCAGAGGCATACGTAACGCATACGTACTGTTTAAACATATAATGGAATGTCACCATGAAGTAGTGGTCACCTGCCTTTTCTTTAGAATTTAAGTGATTTCTGGCTTACCTTTGGGTAGAAATAAATGATTTTAGACTATTCCTTATTACGCCTCTATGACAGGTGTATGAGACTGCTTATCGATAAGCTGTTTAAAACTACATGCAGTACATGTGCCAATGTTGACAAAAAAAAACACTTGTAACCTAAGGTGGTTAGTTGCATGTGTGCGGAAGTTGAAAGATAACTAGTTGATTTGCCGCAAGATATCCTTGTTGCACGTGTTTGTTTATGTTGGTGCCCCCAAATGTTATAAGCACATGAATACTAGCAAACTCTTGTTATGCATGAAGTCACGTTGCCTCATAATTTCTCGTATATCATTTTCAATAAGACATGGTTTTTGACATTTTACTCTGACTTGTTTGCTTGGTGCATGCTTATCACAAACTAGAGAAAAGGCCTCTTATAAGAGGGTCCACGCATTGTATACATCAAATTCAGTTAGTATAATACGAATGGGTACATGTTTAATCTTTTTTAGGTCTTCGAGGAAGACTCTTGCCTTAAATGATTTGCTTAGTCGTCGTCATCATCGGAGAGAGAGAGAGAGAGAGAGAGAGAGAGAGAGAGAGAGAGAGAGAGAGAAAGAGAGAGACAGACAGACAGACAGACAGAGAGAGAGAGAGAGAGAGAGAAGAGACAGAGAGAGACAGAGAGTCAATAAGAGAGACAGAGAGACGGTGAGATAAACTGACAATGTAAGTGTATTGGTTGGTTGAATAGGTTTTTTTCAGTTATCTTATATGAAAAAGAGACCGACAAACACAGACAGACAGAGAATTAATTAAGCTCTCGCATTTAAAAAAAATTATGCACGTCCTTGTTTTCATTGTAACTTTAAACAAGAGACTCATTTCTTATGAATCGTGAAAATAACGTATTTAACAACTGTGCAGGCAGTGAACTTCGTTTTTTTGTGGTTTTCTAGTTGTCACGCAGTATATGCTAAAGTACTCAAGGTTGTTGAGGCGAGCAAACATGATTTGTTTTAAATATATGTTGTTGTATATCTCCTGCTCAGGAAAATATGAGACTGTAAAATCAGGGAGCCCCAGAACTAATGTCTGCATGCAGGCACAAACAATGAGGAAGACTGAGAGAGACCTTTCGAGAGCGAGAGCGAGAGGGTGGTTGGCTGGTTGGCCATGATTTGGTAATAAGTTTTTAGTGTGTAGGGTTTTTCTAACAGATAATAGAAAACAACAGAGTATTGCATCACCAATAGATAAAAAAAACTGTCCGAATTTAGAATGCTTATTACTCACATGCCAAAACAGTATACTGTCAGTCAGGGCAAATGGGGTGTACGCTTTACTACAGATACGGAGGGTATGCTTCGGGTGTATGCTTTACTAGAGAACTGAAGGGTGACCGGTTACTCAACCTCACCATTGGCTTCACGAGCTTCATTTCCTTAAACATACGTAGGGACCCAAGCTACTCCCTAAGGGACTTTCCACCGGGCCCTGGAGGACTGACCTCAAGGCCCGTGACCGAATCCTATGCACTCCTCATTAACTGGCTGTGATTCATTCTCAGGGCATTAATGGTTGAGCCCTCTTATAATGTAGGGGTGAAGGGTTATATATTAAGAGTAAATGAAAAATCCTACACTCCCTCCCCGGTTAACGAAAAAAAGAAACTTTGTTCCTTTTGTATGTGTGTTTTTTTAACTAACAGTATATTTCATTACCTTAATGATTACAAGGAATTTGGATGGAAAAGGCACTAGAACCTTTAGGTAAAAAACCTGACCGGACAGATAATATCACCAGGAAAAAAGTTTCTTTTGCTCTGACAGTATTTATCATACAAAAACATGAATCCCTTTATGGGTTCCCCAAACCCCGGTTTAGTATGGTGTCAAATTTATTCAAAAGAACACATCGAATGATCGTGATGTGATCACAACATACAACTGTAAAACATGTATATAGTAAAATATTGTAACTGAACTGATATGTGGAAAATGTGGTTTATATAATTTCAAAAATGCATGGGCTGCACGGAGTCGGCATCACGGCATATAAGACAGCATGACTGATAGATTAATGCACATGTAGCTCTGAGGCTGTAGAATGTAAAAAGTCTTTTCCTTATAAGATGAGTCTATTTGCATATTTATTAATTTACTGTTTACCGGTGTGTGCAGGAGGCAGAACATGTCTCTCCCCTGCAAGAAATAAGACAAAGCATAAGATCACCACAAATTGTATCACAATACATATCAATAATGAACAACTCTGACTTAAAATTCAATGAGATTTTTTTAATGACTACCCCTTAGAGCTTACAGGTCTGAATAACTTAACATGCTTACCGATCTGGTTCATGTAACAAATATCGTATACAGGTTGAATGAAGAATAGGGTCTGGTCATAACAACACATTACCAGGGTTTATATGTACCTAAATGGGTGCAGTCTTGCATTAATAACAATTAAACTCAAATTATAATAAAATGTTTTCATAATTAATTGTTCTATTGGGTTATGCAAGTAATGTTATACTAATAGGCAAAAAGTAAATACCCTTAAACCGTAAGCTGTATCAATAGATAGCTGTATCAATTTTGCAGAAAGACCAACAGAACAGTTAGTCGAATTACGAATAAAATATCATACTATTTATTCTATTACAGTAATGCGAGAGAGTGAACCAGCTGATTATAAGATATTGTTTACCATTCCTAAATTAACATGTCTGTTTAAATAGATTTAATTTCTTACATTTAATGTTAAAAACAAGTAATGTAGCATATGTACTACTTGAAATATAATGAGCTGTTAATTTTAATTGTCACATTTTGTTCAAATTATTAAACTGTGTACAAGGTGGTTACATGCATCAACATGTATAACAATATGTTTCCTGTTTTGTAAATATCACCTTCCACGCGCTTGAAAATAAGCAAACATACATAATTCTCAGCCAGATTTACCTAAACTGTGATTACTGGAATATCAGTCTTGTCTGACACTGGAAGGGTGCACAAAGCTTATGCACCTGATAAATATTTTGATACCAGTGTACTTACGCAACAGGGACAGGAAATATGGCCAGTGTTTACTGTTGTTTAACAGTGTTATGAGATTTTATTTACACAGCCGCTGATATGAATGATGAGATAATCATGCCTCAATTCTGAAAAACAGCCTAACGCGAGGTTCCACGATTACTTGTCGCTCAAATTATTCAAATTTTATGCCAGTTTTATTTATAAACTTTATAAGCAATCTTATGAGGTACAGGCATATCCCGTTGCTTCTTTTACTATATTGCAAAAAATGCGGGTTCGAATCACTACCTACATTTATTTGATTTGTAGGCTGGCACAGTTCGCCATTGTAGGGTTTTTCCAACAGATAAACATCACCAATATATCACAAATATATCAAAGACCTATTTGATCATATATATATATATATCCTAATCCTAATTTTGGTGTTACTTATGTGTTTTTATTATTAATATAAACATGTATATAAAACTTGTGTTGTTCTTTCATGAAAACATTTGTGAGAACTAAAGTGTGCAGTATTTATCGATAATAATCAAGGCTGAAGAAGGTTGAATATATTGAACATCATCAGTCAGAACATTCATCAGTCCCTTCGACTTCGACACAACGAGGTTTCACTGTATATATATATATATATATATATATATATATATATATATATATATATATAACTCTGAAGTTAACAGTCTGTTTCACGGGATGCGACCCGATCATCAGGTGAATGTGGTTAGAATGAAGCTAACGGCGTGGTTTGAAAAGCCGAGACTTTACGAGATTATGCTTTGTGCGATTCGGGGGGGGGGGGGGGGGGGGACTGCACTTTTCATCGGAGGGTAACACTACCTTCTATATATATATATATATATATATATATATATATATATATATATATATATATATATATATATATATACATATATATATAATTACCACCTTATTAAGATAGAAATACAGTATATACGATTATCACTAAGTATCATAAAAATGGATAAATGATCAATAGCATTTCCCATGTAATATACGTTTTATTTAAAATTTTCGCCGAAGTAAGTTTAAATGCTAAATATAATGCCCCCACTGCCTTTCCATGAACACATTTTTTCACTTTTTTTTTCAATGGGATACAATGCCAAGAATTCTAATGCAGATATATATTTCGTACAGAATACATATATATTCAAATCTTTCCTAGTATCAATTTGACAGTGTTCCTTTCATGATTGACAATATAAACACAGGTTTCAAAACTCTTGTGTGTGGATACATAGTTACAAGAACATGGTAAAATATGATTTTTTTAAATGGCAGATGCTAATTTGTATAAAATGCAAACAACATGAGCTGTATAAATTTTTAATTATGTCTATCATATTTGCTGATTACGGAAGCGTATTGCTGCCACCTGGTAAAAGAAAAATAAATTATTTATCTCGTACGTACGCGTACTATCTCGTACGTACGACATACTATCTCGTACGTACGACATACTATCTCGTACGTACGACATACTATCTCGTACGTACGACATATTATCTCGTACGTACGACATATTATCTCGTACGTACGACATATTATCTCGTACGTACGACATATTATCTCGTACGTACGACATACTATCTCGTACGTACGACATACTATCTCGTACGTACGACATATGCTACTTAGTTCCGGGCTTAAGTTGTATAGGCCCCTTGATTTGTCATTAAGAACAAAATGGCGGAGACCGATTTGGAGGAGATCCTCGAAGTGTATTTCAGGTTTGGCTTTAACCATACCGAAATTTTGCAAAGTCTACACACTGATGGCTTCTCTCTTAGCCTTCGCACTCTCAGACGGATATTGACAAGAGCTGGACTTTATCGCCGTAAACATTTCTCTGATTTACTGACTGTCGGCCTTTTCCTGACCAATGAAATCGAGAATATTGGATCTTTGCATGGATATAAACTTATGCACTTAAGGTGTCTTCAAGAGGGCCTTGTAGTGACCCAGGAAACGATAAGAATTTTGCTACATATAATTGACCCGATTGGAATTCATCTCAGAAAAGGGAACAGATTGAGGAGAAGAATGTATCGCAATCCGGGACCCGATTTCTTATGGCATGTTGACTCCTATGATAAACTGAAGCCATACGGTATATGTATAAACGGAGCTGTTGATGGATTCTCAAGATATGTAATCTGGCTTGAAGCATACCACACAAACAGTGATCCTGCAGTTATAGCAAGCTACTATATGGAGGCTGTTGAGTCAAGAATGGGCTCTCCCAAACGGATAAGAAGTGATCTGGGCACAGAAAATGGATATATGGAAAACATGCAGAGATATTTAAGATATGAACATGAAGATGATTATGCCAAAACCCCTTTTCTTTACGGATCAAGCAATCACAACCAGAGAATAGAATCATGGTGGGCCTTTCTGAGAAAGCAGAAGATACAGTTCTGGATGAACTTATTCCAAGACCTAAAGGACACAGATCAATTTACAGGCGACTTCTTGGATAAGAGTTTGATCCAGTTTTGCTTCATGGGAATGGTTCAGGTAAGGGAATTATTATTTGCAGTCTTGAGAAAAAAGGCCTGTTGATCCCATCATAAAGTAATTAATTTAGCACAAAACTACATCTTCTATGTTTACATGCATGGCTGTGTACAAAACAGACCTAGACATTTATTTATAGTCATAAAGTAGGCAACAGTATGACATTGCCCATTAAAACAAAATCAAATTTATTGTTCGAATGATGTATATTTAACGTCATACGTCTTCTTCATTACAACAATACACACGCCATGCTGCTTATGTAAGTCTCCCCTATTGCCTACATACCATATATGTTTGATCAGAGATATAATTTACCTGAGGTCAGTCACAAATGCAACAATACGACACTTATCAATAGGTAAAGGTTTCTTTATATAGGTTTTTGCATAAAGTTACAAAATTGTACTTTTATTTTTATATAATTGTATCAGCCAGTTTTCTCGCCTGTACTGCCGACCTCGCCGCGTTCGTTTCCGGAGAACTCCTCTGAGACCCTTAGACCGATCTTTCCGAAACCCAGCATACTTATCCGCTAACATGTGAACTCGAGCGTTACAAAGGCTGGTGGCGCCATCTTTAGTTCTTTTCGTGCAGTATCAAACTGGATGTCTTAGTCATAGCAGCCCATATCTCAGGAGTGGTTCAATGTATTGTGCTGAAATAGTGCATATCCATTTATATGGATCTTGGATCTCCCCATCTCGTACTCGAGACTGGTGGCACCATCTGTAATCGTATTTGCGGGGCATCCATCTATGCGTCCGCTTAGGGTGAAAATCACTCATATATCAGGAGTGGTCCACTGTGTTGGTCTGAAATTTAGCATGTTCATCCATCTTCGAGAGTTTTCTCATAGATCAGACAGATGGCGCCACCTACCTCCCCGTTATCGTAGAATACATTGATGCCCTTTCCTCAGGAATGGTTTTGCCGTACTGGCCTAAAGTCATGTATGCAAATGGATTTTGGATACCTCCATTTCATACTAAAGACTTGTGGCGGCATCCCGTTAAATGGCGTCCGTTCGTCCGTTTCCTTTGGGTGAAAATGACTCATATTTCAGGAGTGGTTCCATGTATTGGTCTGAAATTTGTTATGTCCATCCAATTTGGAGAGTTTTCTTGTAGACCAGACAGGAGGCGCCACCTACCTTCGTGTTTTCGTAGAAAAAATTGATGCTCAAGACTAGTACAATATGAAAATGGCTCATATCTCAGGAGTGGATGGATGTATCAGCCTAGGTTATTCGTTTTCACATAGCGTAGATCCATCATAGACCATTTCATCTTGTAGTCATCTGCAGATCTTTTTTTGGTGAAAATTGCACTAATATGAGGAGTTTCATAGCCATCTGTGATGCCAAAAATTTGGAGTCATGTCATGTCAGGCACATTTGGCGGATACATGTAATCGGTTGTCCACTGCTCGTTTTCTAGTTTTATTCCGAAGTTTATAAACTTATGAGACTATCCACGTTTGATATATATATATATATATATATATATATATATATATATATATATATATATATATATATATATATATATATATATATGATAATTAAAGGACACAAATCCTAAATGCATTCCTTGTAATTGTACATATATTTCGTATGTTTTAGGATGACCTCGATAAAATTACTGAGTTGTGGAACCATCATCGTCTCCGTCCAAGTAGAAACCAGGCGGCTCCACATGGACGGCCATCTATCATGTATTGTCTTCCAGAACGATATGGAGCAAGAAATCATCTCTGTGAAGTTTCAGCCCTTCAAATACAAATTTGCAAAGACGAGTATGTCCCGAAAGGCTCCTTCCCATGTGACGAAACCGTATTCAACCTGTGTTGTGTCCTGATGACAGAAGCTGATATACGGCCTCCAGAAAGTCCTTATGATGCAGTTCACCTGTACGGATTCCTGAGAAACGAAATAATTAGCAATTTATAAGGAAGCTTTGTGTAATAATCAATGTTCCACTACCAAGTAACTCCTGGCCTACACTAGCAACTGGACCAGTGAGTTCATCTCGATGAGACTGATTTGTTGTTCAATATAATGGCAATTTCAGAACAATTCTTAAACATTTAAAGCTTAACATTGGTACAAAGAGGAACTGTAAACTGTACGAAAAAAAAGAGGACCAATTTTCAAAACACCTGTATTTTCTCCTGGCAACATTATAAGTATTGTCAAAACAAAATAAGTGGATCTGTTGAAATAACAAAACATGTGCTGAAAGATTATCATTTTGTACCGTGTGTACATATGTTTGATCGTTGTTTGTTAAAGTTTGTTTTCATCGAACATGAGTTATTGTTTCGACTTTATTACCTTCATAATTTATTATGAATAATATTATAAGTTTGCATATATTGTAGCCTGCATTTCACCAAAAATAAACATAGCTTGAACTGAAGAAATCGCGTCAAATGATTAAGTTTAACGAATAAAAAAATAGCTGAGAGTAGCATATTTTTAGGAACCATCAAAGTAGCAGACCTTGCCCTGAGCTTCCGATTTTACCCTTTGATCGGTTCGACAAACGAATTAGCCGCCAACAGAACACAGCTAAACCAGAGGCCCTTCAAAGATATTTTTTTTCTATATTCGAACTCGGGCGAGATAATCTACTGGTAAATATTAATGGTGGGTTTTGTGAAAATCCTCAAAGCCCTGGTAAATAATCGCAGCCACACTTAAAGTTAACGGACTGACGGTGATCCGAGGTCCGATCTTGCCAGTTCGCCAGAACTCCAAGACAAGACACAAAATATGAAAGAAGAAAAAAAGACGAAACCCCAGTTGAAAGCTTGAACAAATTTATTTTGTAAGGTTGCGGGGCACGATTGCAACTTGGCAAGTGAACTATGTTTGTTTTGCGCTACTGATCGCGCCCGGGGCAAGCTTATAACAACTTGTACACAGGAGTAAGCAGGTTTCAGAACGAAATATCGGCAGAAACCAAAATATTCTCAGGACAAAACACCATTTAATCAAATTTTCTTTTATCAAAATGGATGAACGCATTTTGTCAGTGACTATAGCCTGATACTGCGAGGACTTGGCTGTGTTCATTTGTGTATAAAAGAGTCTTAATCCAGCATCGTCCAACATTAAGCATTTCATATGCCTGGTGTAATTTGCCGGGTCCAAGATACCGTTTATGCATAAACTGGTGTAGCTCAGACAAGGATTGTTTTAAGTTGCCGAGGGTGCCGGTTTTTATCATATCCAGGATAAATTCCCATTCCGATTCCCCCACGTCCATCTAAACTATGTCAATTACACGATGAAATGGAACTTGTAAATATCAGCTGTCAGCGACCAGGAACCAGTTGGAAAAACAATCAACATAATTTTAAATACAACATGCAGTATATCATGATTTTGAGTTCACGAAAACAGAAAATAACATTGCTGCGTTGTTGTTAAAACTAAAAAAGCAGTTAGGGACTGCATTCCTCCGCCAACATTTTTGACCACCAAAATATTACCTAAACCCTGATAAATTTTAAGTGTGGTACGATAATGCAGGTAATAAACGAAACCCTGCCGAGAGAAAGGTTCACGGCTCACCAACTTGATGGTTGCACTGTTAACTCTTCTCGACATTGAGGACTGTTGAACCCTAGAGCTTATGGGCCTTCAAACAGAAATCTTTGGAAACCCTAGACTCTGCAGTTGTTAGGAGTTTTAGGCGGAAACTAGAATTTGCATAGATCTAGTGCGTTTTTTTACGTATAATTTTTTATACGATAAAGTAAACTTCACAAGCTATAGAACAATACAATTCAGTCGCATGGAAAAGCACAGGAAGATATATGAAATACAACAGACTTTGCAAATAGTTTACCAGTACACGTCTGTTTTATTATTATTATTATTATTTGAAGGTTGTTTAGTCGGTCAGCTGGTTGGTTTGTATATTAGTAAATTTAATCAGAAGGAAAAGGTAGAAGAAAAGAAAAAAACAAATTATGTTATAATCTGGTGAAAAATATTTGTTCAGAAACCATGAACAATGGGTAGAATGAACTAAAGAGTGCTCATTATCATGACTTTTGTCCCAAGGCTTTAGAACACAGGTTACATTGACCTTAATTGTGGGTTGTCAAGAAAATTGAGGAATTCCCAGGATTAATTAGAAGTTTCTATGTCCACCCCATGATTTGTGTCCATCTTAATCATAGGGTGCTCAACTTAAGTTCTTTCACATAGCTCCCAGAATATTGGTCACATTAACCTTACTTACAGGGAGCTCCAAGGATCGGAATTAAATTAAAAGTTTCTTGGTCGACCTCCCATGATTCGTGTCTAAGTAAAAGGGCTCTAAAATCATGTTCTCTCACACACAGCTCGCACAATATAGTCACAGTGACATGCATGTTTCAGGTTTCAAAGGAATTTTTACATCGACCTCCCTGGATCTTAATGAAGTTTGAAGTTTCTAGATCTAACTGTTAATGGAGTTCTCAAATCATGTTCTTTCACATATCCTGCGAATATTCACCATGATTTGCCAAGAACCCCTCCGAATGCTGCGTTAGAAGATTCAAGGCCCAACGTATACACAATCGGTGTCCATCTGATGTTCAGGGTGTTCAATTCATGCTCTTTGCCCGCTATTTGCAGAATATAGGTCACCGGAATCTTATTCCAGGTTTCCGAGCACATTTATTCAAGACCTACCAAAATTATATGTTAAAAGATTCTTGGCCTAACTGATACAATTGTACCCCTTCTGACTGCTAAAAATCATTTTTTCGATAGATAGCTCACAATATAAATGTCACCATGACCTAATTCCAATTTTCTGAGATTTGCCCAGGACCTCCAAAGATAAACAGTTAAAAGTCTCAGTCCAAAGGTTTTGATTTGTGCTCTGTTAACCGACACCTGGACGGACGACGAACAAAGATTGATGAATAAACTCAGATGACTTACAGTCAACTAAGCTATAATCTAAAACCTTTTGAGTAAATGAAGGATCTCCCGTCTAGGAAAAGGACTCATGAATCTCGAAGCATAGTTGATATACTTGTATCTGTGAAACTGAATGACTGTACTGCTTTATTATGATTAAAGAGCATACATCAAAATCTTTTCCAAACAACAGAAATGTTGAACAAATCGCATGTTTTTTTTTTCATTTTATTTTCCAGTAAAAATCAATAACAACTGAATAAAAGACATTAATTAATTACAGTGTGTACACCTTAGGGTGCCGTCTCTCCATTGAAAAATGCAAAGTTATCATCTGTACGGGGAAAAATTGACAAAGACGGATTACTAGACAACAGAATGAATGATTCTGGTAAAAATAGGTAATGATATTCGATGATCGTCTACTGGGATTAACAGATTCCTTATCACTCTTTTTTTAAGTTTTTAACTCAACCTCAAGTCTCTGCTCCCTTACAAAAAGTATTATCATGTCAAATTTACATTTTTTTGAAAATTCAGTCATTTTAGATACATAACTGCAATTATCAGAGTGCTAAGCATCGCAATAAAAAAAGCAGAGGTGCCCTTTGCTTGAATTACATTTTCATAGCTAATAAAAGTACTTAAAAAAACAGAACCAACAGATTTGGAAATATTTACCATATAAATACCTTGCTCACATAATATAAGTGGAAATTAAATGAAATGAAAATAATATCAGATAAAACTGTTTGTTACAGTAGGCTGATAAAATGTTTTAACTATACTTTCACAAACATATATTAGGGATGGCAAAGTAGTCGCCGAAAGAGGCAAAAATTACTCTTCCCCTGTTAAAGACAGGTTGATGCAAGTTTCAACACAAAATAAAAAAAAATTCAGTCGATGGTGGTTGCGACACCAATACCTCAGTTTTAAGGATCACATGTGACTGATTTTTGCATTTGGTAAATCTACCTCCTGAAGTTTCTGAAACTGTAATCGTAGAATGCTTATTTGGCTTATTTCAGTTTCTGTAATTCGGCCAAAAATCACCGAACCTATCATACCTGAGAATGTTTGTTTCTGGAATAACTTGTGCAATATTTAACAATTTGGCTTGACTGTTTCTGGGAAGATTTATATTTTTTTAGCTTTTTCACTGTAAAAGTTAAATCGTTGCATTTGGCCCCAAAATGAGCCTGATCAGATAAAAGATTGACATGCGACTGATTTTGCGTAAAATTTGGCGATGTAGCTCCTGCCGATTTTTGTGAAAGTATGGGTTAATGTAATGCCTCATCGCACAAGCTCCAAGATTCTCTACAAATCTTAATGTTTTCAATATGATAGGTTTCTATACCAATAGTTATTCAATAATAAAAGTTATATCAGAAACGCAGTAGTACAGTGATAATTTAGGTAATTATAGTCTAAATTCTTGGAAGCCCAGCTGAACATATTTGTAATATAGCTACCGCAAAAGTCCGACATGTTAACATTAAATATCTTTCTTGACAAAGGATATTTTCTCATGATGAGGCAAAAATAGTTAGTGTTTATCCATATAAAAGTGTATCATTTTGTAAAAGGCACATACAAAAACAAGAACTCAAAAATAATATGTAAAAAATACTACCAGTGCGTTTATTAGCATCAAGTTAAAGTTGACAGTGACCATAAAGGCACATATACCTGACCTTACATTTATTTTTTTTTAAATAAAACAGTATATTATAACTGCCATAAAATAAGAAAAATTATTTAATTATTACCAGGTATGTAAATCTTAATTACCACTGAATATAAAACAAATGACCCATGGGTCAGACAATATTTTAACTGCCATAAAATAAGTCAAATTATTTAATTATTACCAGGTATGTAAATCTGAATTACCACTGAATATAAAACAAGTGACCCATGGGTCATGACACTCAGCTGACTAAGAAAACATGATATCCTCATGCGGGGCTAAGGAGAGGCAGGATACAATTGCTATACTTGATCTAAAATGTAGAGAATGCCTGAAAATAGGAAACAAACTGTAGGGTAACAGTATACTAAATAAAACCACAACTGAGAGAATGGAAATTGTGCAAAAAATATGAATAAATAGGTGGCACCAATAGTCTTCAGCATCTGAAGAATTCTCCATGACGATGAGCCGGAGGGGATGCATACACATCACATCACTCAGAAATTGTAAGTGTAACCTAATTTAGGTTTCAAACGACCTGACATTTACTATTCATGCCTTGTTAAAGGACGGATGGACTTCCGGAAGGCAAACAAAGGGTGATCACTAGTTAAGCATGACTGAAAAACAATTCCACCAGATATTGACCAGTAAAGCACACTTTAAATAAGTGTTAAAACATATCAAAATGCCTTGAAGTACGGTTATACCCCAATCTATCCTCATTTTAGTTTCATCAGCAATCAAAAATATCATCACACTATATCCATTTTAAAGGATTCTTCATTCGATAAAATGGCTGTTATTTCATGACGGAATTCAGGATATGAGGTGTAGGTTGCTGGCAGCTCCAGTGTTGGTCCACAGGTGTGAGCCACTGGCCTCCTGGCTACACCTTCTAGTGTTGTAAATGAAATTTCAATCCTGTTACAGGAAATTATGTCAGACCCAGTTAGGAAACGGAGAAACCTCTGTAAAGAGGTGTCATCTTGTGCTTGTATGAATTGTTGGAGGAACTTCAAACACCGATCCTCATCCTGGTTGGTTGGTGTTGCATGTAACAGTTTGAGAAGTTTTCTCACTGTTGGTTTCAGTTCACTGTACATATAAATTAATGATTCTGTAGTGGGTAAATGGGCCAGTAATGGACACCTTGATACTTCTGCCATCTTGTCCAGTGCATACTTTGGTTTTTGGATAATTTCCTTGTGTGCTATCTGCATTATTTTACTTTTCAAGTCTTCTTTTGATGGTATAGATTTGCAACCAAATCGATCTAAAATCTCAATAAAGTCTTCTTCAGTCTCTTTGTCCATATTTCCAACCATTGCTGATCTCAGCACAGCTCTGTCTGTTGGACTTAAATAAATCAAGAAAGAATCCAGCAACCTTTCTGGAGATAGGGCTGTCTCACCTTGGATCAACCCCACTGTAAATCCAAAGCAAAGTTTTAATGGGAAAAAGTGATGGTCAATGTAACCTTTCACCAGAATTCTCCCAACAGCCTTCCATTCTTCATCCTGCATTCTTGTATTGAGTGCAGGTACCCGAGTTTCTTCACCTTCCGCTGACCTGATAAAAAATTCAGCCCAAAAAGCACAGTATGCTTCACGTGAAACTCCTGACTGATCACACCCAGATTCACCAACAAACAAGAATTTTACCTCTGTATCAATGATATCTGGATCTTTAAATTGGCAAATCATGTCCTCTAGTAGGTTTGTTCTATGAATTCTCACTGTAAATCGACTGCCTTCAATTAAAGGTTGGGGGGTGGGGCTTCTTGGTGATTCTTGCCAGTGATGCTCATCTGTTGACTCTTCAAGAATGCCTTCATGATACACAGTTTCTCTGTTCTCTATTATTACTTCTTGCTCGTTATCATCAGTTGCAGTCATAACAACATCCTTTGAGGTCTCCTGTGGAATGAACGAAGTCAAAGGAAGGGTATCATCAAGAGAGTCATCAGAAAAGGAGCTAAATGGACCAAACTGAATAGTGCTTGATATGCCTGATGTGCTGGCACATGGCTCAGTGTCATCTTGCTCCTCAAAGTCTGCATTGGTAAAACCAGCATAGCTCTCGGAGCTTCCTTTTGTTTCAGAATCAGAGTTTGTGTTTGTCTGATCACTGGTACTGGACTTAATTTCTGTGTGCAGATAAAAACGGACAATGCCCATTTTCACTTCTTCATATACTTCCCCTACAGTGACTGTATCTGAAAGGGGCGATTCCTGAAAGTCTAATATGTCAGATGAGACATCATCCCAAGACCATCTCTTTGATTTGCCGTGAGGGAAAAAAAGGTCTTTGCATAACTGTAAAAGGACACTTTTGTCTGCTGTTTTGGCCACCTCTACATTTCTTGTTCCTCCCCCATTTCTAGTTCTAACCTGTTTCCCCTCATGAATCCATCCCAGCTGCAATCTTCTGGTTTTCTTTGAAGCATTTCTATTTCCCTTTATTGATTTTGCCCTTTTACTTGTGTCACTGCTAGCAGTTTCATCATCTGATGCCTCATTTTTCCTCAATTTCATTTTTCTTCTAAGTTTTTCAAATAGTGACTGTTTCTTGCTTTGTGTTGTCTCCTTTGTTTTTAAGCCAAAGTAGTGTCTGACAGCCAGCCTATCCCCTAAGCAAGGCAAATATGTTTCCAGCTGTTGATCATCCATTAACAGGACTGTGTGCCGATCAATCTAAAATTAAAATAATAAATTAACATTAGCCTCATGCAATATGATTTGCAACATAGTTATTATTATGACTGATCACATGATCATGGATGTGTTGCTTTTACCTGAAAAACCCTTATGGGGACAACACACCAAGCATAAACAAAATACCCATGGGTCAAGACAACCGGCTGTTAGTATGTGTAGCATCATTTCTGCTCTGTAAAATATATAAACAATACATATGTAAAACTAACTTACTCAAATTGTATTAAAATGACTGAACAAAAATGTTATGGTTTGATTCAGTGATGTATCAGTCATGTATAAAGGTATAGGAGTGAAGCATCCCAAGCAACAGAAGCATAACTAGATATTTCTTGGCACCGCAGGTGCCATAGTATCGCCAGACAATAAATCCCCCCCCCCCTTTAAGAATAGTACACCCATCTTCAGCAGCATATACTGACATTTGGCAAGCGACTATGGTTTCTTCCATCTATCCACTTGAGAAACAATATTTTTCACCAAATATGGGGGCCAATAAAGAGAATCACTCTTATGAAAAGGGGATAAATTTATACTATAAAAATAGTAAGGTAGGTGGCGCCAGTCTGTCTGGTTGACTAGAAAACTCTCCAAGATGGATGTACATGCCAAATTAGAGACCAACACATTGAAGGACTCCTCAGATATGAGCAATTTTCATCTAAAACAAATATACAGATAGACGCCATGGCAAAACAATTGCAGAGGGTGCCACCAGTCTTATGTACAAGATGGAGGAGTCCAAAATCTATAGATATGCACAATTTCTGGCCAATAGGCCAAATCACTCCTAAGAAAAGGGCATTAATTTATTCTACAAAAAAGGGAAGGTAGGCAGCGCCACCTGTCTGTTATATGAGAAAACTTTCAAAGATGGATGGACATGCCAAATTTCAGACAAATACCTTGAATCATTCTGGAGATAAGCCATTTCTACCAAAAGCACATGTACAGATGGACGCCACAGCAAAATGATTTCAGATGGCACCACCAGTCTTATGTATAAGATAGGGGAGTCCCAGATCTATGGATATGCACAATTTCAGCCAATAGGGCAAACCACTCCTCAGAGAAGGGCATTAATTCATTCTACAAAAATGGAAAGGTAGGTGGCGCCACCTGTCTGGTTTATGAGAAAACTTTCAAAGATGGATGGACATGCCAAATTTTAGACAAATACCTTGAACCACTCTGGAGATATAAGCAATTTTTACCAAAAGCACAGGTGGAAGCCCGCGCCAAATGATTGCAGATGGTGCCACCTGTCTTAAGTAAAAGATGGAGGAGTCCAAGATTTATGGATAGGCACAATTTCAGGCCAATAGTGCAAATCACTCTTCAGAAAAGGGCATAAATTTATTTATTAAAAAAAAACAGGAAGGTAGGTGGTGCCACCTGTCAGGATTACGAGAAAAATTTCTGAGATGCATGGACATTTCAAATTTCAGACCAATACCTTGGACCACTCCAGATATATGAGCAATTTTCACCCAAAGCATATGTACAGACAGACACCACGGAAAACAATAGCAGATGGCAACACCAGTCTTAAATACAAGATGGAGGTATCCAAGTTCAATGTACATGCATAATTTCAGCCCAATCTGTCAATCAGTTTTAGACTTATAATGCTCACAGTACTGTCAAGTGGCAATGATGGGGTATTAAAAGGCACAAAAACAAGAGAAAGACAGGTGGCGCCACCTGTGCTCCGCAAAAGACAAAGCTTTCCAAGATCTTCGGTCAATTTGGTTTTTGGACCAATGCATGCATCCCTTATTGAGATATTTATGATTTAGTGTGATTTTTACCATATATGATATATTCAAGGTCAAGGCCACTCTCATAGGAAAGGTTATGACCCAAATTTAAATATACATCATCCCATAACCCATGTCTATGTATATTCATAATATGAAAGAAATCTGTCCATTAGTTTTTGACTTATAATGCTCACAGTACTGTTAAGTGGCAATGATGGGGGTATTAAATGGCACAAAAACAAGAAAAGGATAACAGGTGCCGCCACCAGTTTCCAGTACATGACAACACTTTCCAAAATCTTCAGTCAATCAATCCCTGCCAGATTTCACACAGAAGGCTGATATGTCAAATCACTCCTGAAAAATCAGCAGGCACATAAACTCAGCAAAAATTATTTTAGCCGCTGCCACCATTCTTGTGCTCAGTCTCACAACATTTGACATATGTTTTTTGCATACATTTTGGTAATGCTAGCTCCTGCTGTTCCTGAGATATTATTGGTTATTGACTGATGACCCCCATGGAAGCAAAAACGGTTGATGATCTCAATTTGAAATATGACTCATGTGATCAACATTTGTATGAAATACGGTGATGGTAGCTCCTGCCGTTTCTGAGATTGTAATTGTAATATGCTTATTTTAAAGTTTTAGAGAAGAAAAGTTTTCAAATTTTTTTACCTTTTTCCTATCTATGTCAAGGCAGAAAGAAAAAAAATCAGTTCAATGAGTTCTACAGATGACTGATTTTTGCATAAAATTTAGTGATGCTTGCTTCTGCCATGTTTGAGAAAGTATAGGTTAACATACAGACAACATACAGCACCATATGATCATGTAGGCTCACAGGTTTGCTTATTAGCTCTGTGACCTTAAAAAGTAGGTCAAGGTCATCCATCTTCAAACTTGTCTTAGAATTTGTTAATATGCATCTGCACTGAAGAAATAAACTTCCTGTCATGAATTCTATTTGCAATATCCCACTCACATGGTAAAAGTTAATGGACACTGGTCAGATTGTTGGATCAGTCAAAAGGATGTGGGCTAAAAAGGGATCCAGTTACCAGCTTTGCAGAAGATCAGATGTAAGACAAGACAGACATTGCCAAATCAATGTTTCCCTTCCTGTGAAAGCAAGAGATACTGACATGTTACTATATCTTCATATCTCATCAAACATGGGTATCAATCAAAAATTTTATTTCTTTTTATAATAGCCAATTATCCGCAATTATTTTTTCAAATTTTCACATTACCTTAATTCATTACCTTATACATACAAGTTATAATTATATTTGAAAGAAGATAAAACAAACATTACCTTGTCATTCTTCATACGAGTAATAACATCATCAGGGACAGCCCGCTCTTTAAGAAAAGAGGACAGGGTTTCCATACTTCCTACAAGTCAAGAGAAAAAAACCGGGTTGTTACCTTATCTGGAAATATGCATATTTTTCGTGCACACAGATGATAAGCTACGGATTACTAATCTGTGCACAAGGATTAGTAATCCATGAGCATGAACTACAAATCCCTGAGCAAAAATTGCAAATCCGTGGGCATGGATTACTGATCTGTTGCCACAGATAAGTAATCCATGCACAGGGATAAACAAGATGGCGGACCTTTAGACAGACCTATTAACAATCTATGAGCACGGATAAGTATTTTGTGCACACAGATTACTAACTGGTGTGCATGGATTACTAAATCAAGGCCATACAAGATGGCAGACCTATAGGCAGACCTATTATTAACCAGTGCGCATGGATTAGTATTTCATGTGCACAGATTAGTAATCAATATCCAGGGATCAGTAATTTGTGCCCAGGGCTAAGTAGTTCATGCGCATGGATTAGTAATCTGTGCACATAGATTAATAAATATTTTGACCATGTTTTCTCCCGGGCTCTGTTGATAGGGAATGGGGATAGGAAAGAAACTGACTGGGAGATGTGCAATGATTCTAAATTCAGCTAATGCAGTCAGTATTGAAAATACTTGAAGGATGACAAAAATTATTCACACAGCATTAACAAGGGTCCCATGGGCCAAAGCACTCAGCTGAATTCTGTAAAATTTTAATGAATGCAAAATTTCTATTTAAATTGTTTAACATATTAGGGCCCTTTCACACTGAAGGGTAACCAGTCATTAAAACACCTTGAATGTGTACTAAAAAGAAATGGCAAATATGCCTTGTCTGCTCTCATAAAAATTATCTGTAAAATGCATAAACATAAGTTGTAATGAAATCTCCAGTTTCAGTGACAAAAATTAGCCTAACAATATATTTTCCCTGTGTCTTTTTACCATAATGGTAGTCCCCTCTAAGGTTTATTAAATTTTTACCAGGCATTTCATTGAACATTAACCTATTCCAAATTAATCATCCAGTATGATATCCACTGCTTATGAGGAAATATTTATCTTGCAAAAACAAAGTTCAAGTCCTGTGGGCAGTCTGTGATCAAAAATGGACCATGGATTTTAATTTTGTGATATTTTTGGTCACCTGCACTTTGAATTTTCAGTCTAGTTTTTCTACAGTAACCTTAAACTGGGTCTAGAATAAAAAGTGTGAACTGTAAATAAAAATGTGATTGAGCATTTGTCAATATGTATTGCAATGGATTTACCAATAAATGTAAACAGGAAATTTACATTAATAATATACATAAAGTTCTTTGCATTGGGGATTAAAATGGTCACCTCCATATTAAGGTCTGGTCAAACAGAACTGAACAGAACAAGTAAAATTCTGTGTATCAATGTGTGAGTAAAGGGAAAAGCTGTCACTGAAATAAAGTAGACTGTGATAATTGGCATGTGAATTATATGCTAAACAACTATTATGTTACACAAACTGTCACCACCATTCTTACTAAAGTAAGTTTATACATTCTCTTGAACTGTGATGAGAGATCAGTACCTAGTCAGGATATTTATCAGTTTGCATAAAATCTTTTGTTTTTGATAAATGTGATTTACACATACCTTAATAAATAGAAAGAAATAACAGTTTTAGTGTGTTTGAAATATAATATATTTAAAACTTGTGGCCTTATTTGTACTTATTTATTCTAGAAAATTTAATTATACATCTAGGTCTGAATGATTTTTGGGGGGCACTGCAAGATTTATTTAAAAAAAAAAAACCCACAGGAAATCTGAATGTTTTACAAAAGGCGACGGTGATATATTTTTGTTACATCTCCTGTTATATGTAGATTAACAAATTCATATTCTTACATATTCCATTTTTTAACCTTACTGACTTAAAGTGTACTTAGCACTAAGCACATTGTTTCTGTGTGTTTTGTAGATGGGATCATTCCACTAAATGTCTGAATGGCCTTTCACGATTGTACTTGTATGCCTGTGTTGCTTATAGCCTATATTGGGTTAAGCAGAGAAAGTGCTCTACATTAGGGACATACATAATTTGAATTCCACATTGGAAATTATCAGTTACTGTACTGACATTAAGACATAGAATATGAATGACATTAAGAAGAGAAAAAGAATGTAAAATAAAGTGATAAAAGAAAAAAAAACAATAATTTAGAAACAAAATTTAGAAAGAATGCAGGCACAGAAAGGCCTGTTTGCCCATTGCCAGAAGAAGTCAAAGGGACCAAAATCCAGAAAATGGACAAAATGAGATAAGGAGACGGTAAAGGCATTTGAGGCATTTGCTGCTTATGTAAAGTAATTAAAACTACATGAGAACAAAATGACTGATGATGAGATAAGGGAAAACGTAAGCAAATGGTTAGGACATAAAGACTATAAATTAGTTTAAAGGGCCCAATCACCTTCAGCCCATGTTGAAGTACCATGAAAAGTAGCTTCTTCACTTGTACCTGCCAAAATATTGCCTTGAAATCATTTGCTTACTCATGCAAACAAGTTAAAAACAGTGGTACAGCCGCGATCACAGGTGTCAACTTAAACACAGCATGTGGGGTCATGTGCATTGCGGAGCCACAACACGTGTCAATCAGGAAATGCCCTGGCTGACCTAGCCCATAATTGTAATACATGTTTCTGCTGGCCAAAACATCATGTTGGATCTCACAACTGGACCTCTGGTAAACAGACACACATGGTTGGACTATGTTTACCAACAGGCAGATTTAAAACAACTTTGTTAAACAGATGTATGCGAGGTCCTGAGACTGTGTCCTGGAATGGTTTTGCTTGGAAACTTTTGTATGAAGCAAAAGTGCACTGATAGTGTGAAATAGGCATAATATTGCTCCTGATTATGTTTCTTAAATTTTTCTCATGAATAATTTAATTTAAAGGTGCCCAATCACCTACCTTTTGAAAAAGAATTTATGTGATTTCTGGCTTCTTGAATGTATATATTAATGATCTAAAGGTAATTTTGGTTGTGAAAAGTTCTTATAAGGCCTTTGTAAAGGTTGTCTGAACTTGTTTATCAACAACATGTTTGTAAACATAGCAATGGTGACAAACAGGAAAGACATGTAACATAAGGAGGTAGGTTGCATATATGTGGAGGTAGAAAGGTCACTTGTTGCAAAAAGACATTTGCAAAGCTCTGGCATATCTAACTTGCTGCAAGAGGTCCTTGTTGAATTTGTTTAACTTTTGAGGGCCCCAACATATTATAAACATTCTAATATAAACAAAACAAGTGACCTTTGTGCGTTGATATTCATGTTATCTGGCCTATTTTTATGAAAGCTTCAAGGGATAACCTTTAGTCTATAGGTGATTGGACCCCTTGAGGATATAAAAGGCAGGCCTTCATTAAAAAGCAGACCGTCTCAAACATCCATTTAGGCTGGTGAGAACATCAGCAATTACTTGTTACAGGATTGTGTCTGAAACCGTCTGATGAATAAGCAGCAATGAAAAGTTATATATAAATCCACTGCATATAGAAACAATAATGACATTTATAAGGTTTACAGTCAAGTATTTCACCAACAGACTTAGAAGTTCTATATGATTACATATGATATCATGTAACTTTTGTATTGAAGAAGTTTTTCATACTGGAATACAGGGTCAACTGTTGGTTGCCGAAGCAGTTAATGAGTGTTGTTTACAGGGTTGGGGCCAGGTACTTGTACCTGTACTTCTTCAATTACTTTGTAAGGAAGCAAGGAGAATACAGGCATTCAATTTTATTATACATTACATTTATGTGATATTTATCATGTTTACAAGAAAAGGCTTTCATGGGTTTTTTTTCAGATAAAAACATGAACAATTATTATAGAGTTACTCATTTAGTTTCAATAGACTGAAGGCTTTAGTTAGAAAATACTTCAGCCAGTCTACATGTTCCAGGCTGCTTGTTTACCCTTATACTGCTTGGGTTACTAGGGTAAAGTTTAAATATAATTCCATTTTCAATCCATCCTAAGAATCAAAATATCTACAAGGTAGTCCAGAGCTCAACATTTTATGTACAAATGTTGAAAAACATTTAAGGCTATAGAAATATTGCTATAATTTGTGTTAAATAAACTTCCTTGGTTGTCACACAGTGACTTCCACAGTGTCAACTATGTAAATTTGATTTTGTTAAAGAGTTTATTCTAATAAATTGCTGACAAAAAGCACATGGCATTTAAATTATGCTTTTTCTGTGTGGCTTTGGCTTTTTTTGAGTATCAAATAGAACCCACTCATATATGAAAAAGGCCCATCATTTCATGTATAGTGGCCCTTAAGGCCTACCCCCTCACACTCACAAATGGAACCCTCTAACTGTAAGGGTATGAAGGGCTGCTATATTATAAAAGATATCCTGCATATAATTAGTTACTTACTGCACCAGAATCCAGAAAAAAAAATGTAAACAGGTATTTTCACCCTGGTCTTGAGCAAAACAGTGTCCTCAGGTTGTAATGACAATTACTGAGACCCTTTTTTGACACCAACTTACTCTGCAGGGGAAAGTGCAAAAACATGACACTGAGCCCCCATTTTCTATGCCTTATTTTATTCATGAAGTGAAATTTCTTTCTTTAAAGGTGAAATGGCTGTTATCTGACTCTAACTTAGTCTAAGTCGTTTTTCAAATTTTATGCCAAACTCATGTTACTTTGTGTAGCTTTAAAGACAATTCGAATATATCCCCATTACCTTCATGAACAATTTATCCTGAGTGACCTCCTGCACATAGATCAGGGCGGTCTGTGCAATTTAAGTCCATGACTGACCCAATCATATAATTTGTCCATCAGCCAAGAAGCCCTAGATAGTTCAAAATAAAGAAAAACTAATTTTAAGAATATCTGCTCAACTGGAGACAACTGTAAATAATCAGGCTATGCAACATCAGAAAAAGGAACAGTCATTGGTAACTAATGATTAAATAATAAATTTCAAATTGACTGCAACACATTTAAAGAGAAAACTTAGTAATCTGAAAATTAATACAAGTGAAACCTAGTTTCCAGTAATAACAGTAAGTGCCAATATGCCAAATGGTTTTGTTCATACCTAAATCAGTAAATGTATGAACTAAAGTTACAATCATTACTACATTTAATGATTCTGATAAATGTCTGGCTGGATGTCAGCTGTGCTGAAAACGATTAAAGGTTACCTTTCGGTTGAAGTAATTTCATTTTACGCCTGTGGTGCTTTGCTAAATGGTTTATCACTCAGGTTTACCATGCATTATTCCCCATTAATGCCATGATACTGATTTGATGATAAAAAACAAATACCAGTTATAAAGAATCAACCAAAGTTTGGAAAGCCGGTCCCCAGAAGTAGCGATTAACTAAAAATGTTAACACTTTGAACTATACATAACATATGACTTACATAAGTAGCAGAAAACAACAGTGTAGCGTTACACTTACTTTGCTCAGCGTCAGATGTCGACATTGCTCCCGCTCTCTTCGTGTCCTACGTCAAGACTTCCGGATATAAATGGACTTGCTCCCAGCTCAACTGGCATGGTCATGATTCCCGTTAAAAAAAGAGTCCGATTAAATCGGGCTTTTTTATCACAGTCCTGCATGTCTCTGCAGGCATTTTAACATACAGGCCTCGGACTTCGGAACTTAAAAATGCCTAGAGTGAGTAACCCCCCCCCTCCACATCCACACCCACCCACATGCAAACACTCGCATAATATATATATATATATATATATATATATATATATATATATAAGCACTCAGCGGATACACACTTTGAAGAGTTCGGTACCCTTGGTAGATCATTGCTGAAAAATTCATGAAGGTATATATGCCCAGTCCTGTTCTTCCTCTAAAAACAATAAGCTGCCCCATAATAAGAAGGTTCATATAAATATTTTAATTTATTCCACGACAACAAAGCCAGGTAAGAAAGTATCAAAACGAGTTACGATGTTACGAAAACACATAATATAGGCTTAGCAATTCTGTGATTCAGCATTTCTGAACAGTGGTTGATAGGGTTCATACCAGTCTTTCTGCACAATTCTACTTTCGCATTTCTATGGTAACATCTCCTTTTTGCGGTTTTATGAAAATCTTTTCCCTTTTCATGGACGGATTTATTTTTCACTTACAAAATGTAGAATATATTAACTCCTTGATCATCAGATGTGTCAGACCTAATATCTGTTCATGATCTAAACCGATGCATGCATACAGCTCAGAATAAACAAAACAGAAAATAAAGGATTAAATAAATTTTCATCTATGATCCCCGTGTAATATCGATATTGTATATTTTAGTGATTCCCTGATCTACCGATAAACACCTACATGTTTATTGGATCGACTGTCCTAAATTCCACTTGTAATTAACCCGTCTAAATTGTGACGTAGACTAGCTTGATAATTTATTTCTTAATTTCGTCGTTGAAGTTAATGATATAATAGTTAGATATTTTATCAAAGGCTAATGTACCATTTAGTTGATGATTGGAAAGTCTTAAACCTTTCGTGGTTTTATATCTTAAATATTGTATTTGGTCATATTAAACTATTATATTTTTTATCTGTTTTTACTGTTGATATGATAAAATTCTATAAAATATAATGATATAATGTAGTAATATTTAATAAATTAACAATACATTATTGTATAACTATTAATAAGAGTATATGAATCTCCGGTAGATTGGCCTGTGCCAAGTTGAGACCTACAGACATTGGGGATCGGTAAATAGGCCATCTTAAGATGGGTCAGATCGGAAGATGGCGAGCAATGTATATATATATATATATATATATATATATATATATATATATATGTATATACATATATATATATTATATATATATATATATATATATATATATATATATATATATATATATATATATATAATACTGAAGAAATACAACACTGTAAATTCACAACAGTCTGTTTCACGGGATGCGACCCGATCATCAGGTGAATGTGGTTAGAATCTAATATTCACCTGATGATCGGGTCGCATCCCGTGAAACAGACTGTTGTGAATTTACAGTGTTGTTTTTCTTCAGTGTTATATCGCTCTGGCCTAGTCTGTAGGCCATAGAGCACTTTACAACGAAGAGTAACTCTTCCTTCTCTCTCTCTCTCTGTCTCTCTCTCTCTCTCTCTCTCTCTCTCTCTCTATATATATATATATATATATATATATATATAGAGAGAGAGAGAGAGAGAGCATATATATATATAAAGCAATCTTTTACTCTTTATTTCATAAATCAAGAAAGTTCAAAAGCCCTTTATATAGAAAAGGGGCGTAAAGCAGAATACTGTTCAAAAACGTTAAAAAAACACTAGTATAAAGACTCGTATGAGAACATTCAAAATTTCCAGCCGAACTGGACTGTCTAATATGGTTGTTCAAAAGGTCAGTTGCTCTCCAAATAAAACATCTGTTGCCATATTCAGCAGTTCTAACACAATGAATGACTAGAGTGAAAGACTCTTGTGACCTGAGCATGGTAGCTGGAGAGTACACACTGAGAGTGCATATCCTGGGGCCTAAAAATGTGGAAATTTTAAGAACCCAGTAAGACTGCGCGGTGAGAACTATACCCCTGTTCAATGCATATCTGTTCGGCCATTTTTTTACAACTGGTTCTGGCATATTAATTCGCAAACCCAAATAAGACTCGTTTACCTAATTCAGACGCAATATACAGATTATCTCAGGAAGGGCTGCATGAATATTCATGAATTATTATGTACATGTTTATCCTAGGAATTAATTGAGTGCTTTCTTGAAGTCACCTCATTAATTTAAACCGATTTTTTTTCATCCCGGACAGCTGTTTCGTCACGTTTGACACAGGTGAACAATTTCACTTGTATTCAATCATGGTATCGTTTCCAAATTTATTTCCACATTAATTATATTTTCTCTACCAGCTCAAGAATGCCCCACTAGAGACAATAACACAGCTGTGCTCCTGGCAAATAGATATACATATATATATGTATATATGTATGTGTGTGTGTGTGTGGGTGTGTTGCATGGTTGTTTAATCTGTAGCTCTATTTATGATAATATGTCGTACGTACGAAATAGTATGTCGTACGTACGAGATAATATGTCGTACGTACGAGAAGGTATGTCGTACATACGAGATAGTATGTCGTACGTACGAGATAGTATGTCGTACGTACGAGATAGTATGTCGTACATACGAGATAATATGTCGTACGTACGAGATAGTATGTCGTACATACGAGATAGTATGTCGTACGTACGAGATAATATGTCGTACGTACGAGATAGTATGTCGTACGTACGAGATAGTATGTCGTACGTACGAGATAGTATGTCGTACGTACGAGATAAATAATTTATTTTTCTTTTACTAGGTGGCAGCAATACGCTTCCGTAGCTGATCATGTAAACATAGGTTTTGACACTTTATTTATTTATTTGGTGTTCTAAGATAAAAAGATACAGTGAAAAAAAATGAATATTCTCTAATGGAAGAGGCTCTTTTGATATTTTCTCGGGTAGAATTTAAGTTAAGGATTTTCAGTTTAATTTTTTTACTTTAATGAAATGAACTGCAGTGAAAATAATTCTTTAGCAATAAGTGGTGAGCGATTGTGCTAATTTGACCGGACAATCAGAACCGCCGATACTGCCGATTTCCGATTGTCGTGAAGGCCACATTTTCACTGTTTAATTGTTCAGGATGAATTCCTCAGGGCAGGTAAATACGATAATTAGAAGCACAGGATGTACATATATAATTAAAGTGCAGTGTGAGATCTGAGCAATACCGGTAGTTGATATTGCTATTATTTTGATATACCAGATAAAACAAACGATCGCCCATTCTGACGTTCGTCTTGGCTGAGAACCGAGAGCGGGTGCATATATTAGCATTTTTTTCAGATTTTCTTTAATAATTCACTAACTACTACTCCGGGACATTTTGACAAGTTAACCACCCGGACGCTATGAATGTCCTTATTTTACTGGATATGCACGGAATCCTAGATTTTTTTAAACACTACTATCTAGAATTGTAAATATAATCCCCGTTTGGAAATAAAATCGTGTATTCAAACATGTCTGATACTAACATTATGGTAACATACATGTAACCCAAACCGTTTGTACTGGTAGTTATTATGATTCTGTGTATAAGGTATTTAAGTTATTATATTTATATTGTTTTTTTTTTTATTTTTAACATTAAATGTTACTTATTAGAACAACTCTAACGTTACAACTCCATTTTTTAGTACAGGAATATTTTTCAAAATATTAATTACAGAGACATGTCATTTTAGACTAAAAAATTAAAATATTGAAGGTCAGTTCATCTTTTTACCTATATAAGTAATCCATAAGTTTAAAGAGACCACACAATTATAATATAATATATGTCTCATGGTATAGAACGTTTTCTAACATTCATAAAAAAATGTGTGTGAATGTCTCAATGACGCCAATGTTCAGACAAAATTATTATTACATATCTTGATCGGGGTAAAATGATATGTTAACTGTATATATATATATATATATATATATATATATATATATATATATATATATATTACCGGCCAATCGATCGGGTGAATATTGTTACCATGTGATGCAAGCCTGAAGATATAAATGCAATTGCTATGGTAACATATATCTGGATCAGATATCATTGTAAATATTAAAAGGACAATTTTTTACCTTATTTAAATAGAAATGTATACAACATACGATTATCAATAAGTAAATGAAAATTGATACAAATTATCAATAGTTCACATTATATATGTTGGAGCCCGTTTGCTGATCTGGCCCATCTGCCGATGGGCTTGGCCCATATTAGGATCCGCTATTGGGCTGCCCATCTGCAGATGGGCAGCCCAATAACGGATTTGATACCATGCACTTTCTGGCCCATCTGCAGATGGGCTTGGCCCAATAACCGGTCTTATTTTTTGTAAGTAATACGTTATTATTTAATTATCTTGTGCTCATACATACATTTCTCAGAACTTAAATGAGTTCTACGTAAAATCTAAAGGATTCAAAATTATGGATTTGGCTGCTCTTGGGGTGTCCAACGCACTTGTTAATCCCTCAAAAGCCAAGCCCGGAGAAGAGGTCAGCAAGTATCTACGGGTAGTCCCTGATGATAGTCGGTTTGACGTCGTCAAGAACATCCACGAGAGGGAGGTGGACGATGCAGGATATCGAAAGACCTTTGCCCGTGTGTTTCATTTTTCATGTTAGGTGTATCCGATATTAAGCTGGTTGGTCATACCTAAATGCGTTTACCATTAAGTGTAATTATAGTGTAAGTGACAACCAAATTAACTAGAAAGCACTCACAGAGCACATGCCTCCGCCATCGCCTGTATACGTACCCATGCAAGTACACCCGGTTATATGACATGAAATAGTATATGGCCTTTTAGACAAAAAAGGTACAACCCTATCAAAATAGTGTTCCATTTTAACCACCATATTATCATCATAATTTATTCAATTTATATAATATAGATTTATTTTACATATGTTTATTTTCGCGTTTCCAAACAGGGTCTATGAATAAGTTTAGAATGGTTCCTAGTAGGCTGAGCTAAAATTTTATTCGATAACAGTGTCCCACACAGACCGAAATTAATAATATTCAACAATTAACTTCGAATTTTGGTAGTTTTATCGTATAAATTTTATCTTTTCATTATTTATCTTCTGAGGATTAAGTATAATTATATTTATCCAAAATTGTTAAGGAGTCTTGTCACCATTTAAATTTTATTTTTAAATTTTATTTATATTTTTATATGTTAAAACATTTAAAAAATGTTTAACATTTATTTAAAAATGAATTTAAGAAACTGATTTTTTACCTTAAATAATTGCTCTATAGTAAAATTGTATGGTACCATGGAGGTCACATCTATGTGGTAATGTAAATGAGATTTTTTCGCAACAGCTGTAATTAATCTTTGGTAAAAAGTAAACCTCAACATCACACGAATGCAATGTAGACTAATTAAGAATTGTGAGTAAAACTTTTTAAATAGGGTATTGTAACACTGAATTGCACATTTATGCAATTTTCTTTGCACATCTATGTTATTTTGATGATAAAATTATTGATATAAGGCTGTGATAATGATTTATGTTTCAATAAACACATTTAAGTTCTGAGAAATGTTTGTCTGAGTACAAAAGTCATGAAGATAAAAAAAACTAAGCACGTATTACTTACAAAAACTAAAATCGGTTATTGGGCCAAGCCCATCTGCAGATGGGCCAAAAAGTGCATGGTATCAAATCCGTTATTGGGCTGCCCATCTGCAGATGGGCAGCCCAATAGCGGATCCTCATATGGGCCAAGCCCATCAGCAGATGGGCCAGATCAGCAAAAGGGCTCCAACATATATATATATATATATATATATATATATATATATATATATATATATATGTATGTATATGTATTTCCAAGGAGAAGCAGGTTAAATGATATACATGCACCCCCACCTAAAGCAGGTCTCCTTTCTATGATGATGATGATGGATAACAAGCAACAATGATCATGATGATGATAATCTTTATTTCCTCAATAAAATGAAAATATTCATACATCATATCGTACATACTACAATCAAATGCAAGAAAATGCAAATAGTCACTAATTATAACGAGAAGAAATTATAGATATTCAACCAAAAACCAAGGATTTACATAATGAGTCACTTTTAACACTATATATGTTGTTGCATGTCTCCCGCTCAGAAAAATATGAAACTGCAAAATCGAGGGCACCTGAACCAATGTCTGCATGCACAGACAAATAAAGAGGAAGACTGAAAGAGACCAATCGAGAGCGAGACAGGGTGGTTGGATGGTTGGCCATGATTTGGTAATAAGTTGATTGGTTAGTGTGTAGGGTTATTTTCCCACAGATAATAGAAAACAACACAGGAGTTTAAGTTTAAAATCACCAATAGATAAGAAACCTGACGGAATTTAATATGCCTATTACTCACATGCCAAAACAGTATATAGGGTCAGTCAGTATATAGGGTGTACGCTTTACTACAGATACGTAGGGTATGCTTCGGTTGTACGCTTTACTAAAGATCTGAAGGGTGGCCGGTTACTCAACTTCACCATTGGCTTCACGAGCTTCATTTCCTTAAACATACGTAGGGACCCTTGCTACGCCATAAGGGACTTTCCAACGGGCCCTGGAGTACTGACCTGCAGGCCCGCTAACTCTTGACTGAATCCTATGCCCTCCCCCTTAACTGGCTGTGATTCATTCTCAGGGCATTAATGGTTGAGCCCACTTATACTGTGGGGGCCGAGGGCATGTAAGACAGCATGACTGATAGATCAATGTACTTGTAGCTCTGAGGATATAGAATGTAAAAAGTCTTTTCCTTAAAAGATGAGTCCATTTGCATATTTATTAATTTACTGTTTTTATTCTTAAATATATGTGTTTGGAGCACTGCTGCTGGCAACATCGACTGTACCCCCCCCCCCCTTTGTGTAACTTGTACCTGTGCTGAACATATACATATATATATAGATATATATATAATGGTGTGCGCAGGAGGCAGAACATGTCTCTCCCCTGCAAGAAATAAGACAAAGTAGAAGTATCTTTTCCACACTAATTGTACCACAATATATACCACTAATGAACAACTCTGACTTAAAAGTCAATGTGATTTTTTTTTTCAAAAACGGCCCCTTCGTCACACTGAGCTGACTTGTCCAATTATAGACAATGTAAGTGTATTAGTTGGTTGTTTGAATATATTTTTTTAATTATCTTATATTAGAGAGAGAGAGAGAGAGAGAGAGAGAGAGAGAGACCGACAAACACAGACAGACAGAGAGCTAATTAAGCGTTCGTATTTTAAATAAAAAAAAACATGCACGTCCTTGTATTCGTTGTTACTTTAAACCAGAGACTTGTTTCTTATAAATCTTGAAAATAATATCCTTGACAACCGTGCAAGGATAATCAGGTAATGCATATGATTTGTATAAACTGTATGGTCTTACAGGCCTTGTAGCAGATCATGATATTCTGTCTGAACGGGTTACCCTCTAACTTATGTAATGATGGGGACGCCTACGTTATGTCTTAATGTATTTGTATTAACATAATGCAATTAACACCAGATGTTTATTTGTCTGGCTCTTCTAGTGTTTTTGGTTTGTCTGTTTTTCTGATTGTCCTTCTGTCGGGACACTTAGTCGTCATGCGTTTTGAGAATTTTGATTACCTTTTGGCATAAATTAATTATCATGCAGTTGAGCCATAAATATAAAGTTGAGTTATTTTTATGGTGTGAACTAATATGAGTCTCGCGAGGTGTGGAGATATATGTCTAGATATGCCAGCGTTATTGTATACGACCAAAATAGTTTAAGAGGTTTAAATCAAGCTGTGAAAGATAACTGTGGACAACATTACCGATCATGTGAGACTTTTTTATTTTTATATGTATTTGATCAAACGTGGTTGATACAGAAGCAGCAGCTATAACTGATATATGTTTCAAATGATGTTACGAAGGAGTTGCTGCTTGTACATACAGTGATATATTTCAATAAAAGAATAAAATATATAAAATAAATGGAAGCCATCCGCCATTCACTTATTCGGCCCATATTTCCAGGTTCATACGTTATAATGAACAAACACACAAACACACGAACGAGGATGAACGCAGATTCTCCTATAGCGGAGGAAATAACAAAGTATTGATGTGGCGCCTTGGTATTTGCGTGTGGAATTATGAATTTTCGTTCTTCGGGCATTGACAGAGAGCCGTATCTACCATTACCTGAAAATATAGATGTGTGAATAGAATTAACAATATACTTATCTTTATTATAGCTTGATAGGTGTAGGCCTAAAATGTTAGATTTACAATATATATATATATATATATATATATATATATATATATATATGTAATTACCACCTTATTAAGATAGAAATACAGTATATACGATTATCACTTAGTATCTTAGAAATGGAAAAATGATCAATAGCATTTCCCATGTAATATACGTTTTATTTAAAATATTCGCCGAAGCAAGTATAAATGCTAAATATAATGCCCCCCCCCCCCTCCATGAACACATTTTTTTCAATGGGATACAATGCCAAGAATTCTAATGCAGATATATATTTTGTACAGAATTCATATATATATATATATATATATATATATATATATATATATATATATATATATATATATATATTATTCCTAGAATAAATTTGAAAGTGTTCCTTTCATGATTGACAATATTAACACAGGTTTCAAAACTCTTGTGTGTGGATACATACTTACAAAAACATGGTAAAATATGATTTTCTTTTTATGGCAGATGCTAATTTGTATAAAATGCAAACTATATATACTATATCAATTTTTGAATTATGTCTATCATATTTTCTGATCATGTATACATTGGTTTCTGACACTTTATTTATTTATTTTGTGTACTTAGATACAAAGATACAGTGAGAAAATGAATATTCTCTAATGGAAGAGGCTTTTTTAAAAATTCAGAAAATAAGACATTTTCCCGGGTAGAATTTATTTTTAGGATTTTCAGTTTAATTTTTTTTGGACTTTTTTAAAATGAACTGCAGTGAAAATAATTCTTCAGCAATTAGTGGTGGGCGAATGTGCTAATTTGACCGGACAATCAGAACTGCCGATCCTGCTGATTTCTGATTGTCGTGAAGGCCCCATTTTCACTGTTTAATTGTTGAGGATGAATTCCTCACGGCATGTAAATGCGATAATTAGAAGCACAGAATGTAATGTATAATAAAGTACTGTGTGAGATTTGAGCAATACCAGTAGTTGACATTGCTATTATTTTGATATACTAGATAAAACAAACGATCGCCCATTCTGGCGTTCGTCTTGGCTGGGAACCGAGAGCGGGTGTATATAGCATTGTTTCAGATTGATTTTCTTTAATATTTTATCATCTTGACAATAAAATCGCCTGGACGCTAGGAATGTCCTTTATTTTACTGAATATGCACGGAATCCTAGGTTTTTTTTCAACACTACTATCTAGAATCGTAAATACAATCCCTGTTTTGTACTAAAATCGTGTGTTCAAACATGTATAATGCGAACATCATGGTAACTACATGTAACCAAAGCCGTTTGTACATGATTCTATGTATAGGGTATTTAAGTTATTAGAAACATGCTAAGAAGTGTACATACAAAAGTTATTTTTCGGATTTTCAACTTCAAATGTTACTTATTAGAAAAACTCTAACGTTACAACTCCATATTTTAGTACAGGCACTTTTTTAAATATTAATTAATGAGACGTGTCATTTTACACCTAAAAATTAAAATATTGAAAGTCAGTTCATATTTTTACCTATATAAGTAATCCTAATTTTTAAGAGACCACACAATTATAATATTATATGCCTCATGGCAGAGAACTTTTCTTAACCTTCAGAAAAAAATGTGTGTGAATGTCTCAATGACGCCAACGTTCAGGCAAAATTATTATTTCATATCTTGATCGGGGTAAAATGTTATGTTAACTGTATACATGCATATATTACCGGCCAATCGATCGTGTTGATATTTTTACCATTGGATGCAAGCCTGAAGATGTAAATGCAATTGCTATGGTAACATATGCCTGGATCGGATATCATTGTAAACAATAAAAGAATAATTAATGCATACGATTATCAATAAGTAAAATGAAAATTTATACAAATGATCAGTTATAGTTCACATAAAATATATATATATATGTATTTCCAAGGAGTTAATAGGACTCTCCTTGGTATTTCTTTCCTAAAATACTAGCAGAAGCAGGTAAATGAAATACTTGCACCCCAACCTAAAGCAGGCCTCCTATATATGGATGATGATGATGATGGATAACAAGCAATAGTGACGATGATGATGATGACAGCCTTTATTTCCTCAATTAAATGAAGCTATTCATACATCATATCACATTACAATCAAATGCTAGAATATGCAAACAGTCTATCATTAAAACAAGAAGAAATTCAACCAGAAATCAAGGATTTACCTAATTAGTCACTTTTATAACATTATAAGCTTCATTAACAACCGTATTAATGCATCACAATATGTCACTGATATAATATACGACTTTTCTTGTTTACCCATATGACAATAATGAATTCCGCATAATAAGTGAATTTGAGTTATCAAAAAGAGATATGATATAAGGCCGAAGCCTCCAGCTATAATCTGGTGCATAGTTTAAATGCATGAAATGGTGCTTTCAGTAGGACTCTGGATCATCAATGTCTAAATCTTTACCGAGTAAAGACAGGAAAAATCTTCATCATCAAGGTTATATAAGTAACAACTCCATTCTACCGGCAATTCATTGTACAGACTATCCCAAAATTTCCTTCTTTCTGAAGTTACACAGTCACAGTGTAATAAAACATAAATAATACAATTTTCAATTAATAGTACAAACATATGACACAAAATAGATGTCTATGATAGTTGTTGGCTGGCTGCTAGAATCTTTACCAGCCAGGAAAATTTCGAGACTGAGGCAGAAAATGCTTTTGCAGCCACCCACAGCACAGACGGCCTGTACCACTCATAATGCTCCTGTTTGAAGTACAAAAAAAAAATTATCACCCAATACGCGTGAGGCGTAGCGGTCAGTTTGCGACTGCATTCAGTAATTGGGTTCATGGTACATTGTGATAAACAAAAGTTGATATTGTTAATTATTATTAGTTTTCAGTACAGCTAGATACTATTAAGATTTAAGTTTTTTTCTCTTAGCCTGTTGTAATGTAAAAAAATGTTTATTCCAACATGTCTAATACGAACATCATGGTGACATACATGTACCCAAGACCTTTTTTTTTATTGAGATTCCGTATAGGGTACCATATTTAAGTTAGGGCTCTATATGCATACATGTACATATGAAGTTAAGATGTGCACAAGAATTTTATTTTTTTTTAAATTTTCAATATAATAATAGTTCTCGTGATAGTAAGCATTTAAAATCCAAAGCGGATCCAGGAAGGGGGTCCAGGGTGTCCTTACCCCATTCTGTCTTTAGGGTATCACACCAATTTTTTGCGACCTCGACCCTCCCCCCACGCCTTTCCGGACCCGGGCCCTTTTATTAGGTTTTGCCTTATATTATATTTTTCTTTCGCATTATAAATAAGAGTAGCCTTTGCCTTTTTCCAATCAAATGGTACCGACTAAAATATAAGGGACATTATTCATGCATACATGTAATTTAATCTAAGTGCGATCAAATCAGCTACTTATCTAACAAGTCGAGTATCCATATCAATTATATCTAAGACTGAACGGTCTTTCAATTTAGTAATTTCAGTAAAAAACATCATTGACTGAGATTTCAGTGAAGAAAGTAATACCTTTTACAGGAGAAGCAAAGAAAACGCCTGGTGGTTTACGAGAATCAGAAAACCGGCTCGAAAAAGATTCAACAATCTGACTTATATATTCATTGAATTTATCCAGTTTAATATCATTCGAAGATCGCTGACCATTCGATTTATTCGGTAAATTAGACAAATTCGTTATTCACGATCAACAGAGAGCAACCTTCATGACACCTAAAAATCGGACAGACGATATGGTTGAATTTCGGGAGCAATATTTATGTCAATTATTTTCTAGGTTCAAATATCATTTTTCGAAAAAAATACCATTTTTTATGACAAGTGAATATATGTATTCTTATAAACATGTATTTTAAAATATAACAGCACAGGGACGCAAAAAATGAATCCAGTAAGTAACCAGGAGTGCTGGCATTCATATGGTTTTTACGTTAATGGTCCTAAAAATAGGCGCAACTGGCGCCAAAACAAAGTCCCACGCACAATGACGAGGCTCTGCCGGTATCTACTGGAAGTTTCAGACGCGCGTTGAGATAACTTTCTACATGGGTTCACGACTGACGTCACCAAAGCCTTATGGGATACGCAAGGGTTCGACAACCAAGTTTCAGTAATGAATGCTGAGTGTACGGTCTTTTGTATGCAGAAGCCTAATTAACAACACGAAAGAGTATATGAACAAACATTGTTTAAAAAGCGTCTAAAAATGCCATTTTTAAACGGACAAACAAATTTTAATGTCATACACACACCATGTTGTTCAAGGTGATAAAAGACCATGCGGGGAACAGGAGCACACGTTAACTGTAGGGTGCTGCCATCTGGTGTGAAAAAGAAATATGATAAAACATCCTAAAATAAAAAAAATAACAAATGCACAGACAATCAATAATAATGATAATTAATTAATCATATGTACTGATATATCTCCATTACCTATAATGTCTTTAAGGATTTACTCATTATTTTGCTTTCTGAGTTTTATGAGGACCAAAGACAGTGAAATCGATGGAGTCCGTAAGTGTCGACACTCCATCGGTTCAGCTTGTTCACAATATATGTCAGCGCTGCACACTGTAGCAATCTGTTAGTCTGCTCTCTCTCTCTCTCTCTCTCTCTCTCTCTCTCTCTCTCAGCGAACCTTTAAGCACCTATAAGCACCTATATAATGTAAAGTTTAATGTGTTTTTTTATCCAAATATCTAAATATTTAAATAAATGTCTATGGTATTTCTGTAAATATTTGTCGATACCATGTTTCTTTCATGAAACAACACCACGTGAGACGAACCTCTGAAAAAGGAAATACATATTGTACCGGTGTGTGTTGGTGATGGTGTGTGAGTGTGTTTTGACAGAGTGAGCGAAAGATTATTCCTGAGGTGAAGGCTGAGCCAAACGAACAATGAAAGACCTTTCATTACCGATTAATATTCCCAGAAATACGCGTTGTTAGACTGGTATCATCGTATGCAAGACGCTCAATTCGAATATGCTCCTTCCAACTCTGCGACAATATTGTTTTAATGTTTAGAAAAGCCCCACGCTCTATCTCTCTTTAGGTGATATGTTTCTCTGTCATTATTAGTAAAAACAAAAACGTATACAGTATGACGAGTGGTACATGAGGATCAGTATAGGTGTACATGTATTCAATTTAGGTGTACCAAATTACCGGAGTTTCAGGTCAGCGCCCACACTACCGATAATAAACTGCTACCGGCGTATTTGATAAACGAAAATGGCCCGATATATAGAATTTTACATTGTGAGCAAATAGGGCTGTCACTTTTGTGGATTCTTTGATGGTATTCTGCAAAAGTCGCTGCATTATAATTTTTAACCAAGTTTCTAAAGGAAGACAGTGGTTACCATGGCAATGCTATATATGGGTACTGCCTGTTAAAAGGGTACTTTTATAAGGCTTCATGAAATACCTTTTTTTTCGCTCTTCTTGTGGAACTTTCGGGCATAACTGATATAAAATGAATACCGGTTAACTGACAATCCTTTATTGGCTTAATCACTGTTTTAAGGTAAGACTGGAAGAGTATTTTACATGTTTTGAAACAGTTAATTTTTCTAATGAATATTTTTTGACACAATCTTGTTACTAAAAAGTAAAAGAATAACATCCATTTTCAGTAAAGGGGATATTACTGCATGCATGACCGTCTGTGTAGGGAACTGAAGCACGATCATTGACTTATTGAGGTGACAAGGCCCCACTTGGACCAAGCAGTTACTGTTATTACTTGTGCCTTCGTCGGAAGAACAAGGGTTAGTAAATGATAATAAGGAACCGAGTGAGGGAATCTATATGTGAAAATAACCCTGGTTATGCAGGGGAGAATCCAGGATTCTGGGTAGGAAAAGGTTTACTTCTTGCACCGAGTTAAAGAAAAAACTACAGGTAAAAGTGTTAGCATTAAACTTTAAGGATAATAGGTAATTTCTTCCAATAAAGATTTGATATAATAAAAACTGTATGATCACACAAATGTAGTTGCTTGTGATTTGATTTCAACTTCTCAGAACATGTCTTCTTGTTCTCTGCCCGGAAAGAAATATGGTTTCAAATTGTTTGGTTGGTTTATCTGTCAGCAATTTTACACTAAATTTATGAAGGGATTTTCATGAAATTATGTGGAGGTTTAGGAAACATCCAAGGAACAACCATTACATTTTGTAGGTCGTCTGGATCACTGTTATGTAAGATTAATTCAAAGGAGTGTACCATGTATACAAAAGTACAATCGTGACACGGGGCGATTCCTTTGAGGGCACAGGCCGCCTATTCCTTGTTCGTGGCAGCAACTGACCAGTTCAAGCCGTATTATAACTCAAGCTTGATTTTGGGACTCTCAATGGGGTACAAATGCTGGTAGTCGCACGACTCCACACATCTGGTTTTATCAATATTTTAACATGGCTCTCTGGTGGCACTGTTTATTGAATTTAAATAAAGGAACCTATATATAAAACTGCTTTCAGGAACCCGAGGGTAAGAAATATCTCTCGGACGCTCGGATCTCGGTGCCCGAGGGTCCGATCGAAGGGACGAATGGCTGGCTGCAGGACCGACTGGATTAAAGCCCTGACAAAGTCACTGACCAAATAAACCAGTCAGATACTGCGCTGCTAACTTACAACTGACCCTTACGTTTCACTCTTACAAGTGATCATAAAATGAAACAATATAAAACATGTCAAGACACAATAATAAATACTAAAAAATTATTAAACTTTGCATAACCCTCCTTAATTTGACACGCATCCCTTTCCCTTTCGACGCTCCAAACCCCATTTGCCTCGCCAAAATGTTTGTCATAGAGTCGAAGATCAGTTCTCATCCAACTGAAGGCCCTATCATAAGAAAGTTTATATATAAAGCCTTCAAATTTCATATTTTATTTGCACTTGACCAGATATAACCTCCAGGTTATAATCAGTCGGTTAATTAGACAATAGTGTTCACCAGTTTGTCTGAGTTCAAGTTCCTTAATAGGAAGAAAAATTGAACTCCTAGACTCTCAGGTCAAAACTTTAGAGAGTCATATAATGATCCTGGAGCACTTCAAGAGGACTACGTCAATCACGGTGACACCATCAGGGGTTTGACGTCAGATGATGACGTCATAGTTACCGAACAAACAAAACCCGTGTCCACTTCAGTGTCTCGGATGTGCACACTGCCAAATATTTTTGCTATTTTCACACACACACACATAAATATATATAATCAACACTCCACCGTTTCGCTCAGTACAGACTTATTAGCAAGTAGGCCTACTGATGAACTGATATCCAGACGTACTCCTGATTAGATTACATGTTCACGTCTGACAGCTGAAATTAAAAAAAAATCTGGGATTTTGCCCGTAATGGGCTATTTTTTTCATGGTGGGAAAACTCTGATGCCTTTGTTTTCCACTCAGGGTGCTAATAGATGCACTTATCCAAAATTAATCCGCGTGGTGGCCTCGTATCGTAACTATGGTAACTATAAAACTGAAATAAATATGCGGGCCGTGGGCAAAAGTCAAAAGGTGGGTGCCTGAGGCCGCTCTCCTCGATAAACAGAACACTTTCTTTTTAAAAGCTTTTTAAATCCAAAATATCTTTAAAAAATATTGCATAGTTGTAAATAAAGCCATCTGTCATCGATATGTGTTATTCACCAGGTATTTTAAAATATCGTTACCGTTCATATTTAAGTAAAATTAAATCCTTGTTTACGTGTTTATATAAATCATTATATGGTGTATAATATATATATATATATATATATATATATATATATATATATATATCGTATACGTAGTTATTGTCTACATGATTAAAGTGGAAAGTTCGGGTAAGTTGCCAGTCGTGAGTGACGTTTTTAATTTGTTTGTTAAGTAGGTAAGTAGTCGCAAAAGGTCAGTGACAGCGACAACTGTCCGATCGGACACCCAGAACTGAGCGTCCGGAAGAGATTTCGAGCTTTACAAACGCTTATCCTCGCAATCCTGAAAGTCCTACTCAGTTTAAATATAGGCTCTGGAGGGAATAGAACCGGGGACCCTACGCTCCGAAGCCAAACGTCTTCATAACTATGCTACGTTATAACCAAGGAAATACTATATTTAATCGTTCATTTATTGGTGTCCGACAACAAGTCTGTATTTTCTATGCTAAGACCTTAGTTTTTTTTATTTATAATAAAATCATGTTGGCCCCCTTAACATCTATAATTATCATGAAAAACTCTTTGATTCGAAAATCGTGTGCATTTATCTATATTATCAATATTGGATTTTAGATCGAAATTTAAATCACGCTTTCTGGCGCTGTAGGTGATCGTTCTGAAAAATAATCGAGTGTAAAATCTACTTCTATAGCTTTTATAATATATAGACATAGTGTAGCCCAGAAAATCCAAGAAACATACAAAAAGGTCACTAGTTATAAACACGCCTCACCGAATCCTTGAAAGCTTTACTTACAATAGAAAACAATTCATCATTATATGAGTAAGTAAACAAGTAAGGTTATTCTTTTCGATCAATTCCATCTTGTTGTTGTGTGTCAGGATAAGCTGGAGAATGGTTTCAAGGAATTCAACCGAATGTGACTTATATTCTGCATGGCAAAAATCTATTAAACTGTGAGAATCTCTGAGGAATTTAAATTCATTGAAGATCGATACGTTGTAAAATGTGTTCTCTATAGTGTTACGGTCCCAACTCCACGGCATGCATCTGACATTTACTGGAATCGGAACATTAGCGGTTTCAGAAAAGTATGTTTCATATATGTTTCATATATGCGCACAGCTGACTTTAGGCTGTAGATTTAGGCACACAAATTAGGTTGTTGTCAATCTCCATTCGACTTAATTAATTATATGAACTGATCAGTTAATCAGCGATTGCGTGGTTTGTCATTACGTATGGGTTTCCTTGTTTAAGAGGACAGGCCATCCTCCCTGATCTTCGTAGTAATTTCAGCCAGTGCATAACAAGAGTTTTTTTTCAGCATTGTTTATTTCTAGGAGTTATGTGGTCATTCCAAAATCTATGAAACCCGATACAATACGTGACGTCACACATCAGGTGCCCCTTTTCGAAAGGCAGCCTACAGCATGCATGGTTATGTATGTTGGTTTTTGTGTTCATATACTAGTAATCATTGAAAAGAAAATCATGCCAAACAGAGTTCGTGTTTCACATTTTACTAGTTGCAAGCTGTCTTTGTTCATCACATAAAATAAATGTCAGATTTTATAAATTATCGTCAATGAAGTGGTCACCTGGGTAACTCCGTCTCTCTCTCTCTCTCTCTCTCTCTCTCTCTCTCTCTCTTGGTTGTATGGATGTTTGTATATATGGATGAACTGATATGTTTCAATAATTTCCATAGAGTCGTGAGGCCTAGAAACAAAGAGTGGCATCTTATCTTGTTAAAGCGTGTTGGCGTAATGGTTAGTGCGCTGGACTTGTGACCGCAAGGTTGTGGGTTCACGTCCCGACCTGACCGCCGTCTGCGCTAAGACTCCTAGCCAAAGTCTTTACCAAGGCTCTCTCGACCCAGGAGTGAATGGCTACTGGTCACGGGAGGAAGGCAAATGTAGAACTAATAACCTTCTAGCGCCTGTTATGGCTGCTTGGGTTGTATGCTCCCCGGAGAGCCGAAAAAAAAGCTACAAGGATGAACAGGCCCGAAAGGCCAGGAAGGCAAAGTGTAAAGTCGGATGAGACTGACATGTTCAGTGATATCAGACTATAAACCCTAACCTTTACCTTTACCTTTTTAAAATGAAGAGTAACCGATGCTGACACCTACAGCGAAAATTGTTACTATCAGCCAGGCTCTGCAATTGCGGAAAGAATTAATAAGCATATATATATATATATATATATATATATATATATCAACACACATCTGGTTTATACGAAGGGTTAAGTTTTGGCTTTGGCGGATGCTCAATGATTGTTGTTATAAGACCGTATCCGCAGTAGCAAATAATCCGGATCGTGAACCTGATCATTCTGGTATGAATCAACACAATAGATACTGATCCAGACCACGAGCGATGTCAGACTCGAAACGAGCCATGAGCGACGTCTATCGTGTCGAAGAGTGAAGTCAAACCAGACTACGAAAGACGTCCATCGTGTCCAAAGAGACATGTCTATTCTGAGAGACGACGAGCGATATCAATTCACATATAGACCCAGTCGACGCAATAGTTAAGACTTAATTGCTGTATCGGACAGATAAATCAAACTTGCTCTCATTGCAACGCTTAGAACGGGTACTGCTACCTCGCGGCAAAATATATAATTGATTAACTTTTCTCTTTCCGCAAATAGTAATAAAGCCGACCGGCAGTAACGTGTATCGGTGCATGGAATCATGTTTTATTTATTTATTTTAGTAACAAACCTAAATACTAGTTAACCACCTTTACAGGGCTATAGAACGATGTCGATTCAAACTTTAAGCGTTGTTAATCCAAACAAGTTGCGATGTCAATCCAGTCCATGTCAATCCAGACCATGTCAATCCAGGCCATGTCAATCCAGACCATGAACAATGTCGATCTAGACCGACAGCGATGGCAAACCTACATATAAGCATATTTAGGATATTGGTAAAAAAAATGTATTATTTTTCCCAGGCGGATTACTATTTCGCCCAGGCGGATTACTTTTTCGCCCAGTCGGAATACTCTTTTCGCCAGGGCTGATTACTATTTCGTCTGAGCGAAATAACCGACTGTTAAAGAGATGTCGGCCTAACGTTAGGACCTTAGGCTAATATTTCAAAAGGAGGTGCACAACTAAAGAAACACTTCAAGGACTCAACGTCACACTGCACGTTTTATAACATTTCTGTCTTGTTAAAGGAATCAACCGGAAAATATTCATCTATATTTAAGATGGGATTAACTTAAAAAATACTTTTGTGTTTAGCACTTAACCACAGAATAATCATTGGTCAAAAAAGGACAAAATGATTTATTATCAGTTGCTTTGTCTATTGAAGAGCAACTGCAATTTTTTGTTCTGTTCATATTATTATTCGCCGGGCGAAATAGTAATTCGCCAGGGCAAATATTCCTGCCGGCGGATATATATATTGTCAAGGAAACATGATGATTCGCTAGGTTATACTGCCTTGACGAAATAATAACCCGCCCGGGCAGATAATAATTTCGCCCAGGCAGATTATAATTTCGCCAAGGCGGATAAAATTTTTTCACTTATGTCCTAGATCATGTGCCGGAGCAACATAAAAATGTCATCGATTCGTCATGAGTTTTTTGGTCAATACCACCCGAAATGCTCTGAAAATTTCATGATATTCCTTTGTGAGTTTTATTGTGAACAAACAGACTCACACACACACACAGACGTGGATGAACGCATACCAAAGCGGATCCGGAGGGGGGGGGGGGGGGGAGGTCCAGGGAGTCCAGACTCCCCCACCCTTTCATCCGCCGCATTCTATTTTAAGGGTTTCGGACGAAATTTTGTGGCTTGGACCCCCCCCCCCCCATTTCCAGACACGGGGACCTTTTATAAGGCTTTTCTCACGTCCTCCTTGGTCCCCCCGCCACTCTTTTTTCCAAAATCCTTGATCCGCCCTGCACATCCTCCTTGCGGAGGCAAGGAGGATGCATGTCCACATTATACCTACTTTCTTTAGAAAGAGATCCTATACTCTGTCCCCGTGAATATGTGGTTTCCGTAAAAAAGGATGCAAGAGTAAACTAAACCAACCTCAGTGATGAAATTACAAGGATTGTATAAGTCCTACATTGTTTATAAGTCTAGTGGCAGCATGTGTGACACCACCCAGTGTAAACTTGAACCTCGGTTTGACAACCATAAAAGAAAGTATAAAATAGCGGTAGCTGTAACTTAAAACAGCCATTTGTACGTACTATGGCAGGGCTGTGAATCAAAAGCCTTTGTCGCACATGATAGTCTTTGACCTTGACTCTAGGTCAAACCAGGTGCAAACTACTTGAGACAACTCAGCCACTTGTTTCAGGGTATTTGCTCGCCCCCGGCAATCGCAAGCAAGGGAGGGTCTAGTGTTTTAATCAGATGAACGGGGTGTAACAGCGACTATAAATATCCAGAAATTTCAGAAGCAGCTGAATCGGGTAACCAGAGCTCTAAAAATAGTAACTGATCATTTGCAGCCACAGGAGGGATGTGCCTCGTGGTTATTTGTGTGCGCAGAATAAAACAAATATATCGAATGTAACACCTGATCTATCTAAAAATGCCCCCCTTCATGTTCAGGAGCAAACGCCAAGATATATACCCGGTGTCCCAATAAACGGCCGGTCAAATATAAGTAATCCCTGCTTTCACTGAGGTAGGGCAGTTTTTCTGGCAATATGATTAAACTTAGTGTCAGACAGCTGCGGAACTGGGTAGAAAAGGAACAGGCATTCCCAGCGTTCATTGAATTCCCGCCAAATGGCGGTGTGTTTCGTCAGCGTCTGACACATGCTGAGTTATAATGTAGCCGTATCATACTCATGTATGCTTACATACCTCAACTGTGATAATAAAATATTTAAGAACTATTCGCCAGATATGGCAGAACGATTTCGGACTAAATAATGCAAGCTTTATAAATGCACTCTTAAATATAACTAAGAAAATGCAAAGTGACATAAGTTCACAAAGCGTATGAAAATTTCTAAGTCCTATTAAAAAATGTTTTGATTAAAGATTTTTTTTTTATTTGGACTCCAAAAGACTCTCACTCTAAGAATTTTACTCTGATATCACATTTTGCAGCTTGCATTGACTGTAGAAGCTTGCACTCGTCTACACTAATTTATATACATTTTTTTCATTTATAACTACTTGTTAAAATCAAGTTTGAGTCAGATCATACATAGAGATAGGATTCCTCATTCCTCAGATACCGCCACCTGTGAACAATCTGTATTCAATCTGAGTAGACGAGAAATCAAAGACGCTTCCGGCATCAACACCCAACAGAATGTGGAGAATCTGACTCGACAGCGATTTTCAATTACTAAGTCTGTTTACATACTTCTTTAAGCAAACGTGTGAAAATACAGTGAAGAAAAAACGCAACGATAAGCAGATGTACTGCCTGATAATATGAATAACAACAGCATTCATGCTGCTAGCAAGATGTTCGTTTTCCTTGGCAGTGGCTCAAATCCAGTACAGTTTGCCTGCAGTTTCATGGCCGGTTGCAGATTTATGAACATTATTTTACAGAGTGATGATTGATAAAATAGTTCCTACTGTTCTTTTCTGGACAGTCCAAACAATTGTACAGACAGGAGTCAGGAAATGAATAAACCGGACATGTAAGGGATATGACGTTTGACGCAGCGTCATTCTTCATCTATATTATACAGTGCAGCGGGGTGACTGATGAAGTATTTTATAATGATCTTGAGTATATAACGACGAAGGCATTCCAAAGCGAGATGTCTGGTAATAAAAAAAAAAACTAAGAAGGGGAATGAAGTATAAAGCAGTGTTTTTTTTCTGATTGACGTCGTACAATGTATTGATGATCGATACAGTAGTTCCTGTTGTTCTCATTTAAACATCACTAACATTGTACTGGGGGTGTAATGATATAATACAGCCTCTGAAGGGGATATTTATTACAACAAAGGGTTACTCCTTATTTATTATTGCATGTGTCATATCTTTTTTTATAGCCCCTACATAAATGGTAACCTGTAAACAGAAATGAAACACTCCTCGGGTGATAAAATTTCTAATGGGCTTGGTTACCGAAATGAAAATGTACAATAAGATTTTATGACGAGGTTTGCCATTAAGTAACAACATTAAATCGCACATTTCTGTTACACAAGGTTTTATACAAAGTTAAATTGTCAATTTTCTGATAATACTTAACAATCCCGTTTCAGCTGTAGCCGTGCAGGTTTCATCATGGTTACATAAACGAGGATGAAACCAGCAGAGGAATTTAGATGTTCAATCTGTTTGTCATTGTACAACCTGGCAGGCCCTAAATGTGTATTTTTCGCAATGTTTTGTGAGGTATAACAACAAATTATGAAATCATTCTGTTGTGGAACCTGTTAATTTAGCCTGCATGTCGAACTACCAAAACAGAGGAGCAAAACAACAAGACAAGAGGAACCAACAACAAGACAAGAGGCCGAGACCCGAAAATGTAACAAGAGGCAGAGGACCCAAAACCAGGACAAGAGGCCGAGGACCATACACCAAGACAAGAGCCCGAGGACCTGACACTTAGACAAGGGACAGAGGACCCGACAACAAGACAAGAGGACCGGACAATAAGACACTAAGATACAAGGCCTAAGACCAAACAACAAGACAAGAGGCCGAGCCCCCGGTACCAAGAAACGAGGCCGAGAACCAGACATCAAGACAATAGGCAGAGGACCTGACACTTAGAAACAGGCGGAGTAGCCGACAATAACACAAGAGGCCGAGAACTCGACACTCTATCAAGAGGCCGAGGATCCAAAACCAAGACAAGAGGCTGAGAACCAGACAACTAGGCAAGAGGCCGAGGACCCGAAAATAAACCTAGAGACTCGACATTAAACGAAAAGGTCGAGGTTCTAACAACAAGACAAGGGGCTAAGGACCCGACCCCTAGACAAGAGGCCGCGGACCAAACAACAAGATATGAGAATGAGGATCAAACCCAAGACAAGAGGCCGAGGACCCAACAACAAGATAAGAGGATGAGGAGCAGACAAAAGACAAGAGGCCGAAGACCCAACAACAAGACAAGAGGATGAGGATTAACCAAAAACAAAAGGCCGAGGACCTAAAAACAAGACAAGAGGATGAGGATCAAACCCAAGACAAGAGGCCGAGGACCCAACAACATGATAAGAGGACGAGGAGCAGACAAAAGACAAGAGGCCGAAGACCCAACAACAAGACAAGAGGATGAGGATCAACCAAAAACAAAAGGCCGAGGACCTAAAAACAAGACAAGAGGATGAGGATCAAACCCAAGACAAGAGGCCGAGGACCTAAAAACAAAATAAGAGGATGAGGATCAAACCCAAGACAAGAGGCCGAGGACCTAGCAACAAGACAAGAGGCTGAGGACATAAAAACAAAGACAAGAGGGCCAGGGCCTAACAATAAGACATGAGGAGTCAACAACAAGACAAGAGGGCGAGGACCTGACACCAAGACAAAAGACCGAGAACCCGACACCAAGACAATAGGCCGAGAACAGAACCTCGAAATCGAGTCTTATTAATATTTCTTCTTCCTGCTGTGTCCAATGATTTCCCACTCCCACGCTTCGTATATACACCGTGCCTGCGAACGTTTTTGCATGATTAAGGTAAATATCAGTCGCTTTGATGGGCTTGTGAAGGCAAAAATAGTGCTCATAATTGCGATAGGTGGGTGTAAGTATGATGGTCATAAACATGAAATCGTTTTTACCCGTTTGTCTATGAGGCTCGTAGGGTCCTAATGACCTCGTTTCAGGAAATATCCGATGGTGTCACGTCAATTTGTTGTCATGTACATTATTCGATATAAATACTTTCTATGTACCTCTGAGCTGGTTATGGCCTCAGTTACTATATATATATATATATATATATATATATATATATATATATATATATATATATATTTATATATTATATATATTAATAGCCTGACTGACGGAACCTAGACTATTAAAAGAGGCCTTATCCCCTATCTGACCTTTATAAATCAAAGGGAATCCCTTGGATCCCTAAAAATAGGCCCGTAAACGTGGATTTCACCGCAAACAGGCTGCTTGTTTTGTTTATATCAACATGTTTATAATCATCGAAACTGTATGTATAGTATCGGCATACAATGTTATACTGACAACGGTTTTCTTATTATTAGATATAATTTTCGGGCTGCCTTTCCGAAATCATACAGCATGCGTTTGTCGTTTGTTCCAAGCATAATGAGTCGTTATTCTAATTCGATTCTGGCCAATATAGCGGGCAACCAATCCATTCACTGCTGGATAAATTCAGATGTACACCACTAAGAAGTGATTATAGACCACAGGTGGAAAAAGGGGACTAAATAATGACATTTTTCTAAAGGCAAAGTATGCGAAAAAAAAGCCATTTTCAAACGGTTACGTATGGTATTAAGGCAGTTTTTGTTAGAGAAGGAATATCTGAATAATGTCAATTTTCGAAAGGGTATGTAATAATGGTATTGTCCAAAGGGATACATGTCTAATTTGAACCGGTCTCTGGCCAATGTTTATTTACCGATAGTTATATAGAGCAAAGAAAGTTTGTTGAGTATATAGATTAATAACAACATTTTCTATTATTGGGGATATATGAACATCACATAAGATTTAACGTGAAGGCATTTTCCATGCAGTTCCATATTTAAATATGGGCTGAACGGACTGCAAACCAGATCATCACGATCTGTCGGACTTCGGCCATTTAAATTTTACTAAAAATATTATTTTTGTATTTGACACCATATATACGAGGGTTACATAATGTGAACGCAGAAATAAAAATTCAAGTACTGGTAGGAGAATATAATGCACTTGCGCTTAATTGATTTAATTACAGCGTACCGTGTGGACAGAATGTAAAGATTAAATGTCGTTTAATTTAGACCTCGTAAGGTATCCCATCATAAGGCTTTCAGTTGCTTTCATCTGTCAATAGTAATTTCCAAAGGAAACAGAGTCCATTTAAACGAGGTGCAAAATTATAGCAAAGATGAAGCCCATACTTTACCTTTGGGGATGAGACATGACAAACCAAGACAAACTAGCAGCAATAGCGCATGCGCACGGAAAGGTATTGTATTTCTGCTATTTCTGAAGTAAGGTAGGTGAATGCTCCCGAGGCATGGCTTCCTGAACCATGAGTCACTCAAGGTTATGTGTGAGTGTCAGTTGGATAAGTCAGTAGCCAGTACGAGAACGTTACATTCGTGCATGGTGAACGAACGCGCGAATGGTAAATCCTTTCAAGAAAATTCAAATGTGTCCAAAATTAACAAATGTATCAATTGTATTTTTTCTCAAATAATGATATATATAAAGAAAAAAGTTGAATTCTTTCAATGTCAAATTTATTTACCAAAATAGTTACCCCTTACAGGTATAACCAAATTGTGGCGTTGTGAGTTGCAGTGTGCAAACTCTCAAGAATGTGGAGAAAATTTCGTATGCGTGGAACGTAATTTTATGTTAAATAGCGGAATACCCATAATTTCGGCTTACGACCTCACACATCCTTGTTTAAGTGTGTTCGGAAATGGGTTGCCCCATTAGGAGTTTCGAAAAACAGTGAGACATAAACCTGCCAGGGTTCGATAATGGCGTGGAGATGCGACTCGAAAGTACTGAGAGGCAGCGTCCAGGCGAGAATATATCTTCGGGGAGAGTTTGGCCGCAATTTGAGGTGTAGCAGCAAGTTTTATTCGGAATAAAGCTTTTTTGGACCACGCCCAAATACTCAGTTTATAGTAGGATACTATTTGTGCCAAAAGGTATGCCCCAGCGTTGCCTTCCGGAATTTCTTCTTGAGCAATGACTGACTCACTGAGGGTTATGACTGGCAAGGTTCAGTCTGGTAGCTTTGTTGCCGGGTTCTTGGCACTATACATACAAACTCTGTTGCTGACAGCGGGGCTATATAATAATGAGATATGATAGAGGCAACCCAGATGGCAGCTTACAGGTGCAACAGGTTTATCTAATAGCCGCTTGTCTGCTTACGTTTGCAATTAGGAGGTCACAAATCATATAAGTAGACAAAATACAATGTTGTCTTGGTTGTCATTGATTGATTGATGGATGGATCTTTATTTTCCTCCATACTGGACGGCTCAACCAAGCATAAAACATTATGCAACCTAAAATAAAAACACAAGCGTTATAACAAAATCCAAATGTTAACAACATCAGTACACATCCTAATCAGTGATAAGTAACATTTTGCGAAATACAGAATATCCACAATCAGAAAAAAAGCAGAAAGTTTACATAACACTAAGGATCAAAGAAGACAGAACTGTGTATACCAAAGCAGAAAAGAAAATCAATTTCCGGTAAATAACATAATTCAAAAATCGTGTCTGCATATAGAGAAACAAAAACCTTATCCCATAACACCTCACGTGTGGGGCGCAATGCCGTACACCGCAGCATGATATGCATAATAGCGTCCTTTATATTTTCCAAACAAATAACACAAATTACATCACCCAGGAGCTCCGGAATATAGAATAAATGAATGAGAAATAATGAAGATTTCCAATTTCCACTTTCTCAGCTTAGAAGTTTTGAAATTTTTGTGACTCACCAAATGTCATATATTTCGTCTTAGTTAATGAAATATTTATTCTCCAACGCCTCTAAAGATATCTACTCTTTGCATTATTTTGTCTATAGATGCATGCCTTTTAGTGTTCGCCGACAAAATAGTGCCATTAGCCATAAAAGGAGTGCTTACACCTAAATTATCTATCATTAGGCCTATTTTATCGTGCTTTGCAAAATTATGAATATCGGTTTATGTTACTCTGATGAAAAACATGGACGAATTGCCTCTTTGTTTTATACTCCTGTACCAATTCGAAATTGGTCAGAACATTCACCATTAAACAATATTCAACATTTACTTTTGAATAGCCAGTTACGAAACATATGCCAGAGCCTATTAGATATCCCAATACAGTACAATTTATACAATAATCCGTTTCCACCAAATCTTATCAAATGCAGATTCCAAATCTAGAAAGCACGAGTACACTTTTCTTTCTCTGTCACAATGATATAGATCACTCTCCTCAAAACAACAAACGATGTGAGTACACTGTCACGTCTCTATCAACACGCGTGTTGTAGTTTGTTATGGAACCCGTGGAAATTTATTCATTTACTGAGCCCGCTCCACACATAATTTTCAAATAACTTATTTATCGATGGCACAAGTGTAACCCCCCTGTACGATTTACAGTTTGTTTTATCTTTACTCTTGCCTTTTGTAAAGAGGAAATATAATCCCGATTTTAAAACAATCTGGAATGAAAACCATAATTATTATACTATTAGAAAATTTACATAGATATTAAGATATAATCCTTGTACCAAATTTAATATGCTTTTTCATTATTGTGTCAAATCCAGGTGATTTCTGAGAGTGAGCTACATGCAGCATAAACATCGTCGTGTGTGAATAGCACATCAACTTTTCCCGTGCTGTCTGTAAGAGAATTTGCAGTTTGATAAATACGACTTACTTCAGTATCAATAAACTGTTTATAAGAGTAATCGTAATAATCTACCTCCTAACATTGCTCATTTAAAAGTTGTCTTAAGTGATCGTGACAATATTTTTTCAGCTCCGCTGATTGCGTATATATATTGTCCATGTCGCGCATCGTGTTTATTATACTATCAGGACAACTACTACGTGTTCTAGTGAACCGCTATAAAATCGTTATATACCATCACCAAAATTCTGGCTTGTTCTGTCATATACTCCATTATGAAATGCATATGCTTTCATTTTTATCAAATCTGCAAAAGATTATCCAGAACTTTAGGCCGTCCGTTATTTATCCTTTTAACTCTTTCCTTTTTGCTCCACATGAGCCTCTTTTACCTGTGAATCCCATTATGATTTTCTATAATTACAGGATTTCGAAAGAGCGATACAGCCTTCACATGCTTTATTTAAGCACTATATTCCTTGGCATTTCAACTAAATAATGGTAATAATATCTCCGTTAAATATTTTGTCACTGTCAGCCAGATTCTTAAAGTTTTTCTTATATTCATTAATATAAGCTTTGTTCCATTTATTTGATTTTCTGTAACAAGTATGAAGTTTTTGAAGAAAAAAAAAATGTGAGCAATAACAGGCATGTTGGCTAACGTATTTAAAATGTCGTCATCATACAAATGACACCATTTGACATTTTTTACATATCTGAAAGTACACATATATGATCAGCCTGAGTACCATTTCGACCGTCTCCAGGGTGAAACATATAAATAGAGCCCGTACGTATAGCGTAAGACATCCCACAATTAGTCGTAATTTTACCAGCTGAGCATTCATGCCCCCAGCAAGTATAACATCCCCTTCATAGGAAGAGTTCTTTGACTGTTTACGAGTCCACAAATGTCTTAGAGGGAATCAATAAAACATTCAGTGGTATAGTTTGATTGAGGAAAATATACATCATAAATAAACAAGGGGTACCTATATTCTGACGATATAGCTTGATTCCAATGATTCTCTCATTTGATATATCTTACACAGGAGAGGTTTGATAACTCAAATAAGTGTTCCATTTTATCGCTACACCTCTTCGCTCTGGACTTGGGTTCAGGAGATGTTTACATCATTCAAATGGTATTCTTGAATACAAACAAAATAAGACTTTTCTAATAAAAGGTCTATATAACGCACATTAGAAATCCTTCAAGCTCCAGATCCTCATCCGCTGTGTCGTCTTGGGATTGGCCCGGCCATTTGCCAAGACCTGTATGTTGGTCAGTACACTCACAGCTGCAGCAGCTGCCCTTCGATACCTACAGCACGCTTATTTCTGCCAGATGAAGCAGATAATTTAGATTTTGACAGACTGGGTGCTTGGTCCTCAGTCTCACTTTTTAGGTCAACCGCGCTGGAGGTAGATTTAAACTGTTCTCCGTGGGAAATCTGTGATGATTCATTTGCCGAAATAGTCTTGGGTGGAGCAACAGGTGTGTTTAGAATTTTTGACTATTCCACTGTGAGATGTGTTGTTTAAACCACATGCATGATGCGACAAGATTTTATGGCCGTTCAGTTGCTCCTGCCCTATATACCGTTACCATCGGCTCTCAGCGTTATTATTGCCCGATGTGCCTCTTCGCTCTCTGTATCAAGCAAAGGTTTGCAAGTTCTAGACCGGGAGAGTGGAGGATTTAGCAACAGGACTATAAACTGGTTTTTAACTGCCATCAGAAAATAACATTTTCCATAAAAACCAACATTGCCCAAATTGATGACTAAGGGATTTATAACACTCAGGTGGTATAGTCACAGGGCTGGTCCTGACTCTTAGACATTTTCAGGTGTCAGTGATATATGATTTCCAGTTGCCTGGGATTATGCAGTCCCAGCTCTTAGAGCCTGTACTGTCCTGTAGGTTCCTGACCGGGAGACCATGTGTAAACATGTGTGGTACAAGAGTTCCTGGACTAAGTCAATGTCATTATCATTCCCCTTTAGTTTTGCTGATATAAATGAAACCTGTTTACATGGTCAGTGTGTCACTATTACCTGAAATTATGTAACAGAACCTAGTTCCAGTAGTTCTCTCCGAAGGCTAAGCATCTTACTTGACAGGGTGGGCAACCCTGAGTCCAGTGGTTACTATTTATTAGAGTGGTGTTCAAAGATCATGTGCTCTATGTTGCATGACTTAATGCTGACTATGATGTAGCTAACAAAGCCTCTGTTTTTTTGGCGCGGGAGCAATTATTGACTGGATTTATTGGAATCATTATTGACTGAGTGATCAGTAAGCTCCACCTCCCCCCCCCCCCCTCCAGAAAGATCTGTAGCGACAGGTCGAGATCATTCCTTTCCAGTGGGTGAAAGCCATCTATAGACATGCAGTTTCCAGAAATTTCAGCAAATCCAATGTCCTGCAGCTACCAGAATAGTATTCCTGTCTACGCTTTATATTGCTTAATATTACATGACAGACAGACAGACAGATAATATTTAGGACAGATATGTATATATATACAGAGTAAATGTAATTGTTTTCATTAGTTTGCTGGTTAAAGTAGGGTGTCTGAATTTTCTTAATTAGGTTTGATAGCGCCAGATAGAGAGTCAGAAAAGGTTGCCTGTCTATGCTTTTTCCAATGAAACGAATGAGCATTACCGAACAAATCTATTGCTTTATATTTTAGTCTTCTGATAAATCTGACTCTTGCTTTATATGTCGTCTAGCACGCCAAACCCCTCTTGGGCCTTCTGCGAGGAGACAAATCGATTGAACGAATGAATGCTTCATCAGTTGTCTTGAGGCGGCACGTGTGGAATAAAAATGATAAATGTGTTTGCTATGGAATTTTATGGAAGTCGATTTTTCATTGTTTAATATGTCTGATTTGGCAATGTGCGGGACCTCGTTATTGATTATATGACATTCTTTCGCTTTCTTTCTCAGGTGCGGATCCAGGATTTACAAAAAGGAGGGTTCACACAAAGGAGGAATAATAACAGACCTGGAAAAGGTGCCTGCTCAGGAAAAGGGGCGGGGGGGGGGGGGGGGGGGGGTCCATCCTGCAAATATTGGCCCGAAACCCTTAAAAAAAGGCTGCGTCGGCTGAAAAGGGGTGGGGGGGGGGGGGGGTCCGGACCCCCTGGACCCTCCTACTGAACCCGCTTCTGTTTCTCTCTCTGTCTGTCTGTCCTTCTGTCTCTTTGTCTGTCTCTCTGCCTGTCTCTCTCTCTCTCTCTCTCTCTCTCTCTCTCTCTCTCTCTCTGACAGACAGATATTTAACGAGAGAGATAGAAATTTGTTTGATGGCGCTACCTAATTAAGATAATGTTTGTCTGTCTATCATGAAATATAAAGAAGCTCAGACACTCTGGACAAGCGCCAGATAGAGAGTCAGGAAAGGTTTCCTGTCTATGCTTTTTCCATTTAAATGAATGAGCATTACCGAACAAATCTATTGCTTTATATTTAAGTCTACTGATAAATCTGACTCTTGCTTTATATGTCGTCTAGCACGCCAAACCCCTCTTGGGCCTTCTGCGAGGAGACAAATCGATTGAACGAATGAATGCTTCATCAGTTGTCTTGAGGCGGCATGTGTGGGATAAAAATGATAAATGTGTTTGCTATGGAATTTTATGGAAGTCGATTTTTCAGTGCTTAATATGTCTGATTTGGCAATGTGCGGGACCTCGTTATTGATTATATGACATTCTTTCGCTTTCTTTCTCAGGTGCGGATCCAGGATTTACAAAAAGGAGGGGTCACACACAGGAGGAATAATAACAGACCTGGAAGAGGTGCCTGGCTCAGGAAAAGGGGGTAGGGGTCCAGCCTGCAAATATTGACCCGAAACCCTATCTGCGTCGGCTGATAAAAAAAGGGGGGGGGGGGGGGGGTCCGGACCCGCTTCTATTTCTCTGCCTGTCCTTCTGTCTCCCTTCCTGTCTGTCTGTCTGTCTCTCTCTCTCTTTCTCTCTCTCTGACAGACAAATATTTAACGAGAGAGATAGCTATTTATTTGTTGTCCAGAGTGTCTGAGCTTCTTTATATTTCATGATAGACAGACAAACATTATTCAAACGAGAGACAGAAGGACAGACATGTATATATACAGCGTGATTGCAATTGTTTTTTAATTGGTAAGTTGGTTAAATTAGGGTGTCTGAATGAACTTAATTTGATTTGAGAGCGCCAGAGAGAGAGAGAGAGAGAGAGAGAGAGAGAGAGAGAGTAAGAAAGACGGGCAGAAAGACAAACAGCTAAGTGGTCACATACAATAAAAATATTGCATTCAAACCACAAGTTTTATTATTCGCGGGAAATTAATCATATAGGCCAGCAAGACGTGAACTCTTGATACTTCTCTCATAAGGCTGCCTTTTTTCATAAGCGCGACCCATTCACCACCAGAACGTTTCCATGAACGCTATTTTTCTGGGGTACGTCGCGGTGAAGGTCTGTTGCTGCAGCCATGTTTCCATGCAAAAATAACGCCTGATGAAGGAATCGCCTAGCGGGGCGTTAAATGCGTGTCGTTGAAATCGCAACATGCGCGTTTTTTTTTGTCGCGCGGCGTATTCGCCGCGTGGGATGTCGCGCGGGAACCCGCGTTCATGGAAAGGCAACATGCTTAAACACTAGAGCGATTCTACCGCCAACGCAACGTCATCGCAACGCAGAAAAATCGCGTTCATGGAAAGGCAACTTTATATATGGGCGAGATAGTGATCGTAGCGTTGGTGCAAGGTTATTTATCAATAATGTATCTTCGAAAAGCCGCCCGCGCACGATAACGAACAGACAGAAGACAATTAGACCGAAAACAGGCCGATTCGGACCATGCATATATATTCATGTTTTATAACAGGAAAGAATAAAAATGTGTGCTAAGGACTCCAAGCCATCAACATATTTGATAAATACAATTTCAGAATAAAAAAAAAATGAAGACAATAAGTAAACACACATAAGGGAATTGATACAGGTATTGTATACAGGTATGTATATACATATCTCGGCCGTTTGGGGACTAAAGTCTGTTGTCTATAACACGTATACACAGTTGATTAAGAGCCTGTTATGATCTCACACCTGTTGTGCGTTTCGAGCTCTTAACTTTGGCAGATGTTGGTTTCAGAGCCCGCGCGCCGAGTATTGCCTAGATTCCGGCATAGTCAGCCTGAGAGGGTATATATAGCAGGAAACCGTTCCTGCTTTAATCGATAGGTTGTTCATTACTACCTTATGTCTGTACCTGTAGGGAAATTTTATTGATAACATATATACAGTTTACACATGATGGTAGGGCGTCAGTAATGGCCCACAGAGAGAGAGAGAGAGGGAGAGAGAATGAGAGAGAGAGAGATAGAGAGGGGGGGGGGGGGGGGGGTCAGTGTCACTTCTCAAAAGTCATGCATGACCTTTAGCCACTGCTATTATGAATCGTGATATGTCATCCCTGACCAGCAGAAAGTGACCCCATGTTTTGTGTGGTTTATCCTCTAGCACCGATCAGAAATGTTCATTTGTTTAAGGTCGAATTAGTAAAGAGCGATGGGTCTTTTTTTCAAGATGCTTTTTGGAAAAACGTTCATAAAGACTTAATTACATGCAAAATTTTAAAAGACCCCCAGGTATAACGTTTCGCTCCCAGAATAACTCTCTGTCTGTCACTAAATATATATATATATATATATATATATATATATATATATATATATATATATATATATATATATATCCAATATATATATATATCCAAATATCGAACTAATTAAAAAATGTCGGACTAATTAAATTGGTGGGAGGTATATGTGCCGTATTTGGAAAATCAGTGCAGATATGTCCAGTTAATCAGTACTCCACTAGATGGCAGGACTGTGCAAATATGCTGCACTGAAGGTTGCAGGGCAGCTGTGGCTGGAATATGCGAAGTTCATGTATGAATAAGAAAATTCCGTGTAGAAGAGGAAACCGTTAAAATATAAATAACAGGAAATTAATAGATTTGATGGAATATGCGAATTAAATTACAAATGTCACACAACATATCATATTCTGTAAAGAACTGAATAACATTTGCTTTCTCCAGAGCATATTGCAATTACCCATCTTCACATTAGTTCCATTTGATGTTGGTGAGTGATTTTGCTTTCTAAATATAAACCATTTCAATGTTTTAATTTCATTTAAATAAATTATACATCGAAAGTGTAGATGATGAATTTTTAATCTTTTACTATGTTTATTTATTATTTGATTTAAAATTTAAAATGAAAACAAAAAAGATATTTGATATGGTAAATAATAGTTATTTCCCTTTGAAATCCCATAAAATAAAAGATTTAGGTGTAATAATATTAGTTAAAAAATATGCAAGAAATACCAAGACTTAAATGTGTTTTAATTATTGTCTGTAAAACGGCAATCCGGCTTTTGAAATCACGTGCGCCCGGTACCACTCCAATAAGATAGTCGTTGTCCATAATAATTACGTTCAACCTAACCGAAGAGATTAATAGAACAAGCCACTTTATTTGGGAAACATTTCAGCTTTTTATTGTGCCCTTCAGTTAATCTTAAAAGGGTTATCAGAAGCCAAGTCATTTAACGTGTCATCCTTGCTGCTATCATGCAGGTCTTCCTGCAGCTCTGTCATATTAACATGTTGGAAGAATACCATGACAGATCGTCGGATGTATCTACACCTACTCTCCAAACAACATTGGTACTCATCAAAGAAAAGCAGAAGAAAACTGAAGATGTTTTCATGAACAAAACTGAACATCCCATAAAACTGAATAACTCTGATATTTTGAATAACTTGGATCAGAAATTGTCACATTTTGATTTCAACCAGTTATCAGAGTTAAAAGAAATCATTCCAAATTGTGCCTCTCTTTTTCCGGATGTCCCCAGTAGAACAAACGTACGACAACATGATGTAGGCGTGGGAGATGCTTCCCCCATTAAACAGGCACCTGTCGGAATGAAAAATGCACCATCCTGCTTTATGAGATTGATGAACTGTGTATTGTCTGGATTAGATAACTGCAGCTGTTATATTGATGATGTCATTGTGTACAACCAGCCATGGGAAGACCATAATTTCACTGGGATGAAAAATGTCAATGTGCTTTTGAAAGAGCGAAAGCAATTTTACAAAGTGCACCTGTATTACTGTCTCCAAATTTTTACAAACCATTCTCATTCTTGACAGATGCCAATGATCACGGTGTAGGCGCTGTGCTTATTCAAGAAGATGACCTTTATATAGGTCATCCAGTTTGTTACTTCTCAAAGAAATTCCTCTCTCATCAAAAGAATTATTTCACTATTGAGAAGGAAACCCTTGCATTATTGATGGCATTACAGCACTTGGAAGTAAACTTAAGCTCTACTCCTTATTATATCACTGTTTAAACTGATCATAATCCAATCACGTTTCTTCATAAGATGAAAAATAATCACAGGCTGATGAGATCGAGTTTAGCTCTTTCAGAATTTAACCTAGTTATTAAGCATATCAAAGGCTCCGATAACATAATCGCTGACACGTTATCGAGATGTCATGTATTGTGATCGGATTGTCTCTTGTTATAACTTCAAAAGTACGGTTGCTGTGTCCTAATGAGTATTTGACCTCCTCAAATGTAGGTTTGTTAAATCCTGATGTGTATTTTAATTACTATCTCAAGTTCACCTATTTTGAGTAAATTAAAGTCGATGTGGGTATGTTTATTAAAACAAGACGACCTGACCGAGTGATGTATAAGACCCCAGTCCTAACTTGAGTCCATTTTTAGGGACTCGAACTCGGGCTCGGACACGCACACGAGGGTCCTGGACTCGGATTTGTACTCGGACACGGAGGTATATAAAGACTCGAGAAATCAGGCCAAGTCCATCTCAGAACAAATATATATATATATGTTTAACAATGATGTATACTTTATGGGGCGAGAAGTGGAGTTGAGCGACTAAAATCTAATTATACTAATAATTATAATAACTAAAATAATAATATTATAAACCTTAATCGGCTGTATCTTATGATTTAGTATATATTGTTTAGCAAACATTACTGTATATGCTCAGCACATTGGAATGTTTAATTACAAAGCAGGAGCGCTAAACATATAATTTAGTGTAATTTAATGAAAGTAATATATGTGCACTTGTGAGATAATCATTTTCATGGCTGATACCTCAAATATTAATGTAATATGAGAATGTACATTTCAAAGTTTAATATCATATTAAGTTTGGACGTGAAAAAATTCGTGTCGCCCTTATCGAACCCTGGCAGTAACTCTCAGTTTCTCGAAACTGCTCTTAGGGGCTGCCATTTTTGCAAACACACTGAAATACAGATGTCACAGGCCGCAATTCGAAATTATGAGTATAAAGCTAATATGCTTAATATAGATTGATTAACTCGAGGCGGGGAGGATAACCGGGACTTCTTGTTCATCATTTGCAATACACCACAAGAGATTCCTCAAGAAAATTTAGTTTTTACAACAACAAAAAATTGAGATATGTCCCCAACGAACAATCTTATTAAATTAATTATATATTGAAAGTTCGCAATCGGTTCCTGCTAAATTGAACAAAGTTTAATTAAAGATTTACCTACATCATTCGCAATAAAACCAAGGCTTTGAAACATTGCAGTGTATATAGTTTATATAACCGATAAGCTTTTATATCACCAATTAGCTTTTATTCCCAATTATATGTATTTTATCAATGTTTTCTTTTACAGAAAGTCATTCAAGTGAAATACTGTTGTATGTAATATTTCATTACGTATATATAACAATTAACTGTATCTTATAATATCTTATCTCTGGTCTTCACTCAACAAGGACAAAGCCATTAATATAAAACCATGTTTAACACTAATAAGAATGTTCTTGACTGAGCTGGTATCGTTTTTAAGGTTCTATGACATATAAAATATGTAATTATCTCATATTTTGCACGACAGGCATGCGAGATGGAGGACCTCGAATCACGGCTCTAAACCACTATATGGTAGTTTGGTGGTGAACATCATGACGGATCGAAAACATTCTTCAGGACGTCGTGACAACACTTGTCATGGACAGAACACAAAAGCACCAATTCACCAAATTTTCTCTTGTTCTCTCTTATGATTACTTTAACATGACAAACCGCAAACCATTTTTTACCCAGAAGAAGTTTACCCTGGCCTAAAGCTTGGGTCATGATACTGATTCTCTCTCTTGGTATTAACTCTCTCCGGCTCTCCGTCTCCCTCTCTCTCTCTCTCTCTCTCTCTCCTTTATCCACAGAATTTTAGAGGGCTGCTTTTGGCAGGAATCATAAGTTATTTCATACGTTATAGCGCCGTGTCATCTGCTTGTATGTGCATATCATATACATGCATGAGAGAGTGTGTGTGTATCTGTGTATCAAAACCAATAAATGCGTACGGATAATGAATCTCCCATCTCAAAATGGGTCAGGCCCTTTTACCAATCCTCAATTTCTGGAAAATTATAATTTATTTCAATTTTTTATGAACGACATTGATATGCTTTCTGATTGTATACCCTACAATCTAACAGATGCACACAAAGATCTCAGTTTTTTAAAAATTAAATAATATCTTAGGTTTAATAAATAAGGAATAAAACATACTAAAAATATTAATCATGTTTTAAATTAACACAAGAGTCATGAAGTACAACACCTTTGAATTAGTAATGAAATAAAATGTGTTCTTGCATGTGATCTAAAATGATACAAGATTGGTTTCTTCCAAGATTGGAAACCTATAATATGCGATCGGTTAGCGCTTCTGCACTTTTTCGAGATTTTTCATATTAGGAGATATACTATATATAAGTAATCTTGCGAGCGTGTACATGCTATATGCATGATGTGTATGTGTGTGTGTGGAGCGGGGGGTATTATAAAAATGCAGTGTTTTAACTTCCTCTTTCAAAAACTGAATATATATATATATATATATATATATATATATATAACTCTGAAGAAAAACAACACTGTTAATTCACAACAGTCTGTTTCACGGGATGCGACCCGATCATCAGGTGAATGTGGTTAGAATGAAGCTAACGGCGTGGTTTGAAAAGCCCAGACTTTACGAGATTACGAGATTATGCTTTGTGCGGTTCGGGGCGGGGGGGGGGGGGGGCATGTGAAAGATTGACACTGATCCTATTGTCCTCGGGTGCACAATAGGATTGGTCGGGCCATAGAGCACTTTACATCGGAGGGTAACACTACCTTCTATATATATATATATATATATATATATATATATATATATATATATATATACAGACTGGAACAAGTATTATCGCCCCCCCCCCTCGTCCATGCACATCAAAATCTGAAACCGGTTAGCCTTATACTGATGGGCAATATATTACTAAACCGATTATAGCAGCCGCCATCTGGCCGGCTATATTTGTGTGGCCATATATTTGGAATTTCATGAAACATTTTGCTTGATTAACACGATTTCTGGAATCAAGACCAATCTACATGCAGACATACGTACCACGTTCTCAATATGCTGCAGTTTTTTATTTCGCCAAGTTTCACTGCATTTGGCGATTGGACGCGATAGAGGCCATGAATTCTTCAGACATGTGATATGCATGCATTTTCAGGGATGTCTGCATTCTTTAATGTTTTCATCTGTATTCACGTGATATTTTACGCGATCTGGTGCCTTATTTTGGCGCGCTACCGGTGTTTTTTTTATATATTTCGCTGTATTCTGCTGTATATGTTTGCACTTATATATTATGAGCGTTTCCTAATGTTCTGTGCGCGTAATTGTGCGTTTTCTTAGCGATTACACGAGAAAGCCTGATATCATTGCTAAAATGAATGAAGATCTAGTTAGCAAAGGTTTAATTGAAGAGAGTGAAGTGGAAACATTAAAAATGACAGCCTTGCTATGAAGTTAGAATTATAAAAGTTAGAAATGCAACATGAACTAGCATTAAAACAATTAGAATTAGGAAAACAAAGAGAAGAGAGGTCAGAACATGAAAGGTTAGAAAGAGAAATACTAGAAAAGAAAAGGAAATTGAGTTAAAACGACTGGAGTTAGAAAGACTTAAACTAGAACATGGTCTACGTGCTGCCCCAGCTCACAGTTTTGATGTGACTGAACACATGAGACTTGTCCCACCTTTTCAAGAAAAAGAGGTTGACAAATATTTCTTACGCTTTGAGAAGGTAGCTGAAAATTTAAAATGGCCTAAGAAAAATTGGACTATGCTACTACAAAGTGTATTGACTGGCAAGGCAAGATAAATTTATACAGAGCTTTCAGTAGAAACCGCTGCTGACTACGACCAGGTTAAACGATTAATCCTAAAAGGTTAGGAGTTAATTTTACTGCAGTAGCTGAACCTTTGACTTATTTGTTATAGAAGAAACAAAAGTTTGTATGGCATGTTCAGTGAGAAAATGCATCTCAGAATTTGGAAGCAATTCTGCAAAGTTCGCCAGTTTTAGCAGCTCAAGACTTTCTGTACCTTTTAAGTTAGCTGTAGATTCTAGTGATACTGCTGCTGGTGCTGTGTTGTTAAAAGAAAGCAGTGATGGCAAAGATCATCCAATTTGTTATTTTTCAAGAAAGTTTAATGCAAACCAGAAAAGCTACAATTGAAAAGAATGTTTGGCTTTGATTTTGGCATTGCAACAGTTGGAGTTTGTTTCTTCATCAGTCCAGCCTATCATTGTCTTCAGTGATCACAATCCCCTCACGTTCATGAACAAGTTGAAGTGTAAAAATAAAAGATTTTTGAGATGTAGTTTGTTTTTACAGGATTACAATCTTGAAATCAGACATATTTAAGGGAAAGACAATTTACTTGCTGATTACTTATCGAGATGTTTATGAAATGTTGTAAACGAGGTGTTTATGTAATGTTGTTAATAAAATAATTTTTTAAATATTGTAAAAATTTAGTGATTGTGATCGCAAAAAGAAAGTTTTTTGGGGAAAACTTTTTTTTTCTTACAGGAGGGGGAGTGTTACAGGTGTTTCTTTTATTGTGCCCTGTTGACATTCTGTTTCGTGTTAGGCTCAAGCCCTGGGCGTCGATTGCTAAGGCGTATAGAGACACAGCGCTCGTTGTAATCCGTACTGGGTGAACCCTGGCGTGTAAAGACTCAGCGCTCGTGCTAATCTGGAATTTTTTGGGCTGTTCGCGCTCTATGATTGCGTCTCTTGTATTGTTCTTTGGGAAGTTCGGGGTAAAAATTTATAAATAGCTGTGTTTAGAGCCGAGATGAGAGAGACAGAGAAAAAAAAAATCCAGCGGACACGGAAGAGTGTGAGTCAGTCTGTGGACCTTTCCGAGAATTTATAGATATTCTTCGAAATTTGTCACGGATTTTACATAGTCTTCAGTTTGCCTTTGGGACTATTACCAGAACTTCACTTCTGGATTACAACAGATTGATTTTGAAGTTGAATTGGGCTTTTCTTTTCTGAGAAGATTTACGTGAACTGTTCATCTCGATTACATGTTTTAAAGGACTTATTGAGCTCTGACAGTGGTGGTATACAGAAAAGCCTAGGATCCGGACACTCTGATACTGTACACTTTATTTATTATACTGTATATAAGTATTAATTTACTGTTATACTGTTGTAATGCTATGTAATTGTATTGATTTAGTGTATTGAAATGTTAGGGTTGTTTTAAGAATAAATTATAATTATTTGTTAACAAAAATCACTGACTTCTTTATTCATACCCCTAGACATGTCACGCCGCCTAGTGTTACAGAATCTGATTTTTATTTATCTCCGTAACAAAATTTTTGCTCGTCTGTTGTTCTGTTGTTATTAGGTTCCGTAACAATTTATAGATCATTGTCATGATCGATTTTTATGAAGGCCATTACACACACAGGATGAATGAATGAGTGAGACAGACAGACAGACAGAGAGACAGACAGAGACACAGAGGTGAAACGTGAAGCGATAAAAGAGATATAGGAATTGGGCATTATATATATCCTGCTTGTTATTTTGGCATTTACATTCAATATCTCTAAAATGCAACATATAATGTTGTACTATGCTGTCACATCGAATCATAAATACAAACAGACTGTTGAAGAAAATAATGATCGCTTACTCTAACGTTCGCACGAGTTCTGCTCTTTTGGTTGACATGGTACTTGTCGCTGGGATCGGTGCCGGTTTGTATCCTGGGGCTCTGCATGGTCGCGGTTTCCTGCATGGCTTGTGTGACCTCTCATCTATCGTCTATACGTTATAGCGCCGTGTCATCTGCTTGTATGTGCATATCATATACATGCATGAGAGAGTGTGTGTGTATCTGTGTATCAAAACCAATAAATGCGTACGGATAATGAATCTCCCATCTCAAAATGGGTCAGGCCCTTTTACCAATCCTCAATTTCTGGAAAATTATAATTTATTTCAATTTTTTATGAACGACATTGATATGCTTTCTGATTGTATACCCTTCAATCTAACAGATGCACACAAAGATCTCAGTTTTTTAAAAATTAAATAATATCTTAGGTTTAATAAATAAGGAATAAAACATACTAAAAATATTAATCATGTTTTAAATTAACACAAGAGTCATGAAGTACAACACCTTTGAATTAGTAATGAAATAAAATGTGTTCTTGCATGTGATCTAAAATGATACAAGATTGGTTTCTTCCAAGATTGGAAACCTATAATATGCGATCGGTTAGCGCTTCTGCACTTTTTCGAGATTTTTCATATTAGGAGATATACTATATATAAGTAATCTTGCGAGCGTGTACATGCTATATGCATGATGTGTATGTGTGTGTGTGGAGCGGGGGGTATTATAAAAATGCAGTGTTTTAACTTCCTCTTTCAAAAACTGAATATATATATATATATATATATATATATATATATATATATATATATATAACTCTGAAGAAAAACAACACTGTTAATTCACAACAGTCTGTTTCACGGGATGCGACCCGATCATCAGGTGAATGTGGTTAGAATGAAGCTAACGGCGTGGTTTGAAAAGCCCAGACTTTACGAGATTACGAGATTATGCTTTGTGCGGTTCGGGGCGGGGGGGGGGGGCATGTGAAAGATTGACACTGATCCTATTGTCCTCGGGTGCACAATAGGATTGGTCGGGCCATAGAGCACTTTACATCGGAGGGTAACACTACCTTCTATATATATATATATATATATATATATATATATATATATATATACAGACTGGAACAAGTATTATCGCCCCCCCCCCCTCGTCCATGCACATCAAAATCTGAAACCGGTTAGCCTTATACTGATGGGCAATATATTACTAAACCGATTATAGCAGCCGCCATCTGGCCGGCTATATTTGTGTGGCCATATATTTGGAATTTCATGAAACATTTTGCTTGATTAACACGATTTCTGGAATCAAGACCAATCTACATGCAGACATACGTACCACGTTCTCAATATGCTGCAGTTTTTTATTTCGCCAAGTTTCACTGCATTTGGCGATTGGACGCGATAGAGGCCATGAATTCTTCAGACATGTGATATGCATGCATTTTCAGGGATGTCTGCATTCTTTAATGTTTTCATCTGTATTCACGTGATATTTTACGCGATCTGGTGCCTTATTTTGGCGCGCTACCGGTGTTTTTTTTATATATTTCGCTGTATTCTGCTGTATATGTTTGCACTTATATATTATGAGCGTTTCCTAATGTTCTGTGCGCGTAATTGTGCGTTTTCTTAGCGATTACACGAGAAAGCCTGATATCATTGCTAAAATGAATGAAGATCTAGTTAGCAAAGGTTTAATTGAAGAGAGTGAAGTGGAAACATTAAAAATGACAGCCTTGCTATGAAGTTAGAATTATAAAAGTTAGAAATGCAACATGAACTAGCATTAAAACAATTAGAATTAGGAAAACAAAGAGAAGAGAGGTCAGAACATGAAAGGTTAGAAAGAGAAATACTAGAAAAGAAAAGGAAATTGAGTTAAAACGACTGGAGTTAGAAAGACTTAAACTAGAACATGGTCTACGTGCTGCCCCAGCTCACAGTTTTGATGTGACTGAACACATGAGACTTGTCCCACCTTTTCAAGAAAAAGAGGTTGACAAATATTTCTTACGCTTTGAGAAGGTAGCTGAAAATTTAAAATGGCCTAAGAAAAATTGGACTATGCTACTACAAAGTGTATTGACTGGCAAGGCAAGATAAATTTATACAGAGCTTTCAGTAGAAACCGCTGCTGACTACGACCAGGTTAAACGATTAATCCTAAAAGGTTAGGAGTTAATTCCGGAGGCTTACCGCCAGAAATTCAGGAATTGGTTAAAGCGCAAAGAACAGAGCTATGTAGAATTTGCTAGGACGAAAGGGCAGTTGTTTGATCGCTGGTGTAGCTCTAAAAATGTAATGAAAGATTATGACAATTTGCGCCAGTTGATTTTGCTTCAAGAATTTTAGCGCTTCATTAACGCAGATGTTAAAACTTTTCTCGATGAGAAAAGTCCTGAAACACTTGACATTGCGGCACAATTAGCTGATGATTATTCATTTACACACAAAATGTCCTTTACTAGCAAATCAAACCAGTCATTCACAAACAAGAATGTAAATCAGTAAACAAGGGGGAAACTCCTTTCCTCTTAAAAAAATAATCTCCAAAGAAGAATCTGTAGCTTGCGGGGAAAAAAACCTCATTTGATTCCTGTGAGGAATTTAATAAGGCTAGGTCCTTTCCAGACTCCTGCGAGGAGTGTTCTCTAAATGAGGCTAAGTCCTTTTATGGGGAGAATCCACTATATAAGGCTAAGTTTTTTTATGACACTTACGAGAGTATTTCAAATGAGGCAAGGTACCTTATAACAAACAGAAGTTTGTTTCTACTGAGGAAAATTCCTCTGTTGAATCTCATGAGGAGTTTGATTGTAATAAGGATGTAGATTCCTTTACTGACTCTGAAAAAGAGTTTTTGACTGACACTATCAGTTTTAGTTCTTTGTTGATGAAACGGAGGTAGTAGATTCCTCTCCTGACTCTGAAATGGAGTTATTTGAGCCATTCATACATGATGGTTTTGTATCACTTTAAAGTGATTTTACAGATTCTACCCCTATTAAAATTTTGAGGGACACTGGTTCAGGACAAACTCTCATGTTAGCAAACACTTCGCCATTTTCTAATAGGTCTTTTACTGGTGCACATGCACTTGTTACTGGTGTGCTTTCATATAAGCACACTTCAGTTCGGCTTCACAGTATACATTTAAAGTCAGATTTGATTTCTGGGAATATTACTTTGGGCATAAGAACTACTTTACCCTTTAAGGGAATTCAGTTGCTACTAGGCAATGATGTTGCAGGTGACAAAGTACAGCCTGTACCTATAGTGACAGAAAAGCCGTCACTTGATCATGACATCGATCCTGAAAATCAGGAAAAATCACAAAATCTGGACATGAATGACATGAATCCTTGCTGACAATTATGTGCGCATATATCAGGTTCCCAGAGGCAATACCATTGCGCAAAATTAATGCCAAAAGTTTTTTCCATCTTTTGGTTTACCAAAATCCGTCCAGTCAGTCCAAGGGTTTATTATGTCTGGCTTATTCCAGCAAGTTATGCTTGATCTAGGTATAAAACAGTACAAGCCTCGCAATATCATCACGAAAGTCAGGGCGCCCTCGAGCGTTTTGCCAGACATTAAAAACATGATAAGGACTTATTGTTATGACACAGTGAAAGACACTACACGATGCTTGTGAGATTGCAAAGTCAAATCTTAAATCTGCACTTGGTAAAATGAAAACAAAGTATGACAAGCACACTGTAAGTAGGACGTTTGAGCCTGGTTAAAAAGGTCCTTGCCTTACTACCTATCCCTAACAGACCTCTGCAAGCTAGGCATTTTGGTCCTTACATTGTTGACAAGAAAGTAAGTGATTTATATTACATACTGTTAACACCAGATAGGCGTAAGAAAAACAACTGTGCCATGTTAACATGTTGAAACCATATTATGACAGAAAAAGCACATCAGATGCTGTAATTTAAAGTAGATAATGATTGTAAGTGTGATGTAGACATTCAGTGTGGTACAGTACCACCAAAAAACTCAGACGTGCTTAAAAACTGGATGCCAAATTTTCACACCTTACCGAACAACAACAAGACCTCCAGAACCTGCTGCAGAATTATGAACATTTGTTTAGTGACATTCCAACGCGAACTAAAATATTGTGCCATGACGTCGATGTTGGCGAGACAAGCGCAGTCAAGCAGCATCCTTATAGACTAAATCCAGAAAAGCAAAAGTATCTACAAGATGAGGTTCAATATTTGCTGGACAATGATTTTATTGAACCTAGTAACAGTAACTGGATTTCACCATGTATTCTTGTGCCAAAACCTGATGGATGTTACCATATGTGCACAGATTATCGAAAACTGAACTCTGTCACCAAGACTGACACGTTGCCGATTCCGAGATCGATGATTGTATTGATAGAGTCGGTAGCTCCAGATATGTCTACAAGTGTGACTTGACAGAACGAGCGCATTTGTGACGCCGCAAGGACTGTACCAGTATAAAGTTATGCCGTTTGGCATGAAGAACTCGCCAGCCACATTCCAGCCCCTCTTCCATATTATTGTCAAGGACATTCAGTGCTGCGACACATATATTAATGACCTTATTGTGTACGGCGAAACCTGGGAGAATCATCTGCAAATTCTTCGCGACCTCTTCGAAAGACTTAGCGAAGCTTGTCTGACCGTCAACTTAGTCAAATCTGAGTTTTGTCATGCACAAGCAACATTTTTGGTTCATATTGTAGGGCAGGGTCAATTAAAACCTGTTGATGCTAAAATAAGTGCTATTTCTGCATTTCTAGGACCAAAAACAAAAAGCAAATAATGCGTTTTCATGGTATGGTTGGATACTACAGGAAGAATTGTCGAAATTTTACTGCAGTAGCTGAACCTTTGACTTATTTGTTATAGAAGAAACAAAAGTTTGTATGGCATGTTCAGTGAGAAAATGCATCTCAGAATTTGGAAGCAATTCTGCAAAGTTCGCCAGTTTTAGCAGCTCAAGACTTTCTGTACCTTTTAAGTTAGCTGTAGATTCTAGTGATACTGCTGCTGGTGCTGTGTTGTTAAAAGAAAGCAGTGATGGCAAAGATCATCCAATTTGTTATTTTTCAAGAAAGTTTAATGCAAACCAGAAAAGCTACAATTGAAAAGAATGTTTGGCTTTGATTTTGGCATTGCAACAGTTGGAGTTTGTTTCTTCATCAGTCCAGCCTATCATTGTCTTCAGTGATCACAATCCCCTCACGTTCATGAACAAGTTGAAGTGTAAAAATAAAAGATTTTTGAGATGTAGTTTGTTTTTACAGGATTACAATCTTGAAATCAGACATATTTAAGGGAAAGACAATTTACTTGCTGATTACTTATCGAGATGTTTATGAAATGTTGTAAACGAGGTGTTTATGTAATGTTGTTAATAAAATAATTTTTTAAATATTGTAAAAATTTAGTGATTGTGATCGCAAAAAGAAAGTTTTTTGGGGAAAACTTTTTTTTTCTTACAGGAGGGGGAGTGTTACAGGTGTTTCTTTTATTGTGCCCTGTTGACATTCTGTTTCGTGTTAGGCTCAAGCCCTGGGCGTCGATTGCTAAGGCGTATAGAGACACAGCGCTCGTTGTAATCCGTACTGGGTGAACCCTGGCGTGTAAAGACTCAGCGCTCGTGCTAATCTGGAATTTTTTGGGCTGTTCGCGCTCTATGATTGCGTCTCTTGTATTGTTCTTTGGGAAGTTCGGGGTAAAAATTTATAAATAGCTGTGTTTAGAGCCGAGATGAGAGAGACAGAGAAAAAAAAAAATCCAGCGGACACGGAAGAGTGTGAGTCAGTCTGTGGACCTTTCCGAGAATTTATAGATATTCTTCGAAATTTGTCACGGATTTTACATAGTCTTCAGTTTGCCTTTGGGACTATTACCAGAACTTCACTTCTGGATTACAACAGATTGATTTTGAAGTTGAATTGGGCTTTTATTTTCTGAGAAGATTTACGTGAACTGTTCATCTCGATTACATGTTTTAAAGGACTTATTGAGCTCTGACAGTGGTGGTATACAGAAAAGCCTAGGATCCGGACACTCTGATACTGTACACTTTATTTATTTTACTGTATATAAGTATTAATTTACTGTTATACTGTTGTAATGCTATGTAATTGTATTGATTTAGTGTATTGAAATGTTAGGGTTGTTTTAAGAATAAATTATAATTATTTGTTAACAAAAATCACTGACTTCTTTATTCATACCCCTAGACATGTCACGCCGCCTAGTGTTACAGAATCTGATTTTTATTTATCTCCGTAACAAAATTTTTGCTCGTCTGTTGTTCTGTTGTTATTAGGTTCCGTAACAATTTATAGATCATTGTCATGATCGATTTTTATGAAGGCCATTACACACACAGGATGAATGAATGAGTGAGACAGACAGACAGACAGAGAGACAGACAGAGACACAGAGGTGAAACGTGAAGCGATAAAAGAGATATAGGAATTGGGCATTATATATATCCTGCTTGTTATTTTGGCATTTACATTCAATATCTCTAAAATGCAACATATAATGTTGTACTATGCTGTCACATCGAATCATAAATACAAACAGACTGTTGAAGAAAATAATGATCGCTTACTCTAACGTTCGCACGAGTTCTGCTCTTTTGGTTGACATGGTACTTGTCGCTGGGATCGGTGCCGGTTTGTATCCTGGGGCTCTGCATGGTCGCGGTTTCCTGCATGGCTTGTGTGACCTCTCATCTATCGTCTCCATCAAAATTACTCGCAGGGCTGAAGTCCCAGACTACAGCAACCTGTAGCTGCTCGATAAAGCAAAAACAAGAAAAGTGAAACATACATATCATATATCTATGGGTAATACTGACGTTTTAAGAAAAGGAGGAGTGGTTAAGATGAAACATGAAGGAGAAGAAATTACTACTCTTGGAATCAAAACAAGAGGTTGCCAAGAGGGATTGTCGTGTTTTAGGGTTGGAGGTCAGGCAATAATTTACTGGACAACACTTGAGTGTGTGTGTGTGGTGTATGTGTGTGCATGTGTGTGTGTGCGTGTTGTCTGACCTGATGTGGCTTACTAAAAATCCTGATGTGAAAAACCTGAATAAAATGCCTCCATATAAGGCGTACTACCCGAAAAAGAAGGTGGGTAACAATATTATAAGTTTTTTTCCAAATTAAAGGCCTTCCCCACTGATGTGGCGTATACATCTCAATATGTAAATCACATCCATACACATAGCAAAAAAAAACTGTGTTTAAATTTACACAGCACTCCGTATCACAGGATCACATGTTATCACATGCTGTCACATGTTACTGATGATTCCAAGGGCCTGTATGTGTCCGTATACACTTCCTGTTCTAATTGAAAATTAATTAATGAATTCCTACTTAACATGAGGAACTAGTTAACAACAACAGGAAGCCACACGAAAACATATTTGTTCCTGTGTGTGTGCTTGCAAGTATCTATGTTGGCCTATGTCTACCAGTATCCGTGTTAGTGCGCACGTCTTTCTTTTTTTTTTTTGGGGGGGGGGGGGTCCAGTAGAACCTCAGAATTACTAACAATGACGGGACCGGACATTTTGCTCACAACACACACACATGCACACCATTTCACACACATACACACACATATATATATTAATAAATAATGTATTGGACTATCTATTGCACATATTTCAGCATTTATTTCCTCCGCCAGGAGTGAAGGCCTATGTGTTCATCCCCGTTCCTGTGTGTGTCATTCACGGAATCTCCTGATTTTTTTCAGAACAAATTAGCCCGTGAAGAATCGATTGGATTTAGGCGTGAATCAGATAGATGATCTGGATTCCGGAATGTCATCAAGGAATATTCCAAATGTACAGGCACGTATATGCACGAATATAATGAACCTGGGAATATGGGCCGAATAAGTGAAAAAAAGTTTTTGGAGCATGTATATCTATAAAAATAGGGACCCCTACATGGCGGAGGCTTGCATTCCTCAGAATGCAGATTTCTAGTTATATATATATATATATATATATATATATATATATATATATATATGATCTGTTTTGAGTGGTATATTCAACACAAGACAACTTTGAGCCAAGACAGTTGTTTTTCAAACTACCCTTTGAAGCAATGTAATGTCATGCAACTGGAAATACTATAAATATGCACTTATGGGACTCCTGACATGGGTTATACCCAAGATCGGCCACATGCATGCAAGGGACGTTCACCTCCAACATTTTTTAATTAATAACCAGTCATATTGATATACACAATGTTTCCGGTGTTAACGATACATACAAGACTAGACAACAAAGCAACGTGTCGGTTATTTCTAATATTTATGAATGTAATATTCATAAAACCGACCTACACCTATATTTATACACACAATGCATTTTTGTTTTATATTTCGAATCTATTTAAAAGAGGCCACCAATGGACACATAGCACTTGGGGTTATTTCTCACACCTCAGGAGGTATGTAACCTGACCATCAGAGCCTTTAATGTCCTATTAATGAAAAGGTAACGTCTTCTAAGTGAGTAAATGTGTATAAATATATATATATATATATATATATATATATATATATATATATATATATATTAAAATGTCATGCATTATCCTTCCGTTTGTTCGCCCGTTTTGTTATCACCCAGTTTCACTTGTACATATATAGTTTTGTCCATCACCTATCCCTTTTATCGTTCCTTACAGCATCCGACTTTCTGATGTTCTGGTAATCTAAAAACGCTTTCAAAACATTACCCATTATACACTTTTTTTGATGTCACATCCGCTGCTGTTCCAAATATACACATATACAACGGCATGCTGGCATAAATACATGTCATATATATATATATATATATATATATATATATATATATATATATAATCCTAAGTAGGTTCCAGTGCTTGCAGTAAAGTGCCCAATACAGCTAAGGTAGAGCAGATTAATATAGCCTACATATCTTACCTAATAGAGCTGGTAATTGCTTGAAGCACAACCGCATCAGTTACATGTTTATTGACAAGGAGAACAAAGTATGCGTGACCTTACTTTTAAGTGGCCTTATAATATATGGTACCATAAGAAATGTTCACTTACTTTTGATTAAAATTGACTGTTTATTGTTTATTAAATAAAGATGAAGATGACCAGTCACGGGTGATTGGTATATATAAGTTATCATATGAATTTAAGGTTATACATGTATGCATGCACAATATAATTATCTTAAGGTAATAATTTTTTATTAAAATATTAGTTCGGATTTACCCACTGGTCTTTAATCCGTCTTTAAAAAAATTATTAAAATGTATCCACAAATCTCTATGATAACCATCCAAAGTCGCAATTATTCAAACAGAGCGGTTCAGGCGATTTGTGGATTGTAAAAAGAATTCACATTCTCCCATAAATACCCAGTACCCCAATAGGTGTGAAGAATAAATAGCTTTTTTTATCTCAAATAAAGTGTACTTTCTTTCGTAAATGTAAAGTTTGAATTTTGTTAAGCTCAGTTGATTTCAGATAAAAGGGTATGAAGTCCTTAAAATGGCGACGTTTACTGACAATTTTACTGCAGAAAAAAGGATTCACTTTTCAACCTATATTGTTATAAAAATGAAGGATTCAATATAATGAAGTACATGTATATTTCATTCTCATATATTGTAACATGTTTAATATATTGACGTTTTATTTTCAAATATATTTACACGCATTTGACCTACCCTTATTGTTCCCTTCCCCTCTCTATAGCACCTTGATCTACATGCGTTAATCGATTCCTACTGCTATATGTAAATATTCCCCCGTGGCCATTTCTCTGAATAAAAGCCATGCAGGAGATCTAGAACAAAAGTAAACTAGATCTCCTGCATGGCTTTTATTCAGAGTAATGGCCACTGGGGAATATTTTCATGTACATTAGAAGCAGGGAATGCTATTTATGGTGCATGGTTACACTGAATCAGACAGAGGCAAAGACATGACTATATATATTATCTAATTTACAGGTATAGACATGATACAAATTGATTTACATGTATGTGTGTTGTATTCAAAAATAACAAATTGCTAAAGGTATTAATTTAACGAAATATGAGATTATTTCTATAATGATATTTTGGTGCATTTATGTTTGATTTAGGGAGGTTTTGGTTACAAGCAGTGCAAAACCATCGACGAAACAAATTACTTTTCTTAACCTGTCAGTGGTGCCCTAGATACAAATTTTATTCCAAAATCGCATGACCTTTATTGAGAGAAATACCATATCAAATGCAGAATTGTACCGATGTATTTATTTTTGAGGCTGTACGCTAGATATCTTTTTTCCCTTTTATCGCTTACATGCGGGCAGATATGGCTTTGGCCAGTGTAGTAGTTACAGGTGAAAGATTTGCATGTTATATTTATTTCCTGACCTTGACATGAAATGATTGGTATCAAATATAACCTGAAGCCAATCAGAATGTGTATCATAACTGAGTTTTACAATACATAACCCAAACCGTAATTTATGGTCCGACTCTAAACTTAGCTATAAGGTCATAATGTCTCAGAAAATTCCTATCAGGACTTTAGAGTAGAAAATATGCCAATCTACAGAGGGTATATAGGAGGCTGAAAAATAAAGAATGTTAATATGATTGATTTATCCTAGTTGGTATCTTTATTTGGAACTCATATTTATAAACAGAACAGAACAGAAGTCTATTCAGGAAAAAGGCCTCAGGCCCAAAGTTCCAAACATTTCAATAAATATTCAATTAAACAAGTACATCAATCCAAGGACTGTAAAGTAGCAGTCTTATGTTTTCTAATAAGCAATGCCATTAACACAAGTAACATAACTGCATACCTACATACACCATTAATCTATTTTGCCATCATCAGTGAGTATAAACACAAATACATTTCAATAAACTTTCAATTCAACAATTACAACAATATAATGTAAAGTAACAGTCTTATAATGGCTAATAAATCGTGCCATAAACACATGTAATATTATTGCATACCTATGTACACAATGAATCTATTTTGCTGTCATCAGTGACGACCGTTTAAAATACATAATTCAACCATCTATCATTTTCCGTCTCCTCAAAAACGAATTAAATACATATGCAGCATCTTTTATTTCAAATGGATCATCTAAATTAAAAAATTTTATAAAATTTTGTTCACTTGGATAATGCAAGTATTGTCTAATGTATTTTGACCTCAACTCATGATATAAATTACATTCTTGCATTAAGTGAGCTTCGCCCTCAACAATTTTGAATCCATATAGCACAAACAATATTTACAAATCCTCTCTTGAGGAGAAATATTATTATGGCGTCCCATTTCTATAGCTAAATCTTGATTTGAACATCGAAGTGTTGCAAGTGCTGTACGGTGTTGTTTATTCGGGATACAATCAACATATTTTTCAAGAGTAAGCATATATATATAGATTTAAAAGTACCATAATAGTATAGTTTACTGCACAATTCAATATCACCATGCCAATTTTGAATGGCCATGGCTTTTATTCTCATTTCTTCTTCTTTCATAAAATAATTTCCCATCTCCAATGTACTGAGCCATCCAAACATACCCAAAACCAGATTGGAACAACAATGTTCTTACATGAGATACCCAATTTGATTTACCACTGTTGTCTTAATTCATCAACATATTGTACACCTGTTTCTGATATCTATGTTTTTGCATATGCAAAAGTTTAATCCAATACTTAATACAACGCAATAAGCAAGTTGCAAACAAAGGAAATCTGCCACATTCTCCTAATGCTGCTGCATTCCGATGTCACGTGTGTCATATGATCAGGAAAAGTGTAAACAAGGGACTACTCTGTGTACTGTGGTTTACGGACTTGGTGGTTGTTTCTGTGATTATTATCGAACTTTTATGATCATCAGTGCTTATATGTATGGAGCACCTCTCTAGAGATACGTAAGTGTATGTTTTCTGTAATTAATTGATTTGTTTTTGTTCACTCATCTCATATTTATATTTTGGAGTGTACGTATGCATTAGTTTCAGCCCGTTGGTTTGACAGTTAAAAGAACCTTGTTGTCCACATCTCTTGTGTTGTGACATATATGCCCTGTTTTTGCGTGTTCCCATGCTGGCATAGTATAGTAATATGGCCTTGTATACTTATGTACATATATTTTAGGATATCCATTTCTTGTCTTCTGTATACATGAAACGTGTTCAGTTTTATCTTACTTTTTTTACGAAATGCTGGTGGTAATCTTCAGTTATTGGTGGAAAGAAAGGAAACCAATCAACCAATCAGTTGCTTAACAGATGCTGATCTCCCCGTCGATAACAAAATCGCCCCAATTGAGAGTGGAATGTATATATACTTCTCATATAAATTATAATCCTCTGTATTAAATAATAATATTATAATGATCCACATTACCTTTAGATTAAAATTAAATTACCCTAGGGTTATACTCCATCCCCCAACAAAATCCTTTCCAAGCTTTGATACATAAATTTTATTGGTATAGGAATCGGTTGAAAAATCATATCGACGATTAAACGTAAAAAATGACCACTGATCGATTATTAATCGTTACATCTTTATTATCGTGAAATATTTGGAATTATACCCAAAATATGGACGGAGTAAATTCAGTCTAACTTGTACATAACGCTAAAAGGTCATAATAATGGGCAGGTTGTTGACACATTAGATGCACAGGATTACGTGTTAATGCTGTTCTCTCTTTTGTGCCCCGTCTCCCTTATATCTATGACAAAATAAGAATATTTTATGAAATATAACTTCTTTGATGCGCATACATAATCGTTTATGATTGATTATGCAAAAATTTAATCGATTTAATTGATTTTGAAAGAAAACGACATATCAAACGATACATTATTATTTGGCACCACCGATGAATTTGCCAACAAAAATGCCAACCAAGAGGAAAACACAATACCTGGAGAATAATAATAATAATAATAACAATAATAATAAAAACAATAATTGCATTTCAAGGAAAGTTTTTCTTCTTCATACATGCAGTATGTATATGGTGTATGAAAGCAAATCAAGAAATCATCCAGTAAGGCTCCATTTGTTAAAGATATTAGGTGGGGAATACCACAAGGAATTGAGAAATCTATGTAGTTCGCTTATTGTGTGGTTATAAAGCCCATTGGCGCGAGTTAGAGTTAATAAAGCATTAGAGTTAATTCTCAGTATTCCTATATATAAAAATAAGGATACTGAAAAAAAACACCTAGTTTTCTATAAATCCGCTGGGGCACTTCAGCATAACACGACATTTAAATTAATAACGTACGAGTTTTGGATTCAAGCTGCGGGAGCATTCCATCCCGCTGGGGGTACATCCCTAAAAAACTTCAGGGACGCTGAACTCTCATAGTTGACACTTGTTTATTAAGCTGCAGATGTGACAGACTGTGTTGAGAATTAGATAAAGATAGTTGCTGCCCTGGGAAACGTGTTTACTACACGGGGAGGAATGTCTGGCCGCGTGCCTTACGTGCCGCCAAAAATTTGTTTGATCATCGTTACCACATGTCACCACTCGTTGTCCCGTTTGTTTGTATAATTATATATGTACATATATATATATATATATATATATATATATATATATATATATATATATAATATATATATATACATATACATATATATATATATATATATGATACACAAGTTTTTGTGGTAAAATGTCTAATTTACTCATTTTCAGTTAATCTTGCCCGGGCAATTAGTCTACTTAGCATTGCATCATTGAGTAGCATATAAATGAATATATATATTCAGGTATGCATGGTGGCTTATATTGTAGTAGGCTAAAAACTGCTCAATTATGCTAAAATTATTTATCTTGGATAATACTTGATTTGAATTATATCATGACCCCAAACCTCTGCCCTATGTTTAAATTAGTGATAAACTCATGTGTGCATGCGTTTAATTATTTTTACATGAAACCGTGAAGCATATATATCCTAGGTTTTTCGTCTAATATATAGCTAAATTAAAGTCTTCTGGGGTAAGACAAACCATGCGTGCATTTGAATTTTCGACTAATTTTAACTTGTTGTAATCTGTCTGAAATCATTTTTTTAAGATTCACAAGTGTGCATACACAAATGATGATAATATATTTTGACGTGACTTGACATTTTTATTTATTAAATATATATATATATATATATATATATATGTGTGTGTATTTTATATATGTATATATATATATATATATATATATAGAGAGAGAGAGAGAGAGAGATTAGGTCAGCTAGAGCTTTAATAGAGTGCCGTCGCTTGTTATCTATTAAATATTTTGTTAATCGAGTAGATAGTTCTTTGATACGAGCACATGACAGTACAGTGTAATATGACAACGTGGAATGTAAGTTATGTGTAGGATGTTCGCTGGAATGCCGACTCATTGTTAATTTCATTCAGCTGTCGTGGTGCTCTGAATGACACTTCCAGAGTCCCGGGAGCGCCTTGAGGAGACATTGGGGTCCCGACCCATCACTATGTATTTAGTTATGTGATGACATGTGTGACTTCGTTATATGTCCGGGTGCCTTGCACTAAAATCAAACACCCTGCAATTGTCACGCTTATATCATGCTTCGACAACTATTCATTATATCTTGAAGAGGATATGTGCTCCTTAAGTATGTCCAAACTCGCACCACCCAGATATAATCAGCTATTGATAGGCGCTACAGGTATTAATGCACGAGTATGTTATACAGTAGCCGGTGCCTGTTATCAGAGATCATACGAACCCCGCCTTTCTTATCACAGTCTTATCACTAGTGCTATCTCACCCGAAGAATCACACGTTTTTTATCAACCTTGCACTCATTGACCCTTCATTGATCACTGGCGAGAGATTATTAACTTGCTGCGTATAACAGCTCTTGATCTAAACAAAGTTTTCTGTGCAAACTTTATCTGTTTATGAGTCACAATGGGGGTTAATACGTGTTGTATCTAATATAATTTAAACATGTTACATGCACATGTGTAGTCAGCTGTATACTACCGGAGAATTTAATTTACATACAATTGTACATGCCATCCTTTGTCATACACATATATACTTTAAATAAAAATTGCCACATACCATTTATGCATATATCAATAGTACATCAACGTGTGAAAAGGCGTGTTTTTACGTAGGTGTGTATATATGTGTATGTTTGGTAAGTGCGTTTACCTTCTTAAGTGCATGCGCATGTATGTTTGTGTGCAAATATTATCTATGAGGTTAAAAAAAACATAGTTTGATTGCGTTTTGCCATACACCAAACATTATCGCAATTAATTTTCGTCTTTTTTAAGTGAACCCGTGTACCCCTCTCTCTGTCTCTATCTCTCTCTCTCTCTCTCTCTCTCTCTTAATGAGAACACATTACATGCTCATAATCATTGTTTAAAAGGAAAGTACTGTGTTAACTAATTATGTAGATGCCTAGATGTTATTGTACACTGCTTTGTAAAACGTATTTATCTTGTACAAGTCAGCTTGTTTATTCAAGGCACGCAGCGGGCGAGAGATTCCTTTCCCAGTGAAGTGTCGTGTTTATGACCTCAGGCTGTTGTGAAGCTCACGTTGAATACAATATCAGGTGTTTTAAGGGAAGATCTTTAAAGGAAGTTAATAAATGCCGCATTCATAAACACTTTATTATCAACATCTTACTTACTTTGTTTATGACACCCGAGGTCTTATATGTAACAATACAAACCTGTATGAAATACATAAAGGTGTTCACACACATATATATACATAATAGTACACATTTTCATGATTTTATATGTGTGTATGTTGAATGAAATTCCATAAACACATGCAGCCCTCGCAATATGTAATTGTATATTAATTGTACTGTTTACGTAGAAAATTCCAAGCATTGTGTCATAAATAATAGCGTTTACCTGTTAAGCCCTAATGCCTGAATATACAGGCATAAAAATAAAAATATTCATAGCATATATGTTTGGAATGCCTGCTCCTCTATTCATGTGTATTAGCATGAAATACATATTTTTATACCGTTAACGCAACGTATTGTGTCACGTCCGCTATGGTGTCATAAGTGATATCATATACCTGTTTTAGGCGAAGGAATGTATATCACATTTAATAATACATACCTGTTTAAGCCGGAGGAATCTGTCTGCAGTTTAAAAGTTATCTACATAAAAGAAAAAAAGTCAATGTTTCTGTTTGAGGTATCCCTTTAAGGAGCGGACCGAGGAGCGTACAGAGACGATGTATTTGACAAATGGGCGGATACATGGCAGGTGTGTGGCTCTTTATCTAATACAATTATTGAACAAACATGCCCAGGTAAAAGAAATTCCAGACGCGCTTTTGGAATCAGACAGTGTAAGGCCAGTCTCGCGTGCTTGCGTTGGTGGGCGAGTATCGATACCTGAATCCTATAACAAACACTTATTATACTTTGATTTATTACAAAAGGTTATTATCTTTTTTTAATTAATCCTTGGCCTGCATTCTTATCTGTTGTTGTGGACAATAAATGGGATTAACAGGTTGATATGAGGCGTCTGTAATGTGTATATAAGTGAGGTATAAACATATACCTCCATCTCCTCATATTTGTGATTAGAAAGATGCAAAAGACCACATACACACCTCCGCCAGGGCCGGATCCAGGATTTAGGAAAAAAAAGGGGTGGGGGGTCCGGACCCCTCCCCCCCCCCCCCGGATCCGCTTCTGTCCGCCATAATCATCCATGATGTGTGCTGAAAAAAAAAAAGAAAAAATATATGAATGCAAGCAAAGAAGAATATGCCTCACGGTTCCCCATCTCCATGTTTGCATCACAGGTCAGCTCTGCCCAGCTCATTAAAGGCGACGCCCGAAACCACTGATTTAATCTCACCCTAAAACATGGTACGATTATTCTGATTATTTGATTATCCAGATTAAATTGATTATTTCTTGAGTGTTACCCTAATCCTGATCAAACTTTCATCGAAACCCCTTCATAATGTTCATCAAGGTTGCTAACAGACCAAACAACTAAACAACCATACAAGCATCCAACCATTGGCTATAAAAACATGACATTATCAACACACTTTCATTATCTTGGACACTTCCGGTTTTATCATGCAAAGAACAGCGGGCACCGGACGCGGTGTTCATTTCTTATATACAAAGCAAACAGAGGAAATGGGAATATGTGGTGCAACAGTTGATCTATATGTTACACTTGACACTTGGAATGATCTGGTGTAGGTTTTTAATTTTATGTACTTTATCGATTGTATGAGATGAGATATAATAAACTGAAATTGTCTATGTGTGCTGCACATGCACAAATTCTTACAAACGTCCTTGATCATTAATGTATTGGGCCCTGTAAAGCCTGCAATATTGTTATCTTTTACTCACATGCATTCGCACACGTACACAAGCGTGTTTACTCACATAACATCGTGTATGCCAAGTAAAATATTTTAGCCCATTGTTTTATTATCCCATTTAGTATATGTAAATATGGATTTGTATACAAACATGCATAGGCCTTAACTTGGAAGAAAACAAATCTGACATTCCTTCACATTTCTTCTCAGGATGCTAAATCTGATGGGAATGTTTGTTTACAGACCATATTTTTTATGTCCCTACATTAAGACAAGCTAACAAACAAATCTACAAACAAGTATAACACAAATTGCCCACTTAGGACAAGGTTATGTAATTTAAGAAGTATCTATTTATACACACACTTCTGTTATCGAGAGTCAAAATAAATAACAGACAACATTCCTTCCATAGTCTATTTGCCACAACTCTGTATATCATGTCAGAGGAAGGATGTCGTGAAAACACACAAAGCCGTGTCAGCCGTCAGCCTGAATGATGGAGTTTGGTCTAACGTGGGCATGGGCTCACCGTCCATATGCCAGTGTGTTACATGTCAAAATGTACATAACCTTTCGTAATGGTGTGGGGGGGGGGGGGGGGGGGGGGTGGTTAGTGGACACGCTAAATATAGCTGTAACTTTTTTTTCTTTATATGTGTTTGTTAAAATTGTTCGAAATGTGTATTTTACATACTGTATTTTTACGAGCCTATCGCAATGGATTAGTGGACACGCTAAATATAGCTGTAACTTTTTTTCTTTATATGTGTTTGTTAAAATTGTTCGAAATGTGTATTTTACACACTGTATTTTTACGAGCCTATCACAATGGATTTCCCTTTCTGGTCGCTTTGTTTTAAAATCGTAAATTAAGCGGCCAAATTTTACAGCTGGGATCAATGTAATAGCTTTCTTACCGAGAAAAATGCAAAAATATAAAGTTTCATATTATTTAAAAACCAGAGATTCTTCAAATCGTATCATGCATTTTAATCACATGCATGATTTTACAATTGGCTTGTCTAAAACAGCCTAAAATTGTTTTCTGGTCTATTTGCAAATTTATCTTGAAAACAGTGAAAACAAATTAGCTTTATTTTGTCTAGACAACCATTATTTATCCCTCACCGCGCTGGAATGTGTTTTTTTTAATTATCAAAAACAAAAAGACAAGTCTAAAATCTGATAAGACGCATCTGTCACGTTATTTTGAAGTATCTCTAAGTGGTCAAGATTTAAAATAAATCTTAAAAAATCGCAAAAGTAAATAATAAAATAAATTGATCCTGCGCAGCGGAAAGACCGACGCATTTGATTATGAGTGTATCTGAAAAGTTTTGTAAAGGGCACACGACCGGATGGGCAGAGCTGATCACCATACTCCCCCCCCCCCCCCCCCCCTTCCATGCTGCGGCGGGGTAACGGGATCTAAGTTACATAACATTTAAAGTCGAGATAACAGGGTGCATGTCTCGTTTTCAGATTACAGGGGTCTACTGATCATGGTTTACAAATTGCCGAGCAACTTTGGCCACCGCTGGAGACCCTGGGGAGCACCGCGCGTGTCTAATGACATACCTTCACCTCAGTGTTATGATTTATTATCCAAAAGCATTTTAAATTCCCCAGGCCACGTAAAGAAGTATACATACAAGATATCTCGTGCAATTTAACGTGCACCCATGTTCAGGGGGAGAGAAATATGATATATAGAGTGGGCAAAATTTAAAATCAACATAGGAAGCAGAGGTTTATTCAAAACAGCTCGTGGAATTCAACGTGCGCACATGCCCCGGTGTGGAAATATGATACGAAAAAGTGCCCCCACAACGTGAGTTGCCTCATGCATGCATGGGGACTGATTTCAGACTTTACACGAATAACTTAATTGTTACCCATAATACACCCAAGGTCATCACTAACGGTTGTATTCACTTTGCATGCAGTTTATATATATTGTATATGAGGTCCTGGGTGATGTATGGGATATTTATGCTAATGCTGAGTTTTGAGAATTTTGAAGTGGTAAATTTAATATATGTGCTTCCCGATTTGTTACTTAAAAATGACAATTTGAGATATCTGGATAATACCTACAATGTCGAAGCCTATAAGGCAACTCTTCATATGTCCCATATTATGGACAATAGAAAGAAATGAATATATTTATATATTTATATATTTATATAAGGGCTGTATCAATATACCGATATATCGATACATCGATACGGTTACGCTATGCATGCTGTATCGTCGTATTGATGAAACACAAGACGACTCACAAATAGAGATAAAAGTCATTCAACCCTGACCTTAACTATATCCTGAGTTATTAATAAAGCTTTAGCTGCTTTTAATTTCTTATATACTGACCTTTTAAGGCTTCAATAAGATCATGTATTGGAATGTATATACAGTTATCGATGTTTCAATGATAATGAAAGACTAATATTACGGTCTTTTTTTTATTTGTTTACGAAAAAATCAAAACACAGAGCTTTCAATCAGAACTGATACACAAAGGAAAATGAAACGTATCGTCGATACGTATCGGGTATCGCTTTAAGTATATCGTAATACGTTTTGTACCTGTTTTGGCTGACCGATACTCAGGCCTTATATATATATATATATATATATATATATATATATATATATATATATATATATATATATATATATAAAATTATTATATATATATTATATATATATTATATATATATATATATATATATATATATATATATATATATATATAACAGATGTTTTTCTCCTACATGTCATCAGACTGTCTAGTATTATTATTGCTGAGTTCATGCATGATCTGTTGGTTTCACTCTTAACTGGGGGACGAAGACAAACGATAAGAAAATAGGACATTTAGTATTTCAAGCACAGGGCTTGGCATGATTTAGATTCCAAGAGTCTAAATCTCTACAGTCTTACCCAAAGACATCATGGCCAATCTCTACAGTCTTACCCAAAGACATCATGGCCAATCTCTATAGTCTTACCCAAAGACATCATGGCCAATCTCTATAGTCTTATACCCATTGATATCATGGCCAATCTCTACAGTCTTACCCATAGACATCATGGCCAATCTTGGAGATCCCATCAAGATCTCATCATTTCTCCCCATGGAGCTCTAGCACAGCTCGAACTGGCTCGAACGCCTTAACAACTTAAGCTACGATCTGTCGCTCATCAGAGAGTTGACAGCTTCATTTTCAACCGTAAGTAATGTTTGTTTGTCTTTTGTATATTCTACTGTTTTTCATGGATAAGAGTTAATGGGATTTAAATTGCTAATTATGTTTTTTGGAGATTTAGGGTACGGCACACGTGCTTGGCAGCTGCCATGATACAGGCACATGGAGGAAGCCTCTATATACTGAAGTTATGGAAAAATATTGAGGAAGTTGGGTTTACAACTTCTCTCAATTACACTGTACTGTCATGTGCTCTTATAAAAAAAACTATCTACTCCTTAAATAAATGTTTAATATATTACAAGCGATGGCACTCTATTAAAGCACTAGCTGACCTAATCTCCCACTCTCTCTCTCTCTATCTCTCTTTCTCTCTCTCTCTCTCTCTCTCTCTCTCTCGTACACGGTGGAATGGGTGTTATTCTTGGCATTTTGCTTCACTATAGACTAATGACTACCTACTACGGCATGCATTCTCTACTAGATTCAAGGAACGATATAAACTGGTATATATATCATAATTATTCTGTTTATTTACAAATATAATACAAATAATGTCATCTCTGTATAAGAAATATCAAACATGAGTTACGGGAAAATCACCGGAATATCGTGAGCAAACAAAATGGTAATCACATAGTATCTGCAGAACTTTGATGATATGAACCTCACAAATACAAATTTCAATTTTTTAATAGTTTTATTCAAATTTTGCTTTTTTTTTTACATTTTCCATGGTATAAATAAGTCTTGTTAGTGACTTCCTTCCATCCATGGGAATAAGGTCTCCCATATTAACGGATGCGAAAAAAAAACATTTGATTCACCCCACATCCGTGCTTTTAACAATGTTTGACGCTTAATCACTAAAGTTGATGACAAGTGACACAATGAATGTTATACAACGGCGTTACACGGTGTGTAGTGTTATATCAGTGATACCGATCGTAACGGTAACGGTTACACCCGGTATTACACTCCTGGTGTAACAGCTACCATGACAATCAGCTATAAGAAAAGTTACACTTTGGTAACGGCGAAGGTGCCTGGCACCTTCAATGTGCTTGTTAATCTTAACGTAATTAGTTACATGATTACCACTTTGGGTGTTTGCCAATGTTGGTTTTTGGACTAGATTGAACGCCAAGAGTAATAAAGAACTCCGGCAATGTGTTAGCATTCAGGGCATGCGGACATGCACCATTGTCATGATAATATTAAATAATAAATAAATAATTTAATAAGTTACTTTCTATATACAAAACATATACTTTTTACAAGTCTGAGTCATTATCACATGTCCTGCGGACTTGCTGTCTCCCATAACAGACAGAAATGATTCATTTTCTGGCAGGAATAATCAAGTTTAAAAACTGGCAAACATTAAATTAATGATGAAATTAAAAGATAACTTAAGTCCTAAAACCTACTGGCGCAAATGATGAAATTCATAATGAGTCTTCAATGAATGTGAACATGCAGGCAAATATCAAAACATAAAGTCCTTTTACATTTCTCCATTTGGATTTGCCAAAGCGTAGTCTGCACGCGTGAGATTCTTTTTTGAGTTCTCCAATGATAATATCCACTTTATGTTAGCACCAAAATTTGAAATGTTTTTGCGTTTCTTTGTTTTGTCTTGGCCTTTTCATCATGAGGGGTTGTGCTCAGTTCTTTTGGCCCTGCTGGGGCCCGCTGCCTGTGCATCTGAACATTTTTGGCATCTGTCTTCAATCTCTTAACTGGTCCCTGAGATCCCATACGATTGAATGTCTGGAAATACAGAAAGGCGAAATAATGGTCAATGGGCTGTTACGGTAAACGTATGATATTAATCAATATTAATCACTGAAATATTCATATATTTATTATATAAACTCAGAAAACATACATTTAACAGTCATGCATGTATAAATCATTTATGGCATTCCTTAATATTGAAGTTGTATTAGTGGAGGCATTCTTAAGATGTTATGTCACTCAATAAAGCCACGTAACCTTAATGTATATGATTATAAATCAGAACAGAGATAATAAATTGAAAATATGTCGTGTCTTTGTAACAGGTGAAGTGGGCAGCCCCTCACGTTTGTACCACGCTGTGACTTTCCTATGAGCACCGGAGCAAAGAAAGTATGCATTTACGTCACAACTCCTAAAAGATTGAAACTGTAAGGAGTCCGTAAAAGATAAGGCAAGCGACTTAAATTCCGGTGGGACGATTCTCCGCATACCTTTAATGCCAATAAGGCGTTCCATGATCTAGTAACCTCTGTCGTGGAGTAATTGGTACATGTATATGCACTTGTTCAACGAAGTGTGCGAGGCTATAAATATTATAGCCCGGGGACTCAAATACCCATATTAGTGGGTTCTAGTGTCTTAATGGTCCGTGCTATGAGAATGTCTAGCGTTGTAAAGGGCTAAGTTATGAATGGCAGAGCTTGCGTGAGTCACTAGTATTTGTCGTGACGACCGAACGCCAACCAAAACAAACCAAAACAGTCAGCTATAGCGGCAAATATAAATAATAGTATCACCCGTCTATATGAAAGGAACGGGGAATCATCTCCGGTTTTGTGGCAACTGTATCCAAGCTCTGTCCACAAATAGCTCAGATGCAACCACAACAAGGTTGCCACGCTACTTATGTCATAAACTGTATACACACAACATAAAGTTATGTACGACCTTTTGTATGTCGGGTCTCGCGTTACAATTATGTCAGGAATGCTAAGTGCACCGGCACGCGCCCAGGCGCAATAAACATTCCGTTCTGCCACGTGTTTTTGGTAATGTCAGTGCAACGATGCGTATTATTGCATTATCTTTTATAGATCGACCTCACAAAAAGCCCCTATATATTAAGCCACTTACAAATACTAATGGTATTGCCTCCCAAACAATGCTTTTACAGTACTATTGACCACAGAGAACGACTCCCCACTAAGAATAAACCAGACTAAACATGTATTTTAGATTTCATAGGATTGTTTAGGTATATAAAGGTATACACACCTTGTGTATTTGATTTTCATGGGAATGGGAGGTCCCAGTCTGGCCAGTAGAGATCGTAACCGTCACAGTTAATTCCTGGAGCTGTTGTGCTTCCGCGGACTCCCTGGCTGCTAGCATCTGCAGGAAGAAGAAGAACTCTTCAGGACATTGGAAAACAATATAAATCAATGAAAACTCAATAAGATATTATTCTATAACCTAATTCTAAATCTCTCACTGTCTCTCTTTTTTTATCCACTTCTCCCTGATTGATTATTTTAACTGCCATGCATTACTGTAAATATGCAGGTGTATTAACCCACAAGACAGGAAGCTGGATGCTGACTGCTATAACAGATCCAGCTTGTGGCAGCTCAGTTATAAAAAGCATCATATTCTGACAGCATAAGAGAAACCCATAATACACAACCTGCCGGGACATTCCAGCCGCCACCCACGCTAAGCAGCGATCAATAGTCACTTGCTGTGTAATGCCGTTAACTATATATCAGCTGTTGCCCCCTGCCAACTTTATACAGTGAACGGTCAGAGAAGGCATGCTTTCTTGAGAAGATCATATTTTTATGTTAACTTTAAAATAATGCCTAAGAGTAGCCTTAATCATTCTCTAACCCAAAGTACTTTTAAACATGCTTTGAAGCCCCAATTGACATTTTCTTCCCCAATGAAAAAAATAAAAAATTCACAAAGTAAATGAAGTTAAGTTCTAGCTTAGTTAAATATAAGAATATACAGTTATGCTTACCATTGCCTTGGCAAAGACCCATCTGGCTCACGATTTCGCACACCATTTTTGCTTGTAGAAGATGTACTCCTTCCAAAAGATATCAATTGAGCAAATTAGCTTTTGCTAAGAGTGTGTGGTAGTTCTTGTTCTGCAACTGTGAAGCTCAGAGTAGCTCTTTGCTTGTTCTGCTTGAGCCACACGTTGCGAGTGGTATATATACACACTCCGCTCCGCCGAGTCATGAATATTCATAGACAGCCCCACGCATACCTACGTAACCGACTCACGATTCGATCCTGGCCATACGGGGGAAGTCCACTGCCCATCAGTTAATGTCTATCCGGAAGCATTAGCTGCCTTTCAGCCAATCAGAGAGCGTGATTGTAGCTGCAGTGACCCACGTCAGACGCATGCCATCTCTGACCATCCAGTTCTAGGGGGGTTTCCACATGCTAAACAAACAGGTAGCCATCGTGGACTTTGCCCACGCCGAGCGCTTCCTGGCCTGCGGATGCGCTTGGGATAATCTCGTATGATCAAGCGTGCAGCAATGCGCGAGACTGCACTCTGAGACAGGGACCCGCCCATCCTAAACCACTGCATAGCTCTCAGATTTGTTTGTCTCCCCGAAGGCATGATTCCCATCGCACAAGACAATGGAGAGATAGCACATACACAAAGTGCAATATACACTATAGTATACCTTGCCATGCCATGATAAACAGTCGTATCACCCGATATGTTAAACCATACACAGGTTTTGCTTTACTCGATATTGAGAGCAGTTTATATGTTACACATGAACATTTTTAAAATGGCGTAATCTAAGTGTAGCCGCTCTAAGATAGGGCGCACTTGAGAAAAAAGGGATACGCCATATTTATTCTTTTGGTTTCAAGTAGTTTCACCTTGCTTGACACTGGACATACCTGATATACCTGGACATTTGGTGAGTGCATGTTTTGATGCGTCTGCATGTGTAAAAGGTGTGCTATAGTGTATGTGAGAGTTCAGAGCATTATTTGGTTTCCAGTTTCTTTAGAACGCACATTCATTTTACTTAATCTCTTGTCATTCAACAGATCCCTTATAGGAAAAACGTTTTTTTTTAATTCAAGAAGGTATTGTTTAAAAAGACATGTTTCTTAATAACAGGGTAAGAGTTTACCCCGAAACAAGTAACTTATAGATATTGGTTACCACAGCCGCGGGGAGTGAGGACGTGCATTTCTTACAAAATAAAAAAAATATGGATGGCATTGTTTCTTGAGCTTAATATGACACATATATAAAGATATTCGTTGCATGTATATTCCGTAACTGTACACAGCTTAACTAAAGCGTATTCAAAGTTGGCACATAGAACTCTCCCATTTAGATAAATTTTCCGACAGCAAACAGATTGCATATTTATTTCGCATTCTTAAGCTTTCCATTTAACTAAAGCAAAAAAAAAAAAAACACACACACAGGAAACGTTGAAAATTTGGCGAATAAACAACAAAAGCGGAGTATACTATGTTGCCTGATATGTGACTCTAAAGAGTGCCAGAATGTGTCCGTAATATAAAATAAATACAAACAGGAAAGGGATATAGTATGTACAGAACGTTTATAGGAAACTTAATAATAGCTGGTATTCTTTTATTTTTGGGTGCATATATGTTCATCTCTGCTTTCTCAAACCCGTTTTGTTTATAGCGTTTCCTCCGGCAAGTTAAAATGATATGATCGAGGAACCATTTAATTGAAATGAATGCGTGTTTCTGGCAATTACACATTGGTTTTCTTGAGTCATGGCTATGTTTACAATGTTCATGTTTATACTGAGAACAGGGTATGTCCCTCTCCGAGTCTCCCCCGGTAAAATTAAAATCTCTTCCCGAGCATATAGTGAATGTATGTGTAACCTTAATGTCTTACATTCTTAAAACTTGCTTAATTGGCAAGAAGAGGCTAGAAAATATATGTTTAAATATTACCCATTTCCAGTATATATTTCATAAAATTATATCAACCTTCAATGGTTTAATAGCGCAAAAGAATTTTAGAAGAGAAGTAAGCACCATATATATATATTATAAATAAGGAAAATATAAAGTCTATATCTTACTTTACAAACTCCAAGGTCTACTTCATATATATAGATTTTTAATAAAAGCGACATCTAAAGGCAGTGCAAGTCAGTTATGATAAACAATATATTAGTGCACCCGCTGTCTAGCGGGGAGTCTCGAATCAAGTCCAGCATTCTTGTACTTGGACGTTGATTATAGCAATATCATGATGCATTAGCGGTTTCGTCTCCTTGCCGAGTTGTCCTTTGCCGCGGAGGCATTTCGAATATTCCCGAGCTTTGCAGCGGGGGACAACAGCTGTCAATAGATTAAGGAATGCAGCGGCGATTGTATATTTCATCATGTCGATTTCATCATGCAGCTGATTGTTTCGCAATCACAGCTGGTCCATGCATGTAGACCTACATTTTGACATGCATGGTCAAAGTTTTCAGGTGAGACAATAGGGTAGATGTTGTAACTTTAGTGTCACTTTTATTATCATATGAGATATTACGTATGCACGTGTGGACAATCCGGTTTAGGCCTGTTCTATAAAGTTAAGCCAACTCTCTATTTGTGTATCTAAAGGATAACGAGTTAACCGTGGCGTTTACTGTTTGTCTCTGTGCGTGGCCAGAAGCGGATCCAGGGGGGGGGGGGGGCAGGGGGTCCGGACCCCCCCTTTTTCACCCGAAGCAACCTTTTTTAAGGGGTTTTTGACGTAATTTTGCGGCCTGGACCCCACTTTTCCAGACCTGATGACCTTTTATTTTAGGATTTTCATTTGTCCTCCTGGGTTGGCCCCCCCTGTTCCTAAATCCTGGATCCGCCCCTGGTGGCTGTTTGTAGACATGCACAGGTGAATCCGAATAAATTGGTCAAGTATTACGCATTAAATATGTACAGGGTTTTTAATTTTGTCACGGATGGGGATGCGCTAGCATTGCCGTTGGCGGTGGAGGTTTCGGGGTGGGAGTTTGGGGGGGGGGGGGGGGCGTAGTTGGGAAGTGGGGCCTTAACAACTGTCACAAATAGAGGCCCCTCCACACACCTATACACATAGACACACTTATGTGCAATAGAGTTGGATTAACTTGTAGATTGCATGGAGAGTATAACATTATCACAGTTTGTGTATGTGAATGTGTATTCGTATGTGTGTGTGTGTGTGTGTGTGTGTGAGAGAGAGAGAGAGAGAGAGAGAGAGAGAGAGAGAGAGAGAGAGAGCGAGAGAGAGAGAGAGAGATGGGCTTAGTGCGGAATTTGCTCGGCTGACTTTGCACTTTAAACTGAATACCGAATCCGGTGTGATTATATTACATTGACCTTCCCCTCCGTCAAACGATACACCCATTCATACCAAAGGTCATTCGGTGCGTTCAAGGGTACAGTGCATTGATTGCTGAGGGGTACAGTACAACACCTGTACACAGGATGTAATACACATAGGGAAAAAAAAGCCGCACTCATCCGGCCATGTATGTTTTATACGAGTTAGTACAGGCTGTCTATAATAAAAATATATTGCTTTGTTATATGTAATATATGATATATTGCCTCCTTTTTATGTCTTTGTATGTGTTTGTGCGTCTGTCTGTTATACTCTCAGATGAGCCAAAGCGGGCCTTTTCTTTTAAACAGCAACAATTTTGAAACCAATAAACAGACAATATTCTGACTTACGGAACGCGGGGGGTAAAATCTCTTGGTTCTATCGAACTACTCAGTGGGTGACCCAATATGTCACAGGGTATCTAGAAATAATGTGTATGTATGTATGTATGTATGTATGTATGTATGTATGTATAGACATATGTATGTATATGTGTGTGCGTTTATGTTTATAAGGAGAAAAAGAAAGAAGAAGAGGAAAAGAAGGATATAAGTTGTGCTAGTTTAAGCAAATATTTATGGTCACTGTGTGACAAAAATGGCGGTCCATACATGCACGCGTCTGCGTATACTTGTTTTGGCGTGTATGATAATTGCATGCATTAAATTAAATTAAGCTGTTTCACAATTCTGCATCTGAGACAGAGATCTGAGACATGAGAGAAAAGCAAGGATAACCACCTCTATAAATGTTAAGCCCACGAGTCCTGCGACTACTTAGTGGTTTCTACGCAGCTGTCGTGAAAGTGGAATTTTCATGCAAGCAGCATGAACCCAATAATTAAAGGTCGTCTATGTAGGAGTTGTAGTGGGTGAGCCCGTGTCAGAGGGGGCGAGGTAAAACCAATGACACGATAAAAAGCTGCCATTACAAAACTTATAAAAATCATTTAGGTTGCCTTGATAGGAATATAAAATGATATTCATTTAAAAATTCTAGTTTAATGTTATTATCTCCACTAGCATTCAAAAGGAACAATTATTGTACGTGTATTACTTACATGATCTCCTTCAACTCTGAATGAACTCTCCTTTCCTGCATAGGGTCTGCAATCTTCGAGCGATCGGGAAATAAGTCTCTGATGACCTTGAAAATTAGATCAAGGTCAAAAATAAAAAAAATCAGGTGCATATCTTTCAATTGTGACTATTACTCCTACCAAGGGTCAAATTTTGAAAATCAACCGTATTGGAGATCTAGGGTGAACACAAACAGAAGAAAATAAAGAAAAATGAAAATAAGAAAAAATTTCCGTTGAAGCTTTTGCATTCAGGGGGACCTGAGACAGATAATTTATAAATAGTATAATTTGACTATCTGTGCATGTAATAGAGAAAAACACAATTTATACAGGTCGGCGACTGCATGGTTACTGCTATCAAAGATAGCGTTTAAAAAATTATATTAATTTAAAACAGAATCATGTTGGATTAATTCCCAATATGTACACCTGTCCGACACACATGCAGCGAAAAAATCAATAACAGCAACAAAATGTATAGAAAGGATGGCTCATCATGCACGAGTTTTTAAGGTTGCGTATCTGGAAGAGACGAAGAAGAATTAGCACCCCAACCAAGGAGATAGTTTTGATATTTGGTTTATTTGTTTCTTCAATTTTATTTTTGTTTGTCCGTTAGCAGAATGACACTCGAAAATGGGACATCTCGACTATACTTTGTATAATACCGTAGAGGGGGCTGGCGAGAGAGAGAGAGAGAGAGAGAGAGAGAGAGAGAGAGAGAGAGAGAGAGAGAGAGAGAGAGAATGAAAGAAAGAAAGAAGAAAAGGAATAAATCTTAAGTCGTGATCTAAAATCATAGTCACAATGTTGAGTCGTACACGTGGCCCTTAATTAGACGGAATGTATAAAAGGCATGATATTGTTGGGTTCAAGTCCTTTATACGTAACCAACTTTATTGGATCGTATACGTGGCCTAACATTGATTGATCGTATACATGGCCTAACATTGATTGATCGTATAAGTGGCCTAGCATTGATTGATCGTATTCGTGGCCTAACATTGATTGATCGTATACGTGGCCTAAAATTGATTGATCGTACACGTGACCTAACATTGATTGATCGTATACGTGGCCTAACATTGATGGGGCGTATGAGGTCTGATATTGATTGCGCGTATACGTGGCCTTACTTTAGTTTGGCGCGTATGAGGTCTGACATTGATAGTTCGTACATTTGGCCTTGACATTGATACTGGCGTATTACCGCGTATAGGTGGCCTAACATTGATGGAGCGTATATGAGGTCAAACATTGATTGGGCGTATTCGTGGCCTAACATTGATTTATCGTAAACGTGGACTAACACTGCTTGATCGTATACGCGGCCTATTATTGATGGGTCGCACCGTGGCCTTAACATTGATGGGGCGTATACGTGGCCTAACATTGATGGGGCGTATATGATGAAAAGTGATTGGGCGTATACATGGCCTATCACTGATGGGACATATACGCGGCCTAGCATTGATGGGGCGTAAAAGGTCTGACATTGATGGGTCGCACCGTGGCCTTAACATATATGGGGCGTATACGTGGCCTAACTTGATGGGGCGTATATGAGGTAACAATGACTGGGAGTATACGTAGCCTAACATTAAAGGGCGTATACGTGGCCTAACATTGATGGGGCGTATATGAGGTTACATTGATTGGGCGTATACGTTGCCTAACATTGATTGGGCGTATACATGACCTACCATTGATAAGGCGCATACATGGCCTAACATAGATGGGTCGTATCAGGTCTTACAGTGATTGGGCGTATATGAGGTCTGGCCAGCTTGTTGACGGACGGTACGAGGACTGTATGTTGATGAGGCGTGTATGTTGTCTGCATGTTCAATGTGCAGAGTTCAACTAGCTCTATACACCAGTGTATAGACAGCGCGCGTAGGGTAAATAGCAGCTGCATAGTGTGCTGTATATTTAAATAACGACCTATAGCATCCCTATAATTTGATTGTTTTCGTTCTTATTCAACATACCATGCAATCTACATCTTCAGGTTCTACCTTTCAAGAAAACAATAAGATAACCGACAATCAAGCTAAAGATACAACGCCAAAACAAGTTAAATATTTAAGGGCATAGCGAGGAATATGGCAAGCCCTAAAAATATACACAAAATAAACATATTGCCTTGTATTTACGTTATTTTAGCTATAGTAGCACACTACGAAGATGCTGCTGTTGACGTAAAGCGATGCTCTCTGTGTTATTACAGGCGAGCGGGTGCTGAGATCCTATAATTGATAACAACCCCACGGGAGACTTCGTGAATCAATGGAGAAACATTTTAAATTTGGGAGTGGTTTGGTGAGGCTAGTTCTTCTTTTAGACCGCCGATGTCGTTAAGATGTTAATTGTTTTTACAACAACGATGCAGCATTTTTAAACCGGCCTCCTCGCACGTAAAAGTCGGGGGCCAAAGGAGCCACCCACGCGAACAGAGCCTGTGTAGGATATACGTTGGTCTATGATGGTTTTACTCATAAATCAGACATAAAGGAGCAACTCCGTCACCTCTCCTTGTAATACAAAACACTGCTCCCGCTGTCGTCTGCTTTAAGTCTCTTGGCTGGAATATCTAGCGGGATGTTATTTTCTGCAACAATTCATGAGTGGGCGTGTTTACCATACTAAAATAAACCGTTCTTAAAAAAGATCAAAAGGTTTAAATTTGGAAGATTAGAGCCCACAATAAAACATGTGAAATATCTCAATTTTGATTTTCAAAGTGATACAAGTTTATTATTAAGTAAAAATATTGGAATGTATAGTATCCAACATGAGAATTTTGTTATAATGATGACACTCTTGTTGAGAAGAAAAGAAACCAGATGAACGCCATAAGTATTTCTCACCATTGTATCATGAAATGATTTAAAGTTATCAAATGTATGTATATATGTGCAAGGGGTTGCCGATGATGAGAGGCCCACCCAAAAAGTAATGTTAAGAAAGCATTCTGAGTAAGCATTAGCTCTATAAGAAGGAGAAAAATACTGATGTTTCCTTTACCCACTCTCGTATTTTGATGAATCATTAGCTCTATATGGGAGGGGAATATACTGATGTTTCCTTTACTCACTCTCGTATTCTGATGAAGCGGTAGCTCTATAAGAAAGGCAAAAAATTCTGATGTTACCTTTAACCCTTCTCGTATTCTGATGAAGAATTATATAGTACTATAAGAAAGGCAAAAAATATTGATGTTTCTTTTACCCACTTTCGTATTTTTTAGGAAGCATTTTTCCTCTATATGAAATGGAAAAAATACTGATGTTCCTTTAACCACTCTCGTATTCTGAGGAAGCATTTGCACTATAAGAAAGGCAAAAAATACTGATGTTTCCTTTTCCCACTGTCGTATTTTGAGGAAGATTTTTAGCTTTATAAGAAAGGGAAAAATACTGATGTTTCCTTTACCCACTCTCGTATTCTGAGGAAGCACCATAGCTCTATAAGAAAGGCAAAAAAATACTGATATTTTCCTTTACAATCATTATCAGTAATGGCTATTTGTTAGTTATTTTATAAAATATATCATATTGTTCTTATTTAACTGTTTAAACAGCCATCAGCAGAGATCGGAGGCAAGCAGCATAGAATCTTTAGTCTTATAATACGCAGCTGCGGATAATTATTTTTTTAGCTATAATATGTTTCTCTTTTTTCTTTTGGGGTTTATAAAAAAAGTTTTAAAAATAATTTTCTGATAAAATAAGCATCGGTAATAAATATGGGAGCTCAGCAACTAATGTCGAAGAAATGTATATATTTACATACATTCAGTGTGCCGTTATATGTACATGTTTTCACACAACTGCATATATGAATAATTGACTACTTAAAATTCCAGTGGCTGATGGACTGATCAACAAATCTGGATTAATTGATTGATTTTAATGACACACCTCTACGTATTGGGCCTCATTGAATTAGTCAGGTGTTGTTACAATCCACCTGACATTGATAAGTAAATGTGCATGTTTTCCCGGCATAGAAACTCGTGTTTATTGCTGTTTTTTCCGTTAAACCAGTCAATTAATTTTCAGAACAGGTTCCCTTTAATCATCCAGTGCTGACTAAGGCTCTCAGCTCTGCCAGCGGGCCGTGGCAGCAGCGATCAGTCAACGACTTGTCAACTGACTCAGACATGCAGCAAAAGGCCACATTTACCAATAAGCATTTGTGTTGAAAGACATATATCAATGTATGACCAAAAATACCACAGATTTTATTTAATCTCTGAGCCGCGCCGATGGAACGTTAAATTTTGCTTTGTCAAGGCAATGTGAGTAACAGGGACAACTATAGTGGATAGGCGTGATTCAGCCGGAGATCGTTGGTTAGGCTGCATAAGAATGTGTCGTTAGGGATTAGGAAGGCGGAAAACTGTTGATTTTTATCAAAGGATCTGACAGAAGCTTAGGATCTGCAAGAAAATGTGACTATCATCTATTAGGACGAGACATCTTCAGCCGTCTGCTGTCCGCCTTCAAATTCCGGCGGACGGACAAGTTTTGTTTACCCGATATATTGGTTGCATTGGCCAGTCCCTATAGCCCAGTGACTAAGCCAAGGTGAATTTTATTTGATTGGTTTTGATTTCCTGTTGAGGCATAAAACTTCTAGGTAAAAACACGACAAACTCAACACTTTATTAGTCAGACTTACCTGACGCACCACAAATTAATAATTAATAGCTATCTGATATTTTATTGGTACAATTCATGCATGTTAAAAATCATAAGCCTTGATGTCACTTGGTGCATGTTATGATGTAACCGATTTATTCTGTGTCACCTTTAAATTAGTATGATGCATTGCAGTCCGACCTATTTCATTCCCTTTTTCTTCTTCTAATATATATTTTTTACTAATCAAAGATTATATATAGTTATATTTTTTCCAATTTCTATATATAAACACTGTTTGTTGTATTTTCTTTTTACTTAAGCTTTTATTTCGCTTTCCGGGTATGTTGTATTCAACAACTTACTTTTGCCAAAAACTAAACAAATTTGCTCCTCTGGTTGTACGTATTAAAAGGACTTACACTTGGCTAATGTTGTCCGCCGTTTAGCTTAACATCGGGTGAAACACTGGGAGTAATCGGGAAACATCGGAAGAAGATTGGAAAGAGCGGAAAGATCGCCGACACATAAGCTAGGAATTTCTATAATATGTTCAATAAGGCCAAAAAAAAATAAAAGGTATGGTTCTCAGGCACCGCCCGCATCAATTTTAAACCCCCGCATCAAAACTTTTTATTTTGATTTTCAATAGAAACTTAGCAATTTTGAGCTGCAGCCGCTCAAGAAGATAAAATCATACAATTTCCTTTGTTATAGAGTGCTTTTACTTGATTAGCCACAAAAAAATCTGTTATTATCATGCTTTTCCCTTATCATTTGACATTTTCATCGAAACATACCAAAAAATTAAATTGATTTCTGAAAAAAGTGCCTGAGAACCATACCTTTTTTTTTATTTTGGCCTAATTCTTCAATATTTTGGAGTCGGTGTAACTACACGGTGACACCAGTGTGCTGTCGGTATAATATCGCGACATTTTGGATGTTTTTGTTGACATCATAGGTAAATTAATGTGATCTCGATGTCTGTCGATATCTTCCGATATTTCCTGAGGTTTCTCAATTTATCCCAATGTATCCAGTGTGTCCATGATGTTGGCCGATTATATATGCTGAATCACGTGTTTCTGACATTCTGACCAAGTCAAGTTGGTATTGCGATGGGTCTTAAATGTTTCATTAGTGCATGTGTTGTTAGTCACAGCGAGTTGCTAACGTCATTTCATATATGCACGGATACCGGTACAGTTGTTTGGGTGATTCACAGCCTTGCATGCAGTGCTATTAAAAGAGACACCATATAATAAGCTCAACCTGAAAGATGACTTAGATTACAATTTGCACTATTACATCACAGAATCCCATACAAATTGCTGTACCTCAAACATATATATTTCATTGAATGTGGCCAAGTAAGAATTCAGTATTTGTAGAATTGATGACAGGCCTCATTGACACTGTATTGGTGACTCCCGCTCTCAAACGCACGTTTCGCGTACACGTGTAATGCAATTAACGTTCCTGATACCGTGGGTGTCCTCATTGGCTTTCGTCTCACGTGTGTGATACAGGCCTAAGATCTAGACAAAGGCCGGGTGTGTTCCTGTGACGCAGTATGAGTTTATTAAGAAAAAAAAACATGCATGTTTACAGTCTTATCGTCATATACAGACTGAAAAAAATGATGCCAGTCTCATTTTTTTCTTTCCTTGTCTTTCTTTTATGTTTGTTCTTTCCTAGAGCTTTACTAGTCTTTAATAGGTTATAAGGAAACATATACATAACTTGAATTCCACTCATTTGATGGACAACCGTATATATATATATATATATATATATATATATATATATATATTAAATATATATATATATATAGCTCACGGATCACTAACATCTATATAATTACATGTATATATGGGCATGTTACAGACACTACTTCCGTGAAGCTTTTATGTATCAGCAGAGAAAATTTTAAAACACTGACTCCACGTGCGTTATTTGTTATTTTATTGAATTTCGCAGGCCACTATATGTATTGAATAAAGCTGATGTCACAATGGTTGACAAGTAATTTCAAAATCCTTTAGATCTACGTGTAATTTACTTTTGTACAAGGGTGGAAAGCAATACACAACACAACCGTTTAAATTCTCGGAACAAAATTTCTTTTTACAGATTGAATATAAGAATGAGGGTTCTAAGTTGTATGTTCTATATAATTATTGGCCTAAGCTACGAAACTCTCTTTAACGAACGCTAAATCTGATACAAAAATGAATTGATAAAATTTCCTTCTGTCTAGATTTTGTTGAACCTACGATGTGTTATATCAAAGATCATCGGTCTCTGGTTACATTATTTTGGTAAATCTTAAATATAAATAAAAGAACTAAAAAACATATATATTATTGTAGTCTATTTGGACTAAAGAATATAAAACATATATATATATAGTGTAAGCTAGTGGTAAAAGTGGGGCCATTTAACTCAGGCTGTGAGTGGTACTTTTGATCCGGCCATTCCCCGTGACACTGGATACATTAATATACATTCTTAAAGCCAAAATAAAAAAGGCATGGTTCTCAGGCACTTTTTTTCGGAAATTTATGCAGGCGGGCGGTTTTTTAATTTTTAATTTATGGTATGTTTCGATGAGGATGATAAGCGTGACGATTTCAAATATGCAAAATTATAATAATAACAGATTTATTTTGCTTAACAAGTAAAAGCACTCTATAACAAAGGAAATTGTATGGTTTCATCTTCTCGAAAGAATTGACCGAGCGGCTGCAGCTCATAATTGATTAGTTTCTATTGAAAATCAAAATAAAAAATTTTGATGCAAGGGTTTAAAATTGATGCGGGTGGTGCCTGAGAACCATACCTTTTATTTTTTTTGGCCTAATGTTCAGAATTTATGAATATGACCTGTACAAGGTATTTGCCCAGTGAATGCGAATAAAGATGAAACTGTTTATAGGGTTATAAGGCAATGAGCGACCTGAAAGATTTTATTCAGGGTATGAGGTATGATTGCGATATACCTATTTTGCCAAGAGGTCAGCTTTTGAAAATCAACCATATTTGAGATCTAATGCAAACAAAAAGAAGGCAGAAGAAAGAATAAAAACAAAAAAAGAGAGAGAAAAATGTTGTAATCGATAATTTTGCTCTCGAGAGGCCAATATAGCTAAGAGAGGACACCTAAAAAGTTTATACCCAGATATGGATACAGATATAATCTCGTCAACCCCTATGACTATAGTATGAGCCTCCCGCTCTACGGGGGAGGGTTTATTAAATGATTCATTTCATATTTAATTATATTAATATAAATAATCAAAACAAGCAGTTGAATTTGTTAAAATGACATATTCCATAAAGTAGAGATTAAAAACCGACACTTGGAGAGGCATATGCACATGCAAACCAAATAGATTTAATAAAATGTATGCATGGTTTCAGTATTGGAAACTTTGATACAATCAGCTACCAATGCCGGACGAAAGCATGGATGAATGGTTGAAACAAAAGTTTCTGTTGCGCAATATACGAATAAATGTATCTTTTAAAAAATAAAATGGTTATACATTATACTAGGGAGCATTTCATTTAGGCTACGCGAATATAAGCTTCGGAAACGGTATCCTTCTTTTAAAATGAAATATTGGAATGGGTAAATTTTGACGCACGGTATGTGTCACTGATAGCTTTTCCAGATTCATAATTTCCTTACTTTGGTAATTCTATGAGCTTATGGTCAAATGGGTGCCGTTTGTATCAGGTAGTGTTTTGTACGTTTGGCCCGTCGTCCTCTGCGCGACCGGATATACTCTCCATACAGATCGTGTGCGGAGAACAGTTAATGCACTAATTGACCGCAGTCGGAAATGAAAAATTAGCCAAGAACCTCCACCTACCGCAAGTGTAACCTAACTTATTGTCAGTTAAATGAATCAAACTTTTTCACATATAAATACTCGGCCCCCGCTTCGTTTTACCCCTGGAAATGTCTCTCGCATCTGGTTGCGGTTCACCGCACGTCACTGATCTAATACGTGACCCCTATACTGGAAATGCCGCCATCATGTGTGACCGAAACGTGAGATCCTTAACTGAAGGATCTTTAAGAAAGCTTTCCCAGACATGGATGTGGGTAGTCTTAATTGAGTTGATAATTCTATATATTATTTCTTGATGACACCTGTACATTCACAATTCTATACCCATGGCATCCAATAAACACAAACATATTTGCATTTGCATTTTTGAAGTCGGAATTATCGATCTGATCTTGTGTATTTATTGACCTCATGCATAAACCAATACATTGTGGCCCCTTAGTGCATCAACATATATATTCACATATACTGCACTTACTTTAATGCTTTGGGTCTATAATTTTGGGAAATACTTGCAGGACGAGGGGGAGGTAAGAGCGGTCCATGTACATTTATGCAAAATTACATATTGACATATAGAGATACATAGTGAAAATAAATAGACTTAAACAGAACTACGTGTTTTCGCCTTTACCTTCTTTTTGGAAAAAGTTTACATAAAAATATTATACACAAGCACGTCGTTTTGTATTTGTATTCTGATATGTTAAATTCAACGTGATCGATAATAGCCACATAGGTAAGATTTATAGATATAAACAGAACCACACAGTTTGCCTTTCACCTTTTTATATTGAAAATTTTACATATAAAAAGTATACATACGCATATTGTTTTCGTGTTTGTATTTTGACATATTAAAATTCAAATAACGTCTGGTTATTTTATGACCATTCGTCCTTTGTACTGTAAATTGGACCTTTACACACCCTTAGTTGTGCAATGAAACAATGTTCCATTTATAAAACCATTTACGCATAAAACAGCCTTATTTTTGTCTATCTTGGTTGGTTTGGGTATTTGGTTAGTTTGGTGGCAAATGTTTAAAAAAAGGGATTTTAATGATATTCTAATTAGGAGGGTCAGGGTTTCATTCCATTAAATGCTTTGATGAAGGATTACATACCGTTGCCAGATAGAGGAAAGAGTTTGCTCTCTTTGATGGCGACAGTCACTCATTAATGGTGTCATGGCCTTTTTTGGTGGCCTTTTTTTTCTTTCGGGCAGAGCAGAACTGTCAAGCAAGCATGGAGCTGACGACCTGTTTCTCTTGGTATACATACATACATTTCCTACGTTATTGTTGTACACAGCAAATTTTCAATTAGAGATCTGAGGAATCTCTGACTGCTTTTTTTTATCGCAATGTTTTCAAAAACTGTAAAAAAGAACCCCAAAAATAATCAGAATACGAAAACGGTTATTCATATAAAACTGATTTGATTATTAGTTTTGACCACATTAACATATGACAGAAATTTGACTCGATGAATTGGATGTGAATCTTATACTTCTGATTCGTGAGTGAAAATTAAATTCTAAATACAAGGCAGCTATAAATTTTCAATCAATGAATACAACTAAATGAAAACACGATTTATTGAAGTTTTATTAACCAAATGTAAATAGACTGATGTTTTATCTACCCTGCTTGGTTAATAAACTGAAGCAAAACAACTGGTCTCCTGAGAGAACTGTATTTGATATTTATAAAGTCACAGAGCCCACTTAGTAATAGTCCATCAGCACTTGTTGTTCATCAGTAGATACACGGGGGAATAGTATTCTTTTAGTTTAAAAAAACAGAAGAAGCATGAGTATCACGTGATATGTGTATCAAAGGTTACATGAGCGGATCCAGGAGTTTGGAAATGGAGGGTTCAGCCCAGGAAGACTTGGAAGTAAACCCCCCAAAAGCTAGGTGAGCTGGTCCGGAGGTGCTAAGAGGAAGGGGTTCACGTTGTTAAACCCCAAACAAGGTTGTTGTGGCTCAAAAAAAAAAAAAACGAAAAGAAAACTGAGGGGTCTTAGTCTCCTTGATCACATTCTGGGTCCGCCACTGCATGGGTTATATAGATGGAACATGTATACACAGATAATCATTTTGACGGGGAATCGAACGCTGGACCTCTTGGTATGTGATTGATGCTCTACCACTTAGCAAACAGAGATCATATGTAGCTGTATTTCTTTGTATTCCCACACTTTTATACGGAACTGGCGACGTTATAATACTGGCAGTGTGTCTGTATGTATTCTTCATGGATCTGGAAGGACAAATCTGCATATTTATTGAAACATTTAGTTTCCAGTATAAAATGTTTGCACACTATTAATCTTTAACGACAGTTGCTGCATGTCTGCAGGGTGTCAAACCAGTGAACTGCCAGCCGTGAGTACCAATCTTGCAGTGGTAGAGACTACAGGTCTGTCATATTGAAACTCATGAAATTGATCTTTCAGTTTACAAGTAAAGTCCTATAAGTGACATCATTTTTTTACTGAATAGAGATGAAAGCAATTATGTAATAAAAATGATCTGTCATTATAAGACTTAAAGGACAACGAGTTTTCTATGCCTAGGGACAGAAATAATACAAAAGTTCTCCTAAGCTGTATATTGGTCAGATCAAAGAGCGAATCTTTCCGATCGTATGGAGATTTCATCATCTTGACATTGTGACTATGGCGGGTTTAAACATAGGAACCACAGTAGTACAGATCAGAAGTTCAAGGTCTTAAGTTATATATCCTACCAGAGTGATCAGATCATCAGTAACCCGAGCTGTCACGCTCATATAAGTAAAAATGGAACCTGGCTTGATTGATATATATTTTAAGGTGATGTATAGCGGACTGTCAGTATAAGACAAGGCTCCCCAGGAGGAACCTGCATGGCCTTAATCTAAACGCGTATCCTTAGTTTGAAAATATATAAAGTGCATGCATACACTGTTCAGAAATAATCAATATACTGTCCCCCATACCTCGTAATGCTAGAGAACATCTGAATTGGCGAACATACACATAATATTTTTGTTATATTTTTACAGGTTATTCCATGGTCTATTCAATGGGGAATTAGAAGGTAGCCTCGCGATAAGAACGACATCATATTTTTTAGCACTTTGGATTTCAGGTTTGATATGCACATGAATGGCTATGACACAATCCAGAGGTAAAAGCCTATCATTAAGATTTAGGAGTGAATCTCTGATGTTCAATTGAATTTGAGGCACCAAGCACACACACACACACACACACACAGATTCCATATTTAGCACGTACTCACACACATAAACACACAAACACACGCATATATATGTATATATAAATATGTGTGTATATACATGTATATATACTAAATATATTTATATACATACATATGTGCAAGCACACACACATATATATATATATATATATATATATATTTATATATCAATATTTAGCACGCACGCACAAGCACACGCACACACATAAACACATAAATATATGTATATACAAATATATACATGAATATATATACAGACACACATACATACACACACGCACGCACAAACATACACACACGCATATATATATATATATATATATATATATATATATATATATATATATATATATATATATATATAATGTATATGGGTCGGTACATTGCTATTGCCTATAATGAAAGTACACAATAGCGGAAGAGAGACGAAAATGAATGTTTGCAATACAGTAGATGAGATCAAGGATCGAGGCTTTCATGTGATAAAAAGCGCTGCATTCAGTTGAGTGGTTGTTACACAACGTCACCTAGCTATAATTAACGGCAGACCTGCGTAAAGCAAAGCTCAGTGTCCCTCTTATACATGAAGAGCAGTGCTACACACCCCGTATAGTAACGAGGATGCTAAGAATAGACCTGAGTGATGGGAGCTGGCCGTGACGTCATGAATTTCCATTGACAAATTTTCTATCTTTACTCTGGTCTTTCTATCCAATATATATATTAAGTAAATTAATGAAAATAAGCATAGCCTAAACCAATCAAAACGTGTTTTCTATTGTAAACCACTAGTTGAAACATTATTTGAATATGGAATTTACCTAATTACACGAGACTAAATGTGATATAAATGTTATAAATACAACTTTGCCTTTTTAAGGATAAAAAGATTACAAAAACGTGAAGTGTGCATATAAGCATTAAGTTGACGCATTAAGATGTTTCCATGTAAATTATAGGATTTAAGAAACCAATGGAAATATGAGTGAATTACAACCTATCATAACTAAAGTACGATGACATCCAACAAACCTGCTTAAAACACCACATTTTTATATTTTTATATAAGGATTTATTGGTTATATAAAATCTAGATGATCAATAATTGAGTATGTATACTATCCATTGACCGCAAAGTAGTGTTGACATTGAAGATTGTCTTTCTCTCTGTGTGATATTAATTTTGCACATAAGCTTCTCTACACTTCCGGGCAGCGGTTATGCACTGCATGCAGTCGTTCTGTTTCTTTCGCTTTAACCTTTTTTCGTTTGGCAAATGTTCACGCACTTTTAAAACTTGCAAGTTGGACGCACAATGGGTTACCCCGCTCTCGTTGGTGGTGAAAAACTTGTTATTCGAAGCAGCGGTTAGAGCGAAGGAGATATAGAGGATGTTGAAGTGTACAGCCGCTGTGTCAGGGGTGTAGGGCTCCTCCTCCCAGTGAAGTGAAAGTAAATAAACTCGCAAAGAAGGAAACATGAGCGTTTCAGATTAAGCGCTTCACCAAGTTAAAGGTATATGGCATATCAGTAATGAAAGTATCCCTTTCCGGGTGTGCTGCTATAATTAACATCAGACATATTGGTAAATATGATATTCGAATGCTTGAGAGTGACATATGACCAACTTTAATTTACATGTGTTAATCGTTATTCATTAGAGTTATCTATATTTACCCTGATCAGTTTATTCGGGGGCTAATACAGAATTTCATGAATGATCATGTCTCTGGGGTGACCATGACGTCATACAATGTCCTGATGATTATTTATTTTTCCCCACTGTCGTTCTTCTTTTCTATCTATCTAAATATAACACAGAATTAATTAAATAGTTTCAGCTTAAAAGTAGCAAAAAAAAAAATTACACACAACAACAACCTAAATGTTACTTATACCTTAACCTCGGATCGATTACTTGAAGAAATCATTCTTATTTAGCGGCTATATCTTGTGGAAGACTTTGAATGATGCTCAGTGTGATTCTCAAGAAATGATCAGGTAAAAATTTTCAAACCCCGCTGTGTCTTTGTGCTTCATTTATTGTCATATATAACATTTATTTCATATTCTCGTATAAATAAAATAGTTCAGGCTTTCTCGTGACAGCACTGTATGTAAATTACGCCGCATGTCATATTTATATATGATCATGTTTAATTTCACATGTCAACCTCAAATTAATATATGTTTTATTTGTTTTTGCTTTAAATTATTCATGTTCTTGTTTAGCACACCTCAGTTTGACTTTAAATCTGCATTCTATATGTATATATATATATATATATAGTGTGTGTGGGAGAGAGAGAGAGAAAGAGAGAAGATTTAGCAGAAAAATGAGTAAATATAGTGGAACCTGTCTGGAAGGTTAACTAGCTAATAAGACCACCTATATATTATAAGACCACAGTACAGTGAACTAAACGCATAAGATAAGACCAACTGTGAATTAAGATCTCTCTATGCCAGTCCAAAAGGTGGTCTTGGCGCCTTTACCCCAGCCCCATTCAGCCGGACATTCAGAAAACTATTTTTGGATTCCTTAAGTAAAACTTTCGACTATATTTGAGAAATAAAAGTCTCAGGTATCCTTATATATACTGACATATTATGGTATTTTATAAATTACTACCTATATAAATCACTTTGTGTCGTTCGGTCGATTTTCAGTAGAATAGCATATATTTAAGTCGTTTAAATGTTATAACTGTTCACTTAAATGATCATTCCCCTTGTTTGCCATTAAGGCAGCCATTATTTGCAGGTATATTTCGATTTTACGTACGCAAATAAAATTCGAAATGCAAAACATCAAGTCTTATGTCTCACATTGACAGTTAAAACAACGTTTTTATAATATACCCGGCTGTTATATATACACGTACCTTTTAAGAAAAAAAGGTCATTCTGGGCGGCCATATTGGCCGCAATCTTGGATTTTACATGCATAGTAGGCCATTTTTTTATCATGTAAAAATCTAAACCATGTTAAAGGACATTTTGGGGGATAAAAAAAGTTGGCGTAGGTTAGCCTTTGGGATGCTGGTTTCCCTTATTTCACCGACTTATAATATCATATTACAAAAGCCTCGCTGCCATCGATGTCCGCGTATCTGGCAGCCTGGTATATTTTTACGTCTGGCATTACCTTCCATTGTTGAGTAAAACCTGGCTTAACATGCATCCTGATAATGATATGTATTAAGGCCATGCACTTATCAGTCACAAAGATCTCTGCTTTACGTATGTCCGCTGCTTATTATATATGAGAGAGTTCCCATGCATATATATATATATATATATATATATATATGTTTGACGTCACAGTGAGCATTTATATTTATGTTCAGTAGACCTCTGTTTCTATTTGTAGTACTTTGATTATTGCTATAATCAATCATGCACCTTAGCGAAGATTTGACCCAAAGTCATTACAAGCATTATATGAGATACGTATATATATTTATGGTCTAGTGACAGACTTATTGCAGCGGTCGGTAGGGGCGGTCCGCCTCGGGTGGCACGTTTATCGGGCGGGGGTGGGGGGGGGGGGCAATTTGGCGAATTGGTATAGTATTTAGATGTAGCATGGATACCTTTGATACTTTAATGATTATTGAATAATCATTAGATCTAAAATAAACCTGCGTCAAGTGCAAATAGAACACACCAATTTTCAAATGAAATTAAAAGGCGCAGAAAAAAATATTTTGATATGACGTATCCTTGAATTAACGTCTGATTTTTTACATTGCGGATAACACAATTAAAAAAACTTTTTTTCATATTTATCCAAATATTTCACTTAAAAATAGAATGCTATACTGCCTATACACATATAGCTCATGATATTATATTGAATTCTTAAATCCTTATGATAATAATTTACATCCGATAACAAAGAGGTGGAATTATGAGTTACAAGATATTTGTGTTTAATGAATTCAGTAATATCTTACTCATCAAATAAGGGCTCCTGTGGTTAGTTTTAAGCTAATCTTAAATCGTGTGTACAAGAAAAATTACGTTTCCACATTATATGTGAAAACTGCAATATATTGGTTTGGCTTTAACTTTCCCGTGAACTGCGTAATAAACATCCTTGTTGTAATTAAGTCAGAGTGTCGGTGTGGGGCGAAAGATGTCCTTTCAGTGAATGACAAGCATGGTATAATTGTGTGTGTGTGTGTTTTTAAACATCTATAACGAAGAAAATTGACCATATTTTGGCTTATATGTTTCCAGTTATATAATGTTGTTAATAGAAGTGGCAAATTCTATGGCCGCCCAGGGCGGCACACACGCTATATATATATATATAAATAGGTTCGCCACTGATATGGTCAAAAGAGACAGCCATTTACCTATATTATAGCGAGGTCATATAAATCGTAACCTCTTTTAGCGCGTCCCATATATGTTATCCGTCCCAGTTCATTATTCAGATATACTTACATACTAGTAATAACTGACCATATCAGGCTATGCAATAATCTATACAGCAAAGTATATAAGTGCATTTTGAGTTTATGTAGAAGACTTGTCGATTAAGAAACATATAAATCAAAGATTATACCACAGGCGAATGAAATAATTTCTTTGGTAATGAATTAAAACTCGCAGGTATATATATATATATATATATATATATATATATATATATATATATATATATATAGGTTCACATATTATACTACATGTATCTCATGCATGCACACAGAGGCGCTGTGTTTGTAAACACATCAACGCACGTGGTAGCACGCTACATGCAATGTCCGTACATGAGAATATCATTCTAAACACTTGATCCGGATTCCGCAACGACATCAAGTAATATTCTTGGCTATTTATTCTATAATAAAATATGAATATCTAAATTTAGAAGCCTAATCAAATATATCACCAGCGTCGGAAGATGATCTTATCACGACACACAGTGTGATTTGACCCAGGGTCAGTTGTCGTATGGTGATGAATCGCTTTACGTATGCGACTTGCTATCTATAGTATAAGAACCGTCTCTTCAAATCCCGAATGCCATCATTAGATCATAAATCAGGAAAAACCGCCAGGTATTATGTAAACATTCTTATCTCTGAGTCTTCCCCGAGAAGTCAGTTTCACTATAGGTGTCTTAGTTTGTTTAATAACAATTAACGTAAAAACATGTGAACGCCTCTATGCCGCTATAAACATTAATTGTAAGTTCTTTTCGTCTCTAAGTAACTTCCATATTATTAGAAATTACATTTGGTTTCTTTTTTTTTAAATATTTTAATGAGTAGATTATTATCATTTCCTCATCATAAATAATAATTATAATTATTATATATACTCATTATATAAATTTATATATATATATATATATGTGCGTATATATATATTGCTGAGTGCAAGAACGTGCTGAAAGAAACTAAGTGAATATATGTCTGAGAAAACGGTTGACTTCTCTATATTATATATATTATATATATTAAATATATATATATATATATATATATATATATATATATATATACAAAGATTATAGACATAGGTAAAGATATAGACAGACATATGTGCCAATACTTTGTGCATCTCAGCTTGTATAAAGCTTTACCCAAACATTTATAATAAATAACTCTAGATGGCGCGAAAATACCCTGCATGCAGCCATTCAGGTCTTCCTTTCAGGGTACATACCTCACAGGTGGCAAAGCGTCCACCTGGGCTTTTGAAAAGTATTTCATAATAGGTGTCATGTACCTGAAAGGTATCCAGTCCGGGACGTCTCAGACTTGGGATGACTTTTAATAAGCTCATCAAACTAGGGGTCAATAATCGGTGCGAGCGGTTAACACTTTTAAATAATAAGTTGCCTGACAAAAACGCGATTAGTCTCATCTGACTTTACAAGTTTTAATTCCCCATAAATGTTCTGTTGTGTCCATTTTGACAGCATATCTCATGCCATTTTACTATACATAAGCCTATAACAGTCCATGCATGCATGCATCCTTACTTAACCCTCAACGATGTATATGGCATCCTAAAATTGAGACCTTTGCAATGTGTACGTTTCGTATAGAAAACGCGAACATTAAGGTATAAAACACGTCCATCATCCATCATTTTGTGACCGTATAAAATGTCACGAATTCTGGAAATAAAGGGTGATTGCATGTGTGAAGACTGTATTGCAAGAATACCACACAGCCGTCTGGATGTTAACTTTTTCAGTCCGAAGGGTCACGAACCAAAATTATCCTTGTTGTAAGTGATAATAATACACACAAATGTACCCGTGAAATAAAACTTTATTAATCCCCTGCATATTATGCATTTTCATGCTTTTGTCCGTCCATGCAGTGTTATGTCAATATGTTATATATATAAACATATATATATATATATATATATATATATATATATATATATATATAGATAGATAGATAGGTAGATATATAGATATCTCCATTAGGCAGTAGCTGAAATATAAAACTGTAGAAAAGACACGTTCCTGATTATACATTCCTGTAAAGTGCTTTTGGTGTTGGAAATTTCCGTCTGGGAAACAAATACAATAAATTAATAACGTTAAAATGTCATTTGAGCAATTAAAAAATATTATCTTTCCTGTTTTTATAACGGACCAATACAGAACCATACAGTTCTTCTGATTCTGTCAACAAAAAGTGCTACCCTGTAACTAAAATGTTACCCCTCTCTGTCTGTGCTTACTGTCTCTGTCTGTCTGTCTCTCTCTCTGTCTCGCTGTCTGTCTGTCTCTTTCTCTCTCTCTCTCTCTCTCTCTCTCTCTCTTTCTATATATATATATATATATATATATATATATATATATATATATATATATATATATACACATATATCATTAGGCCCTGAATTAAATTTCGTGCTGGTACAACTCCTTTTCAGATCCCACTAGATAAAACCCGCGTCTACAGATACACGAGACCACACACCAGGCGTGTGTTTTGTTAGTCAGTGACATGGTCTTCATGACCAAGTCCCAGGTAAATGAATAAACAAAGGTATATAAAGAAACTCGTGGACGGTTATATACGTATACTGTCAACATCAAATGACACATGTTGTCATAATTGTATGATTAAGATATATACATAATATATATATATAGAGAGAGATATATATAAATATATAAATATATACACATATATATATATATACACACACACACACATATATATATATATATATATATATGAAACATTGTATTGGACCTGAGCATTTATGTTTACCATGCACGTAATAATTAAATCTTAATTCTTTACTAACAAAAAGTAGACTGTGTAAAGACTTTCGCAATATGTTACCTTCGCAATCAACCACACAAACCATCACACACATACACACACGCGCGCGCTGTCACAAATACACACACATAAATATATATAAATATATACATGTTTATATATATCTATATATAAATATATATATATATATATATATATATGTATATATATATATACAATGGTGTTCCTGTAAAGATAACGTCACATGGCCCCGTAATCACAGTATAAACACAGACCAAGTGAAAAACCACTCAGAAGACCCGGGGGCACATTTCCGCCGTAACACTTGCCTTTCCCGGCATGAACCGAAAGTACATGTGTCCTGGTTATCACATTCTGACAAATTTGTCTCGTTTTTTATACAGAAAACGTATGCTCAAGCAGACCTTTTTGGCTCTGCGGTCTATTTATGAAGGATTAAAACGTGAGGACTTAATCATGGCTAACATTGACAAACGATTAATTAAGGGGAAACCCCCTATCAATGACGTCAGAGGTAAGCATTCTCTCAGGAACTAGGTCTTTTAATGTCATTTTTAGCATGCATGTTTTCTAATTATAGCGATCTCCAGTGCCTAGCAAATATATTTAAACACTATGAATACTTTCGTAAAAGAAACCTTACTCCATTTTAGCTATTTGTATTTAAGTATGCTTAAGTTCTTTCATTTTAGCATGCACGGCATTAAACGAAAAGTTTTGGATGTCAGAATGCCTCAGCCTGGTATCATAGCATTGAGAGTATATATATACATGCCACATGAGCACATGCGTGTGTAAATTATAAAAGTGCGGTGTCACTTTTGAATATAATTTGGAAGCTTATATCATTTCTCATAGTCTGTTTTTTTTATTTCTGTTTGTTATAACCCAGTTGATATAAGGGCTAATATTAGCCCAGCTATTTGTGGCAACCTGACTTTTGTGCATTTTATAATTTTTAAACGGCATGTTATAATGACTGACGCATAAAGATATATTGACGATTAATGACTCCTTGGGCCGTTTAAAGGCGCGGGGGGGGGGGGGGGGTAAATGTTAAACTTTAACCCCGGGTTTTTAACATCATTCTCTCAGGTTAGCATATAAATATATATACTCTAAAGTGTGACTCGGCAGAAAAGTCAGACCATGCATAAATTAATATACCACGTCTTCATGGTTAATTTAAGTGATGACCTAAGCCATTTGACTTTGGTGACCTATATGCAGTCACTTGTAACACTGAACCCACTTCAGACCAATCCCAACGGAACGTTTTCATCGGGTGATTAAGTTCTATAGAAAGGTGTGCCCTGGATGGGGTCTCGTTGATAGTACTCTTTATCTTCTATGGTTGCGGATGCCCTCATAATATGATGAGACGTGCATGTGCATATAGCATGTCACCTGATAGTCATTTACAAGGAAGTGAGACAGGATGGCACAAAACTACCCCTGCTTGAGTCACTTTAATTCTTAAATTTGATAGTCAAATAGAGTCATTCTCAACTCGGAATATGACTTATACATTAGTATGTAAAAAAAAAAAAAACAACAATAATAATAATAATAATAATAATATTAAAAATAATAATAATAATGACAAAAATTGTAACCGATTATATATAAATATACAATATACATAAAAATAATAAATTGTTCAACTCAATTCGTGTCCGACCATTTTTTTTGTGTATGTTTATAATGAGTGGTTATATTTTAAATTTTTATATATACATAGTAATTTTGTTATATCAGAGTAAACAGGGATTTAATGTATCACTTATATATGAGGTGACATTTGCTAGCTGAATATTTTCCGGTTCATCATAACTTATTAGAAAAAAATTATTAATAGAAAATGTCGCTTATTTTGCCTATGAATACATTGATATTGCCTGAAGAAAAAATATATGAGTATATTGAGAAAATGTAAGTATATTCTTTTTTTCTGCCAGGATTAAATATTAAACTCTCAATGGAAATATAAATGGAGACAGTAGAGGTTTCAGGCCTTAATTCTTGGGGTATATAGCTTCACATGCAGCCCTAGCTGACAGACAATTAACACAAAGGCTAATTATATGCATTGAAAATTCATGGATGTGAATATCTTAAATTTCTTTATCATTATGAAACCATGAACAAAGAATATATACTAAAGTTGGCCTTTTATTCGCGAGGGTTCCATATTCGCGAAAGGTATATTATCGCAAAAATAAAACCTTCCTGAATAGCGCTCCCCATCAACACGTGTGAACATTCGTTACAGTAGTTTAATGTAGTTTAGTAACATATCGTACATTCTCTGGGCATGCTTCTTGGCGAAGGCAAAGATTGACATTATATATAAAAATAACCTCTATCATTATAACATAATACATGTAATATCTAACATAAATCAAAATTTAGTATTATAAATTATAACATCTGACCTTTTAAAATATCAGCCGATAAAGAAAATACTCTGACGTCGTCATATTATAAAGACAACGAGGGCATATTAGATGTCATAAAATAATGGATATACCCTGCGTAGATTATTTTATATACCATAAGATCGTGAAAAACTAACCCCTCGTGAAACCCTGACAAGTGAAAATTGCGAAAGATTACTCCCACGAATAAGAAGACAACCATGCACATGCAGTATACATGCTTTCATGTCAGTCGCTGTTGGCAATAGAATCAAGTCTTCACTTTCCTGAAATGAATCCATTTTATTAACCTATTTTTAATGGGATACAATTTTGAACTCGCCTTCATAGGGCTTTATGAACCATAAAGGGTAACATGTCTATGGCAGAAGTCGTTTGCATGAATTGTATTTCTTAACATGCTTAATAACAAATTACTAATCAGCAATTTTGGTTTTTGTGATTGCATCTGATATTATATATGAGATTGTGTGATCTTGTTGAAAAGCTGACAACTCTTCCTTAGGCCACTGCTTGCATGCACTGGGAACACATAGTTGTGACAAAAACATATATCTAAAAAATACTTAATATTAGTACCACTATCCTCATAAATATTAAAGAAAGAATTAAGTTTTGGCGTGCAGCTAGCACAAAATCAAGTCTTCTCTTTCCTAAAATGAAACTATATTATACAGGACATTGAGTCAAATTGGAGGTATGGGTTATCGGAAAGATATTAATTTCTCAAAGAAGCAGTTAACGTTAATAGCGGATGTGCTTTATTTCAGTGAAAGTTATATTGTCTGTGACCAGCTTGGTTCCAGGATCCACCTTTCGTGGACCGGATCTAATCAAAGTAAAATTTCCATCATGCAGCTATAGGGCATTGCCTCCTAAAACAATGTTGAAAACATGATGTGTCATACAGGTTTGAAGGTTACATCCTGTTTTCCTTAACGGGATGTTGCATGATTTAAGTCCTGTAAAAAATGAAAAAGAATTCTCAGAATTCTGTATAGTTACTGCTATTAGGTTACGTTACCATACGAAATACGTGCAACACGTACATGCTCATGTGTCTTGATTTTTTACCAGTAATCCAAATCCGTCTTCATATACTCCAATAAAACCATGTTCGGAATATACGTGATTCGGTTCATATAGCATTTTCCTTACCCTTACATATAGTTTATATTTGACTGCCTACGCAACCAGTTATTATCCTATATCAAAGGTTATATATATATATATATATATATATATATATATATATATATATATATATATACAGTGAAACCTCGTTGTGTCGAAGTCGAAGGGACCCTCAGAAAACTTCGACACATCCGTGGTTCGACACAAGGGGTTTTATTATGTTATTATTTAACTAGAGTCGGCCGGAATATCGAGTCTGTAACTTCGACATAAGCGGGTATTCGACTTAAGCGAGTTCGACACAACGAGGTTTCACTGTATTAAATCCTTGCATATTGTAAGTTGGCAAGCATAGCGCATGTAAATTAATATTTCTTCTGTCATGCATAAGCATCAATGGGCGAAGGTATTGGAGGTGTGACCAATATACACAATCCTTTGCTTATAAATCCCCTTATTCCAGGGAGATTAAAAATAGGTTTTGAAAACCTTTCCTGAATGAAATATATAGCTTTTATCTGCAAAGATTTCGTGATTTTTAAAAAGAAAACCGCCTTCCTGCAGCCAAGGACCTTTTTATCAGTAAATGTAGTTTAGTCTAAACGGTAAACCCCTGACCCTGGATTCACCCCTGGCGTTATAGAATCGGTATATGTGACAGCGTCGTTTTCAACGCATGAATAAAATGCACTGGAAACCGTATCTCGACGCGGCGTACGAACCGCGGATCTGGTTAGCAAGTTCCATTGTATCGTCCATGTGTGTCAGGTATGCTATCGTTTTTGGTGAACTGAAATACAAATTGTAGCCTACCTGAAGAGGCCAACTTGTATCTTAGACTGTTCGTTAATAACTATCGTTAATAGGAGAATTCTCAAAAGAATTCACATTCACAAAGCTTTACGAACCATATGGGTAAACATTTGTAGGGCAGAAGCTTTTGCATGAACTGTATTTCTTAAAATGCTTACCATGCTGACGCCCTTAATATTAGGGGCACTATCCTCATAAATATTAAAGAAAGAATAAAGAATGGGCGTGCAGCTAGATTAGAGTCATTACTAAATTCAGTCCATGACGTCACACGTATACCAGCCAATCAAATCAGTCACTTGGTGAAATGCTTCCGTCTCGTGACATCAAACCACCCTAAATACGTTCACATGCATGTTCTTAATTTTACCAACTCTTGTCTCCCCGGTCTGTAGGCAGGGCTAACATTTTTCTTTAATAATAAGAGAAGATGCCAGTTTGTACCTTGTACAATTCCTTTTGAAACAGTAAACGTATCCATTCTTCAAATTTTCTTTATGTTATATGTATATGAACTGTTTTGTGCACAATTACCCTCAAGCGTAATTTGATTGAATGCATAACGTTGCTTCAGTTGTGTCCAGTCCACACTGCAAATCATTCACTGAATACACGGCAATATTTTATGTTTTATTGACTCCAAATCCACGTTCCGTTCACACTACAACCGTATGCATAAAAGTTTCGATTAGTTTTGAGAAAGCGACTCGGAACTGTGTGAGGTGTTAACGAACTCTGTATAGCAAATGCTAAATTATATTATCATTTAGGTGCAAATATATATGCTAATGCTTTTTTTCACAAGTGGATCTTTTCAGCTGAATAAAAATTGTGTTCCCCTAAAAATGTGTGTTTCATTTCAACTGGAAAGATTTATCATATTTGCAGGATACAAGTATAAATATGATTTTTCAGCTATGATCCTTGCATTTACCAACTTTCCATGCATGAGGAATTCTTAAATAATTTTTTTTCATATTATCTATCGAAACTGTTTCCATTTAATATGGCGTGTGATAAACGCAATTAAGATTTGACATCATAGACTGCATTGCAGGTTCTGTAAAGAAGCATACACATTTGGTTCCACCAAGAATCTTTCAAGGTTCCCCATACATACCATCGTGGAGAACCTTGTTGGGTTATTCTCAGAACCATAAAGAACCCCAGGGAGGTTCCAGAAAGAACCCCACCTTAAAGGTCCGAGCTGGACCCTTACAAGGTTCCCCATTCAATCCACTCTGGAAAACCATTTTTTATAGTGCAGTTTCGATGCCGAATTATTTAAAATGATTTAAAACTCATTGTGAACACGCCTTTGAGGTTTTCGTGGCGAATACCCTTTCCGCAGTGCATATACACCACATTTACCTGCATGCGGGTAACAGCAAACAGTACGCATAACGAAAAGTGAATCAATTATAGTACTGAATACGTTTTCTTTACTGTATACCGTATTTGTTGAATTCGGTGTTGAGGAAACGGTAAGCGACACGCTTTTAGTGTGAAAACGGCTTACAACGAGTGACCGTAAGTGCATGGAACTTTCACATTAGGTTTAGGGTGGACTTCAGCCTGCAGGGATTTTTCGATATGAGTGTGTATTTATAGACCTATATGCGACCAAGACCTGAAGTGATACGCTATTGTGAAGTCTCCTGGTTTAAGTTTCCTTCCATGTTCCTTTTTTTACGATGTTCATACATTCACCTAGCCGCCTACGTCGACGCAACAGGTTTCAGGTTTCTGTTGCGTCGCCGGCCAACCAAAGGGCTAACTGGAGTTATAGTACGATACGATCTGTTACTCTTAGAAAGAAAATTAAATAAAAATATTTCCTATGGTTTTAGCAAACCAATGTTCACATAATGTTGTATGTCGAAAGGCCTGTAATAAAAAATATCCATTCTGGAAAGCATGAAGCACCGGTAAGATCAACAACTGATAGTATTTGTCCAGAGAGAATTGAAGCATTAACAGCCCCGGTAGACATCTTGCATTTGGTGGCAGTCCTGTATAAGGCTTTGGCCTGTGTACTGTTATGTTCATATTTTAACTTCCTTGGTGCAAAATAGGGCTGAGAACAGAACAGTAATGTTTTCTAGTGGTCAAATATACAGTACACATAGATGTACTGAACATTAATCAATGGATATATGTTAAATCTCACAGTTGTGTATATGGATTGTTATAATTTGGAGTGAACAGTTAACTGCAGGTGCAATCTATGGACTCCACAAAAGCAATTGAGGAGCTCATTCTTATGGGCTAACATTCACCTAATCTAATCATCGTCGCCAACTTGTCATGATTGAACAATTACCACTATACTTTCAATATTACTTAATCGTTTAACAACGCACAATTAGCGTCATAATCATCATCATTGTCATCATCCTCATCTTAATCATTATCATCATCTTCATCATCGCCACCATGCACTTCTGCCCGTGTCGTCATCGTTATCAACTGCAGTAGCAACTGGTTTTTGCTCGAAACATTCAACGAAGATTTCATCCTTGCACCGATTATACACCTACTCGAACAAGTTCTTTGTTACTGATTGTTTTACTTGTTAATCCGTATATAATCCGTGTTAAACACCACTGTACAATAATTTACACCAAGACATTTGATTAAATTTGTAACCGACATATGGTCGGTTATTAATCCTGTTGTACTGGTGATCATGTCAAGGTCGATTGGGGTCAAAACTGCTGGGTTATTCCCATCACGCCGATCTGTACATTGACACCGTGCGCAGGCATAAGAATTTACATGTATATATAGTGTATATATAGTGTATATATAGTGTATATATATAAATATAAATACATACATACAGAACACACTGTCCAAGAAAGATTGTGCGGGTATACGTATATACATATATACAGTGATTTTACGATTTTGTCAAAGGGTGCGCGGGTTTACTGATATACATGCAGTACGTGTGTATACGCAAAACTGTCCAATAATGGTGTGCGTGTATACGCATGTACATACAGGGTGTATCATTACACATTGTCCGACAAAACGTGTGCAGGTATACTCATAAACATGTAGCGTATATAAAGTGCATTCTATCCAACAAAGGGTGTGCGAATATACGCATATGCAGCGTATATTGTTACGGAACCTAATATAAACAGATCACGTATGCGTGATGAACACAAATTCTGTAACGGAGATAAAAAAATTAGATTCTGTAACACTAGGCAGTGTGAAATGTCTAGGGGAATGAATAAAGTGGGTTTTTGTTAACAAATAACTATAATTTATTCTTAAAAGAACCCTTACATTACAATACACTAAATTAATACAATTATACAGTAAAACAGCGGTACAGCAACAAGTCAATACAATCACATAGAAAATAATGTGCACAGTACCTGGATACCAATACCGTCACCACGATAAGTTCTTTAAATGTATACTCTCGGAGAATGGCAGTCCAGTGGAAAGTTCTTGCAACAACCCAGAAAGTAAACTGAAGTCCAAATATATAAAATCCATGAGAAAGTCTATGAAAATCTATAATTGCCGCATTCGTCGGAAAAGGTCCTGACACACGCTTCTGCGTCCGCTGGAATCTGCTCTGCTGTTCTCTCTGCTTGCTTCTTGTCCCTTATATACCTTCACACCCCAAGCCGAGAATTTTCCACTTCTCGAACAGTCTATAAGGACCCTACTCAACAGTAAACACGCGTTTCAGGAATTCTCTAGAAAACATCGCCGTACACACCATGGTGTAGATCTCGCCCCAATCCAGCACGACAACAAGAGTTCAACCAGTACGGATTAAACATAGAATGTAATACGCGGCCAGACACGAGTGCCACAACAGGAGTTACGCCCGTGTCACACAATAAAAAGAGCACCTGTAACAATATATATATATATATATATATATATATATATATATATATATATATATATATACATATACATATATATATATAATATATATATAATATATATATATATATATATTTTATATATATATATATATATATAGTACAAACAGTCCAACAAAAGGTGTGCGGGTATATGCATATCCATGAAGCGTATATACAGTACATTCCGGTTACTAACTAACAACTTGCCACTGTGAAAACACTTTTGATTATCATATTTTCCTCTCAATGATCATAGAGCAATGTATACTTGATTCATAACTGATATAGAAAACAACTATTCCATTTACACTGGATACAAGAAGATGAAACTCATCAACAAAATCAGCCCTGGATCGAATAGAAGATTGGACTCTAGATAAGTGATAAGGGTCCGCTCGGGTTCATTGAGCTCGAGGACTGTGTTCATTCCTTAGCATTTTCAGTGCCAGAATTACTTAATCCGGCTTCCAAAGAAAAGTTCGCATGGTTATGCAAGAACCTGGAGTTTAGCACTTTGTGGAAACTCGGGTTAGAAATTAGCTAGTAAAATTAGAAAGAAAATCCCGCAAAGCAGAGGATCAGCACAGAAGTATGCGTATCATAGTTCATGTACCGAAATGCTGACGATAAACAGGTCAAATCCTGTTTCACGTAGGATGTACCACAGCGTACAAACCATGCCTGGATATCTTTAGATGTTCCGGGGGGGTAGTTGGTTCCGTCTCTGCGTTTCCTCTGACCCCCCTTCGGCGTTTTTGAGCAAGGACCAGGTTATATGGTTATATGCAGAGAGAGAGAGAGAGAGAGAGAGAGAGAGAGAGAGAGAGAGAGAAGGGGGGCATGTACAGAATAAACACTGATAATACACTATGGCGGATCCAACATTTTGCTATACGGGGGGGGGGCACAATTAAAGGTAAGGTTCCGTCTCTGCGTTTCCTCTGATCCCCATTCGGCGTTTTTGAGCAAGGACCAGGTTATATGGTTATATGCAGAGAGAGAGAGAGAGAGAGAGAGAGAGAGAGAGAGAGAGAAGGGGGGCATGTACAGAATAAACACTGATAATACACTATGGCGGATCTAGCATTTTGCTATACGGGGGGGCACAATGAAAGGTAAGCCAAATCTTTAACCCAAAATCTTTAAACAGGACCATGTGTTCATTTGCCCATATCTTAAATAATGGAACTTGTTAAGCCGGGGGCATATTAGGCCAACTATGACGTACGAAAACAAAATTGGTTTTGTCGGGCCAAATGTAGGGGGGTTGAATAAAATAAATATTATAATATTATAAATAAATATTATGTTAATATACATAAATATCGCATGTTGTAATACAAACTGTAACAAAGCTTATTGTAGTGAAAAAATATATGAGTTGCGTCTGACAGTCCATCGAAGAGGTTACTATAAGTTTTCAACCACTGGTTTGTTTTGAGTTCTCATAAAGTTAAAAGAGAGATTTGCTGACACGGGGGAACATTATTGGAGAAATAGTTACGAAGGGGATAAACTTGACATAAGATTGATTTCTTTATGTCACTCATAGATGAAATACTAATTGACTGAAAGGGGCGTACGAAGTGTGCAAGACAGCACAAACATGGAAAGCTAAAGGGCGGCAAGTGCTTTCTGTGCCCTTCTCTGGATCCGTGCGTCTTGCGTTTCAAGACTTTGTTTTGTGTATGTGTCCATTTAGCTTATATGACGGATTACATATACAAGTGTTGGTAGGTCTGTGTGTATTATGTATCGTGTCTATATATTATATATATTAATCATTGTCTGTTCTTCATATGAATCATTGCTAATCACATTGGTAACGAAATGCCCGTATATGCAAGAAAGATTGATTACTGTCCTCACGCTTTTATGAGCTACCAATTCAGGATTTGGGTATCTCAGCGTTTTTCAACTTAACTGATGCCATTCATAGATGTAAATAGTAACAAAGAATGTCAGTAGTCATGGATTGCATTCACAGTCAGTTATCCGGTGAAGTAGTGAAACAAACAGGAAAATCAAGAACAGTTTTTGTCATAAATTAGTATTTTCAGTCCAGGCCCGCTAGATGTGGTCCATGATTTTGAAAAAAAGGGCTGAGGTCGTAACTTTGATCACCCTTATGATCTAATTATGCGTTTATATATATAAGACCTGTAATAATAATTTTATTTTATCTGGCATTACCACGTTGCATGTATCTACTGTAGGATGTAGAAAACAAGAATATAGGCTGTGACTACAGCTATTCTTCCGCCAAGAGCCTTATCAATCGTTGTATTACGTTCCACAAACTCCATTGTTGCATCACAGGCGAGCTTAGGAACAGAGGCGGATCCCTGCACCAGTGATTGGCTTTGGCCGTCGTACATGCAGGATAAAGAAATTGCTTTTTCTCATAATGCGAATGGTATCGATTTAATCTTTATCACGATGATCCAAATTACCTGCAAATATACCAATTGTTGCATAGGTATTTGCGCTAACCCTCCACAATAGTAATTCAAATTCCGTTCATAATTTTATGAGTATAATTGAAAGCAAATAAAACTGGCCGATTTATAAAATTGGTGTATATTAAACCATGGTTATGTATTGTTAATATGTCTTCAATTATGAGGTGCATTTGTTGTATATAAAGAAAGTATGACACAACCCCCGGTAAATGCTACAATTGAAATTAATCAAGTTTTCTAAAGGCCGATTCAATATCAAATGTCGATAAATGCTTTCCATCGAATTTATCGATTGTTCAGTGCATTGTTACATACATTATAGATATATATTAATGACATATTAATAAATATAATTATATATAATTGCATATATTATACATGAATTATATATATGTAGATATATATGTGTATAATTATATATATATTAATATATAGTAATATATATAATTAATAAAAAAAAACTCGAAATTACGATCACCAACGGGGCCTCGATAAGTGGTCGCATTTTAGATGGTCGTTCAAGCGAGGTCTGTTAAAAAGAGCAAAACAGTGTAACAAAAATCGTGTACCAATAGTCGTTGTATTGAGGTGGTCGCAAAACTGAGTTGGTCGTTAAGCGATGTTTCACTGTATATACAAACGTACAAATACATATGTGGCCGAACAATAACTTGTAACTCTCAAAAAGATCATCGTAATACAATTTTTACATATTAGTGATCATTTGAAATCACAATAAGGAAAAAAAAAATGATTGAGAAAACCTATCTCATTTTAATTTCGCAGAAATGAAACAAACATACAGGGTGCTACATAGTTAACGTAATTAGGATTTGATATAGGAGTATGTATAGGGACTCTTCATTTCCTGTTTATAATCAACTGAAGCGTGTTCTGGCTTCTTCAGAATTACCACAGTTAACTATATTGTCTCTCAGACCAGACACTCACTCCCTCGCATCTGTGGTGTTCAATTTGATGGTATACATTGGTTAATAGGAAGAGAAATCAATTTAGCGAAAAATAAATTTGAAAAGCTTGCCCGTCTTTCAAAAGGAAGAAATCTCCAGCAATCCATTGAGATATCCAAGACGCCTCCTCCCGGCCTACTTTGTCGCTCCGCCAACTTTGCCGGAATAGCTTTTCAAATACATAATTATTTAATATTTGAAATAAATTAACATTTTTACATGAAATGTGTGATAACCTGTGATGTTTTTATGTTTAATTACAAAATACAGATTTTAGCATATATGACTCGGACAGGGCCATTGAAGAGGAATTTCTTGTCACATTCAAATTTTGTGAAGGAACTGTAGACTGGGTATCCGACGGTCTGCCTATTCAGGTACAAATACGTATTGCGTTGTTTACTTTTATATGTATGTATATATAAAATGCGTCTCACCTTGTTTTAAAATACAGTAAATTATTATAACATGGCTTGGCTTGTATATATACTGTCCGCATTACGAAGCTGGACTTCTCTTGACTTGAAACTGCTTCTGTTGACACGCTCACTGACACTTAAGGGGTCATCTCAAAAGTGCAATACCTGATGACAATAGATCCATTTTTAATTCTTTATAGTGTTTTCAACCAAGTCTCCCAAAGAGAAATGTGTCATAAGGAGGAGAACGTATTATTATTTTTATTATTATTATTATTATTATTATTATTATTATTATTATTATTATTATTATTATTATAAAATTATTATAATGAAATCTAATTACCAGTAAATTCCTTTACTGAGTTGCAATACAGAGGTATAACCTCTTATATGGTATGCAGAGACAATCACATTTTGATTATTCGTTAGTGTTCACTTGAAGCAATCTTTGTTCATTATTTTTGGCAAATGACAAATTTTATTTTTACTATAAATTTACCACAGGGTAATGTCCTTGATCACCAAATATAGATTTTGAAATTTGTGGAAAAAAACCTTTCCTTATTTTAATTTATTAAGTCTCTGAACCATTCTGGTACTGACATACATTGTTCTCTGTTTAAGGTTTGTGTGGCAGTTTGTGTTTTGTAATTTATCTCATGAACACACCTTCAGGTTGAACATTAGTTGGACGCAGAGTGCATGGTGAGAGAGAGAGTTTGGTCTTTAATCCATAAATATATCATTTATGTCTTAGTCCTTTTTAGATATTTTATGTTATTTTCGCCTTTATTTTTCAAAATATACATGTACCATGGACACGGTGACATATATTTGTATTAAGTATTTAGTCAGAACTCTCATGATTGTATATATATATATATATATATATATATATATATATATATATATATATATATATATATATATATATATATATATATATATATATACCTAATACTTAAATGCTTAACTCATATCTGTACTCCTTTTTGCGTTCTGTATCCAATTAATGTATAACTCACTTTTAAAAACAGTATTCAGGGGTAACTCGTCGTATTGTATTTACCCATATCTTAATATATAAAATATATATGTGTGAACCTTCGGCGCATAATTTAAAATAGGGTTCTTATTTTCGCATGGGCATATATGATGTCAGTCTATTATTCCAAATGGTCTGTCACACACTTAACTTTAAAAGACTGGCATCGCGGACAATGAAACACCATGCAAGCCAAGTAATACGGGCTAAATATACGCTTTACGATAATACTATAGACGGGATATTTAATAGCCTGAATTGTGCTGAAAGGTGCGGGCGATTTAAGTCTCTCTGTGATCTTCATAAGTGTTCAACAAAGACACCTGCCCGTTGTCAAGTACCGCTTCATTGAGCGATCCGTGTCAATTGACCCTTTCGAGCAGGTCTCGCGACATTTTTGTGGCTCAGGAGGTCAGTCGGTGCAATTACCGTACTTATCCCGTTAAAGCCCATGCACCATTTTGTGATGGTATAATACTGTGGTGTCATAACAATAGGCCGCCTCATCCGTACACACAAACCTCGTGACCAAGGGCAACCCCATCCTCTGTTTATAGAAAAACGTATGACGTCACGGCATGGAACGTGATGTTACCAGGGATGTCCTGTGAATACATAATAGCATACTCTCCAAATATGGTATTTAAATTTGGGTGGGTATTAGCTTTTTGTGAATAATACTGCATTCCTTACGACGGAAGTCACAGTTTGCCAAATGAATAATACATAACAGTCAACTTTTCATGAACATCATATTAAAAAACATTTTTATTTATACCCGCAAATGCCTCTGGGACAGACACGAATACAAAAGAAAAATAACAAACAAAAATAGATTTACCTCTTTATTTCCTCTGTTAAAGTATCTCACCTGAGAGCTCAGCGAAGTGAAATCTTTTTAAGCCACTGCATGGGCTAAAACTGAGTTCAGGAATTCTTAAATCTGGCCATTTATTTGCAAATTTTGTTTTACTGCATGAAACTGATCTCGATGACGGGCAACATTTCTGTTTATTACAGGAGACATTTCACCGACTTAGTGGAAATATTGTAAAGAAAGACTATATGATAGAACAATATCTGGTTGTTTTAAATCCAAATCGTTTGCAGCATGAATGCACATGACTGTATATAGCATGTTATTATCAGTTGGTGGGACTAACAATATAGGCATATACGTTTGGAAAAAAATCCATTTACTAGATATACTTAAATGATAATGTGACGACTTGTTTTCTTCTTTAAAAAAATTGCTCCCTGTGTTTCTAATGGTTGAAAAACGTGGGACACCTCACCTTAGGAAATAATGAGATTTTTATTCCTCAAATGTATGTATAATAAATGAATTATATGATCCGTTTATTTCTATCCTGAATAACATGATCTATGGTGATATTGTTTATGATGTGTGTTCTCTCTCTATTGATCAGAAATAAAGTTAAACATCCACACATATACTGATTGATTAATTTGGTTATGAGACACAGAGAGAGAGAGAGAGAGAGAGAGAGAGAGAGAGAGAGAGAGAGAGAGGGGGGGGGGGATTAATAGCACAAAATATATAATGGTATGCCAGTATAGAGAGCATATTATCGTACATGCCAGTATACGCAGATTACTAATATTGGCATATTTTATTAATATCTATGTTACTTGATAAGACATGCAACATGGCATGACATCTGTTCCTTCACCAAGTACTCGTGTATCAGACGCTGGACGTTGGCCGCATTCTAATCAAGTCCACCGTGCTGTACTTGGCAGGACTGGGACAATCTTGGCAGTTCCAGTTCTTACTCCGGGACACTAGAATGTTATCAATGAAAACTCCGCGGCCTAGAACTAAGTCACCACGTGCGGGCCACGCTAATACTACAACAAACACCACAGACACGCTACACCGGTGTAGCGATTTGAGTTTACCCCGCTACATAATACCCCCGGTAACTTGTATGGTAACATACCTTCACATTGCCGGGGGAGGGGGGAGGGGGGTGGGATGAAACTGATTCAAGATTTCTTTCTAACTCCCGATCCTCTAACCAACGATTCTTATTATATTTGTTCAGATAGATACTTTTTTTCGGACAAACTAAATAAACCACGACAACATGGAAAAGGAAAACGACTACTACACTACTTATCTATTGTTTCTCATTCTTTTCTTCCGGGATAATAAAATAAACTTAATCAATATATACATGTATCTTTTATTTGTATTTAACACTCTAGGTTCTCCGCTTTTAGTTTTTTTCATGTTTTGAAATTAGCTTAAGTGAAATCATTCATGGTTTTAAGTCAATAAAAAGAACACGAGTTGAAAACACAAATGGTCATGATATTAAACTAAAAGTTAGCTGCGAGGCAAAGGGGGGGGGGGGGGTAATATATAAAATATCCGGTTATATGATATCAATTTAAGATTACTGAGGTAAACTTTAAACGGGGATAGTCAGACCTGACTTGCAGGTTTCTCTGTTGTATATTACACCTCAGTGACATGGTTCAGCAACGGGACACCCGGCCAGCTGGTACGCTTGGCACGCAAGGAATGTAAGTAGTAATTCCTGAAGAATCCGCTTCCGTGCCTTCAAGATCTTCAAGATCTCCTTTAGTATACATGTAGATAATATAGACTGTCACTTTCCTGTAGAAATTCAATACCCTTCATGATGGGGCAGAAGCACTCCACCCCATCCCCAAACTTTTACCAATTTGTAGTCTTGTCACCTATACGGATAACAATTAATAAACAATATTATTCAAATATTGTCGTTTCCATTATAGAAATATTTTTAAAATTAATCACCATTGTAATAAAGCCCCTCAATTTGATTCATTTTATATTCGTTTTTAAAAATAGAATCCAAATTTCGTCTGGGACATATTTTCGAAAAAAGGCTACCCCATCCTGGACAAACAAATATGCGCTCCACAACTTTGGATACGTTCTGCTGCTTATAAGTATTGAATTAGATTACTTCCAAATGTCTAGTGTTTTCAGAGGTGTAATACGTAAAACCAGAATTGTGATTTGTAAACTTCAAATACATTGATATAATTAGCTTCATGGGCAAAAAGAAATGGAAAGTAAGTATCATGGTATACAACTTATTATTTGTCTTTATTACCACATTATTTGTTATAAATGTCTAGGTATATATGTCACTAACAATAGATAAATGTATTAAAAGTCGGCCACATCATAAAGTAAAAGTGTGTTAAAAATGCCTTTCAAAGAATATTAAAGTAACATCAGCTGCATGGAAAACGTATAGTTTCTATAATAGTACTTGTAATATATGCTTGTCTGTATTAGGGATGAATATGCATGCATGATTCCATGAAAATATACAAATTATATACGTCGTAGAAAACATCATTCAAACAAACGATGTTTCACTACTCCTTGACAGTTAACACCCAATTAAAATCTTAAATTAAATTCAAGAATACAAGAACAAATGCGTTTATACATATAGAACAAGTAATGGTATACATTTAGTCCCGCGTATAGTACACTGAAACATGCAATATTGTTTTATTCGAATATCTTATGTTAGTGAGGCATTATTATAAAGCCTTGATCTGGCTACACCAATCACCACTTCTATAACACATTGGACAAAGACAATTAACAGTCAAGTGTTGGGTAGAGATATGGTATATACACTGAGGAAATATTTTACACTTTCTCGCAGGTGTGAACTCATTTACACATACGCGCGATGCCATCATGAATGCGGTGGCCAGCTTATCTAATCATTGTTGTAGCACCCGATAAGTCATTCAGGTCTTACAGGTGCAAATAAGGCCTCACCTGAACAAGCCTTTATAATGCACGGGGAAACCCCACAAACGCTAAAACAAAGAGAGTTTTATACCATTTTGAGTGCCCTGTAACTGAAATTGGTCCGGTTGAAAGCCAAACTTGTTAATCCTAAGCCACAACTATTTTGTCCCCTGTAAGGTAAACTTGAAAGATAAGGTATAAAGGTTTAGCTTCTTCCGAAGACTTTTTTCTTCACGATCTGTCTGGTATCTGAGTGCCTGGGAATGACCTCAAGACCGACAAATGTCTGATATATTTGAAATCCGTGCCCCTATTCAGGAAGTGGTTAATTTGGTATGTGTATATAAATAGAATGAGCACTTAAAATACTGGTCTACACCAGCCTGCATTAGGCTACATGTCAACAGGTATAAGATATATATTTACATCAGGAAATTAATGAACATTTTTCATTTACACTGAGTTTCCTTTCTTAAGAACTGTATTCCTATTTATGATATCTTGTTTTGACAGTGAGGAAAACAAGTTAAACCTCTTAAGTTGCGGTGCCCAAGCAACTTTTAATGCATGTGAATATTATAACTTGGTTTATTACTACTACAACGTCGTCTCTGTTCCATGTTTATAAACTGTTTCGTTGGGAAAATGATCATCAGTAAGAGTTATGAAATACTTAGGATGAGAGAGAGAGAGAGAGAGAGAGAGAGAGAGAGAGAAAAATTAAACTTAGGGTATGTATCTATTGTTGAAAATTTAAAAGAAGAATGGTTCGATTGGAATCCGTTTAATTACTAAGCAATAAAAATGTAGTGTCCCTTTCATGTTTGTCATCTTTAGATCTATATGATCACTTTAATTTAATCAGATATTTCATTTTTGCAAAAGCAAGCCTTTTTTAGACTTTTTGTTCATTATTAGTTAATTTTTATATTTAAGATTTTAAATAAAAGTTCCTTTTTACTTTGGCCAAGTTATAATTTCATCATTGGTTTTAAATCTGATCCTTACACCACTTAGCTACTTTCATCCCATAATATTATCTGATATATTGATCATTGACTGATACCAAAATTAAGAAGTCTCAGAGGAGCGGCACGGTTACCATGGGTAACCTTGTGACCTCGTGAACAAGTAGGAATGTCAAATCCACTTTCTACCCCTTTCGATATACTGAAACTCAGAAATAAAATCAGCATAAGGTTTATACTGGTTGAACCAACAAAGGTGGGGTAAGCTGAAGTATCTCAGGCCTTAGATTCATCCTGAAAGCATTTAACATGGCCCTGGTAACACGACTCAATGAGCGGAGAATCTACAGCAGTTCATAATACAACAAAAACCCACTCTCATCGAGTGCACATGAAGTGCGGTGTTTACGATGATCTACGCTGGTGGTTTATCAGGGACTCCAGGATCTGATGTTCCTCTCGTTAAAAAAAAAAATATTTGGGTCGTCCGCGGTTTGACGATAATAAACACTGATCGGGCTCTTCCGCCGACAACCGCCGAACGCGTGCCCGGCATAGCTGGAGACCCCGGCCGCCGGATGTAGTCGTAGTATCAACACAAACATGAATATTTCCTCATTCCTTCTGAAGATTTTTCAGTCTGAAAACATAAATGGCCCGACAGCAGTGAATGCAGTTTAGCAATGGAACCAATTACACGCACATGCAGGTTCAGCGCGGAGGCTTTTGACATCTGGTTATTACAAAAACTAAACCGGCTTGGAACTCTGCTCAAAATGATGAGGAGGTACTATAGCTAGTTTGTACTTCTTAATTGGAAATATCAGGTGTTTAAGGATGACACGACTTGCCTATCGATGCGAGATATTAATTGGTGGCCCTGACAAGAATCAATATGATTTATGGACTTGTCTTAACATTAACGATATATGAACAAAAGCAATCTTTATAAAATGGTGATAGACAGGTCCTGATGTGATGGGAAAGGCCTATATGAAATATGTGGAAATCAATTAATTAAAGCCACCATTAGACACTATGCAGGCATTTGATTTTGCATGTGAATATGTTGCATTGCAGTTAAATACAGAGCTACAACAAACTCTACATCTGCATTTGCATTAAAATGCAAAGCCTAAAACACATGATTTTTACATGCAATTGCATGACAACTCATAATAATCATTCAGAACCATTTGATATGTATACCAATTTATTATTCATTATATATAGAGTATATACATACATATCATTATATCAGGTGGCAAATGGAGTCCAAGCGCAAATCAATTTGTAATTTCATTCACCTTATACACATATGATACGATTTAACCACATTTGCTTTTGCATTAAAATACATGTAGTTGGAGACATTTAATTTAAATTAAATATGAAGGAAAATCAGCAATATTGAATATCCATGTATAGCGCAAACACCGTCACTCAGTGCCCGATAATATAGTGAATGTTGCGTACGACCTCAAAAATAAGGCCAACGGTCAAAATATATATCAGGTTCATATTTGTCAGATTAAAGTATAACTTTCAACAAAGGTAATTTTGAAGATTATCAGCCGAGTAAGAGAACTTATACTTAAAGGGAAAAATAAATTCAAACCATAAAAATCCCGTCAGCGAAACACACATGGACCCAAGTATTAATATATAGCAATAAAATAATCAACGTATATAAACATTCCCTCCCAACTGGGTGAGGCAATTACTCTCTTGTTTGTATAGCCTTCGCTTTTATCAGTCAATATTCTTGTTGGTACTATATAAAAATATTTTTTTAAAAAATCATGAATACATAAAAATGGTTAAAACATACACGTAAATCGATTGTGATTTTTACTTGAAGAAGCGAAAATTATAGTGAGGGACTAAATTCTGCTTGTTTCTGCTGCAGCACAACCATCACTTATATTATTTCATGCGTCTTATAGGGCCTACAAATATAGAAAAAAAAGTATAAGGCAAGTATAGTAAGTTCTGATTAGTGCAGTTAAAGGTGATTGGAGAGCGTATCTTAATTTGAAATTGATAGTGTTGATATACATATATATATATATATATATATATATATATATATATATATATTTAACCTTATTAACCTTAACAGTGTAATTGTTTGAAAAGTGATTCCATATTTTCTGTGACTTTCTGCGAAACAAGTAATGGCCACTTAAACGTGAAGATTTTTATTACCTAACTATTTTATATCTAAACTGCATGTACACAAAGCAATATGAAGAATAACTGGTATACTTTGGTACTTTTATCACAATTTTAACAGTTGTTACCACATCCGTTGCACAACAATTTAATTAGTCATAATAATTAAGACTGACCAGAGCATTTTTCCATATGGGCTGAGAGCTAGGGGTCCCCCGGTGCTTTGTAATATCGTCCACTCCACGACAATGGTGTGTCCAGTCAGTGCTTGGGAAGGTTCATGAATTTGACTGCGTTTGACCCCCGGAAGGTAAGCCAGTACAAACAAGGAGGTCCGGCGAGGCAACATGTTGTCATTCATGCTGACAGAAACGGTGGGTGCAGTGGTTTAGCCCAACATACCCTAAGATGGCATTTACCATCTGAGCGGCATTGTAAAGCAAGAGATATGTTAACACATGGCACTTTTACCATAAGTTACCCAAACACTCAGCCCAAAAGACTGCTTACGCCTGCGCAAGGTTCTGTTTACCCAAGAGTTCGGGGTTTAACTAGAGGTGTGGCCCAGCCGGGAAAGAGTGCCATTGGGTCAAACGTGACTTCTTATTGGGTGTTGCCATTGCTTACATGGTTTGGGATGCGTACGTTTGTTTATGGAACAGAAGCTCCCGACCGTTTCGCCACTGCTGATACATATTTGGGTCTAGCGGCATCGAATCCGTTATACTAAATTACACACATTCAGAGGCCCATTTTTATATAATCAAATATAACATGCATGGAATAACAAATAACATAATACCAAATAGAAAACTCTAAAGGTATATGGAAAGGGAATTAATGATTTATTCGACAAATTAAGTTTCATACTTGAGGATTTTCTTTACATATCCTCGTGAGGTGACGGGATCATATTGCGCCATCTTATTAATTTAATATAAACAGGGGAGGTATTGTTTGAGTATAATTATCTGACCAATATCAGAGACAGGGAGCAAGTCGTGAGGAGAGCTGACGTTTTTTCTACGTTTCGGTTTGCGCCGTCTTCTGCTCGGATGCCATGTCGTAACTCATGCTTTAAAAATCTAAAAAAGGTATGGTTTTCAGGCACTTTTTTTAAAAAAATCACTGAGGGTGGGCAGTTTTTTATTACCTTTCTTTTTATGTTTCGTTAAAAATGTTTTATGATCAGGGAAAAGCATGATAATAAGACCATAAAAAAATAAAAGGTATGGTTCTCAGGCACCGCCCGCGTCAATTTTATACCCCCGCATCAAAATTTTTTATTTCGATTTTCAATAGAAACCTACCAATTTTGAGCTCCGGCCGCTCGGATATTCCTTTTATTTCATACAATTTTGATTAAATTTCCTTCGTTATGTAGTGGTTTCACTTTTTTTTCTAACAAAATAAGCCTGTTATTATCATGCTTTTCCCTAACCATCTGACATTTTTATCGAAAAATGCAAAAAAAAAAAAAATAAAATAAAATAAAAATAAAAACACCGCCCGCCCGCATTGATTTATGAAAAAAAGTGCCTGAGAACCAAACCTAATTTTTTTTTGCCTAAGATTTTTTTCCTTGCTACAGGTGCTCTTTTTATTGTGTGACTCGGGCGTAACTCGTGTTGTGACACCCTCGCCGGGCCGTTTGTTACATTCTCAGTTTAATCCGTACTTGTTGAACTTTCGTTGTCATGCTAGCCTTGGGCTTTCTCGCCTGGCCGAGGTCACGTGTGGACCCTGGTGTGTAGAGACACAGTGACGTTTTTCTAGATGAATCTTGAACGCGTGTTTACCGTATATAATGTTAGGTTCTTCGAATGATCGAGAACTAGAAGCTTCTCGGCTTGAGGTGAAAAGTTATATTAGGGGGCTGTGTTTTAGAGTTGAGAGAGGGAGCAGAGAAGATTCCAGCGGACGCAGAAGCGTGTATATCAGTTTCTGGGACCTTATCCGATGAGTGCGGCAATTATAGATTTTCTTCAGACTTTCTCCTGGATTTTGTGACAAGTCTTGTTTGGACTTCAGTTTACTTTCTGGATTGTTCAAGAGCTTTACACTGGACTGTCATTCTCCGAGAGTATACATTTAAAAACTTATCGTTGTGACGGTGGTGGTATCCAGGTACTGTGCACATTGTTTATTTTACTACGTGATTGTATTGATTTGTTGTTATTCCCCTGTTATACTGTTTAATTGTATTTATTTAGTGTATTGTAATGTTAGGGTTGTCTTAAGAATAAATTATAGTTATTTGTTAACAAAAAAACACTGACTTCTTTATTCATTCCTCTAGACATTGCACGCTGCCTAGTGTTACAGAATCTGATTTTTTTATCTCCTTGACAAAATTTATGTTCATCACGCATACATGATCTGATTATATAAGATTCCGTAAAATAAAAATTTGGGGCTCGTCCTGGATGCTTAATAGTTTTGAAAATTTATTAGGCCTTGACATAGACACATTGTTTTATCATACATTGTTTAAAAGATTACATATTGTTTACAGTACATTGTTTACAGGGTTTATCTCAGTGGTTTTTTTATTGTTTTAACATCTTAACCTGGCAGATTTCAAACCTGAGACATATGTTGACGATCCCGACCCTGATCAACTTAAAAAGTTTGCAAATGATCAGTTGTTGCGTTTGGGAAAACACATAGGGCTAGGTGTGAAAAAAGCTTTGAGAAAGCCTGATATCATTGCTAAAATCATGCAAGATCTAGATAGCAAAGGTTTAAATGAAGAGAGTGAAGTTGAAACATAAAAAAATGACAGCCTTGCTATGCAACTAGAATTAAAAATGTTGGAAACATGAGCTAGCATTAAAACAGTTAGAGAGGGATTAACATGAAAGGTTAGAAAGAGAAAGACTAGAAAAAGAAAAGAAATTGAGTTAAAACGACTGGAGTTAGAAAGTCTTAAACTAGAACATAGTCTACGTGCTGCCCCAACTCACAGTTTTAATGATACTAAACACATCAAAACTTGTCCCATCTTTTCAGAAAAAGAGGTTGATAAATATTTCTTACACTTTGAGAAGATAGCTGAAAATTCAAAATGGCCTAAGGAAAATAAGACTATGCTGTTATAAAGTGTATTTACTGGCAAGGCCAGCGAAATTTATACAGAGCTTTCAGTAGAAGCTGCTACTGACTATGACCTAGTAAAACGGTTAATCCTAAAAGATTATGAGTTAGTTCCAGAGGCTTACCGCCAGAAATTCAGAAATTGGGAAAAGCGCAAAGAACAGACCTACGTCGAGGACAAAAGAGCAGTTGTTTGATCGCTGGTGTAGTTCTAAAAATGTAATGAAAGATTATGACAATTTGCGCCAGTTGTTTATGCTTGAAGAATTTAAGCGCTGCATTAACGCAGATGTTAAAACTTTTCTTGATGAGAAAAGTCCTGAAACACTTGACATTGCTGCTTAATTAGCAGATAATTATTCATTAACACGCAAAATGTCCTTTACTAGCAAATCAAACCAGTCATTCACAAACAAGAATATAAATCAGTATGGTCAAAAGACGTTTAAAGCCCAGTCACCCAGTACTAGGAGTCCTGATAGTTCAGCAAAGTCAATTACTACACCTCAGCCCACGTCCATTGTGTCCAAATCTAACCAAGGACAGTCATTTTCAAAGAAAATCTGTAATTACTGCAAGAAGGAAGGTCATCTAATATCTGACTGCTAGAAACTTGCGAATAAACCATAGCATAGTACAAGAGCCAGGCTCTTTTCATGTAAATAAGGGGTACAACACCTTTTTTTGACTCAAATAAAGGATTTGATGCTACGGAGGCCCAAGTGCCATCTGAATCCAAAGAAGAATCCGTAGCTTGCGGGGTAAAAACCCCAGTTTATTCATGCGAGGTATTTAATAAGGCTAGATCCTTGCAAGACTCCTGGTAGGAGTATTCTCTAAATGAATCTAAGTCCTTTTGACTCTTGCGGGAGTATTTCAAATGAGGCCAGGTCCTCTTATGACAAACAGAAGTTTGTTTCTGCTGAGGAAAATTCCTCTGTTGACTCCCATTTTGAGTTTGATGATAAAAGGATGTAGATTCCTTAAATGGCTCTGAAACAGAGTTTATGAGTGACACTGTCAATGTCAGTTCTTTGTTTTCGCACTAAACTACGCAATGCTGTGAGATTGCAAAGTCAAATCTAAAATCTAAAATGAAAACAAAATATGACAAGCACACTGTAAGTAGTACGTTTGAGCCAGGTGAAAAGGTCCTTGCCTTACTTCCCATCCCTGGCAGACCTCTGCAAGCTAGGTATTTTGGTTCTTATATTTTTCTCAAGAAAGTCAGTGATTTAAATTACATACGGTTGACACCAGATAGGCGTAAGAAGAAACAACTGAGCCATGTTAACATGTTGAAACCATATTATGACAGAAATAGCACATCAGATGTTGTACAAAATGTTACTGCTGCAAAATGTGTAAAAACTTACCCTGACCCGGTCAAAGTATATACTGATTTTGAGTGTGATGTAGACATTCAGTGTGGTACAGTAACATTAAAAAACTCAGACGTTCTTAAAAACCTGGATTCTAATCTGTCACACCTTACCGCACAACAACAACAAGACCTCAAGAACCAGCTGCGGAATAATGAACATTTGTTTAGTGACATTCCAACGCGAACTAACATGTTGTGCCCTAACGTCGATGTTGGCGAGGCAAGCGCAGTCAAGCAGCATCCATATAGTCTGAATCCAGAAAAGCAAAAGTATCTACAGGATGAGATTCTATTTTTGCTGGACAATGATTTTATTGAAACTAGTAACATTAACTGGAGTTCACCATGTATTCTTGTGCCAAAAACTGATGGAAGTTACCGTATGTTCACAGATTATCGAAAACTGAACTCTGTCACCAAGACTGACACGTTCCCGATTCCGAGGATCGATGACTGTATTTATAGAGTCGGTAGCTCCAGATATGTTTCCAAGTTTTGTCATGCACAAGTAACATTTTTGGGTCATATTGTAGGGCAGGGTCAGGTAAAACCTGTTAATGCTCAGATAAGTGCTATTTCTGCGTTTCCTAGACCAGAGAGCAAAAAGCAAATAATGCGTTTTCTTGGTATGGTTGGATACTACAGGAAGTTTTGTCCAAATTTTTATGCCGTAGCAGAACCTTTGACTTATTTGTTAAAGAGGAAACAATAGTTTGTACGGAATGTTCAGTGTGAAAATGCTTTTCAGAATTTGAAAGCAATTCTGCCAAGTTCACCAGTTTTAGCAGCTCCAGACTTTTCTGTACCTTTTAAGTTAGCTGTATGTCAGTCAGTTCTTTGTTTGATGAAGCTGAGGTAGTAGATTACTCTCTTGACTCTGAAATGGAGTTATTTGAGCCATTCATACATGATGGTTTTGTATCACTTTTAAGTGATTTTTCAGATTCTACCCCTATTAGAATTTTGAGGGACACTGCTTCAGGACAGATTCTCATGTTAGCAAACACTTTGCCATTTTCTAATAGGTCCTGCACTAGTTAATGGTGTGTTTTCAGACAGGCACACTTCAGTTCCGCTTCACAGTATCCAGTTAAAGTCAGATTTGATTTCTGGGAATATTACTGTGGGCATAGGAACAACTTTACCCTTTAAGGGAATTCAGTTGCTACTAGGCAATGATGTTGCCGGTGACAAAGTACAGCCTGTACCAATTGTGACAGGAAAGCCGTCACTTGATCAGGACACTGATCCGGAAAGTCAGGAAATTCCTGGTTTGTAACCTTCATGTGCTGTAACTAGGTCTATGGCCAAGAAAAACACACATGAGGACAATGGTCCTGATAATAACACTCTAGGAGTCACTAGTGACTCGTCTAATGACTCACCCATACAGGATGCAGCATTCTCAAGGTCAGATTTTATCGCGGAACAGCATAAGGACCCTGATATTTCATGTTTGTTTTCTAGGGCAGTTTCTAAAGATGAACTGTCTCAGAACCCAGTTTGTTTCTATGTTAAAATGGAGTGCTTATGCGTAAATGGCGACCACCTGATGTGTGCGCTGATGATGAGTGGGCCATTAAACATCAAATAGTAATGTCCTAAAGCTCTCGCAGTGAAGTTCTGAGCATGGCACATGAGGCTTCTTTGTCTGGCCATTTAGGTATAAATAAAACTTATCAGAAAGTAAGTACACACTTCTATTGGCCTTACCTCCGGAAAGATGTTGTACAATATTGTAAATCATGCCATACATGTCAGAGGGTAGGCAAGCCCAATCAGAGTCCTCCTAAGGCCCCACTTAGGGGCTTATTCCAACAAGTTATGCTTGAGCTAGGTATAAAACAGTACAGCTCTTCGCCATACCACCCTGAAAGTCAGGGCATCCTCGAGCGTTTCCTCCAGACATTAAAAAACATGATCAGGACTTATTGCTATGACACACAGACAGACTGGGATGAAGGAATCCACCTATTGCTGTTTGCTGTCAGAGAATCCTTTCATGAGTCCTTGGGTTTCAGTCCCTTTGAACTAGTTTTTAGACACTCCGTTCGAGGTCCATTGAAACTTCCTAAAGAAAAACTCTTGTGTGAAAATCCTGATTTTCTTAGTTTACTGCAGTATGTCTCAGACTTTCGCACTAAACTACGCAATGCTGTGAGATTGCAAAGTCAAATCTATAATCTAAAATGAAAACAAAATATGACAAGCACACTGTAAGTAGTACGTTTGAGCCAGGTGAAAAGGTCCTTGCCTTACTTCCCATCCCTGGCAGACCTCTGCAAGCTAGGTATTTTGGTCCTTATATTGTTCACAAGAAAGTCAGTGATTTAAATTACATACGGTTGACACCAGATAGGCGTAAGAAGAAACAACTGAGCCATGTTAACATGTTGAAACCATATTATGACAGAAATAACACATCAGATGTTGTACAAAATGTTACTGCTGCAAAATGTGTAAAAACTTACCCTGACCCGGTCAAAGTATATACTGATTTTGAGTGTGATGTAGACATTCAGTGTGGTACAGTAACATTAAAAAACTCAGACGTTCTTAAAAACCTGGATTCTAATCTGTCACACCTTACCGCACAACAACAACAAGACCTCAAGAACCAGCTGCGGAATAATGAACATTTGTTTAGTGACATTCCAACGCGAACTAACATGTTGTGCCCTAACGTCGATGTTGGCGAGGCAAGCGCAGTCAAGCAGCATCCATATAGACTGAATCCAGAAAAGCAAAAGTATCTACAGGATGAGATTCTATTTTTGCTGGACAATGATTTTATTGAAACTAGTAACATTAACTGGAGTTCACCATGTATTCTTGTGCCAAAACCTGATGGAAGTTACCGTTTGTTCACAGATTATCGAAAACTGAACTCTGTCACCAAGACTGACACGTTCCCGATTCCGAGGATCGATGACTGTATTTATAGAGTCGGTAGCTCCAGATATGTTTCCAAGTTTTGTCATGCACAAGTAACATTTTTGGGTCATATTGTAGGGCAGGGTCAGGTAAAACCTGTTAATGCTCAGATAAGTGCTATTTCTGCGTTTCCTAGACCAGAGAGCAAAAAGCAAATAATGCGTTTTCTTGGTATGGTTGGATACTACAGGAAGTTTTGTCCAAATTTTTATGCCGTAGCAGAACCTTTGACTTATTTGTTAAAGAGGAAACAATAGTTTGTACGGAATGTTCAGTGTGAAAATGCTTTTCAGAATTTGAAAGCAATTCTGCCAAGTTCACCAGTTTTAGCAGCTCCAGACTTTTTTGTACCTTTTAAGTTAGCTGTAGATGCTAGTGATACTACTGCTAGTGCTGTGTTGTTACAAGAAGGCCATGATGGCATAGATCATCCAATTTATTATTTCTCAAGAAAGTTAGATGCAAACCAGAAAAACTTCTGAAAAAGAATGTTTGGCATTGATTTTGGCATTGCAACATTTTGAAGTTTATGTTACTTCATCAGTCAGGCCTATCATTGTCTTAAGTGATCACAATCCCCTCACGTTCATGAACAAGCTGAAGTATAAAAATCAATGATTGTTGAGATGGAGTTTGTTCTTACAGAATTACAATCTTGATACATCATACACATTAAAGGGAAAGACCATGTACTTGCTGATTGCTTATCGAAATGTTTATGAAATGTTGTTAATGTTGATATTTATGTTATGTTGTTAAATAAGATGATTTTTGAGATGTTGTAAAAATTTAGTGATTGTGATCGCAAAAAGAAAGTTTTCCGAGAAAACTTTCTTTTTTTCTTACAGGAGGGCGAGTGTTACAGGTGCTCTTTTTCTTGTTTGACACGGGCGTAACTCGTGTTGTGACACCCTCGCCGGGCCGTTTGTTACATTCTCAGTTTAATCCGTACTGGTTGAACTCTCTCTCGTTGTCATGCTAGCCTTGGGCTTTCTCGCCTGGCCGAAGTCACGTGCGGACCCTGGTGTGTAGAGACACAGCAACGTTTTTCTAGATGAATCTTGAACGCGTGTTTACCGTTTATTGTGTTAGGTTCTTCGAATGATGGAGAAATAGAAGCTTCTCGGCTTGAGGTGAAAAGTTATATAAAGGGGCTGTGTTGTAGAGCCGAGAGAAGGAGCAGAGAAGATTCCAGCGGACGCAGAAGCGTGTGTGTCAGTTTCTGGGACCTTATCCGATGAGTGCGGCATTTATAGATTTTCTTCAGACTTTCTCCTGGATTTTGTGACGAGTCTTGTTTGGACTTCAGTTTACTTTCTGGATTGTTACAAGAGCTTTCCACTGGCCTGTCATTCTCCGAGAGTATACCTTTAAAAACTTATCGTTGTGACGGTGGTGGTATCCAGGTACCGTGCACATTGTTTATTTTACTACGTGATTTTATTGATTTGTTGTTATTCCCCTGTTATACTGTTTAATTGTATTGATTTAGTGTATTGTAATGTTGGGTTGTTTTAAGAATAAATTATAGTTATTTGTTAAAAAACACTGACTTCTTTATTCATTCCCCTAGACATTTCATGCGGCCTTGTGTTACATAATCTGATTTTTTTATCTCCTTGACAAAATTTTTGTTCATCACGCATACATGATCTGTTTATATTAGGTTCCGTAACATCCTAAAAAAGGTAAAAAGCACTACATAACAAAGGAACTGGTTCAAAATTGTATTATTTTATCTTCTTGAAAGATGAAAATCAAAATAAAACTTTTTGATGCGGGGGGTTAAAATTGATGCGGGCGGTGCCTGTGAACCATACTTTTTTTTGCCTAAATGTTTGCAGTTGTCAAACGATCACCGGAAGCCTGATCGCAACCTCCTCCAACCACACCTTGACACCTGAAACTGGACCTTGTTAAAGAATAGGTTTCAGATTGTACAGTCTTGGAAATTTGGTCAAGGTCAAAACTTTAAATAATAAAATATTCGGATTTGTCACCTTTGACTTCTGTTATGCTTAAAGGTCCGCTAAATAGGCGAATTAATGAAAACACTGCCAAAAAAGTGAATTCGATGGTTTTGCCCTCAGTGAGACCTGAGAAAGCTCATCCGGGCACAAATGTATTATAATGTTAACCCAAATGCTGAAACAGACATAAACTCATCAACCGCTATTTCGCCTATTCGCCTATATAAGCCTCTCTTTCTACTTGGGGAGGTTTAAACATCCTTCAAAATGATTGTTAAGAATAATTACGGAACCAGCAATATATTTAATTACGTAAATAGACAGAGGTGCCCGCGAACCCCTTTGGGAGCTCCAAAATTTCATGTGACGTGTCCTGTATCATGACTGAGACGGGCTCCGACTCAGTCATGTACGCTACATATAAGGGAAAGTATCTGCAGAGCGACCCTCAACTAGGGTCGCACATAATAAAAGAAAAACACAAAAATACTTAAATGTTTAGACTGGATGATTTACTGCGATGGAAAGACCAAATGGTCTGTGACATTTTGGTGGCTAAATAACATCTTCATATGACGCTGTATTTGCGATAATTACCTCAAATATCAGACATGTCTAGCGTTTTAACTGTCACTTATATATTACTAAACACCATACATTGGTCCTCGTTCACATGTACACTGATGGAAGTTTCAAGAAAGTTTTGAAGTGCGTACTAAAGAAGGGTGTTTAATGATATTTACTAAAGCCATATTTGACCTTTCGTGTGTAGTATGTACACAAAAAACTTGTTTTCGGTCATTCCGTTCTTGGTTTGCGCGAGTGCCTGCAGATAAATAACTGATACACTCGTCCACGGCGTTGTATGGATGTAACTTGTGTAAGTTATGTCAACTCGTGACCACGACCAGTGAATCTCCAACATTTTTGCCTAAGCCTCAGCTTATTTGCCTATTGAAAACTGCGATATATATATAACAAATGAAATAATACACAGGGCACTTACATAAATTAACTGCATACCTGAAAATCATACACTTTCCCCGGCTCCTCCTTATTGGTTTTTCTGCCTATTATTTCCACTACAAGTGTCAGTCATTAAAAGCTAAAAACAGAGATTATCACGGGTGCACCTCGGGACAATCACCACGGGCTAGTCCCCGGGAGTCCCTTAGATTAAAGGACAGCTAGGTGACCTCGTGGCCGGTAATGTCACTTTATAAACTGACATTCAGCGACTCCGGCAGATTGCGGCCCCCTGGGGAGAATTAAAATTACACACACAGAGCCACAAGAAAGTGTAGATAACCTGCCTACTTCCCCCTAGACTTTTTATTAACTTTTATTGAACATATTTGTGGTGGAGTTGATATAACTACCTGACACCTCAGGGCGTTCGGTCCTTTTAGCCAGGCCCCGCCAGGGGTTGTACTGTGAAGCCGGCCGTGACGTTGTCCTGGTGTGTACGACATATTTATAGCTGTGTGTTCGATATCGTTGATAGCGGACCTCCCCTCCCTCAGTTGGTCAGTAATATACCGGCAGTACAGGTGTCTTTGGCTTTATCTATACAAAGCTTTCCCACGCTGAAAGTGGATAAACCTTACTGATATATAGGGACGGACAGACAGAAGGACGAACTGACGGACACATAGATAGATAAACATGTAAAGTGTCAGATTAACACAGAGCCGGATAACTCGACAAGTAGTGTAATTATTTTATCACGAACATGTTCATGTTATGCAAACGTGACGCAGACAAGTTAAAACTGGTGATAATTTGTGATGTAAAGGTATATATATGCATATACCTGACGAAAAAAGATCACGAAATTTACATGACACTGTTCAGAAGGTTTCATAAGATATTTTGTTGACCTGTTTTCGCTTCTTAAAGATTATCATGCAATGATTTTTTTTAGACTGAGAGGTCACTCCCTTTACAGTTATACCAAGTGTTTCAAAACAGTGATAGTGTTTCCACCGAATATATATATATATATATATATATATATATATATATATATATATATATATAAACTCTTATTTTAAGGTTTAAGCTATTGATACCTTTTAACATCGACCAGCATTTATCTACAAACCACCTCTAGATGCATTCATTGTACTTAAGAATGGTTACACATATTTAATAATCATCCGGGTGAGACTATATATAAATAAATCATATTATTTTATAGCACATGCATTTTAGTTTTTTTCTTTCCTTAAACATAGGACATACATGTATATGTTTCCTAATTTTCTCTATTTCTCCTATTTCTATATTTCTCAGTTTTCCTCATTTTTCGCGCAAACACACACACACACGGAGAGAGAGGGGCGTTTTTGCATGTAAATGGGAGTTCCATTACTGTGAATGCTTTCAGTGAATAAACAAATCAAAATAAATATTTAAATCAAAATAAATATTTACCTTGATTTGATAAATTTAGACTGTTCGTCAGCTGTTTTTTTTTCTTTGTTTTGTCTTCTTTTTTCTCTGTTCCAGTTGTGGCTAAATGCACAGTCGCTCGAATCCCTATTTCAGGGGAAATGGGTAGAAACAGTGCAAATTACACCTCCTTAGTGATACATGCTATATCTCCTACGTAAAGCACTACTATATGTATTCATATCTAGTGCACATTTTCGTCCATTTCTCGATAAAAACATCCACAAATAGGGATTCGAGCGACTGTGCTAAATGGCAGAAAAATGATCGATCGCGCACTCACGCGCGCATGCGGTATGCATGTGCATGGCGCATACATTGTTTTTCGCATTAGCCACCGAATGCCCTTGCTTTTGCACACATCTACCCATTAGCGCACACAACGCACGCACTTTCAGACTTGTGTGAACGCACACAATTACACATGCATATCAACTATATAGGTAGAAAATGTTGTAAAATTATATTAGACGATTAAAAAGAAATAAAACGATCGATCATTAATCGATTATTTTATGTACCTTCAATATAACCATTCAATTTACTGTATAGAATAGAATGATACCTGAACTTCTGACCGGCCGAGTAAATTTGTCTGCATGACTTGTACATCAGGTAACAAAGTAAAGGTGACAGCCAGGTGAATTGTTCCCTACCATGGTTCAGTATCAATGCTGTTCAATACTTAATATGTTCCTACTTTTATATATCTCTGACAGGATTTATTTTTTTTCTGGAAATATGATATCTTTGCATTAATGCGCATTAATAATCGTCTTTCATCGATTATTTGACGGCGCAGTCAATTTAATCGACGATGAAAGAAAATGACCAATCATCGATATAATCGATTAACCGGCACATCACTAATATCATCTGATGCACACTCACACATACATATCTATACACCAACAGCACTCTCTCTCATATATTACCTCTTCCATCTCTCTCTCTCTCTCTCTCTCTCTCTCTCTCCCTGTGTGTGTGTAAAGTAGCCTCAGCAGGTTTTCCGTGATAATGAATATGTCAGTTCACGTGTTTAACGAAAAAAAATGTATGGCTTCATGTGTAGACGATGACGTCATCATGGCAGCCCTTATTTAATGGATGTTGAGGCGATGAGGCTGACAGTACATCCCTGAAGTGTCAATCACATTTAATTTCCCTTTGAGGGGGATTACACTTTGGAAGTATGGTTTGGTAAGCTGCAAAACTGGGTCATATGATATAGTGTTAATGTTGCTGGTGATAAGAGATAATATCTTTATACCAAAATTATACCTTTTTTCGTGGGTCTTATACAGTAAACAAAATAACAATTTTCTGTTGTTGCTTCTTTGCTAGTAAATTCAAGCAGATTATTAACTAAAATTTATGCGTGTCCTACACATGTAGCATGCATGAGGCTTTTGAAATATGGGAAGATGTTTAATGGTTGGGTATACGTAGGTGTTGGAAATATAGAAGTGTTTAATGATCGAATGTTGGTCTTACGTAATATATACAGGTGAATAAAAAATCAGACCTTTATCACTACAAAATAATATATAACTATAAATGATCCAAAGAAGACGTGCTGTATACCGGCCAATCCCTGCAGTATCTGTCCATGTTAGACGTGCCGTATACCGGCTCTCCCTGCACAATCTGTCCATGTTAGACATGCCGTATAGCGGCCCTTCCCTGCAGTATCTACATGTCCATGTTAGACGTGCCGTATACCGGCCCATCCCTGCAGTATCTTTCCATGTTAGACGTGCCGTATACCGGCCCATCCCTGCGGTATCTTTCCATGTTAGACGTGCCGTATACCGGCCCATCCCTGCAGTATCTTTCCATGTTAGATGTGCCGTATACCGGCCCATCCCTGCAGTATCTTTCCATGTTAGATGTGCCGTATAACGGCCCTTCTCTGCAGTATCTGTCCATGTTAGACGTGCCGTTTATCGGCCCTTCCCTGCAGTACCCTTCCATGTTAGACCTGCCGTATACCGGCTCTCCCTGCACAATCTGTCCATGTTAGACATGCCGTATAGCGGCCCTTCCCTGCAGTATCTACATGTCCATGTTATACCAGCCCTTTCCTGCAGTATATTTCCATGTTAGACGTGCCGTATACCGGCCCTTCCCTGAAGTATCTGTCCATGTTAGACATGCCGTATACCGGCCCTTCCCTGCAGTATCTACATGTCCATGTTAGACGTGCCGTATACCGGCCCTTTCCTGCAGTATATTTCCATGTTAGACGTGCCGTATACCGGCCCTTCCCTGCAGTATCTGTCCATGTTAGACATGCCGTATACCGGCCCTTCCCTGCGGTATCTACATGTCCATGTTAGCAATGCCGTATACCGGCCCTTCCCTGCAGTATCTGTCCATGTTAGACATGCCGTATACCGGCCCTTCCCTGCAGTATCTGTCCATGTTAGACATGCCGTATACCGGCCCTTCTCTGCAGTATCTACATATCCATGTTAGACGTGCCGTATACCGGCCCTTTCCTGCAGTGTTTTTCCATGTTAGACGTGCCGTATACCGGCCCATCCCTGCAGTATCTGTCCATGTTAGACATGCCGTATACCGGCCCTTCCCTGCAATATCTACATGTCCATGTTAGACGTGCCGTATACCGGCCCTTTCCTGTAGTATATTTCCATGTTAGACGTGCCGTATACCGGCCCTTCCCTGCAGTATCTGTCCATGTTAGACATGCCGTATACCGGCCCTTCCCTGCAGTATCTACATGTCCATGTTAGACGTGCCGTATACTGGCCCTTCCCTGCAGTATATTTCCATGTTAGACATGCTGTATACCGGCCCTTCCTTGCAGTATCTGTCCATGTTAGACATGCCGTATACCGGCCCTTCCCTGCAGTATCTGTCCATGTTAGACATGCCGTATACCGGCCCTTCTCTGCAGTATCTACATGTCCATGTTAGACGTGCCGTATACCGGCCCTACTCTGCAGTATCTGTCCATGTTGGACGTGCCGTATACCGGCCATCCCTGCAGTATCTGTCCATGTTAGACGTGCCGTATACCGGCCCTTCCCTGCAGTATCTGTCCATGTTAGAAATGCCGTATACCGGCCCTTCCCTGAAGTATCTTTTAGTGTGTTTTCATGTTAAGGATCATCTTTAGCCTTTAATTGCCTTCATCAAGAGGGTATCCCCGTTCGTTTGTGTGTGAGTGTTTGTATTTTTTCAATATTACTCACGCAATCATTTTAGGGTAATTCAGGAATGGGCCAATGAAGAATGGATTAGATTTTGGTGTGAATCCAGCACGTAATTCGGATTCTGGAACGTTATCAAGGAATATTCCCTCATGTATACGGTCATACACTTTTATAATATAATATATTTTATATATAATGATACATTATACAAATGTATACGTATTTTTTCTTTGGCCCAGTACATCATGTTATGATGTATATGCGCGTGAATATGGTGCTGCAGTCTCACGCGCCAGCTCGGCATCCGGAGTCACGCGTACTTCGTATATGATTAGACATGCATGTATTTGTGAGACTCGTCACCTTTACTCTTGTATCAATAAACATATTTACAAGCAGAACCTTCAGTAGGTCAGTCATCCTTCGGATTCAGCAATTAGACATCTGTATAGATGTACACCGCATATATGTCTTATTTACTACCAGGCAGAAGCCGTAAGATGACATGAATCAGTTGTTTACAGCCTGTAAGTGGCACACCTGTTCAGGTTTAATTAAGTTACCTGTGTTGGAGGTAAGGTGCTTAACATACTTGCAAGACCCGGAAGAAAGGCCACAGCAGCACTCCCACGGGGATGATCCCGAATAGAAAACAGGGTTATATAAATCACATTCATTTGTGCTGACTCGGCTCTGTTATATACTACCAACTGGTCGCACCCAGTGCTTTCTTAGAGAGATACTTCTGGGCGGATCTAGGATTTTGAAAAAAAGAGGGGCCCAACCCAAGAGGACTAAATCACAAAACCTAAAAAAATGATCCCAGTTCCGAAAAAGGCGGGGGCGGGGGGGGGGGGGAGGATCAGGCCTCAGAAATTGATCTGAAACCCTTGAAAAAAAGGTTGCGGCGGTTGAAAAAGGGAGAAGCAGGACCCCTTGGACTCTCCCCCTGGATCCACTTCTGCGGCGTATCATTGTATGGCTTCATCACCGAAGTGAGAGCCCAGAAAACCCAATGATTCAGTGGAGAGCTCATGCATTTGTAGGTTCACTTTCAGATGAAACACATTATTATTGTATTCTCCTTCGAGGTAGCGAGTCAATATATTTTCCTAGATTTGTTTACTTGGTTGATGTTTTTTTTTAATTTTCCTGAAAGAGTTATCAAATGTTTTTACAAATAAACTGGCTTCTCTTAGTTTAAGATATCTTAAAGATACAGATACATTCCAAATCTTTTTGCGTGATATTTAGTAACAAGTAATCTCCTTAATTAACAGATTTCCCAGATAAAAAGATTTCATGCTTATCACACGCATTATAGAATTTAACACAATGACCGCTCCTTCCCTCGACATCAGCGGAATGCAGTTCATGTAAGAACTGGAGGTGTTTGAAGTGAAACTTGAACTTTGAAATGAAAGTCACCATTGTTCCCGTTTGGCTCTGACGTCAGTAAGGTGTTAAAAAATAATACATATATATTGGCATTAATAGAAAAGAACGTACTTTTTTGTACTATTGTCAAGAAGGAAACGCTTTAGAAGAAGGAAAATCACTCAGAAAATACCGTGAGTCATTCATGCAGTGGCATCAATTTATCTTCCAGGATGGGGGATGACACACATGCAAACACCTCCCCCATATAAATATATATATATATTTAGCGTCTGTTTAACACATTTCAAATACATTATAATCTGTATGACACTTCAAATATTTATACTTAATCATATTTCAAACATATTACAATTAAGTACAAGGTTTTAGAAAATAAGATATTATGTTTTCAGTAAAGGTTATTTCTAAAATAGGTTTAGATATATAATATTTCTTGGTAAACTCAAACATGGAACTAAAGTCTATAATTCTATTTATTAATATATTTCATTCGAAATATATAAATATTATTCTCCGAATAGTGGGGGAATGATAACATGATTACACGTGGGCCAGCAGACTGTGTTTTATGTCAGCGGGGAAAACTCCAGTTATATATATATATATATATATATGTATATATATATAAATATATATATATATATATATATATATATATATATATATATATATATATATATGCATACTGATGGTCGGTTTTGGTTGTAAAATCATGTTCGATGACTGATAGAGCGCAAACGACCGAAAATCTATTAATAATCGAATATTTTATGTACCTTTTATATTTTTCATGAAATTAGCTTTATACAATTACAGTCAAATCTGTCTTAGTGGGCACCTCTATAAAGTGGGTACCTCTATAAAATGTGTACTTTTTGGACATTACCATTTTTTCTTCTCTTTATTATGTTAAGCTAATGTGGGCACCTCTATATTCTGTTAAGTGGGCACTTAATCGATTATCCCAGTTGAAGTGAATTCCAATTTAAACTGTAGGAGCTTTATATTGTGATTTTTTAATAATTTTATTAATATATTATTAAATATTTATATTTCAACTATTAATGATAATGATCAAACAAATGAACAAAGGTCGGAGGTGTATTGTCGGTCTTATTGCATATTCATAATAATAGCCTTCTTGACTCAAGGTTAGGCATGGGATCCATGCATACTACTTAGACTACTTTGATGTGCCTGCTCAGTATGGTCAGACCTCAGCCCAGGCTGACCCGGCTGTTTCTGTGATGAATATAGCCAGCAGAGAATGTAACACTCAGTAGCCACTCACACTGGACTGATAGGCATACCTTGATCTTACAGTCAATATAGACCTTCTTTTGTCAACGAAGAAAAGAAACTGCTGTAGCAAATACCATGAGGGGATAACCTGCTCATGCACCCAATTACTCGATACTCTGAGATCAGGTAATAGGGTAAGGTTCCCCTGTCTCAGTGCAATTTTTAATTTGCAGGTGCACTGGATTATCAACACCAAACACTGGACATTCGCATGTTTTCTGTGTCATATTCACTATTACTGTCCACACATAAAATATCAACCGCAGACTGAAATATAAAGATGTACCTGTTCACAGATTCAGAGAGTTGCTTGTCTTACAGAAAGTTTGTAAGACAGTATGATATATTCAAGGATGCATTGGGTAATTTTTCCAAATATTAGAAAGATTTATATAACAGGATCAATGCTTGTAGATTTTGTCCATCGCTATAGTTTATTACACACACAATCACACACACACCCACCCACACACAGATATATTAATCATAATAAATGTTTACTTATTAACCTTTATGTTTAAAACAGGAAGAATGTACATGTATAAAGTTAATGAAGTGCCGATTCTCTAAAAGTGGAGAAACTATAGTTTTATTTCAAAGTAGGTGGCAGCACTGAATGTGGAAGCTATTACCTAAATAAATTGGGCACCACTATATAAAATGGGCGGTTTGGCTCATTCCCAAGGGTGCCCACATTATAGAGGTTCGACCGTATACCTAGAATATTGATCGAGTATATTCAGTCTACATGATGTAGATGAAAGATCAAGGTTATAGCCAAGTTTCTGACTCTTGTTTGCTGCACAAGCATAAGTTTTAATGCTGTTTGCTACTAAGTGCCATTACTGTTTGTCTGACTGGATAAGAATATTTCTTTTGTTAATATGAATTCTTTACATCCACATACATAATAATTTGTGATCGATTATGCAAAAATGCAACAAATTTAATTGATGATAAAAGAAAACAACCAGTTATCAAAATAATCGATTAATTGGCACACCACTATTGCATGCCATAATACTGCAGCTCTTCGTACGTTTATATGCTTCATGAATCAAGAAGCAAAATATTGTTCAGTGGGCAATGTCTGAAAGACATAGTTATGGTTTAACAACTACATTTCTGAGTAAAGTTTGTAATCTACCAACCATCCAACCAATCAACCAAGACAAAATCTTAACACCTTCTTGTATGTGCATGCGAGTGTGTTCTGGTGTGTTTGTATGTATGTGGGTGTTTTTTATGTGTGCGTGTTTTATTATGGGAATCATAATATCTTTAATCAATAAATGTTTATTTAATCAAAGATATTAAGATCCCTGAGAGGTTCAGAATCGATGTTATTTGCCGCCGGTGGCTGCGCATGCTGGTATTAGTGTCTTCTACTGCCAGAAGATGGCGTTAGCGTCCTGTTGTGGCTTTTATCAACTCTCAGTAAACAAAAATCCACACACAAATTCGATAATCACATTGGATGATGTTTTACTTCTGATATTAACCAAAATGGGGACATATCATTTTTTTAAATTTCTAATATAACTTGAAATACGTACGATGGGCTTTATATATGTTTGGTTTAGTGAACAGAGTACTCGATCAGTGACAACAAGCACCAGGAATGACACCTGGTGGACTTCCAATATATTAAAACACAGAATTAATTTTGCATCACAAGGCAGTAAATTTTTACTCACATGCACGGAGCGGCCACCGTCAAGGTTTCACACATCGACATAACATTGATAATGTAATGACTGCTTTAAATGACTAAATTGCACCCTTTTAAGATGCCAAATTTTATTCTTAAGGAACAAGACAGATATTTTATAATAACACTTTTTATTTAGTCTTACTGAAACGAATTATTTGCATAATCACATTACGAAATTGATCACTCTGACTCGTCAGGGCAATCGTCAGTGTAAGTAAAATAATTATTTTTATTTCTGATCCCTTCACGACAATCAAGATGCAATTACAGTGAAACCTGATGGGATTGACCAAAAGCTGTCTTAATTCACAGGTGATCTTATTGGACAGGTCAGTTATAACCAACTCTTTTGGTTCCGGTTCACTCAAGAATTGTCTTAATAGGCAGGTGGTCCTCTTAGACAGGTTGGCTTTTAGGCAGATTCCACTGTGTATAGCATATAACACGATTTATTTCTAAGGCCACCTATACAGGAAAATGTTCAACGAAATCGCCGCTTTCATTTTTTAAGTGTTACGTTTTGCCAACTACCTTCAGATCCCCGGGAATGTTGCTATTATTCCTTGTAAAAGGTAGGACTGGATCGTTATACAGGTGTATTCATGCTAATCAATACGCCACGTAATGACAGCTAACAGATAAACATATAATGGATAAAACTCTAAGCTATACTGTAAACTTAACTAATCATAGAGCTACAATCACTTTTTTATTATTATTTTCAGCCTTTTAAGACTCAAAACCAAGACCAAATGTGTGTCCATATGAGAAATGTATATACGCACGTCAGTGAAAGAAGCGAAAATAGAGGAATATTATTGATGGTCTTTGTTATGGATGGCATTATAAATTGCTACCATTAAATTAATTATTTCATGTTATTTCCATTTTTGTGATCAAAGTAGGTCACGTATTTCGATGTATGATTATTTTACCCCTAATTGTTTCAATTACAAACACAGCAGTATCAACGCTAATTGGACGTTCGTGTTCTACAATAGGTCAAACAATAGGCAGGACCTTGGAAAATCAATTAACAAAAAAATATAATAGGTAGAATTTTATATTCCCGGGCATATACGATAACTGTGTTAATACATGGCATGTATGCCATATAGAAAAGTTAAATATGTCATTTTAAAGGAACTGGAGTTTCATGTTTAATATCAAGCATAACAAATTATATGTAGTTTAACAGTGTATTAACATAATGTAACAATTTGTCATCTAGAGAACTTTTATTAAGGAAATGACACACAAGGAAAACTGAAGCTCATCGTTAATTCGTATCAGGTATCTCCTTTTTGTTGAGCTTGAATAGGCTGACAAAAAAACAAGTAAAAATAAAAAATATATACTTTTAAAATGATAAAATTTGGTGTTTTTATCCTACAGTCTGCAAGGTGACATATGTGTTTCCCTGATGGATGTTGCCTTTATAAAATTAATTAAGAATGAGTTGGACAAGTCTGTATGTAAGTTGACTCTCTAGGACATCAAAACGTTCAAAGCATATAAACCCAATTTTCATTAATGTTTTGTATAGGAGGTCCCGGCCAGTATTTCTTTTCAGATTAAGTAGGTAAATTTAGGAATCGGAATCGGATTTATAACAAGCAGAATTATAGATAAACGTTTTAATACAGATTTAAAGAAATTTCTATTTCAAATTATCAATTTCTAACTTCAAACCACACATCTACCTGTTCTTGATCTGGCATAGGCTGCGCCAACACTCCCTTTATAACACAAGCGCAAAACGTCCCTGGCGGCCGTATAACTAAAAAGACAGCAGAAGCCTTTAAAGACTGTGTAACAAGTGTAATGAATTAGAGCGAATGTAAGGTGACCTCTGTAAAGAGTGTAAGGCCTTGACATGGCAGGGTCAGATGAGAACTCACAGTTACGATTATTTCGGCAGAGCTGTCTGGTGCACTGCTGCATATTTTCCCATACTAGACACTATAAGCCTTATTATAAGGCTTCAAATGTAAACAACCTTAACATTTTGATTTACCTTACAATCATATATGTCATTGACCGAGTAGAATTCCATGGCACGCTGTTACTAAATCCTCTGGGTTTCAGGTGATATATTCCGGGGGCTGGTAGTACAATCTGAAAATCATAAAATGTATAGTTAAGATATTCGAACCAAGGGAATTAGAGTGTATTTTAGAGTAGGGGTCTCATATATTATTGCTAGCTGTATAGTTTCGGCGCTGTTTGTTTTCGGATTTAAACTCGTTAATTATTCTTTTTCCATATTTTCTAGGTCGAAAAAGGGGAACCCATCCCCCCCCCCCACAAACTGAATCTGCCCCTTGAGACCTTTATGTTGCGTTGCGGATTATAGCGGAACTTGTATGGTTTGGAAATCAAATGTCTGAAGACACTTTTAGTTGATACTAAATCATATTTTAAAATGACCTTAAAAATTTATATCGCATCGGATCCGTGTTCATATCTTAAAAAGACTTGTGTCCAGATTTCTCCTGATTGCTTCAAATGATCGTCCCTGGGAGGCAATACCCGTTATATTTCTACAGCTATAACATCTCTCAGTATTAATAATTAAATCAGCATTCTAGGAGACGTAATTGTACCGGCTGCACGACTTTGGCCCACTTGGGATTTGTACACTGGATGGAATACCCAGAAATAGTCCCAGCCAGGCCTGTACAAACGTTAATGGCATTTACGTACACGGAGCCAGAATATAGAATCACGCATTTATTCCATTATACGGATCAATTTACATTCCCGTCATCGTATACAGGGGTTTATTCCTCTGAATATGACAGGTCTGTTTAAAATCGATCCATCCCTAATATAAATATAACTGTCTGTCTGTATAAACATTTGCTGCAGGCCGTATTGGGGTTGGCACTATCTTCAGAAACAGTAAACTGAACACAGATCGTGGACACTGTTGCGGATGCAAGTAAACTTAACATATCGGCAAACGAGAACAACCTGTTTACAGGTACATATTTTCTTTAAGTTTTAAAATCAGAATAGCATATATACATTTATACAAAATTTTTCATGAGGTGAGCACATTTCAAGTTGATAAATATATTGATACCTTATATATTTTATGCTGGGAAATGATATATTTATATATATATATTATGTCTAAGAAATCAAACGATTGTAAGCAAACAGCCTAGAAAGAACAATTATATATATATAATATGATCTAATTTAGTCTATCTAATATTTAATTCTTACATGGAACAAGTCATGGTAAACACATGGGCAAACCATACAGTTTTAGGGGATATTGCTATTTCATAATAACTTAATAGTTTACTATATTTTAATGTGTTTTAATATAAGAAAGACTATTTATCGATACGTTTTATACCATTAGACAGAACCCAGAGCCAGGTTAAATGACACTTTACTCACAGCCTTGCGGTCACGAGTCCTTAACCATTATCCCAACAAACACTATACTACCACTATAACTACTGCTACAATTATACAACAACAACAACAACAACTACTACTACTACTACTACTACTACTACTTCTACTACCACTTCTACTACTACTAGTACAATAGTCTGTTCCACAGGTAGATACCTTTTAAAATTAGAAACCTTCAGGTTCTTCGGAATCTTGTGGTCAAGTGACATGGCGTCTGTTATGTGTTTCCAGCCTCACTTTCATTGTCACATATTTTAGAATGTTTATGATACTAAATAATTTATCAACAGCTTTTTAATGTAGTAGCTGTGCGCATGACCAGTGACCATAAACTTTTATCAATGGTGTTAAGACGTTGTAAAACATGTTTTCTCACATGATAGAAGATTTTAATGAATAACTTAAATATTTTTACAAGGTTACATGTTTTAATAAAATATTTTACAAGGTTAAATGTTAAATATTTGTTTCATTCCAATCAGTTAGGCTTATACTTCATTGCAGCTCACTCTTTGGAGCTGATATGAAAATATATGAAAATATTCCCTAATTTCAATGGACACCCCATGGTGGAACAGACTATACGATAATGAATTTCACTACTGCCATCACACTAATAAGTGCAACAAGATGCTGCATAATACGCCCGTCGCATATCTTGTGACCTCTGACTTCATTAAATACGCGTGAGTTTGGCTGAGAATGTTATTCAGATGAGAAACTGTATTGTTTAAAATTCATAATAAGTTTGATAAAAATCCATCTGATTTTTGGTAAGTCATCACGGCGCCACCAAAGTTTGGTGACCTCTGATCTTATTAAATATACATGTATATGAATGTTGCTGGAAATCGAACATGGGAGAGATTTAATATTGATTAATATTTTTATAGATTTGTCAAAATGGTTAGTTATCGCGGCGAAACCACAAAGTAGCCTATAGTGACCTCTGACTTCATTAAATATGGATTTTGTCTAAATTGAACTCGGGCGAGATAATCTATTGGTAAGTAGTTGCAGTGAGTTTCGTGAAAATCCATCAAAGCTCGCGGCGAAATTTAAAGTGAACGACCGGACGGACGGTATGAATGACGGACGGACCGACCGTGGGTTTACTATAACAAGTCCCGCCATAGACGGCATATAAAAACTACCGTAAATGCAAAAACATTTAAATATAAAAATATTGTGAATAAATAATATGGAAAGATAAATAGTAATAATTCGCTCGTGTCTTGGCATTGCCAACGCAGCCCCGGCTTATTGACCGGTTGCCTTGGGTACAATACGCCTTAGCTATGACGATAGATATTTCTCTTTCGTCTGATTTATTGTTACAAGTAATGTATAAATAATTAAATTAATGAGTTAATTAGCAGTTCAGAAATGAGGCTTCTAATGCATCATATAAAGAGTAATGGTTGATTTTATGTACAACCTTACGGCTAATGGGTTCTTCAGTGGCAATAGCGTTACTAGTTAACCGTCCTCAGTGGAACAATATTCCTCCGACACTCTTTATGCCTTGATGCCAGTTGTAAACTGCACGGGTCTGAGCAGACGTCGAGTCACAATTCTTGGAAGTGCATTTGACACCAAATTGGAATTATTTGTGTAGGATATAAGGTCTAATTTTCCTCCCCGTTTTGTTCTTTCTCTAAAAAAAGGGAATCTCTAGTAATAATGCTTTCTGGAAACTACCGGCAAGCTAATCTTTCCGAATTCACTTTTGTTTCCCAGTGATAATTTTTTAATTACCCATGAAACCTTAAATTAGTAAAATATAGGGTGCAATAATTAAATCAACCTACATTTTTTACTTTTTTTCTTTTAATTTTTAACTAAATCAAATTAAGCGCTGTTGGCGAACTGTATCATTTGCAGGCGGCAGTATTTGAACCAGGCCCTATTCAGTGGAATGCCAGATCACGTGCAGTCGTGATATTCTGCAGATACCACATATCTTATTGTTCAGATAATGACCACTAGATGTCACTTAAGCACGAACCTGTTTCTGTCTCTTCTTGGGGGAATATTTTCGAGCATTCCTTATCCGACTTATACCTTAACCTGAGAGATAAGAGTAAAGGGGGTTTCCCCCCACACATAAATTTGGCATAAGTTCTCGCGTCAATGTGTATTCGTCCAGGCACCTTGACCGTGAAACGTGACTTGAGTGACGGGACACAGCCCTGGATATCTTAATTGTCTCATCACGACATGGACCGATAATAAGAGAAAGGGCATGGGTAGTTTCCCGATAAGCATTCGGAACACCTCGGCCAGCCTTTGCCGATCAGGCCTCGGATGAACGTATGGTCCAATGATACACCACCGATTATGGTATAGTTCGCCGGAAATCCACTGGCTTGCCAAATTTTTACTGACTCGTCAAAGAAAATATGACAGTTTTCACATTTTCACAATGAATACATACATTTGGCGTAATAATGTGTATAATAAGGGCCACGTATGTTTCTGAACGTCAATTATGGCCAAGTTCCGGTTGTAATTTAACCTGAAAGTTCAGTTTATCATAGATCGTCCACAAGCCAGGGGTTGACTTCCGGTCGTAAACTTTATTCTCGTGCGGGCAAAATCTGTATACCTTGTATTTTCCTCTATTTCTTGAATCAATGTTGCATTATCGCTTTAAAGGTGGAATATTTAAGGGATGGCTGTACCCGTGCTTAAAATGCATAGCTTCGTTTTTGCACATGATGCCATCGCACCACACAAGTGCAGCTGACCTGACCCTGCCCGAATACTGTCCTTTTGTATACCCGTGGCTAAAAACCAACGAGTGTCCCGATAAGACAGATATTTTTGAAGTGTAAGGCGGGAAAATATAGAGTTAGCTTTAGCTGTAATATTTTTTTAAGTGTAGAAAGTCTCTAATTAGCTAAACAAAGAAATACAACTATGCTGTACAGAGAGAGCGGCAGCTTACTTATGCCACCGCCGACGGCTCGAGGTCCCCCAATCAGTTCCAAACCTGAAAACCTATCCCTTGACCCATGGACAATATTTTATTTGAAATTCGTTGAAAACGTTTGAAGATATTGTGCAGTTAAACGTACAGACAAACATATAATAAATGCAAAACATATACCATATGTTACATATAACATGCATAAGACCAACAGATCTGAATAAGGGCAGATGAAGATAAGAATAACAACAAACAGAGATTATTCAAATTTATGTAGTTATTTTTTTACATTATTTGAATTTCACAGACTTTTATGTAACAATCAACTGTTGTTTCTCTCTGTCTGTCTCTCTCTAATGCCATTGTATGTGTATTATTCCATTACCTGCATCAATATCAATTTATCCCCCACCCTCTCTCGCTCTCGCTCTCTCTCTCCCCTATCATAATAGTAAATCGTTAAAAGGTCTCTCTTATTCAGTACGTCTCTCTCTCGGTGATCAGTATAAACCTAAGCCATGGTCTCCGCTTTTTTTAGAATACAACAAACGGCATCTGATAAAGAATTCCTAATCCCCGTCCATTGATAATTCAGTTCCCTAACAAGATCCTCAGAAGTTCAGGGGTCAAACGTGTTCTATACTTATCCCATATTGAAGGACTTCTGTCAACATCTTAGGTCGCTGATCATCCACATAATAAGGAATACCAAACTCTTAATGTCTGTGAGTGAGATTAAATGTCTGAGTATCAACGTTATGTGTGTATCCTTGTGTCTTGAGAGAATAAGTATCCTGTGAGCTATGTTTGTGACGGGCGAGCCGCGGTGTGTGCCGGCCGGTTTACAGGTACTTGTGTTTGCGCTCTCATGATTAGATGACCCTTCAAGTGGACAAATGACCGTCACATTGTCACATAAGAGTCCTGTTTGACCACAAAACTGCTAAGGCAACTGTATCCTTCACTGGTCATTCTCCTTGACCTAAGAAAGGGATCTCTGAATAAATCTGATCGGGAGAAGGCGATCTTTCCTGCCTGAGCCTTTTGTGCCCCAATAGATATCACCCAATAAATCGTCTGAATTATTGATATAAGGCGTGTTGGGCATTTCTCCAGTTTTCAGTTGAAGAAAAAACCTATATCAGAATATACTGTCCATTTAAGAAATATAAGTAAGTTATCTAGGTATGTATGATTCATATTTGTTATAAAAATTATTTCCAATGATTAAACAGTTAAAAATAAACAATAAATAAACACTCACAGTTGGTGGTGTGTGTCTTCATACATTCTTTATTGCTTTATTATATATATTTAACTAATAATTTAGATAATTAAGATAATTCCGAAACTAGTGTGTTTAACTGCACCACAGGCATTATTAAATTAATTTTGAATTTAAAAATAGTATACTTTATAGAAATAAAATAAAAAATAATGTAGATATATATGATAAACTATATGATGAATATAAATATATACTGTATACAAATAAATTTTAATATACAATGTATATAATTATAAATAGGTACACACACACACACATATATATATAGGGGCTTATATATGTTTGTATTTGTATAAAAAATGTTTTAGCAGATATGAACTGTCTTTCTAGCGATGACATTCGTTGTTTTTTAATTTTTATGAAACAAAAATAGGACTGTAATGTAATAACATTAAAGCTCGTCCCATGTGTTTTTTTTTTCACAATTTGAAGGGACTGATGTTTACAGAAATTATGCTAAAATAGACATATTGTCAGGGCTTTAAAATGGTACAATTATTGGATGCGTTATTGTTCGTTAAGGTACCGATACCTGTCAGCTTGACGGCAGCGTCGGTTAACCGGGACATAAACATGTCAAACCCCTAACAGTGCACGCTGCATTGTCTGTATTGTTGGATTTAAAAAATTGAAACGATCACAGAGACATCTAACAAAGCCTAAATACATCGTATTGACATATTTACGAACTGAACGCTGACGCCACTGTTGCCATAGAGATTCTTTATTTCAAGTTTGTCAGTAAACTTTTTAAGTTTTAAATCTTCTCCATTGGAAAGAGAGGTAAGCGTGCGCGTATATAACCTAACTCTAACATAATGTTTCACGATATTTTTTTTTCATTGCTTTCGTTTAAAACCTAATTTTACACATCCATAGACCGCTTTGGTTTCTGTTCACATGTATCTCTTTGTCGCTCTCTCGCTCTCTCTCTCTCTCTCTCTCTCTCATGTGATGCTTATTTCACATAGGGTTTAAGTACAAAATTAACAAAAGCCCTTTCATATAAGAAGAACACGTAAATGAACCTTTGTGCTTTGCTGTACATCAAAACAATATTTGAGCCATATTACGAAACTATAATATAATAGCAAGATATGTGACCTGGGAGCAGAGGCACCATAATAAGGTAACGAATACGTCGGCATAATTAATCTTTTCTTCGGGACTAGAGACATTTGTTGGTGGAGAGTGACACTAAGTGTTTGGGTTGTTTATGTCGAAAATATCGTATTTGTTGTATGAGAAATTATAAAAGTAAAAAAAAACACAAATAATATATAAAGCATCTTTATATCCGCTTCCTTTTAAGTCTGTGACATGTATCTAGTTCCACATAATGAATTCTAGCTACAACGCTGGCTCACTGGGCCCGAGCACAGCAGATGACCGTTACTCCTAGAGCGTATGTACGTGGAAAAGGTCACTGACCCTGGTGACCCGTTGAGTCGCATACCCCTTATACAGAAGGAGTTATCTCCAAACCTTGATATCTGCTCTAATTTCTCCACCTGTCTACCTAGAAAACTGGAAGTATCATAGATACTATAACTACTGGATTGTAAAATACCAGGTCAAACCGTCTGGAACGGCAGATAATAGACAGTAGAGGGGGAGTGGTCTGGGCGATCTGAACCCCTCCATTTTCAGCCGCCTCAACCCTTTCAAGGACTTCAAATTAATTTTTATGACCTCAACCCACCCCTTTTCTGGACACTTCTGTAATTGTTCTCTCATCAGTCTTCCTGGGTTGGACTCCCGCCTTTTCCAAATCCCTGGATCCCACCCTGATTAAAACACACAAACACACGTGTATGAACACATGATAGTCGCCCTGTTCGTCGAGGCCGACTATAGAAGTTGATGAACCCTCCAGCGTGTTCAGTAATAATATGTCATTGCGCTCTTCAAGTCAGCAGGGTCCACATCAGCAAATATCCATGCTCAATATAAACCTTTTATTGTTGGTGTACTTTTCCATAAAAAAATCGATGCGAGGCGGAGATACACGGGGCTTGTCTAGTGAGGAACATTGTTAATGCAACGATCGTTCCCGGGGAATTACGCTAGGCGTGGTATCGGTTTATTAAGAACAAACATATGACAAGTGGACAGTCGCCCAGGTATCAGGCCTCTGGGATGAGCATCTGGTACGTGTGGTCGCTAGGACATCTGTGTTGTGACCCCATAGTTACGGCCTTGGCGTTTTTGCTTATGCGCTAGATCAGAGAGGAACTGGTCAAACAGGAGGAACATTTAATATGAAGAAGCTCAAACTACTAAGGGGTAGTTCATGGCATAAAATACCTGTAACTGGATTTATGATCCTGGAAATGTAGGGTTTTTGACGGTTACACCTGGTTAAGTAAGACAATACAACTGATGAACCACTGAGCATACTGACGAACTATAGCAACAATTTGAAGGTAGGTTAATTGACACACTGGTGGCTGTTCTGCCGCAGTTAAGCAGAGCACATTTTGAATTATTGACAGGTGCGTTGATAAAACGACCATTGGTTTAAAAATAACAATGTAATTTAAATTTCCCTAAAACTTTGTTGTGACTATACAGACATACAGGGGACATGCTCCACAATTTATCTATTATAATTCGTTAGTATATATCAACCACCGCTGATGGTTGAACTTGCCCATTGGTCTGTTCTTTCACCAGTTTTCATTTGTTTAACCAATTCATTGACCGAATAAATTGAGACGACCGGAGATATAGATGTAATCTGAAGTATGGATTGCTGTATCAATGCCGGCTTAGTGGCTGAGAACAATTAAATGTACATCAATTTGTTAAAACGCGGCCGTGCTTGTGGTGGACTAGACGGAAGTGTGCAGCAGAGAACAGGAGCTACACGTTGCTAAATTACCTGGAGTTCGCTTCTGCCTCCGGTAATAGTATAAAAACCCATTAGACTCTAGCATGAAAATTGTATTCTCCTAGTGGACATACGGAAAAAGATTCCATTCTACGTAATCTTGATCGATTAACCGATTTAAGGTCCAACCTCACAGTGACTGCACATGTATGTTAGGGGTTTGAGGGAGTATTAAGATCCTGTGAAACGCGTTTATGGAGTCCAGAAAAAGACCAATTATAGATCATGGTATATATACAGCCGCAAATTGAGGAAATCAAGGAAAAATGGACGACGTATGGAACGAGTTTTAGTGTGATAACTTATTCTGATCAATGTCTGTGTTTGTGTGTTGATACCTTCCTAAAGAATTCTCTAAATATTGTCTTTAACAGTAAGCATAGAATTATAAATTCGCCGCCTAGGCGTGTAAAAGTTGTGTAAATCATTGCTACAAATAAAGCCTGATGTCCCGCTGAGGCTTTACCCCGCGGGACAAGAGGTACACGATTATTTACTTGTCAAGGACAATGTAAAACAATTACGCCAAGGTCGACGTGAGGCTGGCTCCCGTTATTTCCTGGCAGGCTGCCTTCAGTAAACGTCCCGGAGCAGAAAGTAAAAGAAGCAGGCTGTCCCTTTCAGTAAACAGCATTTGACTGCGTGATTACAACCTTGTATATCCGGGGCATGTATAAACCATTGTCCGCATCTATATGACAGAGATGTCCCGATTGATTTCAGATCCCGCGGGATCTAGCTGAATGCGGCTACATTATTTTAACAGCGGGGAATACAGTGAAACAGCATAAACGGGCTGGCGCTCGTCAAAGTGTATGGAAGCAAGTAGTCGATACCCACTGTATGAACCAGATGGACGAGAGAACGTCGTAACCGTTACATGTGTTCACTGAAATGCGGTGTCGGAAATTCTCGAGACGGGTAGGTTTTTAGTACGGCTGGCCTGTGTGGACAATTTGCAAACCATGTTTGGCGGTTAAATAGTAGGCCATTAAGGTATTTTTTTGTATAACACTCCGGCGGTTTACATCTGGACCACAACACTTGTGAAATCTGTCAGATTCCCAAAGTAAGACATCTTTATATACGTACAATTATAAATTTATTGATATTTGCAAAAATGAAATTTCACTCTGATGATCTGAGATGCAGGATAATTAAGCCCCTCAAATGTGCTGTTTTATTTATAATAAATTTAAGTTCAGCATTACCGGTATTACTTTTGTTTCCAGGAGGAAAATATCTATTGATATTTTAAACTTCTATAGTCTACAGATCTTTCTGAAGAGGCACCAAAAGTATCCAAAGAGGAACGAGCAGGCACACAGTGCTTTCCTTAAGGAGGTTATTAGTTATAAACAGGTACTTCTCGTACTGTTGGCATTGCCTAATGCCTAGTGGATGGGGTTTGGTAAGGAATATCACCAGCATAACATGTTATTATTTAGTAAAAAAACACATTTTTGATTATTCATGCAGGAGCCAAGGAACAAACCCCTAGTAACTGCATTATACCGAGATCCCAGAGTAGATCTGCAAAGCCTAAGGAATAAATTTGAGTGGTTTAAAAGTAAATAAAAATAAACACAAATCTTTTCCTCTTTTATTAGGTCATTAGACCTCCTTGCTTAGTTGTAAGTTCATGTTTGGGTTTATTCTCTTGTGTGGTACAAGTATATACTTTCCTTCTCCATGGGCCTATCCTCATTCAGGGGGAAGAACTATACTGGAGAATCAATCTTATATTCAAGCACACAGGTCACCTTTTGTGATAATCATATATTACTGTTCTGGCCCTGGGAGCAATGGAGTTACAAAGTAACGGTGAAAGGGTTGCTTGAATATGTTATCTCATATTCATATCTGGTTTTTAATGTCAGCTTGTATATAACGCCACTCAAGTGAAATTATCTTCATTTTTATTGTTAAGCTTGCTCCGTGCAATACATTAAGTGAATCTGAGTCGAAATCCCACTTCTGACACCAAAAAGATTAACGCGTGAGGTAATAAACACAATGCTGGTTAATTGGTCGACTGTCTGTACTGCGATATATTTCCAAATAATCTCAAAAGTACTATAGATGAGGCTAACTTTCTACATTGCACTCTGCATGACAGCTTAAAGGGTCACATGTGTTCGATAGGGTGACAATTGTTCTATAGACAGAGGACAAGTTGACTGACGCCAACGTCGATGACCTCGGAGATTCACCTTTAGAAACATTAACTTGCTTTTTAACATTCTGTCTCAGAATACTGAAATCCAGTCGGCTTAAAACAAATGACACGCAGATTTCATCCTTAGTCAACAGCATGTTTGACCAGGTCATTTAGGTATCGTTCGAAAAAATCAGAAACGTTCGGAGAAGAATTAGACTAAATGAAAAAGCTAACAACTAATTAGATATTATTATTATCTAACATTTATTTTAACACCCCTTTGATAAACAGAGCTACATATTTGGTGATAAACCAGTCATTTAAAAGAAGGAAATCACTGGATAATAATGACAGACGGATGATTAAGATAAAATTATTACCTGTTTAGACTGCTAATGCTTGCGTTACAAGCCATAGCACAAAGGACAGACGACAATGTCCCACGCTTTTGATCGATGTGTCGGGGTCAGAGGCTTCCGTTTTACGCTCGCACCTGTTGTCATTAATTGGGATGACGGTCGTCATAGTGACGCGAGGCTTAAGTGGGCTGCATTATCTCCCATCCCACTATTTACCTGGTTACCTTTGATTCTGTGGCGCTGCTGGGAAAAAGATTGCAGTCATTCACACCTGCAGTGAAAAAGCAGTCGTATTTAGTCTCTTGCTTATATGAATACATGGTGATTCAGGAAATAATGTCTCTTAGGAGCAATGGGACGTAGTGTCACAGGCCTGGGGAGCACAGTCACTGTCAACCGTGGACCAAGAATGTGACAACAAGGAAGCAGATTATAGCTCTACACGGGACCTTTATTTAACAGGACCAATACACTGATGATGTGAATGTTCATGTAGCGTTAATTCACAGTGCATTATCGTATGCATCAGGATTTATATACCAAAGTGATGATCAAAGATTGTCTTATATATAAGTATATCTTGTACACCCTTTCATCCTGCTGTAGTTTATCTAATGATTACCAGATGAATGTTGGGGCATGGTGTTTATTGTCACATTTGGTCTATTCTAGGTAGTGGCACGTAGTAGAACGCCGGAAGTGGCACGTTGTAGAAAACCGGAAGTATATTCTTTACCGGATTTATTTTGGTGACCTTGGTGAGTATAGCCTTTCTCTTTCTTTCACTCCTCCCCCCCCCCCCCCCACTCTCTATATATATTTAAATATGTCTGTGTGTGTGCGCGCGTGCATGTGTGTGTCTGTGTGAATTCAACAACCAAGCACGTTGAATGTGTAACATGCTTGCTCTCTCTACCTCCTATTTTCTCTCTCTTTCTCTCTCTCTTTTCTCTCTCTCTCTCTCTCTCCTTAATTTACATTAAAGATGGACATAAATCTAACTCATTCCTATCTCCTTTGTATTTTACACAGCAGCGCTGGTGGCAGACTCCTCTAATCTTCACGGCATTATCGTTGTGGAAATTTGCAAAATCTTATCAATATCCTCCTTTATTTAATTTTTTTATTATTTTCTTAAACGCGTTTGGTAACTGAAAATACATAAACATGGTGTGTTGTATGGCCAGCTTAGGGGTTTACAGTGGTTATACTTGCAATCATTCTGTTAAACGCCAGTTAATCTGTCAGACTCGTCACAGCTGGTGGAAGGCAGACCTAGATACATCCCGATTATAGCAAACACTGTATCAGGCCGTGTCGTAAATAATATGTGGTTAGACTACGAATTGGAAGTAGCCCCCCCCCCCCCCCCCCCCCCAACAGAAACATCAGTATCTTCAGGAAACGGGCCAGTTGCATGCTCTCAACAGTATTAACATCAAGTACTAAGTATTTAGTAGCACGTATTAGCTTACGTTTATACCTGTGAAGTCTCTACGCAAATGAACTTTCAACACTGGCATCGAAACAGAAAAGCCAATTATCGCATTACAATTGAAAGTATTCCTGTAACTGGTGTTGTCGTTTAAACCAAAAAGTGACTTTCAATACGGCGTGATTTGTTAGGGTCGTATAGACGGCAGAGACATACACCAAGGTAATTCTTGGCATGCATTCAGCGAAGAGATCAATTCAATTAGTTTACTATGGATACACAACTATATTTGTAAAATAATTAAAAGTTATCGGTTGGTCAAGTAATTCCAGTCTACTTTTGGAAGACTATAACAGGTTTTGATTCTTGGTAAACGCATCCAGGCAAAACATTTCTTGTCTTCTGAAAGGGACTTTTACTTCTTGACTGTTCGGTTGTCAGGAAAAGCTGTAAGTTGTAAACTTAAATTGAATGAAGGAAACTGAAAGAACTTTAAGTGTGATCTTGGTCTCACCAGTATGAATATCGCCTGACATCTACAAAGTATTTCTTTAATATATGACTGACAATTGCCATTAAGAACGAACTCATTGTCCTTTCGTCCCTCAATTGCTTTTCGCCCATTAATGAGGATATGCAATAATCATAGCAAAGTTATTGATATAAATCACCACCCTTATCAACTCGGTCATCTGGTTGGCAAAGCAACCCGCGCCTTTCATTTGATAAGTTTTAATAAAACAGATTTTTAATATTTGAAAAAGCAATGGAGGATTGTCAGGCTCATTACTGCCAATCAAAGTAATGTATCTATGGAGAAAGATTAAATCCTAAATCTAAGACGGGACGTATTATGGTATACCCACGGTATAGGTCCGTCCGTACTTTAACTTTTAGTGCCGCCGCGATAACTTACCGATGCTTTGGTGGATTTCCACGGAACTCAGCATAACAACAAACTAATAAACTATCTCGATTGAGTTCGATTATGCATATTTAATAAGGTAAGATGTCACAAGGCTACTTAGTGATAACTTAATTACCAGGAATATGATGGAGTTTGATTAAACTCAGAAATATTGATCAATATAATATCTTGCCTAAGTTCGATTTCCATCAAAATCAAAACCTATTTAATGAGGTCACCACACTGTGGTGGCACCATGGTCTTTACCAAAAACCTTAACTTCATGGTGGTGCCGCGATAAATGAGGAGGAATACAATAGATTTTGATAAAACTCAACAGACATATTAATCAATATAATATCTGATATATATTATAATACATATTTATATTTATGAGTTCGATTTCCAGCAAAATCCATGTATATTGTATGAGGTCAGAGATCACCAGATTTTATGGCACCATGGTCATTTACCAAAAATCTTATCGATTTTCATGAAACCCATTGAAACTATTAACCAATGGATAAATTCTCACCTGAATTATATTCTCAGCTAAACGCATGAGTAATGAGGTCAGAGGTCACCAGATACGCAACGGGCGTATTATGCACCATTTGCGGTGCTCTTGTTTAACTATGCGTTTTGAAAAAAATACAAATAATGTTTCCGGCAACTTCTTCATTATATTTCTTCCGATAATAACCGCCGGCTCGTTTCAGATTTGGTAAGACTGTAAAACACTCATGAATGAACATACCAAACGCTACCAGGTTCAAGCATCTGATAAATTAAGAAAGCATCAATGAAAATAATGAATCGTGAAAGTGAATCCACACAACATTCATTGAAAAATTGTAATGAATATGCAGCTTTTTCTCGAGATGGTGTAATGTTACGTAGGTTGAGTACTCTGAATGAATAATTTCATTGTCCTTTTAATATTTAATGTCAATACTGTCAGTCATGCCAGGTAAAAAGGTAGCCACATATAATGTACTGAATGGCCTTTATGCTGGGCCATTAAATGAAATATTAAATCGTTAAACCGCGGCAACCCGAGATTCTTCAGGATTTAATGGCAAACAGATCCATTTAACACATCGTAAAGCACGTATGTCTGGAAATGTGTCAAATAGTAGTAAACCCGCACCGGCAAGTCATTCATATCCTCTCTCTCCATCTGTCTAGTTATTTATCTGTCTGTGAAACTGCATGCCTTCCCACTGTCTATCTGTCTTTCTTTTTGTCTTTTTAACTGTATTCCTAGAGATACCTCTGTGTGAATCTTTTTCCTGCTTTCGGTATTTGCCTTTCTGTTTCTCCGCCTGCATTTTATGCACGCTTGCCCTGTCTCCAACTATTTGTCTGCCTGTCGGCCGTCCAGCGGTACTGTCTGTTTGTCTGTCTCTGTCGCTCTGTCTCTATCTGTATTACGCTATCTCTGTCTCTCTCTCGCTGTGCCTCTCTCCCAATCGAACTAAGTGAATTTACGCAATGAAATAACAAGGAAATCCTAAGGAGCTACTAGTCTATATTTAAAGAAAATTCAGTTTGAGAGGAAGCACATGTGGAAAATATCATAATAACCACACTCAAAATAAAATTTTTCTGGACATTAAAGAACAAATATGAAGGCACTATTTAAACATTTTCCCTGTAAAGATATGTGGTAACTGTAGTCAGTGACTTCTAAACCATACCGAATACTATTGCACTCAGTCAGGTCCTAAACAGCCTGAGCCAGTGGCGCCAACCGTTGGTACTTTAATGAAATATAGGCCGCAGGGACTGTTGCGATATCGTCCTTTTAGTATTATGTTCGGTAGCAGTGATAAATATCATTTAATACAACAGATCTGGGATGTCTAGTAGTCCCTTGCAGGGGAGGGGGGGGGGTATATATCCCCCTCCACTTTTTGGCAAGGGGGATGGTCAATAAAATCACCCCCCCCCATCCCCACCACAACCACTTTTCAGAAAATATTTACAAATTGCAAATGAAATATATTTAAAAAAATAGATGTATATAGACGTTTATGAATCATCTATGAAATATTTGATCTGAACCATATTTTCTTAAACCTTATACTTAATTGCAATATATATCAAATGTGATAAAGTATATATATATATATATATATATATATATATATATATATATATATGTATATATATATATGTATATATATATTGTTACGGAACCTAATAATCAGATATCAGATTCTGTAACACTAGGCAGCGTGAAATGTCCAGGGGAATGAATAAAGTCAGTGGTTTTTTGTTAACAAATAACTATAATTTATTCTTAAAACAACCCTAACATTACAATACACTAAATCAAAACAATTACACAGTATAACAGCAGAATAACAACAAATCAATACAATCACACAGTAAAATAAACAAAGTCCACAGTACCTGGATACCACCACTGTCACAGCGATAAGCCCTTTAAAATGTATAAGCCGGACGAAAAGTTCACACAAAAATTTTCGGAGAATAACAGTCCAATGTAAAGCTCTTGTAACAATCCCGAAAGTAAACTGAAGACCAAATAAGATTAATCCAGAAGAAAATCTAAAGAAAATCTATAATTGCCGCACTTTTCGGAATAGGTCCCACAAACCGACATACACGCTTCTGTGTCAGCTGGAACATCCTCTCACCTCTCTCTCGGCTCTAAAACACAGCCCCCTATTTATAACTTTTCACCTCCAGCCGAGAACCTTCCATTGCTCTAATATTCTAAAGAATCTAACACAGTACACACGTTCAAAGAACATACCAGAACAAAGAACGCTGTGTATCTAGGGTTCAACCAATGCGGATTAAACCGAGCCTGCAACACCAGGCCAGGCGAGGCCGCTACAACACAAGCTACGCGTGGCACACAAACAAATGCCAACAACACATGGAACATCCGTGCGCACAATAAAACAATGATCTGGCACCTGTAACAATATAAATTTGAAATATGTCACACAGTCGCTAATATATTTGAAATGTGTCATGCACACGGTAAATATATATATATATATATATATATATATATATATATATATATATATATAAAACATATATATATTATATATATATATATATATATATATATATATATACATATATATATATATATATATATATAATCAATGTAATACACATAGAAGTTCAATACATCACACTTTATACGATGCATATTATATATATGTGTGTGTGTGTGTGTGTGTCTGTATGTGTGTCTGTGAGTCAACCTCGACCCCCCCCCCCCCATTTTGGAAGATAAATTGACGCCAATGGTTCCTTGTGACCAAGCCTACCGTCCCTCCGGAAATAGTAGTCCAAATTCATCGCACCAACTGCCTTTTGATCATATATTATATAATCAATGTAATACACATAGAAGTTCAATACATCACACTTTATACGATGCATATTATAAATAAATTTATATATATATGTGTGTGTGTGTATGTGTGTCTGTGAGTCACCCCCCCCCCCCCACCTTGGACGATCCCTTGTGACCAAGCCTACCGTCCCTCAGGAAAGAGTAGTCCAAATTCATCGCACAAACTGCCTTTGGATCTTCGCGCGTGCACACAGACACTCACAAGCACATATATATTTTTACAACAAAGTGCCAACAGGTCTATTTTAAAGATGCTCACTTTTTAAATATACAATAAACTGATTTTATTTCAACAGATCTACATTCGTGGACCATACACAGGGATCTACAATGACAACTGAAGTTCGTCTGCCTGAGACCATCACCCGACCAGCATTTGGCGGGATCCACCCTGACAAAAGGCTTCAAGTGGTTGAAGAGGAAACGGAACCAGGCGAGGAGGTAGAAAAGTTCCCTCGGGCAAAGAAAGACAATCTCCAAGACAACAGGCTTCAAATGGTTAAAGAAGTAACGGAACCAGGCGAGGAGGGAAAAAAAGCACAGGCAGTTCCGAAGCTTACTTACAAACAAAGATTTCGACAGATTGCTATAAAGGTACTCACCAAGATAGTAACGGGCGACAGATCTGCACTAGAGCCAGATAAACCTGTCGCTGAAGACAACAAGGGGATTAAGGAAGATCCACAACTTGTTACTGATAAGGAAAGTGAGAATAAGGAAGCAAAACAAAGTGTTGTCTCTAAGGTTGAAAAAGTTGGCCCGGCTTCGATTGACAATGCAGATATTTTAAGCCCGGCCACAGAGAAACCCAAGCCACCTAAGAAGTTGGTGAAGAGTCAGAGTATGCCCAGGGTCGGACAGCGAGTCTATCGACCCAGCTTTGCAAGCATCGCGCGTCTCGCCAGGTTCCGTCGGATGTCGGGACTGTGGATACCTCCTCCGAAGAGGACGCCGAGTCGCAAACGGTTAGTGAGTGCCGAGTCTGATGTATTACCGGAAGATGATCACGTGGTCTTACCTGCTCTGCCTCGTTTTGGTGCTACACTCTCACCGGAAGCACAATACGCCATGCTTCGCGGATACGAGGACCTGATCATTTCAGATTTACGGGAGAGCTACCCGGACTCCGACCGCTTGCTGCATCGTTCTTCAACTCCCAAACAGGTAGCGCTGTCTCCCTTAAAAGACGAACACAGTATGCAAAGTCAATTAAATGTAAAATCATCATATCATCTCTCGGCGCCATCTTCAGCTCGTTCGGACTGGAGCAGAATCACTTCAGACACGGATATTTTCCGGTTTCCTCCGGTGGAGCCGGACCTGTCGTCGCGAACCGCACTCGAACGCATGTCCGATAATTCCGATCTTACCAGATCGGAGAGTGAGAAGTTGGCGCCCTCTAACGGCAAGACGCTGTCCAAAAGCAAACAGCTTCACCTCACCTACCGCTTCCAGCGCGCGATGAACATTGTCGACACCCTCAGAGTTAGTAAAGGCCATACCGTGACGTCACCACGTAACGTGACCGTAGCTAATCCCGTTCAACACTACCAGTCGTGGGCTAATTCCTGGACGAAGGAGTTTTCCATGAACTCTACCAAAGTAAGTGAACATAAATAATAGACATACACGACGTTACAATACATGTGATATTTTTGATTACATAATGCGGATGGAGCACAATAGTGCGGGGTACCAGTCTGAGTTGAAGACCCAGGAGCCAGTCAACGATAATAAAACGTTTGAAACAAAACTGTCGCATTTGTATAATACTCGCCTACACGTTGCTTGAACGTTCCTAATTATACACAAGGATGGTGTATGGACATATTTTTATATCTAATTTAAACTCTTCCGTGTCAACTCTTTGACTACACTAGTGTTAGGTGTTCCTGTACACTCTATATTAATTATAATCAGTGATACCTAAGTCAGGCAGTCAGGTACCCAACTCAACTTTTCACACATACATCCCACCCATACACAAATATATAATTTTGCTAGAAATGACTTAATTTGCATAAGTTTTTCTTTTGTAATAACAGACTCTGTATGATTGACATAATATGAAATTGCTGTGGCTAAGATTGTCCGTATGGAATGACTTTATCTGTTTGAAGGTGTGCAGGGGCGGATTCAGGTTTTAGGAAAGGGGGAGGGGTCCAACCCAGGAGGACAAATGAAAATTCTTAAAGAAAGGTCATCAGTTCCGGAAGGGGGGGGGGGGGGGGGGCAGGCCGCAAAATTTCGTCTAAAACCCTTAAAAAGTTTGCTTCGGACGGAAAAAAAGGGAGGGGGGCGGGGTGTCCGGACCCCTTAAAGCTTCTGGTGTAATCTCTGTTGTGTAATTTATATTACATAATTCCCATATGTTTAGAATGAACGAAAGAAATGCAACATATAAACATTCACCTTGTTGGTTCTATGATTCAGACGTGCAGTGAAATTTCATTTCCCAAATTTGAAAACGGAGGTGCTTTGGGATTTACCTACCCGGTAACGAATTTTCAGGATATAACGTGCATCTATGTCTTTTGAGGCTAATATTGGAGACGTAGCCCTAAATACAGGGCAGACAACATGTGTTTGTATTTGTATTTTCATATGTTGTTGCATATCACAGGATTTTAGTAAACATGTTTTCATTATAAATGTGAGTGTTATCGTGTGCATGACAGTTCACGCGCTATGTTCGATCTCTCAAAATCGTCGAAGCTTACTTAAAAAAAAATATTTAGTGCTACCAAGCGTCAAAGCCATCTCCACACTTTGAGAAAAACCCTCACAATTCGTAAAGATAAACTACACTAGATTTTAACCTATTTAACCTATTTTCTTTATAACTTATGTGACTTTTTACTCCGGTAAACATTAATGAACCCTGTTAAGATAAATCCCTATTATGCCTCTTTGGATGGAAGTATGAGCTTGCTTGTCTACAAGCTGCTGAAACGTGAAAAAAAAAATCCGTGTAACCTATGGCTGTTCGCTGCATGTGTGCGGATGTTGAAAGGGCACGAGCAGCAAAGGCCATTCGAAAGATTTTTTGTTTGACTTGCCGCCAGATGTTCTTTATTGGATGTGGTTAAATTTTTCAAGCGGGCTCGATGGCTTGCATGATATAATCACTTGGATGTAAACAAAACGAATTGCCTGTGTGCGTTTATTGCCTATTTTAATTAAAGCTTCAAGTGATTATCTTTAGATAACAGACTTCAGATATCGAAATAGACCCGTTAAATGACAAATTTAAAAGAAAAACGCAAAACATACTCGAAAAATGGAATACTCGGTTTCTTGGATCGAACTATCTCTGGATTAGAACTCGACACAAGGACGGTAGCTGCATGACTGAATGTTGTATGAGGCTGAAATAACAAATCATATATAGATAGACCTAAGGTGGTTAGGTGTTATATACAAAGAAGTGCTATGTTTGTAGGAAAGGAATCGCACAGGATTTAAATATGAAAAGTTAGTAATAGCAACAAAGGAGAGAAATCAACATTACCCCCAATGTCTACCCGGTTCATTCTTAAGATTCACTCAACTTCCGGCCTATATATTGTTCCATATAGCTAAAGACTCGTCAATACACAGGTTTTGGTCTTCTTGGAGTGTTGATCTACAACAAAGGCAGCCGGACAAATTACTGTAGCCTGTGTTTGTGTATGCTAATAAGCCGATATTTAGAAACATACAAATGAGATTTACTTGTTAATGTATGAAGGGATCATTATTACTTCTCCCAAAATAGCGGACTGTTGTGTTCTCAGTATATTGGATGAGCTTTTCGTAAGGAGTGCCCGAATTCCTTAGTGTGCAAAGTCTTTGCGTTTCAAATTTACTTTCTAAAATAAAATACAATGTACATGTAAATTCATAAGCATGCGTCGCGTAGACTTAAGTTTGAATACGTACGCCTATATATTCTTAAACATTTGTCATGCAACAAAAATTAAACTGGCATTCGAAATTACAACAAAACAATTTTCCAACAGCATATTTGCATTTTTCTTACTCTACTGCTCTTGTCCAGTTTTTTCGAAGATGACTTTATAATGAAACATTTTCAAACACAGAGTTATTAATGAAAAAGGATACATTAATTTTTTATACGCCCGTCTACGACGGACATATTATGGTATACCCATGGTCCGTCTGTTAACTTTTAGTGTCGCCGAGGAAACTTCCCGGGACTTTGATGGATTTTCACGAAAATCAACATAGCAACTTACCCATTGATTATCTCGCCCGAGTGCGATGGGCAAACTCCACGCATATTTAATTAGGTCAGAGGTCACTAGGCTACTCCTACCGCCCACCCACACCCATCCAGAAAAATGTTCCAGCCGATTTTAAATTAACTCAGAATACTCTAATATATACTGTTGATACCATAATACTAGTATATGGCTTGATCAAATCATGCAGAATTAAAATAAGAAACAAAGATGTTGAGAAAAAGAACACATTTTCTTGCCTTTGTGTAACTGAAAAAAAGTTACAAGCTCCATATAAAACGGATTTTGTTTTTGTCCAGAAAGGCCTGAATTTCAAGCTTTTTTATATTTGGTGCATGGGATATGTCAACAATTTCTGTCAGTAATATAGTGACCTCTGTCTGCAGAATAGGGAACTACGTTCCCCATATCGAGCCGAATAGATGGAAGGCATGAGGAATTTCTCTCATGAACTTCATTGGGTCGTGTTTCTCCGGCTTTTTATATCTCGGTGGAAACAAAAATGTACACATTAATAAGACATAAATGCATCGCTTGGTGATCTACACATCACATGCAGGGCTGTGACACAATCGCGGGAATAAGGTCTACTGTGCATATGAATAACCCCTGCTGTCTGTGACGGATTTAAGCAAGCCCACTTGCATGGTCATTAAATGTGAAAAAAATTTAACTCTCGACTTAGGAAAAAGAGAGATTCAGTCCAGGGGATTAATAATAAAACCTAAAAATGGCCCAAACTTTAGGAAAATGGAAGGTGGGGGTCGCAAAAATTGATCTGAAACCTTTAAGATTACTGCGGCTGAAAAGGGGGTATAGGGCGGGGGGTTGACGGGGGGGGGGGGGAAGGGGATGACAGAATAAGGGGGGGGGGGGGCGGTTCCCCGTTCAGGCCGCTTCTGCTACTAACAAATTATGCATATTCCCGTTTCTTTCTTTGAAATAGCTTCCTTACCTTAAGCATATATTTAATTCATCTTTCTTACCATTCTTACATCAAACTATACTTCTTACAATAACTATATATGTAACTTACCAAAGATTTTCAAAAATCTGAATGCCCCCGCGTCCAATTCCAGTTCGCAAATGGAAATATCATCACTGACCAGATCTTCAAGTTAAACATACCGATGTATGAGTTTCTTGCCACGAGCACAGCGCCACAAAATAATTGTAAAAATATCTGTACATAGGCCTATATTTAAGAAACAGTATTTCACTGAATATCGATATTTATTCTAACTCTTAGAATAAAAAATTGAGCCAACATCAATCATTTCGGTACATTCCAATTCCTCAATAATACACCGCAAAATGTATATGTATATATATGTGTGTGTGTGTGTGTGTGTGTGTGTGTGTGCAGAACAAATAGGCCTGACTATAGAAATACTATAGACAATTGAATTGATTTATTTGAAGTAATAATGGTTCAGTTGATTGCCTGGAAATCTGCTGTTTGCCAGGAACGAAACTAATAAGGGCAAATGTTCATATAAAGAACAAACTATCGAGAGACATTTTATTTGTCTTGAGATAGCGTTGATATTATCTACGAGAAAACATGTGGAGATTTGGAGATGTGGAGACCATTCAATTATGGGATGCCTTATTGAATTGTCAACACTCCATAAAATTACAGCAAATTAATTGTCATTGAAGACGGACAAGAGACAATAATTGTAAGGAAAAACAGTTCTGGCACAGGGTTTTGTTATGTTTTGGTAGATTTTGTTCATGACATATAGCCGTTACGTTTGCGCGGAAAATAATCAGATAAAGATTGATATAAATCAAACACTATGAGAAATAAGCTGGAATTAATGTCCCCCGCTTTTGGACTCTTGTTGTTTTTCATGCTTTATAAGCAACTGAAATTATGACATGTGGAGAAAACCTTTAGGGTACATGAAAACTTTAACAGATGCACTATGACATGTGGACACATTGCAGACGAACATTAAAACTGAAACACATTGAGAAATAGGACCAATATCCACCATGACATGTGGAGATACCTGCAGGCGAATATAAAAACGAAAACACATTAAGACCAAAATTTGATAATTTTGTTTTTTGAGCTGGAGAGAAATGTTTTTCAGATAGACACTCCAAAAAAGAAAGTCCACCAAGGTGTGCATGAGAGCAATCTCTTACCCAAATTTGAATGAAATCGGATAATATTTAGGAAAGTTATCGCACAGAAACAAAAACCTGATGGACCGACAGACAAAGGGACAGACAGACAGACAGAAGCCAGGCACTCCAAAACCAATCTCAACCAAGGTAAGCTTGAGAACAATCAATGACCCAAATTTACATCATGTATTAAACATCGATTTTATATATTCTAAGAATGTCATATATATGTTACATTTCACATATGTTTTATTAAATCAAAGCATATCCGTATTCAGAATCGTGCCTGGTTAGCGTGTCTGGACAGGCACACCTTTTTTTTCGTTGAGATATTTACAGAGTGTTTAAATTTATATGTTTATATGAAATTTCATTCATATTGTAATGTGGATTTAAAAGCAGTTCTCTGTTCTCCCTGTTCATTAAAGGATAAAAAAGGAACCATATATCTTCGTATTTATTTTCAGAACATTATTCCCAGACAAAGTATGTAGCGTCCTGTGGAGGGTTTCGAGGACCTTGACCTAATTTATCGTACATTTGTATCTCAAAATTCCCACCTGCGATAGGAGGTCCTACGATAGCTCCGATACCCTCGATCATGACAACAAGACCAACGGATTTTGTCAGACGCTCTAGGCCGAACAGTTCCACCATAATGACAGGAGCAAGAGAGACAAGCGCCACTGAAAAAGCAAAACATGAAATGACGTAAAAGAAAACTTTGGTTCTAAGACAAAGTTTGTATCCAAATATATGTGCAATGCTTTAACGATATGTTTCATTTCATAGTGAAAATCTGACAGAATGTAAATAAACATCCTTTTTTTGGCAACCATTTAAACCTGTTCTTTTATCAGATCGGTTATACCTTTTTTCGATCCCCCTTGGGAACGGCGTGACTTTGGAGCGAACTGGTAAGGGTACGGTTTGGCTAATGTGTACGGATCCGTTTGGTTCCGGATGACTTGAGGGAAGGCACGAAGAGATCAAGGCACTCGTGTAATAGCCGAAATCGGGAGAGTATAACTACTGATTGAATTGGAATAAGGTGTGCCGCACCTTGTGAACTGACCAACATTGTTGTGTAGGCACTGTAGACACGTTTGGTATAAAGTACGGGCCGTGACATTCCGAGGTAACTCTTCATTGACTCGGATTAAAAGTCCGCCCTACTTGATTAAGAACATGGCGGGCGGCCATGGATGGCAAGATATACATGTACACGGAACCCGGTGGACTGATAGTGTGATCATGTTCTTATAATTCACTATACCGAGTCCTGTAGAACTATAATTCTTTCTTATTTGTTGATAAATACTTTGAATCAAAACATCTGACCTTTGTGTTATTGACTGTCATGGTATAATGTGGTAATTATAAAATCCGGCCAGTTAAAACATTGACCAGGTTAAGTCATCGATTCGGTCAATCTCCCAAAAACGAACCCGCGCGCGTAGCGTCAGGCTGGTTTACACATTTGCATATGACTATTACGCGGAGTCTGGTGCGCAGGTCTGAACAGGATATTATACTCCATTCAAAACTCCTGGGCTAAATGTTCTGCGCGATTATTAAGTAAGGCAAAGAGTACTTTATGACGTTTTAAATTATTCCTAGGAAAATAACATTTATATTTACAGCAATTTCCGCTGAATTACTGCGTTTGTTGCGAATATATTTCTTTTTGCTTTGACAAATAATCACTATGAAAATAGAAAGACAGTAAGGACTATAATACTTCTGTGAAAAAAAAAACTTTCAGTCGAGTGTATACTGACCGACTGCAGTTCCGAATATGGCTGAATAAACGGCCAGTAGCTCAAATGATTTACAAAAAGGCAGTAAAATTGTGGCGGCACCTCCGATGGTCAGGGAAGCATTGTAAATGAGCAAACAGTCGGCCCAGGGCATGTCCGCAACCCACCCGCAAAACACACGCCCAACGGTGTTACTGATACCAATAATTAACACCAGGAGTGCTGCATTGTTATGTGAGACGCCATTACCTACGGTGTAATCAGGCAAATACGTAATTGGTATGAAGTAGCCTGCAAAATGAAATTGACATAGGTTAGATAAAACCAAATACACTTCCCTTATCAGGTCTTACAATTTTACTTATTGTCCACTGCTCAAATATCCTAATAAATAATTTCAGCCTTGATGTCACTGTGAAATACCTTATTTTTTGGTTAAATTCAATGTACTGTATTAATTACACAGAGTAGTCTACTGACCTCTGACCTTATTAAATATGTTTGGATTTAGCCCAAAATAAACCTCGCAGCGTGACAGCCGTTCTCCCAGTCCTTAAGATATTTTAGAAGCAGACATCCACAGAGCATACTCAAACGACTCCATATAACTGTTACATTCAAATACCGAATATGTTAATAGATTTCTTCGTTTCTGAGATTTATAACATTTCTGTTGCTTATTCCGTTCTGAAAATCATATGCGCAAACTTGGATTTCAGATTTTTTTTACATATCATTGTGAACAAACTCGAAATAGCTAGCAGGGTGAACATTGGATTTTTTAGAAGACTTATGTCTAAATTCTGCTCGATGTGGTTTCCACATGATTTCCTTTTCTGCTTTTTATCAATAGCTTTTTTTTTGTCTTCCCTGTTTGGCGTAACTCTTTGGAATCCACGTAATTTTTTATTATCACTTTTTATTACATTACTGGTCTCATGACAGCACCAGCTATAATTCCATTCAGTATGATGCCTCCTGTGATCCACGTAGCTCCTTTCCAGCCGTATTCCTCCATTAACACATCAATGACAGGCGCCATTGCTAACGTTCCAATGCCGGAACCGGAAACCGCTATACCGGTGGCTAGAGCACGTCTTTTGTCGAAATAGTAACCAACCGATACAACTGCTGGTAGATACATCAGACCGATACCAAAACCTCGAGAAGACCAAACACACATAGAAAATTAGTTGATGTACAAAATATTACACGAGTTCTTGCATGAAAAAAAAAAAAATTGAAATGAAACCAGTTGTCGAGAAGGGCTAACCGCTGACTTATTCTAATCAACTCAACGGTTTTATCATATATTATTGCTAAACTGTCTCTTATTTCACAATATTATTTTAATTATATTATTTATCAATAATATAAAAGCAAATACTATAAATTGACCTGATTTAGAGGTATCTTTTTACACAGAAAACGAGCACAGCTAATGGTACATAATACACCAGTTGCATATTTTGTGACCTCAATTAATACAGGTGAATTTGCTGAGAATGTTATTCAGGTGAGAAACTGTATTGGTTAATACTAATCATGAGTTTCATGAAAATCCTTAAGATTTTTCGTAAGCCAGGGTGGTGCCACCGAAGTGTGATGACCTCTGACTCATTAAATATGCATGGTTTGCTGAAAATAGAACTTAGGCTTGATATTATATATTGATTAATATTTCTATTGGGTTTTACCCAAATCCATATATTTATACAAAGCAGCCTGGTGACCTCTGACCTCATTAAATATGCGTGAATTTCGCTGAGAATTTAGTTAAGGTGACAAACGCTATTGGTAAACATGTAAAATGAGTTTCATGAAATAGGATCTTTGGTAAGTCACCATGGTGCCTCCCTCCAAAGTGCGGTGACCTCTGTCCTAATTAAACATGCGTGGATTTTGCTGAAAATCAAACTTAGGCGAGATCTTTTATTGATTAAATTTCTGTTTAGTTTTATCATAATCTATTATATACCTTGTACGTTATCGCGGCGACACCATAGAATAGCCTACACTCTAAGAAAAAAAGGTTCTTGATGGTTCTTTTAAGAACCCAACTGGTTCTGGATAGAACCATGGTTTTTTCTGGAACTCTTTTCCCCGTGAATAGGTTCCAGATTGAACCTAGAGGTTCGTGCCATGACCATAACTCAGAATGAGATTCTAGATGAAACCCGTGCTTTGACCGGATACCAAGATGATTAAGACGCGCATGCGCAGCTTTATTTGAACTGTTGAAGTCAACGGTCGTGTTGTTTTGGTTGCTGGTTATATTAGAAGAGGAAACACAGTATATGAGGTAAGACTGATGTTTATATACGTGTACACTATAATGACCTCAGGCCTTATTAAATATGCTTGGATTTAGCCAATAATCGAACTGTGCCGAGATAATCTTTTGGTAATAGTTATGTTGAATTTCGTTAAAATCCATTAAAGCCCCGGCAAGTTATCGCGGCGACACTTAATGTTAACGGACGGACGAACGGACGGTGGGTATACCATTAAATGTCCCGTCTTAGACGGGCCTATGAAAAGTATGACATTATTGCACACAAGGAAACTTGGTCCGATTACCTCCCAGGGCTCCACACAACTATAAGGACTTCAATATTTGGTGAGAAGGTACTGAGACAGAAGGCTGAGGCGGCCAAGATGCTTCCTGCGATGACCACCGCTCTACCACCGAACAGTTCCATCAGGGCTGCCACTAAGGGACCTGCAATGATGAATTATGAATACAACTTTGTCATGGCTGCTACTAAAGGACTTGTAAGGATCAATAATCTTACAACTCCATCAGGTCTGCCACTTAAGGCCCTGTAAGGATCCATAATCACTGAAATCACAAACAAATTAAATTAAATATTTGAAATCCTTAGAATATCTGGTGTTGGATGAGATATATATGAATTTACATTGTCTCAGATTTTCCTTTGAAGATTTTAAACTTTAAATTATTTATTTTATATATTTTTAACGCAATAAATCTTACATTTGGCAAAGAGTATGTAAGTAAAAATAGTATCACATGGAAGTACATACAAATATCTCCAGGCGTTTTTTGATTTATAATCTTTATTTTCCTTTTGAATTTTCAATTTTTTTTTAAAATTTATGATACAAACAATGCATATTTTTACTGTCTCAATATCCTTTCATGAATGAATATTGATTTTTTTAGACTGTATAATATATATTGTTATGTTATCGGTAAATAAAGGTAATATATTTAATCAAACATGTGTCTAATTAAGTGTTTTAATATCAGTATATATGTCTTTATCTTATCAACAAGCCATAAATACTAGTACAGTAGGACCTCCGCTTAACCATCACCTCAGCGGCCACCTCACAATAACGACCATTTGTTCTTGTTTGCTCTTTATAAAAGACCTCGCTAAGACGACCACCTCGGAAATGCAACCGCTTCCAGGAGGTCCCGTAAGTGGTCGTAATTTCAAGGTCTGACTGTATTTTTATCGAGTACGGGTAAACACATTTTTTATTAAACAAGTCTGTCTCATTTTCTTCTTAACAAAAGTATTGATAATAAAGTATAGTTGTACACTTGTAAAAACATGTAACTGTGTAATCTATATGAAAAATATATTCTATAACAGGGTATATTCAGCGAAGTATAACCCATGATCCTGGCCATTGACTGTACATATTCAATGATTTTAATTCACATTCTATAGCTAAATTCTATACGGCATATAAGTTGAGGCATATCAGAAAGTTTTTGAATATATAAGGTTTATATCAGATGCTCCCTTTCAATCCCCAGGGTAATAAGTGTTTGAAAATAAACCGGGTGATTTAACACGACATCCCTCACACGATAAATTGACGATATCTTGTCATGAAACCCCTAACAATGCATTCGTGGATCTCTACTATTAGAGTAGCCCAGTATGGGCTTTAGTATATGCGTTTACTAATAAAATGCTTAAAATAAAACAAGATTCCATGTACCGATAGACTTAACTCAGTGACAGCTTTATCACCCAGGAGCCGTACTTTAGTTATACAATTTGCAGCGAGGTGGAAGTACCTGTTCTGAGCTTTGCGACAGAGCGAAATTTGATGACTCTGTTAGTGGGAGATATTATGTTTAAACCATTGCATCGACTGGGCCAGTTGGAGCTACGTATCGTCCTATATGAATAGCCGGCATGAGAGAATTCCGCGGTTTAGAGTGCCAATGATGACTGATTTTGCATTGTTTTACACAAATTATCCTCGTCAGTCACATCCTATTTGCATCAATGTACAAGCGTAGCTCAAACAAAGTACGTAACTTAAACGAATCAAGTTATTAAAACGAAGTACGTAACACAAACGAAAGACGCACTACAATCTGCGGTCATCGTCAACCTGGTTTTCGGAAGTCTTTTATAATCAAGAACATAGAGACCAATCTAAACGCCCATTTGACATATTAACTGAAACCTTTATGCGCACATTTACCCACGTTTAACAAAATATTTAAAAAATTGATATTTGAAGACTGTATCGCGATACGTAATATGCGATTCACCCATATATCGATAATATCACGCACCACTACATCGCTTCTACATATTTTCGATCTGTGGTGACGAGGAAATTTAACAATTTAATACAGCTTTAGAAAACTATTTCTACAAAACTTCTTAGGTTAGCCAGCTCTTCAAGCTTCAGGATCCGAATTATCGAATTATCAAAGTGCGTCATAAATCGGAAAATAACAATACGCGAGCTTTAACATTCTTTAACATTTCCTGTTTTTAAACTTTTTACCCTGCCGAAACTGTTGTACCCTTTAATAAGAATAATTAATTTGTATAGATACCAAGGGAAAAGGGTGACAAATTAATTAATGTAAGCATTTCGAATATAGCTATACTGCAAGTGTACTGCATTATTTATAAACAAAGTCAGAAAGAAGGAAATTTATTAAAATGGATGAATTTTATGAAATCTGTAAAGTTATTTTAGCGGAGCATAAATGAGAATTTGCTCTGTAACATTGCAAATTAAAACTACAAGAATTATTTCAGAACTATTATAAAATTATTATAAAGAATTATAAAAAATGTAAAATACCGTACCGTTCTTATAGTTTTAATTAAATCTCTTGTTTCAGGAAAGGAAATGCCATTTGATTTAATTCATTTTTGGGAACTTATGTAATTTTAAGTGGTTAAGGCAATATCTTAACGTGGAGGGCTGCTGTTTAAGAGAGTAATTCACTCTTAAATATCTCATTGTGCTCACACAGATTTGTCGATTTTTAAAACTTGATTAAACAAAATATAGGTAATCTTGGGCGTCACATATTTTTCTCGCTGGTTATATTTTCCGAGAAGAAGAATTATTTCTCCAAGTTTTGACATAGTACTTAGAAAAATTAAAATATAATTGCTAAGAAATCTTATCTATTGAAGGACTAAGGTTAAGCTTACTTACCAGAGGTGTAATTAGAGGTGCCTTTCCGTTTGTTATCTAATATGACGGCAGTGAATTCAGTAGCACCTTTCACAAATGTGGCTCGATTAACTACCTGCAGTTTTCATATGGCGCTCGTGAGGCGTGAATACAATGAGCTTATATGTCTTATAACGGGTATGCGTGCCCACCAGCTCATAATTATTTGCTGTCCTTCTGATGCACATAAGGATATGACCTCGCACACTTCAGTCACCGTGTAAAGTTACGCACTGGGTTTACACAAACCGTTTGTCCTTGCGTCAAGCGCACCAGGCCACGCCCCTCACCTAGTGACGGAGGACGTGAGATTGATCAAACTGTCACTCATAAAATGACAAGTGTCGTTTGCACTTGACTTTCATTCTACTGTTCAGTCCCTGTTGCTTAATAACCTTTTTATAACTTGCGAGCCTTTTGACAGCCTGCCGTAAAATGGTTGTGTTCGTGTTGATTTTTACATTTTGTGTATAATTTTTATTTATTTTAATACCTGATAAGTTTTTCCTCTAAACAGCTCAAAAGGATATTTTTTAATTCTGCAGATAGTACAAAAATGAATCATTATTCAGACGGTTCAGTGTGAACGTCTTTGATGAATTTATAATTTTGTAAATTTTTGAAAGGTTTAAAAGTTTCTAAACATCATTTTCAGAGACGAAGTTTTAGCTTTATATAGGTCAGAAAAGATGAAAAAAATGTATTTTCTCGTGATCATTACCGAAAATTGTCTTTCGTATAATAAATTCAAGATTACGATAATATGGAAGAATGACTGGAAAAACTAAATAGCACGGGAATAGAAGTATGTCTAAAAGAGACAGGACAGAATCCTTGGTTTAGTAGGAATTCATTCGATCAAGTGGGAGAAAGGAGATTTATTAGCAGTGGAAAACAGCGAATATCTAACAGAATAAAACAAAGTCAAAGGTTATGGAAAAATGTGAAAGATAAAATAAAAAAGTAAAGAAAAAGGCATGAGGAGAGATAAGTATGAATAAAAAATCTGGCGACTTAATAAAAACGTTTATTCCAAATAATTAGTTGGATGGTTATTTGTTGATAATTTTACTCATTGTATGCATAAATATGAAGCAAAAGGTTATTCTATTAATATTTATTTTTAAATGTTCCTTTTAAAGTAAAACAATTAAAGTCATAAAAAGATGAAAAAGTAACATCATCCTGATGCAAGGGACAAAAACAGCAATAAAATGTCTGTATATCTAACTGTTCAAGATGTTGGTCTTTACGCTCATTATATCTCAAGATCACATGCCGTTTGCTATGAAGACCAAAACTCCTTTAATAGTTTATCACCTCTGCATACATGCAGACTCACACGTATTATTATTCACCTGCCCTTAGCGGCTTACCCGTATATGAGGATTAATGATACGACTTGTGAAATATTTAACTGCATTTCACCACGACTTTCTTGTTCAGTTATTCAAACCATTAGTAACACAGAAAAAAAAGAAAGTCATTCTTCCCGATTTGCCGAGCATCGAATTATATTTCCTTGAGCTGCCGGATGCCACATTTAACGTAACATGAATATTTCCGTTATGTTAATGCGTCTCTAATTATGGTTGCAAATTAAATATATTTTAATTTATTCTGTTAAAAAAGAGTAATAATTCTTTCCACTGAGGGGTACCTATTTCGGAGAGCGTCAGCCGTTTATCAGGGGACAAGATTATACCTAGCACATTATTTGCTTAAATCTAATTTTTTTAATCTGAGATGAAAAGTCTATATCTTTCCATGCCGGTGGGACTGGATCAGGGACACCGATTACATGTACAATTTATCAAATTTTACTTTAATACAATCATTGCAAAATTATAAGACGAAACATTCGTCTAAGTATAGTCTATACTTCCGTAAAGCAAGCTTCCTTAAAATCGTTAAGGTTTATATTTTAATTCATCATTAAAATCTCTCTGGAGCAAACAAACTTATGCCATCGTAACTGGAGGTCAGACAGTCTTATAGCATTCGCCGAATAAGGGTTTTACGAATACTATGTTTTAAGCCGTGCTGCTCCGCGCCATGACCATCGAGGACTAATTCATTTGCACATAATTGCTAGAGAACAGCATGACAGAATTTATCCGAAACTTGGTCGCATTAGAAGGTCACATGTGAAATGGTGTACTACAGTTTGATTTTGATCTGTGACCTTTCTTTTTATCGTGGCATCCGTTTGTGCTTTTGGATTGGCAGAAAAAGGATTAGTTGAATGTAATGGCCTAGACAGTTCTGTCCATAGAACGAGGATAGCATTAGCTGGTAAATAATACAGGTGACGACGCCGACTACAAATCATTAGTTCCATTGAACTAAGCAGAGTGTCAGCAGACCGTGCTACAAGCTTATGTCTATATGTGAAAGTTGGTTTTGCAAACAGATAATTTGGCGTCTCCGATGTCAGAAGACATTCCACGCTTGACTTAACAGTCAAGACCCTTGTGATTTTGCGGATACATAGTAGTCGCTTTCGAATGTCCATATTTTGAATTAATGTTCATGATCCAGGCTATTTAGACGAGGCATTTTAGTGGATGGTGGTTGGCTCTGGCGGTTTGCTGTGTTTTATTAGCACAGTAAACGATAACAAACTCCATACTTTGGAGAGAGACTTGGTGCACTGAAGGGAGTGGACACACTTTTGTGCTCTCCTGATTGAGGCGCATATTTGTACAGAAATACTCCTGCTTTGTGGCTGCAAATTTGTATACAGTGAGATAAACACCCAGGGAATAGGGCTCTGCAGTTATTTCATCAAAAAGGGAAATATATTATTTTGCTAATTTAAAAAATTGTTTGACAATAAAGGGTACCCACTGTCATTGGGGAATTAAAGGGTTTATTGCATAATCCAGTAGTGTTCTTTGAAAGTGGTCAGTGGACCATGTGCACCAGGTCTCTCAAGTCGGGTCAGAGATTTCAGATCTGTTTTCCGGGCAGTAACAATGAGTAGTTAAGCTAGTCTGAATGCCAGGCAGTTGTAAAATATAATAAACATTCACTGTGACAGGGAAAAGGTTCACTTAGTTTTACTGATTTATGATGTTTTGATACCAGATTATGAGTGGAAAATTTAAAAGAAAAAGATCTGTTCTCTCAAGCTCTTCTTCAGCTTCTCCTGGTACACCCCAGGAAAAAGTAAAAAGACAAAATAAAGATAAAGATAAATCATAAGTATACATGTCAGGTGTGTCAGGAGACAATTTAAAGAAAATCCTGCATGATCTTGAGACTGAAATAGTCAGACAGATCACAGAAAGGTACGAAAAACTGTGCAGCTGTTGGAATCACGGGTGTTTACTCTTGAGAATGAAAACAAAGAACTGAAAACAGAAATAATAAAAATGTCAGGGAAAATTGGTGAATTAGAACAAGAAAGTAACATGATTTACCAGGAAGCCAGAGAGGCAGTTAGGCGTACAGTTGAAACAGAACAAAAGGTTAGAAGGTCAAATATAAGAATTTTTGGAATTCGAGAATGAAACTGAAGGGGGAGCTGAAAACTATGTCTCAACTTTTCAGAAAATATGTAAAGAAAAGTTGGGAATGGAGATAGAATCCAGTGATATTGAAGGTGCCTATCGAATTAGAAAGAGCAATAATAATCACAAAAGTGATAGGCCCAGGGCAGTCATGGTCAGATTTGTGAGACATAATTTAAAAACAACAGTTATGAAGCAAAGAAAGAAACTGAAAAGTTCTGGTATTAATATGGTGGATGATTTATGCAAAGAGCTGCATGAATTGAATAACAGAGTAAAAAATAGCCCCAAGGTCAGAGAAGAATGGACTTGGGAAGGAAAGATTTTTGTTAAAGATTTACACGGACACATTCACAAAGTAAGATATGGTGAAACCCTGCATGACTTACCAACATGTGATTAAGTTATTTAAGGTAAAGACTGCCAGGCATGGCATGACCTGATGATTAACTGTATGTTATTGTGTTTTATGTATGTATATGTCAAGTTAAAGGCCAATGGACATTTATATCAGTTATTTACAGTCATTTTGTTTGGTATATCACACTGTAAAAAGTGACGTTTAATAGATGTTTCAAAAACACGAAACACGTTTCATATACAAACATGTTTTACATTAATGACATGATTCAAAACATGTAACATCGGTTTTTGGTTAATTTCTGGAGATTGAAACATCATTCTTATTTATTACATGTGTCAAACATGTGTCAAACATGTCTGATTCATGAACATGACGTCACATCCGCTTAACCGGCGTGAAATTTTCCCGTTTTCATATAACGGGCGCGAGTACCTTCAACTGTCACAGTGGCGAACAGCAGCTGATCGGTCAGTCTTATATGCAAAATTGAATCATGGACTTTGTGAATCAGCAAAATATCAACCGAGTCAACCGTTTATTACGTCAAGGAATGAGGAGCAGGACGAAGATTTACAAGTGCAAAGAAAATGACTTTTGGAAAAAGGCTTGATGGTGAGTCATATTGGCATTATTCCAAAGTATTGTCTAGTTTTCTTAATACTACTTTATTCCAGTGCTGGGCTGCTCGGGGCTTATTTTTAATCTTACTCCCATTTGAAGGGGCAACAAAAAGGTCAGGTTATAAATAAACCCCGAGCAGTCAAGTATTGGACTACTATTAACCTAATACAATGATATACAGGTTCAAACTCTAGGAGCTGATCTGAGATTTAGGAAAGGGGGGGGGGGCTTCCAACCCAGGAGGACTATTAAAAAGCCCTGAAAACCAGGTCCCAAGGCCCGCAAAAGAGGGATCCAGGCCGCAAAATTTTGTCTGAAGCCTTTTAAAATAAGGTTGCGATGGATTAGATGGTAAAGGGGGGGGGGCATATCTCCTTCTGAGCTCTGTTGTTTCTGGATATCCTTTTATTGTAAGTCTGTGCCAGTTAAATTCATACCAGCAAAAATGCCTTTGTTATCAGTAAGGTAATCAGGTTATTGCATCTCGGGCGGGGGGGGGGGGGGTGGAGAGTTTTTAGTTTTCCCTTGGTCTGCTTATTTATTAATAAGTCTCCCCCTCTCCCCGGATTCTTGTTAAAACATCTTTAAGTTTCACACTGAACCTGATGTGTTTTATATGGCAGTGTGTAAAACACGCACCCTGGACCCTGACAAATAATCAATTTTCTAACATATTAGTTCTAATATATTTGTTATTCATCAAGCCATTTATACACCACACACATCCATAGCCATAAAACTAAGTCTTTTAGACTAATATTTTTTTTACCATGATAACATTTTTGTTACAGCTATCCTTCAATAATCTGTACATGCCACAGTTTAGTGGTTTAAATTTAATCACATGCGACTTGCCACACTGTTTACACTAATCCATGTCATTTTCCATCTTTGTTAAATTATTTCATATTGTGCATCAAATTATTTATATTGTATGCAAGTGCAAAAAGTTTCTAAGAAATATCATTAAAACAATCAATTTTCTGCATTGCTGCATTGTTTTATTAAAAGAAATATAGACTATCCCAATCTCTGATGGGGATGCAATTTTAAATTTGCTGCATTTTTATCATTAATAAGTCTGCCTTTCCATCTTATGTCCTTCTTGAAAATGTATTAATAGGTAAATTGTAGGTCTAAATGTTGTTTCAGTTAGTATGACTATCAAATTTGTTATTAAAGGTAACAGAGTAACCATAGAGAAAATTAATAAAAACACTTTCTTTGTATCTGGTGACCAAGGGTCCAAAGCAGAGGAAGGAAGAACATGAAAATATCACTTTCAGGATCATTGGATCTGTAAGTTTTGACTTATACCTATATCCACTAAAAATTTAGTATTGAGGTTCAAACTGTCTGACTTTAAACATAAAAAAAAGTATACGGTTTAAACTTATCTTACCATGGTAAAGTTAACTTTTTAATCACAGACTGGTCTGTTCAAAATCCCACTTTAGTATCTTTCTTTTGTGCTGATCTCGGAATTGGACTTATATTTGTGATGGTTTGTGTTCATTAAAAAAAAGAAAAACAAAAATTAGCTCATTGAAACAGGCTTACAGCTTGATCTCAAAATTTGAATTATGAACTATGACAACAGGTAAACTGCATCATGCCTGAAGTTTTTGGTTTTGTTTTCCAGAAAGATTGGAAGAAGGATTTTTTAAAACAGCTGAAGGGACTGAGCCAACTGCATTGTTCATAATTGAGGATGGAGAAGTTCGGTCAAGCTCGATTGTAAGAGATCAGATGAAGATACGTCTTCTTGAGGATGGAGGACCTGTGTATGGGGGACCTGTTATGTAATGTTAGGGTGGTATTACATTCTAAGTATGCCCTACCCTCCTAACTAAATGAAACATAATTTCAGTAATTTGTTTTTAATTGCAGTTTTAAGGGTTTTTTTTCACTTACTGAGACATTCATAATTTCAGTTAAGACATAATTTCCATAAACTGTATTTAATTGCAATTTTAATTGGATTAGTGAATCTTTTATCTTGTTATATATTATTGCTATTTTCAAGTGATGTTTGGTCTTCGACTGAAATATTGTGTATAATACAGGCTTATTATTTCATGAAAAAAAAATCATGTAAATTGACTCATTATCTTGAATAAAAATGATAAGTTTAAATATAACATGAATTATGTTTTTATAACACTCTCTGTTTATTAATAATAATTTTTCTTGTCTTTTCATTTAAAAAATACTTCTTTTTCAATCAAACTGATCCAGATTGGGGAAGAAGTCAAATTTCCTATCACGTTCTAATTGTTTTATTAGAGACAACTTTGTTATGGTAGTTTTCTAATGTTTCTGAAGTGTGAATATTGCAGTTTGCATATACTTTGCTTGAACGACCCCCTTAACTTTTCAGATGAAGTAAGAATGTATTTTTGATTTGTTTCATAATAAGTGTTTGCTCTTTGAAAAACTACATTTTTAAATGTGGACAGTGGTTATTTAAATTCGTCTACGTACTGCAGCGTTCGTCTGTGAAAATCAGTAAAATATCAGTAATTTCCAGTATCTTTTCTTCTGCCAATGATCGATTAATCAATATATACGGTTTGGTAACTTAAAGACATATTGGATATTAACACGGCGTTGGATGAAGATTACACAGGCTGTGTTTAGTCAAGCACCATCAAAATTTAGGATCCTTCTGGTCATTGACGGCAGTTAAAATATAACTTTGCCCAAAATCGGCATCGTAATTATGTTTCATGGAGCATACCAAATTCAAGGTCATGGATTAATCTATTACAGTTTGAAGAAGCATACAGAATTCAGGGTCGTTATTGTCATGTTTTAATTTTGATATCGGTAAAATCAATATTAAAATCAGAAAAATTAAATTGTGGGATCTATATAAAACAAAAACATGTTCCATATGCTACAATAAAGCCATCTCCCTGTGATATGCATTAAGCAATGTCTAGTAATTAATCAAATCTTAACTTTTAATACATATTTCCCAAGAGGGCGTTTCGTGTTTAATATGATCTTGACACCTTTTAAACTTAGAACAGACATTATTTCACCTATTAAATAACATGCCTCCGGTATGTAAGGTCCTATGACGCCTCCTGGAAGCATATTCAAGGATAATTTATCTTTTAAAAATAAAAAAAAGACAGTTCAACCTGTTGTAAAGTACTTGTGTTTTAAATTGAAATGTATTTTTTATAACTGAAACATGTTTCAAACGCTTCTCGCCAAGTTTAACTGTTAATGATGTTTCATGAAACTTGATTGAACTAAATGTATCAATGTATTCCTCATGTTTTCAATAGAAGCATGTTTTGAGAAATTCGAAGCATGTTTCAAAACACGTCAAAGAAATGTTTCAACTTATCAAAGATGCCTCAAATAGAAACATGTTGTAGATAACTGAAACATGATTTAAAACACGTCTCACCAAGTAGTTTCCTGTGAAACATGTTTCGTGTAAAAATGACGTTTCAAAAAGTGGACAAAATGATGTTTCAACTTATAAGTGATGTTTCAAGAGAAACATGTTGCAGATATATGACACATGTTTCAAAACATGTCTCAACAAGGCTCTCTGTAAAACATGCTTTACGAAAAAGCATGTTTCAAAAAGTGGACAAAATGATGTTTCATATAGAAACATGAAACATGTCATAAACATGTTCTCACTTTTTAGAGTGCATTATTACTAAAAAAAAACCCCATGTTTTTAAAGGATTTTAAACAAATCAATTTTCAGTTTGTTAGATAATACAATATTTCAGATCCTCTCTTTAAATGTGCGTGGATTAAGGAACTATGTGAAAAGAAGGCAGATTTTAAATTGGCTGGTGAAGCATGGGTCACATAATGGAGTCTGCTTTTTACAAGAATGTCACTGTGTTCAAAATGATGAAAATGCATTGTCAAAACAGTGGCGCGGTGAAATGTATTTTTCTTTCGGAACTACAATGTCACGTGGAGTATGTACACTGATTCGTATTGGAAAAAATGTTGATTTCAAGGAAATAACTAAGAGAATTGATATCAAAGGCAGATATGTTATAATAGAATGTAAAACTGAAGGTTTGTACTGCACCTTAGTTAACACTTATGCACCAAATTCTGAAATACAGCAGCTTGAATTTTATGAACTAGTATTTCAAGAAATACTGAAAATTCACAATGACCAAAGCATTGAAATAATATGGGGCGGGGATTTTAATGTACATCTAACTGATTGGGATGATGATGGAGGAAGATTAAGTATTAAACATAACTCTGTTAATAAAATCTCAGTGATAATGGATACTTTAAACTTATGTGATATATGGCGCATAAAACATGAATCAGTTAAAGCTTTCACTTGGCGTACACCTACACCTTTAATTCAGAGACGCCTTGATTATTTTTTAATATCAGATACGTTGTGGTCATAAAATACATGTTGTGAGATAATCCCTAATATTAACACTGACCACTCGGCAGTAATATTTCAAGCATCTGCAAGAAATGATACAAAGTCAGGACCTGCACATTGGTGCATGAATAATAATTTGCTTAATGACAAAGAATATATGTGTAATGTAAAACGTAAAATTGCAGAATGGAAGCAAGAAGTAACTTTAAAAACAGCTCAAGGTACATGGGAGTATTTAAAATATAAGATAAGGGAATATACAATAAAATATAGTAAAAATATGGCATAGAAACGTAAAGAGTATGGAATAAGTTTGGAACAGAGGTTATCGGAACTGGAAAGTCAGTTAAATACTGCTTGGAGCCAAGAATCACATGATGAATATTATGAATTGAAACAAAAATTGCAAGAATACTATGATAACATCACTAAAGGTATTATTGTTAGGTCTAGGGCTTGAGGGTGAAAGGGGCACACACTGTTTTCTAAACCTTGAAAACATAATAAGAAAAGGTCAATCTTACGTTCTTTGTCACATGAAGGTAGAGAAATTGATGATCCACTTGAAATTATGACTTGTATTAGGAAATTCTTCATTGACAAGAATGATAAATAAGCAGTATGTAATAATCAAGAGCTATTACAATTTTTTCAGAGCCTTCCTGTGTGTGTGAGAATAAATTGAATGAATTAGAAGCACTGTCATGTGGTAAACTTATTACAAAAATGATGTATATTGTTTAAAGGGAATGAAAAATATTAAAACTCCAGGTAATGATGGGTTGACAAAAGAATTATATTTAGCTTTGTTCAATGAAATTGGGGATTGTCTTACAGAATGTTTAAATGAAAATTACAAAACTGGCTCCTTAACAATATCTCAAAAGCAAGCTCTTGTTAAATTAATGCCAAAACAAGGGAAATACATAAAGTTTTTAAAAGCATAGAGACCAATCAGTTTACTCAATGTGGATGTTAAGGTGTTAAGAAAGATCATGGTCAAGGGAATTGAAAAATACCTACCAAAAATAATCTATCCTGATCAGTATGCCTTTGTTCAAGGGAGATATATAGCAGAACCTATCAGATTGATATGGGATGTATTGCATTATACTTCTGTAGAAAACACGCCAGGTATTATGTTTGCAGCTGACCTTGAAGCTGCTTTTGATAGTTTAGAGCATGATTTTGTATGTGCCACTTTAAGATATTTTGGGTTTGACAGTCACTTTATCAGATGGGTAAAATTATTGCATGAGGACATACAAAGTTCAGTTTTGAACAATGGTTACACAACAGGATATTTTAAGCTAATAAGAGGGAAACGGCAAGGGGACCCACATTTCCCCCTTTTTATTCATAATGGCAGTAGAAATATTGGCAATAATGATAAGGAAAGACACTAATATTCATGGAATACAAATTGGAAATTTTGTTGTAAAAATATGCATGTTTGCAGATGATATAACTATATTTGTTAGAAATATTAAATCACTAAAACATTCCCTGCTGTAATAAATCGATTCGAATATTACTCATCTCTCAGGATAAATCTTCAAAAATCTGAAGCTGCAAACATTGGATCATTAAAACATGTTGCTCCAAATGATGGTAATTTAAAATGGGTAGATTTATCACATAATTGTATAAAAATACTTGGAATCAGGTTTTCATATAATAAAGATCTGGTATACAAGGAGAATTTAAAGAGGGTTGTAAATAACCTATATAGAGACCATACTTTCACTTTGGAAAACTAGAAACCTGACATTATATGATAGAGCAGAGGTTGTGCGCTCACTAGGTATTTCAAAGATATTGTTTATAACAAATGTTTTATTACTCCCCAAAAATACTATGTTATCTATAAAGAGACTTGTATGTAACTTCATCTGGAGAGCAAAAAAGCCAAAAGTTAAATATAGCACAATTATTGGAAAATATAATGATGGAGGAATTAATGTACCGGATTATGATTGTAAGATTAAGACCCAGAGAATAATGTGGGTAAAAAGCTTATTTGATACTTCAAACTCAATTTTTAATGAGATGTTAGAGTACAGATTGACGAAAATAGGAGGATTACAATGTATTAGGAATAATTTTGTTGTTACTGTGCTACGTGCTATATTGCCAAAACTTTATTTGACTGGTTTTGAGGACTGGGCTTCTTATGTGTCTGTTAATCCAGAAAACCCAGATGATGTTCTGTTTCAATATCTGTGGAACAACAAATATATAAAGATAAATTCAAAGTCAGTGTATTTTAAAAATTTGCATGATGTGGGGATGAGTTATGCCAAGGAGATGATGGATGATAAAGGATCTTGGAAGAAATGGGATGCTGTTATGCAAGTTAAAAATCAATGTAATAGTTTCCTAAATTTCATGAACTGAATGGCATTGAAAGCGGCCATCCCAACACAATGGTAAAAGTGTATTTTCAGTAATAAGATTACACACAGTGAACAAAATATGGATATGATTGTTACAATTAGCGGGCTTGAGTCGGTGAATGGTTTAAAGTCAAGAAAAATATATCGTACACTTGTTGATAAATTGTGGAAACCACCAACAGGACAAGAAAGATGGAGATGTTTAAATATAGAGAATGATATTGTTGTTACGTGGAATCTTGTATACCAAGCTATATATATAACTACATTAAGTACCTATTTGAGGGAATTTCAGTACAAAATACTTAATAATTATTTACCTGTGAATGAACATTTATTCAAATGGAGTTTGAAAGACACCACACGGTGTTCATTTTGTTTCATTGAACATGAAACTATTATTCATTTATTTTTCCACAGCACAGTTAGTAAGAACTTTTATTTTAAATTGCAAGCATGGTTACAGGAGTATGAATTATGCATCCGAGACATGTCTCTTTGTGTTATTATATATGGCATCCTTCCAGTTAATGGAACGAACATGCTGTTAAATCAGATTCTCCTCTTGTATAAATATGTCCTCTATAAACACAGAGAGGATCACCATTCATCTTTATTCGCAGTATTTAAAAGCAGATTAAAAGAAACTGAAAAAGTAGAAAGATACATGGCAGATTGTAAAGAAATATTGCATAAACATTACAAGAAATGGGGTAAACTAATTAATATGAGTTGAATACAATGTATTTCAAAGTATTTTATTTTTGTTTTGTAATAGGATGGCCTTGCAAATTTGCAAAGAATTGCCTTGTCAATGTTTGCATGTCAGTGGTTGTTAGGTAAAGAGACGTTGCATGCTTATGGAATTAAGTGTAATGCATAAAATTGTATTAGGTAATGAGAATAGCTGCATATACTGTCTTGTACACTGTATTGTAAGTGCATGTTCTGACGTATGTAATTGTATTTGTTCCATGTATGTAAACGTGATGCATGTATAAGTTTTTTTTCTGAATAAATATGAATTAAAAAAAACCCCAAAAACTCTTAATTATTAACTCTTAAATATCTTTAAAAAGATATTGCTAGGTTAATTTTGTTTTTGTGTTTATCTACGAACCATTCTATGTAAAATTACCTTCATTTCAAATGAAATCGTGATTTCAAATATTATTTCCACTAAAATGTTGGTGTTGTTTTACCCGAACGCTACAAATATAAGCACAAAAAATCTACAGAGTTATCATAAATATTTGTTCTAAATATTTGTTCCTTATATAGTATTTACTATTGCTGGTTTAAGATTCAAGCTGGGCTTTTTCCACTAATAGGACCCTTGTTTCAGACTTGCGTCTGTTGTGTGTTCGTATTTATAACATATCATGATAGGTCCCAAGCAAAAACTTTAAATTAGGTCATTGTGACATATATTCTCCGGCTACCAGGAGGATAATAGATAATACGTGTTTTAACACTTCAGAAACAAATATTGCTTTAAGTAAAAATTCGAGTGGCCACGGAAGAGGTACGTGAACACGATTGACTGCCAATTCCGTCAATTGTTATACCAATTTTTTTTTTTATTTTGATTACCCTTCAAACATTAGAAATAATTGCATATAATAGAAAGACATAATTCGGAAAAGTACCAATATGTTTGGTTATCCACCGAAAGTCATTAAATTTAATTGAAATTGATCATTCTAAGTTAATCAAAATGCGACCCGAAAGGTCATTCAGTATGCAATGGCGTCATTCTGGAAAATGCAATTACATTTTATTTAACTTGCCCTGGAATTTGCCGTCATTGAAACCCAAAAGTAACTCAGGGTTACTTATATTTTGCATGCTATCAGCTTTTTAGCCCTGGTTGATTCTTCATGGAAACGCCAATGTAGATTAGCTTTGACTATTTTCAGCATGATGAAATAAACTAATATGGTTCTGAACACCTTCAAGGTATTTACCATTGCCAATGTGTGCATATATACCTAAATTATATAGCTGAATTATGTATCATTCAAAATTGACCATCAATTAAACTTATCAATGGACTTGAACCTTAGTTATTCCATACTCTTAGTTCTCTTTATACTTTGGTAAAAATGTTTCAGTTGATTACCTGAAATGTGTGCTATGTTCCAGGAATGAATCCATACAGAGCAAATTTATATGTTTATGTTTAGAACAAGCTTCAAATAGAAATTGCTCATGATATATTATCCTTGATCCTGAGAAAGTGTTTGATATTATCGACGTGGAAACCTAAGGAGAATCATTAAATATTATGAGACCATAATATAGGTAGGATTGTCAAAACGATAAATAACAACATATGCGTAATCATGGATGAGGAACACGAGAAAATGACTGTCAGTGATGTTCTGATTCTGATACCTATAACTGTAAGAAACAAGACTGTGATTCAAAGTAAAAGAAAACTGAATATGATTAAGTAAAGGGGAGGTATAGGACTTAAATATATTTTAAACCGTACAGATGTTTATACTAACTGTCAAAATATGAAAACATTCCACTTGGAAAGTACGTTTTAATATACATGAATTTCGTATTAATTTTGTGTAAAGGGATCAATAAGGGAGTCCTAAATATTTTTATTTCGTAAGGTTAATAGCTAAGTTATTAATCTGCGCATCCTATGATCATGCTTGTAATTATGCTTTCAAGATTGAAACTCGTCTTTTGGCAGTTGTACAGAAAACTTATCAGCAATTTATATATATTAGTCCATTTCACAACATTTGCGGTCTTTTACAAACGCTAACTAAAGTTGAATTACCCACAGAAAATTGACAAACATTTATTTTCCCTTTTATATTTGTATTATACTTGTTCGGCCTGTATCAGTATCTTTAAATAACATGAATATTGTACGAACAACCATTAAATATTATCAAATATAACTATTTTAACACTTTTATTGATGGGATATTATAGTAAAAGGTTCCAAAGGGATCGAAACATGTTTCCACGAGCACGCTCGTCATCACCTCTCATGGTTCACTCTTAACATTCATCTTTATTCTTCCATTCCAAACTCAATTCCTTGTACCATCCTGCACCATAACGCTTCGCCGTACAAGAATGTTCGTCAGCCAGTTTATACCCAAATACCCATGCATCCGTAAACTACATTTCCTGAGGACGTAAATGCAAATGAGCTTCAATTTATCACGCACCCCGAAGACATACTAACACAATGCGAAATGTTTAGGTTAGCCATCAGGTCATCGGTTTCTCTTTGTTCAGCCAAGCCGCCAGACGGCGCAGCGGGAAACACAGGAGTGCCCCCAATATCAATGTTCCTCCAGCCATATAGAACGGAATGTCATAGTTCCCCGAACTGTCCAAAAGAATACCTGTAACAAACATAAGTAACGTTTGTTGAAAACTCATATAAATGAATACAGCGGGAATTTATCGACCTTTTTTTACAACTGGTGTTATTATTTGAACTAGAATAATATAGTTCTTGCGTTTCGACAGGTGCGAGCGACTTCGGCCGGGTTCGTTGGCCCGTGTCCACTTGCTGAAACTACCTTGATGTTTTCCTGATAGATGACACTGTGATAAAGCCTTCGCGAATTTAAATAATAATATTAAATTCCTCTAGATATAAGAAAATTGTAGAAAATTGCCCTAGTCTTGGTCAGAGAGGTATATACATGACAATTTTTCATACTGAGTACATATCTAATATTCATGTTATATATTTTAAGAATGTCTTTTTTATCCTTTAAAATATGTTTTACTTACACAGATCTTTGTTCAGTATTGCCGTTGGCAAACATGTAAATTTTCAGGAATCCTTTTTGTATTTTTTTTTTAGATTTTTCTGATTGGTTTATATGTTTATATTAAAATCGATTCATGTTGTAATCTGGATTTTACCAGCAAATTTCTGTTGTAACCGCTTAGTAGAAAGATCAATAGCTATGGGTATTTTTTTTAAACAAAAAAGCTTGACAGACAAAGTAAGAAAAGCTTCGTTGTTGTCCCAACAACGTGTACTGGCTGGGCTTTCTCGGGCCAATCGAAGCCCTTTAGTTGGGGGGGGGGGGGGGGGCATGTTCCTCGTATAATAACGAACACAGTTTTTCAGGAATAAATTATGATTTTTTTTTTCTTCATTTCAATTTCGACAGCAATACCATTTCCTGTTTTTTTTCTTATACCTCAGTGCTTCAATATGGCACTCAAGAAGTGGGTGACACGCCCTCCTACGTGAAACCCACGAGACCAAATTACACCTTACACAGTGGCACTTCCCTGAAAATACCTGCCGCCCCCGAATTTTGGATTCTGGATCCACCACAGATAAGAATATTTTAATTAAACAATACGCGGAGAAAAACGCGGAGTTTTTTAAAATATAGAATAAACATGTACAGTCTACAACTGTCTGGGGGAGGGGGGATTCGAAGAATGTAAGGAAAGGAAATAGCGCCCCTGCGCGGGCCTTTATTTAATTTATCGTTTAAACAATTTGTATGCAACAATTCTCACCTGCGACAGGTGACCCGACGATGGCCCCGATTCCTTGGAACATGGTAACAAGACCAACGGATTTTGTCAGACGCTCCAGGCCAAACAGTTCCACCATGATGATAGGGACAAGAGAGACAAGAGCCCCTGAAAAAGCAAAGCATAATGAAAACCTGGAGAAAAAGTTTAGTGTGCATTTTTGTGTGAAGCAGGGGGTTATAAAATAATCTTAGGTTGTAAAAGTTTGAAAGTTAATATTAATATGATCAAAACGTGGCTCTACTGTTCCCCTGCTCTCTTACGGATGCGATATCACGCTTACGTCATATACGTAGATTTCAGGAAACCAAGTTAAATGGCTCTGACGATATGCTTTTGAAGTTTGTATGAAAAAGTGTGTGGCATGCTTTTAAGACATTTAAGTCATTTCATGGTGAAAATTTGACAGAATGTAAATTTAACAACCTGGTTGGCAACGATTTTAACCTGTTTTTTATCATGTAAATTATACTTTTACATACGACTATAACGCGCACGTAGTCTGGTGCGCATGTATACCAAATTCTTAACAGGATAATATACTCCATTCCCACACCCTAGTCTAAATATGTGTTTTTTCGTGATTATGGTAAGGCATACTTGAATTGATCCTCATATTTTACTTTAAAGTAATTACAGGAAAATTACATGACGTCAGTTATTTTTCACATAAGTATTACGCTTACTGCCTTTTGTGAAAAATAAAATGGATTTTTTTGCTATAACAAATAATCATCATGAAAAACAGGAGGCCTGGGTTCTTGGAATGGTTTATAATCCTACATTACTTTCAGTCGAATATGTACTTACCGATTGCGGTTCCAAATATGGCTGAATTTACGGCCAGTAGCTGAAATGATTTACAGAAAGGCAGTAAAATTGTGGCGGCACCTCCGATTGTCAAAGAAGCATTGTAAATGAGCAAACAGTCGGCCCAGGGCCGGTCCGAAATCCACCCGCACAACACACGCCCAACGGTGTTACTAATACCAATAAGTGACACGAGGAACGCAGCATTGGTATGTGAGACGCCATTTCCTACGGCGTAATCAGGCAAATACGTAATTAGTATGAACAAGCCTGCAAAATGAAATTGATATAGGTTAGATACAACCAAACACCCTGTCCCCATATCAGGTTATATTTTGTTGACTGCAAATATATTTTGTGAAATAAAATATTCTGTATTAATTCGAAGTTTGGGTCACATATAAATAATTGCAGTAATAAGGTACAGTCATATAAACCTGGCAGCATGACAGCCGTTCTCCAAATGCTGAACATCTTTTAGAAGCGTAAAAATTTCTCGTAACGGTTGCATTCAGAAACCGAACGCTTAAATATATTTCTTAGTTTCTGAGATCTATAAAATCAGTGAGGCTTGATCCATTATCTTAACCATATGCACCAAATTTAATTACGGACTTACTACTCACATATCATTGTGAACAAAATAGAAATAGCAAGCAGTGTAAACACTGGATTTTTTAGAAGACTGAAGTCTAAACTCTGCATGGTGTGGTGTCCACATGATTTCCTTTTCTCAATGATAGAATTAGCTTCAGCTTGTTTTGTCTTTTCTGTTTGGCATAACTTCTTGGATTCAACGTCAATTGTGTTTTCCCCTTTTTGTTCACTGACTGGTCTTAAGAGGGCACCAGCTATAATTCCATTCAGAACGATGCCTCCTGTGACCCACGTAGCTCCTTTCCAGCCGTATTCCTCCATTAGCACATCAATGACAGGCGCCATTGCAAATGCTCCAATGCCGGATTCGGAAACCGCTATAACGGTGGCTAGGGCACGTCTTTTGTCGAAATAGTAACCGACCGATACCACTGCTGGTAGATACATTAGGCCGAAACCAAATCCTTAAACAGCAAATCAAACCAACACATATCTAGATGATATACCACGAATGAAAAATAAAAATTAACGTGATAACATTTTTCGAGGCTATTAATTTGCTTACTGATTTAGTAATCTCAACACGATATTGTCTGGCTCAAGACAATACTGTTTAAATGTATCATTACAATAAAGGCAAATACTATAAAATTACCAAACATCGAATCTCTTGACATTCAAAGGTATCTCTAACTCAGAAAAAACGATTGTTTAATAAATGTATTGCAGACAGGAACCCTTCGTCTCAAAGGTTGTCGCTCTGGCCGTTTGCAAATACGGTAAACAGAGATAAAGTATGCAAGTGAACGATATGCTCGTAACTATAGAGGACACTTATTTATTACCTCCCAGGGCTCCATAGACCACTATAAGAATTTCAATATTTGGGGAAAATGTACTGAGACAGAAAGCTGTTGCGGCCAAGATGCTTCCTGCGATGACTACTGCTCTCCCACCGAACAGCTCCATCAGAGCTGCCACTAAAGGACCTGCAAGGATCAATAATCTTATAATTCCACCAAGGCTGACACTCGACAACCTGTAAGAATCATAATCTAATACCTCCATCAGAGCTGCCACTAAAAGATCAGCAAGAATCTGTAATCTCACAACTCTATCAGAGCTACCACTCAAGGGCCTGCAAGAATCCGTAATCTTACAACTATCAGGGCTGCCACTAAAGAACCTGCAAGAATAACTAATCTAACAACTCTATCAGGGCAGCCAGTAAAGAACCTACAAAGCTAAGTAATCTTACAACTCTGTGAGGGGAGCCAATAAGGGATATGCAAAGATCGATAATCCTACAAGTCTATCAAGGCTGCCACAAAATGACTCGCAATGTCCATTTAATGTTTTTCCGGGATCTTATTCTTAATATCTTCCTATAAAGTATCTCGCCTTGGATTACATTTGGAAAATTCTGTTAATGAGGTCAAAGGTCAACTGACTTCTTTGTGGTGTTACCACGATAACTTTCAAGACGTCAATTATAGTTTTACTTAATTTGTCATGGATGTTTGCCACCGAAATATCTCACTTTATTTAAGTATATCATAGGTCATCAGACCTTTACACATCTCGAAATGTTATTTGTTTTTTAGGCGTAAAATGCACTTTTTAAAATTCCTTAAATTTTACAGAACTACTGATGTTGACAACTTTACATATATATATATATATATATATATATATATATATATATATATATATATATATATGTTTGAAGCTGAGAATGTGCGTTATACTGAGGAATATGTTAACTTATAGGTTTGTTTCAATGGTCAGTTTTACTCAGTTCACAGAAGTAATTGATAGATGACATGATTAAATATAGCACCTATGCATCATCCTTAATTACAAACAATTAAGAATAAAACCTTTCACCTGTAAGCATACATGTTCCATTCAGGATTGAGCCGACCCATGCTGTTTTGGCTTTGCTGTCTCTGTAATAATCTAGAAATTTCAAGTAAGCAATTCCAAACGAGAAGCAGATACCGTCAATGATAACATGAAGAAACCAAGACGCTATCATGATAACCCATCCCCATCCACCGTCAGGGGGCGCAGGTAGTACCATGACAGGTGAAACTGAAGAGCCGTCTTTGCCGTCGCTGGTTTGCACCTTTGATTCCTTTGCATTTGTGTACTTAAGTGTTGTTGTTACAGCATTTGAGTAAGGTATGTCCTGTTTCTCTGTCACTTTACAAATAGTATGTTCAGGTAAACTTGCCTGATGTTCACTATACGTTGACAGAGTTCTGTCTGAGAGGCGGCCATTTGAATCACATGATATGTCACGTGAGACCCCGACCACCGGGTATGTTCCGTTTTGGCAGCTGCTGTCTGTTTTCGCCGTTCTCTTGGTTTGTCCACCCGATTCAGGACTATACGAATATTTCCGGTTTCCTAAAATCCCCATCGTGTCCTGCCGATCCTGTGGAATAAAAGAGTGTCAAGTCATCACGAATGACAGTCATGACAGCTTTCGAATGACATCATTAATGATAACGTTCGTATGTGAAAAAATTAACAAAATAATGTTCATATATGTTTATATGTATACGTTTATATGTGTGTGTGTATATGTATATATATATATATATATTTAAATTCATTATAGTAATTTCATGTGTTTTTATATATATATATATACAATTACAGTGATTTCATGTGTATATATGTATATATGTATAGTTCAAGACTAACCCATTATTGGTTTCCGAAGGGTGAGGACCTACAGCCCTTACGTAACAACGTTGTAAAATCCATGTATGTTGAAGACTTGAATTATACATATATTACAGCTCCTGTCAGTTGAGCACTTCATCGTTTTGTAGTTAAACACACACCTGACTCTATATATATATAGATATATCAATATGAATGTCCGTCTTATGTTCTAACCACATTCACCTGATGATCGGGTCGCATCCCGTGTAACAGTCTGTTGTGAATTAACAGTGTTGTTTTTCTTCAGAGTTATATATATATATATATATATATATATATATATATATACACCATGGGATGTTTATATTCTGTTTGTTGCAGTTAGAGAACATGTTTATTCCATGTGTTATGGCATAGAATGGTTTAAAATCCATGACACAAGCTTTGGAATATAGCACTCCTATAAATCCAAGATACGGTTCACCAGGACACACTGTATTATAGCGAATGGCCTGATGCCACAACAGCCTTTCATGTAAATACAAGTTGACTACATTTTTAGTTCATACACTATTTACAAACTGTAAATTATATTTTATATGATTATATATATTTACAAGTCCGTCTTTTGTTGTTTATATAAGGCATCAAGGTTGTCAGCCCTCTTAATGCAGGAAGCATTATTTCCCCCTGGTTAAGGTTTTGGCATTGTAAGCCCCACAGGCAATACTGGCAATGCACACTCCTCACCGATACCGCTGCCCGTGTTTCTTCGCTAGAAGTCACTGTAGGTCGCAGTCTTATTGACACTGATAATGTCTGATAGAATTCAATATGAATGTACAAAAAGTCATCGTGTTGTATGCTATCCGTAGTATCTAAACATGACATTCAATTACGGACTTTTATAATCGTGCACACGGAGATCTTTCTAAACAAGGTACATGTTAACATAAACTTTAAATTGTATTTATCCACCAAATGATAAATAAAGACGCGTTATTTTGACCAGGGTTTGAAGGTTGACAGTAATAACCGCATGCACGATCGAATATGATGGGCATTCTCTAACATCCCTTATATTACCAGGGTTTATCCGTTTTCTTCTCCAGAAAACTATAAGCTGTTATTGGATATTTAAAGCATCGCTTATATCATTTTCCATATGTGACGACAAGGAAATTTTAATAATTAAATAAATTCTAGAATAAGCCCTTTTCAGGACAGCCAACTCTCTCTGGATTTGATTTCTGGAAGAGACTAAATTATATATCAACAGATTTACATGTAATCAAAATTTTAAGCTTCAAGATACGAATTGTATAACGAATTATCACAGTGCGTCATTAATCATGTAACCCTTCCTTTGCTGTAACCGAATCAGTAATTTAAATTTATACCATCTTAATAAAAACATTCATCAGTTTAGATACCAATGGAAATGGAGGGGAATAATGTGATAATAAGTATCTCGAATGTTGATATACTGCAACTGTACTGCAATATTATGGACTTGCATAAAAAATATTTTAATTTATCTTGAACACTATCTTTATCATTAGATAGAGAAAAAAATATGACTCAGGGCACCAAGCTACAGATAAAATTAAGATCGACAAGTGAGCTATTTAAAAGGAAAGTATCCGAAATTTGCACAATTTTGTTCACCTGTCTCCCCTGTGACCACAAGGGGAGGCCAGAGGTACCCAGGTTGTTGTTCGCCATTATTTTCTCCGTCAAGCGAGATATATAAAACAATTATTGTATAAACAGCAAAGGGTTTTTTTTTTACAAATGGGTAAACATTTGAAAAGAAAAAAAGAAAAAAACAATTTGTCAATGACGTAACATCATACTTTTACATTAAGCCAATGTCTCTTGTGACAGTAAATCTGCGAAGACATATCATTCAAAATAGCGCCACCAAGTGTAAGAAATGAAAACGACTTTTGTCAGACCACTCTACATCGAACTGCATCATACCACCTTGTGTTGCAAGTACAATCTCTTTATCGGGTCGTGAAACCGAGTGAGCTTCAATTTGAACAGGCAAATTGTCACATATATAATTCCATCTTTTCCTTCTGGAAATATCCGTGACCACACACGATTCCAGTAAACAAATTACAGCTTTGAAATAAAAGTCTCCACAATAAGTACAAAGTAGTTTTCCAGAAGAGCTCATATTATTGAAACTGGCGAGTATATTAGTCATATATCTAAACACTGATAAAGAAAGACCCAGAGATTGTTGCAGCTGCAGCCCAGAGTGACGATTGAATAAACCCTTCACCATGAACTGCACAGAAAGTACGTAGACTGATTTCATCGCAACATCTAACCTAAGCTGATACGTTTTCATGACGAACTTTTGCAACTACGACATACTGTCTGCATCGTAATTTGCTTGGACAAACGGACTCATTAAAAGACTGCAGGACACACTCTACTAAGTTATATTTGCTTAGAATACGTACGTTATCTGATATAAACCCTGATTTCACATTAGTATGTTTTTCCCCAACGCTTTATTAATCAAATAAAGTACATGTACAACGAATATCAGTACACATGTTCAACAAGATATAACAATACATGATCCATATACATACAACAGCAAAACCATACATTTGACATACATAAGAACCTAAAGAGCCTTATTCAGCAAAATAAAACAAGACAAAGCTGGTATGTCTCATTCCCAATAGATAAAATAAAAAGAAGCACTTTAATAGCAACAAAAAAGTATGGAGGACTGAATATGGTTGATATTTGGTTAAAAGTAAGGGCCACAAAGATAACATGGATAAAGAGATTGTTAAAAGGAAACATAGATGTAATGTGGACACATTTAATAGATACAAGTTTAAAGCACATGACTGATCATAATTTCACTTGCAATATGAAATATGAAGATATGTATGATATTCCTTTTCTTAGAAAATTAAATACCTTTTCATCTGAAATCTTGCAAGAATGGTGCCAGTCTAATTATGATACACCAGAAACAAGCGGGGATTATTTGAAACACAGTATGTTGAAGGAAACAAGGGCAAAGTTGATCTGTATGACAGATCTAGTGTGTCTCCCGCCTGATGTGGGAATATTTAGAAAAAAAAATTTGAAAACATGTATGAAATTTGAGTTGGGTCAATATCACACTGCCAGATAACCTCTGCAACCTTAAAACCTGCATGAAGGTCATCCATTGTTGAAGCTAACCTGGCCCTTCATGAGGTACGTCAATGTTGAAACTTTGGTGACTGTGCCTTAAATTCTTTTTGAGTTATTGCGTGATCATCATTTTAGCATTATTGCCACTGTGACCTTGACAAATGGTTCAAGGTCATCCATGTTCAAACTTTACCTAGCCCTTGATAAGGTTCATCAATGCTGCTTGTTTGGTGACTGTACCTCAAATTGTTTTGGAGTTATTGCGTCAAAATCATCTTAGCATTATCGCCGCTGTGACCTTGTAAATTCGCCAAGGTCATCCATGTTCGAACTTGATCTAGCCCTTGATAACTTTCATCAAGGCTGCGAGTTGGGTGACTGCACCTCAAATTCATTTCGAGTTATTGCATTAACATCATTTTAGCATTATTGCAGCTGTGACCTTGAAAAATGAGTCAAGGCCATCCATATCGAACTTGACCTAACTCTTGATTAGATGCATCAGTTCTGCAAGTGTGTTGACTGTATCTAAAATTCTTCTTGAGTTATCGCGTGAACAAATATGTGAAGGACGGACGGAAGGATGGCCCAACGGAAAGACGGACGAACGGACGCTCACCATTTCTATATCCCCGCCAACGGCGCCTTCGAGGGACAAAAATACAATAATATGTATACTATAAGGTTTACAATTAACATATGATCTAGCAAAGATCTATGTATTTAGATTTCGTTATATAAGGTTATTTTTGACCAAAGAATGATTTGCTACGTATGTATGTAGTTGATGACAAATCTACATCATTTATAAAATCTTGTGTCACACGTTCCCTACCAGTACAACTTGCACAAACTACAGTTCAATTCACCCATAATGATTACATGACCTATGGCCGAGTATTCGTACAATTCATGTGAGAATTCTACCTTTTCTGTTTACTATTCGACACTCGGTGGAACCGTATATATAAGAAGTGTGATACTCTTCATTTCCATTGACAATAGCCAGTTCACAATCAACAACTTCATCATTTTCCTCCGCTGCAAATAAATACCGGACGCATACCACACATTTGTTCTGCCACCCATCACCGCTTTTGCGTACCGTTTATCCGACCATGCCCCAAAATCTCTTTCGAAATTACTTGTTCTACCCTTGAGAGATTGAATAGAAGCCATCGTGGACCCTCTTAAATCAACATATTCTTGTATATCTGTTTAAATTGACTGTAACCTCAAACGAATTAGTTTTACATCATTGGTGATAAGCAAACCATCCTCTATATTTTCTTTTCTCAGTTCTTTAGACTTTCGCACAGAATGGTTTAACACCTGACCTTGTTGCTAAAAATGTAGAATAGGCCCTAGTCATGTCTTCTGCAGACGCAGTAGACTTAGATCTATCTTAGATCTATGAATTAAATAAACCTGTTTATTAAAATTTAGGCTGTCCTGAGCCTTGTGTTTTGATTTTAAATCTCTGTCTCTCTTTCACTCTCAAACATAATACCTCAGAAATGACCGCGGATTTAAACGGTACTTATCCTAATTTTATATTATATTAATACTTATAATTAAGGCTTATGACTGATATATTAAAATGTAGTATTTATAATATGCAATCAATAAATTCCTTTAAATTTCGTTGCATCAGTTTCTAATAAATACCTCTATAAATAAGATCTTCTGCAACCGTTTTTAATGAATTAACTACGTTTGAAGAATGGTCTCTACCTCTTTATCTCTCAAAATATGTCTTACAGTTATCTTACAGAAAAGGCAACTTGCATTAATACGTTAATACATTTTTTCCTTTCGTGGACTTCTTGTGTATTATAAGTTGCGTGAAATTATCCCAGAAACTGATTAAAGTGTGCAGATTTGTTAGTAAAACAATGAAAACTACTGGGGAGATGTTTAAGTGCAGCTATCAAACAATGAATGGAAACCCACTTACCGCTATAAATCTAGGTTACCGATGACGCGTGTTGTCTTCTGCCGGTCAGTATTATCCCTTTGTTGTGAATCATCAGAGGGCTTCGTTTTTATTCTCAGCATTAGACGTCTGCCATCTGTAAACCCGTTGATGTGATTAGTGCTGTAATAACAATAACCTTTGAGAGCATTGTGAGTTAAGGTCCCCGCTAATAAAGCTGATCCATAATCAAGCAATCAGAAAGTCAATACATGGTCAGATAGAAAGAACGAAGAATGAGCGAGAGTGAGAGAGAGAGAGAAAGAAAGAGAAAACTAACAGAGAAAGACAGCTATTAGGCAGGAACAGAAACTATATAACCAAAACTGTATAACATCGTATGATTATAAACATTTAAGAAATTAAAGCAACAGAAAAGGGAAGAAAGTTTCAGACAGCGAGAAAGAAAGAGAGGGGGAAAGAATGGAGGATAAAGAAAAAGGAAAAAGTGAGAATGATATAAACAGAAATTTAATAAACTAAGAAAGAGAGAAAGATAGAGAATGAAAGAGTACATTTAGAGAAAGAAAGAATAAAGAAAGAATGAAAATATGAAATGATAAATAAATTCAAAGAAAGGGAAAGGAAGAGAAAGAGAGAAAAAAGAGAGTTAGTTAGAGAGAGAATGAAAGAGTAGAGAAGCGAGAGAGAAGAAATAAGAGCGAGTTAGATAAAGAGAGAATAAGTAAAATTATAAATATATCAGGAGAGAGAGAGAGAGAGAGAGAGAGAGAGAGAGAGAGAGAGAGAGAGAGAGAGAAAGGGCAGGGAATGGAGAACATAGAAAAACTAAAGAGTGAGAATGATATAAAGAGATAAATGAATAAATCCAGAGAGAATGATAGAGAAAGAGAGAGATAGAGAGAGATTAAAGAGTAAATAAGAAATTACAAAAATTAATCCAGAGAGAGAGAGAAAAAGCAGAAAATTAAGTAAAAGAAAACGAAAGAATGTGAAAGATATGAAGAGATCAATACATTCAGAAGGAGAGAGAATTGAGAAGAAACCCACACATTTGAATCTTTATTGGTATAGTTTTAAAATATGGGTTTCTGCCGCCATCGTCCCGGGCAATCCGTTTGGTAGAAAGGTCACTCATCAAGCGTGTTGTCCCAAGCGGTTTGTCAAGTGACACATGGAAAAAAACTGCTAATTTGTTATTTAACAACAGATAGAAAATAAATATAAGATTTTCATACGACATAATTTAATGTATATTGAAAATACCGACGCTCTTCTCCATTTACATACTCTGATTACATGGCCATCCGTCCCACGCCCACCAAGGCTCTACTAGGTCACGCGATCATCCAGACCACGCCAAACTGCACCACGCTTAGGAGCCATCCAGATCCCGCTCATTAAGACTGACAACGAATTTCCACTCGATTGGCTTCCTATTCTTTGTGAAGTCAGGTGTACCGCCCCGGTTAACCCTGACCTTTGGTCTTCCGAACGTACACAATGGACGCACTGTCCCTCGCAAATGCCTCACAGGGACGAAATAAATAGACCTATTGACATCAACCTTCTCTTCCAATCTCAAATGCCTATTAAATACTAGTACGTTATCCCCGATCTGACCAATTAAACCACAATGATGCGGCCTCTAAATTCCCAATTAGCATGATGGCTGCCACGTGCATCTCTCGGTCGGCAAATTACCTTAACTAAAAATTATCTTTACGTTGGGCGCCAGATGTTGAGTATTCGTACTTTACCCAGGTTATTGTAATAAAGACTACAAACCTCATAAACTGGGCGTTGTCACGCTTTCAACTCTGCCAGATCGCCCAGAATCTTTCTGGACCTAGCTTGGACATCCCGCTGACAAGAACTCTCTCGACACATGCGCAGTCCCCTATTGATCTGCACTCTTGGGCTGCCCAGCAGTTACTTGACACCCTTGCTGCCTTACACCGTTAACCAGTTCCTCTACACTATAACCTTCACAACTTTGCTTTAATCTACTTTGATTAGTTTTGACCCAAACTTCGGTCGCTAAATATAGAGAAAACTTGAAAAAAAGTCTTACCAGCACAAGTTTGTCTCGACTTTTTCTTCCGCGCGGTAAACAGGAAATTAAAATTCGAGCATGGCCAAAAGGCTATATACGCGCATAACAGTTTCTGTGAGCAAGGAGCCGGCAACAATCCCTTGTAGCCGGTCAGCGTGACATCTTCATGCGTGAATGGTGCCGCCTACCGGACATACAAGCCCGTAGCATTATTCACAAGAGAAAGACAGGTTTAAAAAATTATTTAAAAAATGGTCTATATAAAATCTCGAAATCTTTGTTTCAGTCAGTTTTAAAAAGTATTAATGAGAATTTTCTCTGTATCATCGCAAACTTAAAATACAGAAAATGTTATAAATAGAAAATTAGTTTAATATGCCTTTTTTAATTCCGTGTACATGTGTGAGCTTAATGCAATGTTTTAACATCTAGAACCTCTTCATAAGAAAGTAATTCATGAATAACTTACTGTGTTAACAAGTTAATTATCTTTTTATTTTTTGATTCAGCAAAATATAGGTTAAGTTTGTCCTAATATTTGTTTCTCGTTTGTTACATTTTCCCAGAGCGTCGTGAGGAAGAATTCTTTCTCTAATCGTTTTTGTTGCAAAATGAAAAATAAATTGTAATTGGAAAGATTTTTAATCTGTCGAGGGACTAAGTTTAAGCTTACTTGTCGGAGATGTATCACAGGGGATGGGTGGGGGGGGGGGGGAGGGGTGAAACACGAAAGTGGGGGCCGATGGCCTTTACCTCTTTTCCGCAAGTAAGTTATAAAGTAAATTATATACATGTGTGCATATATATATATATATATATATATATATATATATGTATATATATATATATATATATATATATATATATATCATATGATGATTTTGCTAATTCTGCTTTTTTTGTGTAAATAACAGGAATATTATACAACTTTTGTACATGAGTGAACAACTGAATACTGTTTTGTATCACAACTAAACTTAGAATTGTGTTAAAATTTCATGAATACATCAAACATCACAAAAATAATAATAATATGCAGTGTAAATATACACATTTTCAGCTGTCCATTCTTACATATAGAATTATAAAAACGTTAGTTCCTTGCAATTGATTTAAATATATAATTTTTATTGTCTTCATTTCTTTTCTTTCTAATAGAGATTTTACTGTAAAGGACTAGAAACAGGTTTGTAAATCCAGTATAGATCAGATATTCAAATGTGTTGCTATTACCAGTTATTTACACCAGGAACACTTCGTTGGCATGCATGTTAATTTCAGTACAGTTTAATCCCGTGGGTGCCGTCTCTGTCATCTCTATAGTAACGTTGTTTATTGTAGACTTCAAAGGCCGAACCCCTGCTTAGTTTGCTTTTCTCAGGATCTGATCTCCGGAGGTGTGTCCATCTTGATAGAAAAGACGGTCCGGACTTGTGACGTTAGCAAGCACATATAAGCCTTGTTGGAAAATTGCGCGCTAGCTTGGTGTACTCTGACGATTGTCTGCAGTATAGAGGCAAGTCTACGCTTACCACGGTCTGGACAGCTAAGAGATTATGTCTATTAGCGTAAATAGTCGGTGTCTTAGGAGAGCCACGTTGATAATTCTGTAACGGACTGTTGTTAGCGCTATCAGTAACAGACCAAGGACCAAATTTTCACGCAGAACTTTAGAGGAACTGGATATCGTTGTGTGGAGACACAGTTACGGGTTCTATGGCGAGGAGCTACTGGTGGTTGGAGCCCTGTGTAAACGCAAGTGAGCTGATCGTGATGTGTACGCAAGGAGAGCGAACTGTGACGTGAGCGGCTTGGCATTCAGATGTCATGTGTGCAACGATGGTCATGTGATTAGGAACATTGTAAACAGAGTACACCCCTGTATATGTACAAATGATCATAACGGACTTAGTGATTTTGTGTTTCTGACTAGGCGCTTGAGATTATCAGTGTTTCTATGTATGGAGCGCCTTTCAAGAGAAATATAATTGCATTCTTTTTAACATATTGATTTGATTTGTTAACTCATGCCTTATTCATCTTTTGGAGTGTATGTATGTATGCGTTTCAGTCGGTTTGGTTAACCATTCAAAAGAACCTGCTCTCCTAATAGAGAGACAGTATTAAAAACATTTATGTACAAATTTCAAAATAAAGGTAGTTTTAGTTGTCTGTTAATTGTTACATTTTTAAACATTTTTACTACTGTTTTTTTTATAGATAGCTGACCGAATTCATGCCAGCTATATAGCGATGGGTCTTTTCGGGGGCATCAATACAGGGGAGATCCGACCACTATTTTGCAAGGGGGGGGGGGGGGGGAGGTCAATGTCAACATACCCAAACGCTATTCAAAGAATAATATTTATATATTGTAAATAACATTTATTAATGATTAGAAATGTGTATGTGAAAGTTTATTAAAAAAGGGGTGACAATTGAGAGCCACAATCTTTGCCCGTCTGTCCGTCCGTCCATGTGTCTTGTTTTCGTAATTCTCTGTCCGTTATCAGGGCACAAATTATGTCCGTACAGCCATTCAAAAGTCAGTTAATCTTTTAGACCAACATATTTCGTAGATATGCAGCGAAAACGAATCTCAGCCATTCAGAAGCTAAGGCCCTAGTCAATAAAAAAAGTCATAGAAAAGACCAAAATAACACCGAAACGGCTGGATGGGTTATAATGAAACTTTCAATACTAATTTGCTCGGAAGAACATAAACTACTGCAGGGGACTGGTGGAATAAACTGACTGTAATCTCTATCTGTTTTTTACGCATATAAACAGAAAAATTAAACTTGATAGGTCCTAAAATTAAAAATTAGGTCAGCGTGACATATTCTTCAGGTACCCGTTTATTAATCAGTTGCTCTTGACACGTGCAGATTTTGAAGGTATATTTTGTGTTCTACATCATGAAATATGGAAACTGTAATGGGGGGGGGGGGGGGACGATTGTCTGTCTCTTCACGATATTTAAAACAGTTTTGTAGATATGCCTTGCTCGGCATGTAATCCGATAGTTAATCCAGTTTACATTAAAAAATGACGTAGAATAAGTGTGATAGTACGGCTTGATTGCCAACTGTCTCTTTATAACGTGTGTTCCTCATTCTGTATATGCAGGAGAGTGTCTCCCACCAATGCCGATAGAACTATCACCTGGTATCATATAAATTATGCATATAACTATACAGGTCGAGTATGTACATTGATGTTAATAAGCTGCTTATGACTAGACCATGTGATCGTGTAGAGCCCGAATCCGGGCGTAGGGATTATTTATATCTTACTTTATGTCCAAGTGTGCAAAATAGCAGCGTTGTGTGGAGAGAATTAACATGTGCTGACGTCTATAGGGAATTCCCTTAACTATGCATGTTAACCCTATTTAATGTAAATTCAAATTACGAATGCATTTAGCATCAGTCAAAGTTTATTTTATTTAATATTTCGTGATTGTATTGGCATGTGCCACAGATTTAGTGGATTAGAAGTGTTGTATTTTGCTTCTTGGTTCATGCGATTGTGACGTCATAGAGGGTTCCCCAGAGCGTCGGATCCCTGAATTCGTTGGCTGTGATGGAAAAGCTGCACGGCATCGGTTTATCAAAATATCGCATTTGAAAGGGTTTCCAGAGAACTATTATCAGACAGAAATGGTTAAGGGATATACAGGATATAAACCAATGTAAGTTATTATGCTGTCATGTGTTATTTCTTGAGAATTCCATGTATAAACACCGGCAGACTAAATAATATTCAAGGGCTTGATTTAAAGTTGTCATGCTGCACGCTAGACATTTTATTTTTTTTATATAATATTTTGGCACCTTTGCTTATAAAATGTATACGTCTATATAATGTAAGTTTCCTTTGTGAATATTGAGGCTTATGGTATATGATATGTTATATCATGTAAGTGATAATGGACAAGTAGTTGTGTTTGAATCTTTTTCTTGCATGTTACTGCTAGGACACACTATTCAGCTTAAGCTAGTTTTGGTGTCCTTGTGAATTATGAACCAAATATCTGTATTGATAGATCTGTTCAACCACAATGCTGTACTGCATTGTAGATAAATATGTATACTGACTGCATAAAATAGATTCATGAATTGAATGAGCAATACAGCTAATGAATCTTATAAATGGCTAAACTAAATACTTTCAACCAGGCTCAGAGTTATATACGGATATTTATGTAACTGATGGACATTATTATAATTATTATTATTATTATGTATAATTGTACCTTTATATTGGACTCGGCTTTCATAAGAACAGCTGATCCATTGTGTTATGTCACAAAATACCTGTTATGTATAATGTAGTGACAACCCAAAGACGGTTCAGAGTTTCATATTTTATTGAGAGATCACATGACGATTATATGTAAAGTCACACACACACGCATACACACACACATATATATACCGTAATGTGCCACAAACAGGAGCGGCCACGATTGGCCATATTACATTGTATTTTCCTTTTTGTGTTTTGTGCAGGTACCAGTCACCCTGCACGGGTACCAGATCTATGCCAGAATAAAGTTATTGACCAACACCTGCAGCGGTTGTGTGTTAATCCCACTACAGATTTGGTGGCAGCGGTGGGATGCTGCAAAATTAACTGGAAGATAACCACATTGGCGATCTCAGTAACTGGTATTGGGTGGCTGGTAGGCAGCGAAGGCGGGTGATGCCCAAGGTGAGAGGGAGGAGGGCAGTGTGTCCCACAAGCGAGGTCCATGAACCAGGCCATGTCAATGATCCATACGCCCACAGGTTTTACCGGTCGGAGGCCACAGTAGCAGGGACGAACCTTATTGTTGGTGATAGTATAATAAAATATCTTCATAATTGCCCGCACATAGACATTGAATCCCGACCAGGAGCAAAAATTAACAATATAATTGCAGACTTGCAAGCTGATAGATTTGCCATTGCGAATAGACGCGTCATTGTTTTCCATGTGGGGACCAATGATGTGCATGAGCAGTCTTCAGACACCATAGGTGAACAGTTTAGCAGACTGATAGGGTTGGTGAAACAGCGGGCCCCAGGCGCAGTGGTGGGTCTGTCATCAATTTTACCTAGGGCAAGGGACACGGCTGCAAAAAACGACACAGTGGTTAAAGCAAACAATACCTTGAAACGAGTTGCCAAGCGGACCGGAGTACATTTCCTGCCGTCGTACAGGCCATTCTTGAAAGAAAAGGCAGCAGATGAGACTTTGTTCGCCAGGGACGGTCTTCACCTAAATTTTAAGGGGACGGAGGTTTTGCAGAAATATTTGTCAGGCAGTGTAATAAGGCTGCAAGGTGCCACAAACTAAAGATATTATGTGCCATAGATGACTATATGACTCTGAGCTCACTTTTGATGTTTAATATATATATATATCACATGTTATTGTGAAGTTCATCGGTGATGGTGGGAGATCCCAGAGGTAAGCAAAAAAAAACAAAAAAAGTTATTTGCATTGTATCTGCTGTTAAACACAGTGTGAAGTGCTGGAGCTTGGCCTGCCCTTCCTCATCTGATCTGTTACAGGGAGAGTGCTGACTTGGCCTTGGCGGTACCAGGTTAGGGAGGGTTGGCCTGGACCCAGCATTTCCTTTTTCTCATTGAATTATATTAGTGAGGGTACATGTTAAATATGGCGTCAGTAGAAAGCTTGGCACAAGAGATTGAGAGACTGAAACTTGCTCTTGAAGACCAGAGGCAACGGGTGGGTAATGCTGGTGATGGGCAGTCACAGCCAGTTGTAACCAGGGTTGTGCACACAAGTGCGGTGCCAAAATTGAAATGTTTTAGTGGTGACCCTAGAGATTTGGAAGAGTGGATAGGGGATGCCAGCAGGTCCATCAGCCTGCAAGTGCTTGAGGGGTCGGCTGCTGTGGACCACCTAATTACTCACCTGGGGGGAAACGCGCGGAAAGAAGTGAAATATGCCCCAGTCTCCCAACGCGAAACAGTTGAGAAGGTTTTTTGGGATTCTCAGGGAGGCCTTCGGGGATGGCAAATCTGCCTCACAGCTGCTCGACATGTTCTATAACCGCAAACAAGAACGCGAGTCATTGCGCGAGTTTTCGTATGCGCTCATCGGTCTGTTGGACCAGGTAGTCCAGAAAAACCCGAAGGCTGTCACAGATCGGAATGTCATGCTTAGAGACAGGTTCGCCGATAAAGTAAGGGATCAGGGGCTTCGTAGAGAACTTAAAAGGCGTATAAGAGACCACCCTGAGACCACCTTTCGAGCATTGCGCGATGAAGCCATAAAATGGTCAGAGGAGGAAGAGACCTCATGTAGGGCGGTACTGCAGGAGATCACAACTCCTGTGCAGGCCCGGCAATCCACTGGTCCTCCCCAGGGAGCCAGTGAGTTGTTGGAACTGCGACAGTTGGCAGATGAGCTACGGAAGACGCAGGAAAAGCAAGACAACAGGCTTGCGGAAATGATGGAGCTCGTTCGTGAGGGTAAGAAAGAGGCATTACCCAAGGGTAGTAAGGAGATAAGATGTTACTATTGTAAGGGGGTGGGACATTTCAAGAGGGAATGTCGTAAGTGGAAGGCCTCCCAGGCAACCATGACCTCACAATACGCTTACCCGCGAATGCCTGATCCAGGGAGTGGCCCTTGGATGGCTCATAAGGATTACCAGGCAACTGGCATTAGTCAGGGAGGGATTTTCCCAATTCCCCCTATGCAAACCCCCACTCTGGGCACGAACAATGTTGCCGTGTCTGGGGAGGGTCCCGCCACTTTAAACACATATCCCCCACTGCAGTGAGCCATGCAGTGGGGCAACCCACCAAAGTGACTGGCTCACCAGAGGGACTAGAACCCCAGCATATTCTTTACCGAGCTATCGGACAGAGACCTGTGGTGTCAGCAAGGTTTGGTAGTACTAGGGTTAGCTCACTGCTGGACACTGGGTCTATGGTCACGACAATAGCTGAGGGGTTTTTCTGGAATGTGTTTTACCCGAAAGGGGAAGCATGTTTGGTGAGAGGAAATTGGTTCCAGTTAAACGGTGCAAACGGTTTAGAGATACCGTATCTGGGGATAGCTCTACTCGATGTATAGGTGTGTGGTATAGTGGTGCCACAAGTTTGTGTCTTGGTGATGAGAGACACCAAAGAGGCCAAGGATTTGCGTCAGGAGACCCCAGGGATAATTGGGACCAACGTATTAACTCATATACCCCAACTAGCCAGCATCTTGAGAAGGAACAGTCAGGATACCTCTGGGAGGGGCCCTGGGTTAGTCAGTAGTTTTGTTAGAGTGGCAAGCCACAGGCCTATTGTAGTTCCTGCTCAGAGCAGTCGCAGTGTGCCAGTGACTGGTCTGAAGAAGAGCAAACTCAGTATTATTGAGCCTGTAAACCATGGGGTGCAGGGAACCTTGAGTGTTATGCCAAGGGTGGTGCACCCATGCCAAGAGCGGTTGACCGTCCACATGGTTAATCTGGGCACACAGGATGTTTGGCTGGGATCAAGGACAAGGGTAGGTGTGCAGGTTGCAGCCGACCATATTGTTGAGCCAGGAACAAAAAAGTGATACTGCAGCAACATGCACAGGAGGTTGCAGTCTCCATAAGCAACTGTGACCCAAAGAACGGGGGGGTTAAAGGAGATATTCCTCCAGTTGACCGGTCTAGATTTTCTGGCACGCCTGCACAATTTGAAGAGATGCAGAAATTGTTTAGTAAGCATGCACATATATTCGTGGGGGATGATTCACCCCTGGGTGTGACCCATACCACTCAACATAAAATCACTACTTGTGATGACGTCCCAGTGAATCAGCCTTTTAGGCGACTACCTCCCCATATCTGGAAAGAAGTTAGGGACCATCTGCAGGAACTGCTGGGCAAGGGCATCATTATAGAAAGCCGGTCCAGCTATGCATCGCCTACCTTGGTTGTGCGTAAAAAGAATGGGGACATCAGGCTCTGCGTTGATTATCTCAGGTTGAATATGAAGATCCATCGTGATGCATTCCCATTACACCGTATAGAGGAGTCGATTGATGCACTTAGTGGGGCAAAGATATTTTCTACAATCGATCTCGCCTCCGCTCACAATCAAATTGAGGTAGACCCCAGTGATAGGCCAAAAACAGCTTTCATCACTCCCTGGCGCCTGTATGAGTACAAGCGCATGCCGTTCGGCTTGGCCAACGCGCCGGCCACATTTCAGCGGCTAATGGCACAGGTGTTCCGGAATGAGGTTTTTCAGACCATGTTGGTCTACCTCGATGATATCATTGTCTACTCGAAGACAATGGAGGAGCATCTGGCTGGACACAGTTTTTGCTAAGCTGGCGGAGCATGGGCTAAAGGTAAAAAAAGAGAAATGCATATTCTTTGGGTCCGAGGTAGCATATTTGGGTCACACTGTGTCCGCTGAAGGTGTGAAAACAGACCCAGCCAAGACAGAGGCAGTTGCAAGTTGGCCCATTCCGAAAACAGTCAAGGATTTGAGGCGGTTTCTTGGATTCGCCTCCTACTACAGGCGCTTCATCAAGGGCTTTGCATCGATGGCAGCCCCTTTGCCCAAGTTGGTGGGCAACCTTCTAGGTAACAAGAAGAGGAAGAAACTTCCTCTTGATGGCAAATGGCAGGAAGAACACTCAATCGCGTTTCACCAGTTGAGGGAAGCCCTCTGTCATCCCCCATTGTTGGCTTACGCTGATTTCTCCCTCCCCTTTGTGGTTGAGACTGACGCATCGGAGAAAGGTCTTGGGGCTGTTTTAAGCCAAGTACAGGACGGGAAGTCACGTGTGATAGCTTATGCAAGGAGGAGCCTAAAGGGAGGTGAGAGAAACATTGAAAATTATAGTTCAAAGCAACTTGAATTGCTAGCCCTCAAGTGGGCGGTAACAGAAAAGTTTAGAGACTACCTGATGGGTAGCCAGTTTACAATCTTAACTGATAACCACCCACTGACCTACCTTATGTCAAAAAACAAATTAACTGCTGTTGAGCAGAGGTGGGCTTCCGCCCTTGCAAATTTTAACTTTACTATCAAGTATAGGGCTGGGAAGCACAATGCAAACGCTGACTCCTTGTCCCGGCAAGAAACTCGACCTTGGGAAGATCCGGTTGAGCAGGCAGGGCAAATGTGTGCCACCCTGGCACAAACGACATTGGTGCCAGAGGAGGTACAATTATGTGCACTACAGGAGGTGCCTGTACTCTGCAGTGCAGTCAGGGTAACGGACTTAGGGTTAGCAGGTGCACCATTTTCTCATCTGATAGCTTCTGACATGAAAAAGCTACAAGCTGAGGACCCAAGTATTGGGAGAGTAGTAGAATTGTGGTGTAGAGGTAGGAAGCCCGGAGTGACTGCCCGCAGGCGAGAGTCGCCAGCTGTCCAGTTACTGCTTAGGCAGTGGGACAGGTTCTCTGAAATTAATGGTGTCTTGTATCGAAGCATCAAAGACCCGGTTGAGGGAGAAACCCTTCAAGTATTGTTACCAGAGGCTCTGGTACCCACGGTGTTAAAAGGGTACCATGAGGAGCATGGAGACCAGGGTGTCGAGCGTACAGAGGCTTTGATTCGCCGAAAGTGTTACTGGCCACGGATGGCCAAGACAATTAAAGCTCATGTTCAGAAATGTACTCGATGTGCCCTTGCTAAAGTTGAGCGGGTACGTACGCCCTTAGGTACCATTCAGGCCTCTCGACCACTCGAGGTAGTTGCTGTTGATTTTACGATGTTGGAGAAGTCCATGCACAGCCGGATATGAGAATGTCCTTGTGATCACTGACGTGTTTACAAAGTATACTATCGCTGTGGCATGTAAGGATCAAACAGCCAAAACAAAGGCAAAAGTTCTTGTCAGCTCATGGTTTAGAAGATTCGGTCCGCTTCTCAGGATCCATTTGGATCAAGGGCGAGACTTTGAGTCTAATTTGGTTAGGGAGCTGTGTAGGCTGTATGGTATAAAAAAAACTCGCACTACCGCCTATCATCCCCAAGGTAACGGACAGTGCGAGAGATTTAACCGAACTCTCCATGATCTGATGAGGGCACTGTCCGGCGAACAGAAAAAGAAATGGCCTGATTACCTAAGTGAGGTAGTCTATTACTATAACACCACACCCCACGCAACCTCAGGGTTCTCCCTTTTTTATTTGTTGTTTGGAAGGGACCCTCGTACTAAAATGGATTTTATGCTGGGAGCACCACGCGAGGAACATGAAACTTACATGGACGAATGGGTTTCCTCGCATCAGAAGCAGATGCGGGAAGCATATAATTTGGTGCATACGCGGCTGCTTAAAGCTGCAGAGAATCGACGGGCTCTCCATAGTAGAAAGGTTAAAGAAACCCCTCTGTTCATCGGTGCGAGAGTGTACGTGCGTAACCGAAATGTGAAAGGCCGAAACAAGATTGCGGACGCATACCGTGATGAGGTTTATAAAATTGTAGAACGTATGAACGATCAGGATGTCTACCTGATAGAACCTTCTGATGGGTTAGGGGTTTCTCAATGGGTAAATCATACTGAGCTTCGTCTTTGCCCAGTCCAAGAGTTACCTGACACAGTGGTTGATAGCTTGGAAGAACCAGCTGAAACCGCTGATGAAAGCCTGGATATTGATGAGTCTTCAGACTCGGAGAGTGATTTTGTTGTGTTTTATGGCAGCCCCCCGGGGGTAACTAGTGATCCGGTGAATCAAGTTGGAGATGACGATCAACCCCAAGAGGTGATTTTAAGGGGTGACGCCAGTCCCATTCCAACTGAGTTTCCGCCTCTGCGGCGCAGCCAGAGATCAACAGCGGGTCATCATAGCAACCCATATAGGAATCCTCATTCAGCCGTGCCTGACTAGCGCATAGAAACACAGTTTCGCAGTTATTGTAAGTTTTATAAGGTAAATTGTACATATGTTTATATCCCTACTGGTACCTGGATGTGGCTGTTCATTGACTGGTTCTAGTCGGAAAAGAGTATATGCTCAGCCTCACAGCAAACCTCTCAAGTACAATCGGTTCTAGCGGTTTCTCACTTGCACGGGGACGTGGCAAGTAAAGGGGGTGGTGGATGTGATAGTACGGCTTGATTGCCAACTGTCTCTTTATAACGTGTGTTCCTCATTCTGTATATGCAGGAGAGTGTCTCCCACCAATGCCGATAGAACTATCACCTGGTATCATATAAATTATGCATATAACTATACAGGTCGAGTATGTACATTGATGTTAATAAGCTGCTTATGACTAGACCATGTGATCGTTTAGGGCCCGAATCCGGGCGTAGGGATTATTTATATCTTACTTTATGTCCAAGTGTGCAAAATAGCAGCGTTGTGTGGAGAGAATTAACATGTGCTGACGTCTATAGGGAATTCCCTTAACTATGCATGTTAACCTTATTTTATGTAAATTCAAATTACGAATGCATTTAGCATCAGTCAAAGTTTATTTTATTTAATATTTCGTGATTGTATTGGCATGTGCCACAGATTTAGTGGATTAAAAGTGTTGTATTTTGCTTCTTGGTTCATGCGATTGTGACGTCATAGGGGGTTCCCCAGCGCGTCGGATCCCTGAATTCGTTGGCTGTGATGGAAAAGCTGCACGGCATCAGTTTATCGAAAAATCGCATTTGAAAGGGTTTCCAGAGAACTATTATCAGACAGAAATGGTTAAGGGATATACAGGATATAAACCAATGTAAGTTATTATGCTGTCATGTGTTATTTCTTGAGAATTCCATGTATAAACACCGGAGTCTCCCCCCCCCCCCCTTCCAGGGTGCCGTCCTGTTATGGATTCAGATTGACATGAATGCAGATTAATCAGTTACACATCACTGTGTATTAATGATTCCTGAACGATACAGTTGTCAACTGCGTAGAAAGTTTTAACATAGAAGTATATACTAATATTTTTATTCTGACAGTAATACAGTAGGTCCCTGGTTTGTATTAATTAAATATTTAGATGGCAGCATGAGTAGAACTATAGGCATTCAATATGTAAAAAATATATTAAATATCCAGATTCTTAATGACATATACAGGCAGACTAAATAATATTCAAGGGTTGATTTAAAGTTGTCATGCTGCACGCTAGACATTTTATTTTTTTTATATAATATTTTGGCACCTTTGCTTATAAAATGTATACGTCTATATAATGTACGTTTCCTTTGTGAATATTGAGGCTTATGGTATATGATATGTTATATCATGTAAGTGATAATGGACAAGTAGTTGTGTTTGAATCTTTTTCTTGCATGTTACTGCTAGGACACACTATTCAGCTTAAGCTAGTTTTGGTGTCCTTGTGAATTATGAACCAAATATCTGTATTGATAGATCTGTTCAACCACAATGCTGTACTGCATTGTAGATAAATATGTATACTGACTGCATAAAATAGATTCATGAATTGCTATGAGCAATACAGCTAATGAATCTTATAAATGGCTAAACTAAATACTTTCAACCAGGCTCAGAGTTATATACGGATATTTATGTAACTGATGGACATTATTATAATTATTATTATTATTATGTATAATTGTACCTTTATATTGGACTCGGCTTTCATAAGAACAGCTGATCCATTATGTTATGTCACAAAATACCTGTTATGTATAATGTAGTGACAACCCAAAGACGGTTCAGAGTAACATATTTTATTGAGAGATCACATGACGATTATATGTAAAGTCACACACACACGCACACACACACACATATATATACCGTAATGTGCCACAAACAGGAGCGGCCATGATTGGCCATATTACATTGTATTTTCCTTTTTGTGTTTTGTGCAGGTACCAGCCACCCTGCACGGGTACCAGATCTATGCCAGAATAAAGTTATTGACCAACACTTGCAGCGGTTGTGTGTCAATCCCACTACATAAGGAAAGTCGAGTAAAGTTGTCACATTAGTGCCACATATGATGACTTTTCTAGTAAAGGTCTTATTCCGAAGTTCAAGTGTTTGTTTCGTTAGTTTGGTTTGGATTACGTCACTTTTTGTTTTGTTATCACGTGGTTTTAATAGTTTTCCACAACTGCGGGTCTTCTATGGCCGACTTCGCCAGCTGAATACACACAGTCTGCGGGTCTTCCACGGCCGAGTTCGCCGGCTGGATACACACAGTCTGCGGGTCTCAAATGGCCGAGTTCGCCATTTCCTAAAGACGTTGCATTTGAGTTCAAACCTTCCAGCTCACCGAAGACATACGAACATAAAATAAAATGTTCCGATTTATTCTATGGTCACCGGTTTCTTTTTGTTCAGCCAAACCGCTAGACGGCGCAGCGGGAAACACAGGAGTGCAGCCAATATCATTGTTCCTCCAGCCATATAGAACGGAATGTCATAGTTCCCCGAGCTGTCCAAAAGAAAACCTGTAACAAACACAAGTCACGTTTGTTAAAACCCGTGTAAAATTAATTCACCGGAAATTGATTTGTATCGACTATTTTGTTTTACAATCTGTTACTATCTGAACTAGAATATTATAAGTTCTTGCGTCCCACAAGTGCGAGCGACTTCTGTCGGATTCGTGCGGGGCCGGGTTTGCGATGGCCCGTGTCCACTCGCTGAAACTACCCTGGTGTTTTCCTGATAGGTGACTGTAATAAAGACTTCGCGAATTAAATAATAATGTTGAATTCCTCAAAATTTAAGAAAACTGTAGAAGATGGCTCGAATCTTGACCAGAGAGGAGCACGTGACAGTTTTTTATACTGAGTACATATCTAATATTCATGTTTTATATTCTAAGAATGTATTTTTAACCTTTGAAATGTGTTTTTCTTAACCACATCTTTGTTCAGTATTGCCGCTGGCAAGCATGTATATTTACAGGCATACTTTTTTGTAGTCGTTGAGATTTTTCCGATGGGTTTATATGTTCACATAAAAATTGATTCATATTGTAATCTGGATTTTATCAGCGAATTCTATTGTATCCGCTTGGTAAAAAGGTCAATAGTTCTAAGTATTTATTTAAACAAACACGCATTCCAAACAAAAACAGGAAAGCTTTGTAGCCTCCCAACGGCGTGTACTGTCGGGGCTTCCGCGGGCCAATGAGCGCCTCTTTTTGGAGAGGGAGGGCATGATCCTCGTATTAAAACCAAGGGCAGTCTTGGGCAAGGGCAGTTTCGGAAAAGATTATGATTCTAAATTAAAGGTTTTCTTCTTGTCTATTTCTTCAAAAATACTATTTCTTGTTATTTTATACCTAAATGCTTCAATATTTAACACAACAAGTAACATTCCCTCCTACGCCAAATCCCCGAGGCCGAAACACTCTCAAGACAGTCGCTCTTCCCTGGAAATACTTGCCACCCCCGACTTTGGGATCTGGATCTACCACAGATAAGAGAATTTTAATCGCACAAAACTGAGTAAATGCGGGGGTGTGAATATACAAATATAAATAAATCTCCCCCTCCCCCCCCCCCCACACACACATGTTTTGAAAGGAAACAGCGCCCCGTTCTCGGCGTTGTATCAAACAATTCCCACCTGCGACAGGCGACCCGACGATGGTCCCGATCCCTCGAAACATGGTAACAAGACCAACGGATTTCGTCAGTAGCTCCACACCAAACAGTTCCACCATGATGATAGGGAGAAGAGAGATGAGCGCCGCTGAATAAGAAAAGCATAATGAAAACCTGGAGAAAAAGATTAGTCTGCATTTTTGTGTAAAGCAGGGGTTATAATACAATCTTAGTTTGAAAAGTTTGAAGATTAATATTAATATGACCAACAGGTGACTCTACTATTCACCTGCTCTCTTACCGTTGTGACATCACGCTTACGTCATATATGTAGATTCCAGGGAGCCATATCAAATCGCTCTGACGATATTTTGTTTTGAAATTTGTATTCGAATATGCGGTATGCTTATCAGACATTTTAAGTTATTTCATAGCGAAAATCTTACAGATTGTAAAATAAACATCCTGTTTGGCTACCATTTTAACCTGTTCTTTTTATGAAGTATATTATACATTTACTTGTGACTATTACGCGGAGTCTGATGCCCATGCACGTATACCTGAGTCTGAACATGATATTATATACACAATTCCCACATTCTAGCTTAAATGGTTTTCGTGATTATAGTAATGCATACAAGACTTGTTTCTTATTTTACGTTTTAAAGTATTTACAGGAAAATAACATGACGCCAGTTATTTTTCACATCAGTATTACGCTTACTGCCTATTATGAAAATAAAATGGATTTATTTTTTTTTGCTATAAAAAAAAAACCATCATGAAAAACAGGAAGCCTGGTGCGTGGAACGTACTACAATATAAAATTCCTTCAGTCGAATATGTTCGTACCGATTGCGGTTCCAAATATGGCTGAATATACGGCCAGTAGCTCAAATGATTTACAGAAAGGCAGTAAAATTGTGGCGGCACCTCCGATGGTCAAGGAAGCATTGTAAATGAGCAAACAGTCAGCCCAGGGCAGGTCCGCAACCCACCCGCACAACACACGCCCAACGGTGTTACTGATACCTATAATTGACACCAGGAACGCTGCATCGGCATGTGAGACGCCATTACCTATGGCGTAATCAGGTACATAGGTAATTGGTATGAAAAAGCCTGCAAAATGAAATGGATGTAGGTTAGATAAAACTAAACATACTTTCCCATATCATTTATATTTTGTTGATTGCCAACTGTTAATATTGATATTTTAGAAGCGCAACGACCTTTCGTAACGGTTGCATTCATATACCGAATACTTTAATTGATTTCTTAGTTTCTGAGATCTATATGATCAGTGAGGCTTATTCCATTAATTAAATGATATGCACTAAATTTAATTACGGACTTATTACTCACATATCATTGTGAATAAAATAGAAATAGCAAGCAGTGTGAACACTGGATTTTTCAGAAGACTGAAGTCTAAACTCTGCATGGTGAGGTGTCCACATGATTTCCTTTTCTCTTTCATAGAATTAGCTTCAGCTTGTTTTGTCTTTTCTGTCTGGCGTAACTTCTTGGATTCAAGGTCAATTGTGTTATTCTTTTTTTGTTCACTGACTGGCCTTAAGAGGGCACCAGATATAATTCCATTCAGTATGATGCCTCCTGTGATCCACGTTGCTCCTTTCCAGCCGTACTCCTCCATTAACACTTCAGTGACAGGCGCCATTGCTAATGCTCCAAAGCCGGAACCGGAAACCGCTATACCAGTGGCTAGGGCACGTCTTTTGTCGAAATAGTAACCGACCAATACAACTGCTGGTAGATACATCAGGCCGAAACCAAATCCTTAAACAGAAAATCAAACCAACACATATCTAGATGATACACCACATCATTCTTGCATGATAAAAAAAAATTTAAGTGATAATATTTGTCAAGGCCTTTTGCTTACTGATTCTAGTCAACTCGCAAAATATTTTCTGGCTCAACACAAGTCATATTGCACAAAATTATTTAAATTAATATTTTTATAAAGGCTAATACAATATAATTACCAAACAGAATCTCTCTTCAGAGGTATCTCTTACACAGAAAAAAATGTTATATAAACTTATTGCAGACTTATTGGGACCCATCGTCTCTAAGGTGGCCTCTCTGGCCGTTTGGAAATACAGTAAACAGAGATAGACTATGTAAATGTACGATCTGCTCATAGTGAACACTCCTTTATCACCTCCAAAGGCTCCATAGACCACTATAAGGACTTCTATATTTGGTGAAAATGTACTGAGACAGAAGGCTGTAGCGGCCAAGATGCTTCCTGCGATGACTACCGCTCTTCCACCGAACAACCCCATCAGGGCTGCCACTAATGGACCTACAATGATGAATTATCTTACAACTTTGTCATGGCTGCTACTAAAGGACTTGTAAGGATCAATAATCTTACAACTCCATCAATTCTGCCATTAAAGGACCTGAAAGGATCATTAACCTTACGACTCCATCAATTCTGCCATTAAAGGACCTGAAAGGATCAATAACCTTACAGATCCATCAAGGCTGCCACTAAAGGACCTGTTTGGATCAATGTTCTTACAACTCTAACAAGGCTGCTACAAAATGACTTGCAAGGGTCAATAAAAAAATGATTTTCCTGAAACTTAGTCTTAATATTTGCCAATAACGTATCTCGCCTTAGATAATACTTGGAAAATTCTGCCCATGAATTAATGAGGTCAGGGGTCATCGGATAACTTACCAGATGTTAAATAATAGTTTCATTTATTTGCTAAAGCTGTTTCACTTTATTTGAAAATATCATAGGTCATCAGACTTTAACACACCTCGAAATTTTATTTCTACAGGCGTATTATGCACTTTTTTATTTCCTTACATTTTACAAAACTACTGATGTTTGACCCCTTGACATCTACACATAGGCCATGGGCCAGAAACCGAAAACACCCCCCCCCCTAGGAATTTTATAAGGTGATATTTTTTGTATACTAAAAGATCTGCTCTTTCAGAATCCGGTTGTCTGCCAGGCGTCCATTGGAGATTTTGGCCTTGTAGGCCGCCATTTTGAATATATAATGAAGTCGCTATTTCTGCATACCTTCAGTATAAAACCACCAAAGTTATGATGAAATACTCCAAGTTTGGGGTTGTCAGACCCAAGGTATTCAAGGAAGGCACTCTTGAAGTAACTTATTCAGTTATTTGGATAAATTTATAAAGGCAGACCATAATTACGATTTAGGATTAATGGTAATTTTGGCCCTGTAGGCCGCCATATTGAATATATAATGAGATAATTGTTTGCACATATTTTTGTCAATCCTTAATTTTTTTAAAATATAATAATCGAAGTAAAAATATCAATTTTGAAGTAATATTTGCTAGCTAATGCTGATCTACTCTCAGTATAAATATCCCTGTCATTCGATATTTGGTAATTTTGACCAATTAGGCTTCCATTTTGAATATATAATGAGGTAGCTGTTTCCGCGTAACATCATCAATGTATGAGCAAAATTATCATGCCATGCACCAGTTTTTCATTGACAAGCCCAAGGAATACAAAACAGATACTCATGATCAAATTATGTCATAATTAAAAACATATTTCAGGTCAAGGCTTAATTACAATTTGAAATTGATAATAAGTTTGGCCTTGCTTGCCGCCATTTTGAATATATAATTAGGCACATGAAGAAATTAGATTTATGTTCCAATATCTTGAATATGAAGTGTGATATATGTATACTTAGGTTTACTTGGTCAAGGAATCCGATTTCGATAATTATAGAGTGATATTTTAAGTCATTTTCAAAATATTGCCTAAATTATATACATATATATGTAGAAATGGACTAATATATGCCATATATAAAAAGAAATTACATGAAAAGTCCTGCATATAGATTGGGATTTATGTTGATTTTGGGCATGTGGGCTGCTATTTGGAATACTTAACCATATATTTGCTTCTGCATAACATCATGAATACAACTATTATGGCTTATTTATCATGGAATACACTAGATATCCCAAATAATTAAAATATGACACTCATGAAAAAATTGATCCAACATAAACAATAATATTAATGAGCAAATTATAAGTAATATTTTAATGTGAGAAGGTATTTGTTCTCGCGGGGTGTCATTTTGAATATGTTATTAGCTACATGCAGAAATGTACTTTCTTTAGATTTCAAAATTACTTTTCAAATATGTACTCATAGATTTTTCGGGTCACGGTGTTCAAGTTTGATAGATTTCGATTGATAATATGCAAAAATATTCCCTATCTTTATATAACGTTGTATAACATGGTTTGTATGACTCTTTCTTGAATTGATAAGATTATGTTATAAACAATGTGAATGTATACTGTTTAGTACAATTTAGGTATATAGACCAAACAAACCTGTATTGAAGGAAAGGTTTAAATATGGACTTTGTAATTTATTTGCGTTGTGATCCCCAGATAAGAACAAAATGAAGACAGTTGGTCTGGGTCACGGCGCTCAGCTGTCTTTTTGGGCTTAATAATTCTAGCATAGCTATATTGATTGATTTGAACATGCCAATCATTATGAAACATGGAAATAAAAAGGAGCCAGAGATCAGCCCAATAGTTTTAAGTTACACGTTTGAGAATTAACTGAAATATTTCAATGAGTTGGTCTATCTATTTTGACTAAACGAAAACTAGGGAACCATGGGTCACGGCGCCCAGTTGAATTTGTAAAATTTTAGGAAATGCAGAATGTACTTATTTCTATTTTGTTACTATTAGCATTTGAAAAGCTAAGGGCAAATGGCCATAAATGGCTATATGGCGATAATCAAATACAATATATATTAAATGCAAAACAAATACTACATGTGCACTTTTATGGACTACATCAAAGATGCACGAGCCTCTCGTGATCAAATAGTTGTAAAACTCTCTGTATTTCAGACATTTAATGAGAGGACATCAGCATTAGCTATCAAATATTACTTCATAATTGTTATTGTACTTTCGGTGATATATTGAAAAAAAATATGAGGACTGATAAAAATATGTGGAAACAACTATCTAATTATATATCCAAAATGGCGGCCTATCGGGCCAAAATTCCCCAATAATCCAAAATGGTACTTATGATCTGCCCTGTAACATCTACCAAATGATGGTTAATATTTGTTCAGGAGTGTCTTTCTTGAATTCCTTACGCTTAACAACCCAAAACTTGCATGTCATGATAACTTTGGTTATATATTGATAAAGTTACGCGAAAACAGCAGCCTCATTATATATTCAAAATGGCGGACTGCAAGGCCAAAATCACCAATGGTCGCCTGGCAGACAACCAAATTCTGAAAAAGCATACCTCCAACTTTACCAAAAATACCATCTCATAAAATCCCTAGGGGGGGGGGGGGCTAATATGTTGGAAGCTGAGAATGTGTGCTACACTTGGGAATATGTAAATTGCGGTATTTGTTATACTGGTCGATTTTAATCCATTCAAAGGTGTAACTGATAAAAGACATGATGAAATATAGCACGTATGCACCATTCTTTGTTACAATAATTTAAGAAAAAGACAAGTCACCTGCTAACATGTATGTCCCGTTTAGGACGGAGCCGACCCATGCTGTTTTGGCTTTACTGTCTCGGTAATAATCTAGAAATTTCAAGTAAGCTATTCCAAACGAGAAGCAGATACCGTCAATTATAAGATTCAGAAAAAAAGACGCTATCAGGATAACCCATCCCCATTCACCGTCAGGGGGCGCAGGTAGTCCCGTAGCAGGTGCGATTGAAGAGCCATCTTTGCCGTCGCTGGTTTGCGCCTTTGAGTCCTTTCCACTTGTGTACTGAAGTTTTGTTTTTACACCATTTGAGTAAGGAATGTCCTGTTTCTCTGTCTCTTTGCAGTTTGTACGTTCAGGTAATCCAACCTGATGTTCACTATACGTTGACAGAGTTGTGTTTGATAGGGTGCCATTTAATTCACGTGATGTGTCATGTGAAACATCGATCAGCGTGAATGTTCCGTTTTCACAGCTGCTATAAATTTTCGGTGTTTTCTGAGTTTCTCCGCCAGTATCAGGACTGTACGAGGATTCCTGGCTAACTAAAGACCCCATCGCGTCCTGCCGAGCCTGTATAACAAAAGAATGTTATTTCCTCACGAATGACAGCCATATGACAGCTTTCGAGTGATATCACTAATGACAACGTTCGTATCTGAAATATCGGCGAAATAATGTTTCGTCTATGTTTACATATATAGAGATATGAAATCACATCATAAATTGATATTTGGGACTGAAGGGCTGTCTTTGCTGTCATTGTTTTTTATATAAATTTCTTATAGTAATTTCATATATATATATAAATATATAAATATAATAGCTCACTCTAAAATGCATAGATTCTATTCATTCCATGGTTAATTCATAGAATGTATACATTCCAATGTTAAACCATGGAATGTTTAAGTCCTTTGGGACACTCCCAATGGACACACCGATAACCATGATACGGATCACCAGGACACCCTGTAATACAGCGAAGGGCCCGATGCCACAACAGCCTTTCATGTAAAAACAAGTTGATCATATTTTCAGTTTATACATAGTATTTACAAAATTTAAATTATATGTTATATAATGACATATATTTAAACAATTTCGTGTTTGGGGTGTATATATATATATATATATATATATATATATATATATATAAATATAAATCAGTTAAAGTGTCTTACGATGTTGATTTTCCCATAATTCCTGAATATCAAACAAGTCATCAAAGTTGTCATCCCTGTTAATGTAGGTAGCATTATTTTCCCCTTGTTTTCGCCATCGAAAGCCCACAGTCAGTACTTGCAATAAACACCTCTCACCGATACTGCTGCCAGTATTACTCCACTAGAGTTAATTGTAGCCCGCAGTCTTCATGATTATGTTAATGTCTGATAGCATCAAGTAAGAATATACAATTATACGAAGATATACATCGTATCTTGTGCTATTCGTATATATTAATGACACATGATATTAATTAACGGACTTTTATAATGATTCACACTGGGATCTTTCTAAACGGTGGCATGCCAATGCACATGTTAACATAAACCTTAAGGTGTATTTATCCACAAAATGATAAATAATGACGCGTAGTTTTGACCAGAATTTGTATGTTCACAGTAGTGACCGCTGGCACGACCATTCTTAATTTCGTGTATAATTGTGTGAGCTAATTACAATGTTTTAACATCTACGAAGATATACGTCGTACTTTGTGCTATCCTTATTTTTTACACATGATATAAATTAACGGACGTTTAAAATCATTCACACTGGGATCTTTCTAAACGTTGGAATGACAATGCACATGTTAACATAAACCTAAAGGTGGATTTATCCACCAAATGATAAAAAAGTGATTTTGACCAGAATTTGTATGTTCACAGTAGTGACCGCTGGCACGACCATTCTTAATTTCGTGTATAATTGTGTGAGCTAATTACAATGTTTTAACATCTACGAAGATATACGTCGTACTTTGTGCTATCCTTATTTTTTACACATGATATTAATTAACGGACGTTTAAAATCATTCACACTGGGATCTTTCTAAACGTTGGAATGACAATGCACATGTTAACATAAACCTAAAGGTGGATTTATCCGCCAAATGATAAAAAAGTGATTTTGACCAGGATTTGTGTGTTGACAGTAGTGACCGCTGGCACGACCTTTTTTAATTTCGTGTATAATTGTGTGAGCTTAATACAATGTTTAAACATCTAGAGCCTTTTTATAAAATATTAATTCATGAATGAATCACTGTGCTGACAAGTTTATTTTTTTTATTCAGCAAAATATAGGTCATTATTAATGTCCTCATATTTTTTCTTGTCGTGAGGAAGATTCTTCCTTTAATCTCTTATATAGCACAAAGAAAAATAGAGTATATTTGCCAAGATTTCTTATCTGCTGAAGGACTACGTTCAAGCTAACTTACCTGAGATGTACAAAATGGTGGGAACAGGTGCTTTACCATTTGTTATCACTTACGGAAGGGTAGTGAATTCAGTGGCACCTTTCACAAATGTGGCCTGATTTACCATTGTCTGCAATTTAAATGTGTGGTGGTCGTGACTCTTTACTGAAATGTGCTTATAAGTCTCATAATGGGTATGCATGCCCACCATCTCGATCACAGTTATTTGCTGTCCTTCTGGTGCATGACTGGATACACTTCAGACGCCCGTGTTATGTTCGCGCTGGGTTTGCACAAACCCGTTTGTCTTTGTGGCTGACTCACGACGCACTTGACACAATGAGTTGGGACATAAGTTTGATCAAACTTTCCCTCATGAACGGACACGTGAGTCAAAGAAGTTATAAAATCATATAATATAGAATACCACATTTAACTTTCTTCAGGTATAATATCAAACCACGATATGCTTAGTGTTAACGTAGATTTTTTTAAATCATTAAACGGGCAACCAAATGATAGTCTGAACATCCTGATTTTTCGCTGCAATGGCAATTTTTATCTTAATGGCCAGTACCGGGTTTACGTATGGTCTGAATTGTCTGCACCCAAAGGCCCGTCTGCACCCAAAGGCCCCAAAAAATAAAAAAAGAAGCGGGTACTTGGGGCAGTTAATTGTGTAATTATCAATACGAAATTCATGAGCGCTTTTGACGGAGCGCCGTGTGCACTAACCTTTCAGGCGAGATTTTTAACAGTCTGCCGATAAATTGTTGCAATATGTATATGTCATTTATTTATTATAATAACCTGATAAGTTTGTATCCTCAGAATATTCGGATACAAAATCGGGATTAAAAATCTCTGCATCTAATTGTATTTTATTCATACACAATGCCAGAAAACTCTTGCAGTCTTAAATTGCTTGTATTGCACCTTCAATACACATTTAGATTTTACACACTTAGCTTTATTTATAAAGCTTATTATGTAATGAGAATTCGATTTATTTGTAAATAGCAGAATAGAAAAAAGGTTCCTCATATTTAACTGAACGTCTCAATTTTAAATGCAGTAAATACGGTTTACCCGCATTATCTTAACTATCCTATCCGTTCTTGCGTTGGGAGAGATCCGCGGGACATCGGTTGGAATTGTGGCCTTGTGCAGATGGGTCTTCCTTTCGGCGAATTTACATTGACCGAGCTCACAGGCGGTTCGAGTTGACATTGGTAAATTTTAAATGGTAGATGGCGCTGCGATATATCTTATTTCTCAGCATATTTAAGGAAAAATGCTTGTATTGAAAATTATCTTCCATTGTACACACTATATCGTTTCCTCAAGTTCAAGAGAAATCCGGGTATTTCCAAGGCGTGGCCATATATATATAAAAGTTGCAGGACAACGGTTGGGTGTCGTCAGGTACTTTGAGTAGAATGAAGACTTGATTTAAATGCTAACACGTTTTATCGTAAATGAACACACACACGCACACACACACATATGTACATTTTATTATTAAATAAAATCTAGGTTTACATTTCATAAACAAAAATCCTGTGTGATAGCATATCACTGGTGAGTAGTGCGCTGGCTATATATAAATAAACAATTGTATGAAATATATATTTTTTAGAAAAAAATTACTTTAATTAAACCAAATCTTATAATTAACATAGAATTTCGCCCGACGGTCCCGATCGACAATAGTGGTTTTGTAAGAATTAAAACGAAATACACGAAAGGCTGCAGGTATACGCGCAGTGGAATTTAAAATGTCTAATTAAATTTAAGCCATTACATTTCATTTTGGAAACTATTGATCAAATATTAGTATTAATTGCACAGCCAACAAAGGATTTCTGGAATGGAAATTTCTGTAATGAATAGGTGCTCAAATCAGTATATAATGACCACTTCTGAAAAAAAATAAATCATGTTTAAATACATATTTAAAATAAAAATATAAAGAAACAGCGTTTCGAACCAGACTATTATATTCCGTACATCAAAATAAATACAATGCAGGTATATATGCCTTAAACAAAAACTTGAATATGAGCATATGTTTGAATATGTCCTATTTTCAAATTATATATATATATATATTTAAATATTTTTTATACAAAATAATTTTGCAGTATGGAAAATAATAAATCTCATGAATAATTACAAAAAATAATTTTATTTCTTATTAGTAATTGGATTGTTCTTAGTTTGCAATTTGATTCATTGTATGCATAAATATAGGGAAAAGGTTATTCTGTTAGTTTTTTTTTGTTTGTTTAATGTTTAATTGAAATTGAAAAAAAAATAGTTAAAAGGAATGACAAAGTAACATCCTAGGGACCATTAAAGGAACAAAAATCAGTGATAACATTTTTGTACATTGATTTTTTCAATGTTCTCCAAGATGTTATGCCTTTGATCTCGAAGACCAAATGTATTTAAGAAGTTGTCAATTGAGGGAGAATTTTTTTTATCAGTCACAAATTTTTCCGAATGATTGAAGCAGTAAATAACCGCCAAGTCGCATTCTTTCCCATGCCACAGAGGCACGCCGTCAAATAAGGTTGTGAAGTGTGTAATCACATGTTCTCATTTTACAGTTTGTTTTCTTTACTGTGTTGACACGAAGACCTGACATGTAGTGATAGCCTCAAACAACAGATGTCGCTAGTGCGGTGGAAAGGTCAATTTGGCTCCTTCACCTGCACCACACACACGTATTTGTTAACAAAGCACTTTCTATTCACGTGGTAATATAATCCGCGTATCCAAGGTGTTCAACACCATACACTGATCTGAGTGGGAAAGGAATATAGTGTATTTTTTCCCCTTATTAATAACTTAATGCCGCAAGTTTACATAGACAGTTAAACACATTGCCATATAAAAAAAGTGGAACAGTTGGTACTGAGACTTTGGTAGGCGGAAATTCAATAGCACATGATCACGAGAGAAAAATAAAATCGTTCTCTTCTTTGACTTTCCATATAAAAAAACCCTCAATTAGACTTTAGTTAAATTAACAAAATCAAAACACACTGTTTATAAAATAACAGCATACAAAAGTATGGAATTCATGTAGACGTTCAAACAAAATATTCCTAGCTTTGTTTCAAAGCAGTTTCTATGCGTAAACGCCGCAGCGCCCGCTCTAAATTAGTTATTGTTCGCTGCAAAAGTAACTAAGCAAGTGCCTATCGGCACCCCCTAACACCTTGATTTGTGCTAACACTGATTTGTACTAACACGTTGATTGGTGCTAACACGTTGATTTGTGCGAACACATTGATTTGTGCTGAAAATATTGATGTGCTAACACATCATTTGCACTATCACATTTATTTGTGCTGACACGTTGATTTAATTTGTGCTAACACGTTGTTTAGGGCTGACACTTTGATTTGTGCTCACACGTTGATTTGTGCTTAACACGTGTATTTGTGATAACACGTTAATTTGTGCTAACACGTTGATTTGTGCTAACAAGTCGATTTGTGCTAACAAGTTGATTTGTGGTTGTACATTGATTTGTGCTAAGACGTTGATAGCTGCTTTCGAAATCACGTCTTGAATTTTTATCCCTTCTATCAATGGTAAATTAGCAAGTATATCTTAGATTGATAATAACTTCAGGCAGGGAGAGGCTGAGATCCCCTGGATGATGAGCCTTGAGTTGCAGCCCGCTCAGCCAATATGCAAAGTCGGCGCCAGTTATGTTTGGTTAACGACAGGGTCACTCACCTGGGCCTTTAGGCACAGATCAATAGTACATCAATGCACCGACAGAGGGCATCCCGCCACCGAGTTGTTCTCTCTTCACAGACCTTCTTGTGTCCGTCCTAACCCATGTCTGCATAAAATGCATAAATTGCTATATTGATTTCAGCAAATTGACTTTCATTTTAAAAAAATTAAAATCACGGCCGGCGCCTGGAATTTGGTAATCTCCTGGTAATTTTATCATTGTTTTCAATAGAGTTCATGCTTGTTTGTAACCCAAGGACATCAACCGTCTCCAGGTGTGCACTAAGAAAGAGAAAAAACATGGCCATCAGTTTCATATGTCCGCATCGACCGCGAGCACTGAACCCGCTGTACCGAGCGGGAGCATCCATGACAGAATATTTACAGATGTTGCTACAAGATATGCATATAGTCTAACAATGTCTGCTGGTTTTGATGAGGTCAGAAGGAAGCGACCCTCCATGTTCTCTTAGAATACTTATTGATTTTGTTTGCATCTGTAACTTGCATTGTGGTGTGATATTAGATGTTATCTAAATGTTTATGTCTATTATGCATGTATGTTTTATTTATAGTATTTTGATTAAAATGTGAGTGGTGGTACGAGTACCATCCACGGAAAAATCCATTAATTTTTAATATGGATTAACATAACATTTTAGCTCAGCCGGCTGTCAGTCATGCTGTGCTATAGTGATGGGTCTTTGTCCGTCGTCCTTCCGTCTGTCCGTCCGGCCGGCGGTCCGTCCGTTAGCAGGGCCATATCGTAACCTTAAGGGCTTGGATCATGATCCCTATGCAGTCTTAGAGATTCTAAAATGATCTCCTTGCAAACCTGAAATTTGGTCACTGCGACCTATATTCTCCGAGTTACGGGGTGTGTTTGCAACCCTCAGAGGTAATTCTTATAGCCAAAATTTTCATCCCAAACCATTCATCTTTCATATACAGCTCACCTACCAACAGGGGAAGAACCATAATTATTTCGAGGTCACAAGGTCAAAGGTCAAGGTCACAGGACCCACTTCTTTAAAAAGCTTGTGGATGCATTTTAAGTCAAACCTTTCATCCTAATCCTTTGATCTTTCACATATGGCTCACCTACCAAGTGGGGGAAGAATCCTTTAGATTTTGAGGTCACAAGGTCAAAGGTCAAGGTAACAGGATCCACTTCTTTAAAAAGGTTGTTGACACATTTCAAGCTAGAATTTTCATTCAAAACCTTTCAGCACTGACATATCGCTTCTCTGCCAACAGGGAAAAAGACCCGGCGATTTTGAGGTCAAAGGTCAAGTTCACAGCACCAACTTCTTGCGTGTAGTCATTTTAAGGCTAGCTTTTCAACCTATAGTTTCCATCTGTCATATATGGCTAACCTACCAATAGGGGAAGAACCCTATTGATGTTGAGTTAAAAAAGTCAGAGGTCAAGGTCACAATACTAAATTATTCCAAATGATTTAACATATTTCACGCCAAGCTGTTTATCCCTAACCTTCAGGCTTCCACATATGCCTCCTCTATGCATCAACCAATTTGATTCACACAAACTTATGGGTCTTTTTGCTTGAAGAAATAACTTATTGATTTTGGGGTCAGCTGGTCAGGAGGTTAAAGGTTGCAGGTCAAAGTTATTCACACATTGGTTGCCAAGTGATTACTCCAGTTTTAAGTCGTTATAGTAGTTACCCTTTGCTTTAAAAAGAATCCAATTGATACGTGGGCAAAAGGGAAAGGTAATAGGTCAGGGATGTTTACGATAAAAACTTACTTTACAGACCATCTCTGTTTTTCTGGTATATATAACCATTGCATAACTTGTACATCTCACTGTGTGCCCATAATTGTCAGTGACACTTGTGATATATGACTTCCTTTTGTATCAGTCCATGGAGTGATAAGGACATGTCATTAATTCATAACAAAAACACTGTTGCCAGAATGCTTTGGCCAGGCATTAAGACTATGAGAGTAAAGTGTTAAGGTTTAGCTACTGATTTATAAGAGGATGTTTGTTGTTCAATTTCTGACCTGTCAGAAATCCAATATGCCCACCAAAAAGCCATCTGTAAAGTCTATACATATTATACCAAGAACTTATCTCAAGCTAATGCAGTAGGACGTATATTAATGTAATCTTGCATTGGGTCAAAGAATTCTTAATAAATTTGATCATCATTTATGAAAGCTCAGTACAGTTGGCTTGTATTGAATAAAATATATTAATACAGAAGCTCCCGTTTCACAATAATTCTTGCATGGATTTCCTTGATTATTTGCTATATATTTTGATCTTATATTTGGCCTGTGTG